>CAJGYO010000013.1:54035902-55435902 GCA_904845875.1 Miscanthus lutarioriparius
CAACTACACAACCTGTTTGCTCTATTCCCGCTCAGCTGCACGCCTGCTTGCTCTCGCAGCTGGACGCCCTGCTATTGGCCTTTTACCCGCACGCCCTCCTCCTGCTATTTTTTTTGTCCGTTCCACTATTTTTTTTCCGTTGTGTGTTTTGTTCTTTTTATTCGTTTTTTTATTTGCCTATTAGGTTTTTTATCCGTTCAGTTTCCTTTTTTTTTCCTGTTGCGTGTTTTTTTCTGTATGCTTTTTCATTTTTTCTCTATTTTTTTTCAGTAATTTTGTCCCATTTTATTCCATTTTAAAAGTTTTTCCCTGTTTTTGTTTTTCGATCTTTATAAAATGTTGAGAAGTATGACTAATTAATATAAAGATAAAATAGAAAAAAAAATAATGAAAGGGCTAGCGCCTAGGACGCCCAAACTTACGCTGCTCCCAAGCTTCCTCATTCACGTGCAGATTGGGGAAAACGTTGGCCTGCACACATCGTGCACACATGCGGGACTACCCAAGCCCGCTCCACTTTCATGCGCCCACACACACAACAGTAGCACCACCGGCAAGCGGCACGGTGACCCACGCAACAGTAGCATACTTTTGAAACATACAGTGACCCACGGTGACCTAGCAGCAGCTCCCAGCGGGGTCACAAGCCCACATGCACGCAGCACCAAGCGAGACGGTGACCCACGCAGTGAGAGCGATGACATACTTTTGAAACATATGGTGACCCACGAGCAACAACAACACATAATTGCAACATGTGCTCCCGCCAAGATCTCTTTTTGAAACATCCAAATAAAACACTTGCAACATACGTCTGAAACATATGAAACACTTGAAACATACGTGTATAGCCATAATAACATATGCAACATCCACATGAAACACTTGAAACATAAATGCAAACACCTAAAACACTTGAAACATAGGCTTACAACATGCGTATGTTGTAATTGCAACATATGCAACATCCCGGATCTACTTATACAACAGCCTAGGCAGAAACACTTGAAACATAAGTCTAAAACACTTGAAATACGGGTCGCCAACAACCACGGCCTACTTAATTGGTGAGGAACTATGGTAGTCATCAAGCTCGGGCTTGGTCTGCGGGTGCCGGCTGGCGCTTGGTGCCCATGCGAGCAGGCGGGGTCGGCTCCACCGCCATGGCGATGGTGAAGCAACCACACATGCGGTGGCCGTCTGCATGCCCGCATGCGAGGGGAGGCTAAGCGAGGTGCGCCCACGGTGTAAGGCGTGAGGGGGCCAAGCAACGATGGACCTAGGAGAGGCGCCGGTCAGTCAGTAGCAAACGCAGGTGGACCTTCTTCCGCTGAGATCCGTCAATGGGCCTTCTTCCACCAGATCCGTCGTGGACGCCTTCTTCCTCCACCACTGGCGCAAGATCCCGCCACTGGTCGCCTCGATGGAGGCCCGCTCATGGGCGGTGATGGAGGCTCGCACGGGTTGCCATGGAGGCGCAAGTAGTGCGGTGGTGATGGGCGGCGCGTCTTGACCCACGGGCGAATGTGGCTGTGCCTCATCCCCAGCTCACGGTGGGTGGTCGCGTGGCACCATCCCTGGCATTGGCGGGCCGCGGCTCTATCTCCAGCACCGGCGGGTGGCACGCGGCCTCATCCACAGCATTTGGTAGGCAAGCGCACACTACAAGAAATACCCTTATACATGACGATTCACCGGTGACCTTATGAGAAATCATCATAGAATGTTGTAATTTGTGACGAATTATTTCTAAGGTGCTAAATCTATGATGACTTGTTAACATATCGTCATGGTTTGGCGTCACTGACTCCACCACACACTGCGTGTCATGGCTTCTTATTGATTTTCAGGTAGCACCTTCTCGACAACAAGCCAATTGAAGTTCTCATATGTTTGTTTATTTAGACTCCTTAGAGATGAAATCTTTATGTGCAAACTTAGTTGTTATGAGAGCTTAGATCTAAAATGACTGTCCTCAAACCAAATGGTTGTGAGCTAGGTCAATTTGTACTTTGATGTTCAATGTGTTGTTGTGGACATGCTAATACATGAATGAATCAATGCTTGTTTATACGATTGGTGTATCTTATGAGCTGTGATGCATGTTAATACAGTGATGATTTGGCACAAATTTATGATGTTGTTTTTCGTCACTGTGATTTGGATTTGGGCTTGGATATGTGCTGGTTGTAGGAGATAGACAATAATCCATGACGAACAAAAAATCCAATATGTGACGGTTCATTTCGGTCCAACAAATGTATGACGGGATACATGATGTTTTTTCAATCGTCATGGTGAGTTAAGCGTGGACGCATTTTCGCTTGTGCGTGACTAAAGTAAACCATCATATATAAGGGTATTTTTTTTGTAGTGACAGCCCCTCCCCTGACCGCGACCACCGACGAGTCCTCTGAAAGCTCCTGCACAGCCTCGTCTCTTCACAATATGGAGGAAGAAGAAGGGCCTGACGAACGGGGCCCGCTCGTAAGTGATAGAGGGGGAGTGTTTAGTGGGATGGACTACGAATGACATATGGGGAGTTTTCCAAAAGCCACAACTATTTCACCAAACGGGCTTTTAACTTTTCCACAACAGCTTTTCCAAAAAATAATAGCTCACAACAGTTTTTCCAAAAGTCATAGCCCAACCAAACATGACCTTAGTTTCTTGTATTGCAGGTTTCCACTAAGTGACATGCTTACTAGCTAATGCAGTGCTCCCTTCGATGGATAGGGCTCCATAACTTGTCTTGCAGTGGTGAAAACCACCAAGCATGAATCATGTAGACTACTCTTTTGTATATGTACAATCACCGGCTACTATAAGCGTTTATTAGTTGGAGGAACCTGCTACTATTGTACTCCACTAGATATTTGGGTGAACAAGCTGCATGCTACAAATTGTGTGCTTTTTTTCATATTACCAATATGAATTATTAGTGCTTTGAATGGAAATTTATACCAATATTCTAAACTACTAATGGTCTTGCATGTAATCTATGAATAAACACAACCCTATATTAGACAACACTAGTAGGCAACGCGAAGTGCTCCTTTTTTAGAAGTTTGAATTAGTGCCAAGTGGTAACCATCCAAACACTCATCTAAGACATGTCCTAACTCTAGTATATTCCACGCTTCACCGTATATAATGGTAAGCTAAATATCTACTTCTACGTTATTCCCCTCTTTGCCATGATCTTATCCTTATGTATGGAAAGATCTATATATACTTGTCTCCAAAGCCTCCTAGATCGTTCTGATTTCTTTTTCTTCCTTTGCAATGAAATTAGCTCCAGAATCTTGCAACGAATATATTCCCTATTTAATCTCCAAATCCTTCTAGAAACTTCCAAGAATGCATTATTATTTTTAATAGCTCAATTTAATTTGGTACATTTATTAGTAGCACTACGACAATATTGATTTTCAGAGATAGCTTTTTTTGTTTTTAGAGGTGGTCTTAGACATCAATGGCTCTCAAAATCCCTCTAGCATATGGAAATATATAGGTGCCTTTACTGACCGTCTTTGAAAAAAGAGTTTGTCCCATTAAACTGAAACCTAACTCTTTTTCTATTCTATCACCTGTCACCATCAACCCCTCAAACTGCACTTTCTCTATCAGAGGAGGTATCGTTGCCCCCCCCCCACACCCACACACACACACTTTGTCTCTCAGTCTTCTCTCTCGTCCACCAATGGCACCTTCGCTTCGCCCCTTACAATGCAATGTATGGATCCATTGACGCCACTTTCGCCAATTATTAATGATTAGCATGCAGGTGGCCAACTATTAATGTACAACAAGTGATTTCACTTTCATGCAGATTGAAAACTTTGACTAAATATATAAAATATAATATCAATATTTATAGGACATAATTAGTATTATTAGATATATCGTTGAATTTATTTTTATAATAAATTTATTCTGAGATATAAATGTTGCTAATATTTTCTATAAACTTATTCAAACTTGAGAAAGCTAATTTAGCTGGCACGATTCCCACGGCGACACTTAAATAGGTACAAAGGGAGTATGATACATGGATAAAGAATCCATGTCAAGTATAATTAACAAATATATAAATTTGAAACAAAAATAATTCAAAGTACTATACATATTAACCTACATGGTCATTGAGAAATTATCACAGACACGGAGAGTGCGGCGTCGCAGGCTCACAAACTCGATTGTATAGACTTCTACGTGATGCGGCTAAGATAATTTTTTATTTCGGCACGAAGAAATCTTCGATATCCATTTTTTTGTGTGCCAATAAATCCACGAATAAAGTTCCGCAGCATCTCCATACCATCCTCTACACAGGTTCAAATATATATGTATTAGTAAATATTAGTGCCTGTCACATGGGTAATATTACGTGTCTTGAAAAATCTCTCACAAAACCTTAAAGCAAAGTATGTAAAATGCGTTGTATCTGGAAAACATAATACCATGATAACACATGTATGAGCGTATACATTACCTAAAATAGATATTGCGATTGTGATGCTTGCAACATGTATATTACATGAGTCTTTAGAGATTAATATTTGATTTAGGTAAATGGTATGCCAAAGTTGCATGTGTAAAATAATCCTATGTTCCAGGAATCCCAAATTGAGAAGACAATTTAGAGAATCATAAACCCTTTAAAACACAGAAAATATCATCTGGTGTATTTCTGGTGTTTATCTATATCAGCTTGATAAAGAACAGTGCATGTAGCAGGTCTAAGAAAACATCTGACAAAAACTAATAAGTTTCACCATGCATAATTAGTACATATGTCCTACCAGCTTAAAACTTGGGATTCTTATCCTATATGTGCACCAGAACCATCCAAAATCTTAATTTGCATTCCTGTGTGTTCCTGCGCACTGCACTGCAGTCGCAGCTATATCCAGGTAATTAGGAAATATAAGCATCTATTAGAATGAAATCACCTTTGACATTTTTCATTAAGAAGAAAGAAGTGTTACAACAAGGTATGCGAGCGTTGATCGGACAAGTAGTAAGTAGCAACCCGTCAATCACGCATACCGATACAAAAGAGCTACAACGTGATTAACAAAGAACGATTTCGTGACCGAGGAGCACTCTCACTGGAAGATCTACGCGTTCAGCTTCAGCTCCTTCCGACGGCGGCGCCTTTGACATAGCCTCACAGTAACCATGACATAGACTTCTTCCTTCTTCCGGCACTTGTTGATTCCACTCCTTCAAACACTTGTTGGCTCGACTCCTTCAAGCAAGCAACGGACAACAGCAGCTTCTCCTTGAGAAGCACAAATGGCCGATGCAATAGAGCCGTGTATTAGGTTCTCTGCCAAGAAACTTCATTCCCAAAGTTGGTGCTCAGCTTCCAAGCCACAACCAACACAAGTATACAATTGACAGGAGCTCCTCGCACACAAGTCCTATAACTTCGTTGCTGCCCTCTTGTGTGCTACCCAGTTCAATAAAAGTACAGCATCACTTAACAATCTGATCGATAGGTTTCAATACTGTGCATGTTCTCAGCATCCAGTTCAGAAACTGAGCCATCCGCCACTGATGAATTTAATTTTCGCAAGCCTTTGAGAATCCTTTTTGCTCTTTAACCAAGGCAGTTCGGCCAATGAGATAACTATATACCAGAAACCAAAGCAGCACAATATGAACAGGCCTATCCATTGCATTTACAGGATAACCAGGTTCATGTCAAAAATGCATGAGTATAGTCACTTAAGTATCGGTTGCACTGTAGACTCTTCTACCACAAATAGAGGCAATTCCCTTCCGTATTCACTCTGAGGGACAAAATAGTGACGAGTGTATTGCGCCAACTATGATATGAACAGCAGTTAATCATCAGCGCTAGATACAATTATCAAAAGCACAAGACAGGAAGCTCACCTATCGAGTTCAATGGTTGAAGCAATCTGCAAAACTCTCAGATAAGTTCTTTCTTCTCATTTCCAAAATTCTGCACATAGAACACTATTATTTTTAAATAAATATCAAAGATAAAATTCTCTGTAAGTGTTATTCTTCATTATATGGTGAGATTAAAATCAGAACGCGAGAATCACTGCAGCAAACAGAGAATATTTTATTAAAATGGAAATCTAGAAGCTCAGTTGTCACATTATAATGAGAAACAAACCTCACAAGCTTGCTTAAGATCCTTGAGCTGATTATTTAGGAACAGTGAACTTGTATTGTAGTCTGTGTAGATGATATATAATCTATAATTAGTTAATGATATATATATATATATATATATATATATATATATAATACAACTAAAATACCAGTCCCCATATTTTTTATGCACAAAATATCCAAGGGAATGTATATGGGGTTGGATGATACTAATCTTTAGCACCCTTAAGGGATATCAGTCCCCTATATTTCTTTATGCAGAAATCATGAGGAACAAAGGGATATCAAATTTGTATCAATAAAAGGATATAAGGAGCAATACTTAAGATGTGACATCAAGTGATAAGTTAGTTGAAATGAATACTTATTGTTTTTGGAATATGTAGTGCAAAAATGTAAAGATTGAGACAAAGAGAACCAGCAATAACTATATCGATTCCTTGAAGCTAAAATGGTATGAATTAAATTATGTTTTTTAAAGTAGAACTGTAGAACTGTGTGTTCAACTGGAAAGATAATCTAGCATAAACAGACATCAAGTGTACACCTAACCCTGAAAGCCTGTTGTCATTGTAACTTTTCAAACAGATGCTACCCTGGCTAAAGCCGACGAAGTGCCTCTGGAGGGAACACTGCATGGAAGGTAGGAAATTAAGAATGGCAATTTTTTTTATTAATAATCTACACATTAAGGGACACCGACGAAGTGCCTCTGAGGGAATATTGCAATACAATAATAAGAGATTGACTTTGATATATGGATGTACGGGAGAACTGCTAGCTCTTTACCTACAGTGATGTCTGCCAATGTAACTGTATGGAGCACCCAGAGCCATCAAGTCGTGAGCTTAATAGAATACTGTATTTACTTGAGAAGGTGTGCCTCCTCGTAGATCACCAGATCAATTAGCGAATCAAAGAAGTCAGAACCGGACTTTGTTCTTGAGCGCGTCTCAGGACCATTGATATCAAAGAGAAAAATCAGAACAAATCGAACTACAGCCCCAGGACTTTAGAAGATGGATGGAATGAGACCTCACCGCTGGAAACCAATGGATCTGAGCAAATCAATGGGAGCATTGAGGATGCCCATCTCTGTTGTCAAGGAAAATAGAAGGCCACATGATCCAGTGCAAGCTGTCAAGTTTGCCTCAAAGACAGGTGTACTAGTCAGACATCAAATACCAATCTTGACACATTGGAAACATTACAAGAAGCCCTCCAGTGTCGACCATTACAGTAATTTTGTGGACAGGCTAACTGTATGTATGGGTATCATCTCTTGACATTCAACTCTACTTTGAGCAACTTTAACGGATTTACTTTTTATTCACACTACTGCATGTACTCAATGCTGGACATTGACAAGGCTCACCCACCAACACAAAAAGCTTGCTGGAATGTATTGCAGTCTAGGGTACGACAGACACGCTACATGTTGAAGCAAACCTACTAAAATGGCGTCCATGCGGATCAGATCCCTACGACCTCTCCTGTCCCGTCCATGACCAATGCACAGTGGTGTGAACTTGTTGAGACTTGGTCTAGTGCTAAGAACAAGGTGTGTGTTGAAAGCATCTAGGCTCCTAGTTGGGTTTCGGTGATTAATGACAATACGAGATTACTATAACTAACGTGTGTTTTGCAGAGGCAATTAAGTTAGGTCATGGTAATGGCAATTGATTGGGCAATCATGGTTGTCGTGCCCCTACGATGGAAATCATTTTGGTTTTCAAAGGATGGACGACAAGGTTAAGGATGGACTAGTTCTAAGTGTCGTTTGGTGTTGAAGAGACATTTAGAGTAGTTTAGGACTTTGTTTTTCCTTTGGCCGTACTATTAAGGGGGGTATGAACTAGTAGCTTGACCTAGGTGAGCCTAGTGGGTTAGGTGTGGTGTACACTTGTCAAATCGAGCACTAGGTAGCTCCTAAGTAGCCCTAAGATCAATTGGAGAAAACTTCATTCACACATGATTTCGAGTTGGAAGTGAATGGAGGGTCAAATGTTGACCGGACGCTGGTTACGGTGTGATCGGATGCTGGCGTAGAGTCCGGTCAGTTCATTTGATCAAGTGAAGTCGTCTGGATGCGACCGGACGTTGAGTGAAATGTGACCGGAATTTGGGTGCGAGTTCGGTCAACTCCGATAAGGTTCGAGAGAGGAGAATCTGATCGGACGCGTCCGGCCGATCTTGATCAGACGCGTCCGGTCAGTCTTGATCGGACACTAATCGAGTTCGATTCTTGGCCGCGGACGCTGAACAACAATGTGACCGGACACCATTTGGGTGCGAGTCCGGTCAACATCGATAATGGTCCGGAAGAGCGAGTTTTTGTGACCGGACGCGTCCGCCAATCTTGACCGGGACGCATGTCGAGTCCGATCACCACTTAACGGCTATGTGGTGGGGGAGAACCGGCCAGGGCGTCCGGTCACCCCAGCAGTCTTGATTCAAGCACATAACGGTTCATTTTGAATGAGGGGGTATAAATACTTCCTCTGTTCATTCAAGGGAGTACTCTTGCCCATTTCTTGGTTTGAAACACCCTTAAGAGTGCCAAGGAGAGCAAGAGCCTAGTGAGGTGATTGAGATTTGAGAATCCAAGATTAAGGCCTCATTAGTGAAAAGAGAGTAGCAAGTGTGCATCCACCCTTCTCATTAGGCTTGTTGTGGCAAGTGAGAGTTCTTGCTTGTTACTCTTGGTGATCGCCATCACCTAGATGGCTTGGTGGTGATTGGGAGTTTGGTGATCATCCGTGAAGCTTCTAGATGACCCAACTCAAGTTGTGATCGGTTATGGGTGATTCACCGCGATGGAGTATCGAAGAATCAACCTATAGAGAGCAACTGATCCTTGCGTGGATCAAGGGGGAGCTACACCCTTGCGCGGGTGCTCAACGAGGACTAGTGGGGAGTGGCGACTCTCGATACCTCGGCAAAATATCGCATACGTTCCTTCTTCTCTCTTTACTTTGAGCATTTACTTTTGAGCAATTCAATTCTTGTCTTTACATTCTTAGAATTATCATGCTAGAGTAGGATTGGAACTTAGGGTGTTAAACTTAAAAGGTCGATCATTAGAATCACTTTCTAGGCACAAGGGGTGAAGTGGGCTAAGTGTAGGATTTAATTATTGCAAAGAATTTTAGAATTAGCCAAATTCATCCCCCTCTTGGGCATCTTGATCCTTTTAATTGGTATCAGAGCCTCATGCTCACGTATTTAGGCTTAACCGCCTAGAGAAAGATGTCTCACGGGGATAGACCTCCTCCTATCTTTGAGGGAGATGATTTTCCTTATTGGAAAATCCGCATGGAGGCGTATTTAGAAGCTCTAGATGTTGGAATTCTTAGAGCCGCCTCTCAAGGTTTCCTAAAACCTAGGGATCCCATGCACCTTCAAGGTGATGAAGTGAATTATGAAAAATGGAATGCAAAGGCTAGAAACACCATCTTTAGAGGCCTTTGCAAGGATGTGTTTAAACGGGTGAGGAACCACAAAGGCGCCCATGCACTATGGTGGGATATTTGTGCGCTCCGTGAGGAACTAAAAGCGGCGTGAGGAACGCTATCATCTTGTTATGAAAAGCTTAATTCATTTGAGATGCTTCCGAAAGAAAGTGCTAATGAAATGTACTCACGCTTAAATGTTCTTATAGAGGAAGTCAATGGGCTTGGACTTACACAAATGTAACCATCCAATGTTGTAAGGAAGATCTTGAGTGTCCTCTCCGTTGACAAATATGGGCATATTGTGACCGTGCTTCATCAAGGCGATCTTTCCACCGCTACACCAACTTAAATCTTGGGAACGATCAACGCTCATGAGATGTACATGCACATCACACCACAAGATGGCTCATCCTCTAACAAGAAGAAAGACAAGGACATGTCATTCAAGGCTAGCCAAGAGAAGGGCACAACAAGAATTGAGTATGAGAGCTCAAGTGATGAAGAAATTGATGATGCAAGTCTTGCTCTCATGGTGAGAAGAACCGCCAAGATGCTAAAGAAGCTCAACAAGAACGGCATCAAGTTTGATGGCAAGAAAAAGAAGTTCTTCACTAGCACTAGAAGGAAGCCAATCTTCGAGATGGATTGCTATAATTGTGGAGAACTTGGTCATCTAGCACATCAATACCCCAAGCCTAAGAAAGACAAATACAAGAAGAAGAACAAGGGCAAGAAAGATGACTCAAGTGATAAAGATGAAGATGAGAAGAAGAAAAACAAGCCATACAAGAAGAAGGATGGCAAGGACTTCCATAAGAAGAAGAAAAATGCCAAGGCATACATCATCAGTGATTGGCTCACGGACATTGATTCATCAAGTTGTTCATCCAATGATGATAGTGATAATGAGAAGGTGGCCGCTATTGTGATTGACTCCTCATCATCTTTACCGACACCACCGCCATCATCCTCTACACACCTATGCCTTATGGCCAAGGGTGAACGAAAGGTATCAAATGATGATGACAGTAGTGGTGATGATCATGATAGCAATGATGATAGTGATAGTGATGATGAATTCGAATCACCTTCATATGATGATCTTGTCAAATTGCTAAATCAATATACTAATATCATTAGAAAGACTAGAGCTAAGAATGAAAAACTAGAACTTAAGAATGACTCTCTCTTAGCTAAATGTGACATAGCGGAAAAGGCTAGTGTTGAGCTTAGAGAAGTAAATGATGCTATATCATCCAAACTCAAGGAGCTAAAATCTTCTAAGAAAGAGCTTAAATAAAAACATGATAAACTTGAGAGGATACATAATGAGCTCATCACTAGCTACAATATGCTAAAAGAAGAGTATACCAACCTCAAGGTTAATCATGATAATCTTGTTATCTCTCATGAGTTTTTATCCAATGAGCCACATGATGCTACTAACGATGTTGTTAAGATTGATATAGCTACATCATGTGATGATTTGATTATTGAGAGCATTGAGCAAGGTTCTAGTAGCAAAGGCAAGCAAGTGGTTGAGTCCAACAACTATGATGAATATGTCAAGATCAAGAATGAGAATGAGAAGCTTAAGAAAGATCTTGAAAAGCTATCAACCACCAACACTATTGTGATAGAGAACCTTGACCATGATAGTGATCTAATTCTTGAGAATGAGAAGCTCAAAGAAGAGAACAAGAGACTCAAGAAGGAGAAGAATCATGATGAGCTTAAAGAAGAGAACAAGAAGCTCAAGCTAGAAAAAGAACATCTCAAGACCGGGTTGAGCAAATTCACAAGAGGTCAACATCTTCAAAGTGAGCTACTAATGAACACCATCATGAAGATAGATAGAAGTGGAATTGGGTATTTGGCAAATCAAGAGAAGAAGGCTCAAGCTCAACAACAATAACACAAGTCAAAGCCAAAGCCAAAGAGGTGTTTTGAGTGTGGACAAGAAGGTCACTTTTCCCACGAGTATCAAACTCCACCACCACAACCCTTGCCCAAGCATGCTAGACATTTTGCTTTCAATGCTCATTACATGCTTAGAAAGGATTCTAGAGGTAAAATGAAAATCATGTTCTTAGGACCTCTCAACAAGAATAGGCCTAAGAAAATTAAGGTTGCAAAGTCACTTGTAGAGAAAGTCAAGGGCCCTCAACAAGTTTGTGTCCCTAAACAAGCTTAATCTCTTGTATGTAGGTGAACTACAAGACCGGTGGAAGTCATTGGGTAATTGATAGTGGTTACACACAACATATGACCAGTGATCCTCGTATGTTCACCTCACTAGATGAAGAAGTAGATGGCCAAGAAAGAATTACATTTGAAGATAATTCAAAGGGCAAAGTGAAAGGATTGGGCAAAGTGGCAATATCAAATGATCACTCTATTTCAAATGTGCTATATGTTGCTTCTTTGAGTTTCAACTTGCTATCTGTTGGACAATTGTGTGATCTTGGTTTCCAATGTTTGTTTACCGAGAAGGAAGTGGTTGTATCTAAGAAAGATTATGATCAGGTTATATTCAAGGGATTTAGATACAACAACCTATATCTAGTGGATTTCACCTCCGAAGATGCTAACTTGAAGACATGCCTATTCACCAAAATATCACTTGGGTGGCTATGTCATAGAAGACTTGCTCATGTTGGGATGAGCTCACTCAAGAAGCTTATGAAGAATAATTTGGTGAGAGGATTGAAGGATGTGAAATTTGAGGACAAGCTTTGTAGTGCATGTCAAGCCGGCAAACAAGTTGCAAACACTCATCCTACAAAAGCTTTCATTTCAACAACAAGAGTGCTAGAGCTCCTTCACATGGACTTATTTGGACCAACAACATACAAGAGTTTGGGAGGAAATCTTTATTGTCTTGTGATTGTTGATGACTACTCTAGATATACATGGGTGTTCTTCCTTCATGACAAGACTGAGGTTGCTTCATGTTTCAAGAAGTTTGCCAAGAGAGTATAAATTGAGTTTGAAGTGAAGCTCAAGAAGATTAGAAGTGATAATGGAAAAGAATTTGACAACACAAACATTGAAGCCTATTGTGATGAAGTTGGAATCAAGCATGAGGTCTCCGCAACATACACTCCTCAACAAAATGGTGTAGTAGAGAGAAAGAACCGGACACTCATTACACTTGCAAGAACAATGCTTGATGAGTACAACACACCCGAAGCTCTATGAGCGGAAGCTATCAACACCGCATGCTATGCATCCAACCGCCTATTCCTTTAAAAGTTTCTTGGCAAGACACCTTATGAGTTGCTCAATAGGAAGAAGCCGGACGTCTCCTTCTTTAGGGTGTTTGGTTGCCAATGCTACATCTACAAGAAGCGGCAACACCTAGGGAAGTTTCAAAGACATTGTGATATTGGTTTTCTTGTTGGTTACTCGTCAAAGTCCAAAGTATATCGAGTATTTAATCGTGTCACCGGCTTGGTTGAACAAACATATGATGTGGAATTTGATGAATCTAACGGCTCCCAAGGAGCACATGAGAATCTTGATGATGTAGGTGATGAACCATTGAGGGAGGCTATGAAGAACATTCCGGTTGGAGACATCAAGCCTAAAGATGATGAAGATGATGTACAAGTGATTGATCCACCTTCTTCATCAAATGTGCCACAAGATGGTGATAAAGATGGGAGAGTAGAAAATGAAGATACTCATGTCTCTCATGATCAAATGGTGGCACAAGCACAAGATGTTGATGCTCCACAACCTCCCCTTCAAGTGGTTGATAGAAGAAATTCACCTCTACTACAAGCTCATCCACAAGATCTCATCATAGGGAGTCCATCAAAGGGTGTAATGACTCGGTCTCAAAAACTTGCTTCTTTTACTGAAAATCGCTCTTTTGTCTCTTGCGTTGAACCTAAGAATGTAGAAGAAGCTCTTCAAGATTCTGATTGGATAAATGCCATGCATGAAGAGTTGAACAACTTCGCCCGCAATGAAGTTTGGACTTTTGAAGAGCGAACACAAGGTGCAAGAGTCATTGGAACAAAGTGGGTGTTCCGCATCAAGCAAGATGATCAAGGCGTTGTTGTGAGGAACAAGGCAAGACTAGTTGCAAAGGGGTTCTCTCAAGTTGAAGGGTTGGATTTTAGAGAGACCTTTGCACCGGTTGCAAGACTTGAAGCCATTCGTATCCTCCTTGCATATGCATCACATCATGAAATGGAACTATATCAAATCGATGTTAAAAGTGTATTTTTAAATGGCTTTATTAATGAGCTAGTCTATGTCGATCAACTTCCCAGGTTTGAAGACCCTAGATATCCTAATCATGTTTATAGGTTGTCTAAGGCGCTATATGGGCTTAAGAAAGCCTCAAGAGCATGGTATGAACGCCTTCGAGACTTTCTCATTGAGAAGGGCTTCACCATTGGGAAGGTCAACACTACACTATTCACCAAGAAGCTTGATGGAGAGATCTTCATTTGTCATGTATATGTTGATGATATCATATTTGGATCATCAAATGAAGATTCTTATAAAGAATTTTGTGAATTGATGTCGAAGGAGTTCAAGATGTCAATGATTGGAGAGCTTACATTCTTTCTTGGTTTTCAAGTCAAGCAAATGAGAGAAGGGATTTTCATCTGTCAAGAAAAGTATACCAAGGATCTTCTCAAGAGGTTCAATATGGATGAATGTAAGTCAATCAAGACACCAATGCCATCTAATGGACATCTCAACCTAGATGAGGGAGGTAAAATGGTTGATCAAACTCTCTACCGCTCTATGATTGGTAGCTTGTTATATTTAACCACATATAGGCCCGACATCATGTATGCTAGATTTCAAGCTAATCCTAAGGAAGCTCATTTGGTAGCCGTTAAAAGAATCCTTAGGTACCTTAAGCACACACCAAGCATTGGCCTTTGGTATCCCAAAGGAGCTAGATTTGAATTAGTTGGCTATTCCGATTCGGATTATGCCGGTTGCAAAGTTGATAGGAAAAGCACATCTGGAGGGTGCCATTTGCTTGGTAGATCACTTGTGTCTTGGTCCTCCAAGAAGCAAATAGTGTGGCTTTGTCCACCGCCAAAGTAGAATACATTACCGCGGGTGCTTTTTGTGCACAAATACTTTATATGAATCAAACTTTGCTAGACTATGGTGTAGTTCTAGAAAAGGTACCTCTTTTGTGTGACAATTAGAGTGCGGTAAAACTCACTAATAATCCGGTTCAACACTCTCATGCCAAGCACATAGATATCTGCCATCGCTTTCTTAGAGATCATGTTGCTAAGAATAATATATCATTAGAAGGTGTAAGGACCGAGGATCAATTGGAGGATATCTTCACTAAACCGCTAGATGAGGCTACATTTTGTCAGTTGAGGAATCAGCTCAATGTGCTTGATTTTAGCAACTTCACTAGAAAATAAGCTTGTGTTGTCCCTTGCATTGCATTGTAATATACAACATGTTTACTTCTTGGTAATGCATTTAGGGCTTGTCTAACATGGTTAAGATAACCGCCGAAAAGCATGTGAAGAAGCTTAACCTTGGATCAAACTTGACAAGCAACTAGAATTACTTTTAAGTATTACATTGCATATGCATGTATGTTGTTTGGTCGTTTCTCTTCAAATCACCCTTTTATTGCCTATTTTCTTAAAAAGAATTATAGCCTAAGGCAAAATAATTTTAAAAATTTGAGGGTTTGAGAGAGGTCACTCACATCATTCCCAATTGGTATTTATTTGAGTCTTATTGAAGTTGGGACTTGATTGGAAATAGGCAACGCGAAGGAACATTGAAGATCTGTTGAAAAAGAGTGACCGGACGCTGCACCGGACTCTAAAGTCCAGCATCCGGTCAGTTCACAGGAGGTGAACTGTTGCTAAGGAGTGACCGAACGCTGAAACAATATCTTTCCTGTGTCTAGTCAGTTGGTGATCCTGCATCTGGTCAAGTGAAGAAGAAGATCTAAGGATCGACCGGACTCTTGCTACGCCCAGTCAGTGGTGATCGGACGCGTCCGGTCGTGACTTGGGTGGTTTTGGACCTCTCTGTTGTCGACCGGACTTCGGGTGGCAGCGTCCGGTCGTTGCCACCAGAGCGTCCGGTCAGTAGAAGTCATGTGGTTTCTGAACTCTTCTCTGTTTCCTTATCAATCATGGGTGGGCCACCTCATATAACCGTACCGTCGGTTGACCTAAGCCTGCATCCACCTTGTCCGCGCCGTCACGCCACCGTGATTCCGCCGACCTTGCGCCTGAGCCCTAGTTGCGCAGTCATGCCACCGCCGCCGTGCACTACTCCGTGCCACCTGCTCCGCGCCATTCGCGCCCATGCTGCACAGCCGCCCCAGCGTCGCCGTGCCCCACAGCAGCATGCAATCCCGTGCCCTAGCGTCGTCTACCCGCGCCACCCATAGCAAAGCGTCGCCGGTGCCCTAGCCACCTGCAATAGCACCTCCATTGTCGCGCCAGCATCTCCAAGCGCCGCATTGCCTTGCCGGAACCCTAACCCTAGGCGATCCCCGGTGGTTCTCTGTGATATGTTCCTCTTCTCTTCGGTCGCCGATTCATTAGGTAGCAAGCCATCGCCTCCAGTTTTGTATCTAATACTTGCTTCTTAGGGTTTCATATCTCTAGATATATATTGTAATTATTCATATATCCGATCTATTCTATCGTACAGCGAGTCGGTGTGTTTGAGGTTACTTTGGTAGTTGACAGTTAACTCGGGGCCAAGCCCGTGAGTACAGATTGAGGCCAAGACTCGAAAGTGACAGTTAGCAGTTGATTCTTGTCAGTGGCAGTTGTTCTTTTCAGCTTCAGTAATGGCACATGTCAAGAATGCCGGAGGTGGTCCAGGTGATGAGGATCCGAGGCCTTCGCCTCACTTGGCTACTAAGGTGAAAGGCAAGGGGACAAAGAAGACTACATCAAAGAAGCGGAAGTTTGCAGATGCTGATACAGCGAGAGCAGCAGCAGTAGTAGCCGCCGCAGAGCGTGCAAAGAGAGGAGGTGCTCGGAGTGGTGTTCTCATTACAGATCAGCTCTCACTAGCACAGAGGGCCACCATCGAGGCGGTAGAGCGTCGTCATGGTAGTCCAGCTGGGACTGTCATGCTTGAGGGATGGCATGTCATTTTGGAGGAGAGTCAGCCTCAGGGGGAGCCACAGCAGCAGGCTCAGCCAGCAGAGCAGACAGAGCAGACTTATGAGGCAGAGTAGACTAAGGAGACAGAGCAGGCACCTCAGCCACAGTTATGCCACTATGGTTGCACTCGTACCCAGGTGACACCGAGGCCAGAGACATAGAGGAGGGTTTCTCGTCCGCCTCCTAGACCACAGTGTCTGCCTCCAGTGACTCACCTAGATTTGAGGGCCGCCACCACTACAAGGTTTTACCCCTGATGCAACGGCCTAAAAGTGTTGCAATATACCAAAAATGGTTGCGAAAGACAAAATTGCAACGGAAATTTTTCGTTGGCAGGCGTTGCCATAGTAATCATGGGGAAAGGTTTGCCCAACGACTCTCTTTAGTGTTGCAATAGATTTTCCCCTATTGCAACACCAGAAATACCTATTGCCATGAACCCAAAGTGTGGCAATAGGTGTACTAGCAACGATATTTGGTGTTGCAATAGACCTTATTGCCACGCATCAATAGCATTGCAATAGATGGACCCTCTATTGCCACGCTATCTCAGTGGTTGCTATAGGTGGAACCGTCTATTGCCATGATAAATATTTGGTTGCTAGAGGTAGCCTCTCTATTGCAACGATCAATACTGGTTGCTATAGGTGGAACTGTCTATTGCCACGATAAATATTTGGTTGCTAGAGGTAGCCTCTCTATTGCAACACTAAACATTGTGGTTGCTATAAGTGCATCCGTCTATTGCCACGGTAAATGTTTGGTTGCTAGAGGTTGCCTCTCTATTGCAACGATAAATACTGGTTGCTATTGCTGGACCCTTTATTACCACGCTAACTATTGTGTTGCTACAGTTTGGAGACTCTATTGCAACACCCACTATTTTGTTGGTATGATGTTTTTTGCAACACCGTTTGTTTGTTGCTATATCATATATTGCAATGCCAAATTATTTTGTCGATAGTCCATATTGCAACGCTTTGTTTGCTTCAAACAATAATTGCATGCCGAACAATATATGATGAAAGAAACATTTAGACATCCATTAATCCAAAATATGCTTTGTTCGTACAACTCATTAATGAAACCACATCCAATGTCAAACTTAGTTGATAACACACGCACAACAACTGAAACACATAAGGTATCGACGACAAAGTGGCTACTTTGAGCAGTTCAAAATGTAATAAGCTATGTGTAGTAATCAGTAGCAAAGATTGGCTTGACATTGACCATCCATCGGTTAATGCGCTCCACTCAAACTCTATCTTGCTCCTAAAACAATCATTAACATTGGCATATTTAGCAAACGGAAACTTAGTATTCGTGTAAGTATCATTTCACTTTAAAGTAACAGAACTAGCCAACTAAATCGATTCGTAAATATTCACAGGTAGTGGAGTCAAAAATCACCGTGCTTTGCTAGCTTGTTGATTCCTTTTGTATAATGCTCGTTTCTTAGCCATGACATCCCTCAAAGGCTTTAGTAGTAGTAAAACTAACTGTCGTATCCCTCCTTTGTTTTGGCCAGTTTGAGTCTTATTCGCAGCACTATTTCTAGTTGTGCGACCATTACTTATACCTGCCGCTGTTGTAGCTACGAGTTATGTTTGTGGTGGGATGCTATCTTAGTTTTCCTGCAAATCAATAGATGGAGGGAAAATCATGTCTCATAATAATTTTTTTCTCAGCATATTTTAGTTTAATACCTGCTATACAAAACACTCTTAGTACACCATATCTGCATGCACATCATGCTCCTGGCAACATAATTCTCATAATAACCACATGAACATAGAAATGAAGATGACAAATTTAAGAGACTTATGACAGGTATAAGTTCAGAAGAATCAACATCCAGAAAAAAATTCAAAAACTATGCTACCAAAATAGTGAAGGTAAAACCATCAGCACCCTAGTAGACATGTCTTCTACTCCATTCTTCATGAAACTAGCTTCTTCACTGCTATAAGAAGGAAGAAATGTGAACATAGTTTGTTGTCTCACCCTTAGGTATAGAAGTAACCACATGTTTACCCATTGTTCAGCATGACAACTAGATATTATATATAATGAGGCTATTGTAAAGCCATAACCTATATAGTTCTAAGTTATATTGCATTAATTTAATAACACATTATGCATGGCATGTTTCATCAATGAGAGAACCAAGTGAAACCCTTTGCATGATGCTATAACCAAGCTTTCTTTGTCTCACTTTGGAACAATAAGCACCGAGTAGCACTAACTATTTACTGAGAAGCTTTCCTAATCATTGTAGTGCACCAAATAGAGCAGAATTTACACATTTCGATTCTCGACTTTAGAAATGACACACAACAAAATAACAAGGTGTTTCACATCCGCTAATTTTCTAAGCCCTAAAGCTGGGAAGTGTTTACACATAAAAGTCTACTCCCTCCATCACGGAATACAATGAATCAAAGCATTCAAAAAATTTTCTAGAGGCTAAGGAGGAGGTTTATTTTCGAGGATCATTCTCACCCGATGCTACTCCCTACTCCTTAGCCTTCTCTAAATCCACCGACCACAGCCACCATGCATGCACTTTAATGAGTAAATTCCATGAATTTCCATTTAAATAAACCCTCTTGCTCAAACATTTGTGTGATTTGCCATGTATGTGTGTGGTAACTAAGCAAGCCTTCTCTAAATCGCCAATCACAACCACCATATATGCTTGAACTTGTTAGAAATTTAGGCATTTTCATTATCAGTTTAATCTAGAAATATAACATCGTTGAGTTTGTGACAAAGACATATATGTGCATGTGTATATTTCTTATGAACGCTTCAAAGATGCATAGATGACATATCTTGATTGATACAGTAAGAATACAAAATACAGTAATCATAGAGATTAGACTGTACCCAGCGGAGGGTCCCATGCCGAGGGCATCGGAGGCTCCATTTGCACTAGACATAGTGCATTGCTCGAAGTCGCGGACCACAGTCGATGCATGAAGATGTTCACAGTGTAGTCCCACGAACGGATCACCAGGAAGAAGACGCCTTGACGTTCCAGGGAGAGGATGGATCCAAGAGCGATCTCTAGGAAGAAGATGAACGAGTAGTCGCGGATCACTCCCCAAAAACCTAATCGCCGCTCACCCCATGCAGGATTCTCAGGCGGACGAGGGTTCTGGAGGCACTTGCTCTCCCGTGACTCCGTGCGCGCAGAGGTATGAGACGGGGAAGGGTTCCGGAGGCACCTGCTCTCCCGCGACTCCGTGCGCGCAGAGGTACGGGACAGGGAAGTCAGAAGGCTGCTAATCTGTGGTTCTCTCGGGAGTGGTTACGGAAGATTTTATGTCGGATCAAGGAAGACAGGATATATGGTCACGGCGACGGGAAGAGAAGACGAAGGCAACGGAGAATCCCAAGAGACAGGAAGTGGAAGCGGAAGGGACGGTAACTGACGTAGTCAGTTCGCCTCCACCATCAAGGAGCGAAACTCTTGTGATAATGTGGATTTAAGTGGCAAAAGATCTGCCATGCCATGCCCACCACTCGCTATCAGCTTGACCTACACTGCTTTCGCCACGCCACGCCCGCCCAGGCCCGGCCCGGCCAGCGGCGGCGGCGCTGCATGGCACGCCTTTATCCTTTTCTCGACTTCTCAAGTTAGATGAATAATTTCCAACCATATATTTGAGTCTCGCATTGGTCAAAATCCCGTATTGTATTAAACCATACAACACTTAATGTTACGCACCATAGAGTTTTATTTAATTATTAAATATTATATGGGCCAAGCCCATATTATATCTAACAATCGCCACCAAACTCTTGAGTTTGTAACAAAGTAGTCTTAGAACCACATTTCTTTTATATACCGGTGTTTCAATGGAGACTGTTAAGTTGAACATCCATCTAGAACAATAGTTTCACTCAGTCACAACTGAACAATGGACTAAGCCTTGAATTGACAGTTTTGTGTGAGGTGAATGTCAATAAAGTCCTTAGCTGATAGTGGGTAGCAAAAGACATCCCCTCTATTTGAAGCATATAAGTCGTACTTCAGTGCCTTTCATGAGTATTTAGAGATCACCCAAATCTCATAGACTGTGACCAAAAGTCTGACTCATATAGGTGTGTTCCTCAAAAGATGTTATGTAGGACATCTTTGCTTTGACAAGCCACTTGGAATGCATTAAGGCAAAAGCCAGCCTGCCTTACAGAAAGGAAAGATATGCATCAGAAATGAGTCTTACTAAGGATCTTTCCTCACAATTTACTACTAGCTTATTTCACTGTCCTACTTCACGGAATCTCTGATCACATAGAACTGGTTACCACTATAGTAAATTTCAAGTGGGTCTCAAACCCATCTCTCTCGATGCACTTTCTATCACATTGCGTGATAGACCCTTAGTGAACTGATCTGCCAAATTGCTAGACATGTGAACATAGTCCAACGCTATTACTCTGGAGTTTCTCAATTTTCTGATAGATTTTAGTCGTCTCTTAACATGCCTGGTGGACTTCATGTTATCCTTAGAACTGTTAACATTCGTAATCACAATCTGGTTATCACAGTTCATAGAAATAGCCGGTATGGGTTTTCAACAACCGGTAAATCCATAAGGAGATCACGAAGCCACTCACCTCGAGATCCAAAGAAGGTGTCTAATGTTGTGAGTTACGCTTCCATTGTAGACTTCGTTAAGATAGTCCGCTTGCAAGACTTCAGAAACAAACACCACCTCCAAGCGAAAACACATATCCACTTGTGGCATAAAGCTCATCGACGTAAATCTAGTTGGCATCACAATAGCCTTCCAAAGACTTTTCGGATGTCCCGGTACAACAAATACCATAGCACATGGTCCCTTTTAGGTAGCGATTACTCTCTCTCAAGAGCACGCCCGGTGATCATTTCCGGGTTTGACACAAACTGCTCAGACTTTGCATACATCTTGCAAATGAGATGTTAGGCCTTGTTGCACTAGCAAGATACATGAGCGAACCAATGATGCTGGGAATATCTCAAGCGATCCTTGCTATTCTTCAATTTTTCCTCAATAGCACACTAGAGTCATAAGGTGTAGGAGCATGTGCACAACATCCTTTGAACCCAAAGCGACTTCAAAGACTTTTCCACATAGTGGGTTTGTATGAGTTACCCCACCATCGCCTTCTCTTAGAAGCTTGATATTAAGAACAACATCAGCCTCTCCCAAATCTTTCATCTCAAAATTATTAGTTAAAAATCCCTTCACCTCTTCGATCACTTTGAGGCTGGATCCAAAGATCAGTATATCATCAACATATAAGAGAAAATTACCTACATGGCCCTCTTAAAACTCGATCTTTCTTTCTTGGCCTTGAAAATTTCCAACTTACCTATTTGGCCTCCAATCCAATTTTGGTTCCTTGTATGGCCTTCCGTCGATTCTGTTTGAGGGCACCGTGAAGTCCCATCAAGACTAATGCGAAATGACATGATTACCCTTCACTACATCTCTTTTTCTCCAAAGAACGCACGACTCAGACCGGATCGGAAAAAAAAGCTTCAAGGCGGACAGCTCCTGCGCCCATGCGGATGGAGGCGAGTCGGCCATGAAGCGGAGGAGCCTCCGGCTTGCGGCGTGGCGGAGGCCATCCCAGCGTCCCTGCGCCCCTGCGGACCGGCCGCGCTCGCCCCTTGAAAGCGGGTCGCGTCCCGGCGGCGGCGGGTGGGCAAAGTAGGTCGGCGCCCCGGTGGTGGCTGGGCGGCGCTTCGCCCAGCGGAGGTAGAGCGGCGTCGCGCTCCTCGGCGAGGGTTGTGCGGCTCGCCCGAGCTGCTCGCGACGCATGGCGTTCCAGCAATGGGCGAGCCACGACGCCAGTGGCCGATGCTCCGCAGCGCCTAAGCGGCAAGCCAGCCAGACCTGGGCCGAGGCGACGAGCGAGCCAGCGCACGCGAGGCGGCGTGGCGCTCTCACGTCGCCCAGCGGCGGACCTTCGGTGCTGGCACTCTCGCATGCGCCAGTAATTTGGACCTTTCCGCGTGCCCACCAAGGCGAGAAAGAGCGCTGTCGAGTGAAAGGGGGGTTGCTTGGCACCAAGCGGCGGTGTCTTGCCCATGGTTCGAGCGACGCGGTTCGGGCTCTGCGACAGACCGTCACCAATGGTGCAAATTGTCGATGAACCGCAAGTAGTGGAGCCTGATTGGCTCGACGGGTGAGTCCATCTTTTTTGTTTAAGCTGCAGACTAGACATGCATTTGTAGATCTTGTTTGCATTACTTAGGTTTCTTGTTGAAATAGCGATTTGATCCAAATTCAAGTTTCTTGTTGAAAATTAAATTGTTGGGCAACAGAAAGAAGTGCAGAAAGGATATTAAATGTTTTAGCTTTGAAATGGTTGTGGATTCAGACTTGACAAATTATAAGGATCTTGTTGAATCAGTGGTAGAAAGGTATCCACCAGGTTATTTGGAAGTTGCCCATGTTCAATATTATGATGAAGTTCTAAAAAGCTTCCCAGAAATAACATCTGACCAACAATTGATGACTATGTTTAGTAAGCACTCTAAGAGCAAGATTATCATCATGTTCATTGCATATTGTGGTCCTTCTGATGCCTTTGAGCCAATCTCTGAGTGGGATTTTAATGATGAAAGGCAGCCTGACAACAACACAGAGGCAGTGGACACCAACACAGAGCCAGTTAACACCAACACTGATCCGGTTGAGGATGATTACCTTAAAAATCCACTACCACAGAACGAACATGTAGGTGTTGATGAGGAGATTATGTACTTGGAGAATGAACCCGTTAATGGTCTAGCAGTTGTGCCTTCTTCTGATAAAGGAAAGAGAGACTCTGCCTATGTCCCTGATGATAGTGAGGGTGGAGATGTGCCCCTTGATGATAGTGAGGGTGAGGATGTGTCAGATGAGTTACCATGTGAAGAGGAGTTGCCATATGATGAGGAAAACTATGCTCCAAATGTAGAATATGATACAGAGGATCCTCCGATGGGAGTAGGCTCGACTTATGATAGCATGCCAGAGTTTAGACTGGCTATATCTCAGCATGCAATAAAACATGAATTTGAGTTCAACATTGCAAAGAGTGCACCAAATCGGTTTCGAGCATATTGTTCGCGGAGGGACTTAGATAGTTGTCCATGGTGGATATTTGCATCTACCACTCAAGACGAATGCACTGTGCAGGTAATTGTACAATCTTTTATGCTGTTTTTTTACTTTTATGCTATCTTTTTCTGACTTTGTGTTTCTCTTTTGTAGGTGAAAAGAAATCCTTGTGCCCATGCTTGTTCTAGTACAAGAAGGAAAAAGAACCACAAAAATGCAACCAGACATTGGATATGTGCAAAAGTGAAGGACTTCCTTATAGAGGATGCAACTTTGAGAGCAAAGGACTTGCAAAAGAAGATTAAAGAGCACCATAAGGTAAACATCAACTACAAGAGAGTATATGATGGGAAGAAACTAGCATTGAAACAACTTTATGGTGACTGGGATAGCAGCTTTGACAATCTTTATAGGTTTAAAGCACAAGTTGAGGTTTCTTGTCCTGGTAGCTTAGTAATTATTGACCATCATACTGTTAATGGAAAGATAAGATTTAGAAGATTCTTCCTTGCATTCAAACCTTGCATAGATGGGTTCCTCAATGGTTGCAGACCGTACCTAGCAATAGATAGCACATTCTTGACTGGCCAGTTCAAGGGGCAACTGGCTAGCGCTTGTGCTGTTGATGGGCATAATTGGTTGTATCCTGTTTGCATTGGAATTTTCGATTCAGAAACTAACGAGAATTGGATTTGGTTTTTAAGTCACTTAGGCAGGCATAGGATCACCACCGGGTCTAGCCATATGCACGGATCTTTGAATGACAATGATGATGAGGGTGGGTGAAGTATTTCGTGGGTGAACATAGAGAGTGCATGTTTCATTTGGTGAGCAACTTCAAAAAAGGTTCCATGGAAAGGTGTTTAATGATCATCTTTGGGCAGTGACTTACTCATGGAACCCATATTTGTTTGAGAAACATTGGGTTGTAATGGAGAAAGCAAAGCCATCGCAACTAATTATCTAAGGAAGTGTCACAAGAAGTTGTGGACTAGGAGCCAATTCTCCACCATTTGCAAGGTAGACTACGTAACCAACAACCTTGCAGAGTCTTTTAACAATTGGATTAAGCATCACAAGTCCCTAAACTTGGATGATTTCATGGACAAGTTTAGGCAAACTGCTTATGACCAAGTGGAACCAAAGGAGAAAAATAGGAAAGAAACTTGATGGCTTGATTCTACCTCACATAATAAAGAAATTGAATGAGGCCGAGAGAATTAAACTTGGAAGTGCTAGAATGCGGAGAACATGTGGGTGAAATAACAGCAATGGGTGGTAGTGGCTTCAGGTTTGTGGTTAACCTACTTGAGAGGACATGTTCTTGTCGACAAAGTGGCAAGTTTCGGAATTCCTTGCAAGCATGCACTCGCATTCATCACATCACTTAGCAATGCACCAATAGAGCAATATGTTGACATGTATTACTGCATTGAGAAGTTTAGAGTTGCATATAGTCGACTTATCCTGCTATGCCCGACAAGACTCGGTGGCCAAAATCTACTCATGATTTTTTCATGCACCCACCTCTATTAAAGCCCGGTGAGTGGTAGGCCTAAAATGAGAGAGGCACAAAGGTAGCTTTGATAAGAAAAGGAGTAAAGGCCAAAGCACCAATGCCCTATTTGCATGGACTACGGACATCATTGGCATAATTGCAAGCGAGGAAGACCGGAAGACATTGCTGCTATGAAAGCTATCAAGTAATAATTTGTCTACTCTTTCTCCGCTTTTAATAAAAGACATATTAGTGACTTTCTTATTTTTGACATTGCGAGAGGAGAACCAAAGAAGAGGCAAAAAACAACAAATCAATGAAAGTTCCATTATGCCTTTGGAAGAAGCACCATCTGCATCCATGTCTTTTCCACCAAGGTTTGCAATTGCATATCCCTTGCAATGTCAAACTTACTCCCATGTTCACTTCAAACTTATGATTGATTCTATGTTCCTACTTGTCTCACCATAGTCAAAGCTTGGAAACCATCGCTAAGAAAAAGAGAAAATCATTGATTGTACTCCCAACACATCTAAAAGGTACTTATCACTAGTCTTTGAAAATATGAATTTATGCCATCATGAATGACTATTTGTCTTAGATACTAAATAGATTGCTTGTCTCTCACCTGCCCAATCCTTGGAGATATCAAGTAAGAAAAAGGGAAATATGGTAGCTCCAACTCAGGCACATCAAAAAGGTACTATTTCCAACTCTGAATTTTTTTCATTGTTCATATTTCTATTTGCTAAAAATCATTGCTGCCCTATATTCACATGTCCAGGTCAAGGAGTGGCTCCAATCAACCCGAGGCACTTTCCATTGATTTCCCTGCCCACATAGATCAACCTAGGAAGGCCAAGGCTAAAAAGGTCACATTCAAAACGAAAAAGAAAGTGCTTCGCAAAGAGGCGGTAAACAAGCCAAAGGTGATACTCGACAGCCCCGCAATGGGCACACGAAGCAAAACTTCTCAGCCTGCTAGCCCGGTGATGAGTACAAGAAGTAAAAGAAGGCTCAACCTATGATTTCTCATGTGTGTAGCACTAGCTTGTGTATGTGACAACTAAGTGTAGCTAATGTTGGGCGTCCTGGACAAGCATCGATGGAGGTTCTCAGCTAATGACCGTTCGTAAAAGGTTCTCGACCATCTTGGACAAGATTTGTCGAAATTGACTTATGAGATTTTCATTGAGCGTTTATTAATAGAATATCCGGGATGCTTGATTATGCGTTTTCGGTTGATTGACTTGCTTCTCCAAAACTTAGTGCGGCAAACTAAAAGCTCAAAAAACATTCAAGTCTTTTGTTCTAGTATTTGGTCGCAGTGCTAATGTGTTTGCATATGTGGGTTTTTTTTGGTTTCAGAGTATCTTGTGCTTGACCTATGCAAATTTGCGATTGTTTTGCTTTGAGCTCCCTCTTGTCTCATGACTTTCGAGAATGAAATGAAGTAGCCATAATCATGTCGGTTTGTTTTATTGCTAGATCATTCTATTTATTTTAGATGTCCGAAAGACGTGCGTAATGAATTTATTTGAGATATCAAAATGTGCAAACCTGAATTTATATGTGCAATTGGCTCCATGTCCGGAAAAAAATGCGTGCTAATGTCAGTAGTTATGATTTGTTCTAAAATTATGTGCAAGAAGTGAAAATAATGCTCAAAATGAAACATATGCAATTTACAAGCATCTACAAAACGTCTGAAGATGTAATTTGAATTATAAAATATCAAAAACTGAATTCTAAACTATCAAAAACGATGC
The DNA here is from genome assembly GCA_904845875.1 of Miscanthus lutarioriparius. Taxonomy (NCBI): domain Eukaryota; kingdom Viridiplantae; phylum Streptophyta; class Magnoliopsida; order Poales; family Poaceae; genus Miscanthus; species Miscanthus lutarioriparius. The sequence continues at coordinate 54,063,029 of CAJGYO010000013.1, forward strand.
TTTGGCGTCCGAGGGGTAGAATCGACTTTTCGTCTCTCATCTAACACCGTTCTGAGGTTGAATTGACGGGAAGGTCAGATAAGGAATCGAAAGTCGGATTGGAGGCCAAATAGGTAAGTTGGAAATTTTCAGGGCCAAGAAAGGAAGCCTGAGTTTTAAGAGGGCCATGTAGGTAAATTTCTCAACATATAAACACAAAATGACTCCTTCACCCCCACCATACCGATAGTACACACATTTGTCAGCTTCATTCACGACAAAGCCAGCAGATGTTAAAGTTCTGTCGAACTTCTCATGCCATTGCTTAGGAGCTTGTTTTAGGCCGTATAATGACTTTAATAATTTACACATCTTGCCTCCTTGACCATTTGCTACAAACCCATCAGGCCGATCCATATAGATCTCCTCCTCCAACTCTCCATTTAGGAAAGCTATCTTAATGTCCATTTGATGAACGATAAGACCATAAGAGGCTGCCAGGGAAAGCAAAACTCAAATTGTGGTCAATCAGGCAACCGGTGAATAAGTGTCAAAGAAATCCTCACCTTCCTTTTGAGTATAACCCTTGGCCACAAGCCTTGCCTTGTACCTCTCAATAGTACCATCAGGCCTAAGCTTTTTCTTGAACACCCATTTGCACCCTATAGGCTTGCACCCATAGGGACGATCAATAATTTCCTAAGTTCCATTAGACATAATAGAATCCATCTCACTCCCTACTGCTTCCTTCCATAAGTCAGCATCAGGAGAGGAATATGCCTCTTCAATGGTCGTTGGTGTGTCATCCACAAGGTACACAATATAGTCATCACCAAAAGACTTTGTAGTCCTTTGTCTCTTGCTTTTCCTGGTGACTATAGTGTCATCCTCCGTAGGATTTTGCACATAGGGTTCCTCAATTTGTTCTATCGGAATAAAATCTTCATGCTCATGGGGAATTATAAATTCATGACCAGTTGTGCTAGGTGCATTTTTCATGGGAAACTCATTCTCAAAAAATGTAGTGTCTCTAGATTCTATGATTGTATCAACAACCATCTCAGGAACACTAGAGTTTATAATTAAAAATCTATAACCCATGCTGTGAATAGCATAACCAAGAAAAACACCATCAACAGTCTTTGGTCCAAGCTTTCGCTTTTTGTTTATTGGCACATTCACCTTTGCCAAACAACCCCAAGTTCACAGGTAAGAGAGATTTAATCTCTTCTTCTCCCATTCCTCGAATGGTGTAATTTCTTTGTTCTTTGTGGGCACTCTATTCAGGACATGACATGCTGTCAAAATAGCCTCACCCCACCATTCCTTAGATAGTCTCGTAGTCTCCAACATGGCATTAACCAAATCAGTTAGAGTGCGGTTCTTTCTCTCTGCAATCCCATTGGACTGTGGTGAGTATGGTGGCGTCATCTCATGAATAATTCCATGCACCGCGCAAAACCCATAAAATTCATTTGAGAAATATTCTCCCCCGTGATCAGACCGCAAACACTTGATTTTCTTCTCAAGTTGATTTTCTACCTAAGCTTTATAGACTTTAAAATAATGCAACGCTTCATCTTTAGTTTTTAATAAATACACGTAGCAAAATCTAGTGCAATCATCTATAAATGTCATGAAGTATCGTCTACCGCCTTTAGTGAATTCGCCATTCATTTTGCATAAATCAGAATGAACGAGTTCTAATGGTGCCAAGTTCCACGCCTCAGCAGCCTTGTGAGGCTTGCGCGGTTGCTTTCATTGCACACACACCTGACACTTAGAATCTTTGACTAAGTTAAATTTCGAGATTAAATTTCGATTTGCAAGCCGCATGAGACAACCAAAATTAATGTGACAAAGTCGTGAATGCCATATATTCGACTCATCCGAAACAATAACATTGTTCACTACTTTATTACACACATCATCAAGCAAAGATAAGCAGAACAAGCCTCTGCAATCATAACCTTTTCTGACAAATATTCCATGTCTCGACACAACACATTTATTAGACTCAAGCACAATTTTAAAGCCATCGTGACACATCAGAGAAGCGCTAACAAGATTCTTCTTGATGGAGGGGACATGCTGCACGTTCTTTAATAGCACCATCTTTCCCGAAGTAAACTTCAGAACGACCGTACCAGCACCAAGAACACGCGCATGCGAACCGTTTCCCATCAATAAGGCTCCACTCCTGCCAGCCTGATAGGAAATAAACAAAGAAACATCAGCACAAACGTGAATATTAGCACCACTGTCCATCCACCACTCAGGTGAAAGACAAACTAAAAGAACAAAGGGTAAAGAATTATCATACCCAGATGTTCCTCCTCCAGTCTCTCTAATGACCACATTTGCTGATTTCTTTTCTTGCTTGTATTTGCGGTCTGGGCACGCACTTGCCCAATGCTCATCACTCCCGCAAACAAAGTATCATCCACCTTTCTTGTTGTTTTTCTTCTTAAACTGTGCAGTCTGCTTAGGATTTGCATTGTTGTTCTCTTGCATGTTCTTCTTTTTATTATGAGATGAAAATGAGTTTTTCTTCTACACCATATTGGCAGTGGAAGACTCAACTCCTTTTCCATGGTTGTCTTTTGCTCTCGCCCTCTCCTCAACATCAAGAGATCCAATAAGCTCAGCCACGCTAAACTCTTGTCTCTTGTGTTTTAGAGAAGTAGCAAAATCCCTCCAATAAGCTCAGCCCAACATTTGGTTCCAATCACATTGTGTCCCTTTGGTCTTTCTACCAATTCCCATACTTGATTTCTTGTGAAGTTATTCAACTCTTCATGCATAGCATTCACCCAATCAACATCCATCAAAGCTTCATCTATCTTCTTTGGTTCAATGGATGACACAAATGAGAAGTGTTCACAAAATGATGCCAATCTTGATCTTGTTTGTACACCTCTTGAAATATCTCCAATTATAGTGTCCAAAGGATGATCTCTTGCAATACTTGTTGGTTGGAGCAATGGAACTTGATTGCTTGCACTTGCTAGATCATTGGGTTGAGACAATGTACTAACCACTTGCTCTTGATCAATATCATGAGAGTCACTTGCACTAGCTTGATTTGTATCATCTTGCACATTTGAGTTAGAGAGCACTATCACTTGATCATCTTCATCATCAATCACTTGCCTAGGCCTCAATTCACCAATATCCATGTTCCTCATGGCATTTTGAAAGTTGAATGCCTCTAACATCTTCCAAGTTCTTATTCTCTTCTTGTGAACCCTTGGTTTCATCAAATTCAACATCATAAACTTCCTCAAGAGTACCACTATCCAAATTCGAAACTCTATATGCTTTGCTTGTAGTGGAATAGCCAAGTAGGAATCCTTCATCACATTTCTTGTCAAACTTGCCCAATCTTGTGCCTTTCTTCAAGATATAGCATTTGCAACCAAAGACCCGAAAATATGCAATGTTGGGCTTTCTACCATTTAAGAGCTCATATGGTGTCTTCTCTTTCAATCGATGACAATAGAGGCGGTTGCTACAATAGCAAGCCGTGTTGATAGCTTCGGCCTAAAAGGATTGACTCACATTGTACTCACTAAGCATAAACCTTGCCATATCAATGAGTGTTCTATTCTTCCTCTCAACAAGGCCATTTGATTGAGGAGTGTATTTGGCCGAGAATTGATGTCTAATTCCAAATTCATCATATAACTCATCAATTCTAGTATTCTTGAACTCACTACCATTGTCACTTCTAACTCTCTTGATGGTTGTTTCAAACTCATTTTGAATGCCTTTGACAAATGATTTGAATGTTGCAAATACATCACTTTTGTCCACTAGAAAGAATACCCATATGTATTTAGTGTAGTCATCCACTATCACAAATCCATATTTGTTTCCACCGATACTAGTGTATTGTGTTGGCCCAAACAAATCCATGTGCAATAACTCAAATGCTTTACTAGTGCTCATCATGCTTTTCTTAGGATGGGTGTTTCCAACTTGTTTGCCGGCTTGACAAGAGCTACAAAGCTTATCCTTTTCAAACACAACATCTTTCAAGCCTTTAACTAAGTCATGCTTAATCAATCTATTCAATTATTTCATTCCAACATGACCAAGCCTTCTATGCCATAACCAACCCATGCTAGACTTAGTGAACAAGCATGTGGACAATCTAGCTTCACTAGCATTGAAATCAACCAAGTATAGATTCCCATATCTAAAGCCTTTAAAGATCAAATTAGAGCCATCTACACTTATGATTTCTACATCATCTACTCCAAATATGCATTTGAATCCAAGATCACACAATTGTGCCACGGATAGCAAATTGAAGTTCAAGCTCTCTACTAGCAACACATTGTATATGCTCATGTCATTGGATATTGCAATCTTACCAAGCCCTTTGACCTTGCCTTTGCCATTGTCACCAAATGTGATACTATCATAACCATCATTGTCATTGGTGTTGATTGAGTTGAACATTCTTGCATCACCGGTCAAGTGTTGAGTGCACCCACTATCAAGAACCCAATGCCTTCCTCCGCTTTGTAATTTACCTCCAAAAGAAGATTAATTCTTTTTAGGTACCCAAACTTACTTGGGTCCTTGAAGGTTAGTCACTAGGCTCTTTGGTACCCAAATGGCTTTCTTCTTTGAGCCCATCCATGGTTTACCAATGAACTTAGCCTTCACACCATTTGTACCCTTAGTAAGCATATAGCATGAATTAAACTTAATGGAGGATACATTAGCATTTTTGCTCTTGTTTTTACATTCTTGCTCTTTATAACCAACTTGCTTGCAACTAGTGCAAAACCGACCATTGTTCTTCACAAAACTAGTCTTGTGAGGAGCAAAGGCCGCTTTGCCTTTTTTGGGGGTATAGCCCAATCCTTCTTTGTAGAGAGAAGCTCTTTGACTACCCAAGCACATAAGCAAGCGGTCCTCACCACCATAAGCCTTAGCTAGGTTGTGAGTGAGCTTAGTGACCTCCTTCTTGAGGTTCTCATTCTCAACCACTAGTGAGGCATTATGAGAGAGACCATCACTACTAGATGAGGTAGAAGTGGAAGTGCTACAAGAAGAGTTAGTAGTAGCAACAATGATAGGCATAGATAGTGATGTATCAATTAAATCACAAGTTACACCTACATCACAAGTTTCAACATGCTTCTTTTTATCTTGTTCATTAAGCAAAGTGGAATGAACTTTTTCAAGCTTTTTGTGAGCCTTGCTAAGCTTTCCATGGGCTTCCTCTAGCTTCTCATGAGTTGCTTTGAGCTCATCAAGGGCTTGCTTAAGGGATTTTACCTCCTTATTCAAGCTCTTGCATTTCCTTCTCTTAATGTCAAAGTGTTCTTTAGCATCTTCTAGCATGTCAAATAATTCATCTTTAGTAGGTTCATCATTATCACTATCACTATCATTTTCATTTTCATCATCATGTTCTTCATCACTTTCATCATCACAAGATTGTACCTTAGTGGCCTTAGCTATGAAGCATGATGAAGATTCAAAGAGAGAAGGCTTCTCATTGATGGCAATGCTTGCAAGAACCTTCTTCTTGGTGGTCTTGTGATCCTCACTATCATCATCATCATCACTTGAGGAGTCATCACTATCCCAAGTGACTACATATGAACCACCCTTCTTCTTCTTGAAGGCCATCTTGTCCTTCTTCTCTTTCTTTTCCTTCTTATCCTTCTTGTTGTTCTTCTTGTTATCATCATCATTGTCACTATTGTATGGACATTGAGCAACAAGATGATCTTTGCTTCCACACTTGAAGCACCTTCTTGACTCTTCTTTGTTCTTGGATGAAGACTTCTTTCTTCTAGCACGGTAGCCCATCTTCACCATGAACTTGCCAAATCTCTTGACAAATAGAGCCATCCTCTCATCATCATCATCCCAAGATTCATCTTCTTCACTTGATGTTTCTTGCTTTGCTTTGCCCTTGGATGATGTGGCTTTGAATGCCATGCTTTTCTTCTTGTCATCCTTCTTGTCATCTTTCTTCTCCCTCTTTTCTTCCTTCTCATCATCATCTCTATAAGCATCATCGGTCATGATATCTCCCAAGATTTGATTTGGTGTCATTGTGTTCAAACCGGTCCTCACTAGTAAGGTGACTAACATGCCAAATCTTGCGGGCAAACATCTCAAGAACTTATTGGAGAAGTCCTTGTCCTCTATCTTCTCACCAAGTGCCTTGAGATCATTGACAATCACTTCCATCCGATGGAACATGTCCGGCACACTCTCATCTTCCTTCATCTTGAAGCTTGCAAACTTTTCTTTGAGAATGTAAACCTTTGCACCCTTCACGGCTTGAGTGCCCTCAAATGATTCTTCCAATTTCTTCCAAGCTTCATGAGCCATCTCAATATTCTTGATTTGTTCAAATGTTCTTTCATCTATTGCATCATGAATAGCACTTAGAGCAATGTCATTGTTTTGGAGAAGTACTTCTTCGGCCATGGTGGGATTCTCCGGATCTCCAATCTCAATTTTTGTTTCTACCACCTTCCAAACCTTCCTATTGATTGACTTTATATAAGTTGTCATCTTAGCCTTCCAATAGGGATAGTTGGAGCCATCAAATTGGGGTGGCTTCTTGGTGTTGTTGATTTGAGCCATTTTAACACCGAAGGTTGTTAAGCCTCAAATAACGGTGACCTTGGCTCTGATACCACTTGAAAGGTCCTAATGGCTAGAGGGGGGGTGAATAGCCTAATAAAAATTTCTACAACAACACTTAACAAAAGGTTAGACAATTATGAGGCGAAGCAAGTGTTGCGCTAGCCTACTCAAAATGCAAGCCACCTACCACAATTCTAGTTTAGATAGTGTCGATTCACATAAGAGGTATGACACTACTCTATGTTAGTGTGCTCTTAAAGACTAACTAAAGAGCCACACCAACCAACCAAGCAAGCTCTCACAACTAGTTACACTAAAGAGCTTGTCAACTAGTTTGTGATAATATAAAGAGAGTGATCAAGATAGTTATACCGCCGTGTAGAGGAGTGAACCAATCAATCACAAGGATGAATAACAATGAAGACCAATCACCTCGGAAACAAAGGATGAACACAATGATTTTTACCGAGGTTCACTTGCTTGCCGGCAAGCTACTCCTCGTTGTGGCGATTCACTCACTTGGAGGTTTCGCGCTAATTGGCTTCACATGCCAAACCCTCAATAGGGTGCCGCACAACCAACACAAGATGAGGATCACACAAGCCACGAGCAATTCACTAGAGTACCTTTTGGCTCTCCATCGGGAACAAGGTCAAGAACCCCTCACAATCACCACGATCGGAGCCGGAGACAATCACCACCTCCGCTCGACGATCCTTGCTGCTCCAAGCCGTCTAGGTGGCGGCAACCACCAAGAGTAACAAGCGAAATCCGCAGCGAAACACAAACACCAAGTGCCTCTAGATGCAATCACTCAAGCAATGCTATTGGATCACTCCCAATCTCACTATGATGATGAATCAATGATGGAGATGAGTGGGAGGTCTTTGACTAGGCTCACAAGGTTGCTATGTCAATGAAAATGGCCAAAGATATGAGCCACAGCTGACCATGGGGCTAAAATAGAAGCCCCCACGAAATAGAGCCGTTGTACCCCTTCACTGGGCACACTGCGCTCTGACTGGACCCTGGACTCAGTGTCCGGTCCACTGATGGACGCCACGTGTCACCAGCTTCAAACGTTGTTCGTCAGTTTTCAACGGCTACGAACCTGACCGGACGCTCCGGCAAAACTAACCGGACGCTGGAGCCTCAGCGTCCGGTCGAGTACAGTAAGGGTCAAAAATAGGTTTTCCTCGACCGGACGCGTCCGGTCCACCTCGACCGGACATAGCCCACCGTCCGGTGGTAAACCCTAGCCTCTGTACCACCAGTCAACGCGACCGGACGCAGGCAGTCAGCGTCCGGTGCTTTTGGATCCAGCGTCCGGTCACTTGACCGACGCTAGCATCTCCTCCATTATCTTCACCCTTGCTCAAGTGTGCTAACCACCAAGTGTATCACCTTGTGCACATGTGTTAGCATATTTTCACAAACATTTTCAAGGGTGTTAGCACTCCACTAGATCCTAAATGCATATGCAATGTGTTAGAGCATCTAGTGGCACTTTGATAACCGCATTCCGATACGAGTTTCACCCCTCTTAATAGTATGGCTATCAAACCTAAATGTGATCACACTCTCTAAGTGTCTTGATCACCAAAACAAAATAGCTCCTCTGGATTATACCATTGCCTTGAGCATTTTGTTTTTCTCTTTCTTCTTTTCAAGTTTAAGCCCTTGATCATTGCCATGTCATCACCATTGTCATGTTATGATCTTCATTGGCTTCTCCACTTGAAGTGTGATACCTATCTCATGATCACTTGATAAACTAGGTTAGCACTTAGGGTTTCATCAATTCACCAAAACCAAACTAGAGCTTTCAATCTCCCCCTTTTTGGTAATTGATGACAACCCTTATACAAAGATATGAATTGAAATTCAATTGAATCCATGTTGCTTGCCCAAGCATATTTACCATTTGTAAAAGGATATGGACAAGTTTCATGAACCCTAAATGGTAGCAATTGCTCCCCCTACATATGTGCTAAGAGTTTGGATTATAGCTTGCACATATGCTTAGATAGGAAATGTAGGAGTCAATGTCTACCATATGATGCTAAGGTATAAAAGATGGATCATTGAAGCGTGATACCAATCGGAGTGCACCAATATACCATCCTTAACACCATGGTTAGCTTAATATCACTTGGAGACATACTTTGAAAAGATACCACTTGTAAAGATTTTCTTGGAAATGAAAGTTATCTAGTGATTTTATTTCATCATTCAATCTTACAACTAACATACATCACACAAGCATGGATGTTTGAAATTTAATACTTGTGCCATGCAAGCAAACATATGAAATGCACCTTTAAATGCACCATACAAGTTCATGAGCTTGCTCCCCCTACTTGTGTGCTCAAAATTTGTGCCATGCAAGCAAACATATGAAATGCACCTTTAAATGCACCATACAAGTTCATGAGCTTGCTCCCCCTACTTGTGTGCTCAAAATTTTAGTTGATCCTATGTTATATATCAAGATATCCTTTTTCTTTGTCATATCTCTCCCCCTATGTTATATATCAATATATCTCTCCCCCTTTGTCATCAATGACCACAAAGGTTCTAAATGTAGATAGTATTACTTGTTATCAATGTCAATCAATGGGGTGAGGATCATTTTCCCAAATGTGGTCCAATCTAGATTATTTGCCAAAGATATTTAACTCGGTTTGATCCAAGGACAAGCTTCTTCACACCTCAAAATAAGGGTTATCTTGTCCTATGTTGAGTTAAACACTTAGAGCTCATATTCTAATGCTGTGAGTTCTGCTTCCATTGTAGACTTCGTTAAGATAGTCTGCTTGCAAGACTTCCAGGAAACAGCACCACCTCCAAGCGAAAACACATATCCACTTGTGGCATAAAGCTCATCAGCATCAGAAATCTAGTTGGCATCACAATAGCCTTCCAGCACTTTCGGATGTCCGGTACAACAAATACCATAGCACATGGTCCCTTTTAGGTAGCGCATTACTCTCTCAAGAGCACGCCAGTGATCATCTCCTGGGTTTGACACAAACCGGCAAAAACACATATTGCAAATGAGATGTCAGGCCTTGTTGCACTAGCAAGATACATGAGCGAACCAATGATCTAGGAATATCTGAACTGATCCCTTGCTATTCTTCAATTTTTCCTCAATAGCACACTAGGGTCATAAGGTGTAGGAGCAGGTGCACAATCACTGAACCCAAAGCGACTCAACACCTTTTCCACATAGTGGGTTTGTAACAGAGTTACCCCACCATCGCCTTCTCTTAGAAGCTTGATATTAAGAACAACATCAGCCTCTCCCAAATCTTTCATCTCAAAATTATTAGTTAAAAATCCCTTCACCTCTTCGATCACTTTGAGGCTGGATCCAAAGATCAGTATATCATCAACATATAAACACAAAATGACTCCTTCACCCCCACCATACCAATAGTACACACATTTGTCAGCTTCATTCATAACAAAGCCAACAGATGTTAAAGTTCTGTCGAACTTCTCATGCCATTGCTTAGGAGCTTGTTTTCGGCCGTATAATGACTTTAATAATTTACACATCTTGCCTCCTTGACCATTTGCTACAAACCCATTAGGCCGATCCATATAGATGTCCTCCTCCAACTCTCCATTTAGGAAAGCTGTCTTAACGTCCATTTGATGAACGATAAGACCATAATAGGCTGCTAGGGAAAGCAAAACTCGAATTGTGGTCAATCGAGCAACCGGTGAATAAGTATCAAAGAAATCCTCACCTTCCTTTTGAGTATAACCCTTGGCCACAAGCCTTACCTTGTACCTCTCAATAGTACCATCAGGCCTAAGCTTTTTCTTGAACATCCATTTGCACCCTATAGGCTTGCACCCATAGGGACGATCAACAATTTCCCAAGTTCTATTAGACATAACAGAATCCATCTCACTCCGTACTGCTTCTTTCCATAAGTCAGCATCAGAAGAGGAATATGCCTCTTCAATGGTCGTTGGTGTGTCATCCACAAGGTACACAATATAGTCATCACCAAAAGACTTTGCAGTCCTCTGTTTCTTGCTTTTCCTAGTGACTATAGTGTCATCCTCTGTAGGATTTTGCACATAGGGTCCCTCAATTTGTTCTATCGGAATAAAATCTTCATGCACATGGGGAATTATAAATTCATGACCAGTTGTGCTAGGTGCATTTTTCATGAAAAACTCATTCTCAAAAAATGTAGCGTCTCTAGATTCCATGATTGTATCAACAACCATCTCAGGAACACTAGAGTTTATAATTAAAAATATATAACCCACGCTGTGAATAGCATAACCAAGAAAAACACCATCAACAGTCTTTGGTTCAAGCTTTCGCTTTTTATTTATTGGCACATTCACCTTTGCCAAACAACCCCAAGTTCACAGGTAAGAGAGATTTAATCTCTTCTTCTTCCATTCCTCGAATGGTGTAATTTCTTTGTTCTTTGTGGGCACTCTATTCAGGACATGACATGCTGTCAAAATAGCCTCACCCCACCATTCCTTAGATAGTCTCACAGTCTCCAACATGGCATTAACCAAATCAGTTAGAGTGCGGTTCTTTCTCTCTGCAATCCTATTGGACTGTGGTGAGTATGGTGGCGTCATCTCATGAATAATTCCATGCACCGCGCAAAACTCATAAAATTCATTTGAGAAATATTCTCCCCCGCGATCAGACCGCAAACGCTTGATTTTCTTCTCAAGTTGATTTTCTACCTCAGCTTTATAGACTTTAAAATAATGCAATGCTTCATCTTTAGTTTTTAATAAATACACGTAGCAAAATCTAGTGCAATCATCTATAAATGTCACGAAGTATTGTCTACCGCCTTTAGTCAATTTGCCATTCATTTCGCATAAATCAGAATGAACGAGTTCTAATGGTGCCAAGTTCCACGCCTCGGTAGCCTTATGAGGCTTGCGCGGTTGCTTTCATTGCACACACACCTGACATTGACAGAAAATTACCTAACATTAGGTTTTTGGATTGTTAGAAATTTAGGTATTTTCATTATCAGTTTAATCTAGAAATATAATATCAGCAGGTTTGTGATAGCATATATGTGCATGTGTATATTTCTTATGAACGCTACAGCATGCATAGATGACATACTAATTGATACAGTAAGAATACAAAATACAGTAATCACAGATATTAGACTGCACCCAGCGGAGGGTCCCATGCCGAGGGCATCGGAGGCTCCATTCGCACTAGACATAGTGCGTTGCTCGAAGTCGTGGACCACAGTCGATGCAGGAAGATGTTCGCAGTGCAGTCCCACGAACGGATCACCAGGAAGAAGACGCCTTGACGTTCCAGGGAGAGGATGGATCCAAGAGCGATCTCCATGAAGAAGATGAACGAGCAGTCGTGGATCGCTCCCCAAAAACCTAATCGCCGCTCACCCCGTGCAGGATTCTCAGGCGGACGAGGGTTCCAGAGGCACCTGCTCTCCCGCGACTCCGTGCGCGCAGATGTACGGGACGGGGAAGTCAGAAGGCTGCTGATCTGTGGTTCTCTCGGGAGTGGTTACAGAAGATTTTGTCTGGACTGAAGGAAGACAGGATATATGGCTGCGACGGGGAAGAGAAGACGATGGCAGCGGAAAATCCCAGGAGACGGGAAGCGGAAGCGGAAGGGACGGTAACTGACGCAGTCAGTTCGCCTCCACCATCAAGGAGTGAAACTCCCGTGATAATGTGGATTTAAGTGGCAAAAGACTGGCCACGCCCAGCTGCCACGGCCTCGTCCCGACCGGCGACGGCGCACGCGCGTGGCACGCCTTTATCCTTTTCTCACCTTCTCAAGTTAGATGAATAATTTCCAACCATATAAGCTGAGTCAGCGTTCAGTCAAAATCCCATATGGTATTAAACCCTACAACACTTAATGTTACGCATCATAGAGTTTTATTTAATTATTAAATATTATATGGGCCAAGCCCATATTATATCCAACAGAACTAAATAGATCAGAGTTTAAGTCAAGGATACATGTTCTTCCAATACTGACACTTACAGGAACAAATCAAACAGCAACCCACTATAGACCCAGTTGTACAGGTGCAAATAGCAGATTCAACATACATTCAATTAATGTTTATTTAATCTTAGTCAGTCCAGTGACAGGGAAGAGATAGTCAAACAGTAATGCAAAACTCGTGGTTGAGGATAAAATTGGTTTCAGGGAAAACAAAAGTTAAAAAGATAAATATAAGCAAGAACCGTAGATTATCAAAGCTTACTGTAAAGTGGATACCCATGCTCTTACAGCGCTGGGACTTTCTGCGCGAAGAAAGTATTCCTTTTTCTGTGGAGTTCCAATATCTAGAACACTAGTCAAAGAACACATCGAATCAAATCTAGACAAAAGGAGAAGAGAGTAAACATGATAACGCAAAGACACCCCATAAGGATACAGAAACAGCATCCATCGTATTTTGCCAGTCCACTGCACCAAGAGTTTGCACAGGTCATTACAAAGTTTCCACAGCGTACATCCGAAAGTCATGACGAACTGGAACAGAAGTAGGTCCATACTGAAAGTTCATAGGCGATAGTGTCACTGTGCTTGTTGAATCAAACAAAATTACTCCCCTAACATCCTTGTCACTCCTACGGACCCTACATAATCCAAAAAAAATCGGTGTCATTCATTTGGTGTCTCAGGTACCGCCTCTTTGGCGAAAAGGGAAACAGCTCTGCAGTTACCGGACTTGTATTCTATCTTCCCAGTTGTTGGATCAAGTATGACCCAGCACTCATTCCACTTTCTTAGCTGATATATATGAGTAAAATGAAGAAACATCATAAGTGGAAGCGACAACGTGGAATCCAAAACAAAATTGCAATGCTATGAGAATGGAGAACGCCTCAGGACTCGCACATAGACTATATGGTTTATACACTACTACACAAGCAAGGAACTGAATTTGCAAATAAGAGGAAATGACAGTTGACAGGTAAACAATCAACAAATGTTAACTAGAGGCTCGCAACGGTATCCATGGGTCAGCAATAACAATCCATTTTGGCTTTCTAGCTATTTCCTGCAGTAATTTGTACTGACGCCGAGACAGGGAACATGAACCAAACTAGAATCCAGAAAGAAGGGGAAATGAAGGGAGCGGATTTACCATGTTGGATCGCTTCAAGAGGGGGCCCTGGAGGCGGTGGCGGGTGGAGGTGGAGGAGAGCTGGCGTCGCACCTGGTCCAAGCTGCTCTGCATCTCGCCCACCACCTGCGGTCCGCTCGACGCAAGAGAGAGGAGCAAGAGAAATTCCCAGCTCCCGGTGAGATCCCAGCTCAAATGATACGGAAACGCAAAGGAAACGAGCCCTAACCTCGAAGAGCCGGCTGAGATCGGACGGATCGGCCTTCTCTGCTTGCTGCGACGCCACTGGAGAGGAGGGGGCGGACGCATCTCCGACGCCGACGAGGGGGCCGTCACCGCCTTTGACGGCGAGGTCGCCCGATGGTGAGCAGTGGACCTCTGACTCCTCGCATCTATTTTTCTCCTTCCGTACAGGAGACGAGAGGGACGCGGGCCTGGGGGCCGGCGGGGCAGGGCGCAGGGGGCGCCGACGGCGGCTGGGGCAGGTGTGCCTGTGTGCGTGTGTGGCGCGGGTGGGTGTGTGCGTGTGTGGCTGTGTGCGGCGAAGACAAGCGGCGGCGGCGGGTGCAGATCGGGATCCGAGTTGGAGGAGGGAAAGGAAAGAATTGGAGGAGATGGGGAAGATAACGAGGAAGTGGGGAGGTTAAGATTTGTTTTGTTCGTATAATGGGTGGGGTATTAGGCGGTAAATGGCTGTATCTGGGCGCCAAGCCAATTTTCGGCAAAAATTACAAAAAAATAAGTGGAAAAAGGATGGAGAACCAGGATCGAACCTAGAAAGTCGATTTATATCAGTGTCGCAGACACCATTGAGTTACTGGTTGTTTTGTTTCACTTCTTACTTGTCAACATTATTATACATAGTTTTGGGCCGGTGTGCCACTGACATGAGGGACCCACTTGTCGGCGCTGGGTTCATATGATGTTCTAGTTCGGTTCATGGTGTTCATCTTTTTTATTTTGATTCATTGTAAAAACGTTAAACTTGTTTAGATTTTGCATTTGTTGTCCAAATCAGGTGATTCTTTTTTCCAATTTCTCGGAAAACTTTTTCCTTTCATGTGGTTTTATTTGCATTGTGTTACTCGACCCCTTGTATTAACATTTTGTCATTTTCTTTAGTATTTACGTACTCTACAATAAACAGACCTTTTTCGAATGTGTCCAAGGTACTAGGGGCTTATGAATAGGCAAGTTGGAATCTTGTTTGATCAAATGTGTATCATATAGGTGTATCATATATATGGCATATCATATAGGTGTATCATGTTCAATGTCACCTTCTTTGCCTTGAGGTGATTTCATGTGGGAGCTAAGACAATGTTTCAGTGCAAATTGGTAATCGATCTCCTCAAGTACAGGATTTATTGCATAGACCATCTTTTTGCAGCGTGACATCTTTACCTAGGTTTGGGTTCGTGACACCAAGATACACTTATCTTTGTATTTGTATTTGTGATAAACCAAGCTAGTGATATACACTTACCTTTGTATTTGTGATAGCATCCACTCATGCACATTGTGTTAGGACTTAAGAAAATATATATTGGAATTGTATAAACCTAAATTGGCAAAAAATTAGGACTAAAAACTTGTAAATTAAAAATGAAGGAATATAAATTGAAAGAAAATGCAAAAAATGTGTTGCATCCCTGAATCGAACCGAAGCCTACAAGTTCTAGAGCAGCGGACAAACCATTGAGCTATCACCTGATTTCGGCAAGGTTACAGGCTGGGACAAGTTAGCCTATTTTGCAGCGAGGACTGCAGGATACGCCACGAAATTGTGGCGTTTGAAAGGAGACCGGGGATCGAAAACTAATTCTCTCTATGTATGCAAGCTGCTGAATTAGCGTAGCTGTTGTGTTTCTTTTGCTTTTGCCTGATGATGTCCATGGCTGGTTGGCTCAACTTGTAGTGCTGGAACTATGTTTGTGGTTAATGAAGGTCGATCTCCTATTCAACGTGTTACTAGCATGTGCGTTCCACTTGTTCATGGTGATCTTTTTTTAAGGCATGTTGTCAACTAAAATTTACCCAAAAAACATTGGGCTTCGGATCACAAATTCTCGTACATAGCACGCCTGTGCTAGAGGGGCCAGCCACGAGAGCAACATGGGCCCTACAAGCAGCGTAGCCCATGGACAGGCGCGATTGCTCGAGAGGATGCGACCCAAGCCAGGTGGTGAGAGACTGAGTATTTGGAAGTTCGGTACAGCAAACGGCGACTGAGTATTTAAGTTGGTGCGTCTCTCCACCGCGGTGTGTGACATTTGCCTGATACCTACTGCTATACTGTCTTAAGATAAATTTGGTTTTGTTTGATGTGATCTCGTCATTGCAGAATAATGTCAGGTGATGATAGGAGTTGGATGTGCTTGCCTCTTTCTTCAATTGAGTGGTAGGAGAATCTCCGAAATTTTCTGGACATCACATTTGGTGGCACATTGAGAGGTGGAACTGCTGCGTGTCCATGTCCTAGATGTGTATGCATGGCATACAGACCGCGGCCTCTGGTTTAGCTTCATTTGCTTCATAGAGGGTTTGATGAAAGCTTTATCACGGAAGGGGAAGGTTCAGATGTGGGATTGCACAACAAAGACGCACCAGCAGCTAATGTAGAAGTACACAATGACGCACCACCACCAGCTAATGTAGAAGTAGACAACGAATCCGCACCACATGAAGTTGGAGTAGACAACGAAGAAGGCGCACTGAGTGATGACGACCATGGTGTCACTAATTTGGTTAGATCCCTAATCAGAGGTGCTATACATGGAGAGATCAGAGATACTGATGACAATGAACAGCCGAATGAACATGCGAAGATATTCTTCAAATTATTTCGAACGACTACCATTGAGAGAAACCTCATCACACAAAATAGTGGTGTGCTTGTGAGGGGTGATGGTACTACTAGCAACATGACCTAGTATGGAGTGATTAGAAGAATGATCTCACTCGAGTTCCCTGCACAAAAAGAAGTTTTATTGTTTCAATGTGATTGGTATGATGTGCCGGCTGCCAGTACCAGCAGAAGTAGAGGATACAGTAGGGATAAATATGGTGTTATCGATATTGATACGTCCAGGTTTAGATATTCAAATGAACCTTACATTCTGGCAACACAGGCCGAACTGGTGTTTTTTGTCAACCTCGTGAACAAGCTAGGATGGTCTAGTGTTGTTGCGGTGAGACCAAGAAATTTATTTGCCATGCCAGAAGCAGAAAATGAGGGTGACATGGAAGTCGATCTACTTGATGTGGGAATCCAAGACATGAGTCTATTAGGCCCAAATGAGGATTTGTCAAATTGGACAAGACCAGACAAGGAAGGCACAACTGGTGATGCCTCTGTTATTAATCAGGTGCATGGCGAAATAGTTCTCGAACCAGATGATGTGGTCTTACTTGATGATGATGATGACGACGAAGATAACACCTACATTGACGATGGAGTTGTTGCACCAGTTGCTGTAGAAAGCCTAGAAGATGATTTCTTTGTTTAAATACTTATCCTTTGTACAACAGTGATGTTTTTTCTAGATTTTTTTAAAACAATCTCATTGTCGGGATAATGAATAGCATGCATTGGTCTTTAAACTGTTATACTCATGTTTGTTTTCTATCATAAGCACAAATATCAAATTGAGTGGACAATTTTTTTGTTTTTCGAAATTGTCATGGAAGATGCGGATGGTTATCGTCCTTGTTGACATATGAAGTGAATTAGCCATCTTCATCATGTAAACAAGTAATATAAAGGCGGCTTAATGTCGAACACACCTCAGTAGCCTAGTGGTAGATGAGTGTTTGCTTGTACTTTAGTTTCTGGGATCAAATCCTCTGTGGAACATTTTTTTGTCAATAGAATACATTATTCAGAAATACGTGGAGCATTTTGTCTATTGCAACCATTTTTGGTATATTGCAACACATTTAGGCCGTTGCATCAGGGGTGGTCTAATGCATGGAGCATTTTGTATATTGCAACCAATTTTGTATATTGCAACACTTTTAGGCTGTTGCATCAGCGGTAGCCTATAGCAACACAAAAAAACCATGGCAATATTAACATGATATTGCGACCATTTAGGATTGTAGTTGCAATAAGTACTTAACAATTGCAACGCCACAAAAAATTATTACAACCCTAGAAAACCGTGGCAATAGGAACATGCTATTGCATCCATTCGGAAATCTTGTTGCAACAACCACCCTAGCAATTGCAACACCATGGAACATTATTGTAACCCATAATAACCGTGGCAATAGTTACAAGCAAAAGCAACCAAATCCAATATAGTTGCAATAACACCAAGTAATTGCAATGAAAACCAATACTATCGCAACTCAAAAATGCCATTGCAATAATGCCAACTAATTGCAACACAATTCTTAAATGGTTGCAGTAGCACAAGCCTGTTTCAATGCTAAACCACACATATTGCAACAAATTTAGTCCGTTGCTTTATAGGCACATATTGCAACCATTTTTTGAAAAGGTTGCAATACGACCCACCTATGGCAACCAAATTAGTGGTGTTGCAATCATGTGGCGTGGCATTAGAGGTAGAACCTTGTATTGCACGGCCAAGCAGGTGCAGCAGCTTAGGTTTGTGCAGTTCAAGGACTGGTTCCCACCAAGGAGGGATGTGCGTGCTTCAGAGGGATTCTATACACCACCGTAGGAGGACTTCTACAATACTTATCTGAACAGTGGTGTGGCTTTCAGATCACAGAGGGTTTGTTCCATTGAGGCCATTGTAGCAGCAGCTGGAGAGCAGATCCACCCTCATCTCTCTTACTTACCAGGATTGACTGACCTACTAGGAACGACTGGCAGATATGTACCATCTTGGGTCCATGAGTTCTACGGTACACTTTGGATTGACCCAGCTTATAGGTTCATACACTTTGCATTTAGAGGCCGTGACTATAGGCTGATGAGCTTCAGGGTCAGAGAGATCCTCCAGTTATAGGAGTCACCCATCCGCCTTCATGAGGTTTTCTATGGTCACACAGAGCCTCCTAGATGCCCTCACGGCAGTCTTGTGCCTCCTACAGATCTCATCCGATCTTGCTTCACAGAGCCATTCGGTGAGGGGTCGAGCAGGACACCCAGAGATCTTACTCCTACAACTAGACTGCTTGATGCTATCATGAGGAGGACCTTGCTACCGAGGATGGGATATCACGAGGGATTGACTTGCATTCAGTTGTGTCTACTGAACTCCCTGATCCAGCAGACAATATTTGATATATGGGATCTCATTCTTTCTGAGATGGAGGATACACTTGCAGAGGGTTTCAATGATCACAGACAGCTGTCGTATGCTCACTGGATCACATTTCTGATTCATAGGGCAGTCACAGTGAGGCCTCCTGAGATGTTGGTAGAGTATTCTGGTGCTACTACCGAGTTCCCTGCATATAACATGACCTAGATGCTCCATCACAGCAGGGCGAGGACACCTAGCTAGCCGCGCCGTCGCCCAGAGGTGCTAGAGTCTACAGCCTAGCAAAATGAGACTATCAGGGGCGTTGCAGCGACAGAGTAGGAGCAGCTTGATGCTCAGTAGGAGGGTATGGTGGAGAGCGACCCCAGCGACAGTTCAGATGATGACTACCAGGATATCCCTCGGATGCCTCCTCGATGATATGATAGTGAGGCCGGTGGCTCTAGCTCAGCTCCACCACAGCCACCACAGACAGACCCCGCTCTACTTGCTATTCTTGAGCGGATGAGGCAGGATCAGGCTCGCTAGGCCCAGGAGACCGCAGCTACACTTGCACAGGTTCAGGCCAAACAGGACAAGTTCTAGCGATAGCAGCAGGCTATATAGCAGCAGCAGCTCCTCATTCAGCAGCAGTTACTTGGTTTCATGCAGCATGTCGTTACTGCCATTGGAGCTCACCACCATAGCTTACACCTCAGCTCAGCCAGCCTGCCACCACTACTGTGACTCTAGTTTTTCAGCCCAGTGGGCTTCAGAGTTAGGGACAGCCAGCTACCATGTTTGCTTCACCTACAGAGCAGGTGTTCCAGTGGTTTGCCTCACCAGTGCCAGCCTAGGGTCCTTCCTTCACACCTCTTGTTATGGGCTTCACACCGGCATAGAGTTCCTCGATGCTTGTGACAGACACCCTAGTCTCCAGGAGCCTCGGTGTTACTTTCGGCGAGTTGATAGGGCAGCCTACACCGCCAAAGCTATGTGTCCCTAGACCTTCCACCATTGCTCTAGTCACTGGGACTACAGAGACACTCCCATCATCAATTGCATCATCAGAGCCACCTGCTATAGTCATACCTGCAAGAGTCACAGGTCGCACTAGTTCCAGAGCAGACTCAGATCGCTTCAGCATCACTTCCAGCGATAGAGGGTCAGACAGCTCAAAGCTCCGGATCAGAGGATGATGCTACCCAGTTCTAGATTGCTCATCACACCTCAGCCCCCGACTCATCCACTGCTGCCCCACCGATAGACCCTTAGGTTTTGGTGCTTGAAGCCAAAGGGGGAGAGGGATCAAGTATGATAGACATAGGGGGAGCGATATATCTAGGGGGAGCTTATTTATTATATTTGGCTTTTTATGTGTGATACATTATTATGCATTCATGTTTACTTTTATGCATTGAACTACATACGTGTGATCGTGATATTTATGTGATAGTGATATTTATGTGATATGTGACATGTGTGCTCTCAACTTTGATCTTTATATATGTCATGTCACTTGGTTATGCTCATTTGCCTTCCGCATTTTACTCTGATGCAAATGAGCTTTATTTCTTGTACTCATACTTATTTCATATCTATTGAGTACATCATGTTGGCTTGGGTCATATAAGCTTGTCTAACCTCTTTATTCTTATTGCCAAAAGCTGATATGAACCAAGCATGTTGAAAACATCATCTCTTTCACATACTCGAGATTGTATTGTCATCAATCACCAAAAAGGGGGAGATTGAAAGCATCTAGACCCCTAGATTGGTTTCGGTGATTAATGATAATACGATATTACTATGACTAACGTGTGTTTTGCAGAGGCAATTAAGTTAGGTCATGGTAATAGAAATTGATTGGGCAATCATGGTTGTCATGCCCCTACGATGGAAATCATTTTGGTTTTCAAAGGATGGATGACAAGGTTAAGGATGGACTAGTTCTAAGTGTCATTTGGTGTTGAAGAGACACTTAGAGTAGTTTAGGACTTTGTTTTTCTTTTGGTCGTACTATTAAGGGGGGTATGAACTAGTAGCTTAACCTAGGTGAGTCTAGTGGGTTAGGTGTGGTGCACACTTATCAAATTGAGCACTAGGTAGCTCCTAAGTAGCCCTAAGATCAATTGGAGAAAACTTCATTCACACATGATTTTGAGTTAGAAGTGAATGGAGGGTCAAATATTGATCGGACGCTGGTTCCGGTGTGACCAACGCTGGCGTAGAGTCCGGTCAATTCATTTGATCAAGTGAAGTCATCTGGATACGACCGGACACTGAGTGAAATGTGATCGGACGCTAGGTGCTAGAGTCCAGTCAACTCCAGTAAGGTTCTAGAGAGGGAGAATCCTAATCGGACGTGTCCGGTCAGTGTTGACCGGACGCTAATCAGGTTCTGGTTTCTGACCGGACGCTGAACAGCAATATGACCGGACGCTGGGTGTCAGAGTCTAGTCAACATCAGTAAGGGTCTAGAGAGCAGTTTTCATGACCAGACGTAGGTCAGAGTCCGGTCACCACTTAACGTCTCTGTGGCGGGGAGAATTGACAGGAGCGTCCGGCCACCCCGCAGGGTGCTGACTCAAGCACATAACGGTTCGTTTTGAATGAGGGTCTATAAATACTTCCTCTATTCATTCAAGGGAGTACTCTTGCCCATTTCAATAGCTGAGAAACACCCTTGAGAGTGCCAAGAAGAGCAAGAGCCTAGTGAGGTGATTGAGATTTGAGAATCCAAGACTAAGGCATCATTAGTGAAAAGAGAGTAGCAAGTGTGCATCCACCCTTCTCATTAGGCTTGTTGTGGTCAAGTGAGAGTTTTTGCGTGTTACTCTTGGTGATCGCCATCATCTAGACGGCTTGGTGGTGATTGGGAGTTTGGTGATCATTCGGCAGAGCTTGTGGATGACCCAACTCAAGTTATGAGCGGTTGTGGGTGATTCACCACAACGGAGTGTTGAAGAATTAACCCGTAGAGAGCACTTGATCCTTGCGCGGATCAAGGGGGAGCTACACCCTTGCGCGGGTGCTCCAACGAGGACTAGTGGGGAGTGGCGACTCTCCAATACCTTGGTAAAACATCACCGCGTTCCTTCTCCTCTCTTTACTTTGAGCATTTACTTTTGAGCAATTCAATTCTTGTCTTTACATTCTTAGAATTACCATGCTAGAGTAGGATTAGAACTTAGGGTGCTAAACTTTTGTGCGGCCGATCATTAGAATCACTTTCTAGGCACAAGGGGTGAAGTGGGCTAAGTGTAGGGTTTAATTATTGCAAAGAATTTTAGAATTAGCCTAATTCACCCCCCATCTTGGACATCTTGATCCTTTCAGTGTGAACCCATCAATTTTCTGTCTAGTCTTGCTATGGTCTACTTGTGCTACAGTCTAACACAAATGAAGTTATAGGAAACATCTAAGACGAACAAGCGAAACCGTGCAAAAGTGAAGTACCACCAGTCTACAGGATCTCGCTCCTATGTTGTCCAGCTACAAATATTTGTAAGTGATGGTTGTATTTTTATTGTTACTCTTGCCTTTGTATAAATATAAATAGAAACTCATGTGCAATGTGAATAGAAGGAGAACAAGAGGAAGGCCGCAGAACACGATTAAGGACTTGATGAACAACATGATGATCTAGGACTTGAACAACATGGTCGACCTGATAAAGATGTTAATGATGTGGAAGTCTTGTAGGACTTCTATACTAGTATGAAAAAGGGCTTGAGCAATGCTGCAAGAGCAGCAGTTGTAAGTACCCTCATTTGCTTTTCTTGAAATCTACTGAACCCATTGCCATAAAAAAAGGAAACACAGCAGGAGCCTAATGTGGCAACATTATTTAATTTTGTAGTTGCAATTTTACACCAATCAATTAGGTACATGTACATTATGCTTATATAATCTCTATCGGCAGTAGGCTGCAAAAGACATGCATTGTGCTTATGTAATCTCTATCAGCAGTAGGCTGAGGAAGTCGAATACATTACTTGTTATGAATTAATCTCTTGGGTTTTCAATTGAAGTCCTTTTTCCACTATCTGTAACCTAATGTTTTACTAATTGAATTTCACAACTTGTTGTTGATCGGGCCCAACCAATGACTAGTGTTGATGTTGTTTCCAAGGTCCTCTGCCTCTACTAGAGCAAGCCTCCCTCCCAGGCAAGTAGGAAAAACCTTTTTTTTTGAAGAATGTTGGTATCCTGAGAAACTCCACCAGAGCAGAGATATTGGTGGAGATGACACTTCGGGAGCAGCTTGCTGGTGAATAGGAAAGTACCGTTGCCCTCGTCAAACTAGGGGATGAACTGAAGAGAAAGACAGAAAAGTCCGAAAGGGAGTCTGAGGAATTCAAGAAACAGCGACAGGAGGAGTACAATAGGCTCTGTGAGCAAGTCATGCGCTTAAGCTCGTCTGGTAATTAACTCTCAGTCTTCAACTCCTGTGGCTTGATGCGGTGAACATTTATGGTCTGTTGTGTGGACTCATGTGATGGTTTATTGTGGTGAAACTCTGTCACTTGCTTGCTACTTACGTGTGAAATGTTAATTATTGGTATTTGATTGTTAGCTTGAATATTTATGTTGTCAATCTATGCAACAGTGATGATCTTGAATTACTTTTCTGATGTAATTAGTCCTGCATGTGGTAGAACCAAGACCGGCCACGTGATCAAATAAAAATACGACACGTGGACCAACCAGTGCAAGACACGTGAATTGGCCAGGACACAACACGTGGGCTATTAAAAATCCAACACATGGAAGGAAATCGTCAAGCCACGTATACGTATAAAAATACGACACGTGGACGGACAATATCATAACACGTGGTCAAATAAGAAACGGACACGTGGACCAAAAAAAATACGACACGTGGTCCAATGAAAAAGTGACACGTGATCCAATTGCAACACGACACGTGTTCCAGTAGAAAATTGACATGTTGAATAACAAGGAATCGACACGTGGTCCAGTAAAAACATGAACATGCAAGAACCAGAGATTGTCACATTGTGCAATAAGAAGGTGACATGTACCCGAACCATCTCCAATGCAACTGGCTATAGCATGTACACGTGGAAAATATTTCCAACGGAAGCACCCACCAGCATAGCAGCCCCTCTGCCACACATGCCAAAACAGTTCTATGGCGTTCTGTTTTCGTCACAGCCACTTCTATGACGATTCCAAGAGATCCGAGCTCTTGGTTGTTTTCCCATGAAATGGAGTTAGATTGCAATGCCGTGGAATCTTTCCTTTCCTTTTTCTGTGAATCAAAGGGATGTTCAGGAAAATTTCCTTTAGAAAGTTGAATCCTACAAAATTCATTTGCCAATCCTGTAATCCAAAGGGCCCTTAATGTGAATTAGCTTTATAGAGATATGGATATGGATCCTCAAAATAAGCCATAGAACTTAATATCTATGTCACCAACACAGGGTTAGTATGAAAAATTAAAGTTACAAATCTGTGTCTTACAATAGGAGAAAAAAGATATATCAAGGTTGTATTTTTAATTTGATACAAACTTAATAGGCCATGCTATATTATTGCGAATGTTAAATTATATTATAGATGTAATGGTGACTATAAAATAAATTATAGCTTTCAAATTTTATAGAAAGGGAAAAATGAATATTTATTTAATGTTTGTTTTTCATTAATATTTGATAGTATTTTTTGGCCCCGTTGTTGCATCGTACGGGCATTTGCTAATTTTAAGATAAAAACATACATGAATCGTACGGGCATTTGCTAATTTTAAGATAAAAACATACATGAAAAGTTTACGGCTGTGGGATTGAAAATCACTCAACAAACAACTATCTGCCCTCGTCTCAATATATATCCATAAACTATTGTTGTTAAATATGTGCGTAGATTACTAGATTTCCATCAACCAAACAATACTAGCATTGCACACGCCCAACCAGCATACAAGAAGAGCATTGCATTATATATAAGGTGCAGAGTATTCTCAGCGTATTGTTAGTTTTATGAATGAAACAAAATAGTTTTTTTTTTTAAAAAGGGGCAGAGCTCTGCATTCATTCAAACAAAATACTAATATATACCAGGTCAAGTTTTGTTTTTTTCTTAACATGCTAATCTAGCAAATCGACTTGTCTTCCACATATACCACACAAACATGGTTCAACTATGTTCAAAGATTTCCCGTTCAGATCAAATTAATCCAGCAGCAGCCTGTGTAATCACCGTCCGTCCTCGATGATTCCAGTCATCGCCGGCGACGGGGTGAGAGGCGCGATAGTCTCCATCTGCATGCTGAACTCCCCGGTCGTGTCGCCAGAGTAGTCGCTAGTAACGTAGCTGGTGTTCCCACCCCTGCGCTGCCACTCAGTGATGTAGCTTGGCTTGGTCACCACCTCGGTCACCTCGATGTCTCCGGTGAGCATTTTCACGACCCGCGACATCGGTGGCCGCTGGTGAGGCGAACCCTGCGTGCAGAGGAGGGCGACACTGATGACTCTCAGTGCCTCTTCGCTGTCGAATTCTTGGATCCTTGCGTCCAAGATGCCGAGTGCTTGGTCCCTTTCGTACAGCTCCCAGGCCTGCAAAATCGTCGAATGCTTCAGCGATCAGTAGGTTTACAAGAAGGAACCGAGGTGTTTTCTTTGGGCTTAAGGATATTTGATCAGCTTACCCACTCAAAGAGATAGATCCTGTCTTCCTCCAAGGAACTGTCAGTGTTTGATCGACCTGCGACAGTCTCCAATGCCACCACCCCGAAGGCAAAAACGTCGGCCTTTTCAGTCAGATGGCCTCTCATGGCATACTCAGGCGCCAGGTATCCACTTGACAACGGATACGGAGATTCAATTAGTCAGATCAGGATTCAGAGCTACATTCACAGCACGGGCAAAGGTGAAATGCACTTACAATGTGCCTGCAATTTTAGTGCTGACATGAGTGTTCTTCTCATCAAAGAGCTTGGCAAGCCCGAAATCGGAGATCTTGGGTGTGAGGTCGGTGTCAAGTAAAACATTGCTGGCCTTGATGTCCCTATGCACGATGCGCACGCTGGACTCCTCATGAAGATAGGTTAGGCCTCTTGCAATACCTAAAATGATCTCAGAGCGTGTTGGCCAGTCAAGGCTCAAGCCACTGTCACCTGTACATTCAAAAACAAAATCTTTGAGAAATGTTGTTTTTATTATAACTACAAATGCGGTTAAAGGCGTGTAGTGATGGGGATGAGTCAAAGTGAGCACACCAAAGAGTGCTCGATCAAGGCTTCCATTCTCATGATACTCATAGACCAGCAGGGGGGTGTTACTGTCAATGCAACAACCAAATAGCTTCACAAGATTGCGGTGTTGCACAGCAGAAATTGTGGCCACTTCTGTTACGAACTGGCTTTTCCCCTGATGAGATGTTTGAGAAAGTTGCTTCACAGCTATTATCCGCCCATCAGGTAGCTTACCCTGCAAAAAGAAAAAAGTAATATATATATATGATTGTCCATATATGTTTCTAGAAAGCTGCATTCGTTACCAACTTCTACAAAAATTTATTAGAAAGCTGCATTTGGAAGAGTAAATTGTGAGGGAGTAACCTTATAAACTGGTCCATACCCGCCTTCTCCAAGAATATTTTGAGAACTGAAGTTATCTGTAGCTAACTTTAGTTCAGCATTACTGAAGACGTTTGGTCTTCCGACCATGTTGTAAAGCTCTGTTTATTTTGTTTCATTCCAATTGAGAAAGAATCAGAATCAGTCAATTGTAAGATTCGATGTCTAAATTACTGTATAAATGTATTTGATACCTTCTTGTTGCTGTGCTATTCTTCTTCTCTTCTGTACCAGCATAAAGATTCCAGCTAAGGCGGCTAGTCCTAAAACAGAAGCACCAATTACTATTCCAGCAATTGCCCCTGCTTTGCTTTTCTTTTTGGGAACACCATTTCGCACAGTAGGAGTAAAATCTGAAAAAAGG
Source organism: Miscanthus lutarioriparius (assembly GCA_904845875.1). Classification (NCBI taxonomy): domain Eukaryota; kingdom Viridiplantae; phylum Streptophyta; class Magnoliopsida; order Poales; family Poaceae; genus Miscanthus; species Miscanthus lutarioriparius. The sequence goes on from CAJGYO010000013.1 coordinate 54,089,957, forward strand.
ACGTTTGATATATTAGCATCCAATAGGATACTTATTTCAAGCTATTATTCATAGATTGGGTTAGACAGTACTTGGTGTCACACTTAATGCTGAGATCATGGGTCCATAGTACCCTTGGGTTGGAATGCAACAAGTGCCCTTGCCTGCCCAGAACAGATGGATCTCAAGGAAGTTTTTGGACACAGTTGCATTGTATTTCTTATACACTGCAACATAAGATTTTCCACCAGCCGTCTTCCTTATGTCAAAGTTCTTTTCTTTCAGACCACCCTGTACAAATGTCAAGTAAGATAACAAAGTCTTTTGTCTAGGAAACATCAAAACTCCTGATCTATGATGCATGGGATATGGCGATATGCACCTGGATGTATATGTCAAAAACTCTCCTTCCAGTGCTTTGCCAGGTGGGTGACTCTGGATAAGCAAACTCTGCAAACTGAAGCTCAACAGTGTAATTTCCATTCTCAAGTCCAATGCCATAGTACCGCAGTGATGATGGTGACATCCTTGCTGTTTGGAACAGTTCTGAATCCAGTGCATTCTGAAACTGCTGGGAACTATATATCATGTAACTTCCATTTGGGGCCTCATTAAATTTTCCTACATTGCTAACACCCCATCTTGTTTGACCAGTAACATAATATGATGCAGCTCCAATATTTGTAGGATCGATTTCATAAAAAGTATTATCTGAGCCCCTCATAGATCTGTTACTTCCACAGTCTACCGCAAAGGAGGAATCTGCAATTAAGAAGTATATATATTAACTATATTGCAATCCCTGAGACCGTGTCAACTGCTGAAGATGGTAAAGAGTGAGAAACATACATTCCGGAGAACCACGGAAACAAGGAATATCTTGCTGGAGACAGTTTAGGCCTGAAGGTAGAATGCTGCACATTTGAAGAAAATAAGAAGTTTAATGCTCAACTAAAAAAACTCTCGGAAGGCAAAACTAAATTTTAAAGTACCTGTTGTTGCTGCTACCAAGAATGAAGTTGTTTGCCACCAAATTCCTTTTTTTTTAAAAAAAAAAACAACTTGTCAAACAACAGAGTGATACAACCTTGAGCATATCTAAATTTTTGCCCTTCAAGGAAAAAATTGTACTTTCAACTTACAATTGCAAATTATTCTGGATAGCCCAAGAAGGGAAGCTACCGGAGAGCTGGTTGTAAGAAAAATCTCTGAAAAAATAAAAAAAAATTATTACAGATGAAATAAATACACAGTTTCAGTAATTAAAAAATATAAAATTATGTTAGACAACACTGAAATTTCCTGACATACAAATTGTTTAGTGAAGGGCTTTTAACATCAGGCAGGCTTCCAGAAAGGCTATTGTTTCCGAGAAACCTGAATTTGTTAATGTTTGTGACAAGCAAAACATACAAGCATCAGCTTAAGAGTTCAGTTGTATTATGAAGATGATCTCTTAAAAGAATCCCTTACAAGAATCCAAGCTTGTCCAAATTCAGTATGGATTGTGGAATTTGGCCTGTGAGATTGTTAAAGCTCAAGTCCCTGTGCCATGAGACAGAAATGTTACTTGAAAAGATGCTCCAATTGAAATTTTGTGAAAGAAAAGCAACAGCAATAGACATTTGTACAATTGCATATAATGAAATACTTACAATAAGGTCAATCCCACTAGATTAGAAAAATTTGCTGTTGCAAGAGTATCAGATATCCTGCAGTTCCTCAATATCCTGTAGAAAGATAACCAATGTCAGTACCATCTACACTGCCAAGATATGAAACTGTACATTTACAGTGAAAAGTATGTCGCATACAGGACATTCAAAGATGTCAAGTTACTGATAAAGGACAATGAAGAGCTCCCATTTACAATATCACCAATCCGTCTGCACATGAAGATGTCTAACAAATCAGTTTCGCGACAAGATTGACCTTGTCAACTATCAAAGGAACAGGGGCAACAATGAATGAAGTACTTACAAGTCCGTCAATTTGGTTAGATTGGATATACTTTTTGGGATTGGGCCTTCAAAAGAATTTCCTTGGAACCTCCTACAAGTTCATAAATTTGTGTTCCTAATAAGCCGGCTGCTGAAAGATTATTTGTCATTTGAACATAATAAACGTTAAGCATGAAGTATCATGACTTTTTTATCAGCCAGTTTGATCTGATCGCATGAAAATGTGTTACATTTCTATTAGGAGTGAAAAGTGAAAAGAATTATTGTGCTTATGAATAAGCAAAGAGCATATGCACAAAGTCCTATTGCACAGTTTCCAGGAAGCCTTGGTTCATAAAAAAAAAATGTACTAAATGATCATGCGAAGCAATTAATAGTAGTCTTACAGAACTTCCAACTGAGTCAGGCTCCCGATGAAATCAGGTATTTTTCCTGTGAAATCATTGTCCGATGCCCAGCTGCACGCACAAGAAAATATATTACACTAAGAGTGTGATATTACATCGGACATAACTTGTTGCTGCAGTATTGAGCATACAGGATCCTCAAGTTCTTAAGCTTTGAGAATGTCGAAGGGAATGGACCGCTGAAGCCAGAGCTGTCAATGTATCTGCAAAGACAGTTGACAAAACTTTTAGTTCATTCAGAAGTGAAGTTTGGCAATACAAAAGATGCATTTTACATTTGCTCCAGTTTGGTCAAGTTGCCCAGTTCAGAAGGAAGTTCACCAGTAAAATTGTTCAAACTAATGCCCCTGAAAGAAAAAGTGAGTAGTTCAGAATGCGATTACGCACATGTATGTGATGCTATGAACAGAAAAAAGTCATACTTTTTTTTGTTTGATGAACAATCTGAAACATTTGAAACACCAAATACAAGGGGGAAACGATGTTGATGTGCCAATATTTATTATTTCAAGATGTGCTTTATTTCACCTAGTACTAAATATAGTCCAATGTCGAGTAGCCACGCAAGGTTAGCAAGTTTTATGCAGAACTTAGTAGCTAAAGTATACAATAATCAGGGAACTCTTACAATGAGATAAGATTGGTAAGGTTCCCAAGCTCCTTTGGAAGTGTTCCAGATAGCGGATTGATAGCTAGAGATCTTGCAATGTTTTCAGAAACAAAAATGTGGTTAAGACAAATTAAGTGGTAGCTAGTAAATGAGGCACAATAAAAAATTTGAAATATAATTCTTACAAGTACTGCATGGGAAATTTCCCAATGAATGATGGGACGGGACCTGTCAAATAATTCTGCATCAGGTTCCTGAAACATCATCAAACCAACTAGCCAGATAAAGAATACTAATGGTTACTGATTCTTTGCAGGCAAATAGGGCATTATTGTGAATAATTGTTGAGAGTGATTTATTCAGGAAAAAATAAACTTTGAGAATATATATTAGTCAGATGCCATACAGGTTATTGAGATAGGTGAGGTTCTGCAGCTCGGCTGGTATCTGACCGACAACATTCAAGGCATACACTTTCCTGCAGAAGCAAAGAACATGTCAAAACAAGACCTCATCTCATAGGGTGAAATAAAAGGAGTAAAAACTACTCCTTTTGTGCATGCTTTTCTATCCAAACATATGGGAAATATAATCTTGACAGCTTCGAGAGGTAATAATCAAGCCCCGCTCGGGCATTTCGTCGAGCAGATGGTGATCGAACTGCGGTGGCAGATCAACGCAACGGCGCTCTGGGAGGGAGAGGATCAGAAGTGAGGAACCTACAGTTTGGTGATGTGGCAAACGGTGGCGTTGTTGTAGGTGCAGTCGCACTTGATGGCTGGGTTGATGTTGGGGTTGTTGTCGACGTCGGTGTTGTCGACGGCGACCCCGCTGCAGGGCTCGCCGCTGATGTTCCACGCCGGCGACGCCTTCAGCCCCCATCGCCCCAGGATCGTGTTCAGTGCCACCACTGCACAATTGCGCGCACACGGAAATATAATACATGTAGCATATGCTTGTGCACAGATGAAAATTTTGCGCCCAAAGAAATTAAAACATATACATGTAAACATGTAGTATCACACTTACACAAGAAATTTGTGTTGAAGATGTGATTTCTCTAAGTACTAGCATAGCATATGAGGTCTATTTCCGTGTTCGAAACTGGGCCTAGAGGATGATGAACTAAATTCGCATCGCATGTGCTTGTGTGCATGCGTGGTACACATACGGCTAGCTGCCAATGGACAGTTGCTGCACGTACGTGCGTACGTACCTTCGGCTGGATCAGTTCGTGCTGTTTGCTGGCCTCTCGTCGCTGCCACCCACGAGCACGCGAGCAGCAGCCAAAGGAGTTGCCCACCATGGCTGCCGCCGCCGGTGCTGCACCTGCTGGCCGCCATTTCGCTCGCTCGTTCGTTCTCTGAGATGAGAAGCAAATGAATGACCCGGAAACAAATGGTCTTTAAGCTAAGGATCAAAGTATCAGCAATATATCACCATCATGCACACGTGGACACACAGAAGAAACATATGCGGATCGATCGGTAACAGAGCTGTTGAAAGTTTGACTAGCAGCGCAGCAGCGTGCGCGCGTCGTCTCTCGTTCGCATCTTTGGCTCCGTTCGGCTCGTCTATAAGCTACTTGTGCTGATTTGTACAACTAATTTATTGAAAGAAAAAAATATTGTACCATGGCTGATAAGCCGGCTTATAGCAGCCGGATGGAACCTTTGTCTGATTGTCGTCTCCGGCCCAGTCAGCAGGTTCATACCACTGTATAGCGATAGCGACCGCAGTGATTTTTTTTTTAGTTCTACGTTCCTACCTGCAGTAGTAGCCAGCAGCCACTTTGAACATTGACCAACTGTTAATCCATGCATGCTCCATGTAATTGTTCAGTCTAAACCTTATAGTTCCCCTAGCGCATCGTGGCTACGTACAAAACGGAGTGATACAAAGCTTGCTTCCATTTATGTTGGGTTTCCTGGACCCTGTAGTCTCTCTCTTTTCTTTTTTGGCGACTGTTCCTTAGCACGTCCAGAACCATGTAGTTGGTATACAGCAATGACGCACGTAGTACATTACATCAATTAAAGTGACATTGACATATCGTACATTATTAAAGTATTGGTCAACTATTAAAGTGGCAATATAGGTAGTACCTACGTACCACAGGAATATATGGAGTACAAGTCAGTCCTTATACTAAAGAAGAAAAAAGGAGGGGGCCACCACAAGTCAGCAGTGATACACCACTAGGAAATTTCCTACAGAGTGGGACCTCAGTCCCAAAAATAAATCAGTTCTCTTAGAATCACCTAATTAAAGTCAAATTATCTTAAGGTTAATCAACTTTATAAGAAAGAGTAATATTGTCTATGGCACCAAATAAGTAAATTATGACAATATATTTCCAAGATGTATCTGCTGATACTAATTTTGTATTTTTTTTTATAAATTTAGTCAAACTTAAAACAGTTTGGCTTAGGATAATTCGAGAATTTAGTTTATTTTGGACAGACAGTAGTAAGATATATATACAAAAATTCCACTGCACATAGACAAATCGCATCAACTGATTTGGCATTTGATTGTTGCCACGATAGCGTCCAGCGATGCAACACATAAAAATCACCAACTTGCTTCGCATGCCTCTCTCGAGGTTGACAAGTATACAAAGCATGCATGCATTGTAATAAATACTACTTCAAACTGGTCCTGTGGCTCTCCCATCCTCAACTGCCATTGACAACAGGTACAAAGGTAATTAATTATACATAGTCGATTGCGATCGCTACATACGTACTTCGAAAGCGATGTGAAGAAAGAGATGTGTACTATATACATCAGCAGAGATCAAGTAGCTGTAAAACTAAAGGAAACACGCGAGAGTACTAGTAGCTAAAGATTGAGCAATGCAAGACTCCTTCGAGAAAGAAAAAACGGGGATTGTTGAGCAAGACTTGGGTGATCTTAAGACCAAAGACTTGTGTGCAGAAAAGTAATAAAGTCCACCAAATTGAAGTGAGATAGTACCATTTGATGCGTTGCCTGGAAAATGTTGATGAGCTGACCGTATTGGGCAGCTAGGAACCAGCGCGGCATGTTAGCCTGCAGGCATCAGGGATGGAAAATGCAGTGACACAGCTAGGAATAATTAACAGCGTATTGAATCTATAGCTTGTTGAACTAGCTAGCTGCTACTAAATTGATCTAGTTGAGCTATTACTGAATTGAGATAGCTTAGTTATCATTTGTGACTGTGTTCTTCAATTCATCATCAAAATTAGAATATTTGCTTGCATTAGCATTTCTATTGACTCACTTCTAGTAGCATTTCTGCTATTCCATTTTCATTTTTTTTTGTTCCTACTGACCATTTTATTTCTAGGCTAATCAGCCAGATCTCATTGTGATGATATATGCATATTTTGCATTCCAGGATCATTTTTTTTCAGTTCCTTGCAGTTAGAATCTAACACTACAACAAAAAAGATTTTAGGAGACAGCCCATTTTATTAATAGAGACCGACAAAAAATATCTCAACAATCTCCTACAATGCTTAGGAATTTTCAGAGATGGTTAACTCATTCTTTATAGAGACGACTAGCAAAGACCCACCTCGTAAAATCAATTAGAGGTGAACCTCTAAAAATAAGAATCATTTAAGTAAGGTCCGAAACATTAGACAACCCTAAATTCACACGACCCCTCCCCTCATTCCTCACATCTCTCAGCCACACCCCTCCCCGTCACAGTTGCCGACTTGCCGCACACTCCACCTCACATCTCCCTTTCTCATCCACGGGTGGCAGCCCCCCTGGCAGCCCTTAGCCTTAGGCAACGACGGCCCGGCCCTGGTGGCCGTTGGCGGCGGAACGACGACCAAGGACCAGGTCGGCGGCTCATGTAAATTCGTAATACACATGTTCTCTGCATTTCTCAATAATGCAGTAATGATTCAAGTTTACAAAATCATGAAATTAAAAACCAGCACTTCTTGTTTTATACAACTATTACTGAACGCAGCATGCATGGATTCATTTCATGACGTTGTCTTGTCATTGGAAGTATTTGGCTATTTGCACACTCTCCATTAATCAATCCATTCAGTTGTGGCAGTAGTAGATTGATTTAGATAGCATGCTGTTATCAATTAATTACATCCCATATAGCACAAGTCATGTACGTGCGCGTGGGCCGGCATGATTCGATCCTGCAACCTCAAACCTCACAGGTACCTCCCCTAGTAGTCACTCTACCCCAAAGTCACGTGTGATTAAGGGTGTATTTGGTTGCTTGATCTCTATGGATGGGATGGGATCATCCATAGATAGGGTGTGTTTGGTTCGTGAATCACTGGGATAAGAAAATCCATGGATAGAGAATATTTCACTCAGATGCTGGATTTCGTTGTCCGAAAAAAATATGGCGGACCAGCTTATCCATGCCTTCTAATCTTTGCCATTAGTAAATAATTTAAGGATTATTAGTATGTTGTATTAGTAATTAATAATTATGATAGTAGGATTAGTTTTGATAAGTGCTAATATGTTAATTAATAATCACTTTACTAGATTTAGAAATGAATATTATTTAGGACCCTAAACAAACTCAAACAAAAAAAAGGTTTCAACTGAAAAGTTGTAGATATCATCAGTCACTACAACTTTGTTTTTGGTCAAAAAAAAGGTTTCAACTGAAAAGTTTTTGGTCGTTTTTCCATCCGATGTCGTTTCAAAAATTTCCAAATTTCAAAATGCAAGATGAAAGGATCAAGATGCTCAAGAGGGGATTGAATTGGGTTAATTTTAAATTTTTTGCAATAAGCCCTACACTTGACCCATTTCACCTCTTGTGCCTAAAAGTGGTTCTATTGTTCTACCGCACAAAAGTTTTACACCCTAGTTTCCAATCCTACTCTAACATAGCAATTCTAAGAATGTAAAGACCTGAATTGAATTGCTCAAATGTAAATGCTCAAGGTAAAGAGAGGGAGAGAAACGTGACGATGTTTTTTCGAGGTATAGGAGAATCGTCACTCACCACTAGTTTTCGTTGGAGCACCCGCGTAAGGGTGTAGCTCCCCGTTGATCCGTGCAAGGATCAAGTGCTATCTACGGGCTGATTCTTTGACACTCCGTCGCGGTGAATCGTCCATAACCGCTCACACCATGACTTGGGTCATCCACAAACTCTGCCGAATGATCACCAAGCTTCCAATCACCACCAAGCCGTCTAGGTGATGTCAATCACCAAGAGTAACAAGCATAAACTCTCACTTGACCAAAAGAAGCCTAATGAGAAAGGTAGATGCACACTTTCTACTCCTTATGCACTTGTAAGAAAAATAGACCCTAGGCCCATTTACTTTGGATTTTGGTGTTTAATGACCAACACAACCAAATTGGACTAATGAATTTATAAGTAATTGTTTTGTAGTTCAAAAGGGTGCCAGACGTGACATAGACGAAGGCGACACGGTGATCCCACGATCAACACCATAAGCAAGACCCTAGAAACATAAGAGAAGACCCAAGATATCAAGCAAAGTCCAAGCACGAAGATAGGAACCAAGCCGGACGCAAGATCGCAAAGAAACGAGCTTCAGAGCACTGACCGGACGCTGGCGACATAGCGACCGGACGCTCCGATCAAGAGGCTTGGCAACAAGCTAGCATCCGCAAAGCAATGACCGACGACGAGGATGAAAGTGACCGGACGCACCGATGGCACTGTTCTATCAATTTAATCTTTATTCGTAATAGGACATCATTTTCTATTTAGCAAACTAATTATTCTGGAGCTACAAAAATTATGTGAGTACCTAATATTGCTAGAAGCCTACTGTAAAAATTTCAGATTCAACATTATTACCAATTTATCACAACAATTTCTACAAATTTATATCTTTACAATATTAAGTATCTTAAATTAATTATATAGCTTCCAAGAATATTATCAAACTATGTGAACAAAATACACTAGCATTTAGATCATGATTTTAGGCGACTAACAAAACTGATTTCACAATTTTTGGACAACTACACAGATTTATATTGCTTTCACAAGTTGCAGCCATTTTAAACAAAACTAGAAAAAGAAAAGGGGCACCTTGGCCGGCTTCGCCAGCATGGCCCACGGGCTGCCAAGAGGCCCAGCACGCCGCTGCACAAGCCCAACCAGCAAAGCGGCCTCATCCGGCACACTGTGGGCCCAAACGCTGTGCAAGAACGGACGCTGCCCATCATGGGCACGTAAAAAGCCCAGGCCAAGGCGGCACCAAAGCCATCCCAAGCGGGGCGACGAGAGGCAAGGCAAATGGCAAAGACTTAAGCAATGAGGCCTCAAGCTTACTCGAAACTAACGCGTAGTCCAAAGATGTACTATTCATGCGAGTCACGATTTTGCGAAGAAAGACCCCAGATAAAATCTTTGCTTGGATTTATACCCTTCACTTCATCTTCTTCATAGAGAGGAGCAGAGGAGGCATAGGACGGCGCTGCAAGACGGCTCCACGGTGGCATCGGGCGCGCGGCAACACGGCTCGGTAGCATCGGCGGCCCCCAGCACGGACTTTGTCGGGAGGGAGGCGCGAGCAAGGTCGAAGCAAAGCGACGGGTGGCGCTGGAGATGCGGCCACGACCGGCTTTGTCTGGTCATGGCGCGGACCGAGGCAAAGGGGCGCCTAAGAGGGCGGCGTCCGGCGGGGGCAGGTCGTGGAGCTTGCGTGCGCGATGTCCAGCGATGGAAGCGCGGCAACGACGGCGCTGCGGCTCGGTCCAGCTCGGGACTACGGTGGTGCTCTAGGCTTGGGCGGCTGCGGGCGCATAGGAGGGGCAGTGGTGCTGCGACCGTGGAAGGCACTGTGACTCGGCGCACAAATGGACCGGACGGGCACGACGGTCACAGATGACCCGCAGAAGGAAGGAAGGGGAAGGGGCGCCGGTGCGGGGCATAGGAGGAGCCACGATGTGGGGAGAAGCGAGGCGAGGCGGAGCCGCACGCGGACGCCGTTGAGCGGTGGCATGGTGTAGCGGCCGACTCGGCAGCAATTGCGGGCAGTCGCGAGGGTGGAGTTGTGGTGGAGCAGAGTGGGCAGCGCTGCGGCCTTGCGCGCGCACGAAGAAGGGAAAGGGATCGGCCACGGCGGTGCTGCGGTAGGGAAGCGCGGCGCGGGACAGCACGGGAAAGGAGGGGCGGTGCTAGCGCGCGGTCACGCGGGGAGGACCGACGACGGGCAGGCGAGTGGTGCAACGACGGCGGCCTCGGCCAAGGTGGGAGCTCGCGCGTGGTAAAGCAGAGGAGGGGGCGGCGCCCTGGAGCAGCAGGGACGACGCGGCAGTGGCAAGTCGGCCATCGGCTTAAGACGCCCGAGGACAACAGACAGGCGTAATCAAGAAGCAAGGGCAAGGCAAGCTAGGGGATGGCGCATCCACCACGGCAGCAGAAAAAGGAGAGACGAGGAAACAAGCGCACGTGGGTGGCCGGTCAAGGCGTGTGCAGGACAATGCCAGCGAGAGCAGCATGACAAGGTCATCAGCTCGATGGGACAACGAAGGCAGGGAAGAGTAGTACACGACAACAGCAGATCGACGGGACGATGCGAGCAGCAGGCCAGCCATCTTTCTTAAAGGCAAAAGACAGCGGTCACGTAGCAGCAGCAAGGACGCTCGCACAATGCGCCGATCGCAGGACAACAGGGGCATGGACGAGACGGCATATAGTTGCACTGCCAGACGAGTACGCTGCACGTCATAAAAATAAATAAAACTGCTGCGCTCTCTCTCTCGTCAGTTTGTGCTTATCAAAATAAATCCGTGAGTATATATATACGTTCTATTTATGAATGGATTTATTTTATTTATAAAAGTTGTTTTTTCATGCTTAATCTAATAGAACAAACCATTCGCCAGAATCGTCGTTCGACATTCCTAAATATTTCTACGCACGGCGTGATTTAACTTCAGCGTTTATTTGAGTCCACGAAACTAAGTCACAAAGGATTTGCTTATCGCCTCAAGTACGTTTTAAATAAAAAATCTGAAAAACTCATTTTGGAAATTTTACTTAGAACTAAATCGCGGTGCTAAACAAGCTCGTGACACCAGAGATGTTACAACCAATCCCCCTTAAAAAGAATCTCGTCCCGAGATTCGAAACAAGAATCAGAAGAGGGAACACGCGATTACATTACGTAGATCAGGGATTACATGACTTTGAGTACTAAACCACACGAGGATCTAGGGATACATGGCCAAGAGCAACCTGGTACAACCAAGACCTAATCCAGAAGTCGAGATAGACAAGGGCAATGGAGAAGCAACAAGATAATGATTATCCAAAACATGGCGTAGCACCAACAGATCCAGAAACAGGTCTCCCAGAACTCAAACATTGTGAACCCTAAGACCAAACTAACCAAGGGAACTTGAACTTCGACGAACCAGATCCTTCTTCTTCTCAGATTACACCATCACCTCTGTCACAGAACTGACCAATTTATAAGACCACAAGTACAAAAACAATCACCGAAACGATCAAATTCTCGAACTTGAGCCCATATAAACCCGGTAGTCAACTGAAATCTCGAAGGATTTCAAACCAACTTGCATACAACCAAGATCACAGTAATTCAACATAACATATCGTACGTTACAACATTTCGCAAACGTTCGCAAATAGATTACATCATCACAGAGTCATCGTTATTACAAAACAAGTCTTGTAAAACATGCGGAAGCAAATAGTTTAACTCACACACTCGAGTTCAAATACACATACTGGTTCGCTGATCACAGCCCGCAAAAGCATTCAGATAAGGGAACAGAGATCATGCCCATGATCTAGTCTTCATCACCCGCCGGGTGGAGACAATACTTACAGAATCCCTGATATAGAAGGTCATCTGCAACAAGAGGGAATAAACCCTGAGTACGGGAATGTACTCAGCTAGACTTACCCGCCAGAAACTAAAATAAATGACACCAAGGATTATGCATAGCTTAATGTAGTGGATCTGGCTGACACTTTCTTTTTACAGAAAAGCATAAGTAATAATGATCAAATCTTAGCCTGGACTAGCAGTGACTTTTTAGCCATTAACCTATCAACTATATTAGCACCTGTACTAAGCAATCATATTATTAGGGTGCAAACATTAATAACCATATCAGGTATTTATTGTGGCAACCTTATCATCATCCTCCATTTAACCATATCGTTAAATTAATTGAATCTACGTTGTCATGCTTTCAAGAAAGTTCTCACTATCCGGAGAGAGACGGCGATTCAATCGATTCCTATCCAAATGGAGGGGTATTCCTAAACACAAACCCCGCTTCTCCGTCGGAGTCGCAAACAAGTCACCTTTGGTACGATTCAGAGTCGCGAGTCCGATCGGATCGACATTCTCAGAGAACCACTCGCCAAGGTTGTTCGGGACTCTCACCCGCCTTGGACTTATGCCAATGGCTCTCGCACATCCTTACTACCTCCGAATGCCACCACCGCTCGCGTCCCCTACCGAGTCGAGCTACTAGGGCTTCATGGTCGGAACGACTTATCCGCCGCCTAAGTGTTAGGCTGCGTTCAACATGACATGAGGACGTCACAAACAGATCGGTCCTTAAGCGACTCAGATGGAGTCACTATGTTCAAACCTACACAAGACTCCGCCCGGTCTTAATTCATTAATCACATGGTTCTTTTCCACGATAGTAAATATAACCAACCGTGATCCACTTCATCCTAAAGCTCGCAGGTGACAGGAAATCACCTGACTTCTACCGCACTAAGCATGGCTAAGCATATAACCCGTTTCTGAACTTAAATAGGATTCCAGTGCGATATCTAGACAAGGAAGGATATATAATGCAGCAATTGGTTCCAACCAATTCCTATACTTAATGCATCATCAACAATAAAAGGTACTCAAAGTATTTGTAAAAACATGGGAGGCTTAATATGCTCCGGGGCTTGCCTTTTAGGAACGAGGAAGGCTGGTGGTCAGGGCACTCGGGCAAATCCTCCGCGGCGACTGCTTCGTCAACTTCCTGCACCTCGGGTTCCTCCTCCTGGTTGGCTCCCTCGAACTCCAGCAACGTCACTCCCTCTGGCACACCTATTGCATGAATGCGCAAGATAAATATCATGGATGCACATGAACGAATGTCAGGGATGCTCGGGGAATGCACATGTTCGCTGTAGTTTGCATATTCCAACTTAAGTCCTATTCAAATCACTTTACTTACCAAGTTTATACAACTAATGTATAATTGCTCATCTTCAGTTAATGACCTAGCACCTGCACCTAAGCATATTCTCAAGTTAGGCTAACCCCTAAATAATCAACGAGAACCTTGCAACAACATACACTCAAGCATTTGTATTTCAGCAAAATGAATACTATGTAGCGGTGCAGTAAACTAGCCATAACTAGAGATTTATTATTCCAAATGACATGAAACAAGACAATCTGGAAAGCTTATGAAATTGTCTACAATTCATTTTTAGACCTCAAAGCATGATTCGACACTTTACCAAGTTGAATTTATAAATCAACAGAACCCTGTCCTCACAAGGCAGAGAGTAAGCAAAACTGGAACCTAACTTTAAACAGCTGTAGTTTCTAAACTACAGGGCCAAATGCCCTCAAATTTTGACAGAAGCTAGATACATAAGTTATCTATAACTCTTGTATTCATCATAATCACATAAAACCAAATTATCATGAGGAACCTTCCAAAGTCCCCAGATCTGTCCAGAGGGACATGATGCAAACAAATAATTGTTAACTTATGATATAAGCGCTTAATTGGACAAAACCAACTTTACTTACATATCACATATATCACAAGAATACCAGAAAGTAGGGAGTCCATCACCAAAACATTTCTTTTAATACCTTTCTTAATTTATTTAATTAATTAGGGGAAATAGTAAACATATATGAAAACTGCCCCATTAATTCTACAAAAATTAAAGTAGACACTACATGCTCTAAGTAGACTACCATAAAAATTTCACACCATTTAAGTAAGTATAACAACCTACACAAAAATGGTAAGGCAGAATGGCTTAAAATGGCATAATTAGGAAACCTTAGTGAAAAGTGTCAAGCAACAGATTTTCATATTTTTCCTTGCATCCTTAAGGTGCTAGGACACTCTCCAACAAATTTCATGGTCATTGGATTCATAGATAATTTACAAAAATTCACCCAAGTATCTACCAGTGATAAAAGGAAAATCTATAACTCAAAAACTACACATGCAATGACTCTCAAATTTTAACCAGAGCTTCTACTAAGCAATACTAGCTTACCCACCAAATTTCAAAATTTTTGGATCACAGAAACTCAAGTTATGATTTAAACAAGTTTGCATGCATTCAAAAACACTTTTCAAGTTCCTATTTAATTCACCCAAAATTTCTACATAATGTGCTCAAGATATATTTTTATTAAATACTAGACCTAACTGGGAATCTAACAAAATTGAAACCACCCAATTTGGATCTACAAAATAGGAGATACAAAAATATCAAATCAGCATTCAAAACAACATTTTTGAACTAGCCCTATGAACTACAGCCACTGACAAGCGGGACCCGGGTGTCAGCTGACCCCACCGGTCAGTGACCGTGAAAACAGAGGAGGCGCTACGACGGCGCGGCACACGGCGAAGCTCGCCGGCAGTGGCTCCTCCGGCAAAATCAAGGACACCGGCGTGACCTCCGTGCCGAGGGGGTTCAATTGGTGCTACTAGCTAGCGCTATGACCTAGCGTAAGGAGCTTGCCGCCAGTGATGGCGGCACGGCAAGGCTCCCGCGTGAGCTGCCGGCGATGGCAAGCCACGGCTGGCTCCACAGAGCTCGGTACGAGCTCCACGGGCACGCGGGGAAACTCAAGGAAGCAAATATCGAGAATAAGATGGCTCCTAGCTAGCCCGACCACGGCGGCCTCAGCTCTGGCGAGGACGCTGTCATGGTGGCGGTGGTGGAAAACGGCACTGCCCTTACCGAGACCCAAACGGCGTGGCTAATAGGTGGAGGAGGTAGAGTAGGCTACGGCGGAGTCGTTGTCGAGCTGGCAGTCGCGCTTTTGCGGCGGTGAGCGAGCGAGGCGACGACGGAGCTCGCTTGGCCACGACGGAGCTACGCTGCTCTTTGGTTGCTGCTGCTGCGAGCTGGAGAAGCGAAAGAGGGCGAGGAGGAGTGAATGGATAGGCAGGCGGACGCGGCTGCTTTGATGTCGACCGCGGCCAGCGACGCCAGGCCGATCACGGCGCGTGGCGGCCACGCGGCGGCCAACTTCTGTTGCCGGTCGGCACTGTGCCGAATCTGAACTTCGCGTTTCAGCGTTCATCGAGTCCGACTGACAGGCGAAGTTTGGCACAGATTTACTCCTAAACCGAGACGAGTTAGTGGAAGAAATGTTCATGAAAGTTGTAGCCCATACTTCCATCTTCAATTTCTATTTAAGTACCAAGGACTAATTCCCAACGGATATAGAGTAAAATCGAGCCAAAGTCGGCTCCTTCAAACTGTAATTGCAATCAATACTTAGAAAAATTCTTAAGTGAAGAATCAGCCCTGATTTCTAGCTTGTGGGCCCAAATTGAACATGTTGTGCACATTTTCATGACTTGGCTTCTAAACAAAGTTTGTTCCTTATTAAATTTGATACAACTTTGCTTTAGGTTGGTCAGACATGCAAACATCCTAAGCTACACTTTTTGAACAGTCAAACACAAGAGCTCTAGGGGTCCAAATTGGTCAACCCTGACTTGGAAACCTAATTAGGCAAAATGATCAACATGAACCTTGTTCCTAATGACATTCTAAGTGTAACTAAGTTACTTAGGAGGATTATTAGCCACACCACACATTGGTCACACCAAATCAAGCATCACATGTATTGAAACAATGAAAAACACATGAATTGTTACAATTGTTTCATAGTCATGTTTCACATGTTTCATGATCGTGTTGCATAGTACTACTACCTTGTTTCATTAAGTGAGTGGCACATGTTGCACTTAAATGTTGAACACTTTACATTTCATAAAAGAAACAATACACATGAAATATAACGATACGTTGCAATGTTTCAAAAACATGTTTCAGGCAACACAAGCTCATGAATGGATGAATGATGCTCATGTTTATGAAATGCAAGTGCAAATGTGGAATCCAAACACCTGGGGTGTTATAGCCCTCCCCCCTTATAAAAATATCGTCCCGAGATTTGACAAGCGTACCATTGTTGGTAGAATTCCTTATAACCTTCCCTCAAATAATCTTCTCTTTCCCACGTTGCATCGCGTTCACTACCCTGATTGCTCCACATGACTTTGTAGAACTTGACTACCCGACTCCGAGTCACTCGCTCACGAGTGTCAATCACTCGAACCGGCTTTTCTTCAAAGGTCAAATCAGATTTTAACTCGATATCCCCCAATGGAACTCTCTCTTCAGGGACGCGAAGACATTTCTTCAATTGGGATACATGAAAGACATTGAAGATAGCACTCATCTCAGGAGGTAATTGAATCTTGTACGCCACTTTACCACTTTGTCCAATGATTTCAAACGGACCAACGTATCTCGGCGCAAGCTTTTGCTTCACACCAAAGCGTTGGACACTTTTCATAGGTGAGACTTTCAGATATACGAAGTCTCCAACTTCGAACTCAATAGGTTTTCTACGTCGATCAGCATAACTTTTCTGCCTAGCTTGAGCTGCGGCCATGTGGGTTTGGATAGTACGGACTTGTTCTTCGGCTTCTTGAACGAAATCAATTCCATAATATCTCCTTTCACCGGCTTCTACCCAGTTCAACGGGGTTCTACACTTCCGGCCATACAAAGCTTCAAACGGTGCCATCTTTATGCTCTCTTGATAACTATTATTGTACGAGAATTCAGCTAGGGGTAACCATTTTTCCCATGAGCCCTTAGCCGAGATGACACAAGCTCTCAACATATCTTCTAAGATTTGATTCACTCGCTCAGTTTGCCCATTGGTTTGCGGATGATAGGCAGAACTTCTTACAAGCTTAGTTCCTAATAATCTGTGTAAGTGCTCCCAAAAGCGAGCAGTGAACTATGGTCCTCTATCTGAGACAATAGTATGAGGGATCCCATGAAGTCGGACTATCTGGTTGAAGTACAACTCCGCATAGTCGGTTGGACGAAAGTCTATGCGGACCGGAATGAAGTGTGCCGACTTGGTCAGTCGGTCCACAATTACCCAAATTGAGTTAAAATTCCTCTGAGTAGTGGGGAGTCCAACTATAAAATCCATACTTATCTCTTCCCATTTCCAACCTAGAATAGAGAGTGACTGAAGTAATCCAGCTTTCATGTGTACCGCCTTGACCCGACAACAAGTGTCACACCTAGCCACATAAGCGGCTATCTCCTTCTTCATTTTGGTCCACCAAAATCGAGGCTTTAAATCATGATACATTTTACTACTACCAGGATTAATAGATAGTTTAGAGGAATGAGCTTCGGATATGATTTGATTTCTAAGCTCTCTATCCTTCGAAACTACCAACCTATCCTTGAACCATAACACGCCTTCCTCATCAACTCGAAAATGTTTGGTTTCTTGCTCTTTCATCTTGCGCTTGATGTGAAACACACCTGCATCCGTCTTTTGTAGCTCGATAATTCGACTCTGTAGAGTACAACTGACAGTGATGTTGTGAAGGACGGCAGGATGAAGGAGCTTTGACAAATGGACATCACTCTCAATCAAAGAGTGGCAATGAGACTTCCTGCTTAAGGCATCCGCTACGACATTTGCCTTGCCAGGGTGATAGTGCACTTGGAGGTTATAATCCTTGATGAACTCGAGCCATCTTCTCTGACGCATATTCAACTCAGGTTGAGTAAAGATGTATTTGAGACTTTTATGATCAGTGTAGATGTTGCACACATTGCCAAGTAAATAATGTCTCCAGGCCTTCAGAGCATGAACAACTACAGCGAGTTCTAAGTCATGCGTTGGATAATTCACTTCATGCTTCCGAAGTTGGCGAGAGGTATAAACAATGACTCTACCCTCTTGCATAAGAACACCTCCTAACCCAATACCTGATGCATCACAGAACACATCAAAAGGTTTCTCGATATCCGGTTGTGCCAAAACCGGAGCCGATGTTAGAAGAGTTCGCAGGGTATGGAAAGCCGCATCACACTCAGGAGTCCAGACAAACTTCATGTCTTTTTGCAGCAATCGAGTCATAGGCTTGGCTATTTTAGAGAAATCTGGGATGAAGCGACGATAATAGCCAGCCAACCCCAGAAAACTCCGAACCTCGTGCATCGAGATGGGAGCTTTCCAGTTCAATACTTCTTGCACCTTGGTGGGATCAACCATAATTCCACCATCGGACAACACGTGTCCAAGAAAAGGTACCTCACGAAGCTAAAATTCACATTTGCTGAACTTTGCATATAGCTGGTGTTCTCGCAATCTAGTGAGAGCCACCCGCAAATGTTCAACGTGATCTTCTTCATTCTCAGAATAGACCAGGATATCATCTATAAATACCACCACAAATTTGTCCAACTCGGGCATAAACACTGAATTCATCAGATACATAAAATGTGCGGGGGCATTAGTCAATCCAAAAGACATAACAAGATACTCAAATAGACCGTATCTGGTAGAGAATGCGGTTTTTGGAACATCCTCGGGGCGAATTTTGATTTGATGATGCCCAGATCTCAAATCAATCTTGGAAAAGACTTTTGCTTTGGATAACTGATCAAATAAGATATCTATACGTGGCAGAGGGTACTTATTCTTGATTGTAACTGCATTCAAGGGTCTATAATCTACACACATGCGTAGGGATTGATCCTTCTTCTTCACAAAGATAGCTGGGCACCCCCACGGAGATGAACTAGGACGGATAAGGCCTTTCTTTAGAAGTTCATTCAACTGGGTCTTAAGTTCAGCTAGTTCATTGGGAGGCATTCTATATGGCCTTCTAGAGATAGGAGCTGTACCAGGAAGCAACTCTATCTTGAACTCCACGTCCCGATCCGGGGGTAATCCAGGCAAATCATTGGGAAAAACATCAGGAAAGTCACACACTCTGGGGATATCTCGCAATAGCCTTTGCTTGCACCGCATTAGCCGCACAAGAAAGATTGATGTCCCTAGGTAGTTGCACCGAAAACCTTCACGACATCGGGATCTCTCGAGCATGACTACTCTAGTCGATGTATCAATAAGCACCCCTGTGCTCGCTCATCCAATTCATTCCCAATATCACATCGATACCGGCCCCGGTAAAACTACCAGATCAACCTGATAACTTCGCCCCTCTATCTCAAATTATACGTCCCCAACTACCAGCTTGGTTGGGATAACACCACTGGCAGCCCTAATACAATAACCCTCACCTCAACAAAGTATATGTTTTTTCAGATAAACTTGGATGCAAATGTTGGACTAATAAAGGAATGCGAAGCACTGAATCAAATAGTACAAGCTGCGGTGTGTTGATCGATCGAGAAACTTACCAAAGAATCACTACCTCTCTGAAGGAATCTCAATAATATTAGTGTGGTTCACCGCCTCGACGACCACCTTGGTAGTTATTCTTCTTAGGGTAGGGGCATTCCCTTGCCCGATGGCTTTGTCTTGTTGCGATTCCAAAGACGGCATGTTGCTTGGAGGAGCCACGAACTGCCACGTGGTAGTGCCCTTGGGAAGAGCAACCTGTAAATGCCTTACGAAACCCGGTCTTGGCGGGATTCTTCTTCATGGTGGGCGAAACTTAGCGGCTGACGCTGGAGGACGGAATGGAGCCCTCTGCGTGGAGGAGCCTTGGATTGTGAGGCACCCGCCTCATAGGCTCTCTTATGACTTTTTGAAGCAGCATACACAGCATTGTTATTCTCTTGCGATAAAGCATCACTCATAAACTCATTAAAATGAGCACACTTGCAATTTCCCATGGTCTTCATAAGTTTGGGGCTAAGTCTCCGCTTGAAACTTGCGATCTTTTTGGCATCAGTGTCAACAAACTCAGTAGCATACCTTGCAAGGTTATTGAAAGCCTGCAGGTATTCATTCAAGCTCTTGTTCCCCTGAGTCAGCTTCATGAACTCTGTATGCTTGATCGCCATGAGACCAGGAGGAATATAATTTCCCCTGAAAGCAGACTTGAACTGATCCCAGGTGATTTGGGCATTAGCGGGCATAGTGGACCGATGATGACTCCACCAAATGCCACCGGTGGCCCATGCAAGTTGGTGAGATGTGTACTCGATCTTCAACACTCGGTCCAAGCGGAGCAGACGGAACTTCTGCTCGAGAGTATTCAACCACTCATCAGCTTGTAGAGGCTCCTCAGCCTCCTTGAAGATCGGGGGTTTTGTGTCAAGGAAATCCTTGAAATCACTGTATTGATTTGGTTCCGGTCCTTGGCGTGGACCACGACCATCCTGATTCGCAATCGTACGGAGGGCCTCAGCCATAGTGCGCTGTCCTTCCGCAAGCATTGCTATCAATTCCGTTGGTGTGGGTGGTGGTGGCGGTGGAAGATCATCATCATCATCATCACCCGCACCGCGTGAACGAAAGTACGAGGCATCTCTGACAATGCGCAACCAAGAATTATTGATGATGTCAAGACATTGAGAGGAACAATGTAATTGTGCCAAACTGAATTTCTTGACGAGAATGAAAACTTCATACAATAATGTGAGACAATAATTCATTCTCCAATCACCACATCATCAAGTAGATTACTAGCGCCATACGCAAATGCATTCCAACATGACAAGTTTTAAACTTAACCATTACGATACGCGTCCGAAGGGGAGCGAATTAAAGTACATTACATGCCGAGTTCGAATTAAAAGAGTACATCCCACATCGGTCCATCGTACTTCAGTCCATTACATCAATGATCGCAAAAGCTTATACTAGCGAGACTTGCTAACGAACCACGCGTCAAGTGATCGCTGTCCACATCGGAGACACCTTGGACTTCTTCCGGGTCTTCCTCTTCTTCTTCTTCCATTTCATTGCATTGTCAACCATCTGCACGTCCTCTTCTTCCTCATCGGCCTCAATCACTTGAGGTCCACCCACATTGGATACCTTGGTATGGGGTGAGAAATAGGAAAGAGACGGTTGTGCAGTTGATGGTGCTCAACTGAAGCTCTTCAAGCTGTCCTTGCAAGTGCTTGCTCCCTCACGAAAGGCGTTGTGGTTGGCCAAAATCCAACCCGGCGTCTTTCTTCCGCTAACTCTAAAGTGCATCCCGGTGGCGTGTCACACGATCCAACTCTTGTGCAGCCTCATCTCTCTCAATAGTGAGGTTCATCACTAGTCATGAAGCTCATCTCTCTCAAGCGCTTGGTTTGACCCCACCATTGTGCAGGGCGATAATTTGCAATCCCACGAATCTCATCAACTTCTCGTTGAGCTCTCCCACATGCATTCGCCTTACAACAATACTTGTGGGCATGCAACTGAACTTGTGCTTTGAGCTTCCATTGCCTTGCGGCTTCATCAAGCACACTCGAAGGGTGTTTTGCTCGACTCGACAAAGCTTCAGGATCGCCATCATAGCACTCATTCCAGCGTTGTCGCTCTGCACCCGTTCGCCACGGCCTCGAACCCAAGGCGACCAACGCCCCGAGTCCACTCACCTCGATGAGGAGACACTCGGGGAATGGATGAAGCAGGTCCACCCACTAACTCATCCTCAAGCTCGTGCTATATCCATCAAGCACATCCAGGCAGCAACTGAAGCGGCTTCCCATGGGCTTTGCCCATCGGTCTCAATGCTCCACCCATGCCACAACGGTCTTGTGGGGTTTTGCATGCACGATGAAGGTCACGACGTACCATGGTACATCTCCCAATGGTACCGCCCTTTGCCTCCACGTGTAGTGGGTGTCTCCGGTACCCAACTGAACCGAGCACCCTCCAGAGCAAAGTGGGAGTACCGAACTGGTCCGTAAAGGTCTTTGCTACCGATGGGAAACACGGTAGCGCCGCCATCCTCGTATCAAAAGGGGATGCAATTCACGTGAGAGGATTATTTTTTGAGAGATTGCACTTAACACTTGGGGTAAGCAATTATAAGGGAGGGTAATGCAATATGAATGACATGAGTGAATATGATGCATGCGTTCCGCACGCCCTCACAAACCTATTAAAATTTAAGCTTTTAGCGGAATATCATGTGGCATACGCGTTCTCTCAATTAGTGGTAACTAGTTGATCTATGAGTGCGTTGTTAGCGCACTGCAGAAACTTCATTGTAGCCCAACCCAACAAGATATAATGCTAATTACACAAGCAGTAACTAAGATACTCTCCATATATACATCCCCCGATATATATACTTCGAGATCCAAACTACCCGACAAATGTACCCACAATTAAGTACCTTCATATATACATGTATACAACATGTAAATACTCCAGTAACCACAACTAGCTCTCCCCTAGACCGACAGTTGGACGGTCATGCTCTCACAACTCACACTTACCTTAGCATAGAGGCAATTGATCCATACATTACCATTCAAACGAATGGCATCCATACAATATCACGCCGCATGGACGCATTTAAATAGAAACAATCAATTTCCCCAAGTTAGTAATTATATATAAGCCACCTAGAAGTCCTTAAGTGGGCTATAAAGGATGTGATCACCAGTATACCATAAAAATTTCGATTTTTGAACACTTATATATAACTATAAGTTGGAAAACCGTTTTTACAACAAAAGCTTTTGTTTTAAATAGCCGTAAGACATGTTTAATGTTGAATCTAGCTCTGATACCAGCTGTCACAGAACCGACCAATTTATAAGAGCACAAGTACAAAAACAATCGCCGAAACGATCAAATTCTCGAACTTGAGCCCATATAAACCCGGTAGTCAACTGAAATCTCGAAGGATTTCAAACCAACTTGCATACAACCAAGATCACAGTAATTCAACATAACATATCGTACGTTACAACATTTCGCAGACGTTCGCAAATAGATTACATCATCACAGAGTCATCGTTATTACAAAACAAGTCTTGTAAAACATGCGGAAGCAAATAGTTTAACTCACACACTCGAGTTCAAATACACATACTGGTTCGCTGATCATAGTCCGCAAAAGCATTCAGATAAGGGAACAGAGATCATGCCCATGATCTAGTCTTCATCACCCGCCGGGTGGAGACAATACTTACAGAATCCCTGATATAGAAGGTCATCGCAACAAGAGGGAATAAACCCCGAGTAACGGGAATGTACTCACTAGACTTACCCGCCGTGAAACCAAAATAAATGACACCAAGGATTATGCATAGCTTAATGTAGTGGATCCGGTGACACTTTCTTTTTACTGAGAAAAGCATAAGTAATAATGATCAAATCTTAGCTCGGACTAGCAAAGTGACTTTTTAGCCATTAACCTGTCAACTATATTAGCACCTGTACTAAGCAATCATATTATTAGGGTGCAAACATTAATAACCATATCAGGTATTCATTGTGGCAACCTTATCATCATCCTCCATTTAACCATATCGTTAAATTAATTGAATCTACGTTGCCGCTGCTCAGTCAAGTTCTCACTATCCGGGAGAGACGGCGATTCGAATCGATTCCTATCCAGCTGGAGGGGTATTCCTAAACACAAACCCTGCTTCTCCCGTCGGAGTCGCAAACAAGTCACCTTTGGTACGATTCAGGAGTCGCGAGTCCGATCAGATCGACATTCTCAGAGAACCACTCTGCCAAGGTTGTTCGGGACTCTAACCCGCCTTGGACTTATGCCAATGGCTCTCCGCACATCCTTACTACCTCCAGAATGCCGCCATTGCTCACGTCCCCGGCCTGAGTCGAGCTACTAGGCTTCGCGGTCGAAACGACTTATCCGGTCAGCTAAGTGTTAGGCTGCGTTCAACATGACATGAGGACATACAGCGTATTGGTCCTTAAACGACTCAGACGGAGTCACTATGTTCAAACCTACACAATACTCCGCCCGGTCTTAATTCATTAATCACATGGTTCTTTTCCACGATAGCAAATATAGCCAACCATGATCCACTTCATCCTAAAGCTCGCAGGTGACAGGAAATCACCTGACTTCTACCGCACTAAGCATGGCTAAGCATATAACCCGTTTCTGAACTTAAATAGGATTCCAGTGCGATATCTGGACAAGGAAGGATATATAATGCAGCAATTGGTTCCAACCAATTCCTATACTTAATGCATCATCAAAAATAAAAGGTACTCAAAGTATTTGTAAAAACATGGGAGGCTTAACATGCTCCGGGGCTTGCCTTTCAGGAACGAGGAAGGCTGGTGGTCAGGGCACTCGGGCAAATCCTCCGCGGCGTCTGCTTCGTCGACTTCCTGCACCTCGGGTTCCTCCTCCTGGTTGGCTCCCTCAAACTCCAGCAACGTCACTCCCTCCGGCACACCTATTGCATGAATGCGCAAGATAAATATCATGGATGCACATGAACGAATGTCAGGGATGCTCGGGGAATGCACATGTTCGCTGTAGTTTGCATATTCCAACTTAAGCGCTATTCAAATCACTTTACTTACCAAGTTTATACAACCTAATGTATAATTGCTCATCTTCAGTTAATGACCTAGCACCTGCACCTAAGCATATTCTCAAGTTAGGCTAACCCCTAAATAATCAACGAGAACCTTGCAACAACATACACTCAAGCATTTGTATTTCAGCAAAATGAATACTATGTAGCGGTATAGTAAACTAGCCATAACTAGAGATTTATTATTCCAAATGACATGAAACAAGACAATCTAGAAATCTTATGAAATTGTCTACAATTCATTTTTAGACCTCAAAGCATGATTCGACACTTTACCAAGTTGAATTTATAAATCAACAGAAACCTGTCCTCACAAGGCAGAGAGTAAGCAAAGCTGGAACCTAACTTTAAACAGGTGTAGTTTCTAAACTACAGGGCCAAATGCCCTCAAATTTTGACAGGAGCTAGATACATAAGTTATCTATAACTCTTGTATTCATCACAATCACATAAAACCAAATTATCATGGGGAACCTTCCAAAGTCCCCAGATCTGTCCAGAGGGACATGATGCAAACAAATAATTGTTAACTTATGATATAAACGCTTAATTGGACAAAACCAACTTTACTGACATATCACATATATCACAAGAGCACCAGAAAGTAGGGTGTCCATCACCAAAACATTTCTTTTAATACCTTTCTTAATTTATTTAATTAATTAGGGGAAATAGTGAACATATATGAAAACTGCCCCATTAATTCTACAAAAATTAAAGTAGACACTACATGCTCTAAGTAGACTACCATAAAAATTTCAAACCATTTGAGTAAGTATAACAACCTACACAAAAATGGTAAGGCAGAATGGCTTAAAATGGCATAATTAGGAAACCTTAGTGAAAAGTGTCAAGCAACAGATTTTCATATTTTTCCTTGTATCCTTAAGGTGCTAGGACACTCTCCAATAAATTTCATGGTCATTGGATTCATAGATAATTTACAAAAATTCACCCAAGTATCTACCAGTGATAAAAGGAAAATCTATAACTCAAAAACTACACATGCAATGACTCTCAAATTTTAACCAGAGCTTCTACTAAGCAATACTAGCTTACCCACCAAATTTCACAATTTTTGGATCACAGAAACTCAAGTTATGATTTAAACAAGTTTGCATGCATTCAAAAACACTTTTCAAGTTCCTATTTAATTCACTCAAAATTTCTACATAATGTGCTCAAGATATATTTTTATTAAATACTAGACCTAACTGGGAATCTAACAAAATTGAAACCACTCAATTTGGATCTACAAAATATTAGATACAAAAATATCAAATCAGCATTCAAAACAACATTTTTGAACTAGCCCTATGAACTACAGCCACTGACAAGCGGGACCTGGGTGTCAGCTGACCCCACCGGTCAGTGACCGCGAAAACAGAGGAGGCGCTACGACGGCGCGGCACACGGCGAAGCTCGCCGGCGGCGGCTCCTCCGGCAAAATCAAGGACACCGGCGTGACCTCCGTGCCGAGGGGGTTCGATTGGTGCTACTAGCTAGCGCTATGACCTAGCGTAAGGAGCTTGCCGCCGGTGATGGCGGCACGGCAAGGCTCCGGCGTGAGCTGCCGGCGACGGCAAGCCACGGCTGGCTCCACAGAGCTCGGTACGAGCTCCACGGGCACGCGGGGAAACTCAAGGAAGCAAATATCGAGAATAAGATGGCTCCTAGCTAGCCCGACCATGGCGGCCTCAGCTCCGGCGAGGACGCTGTCATGGCGGCAGTGGTGGAAAACGGCACTGCCCTTACCGAGACCCAAACGGCGCGGCTAATAGGTGGAGGAGGTAGAGTAGGCTACGGCGGAGTCGTTGTCGAGCTGGCAGTCGCGCTTTTGCGGCGGTGAGCGAGCGAGGCGACGACGGAGCTCGCTTGGCCACGACAGAGCTGCGCTGCTCTTTGGCTGCTGCTGCTGCGAGCTGGAGAAGCGAAAGAGGGCGAGGAGGAGTGAATGGATAGGCAGGCGGACGTGGCTGCTTTGATGTCGACCGAGGCCAGCGACGCCAGGCCGATCACGGCGCGTGGCGGCCACGCAGTGGCCAACTTCTGTTGCCGGTCGGCACTGTGCCGAATCTGAACTTCGCGTTTCAGCGTTCATCGAGTCCGACTGACAGGCGAAGTTTGGCACAGATTTACTCCTAAACCGAGACGAGTTAGTGGAAGAAATGTTCATGAAAGTTGTAGCCCGTACTTCCATCTTCAATTTCTATTTAAGTACCATGGACTAATTCCCAACGGATACAGAGTAAAATCGAGCCAAAGTCGGCTCCTTCAAACTGTAATTGCAATCAATACTTAGAAAAATTCTTAAGTGAAGAATCAGCCCTGATTTCTGGCTTGTGGGCCCAAATTGAACATGTTGTGCACATTTTCATGACTTGGCTTCTAAACAAAGTTTGTTCCTTATTAAATTTGCTACAACTTTGCTTTAGGTTGGTCAGACATGCAAACATCCTAAGCTACACTTTTTTGAACAGTCAAACACAAGAGCTCTAGGGGTCCAAATTGGTCAACCCTGACTTGGAAACCTAATTAGGCAAAATGATCAACATGAACCTTGTTCCTAATGACATTCTAAGTGTAACTAAGTTACTTAGGAGGATTATTAGCCACACCACACATTGGTCACACCAAATCAAGCATCACATGTATTGAAACAATGAAAAACACATGAATTGTTACAATTGTTTCATAGTCATGTTTCACATGTTTCATGATCGTGTTGCATAGTACTACTACCTTGTTTCATTAAGTGAGTGGCACATGTTGCACTTAAATGTTGCACACTTTACATTTCATAAAAGAAACAATACACATGAAATATAACGATACGTTGCAATGTTTCAAAAACATGTTTCAGGCAACACAAGCTCATGAATGGATGAGTGATGCTCATGTTGATGAAATACAAGTGCAAATGTGGAAGCCAAACACCTGGGGTGTTACAGCGACTGCCGAACCTAGTTCCTTGGAGGACGATTGAATCTCTTAGCTCTACTCCGAGTGCGAGGGGACTGGGGATGAAGAAGAAGAGCAAGGGCCAAGTGTATTTTATAGTGGCGAATGGAGGTGGGGCACAACATACCGGAAGCGGAGGCAGCATGGGTGAGGTACAAAGATGGGTCATGCTGTGGAGATAACCACGGCCATGGTGCGCTCCCTGCCCAAGCGAGCGGATGGGAAATAAAGGAGAGGAGATAAGAGGGTGCGCTCGATGAGGGAGGTGTGCGGGCAGTTGTGTCCCCAAAAGAAGAGAGAAAAGGAGAGGGAAGGGGGTCCGATATGAGGGACATGGCATGAGAGTGGAGAGCCGACCGGATGCTGGGGAAAAGGAAAAGCGCACAGTGCGCAAGGACGGTGAGTGCGGCACGATGCCACGGCCACGCGCGAACGGGATGCTAAGGACCCGATACAGACAGTGTTCGCAGGGCACACAGTGAAATGACATAGCATGCATAGTGCGGTCAACTAAACACAGGGGCTTGGAACATGACGTCCACTTGGGCTTTTACAATTACTCCCGACTATCCACTACTAAATTTTTCCTACTACTCTTCTTTTTCTTTCCGTTACTCGACCACATCCGTCTTTCATGTAGACTAAGACCATGTCATACTTTCTTCCTCCAAAACCACCTCCTCTTGCTTACCTTGAGAGAACACTATGTTATCAACCTGTTGTGGATTTCCCATTTGAACACCTGAACATTTCCAAGGAAATTATTTGTAGCAAAAGTGGTATGGCAGGATAACTTAGTAAAGGTACTTGGTCAACAACCTCGATACCAGCGCATGCCGAGTAGCGTCGCATGTGGCAGCTATTCCACAGAGAGCCCTCGGTTTCATCGCGTCACCATAAGCTAGTAACCAGGCAACTACTACCAACTTACACGCCATGAAGGTGGTGGGGTCATAGACCACAGAATAAGAGGAGTATTGCAAGGGAAGATTCAAACAGCAAGGGTTCCCTTCACAACAAGGGACAAGGAATTCAAATCCAACGGCGGATTTGTTTTAAAGAGATTCAAGTGTTCTATTGGACATCCACAATTAGTCGATACAGTGTCCTATGTTATCCAATCATGGCTGATCTGCTGGTATCTGAATGACAACTTCTCTTGTAACCTACTTACCATTGCCCTTGAAAACTTTAAGCACATCTAACGAACTTAAGGTAGATGAACGTAATAAACACAGCGAAATAAATAAAATGCATATTCCGAACGGTCTTATATGGGTACAACGTACAGGCCTTCAGGCTCCCATTCACGACACAGCATTCACCTTCCCTACGATGAACGATCCTAACACTATGGATGAAAAACAATGGCAAGAGTACAATACCGGAAGACAGCGACAAAAAGCACTACTACTACGGGTACAGCATTTCGAGGCAACTAAGCCACCCTAGCCACGCATCTTCATTCCTAGGCTCGGCAGATTCTTCCACCGCCCTGGCTATGGATCTGCATCTTCTTGTGGCAATGGCTGAGTGAGAGGAATCAAGGGTTCTGCTTCTAACACTTCCTAAGGTCGAGGTGCTGGTGGTTCTGCATCACCAGTTCTTCTTTTAGGCGGGTGGATAGGGATCCCCTCCAAGATTGGGGCATCTTGCCTTTCATCAACCAGCGTCCTCTGCTTGGCCCTAGTGAATAGATAGGCCTCACCCAGTTGATGGACATGCCGATTTTCAGCCTCCTTCAGGGCTTCTGACATGGCAGTCTCCCGGCTCTCAGCAGCTGCAGCACTGGCATGCACTTCGACAAGTTGCACCTGGAGCATCCTGGAGAAGATGCCGGCTTCCTCGGCGCGCCGTAGGCACGTCCTCAGCTCCAAGGCTTGCCAGTCATACTGCTCATCCAAATGTGGTCAAGTCACCATGGTTGGACTGTCCTCTTGCGCATCCTGCCCTTGCAAGGCCTCCATGCGAGCCTTCCATGCCCGCCGATTCTTGTCCAAGGGTGGAAAGAACCTCATGGGGGTACAGGCAATGGGCTCTTCATAGATCTGGCAAAGCTACCGTAGGGCTTTATGGGCCACAACCTGGTAGGTGTCGATGAAGCTAAACCCGGTTGCGGTCACATTCCAGGCTTCAGTGATGTCGGGGAACTCTTCACTCTTTCCAATATAGATGGTAACCTCACACCGATCAGTGCCATGCTTCTCATACTCACGCCCCTCATACTCAGGACGATCCTTGACTCGGAGCTTTTGTAGGGTGGCATGCAGGATTTTGGGAAAACCCTCAACGTTTAGGCAGTAACTACTAACCAGGCTCCTGCCATTTCTGGTGGTGGTGGTGAGGAAGGCTGAGCAAAAAGCTGGCTCAAAGGAAACGCTAAGCGAGCTAAAGTGCGCCGAGTGGTGGTACCAATGGCTAAGCCAGGCTCTGCTTATAAAGGTAGAGCGTTCAGTGGTCCTGGCGCGGTCCACTAGGGTTCTCGCGCGGGATCACTATGATGAATCGACCAAATTCCACGTGTTCAAGGCGAGCGATGTCCGGTGCCATTACTGACTAGTACGATTGCAGGGCAAGGGTCCGACAAGAGCGTAGAAAAGGGGTACGGGGAGACATGGGTCACGACAGGCGTGAACCATGGGCGAACGTGGAGCATGAAGCCACAATGCAGACCTAACTTTGGAACAGGAATGAGTCAGTTGTGCACAATACAACACGCGGGACACCTATGGAGAGCGTATCTACAAGCAATACGAGCGCTACAATGCACAAACAGGATATGCATGAATGCATGTCCTATACGTCCTTTCACTGTTGCCAACATATAGGGCAACCGTTCTCAAACTTTTGGCACATCGTTCTCTCCCTGTAGCTAGTCGATACTATCGGACTATGCTCGGGCTAGTGTACCTGTAGAAAATTGATTAAGTCTACCTAAGTTAGCAGAGTGCCCTCTATCTTGGATACATAACCATAGTAATAGGGCTACTTATATAACTTCGCATGCAAACGTCCTATTCTTTTGAAAAGAATTTGTTGTCAAATTTTATTTAGAAAAGGTTTTCGAGGCTTTATTTCCTCATTTATGCTCTGGTACCACCTGTGGCAGAACCGCCTAATCTAATGCCTCCCAGGAGTGCTCTTCTTCCATTAGACACTAAGCACTCAAGGGAGAACACCAAATTACTCGGTCCCGTCGGGCACACCCCAGGGGAGAACCCAAAAAATCCATATTTTTCATCAGGATCACAAATGAGAGAATAAAGAATACATCATTCTTAACCATTTCTTACATCACTTTTAATACAACATCAGAGTTCAGTAGTTATTGTATAACAGCGGAATGTAATCATCTTATCAGAGTTTATGAACAATTTAATTGAACAGTGGAATATAAACATGTGAACAGAGTTACAGCGGAATTAAACATCTATTTATGACATGATGAAGCATTGATAAATAAACTAGGACAACAGATTATAAAACTTTCCTTTATAAAACAATTGGTGAGAGTTATAAATAAAAACTATGATCGCAGCGTAAAGAAAATCCTCTCTGAGCCCACCAGGAGGAATCCACACACAAGAGTCAGCTCTAGCATCCACCTATCACCTGCAACAGGGGGAATAAAACCCTAAGTACTCAATTGTACTCAGCAAGACTTACCCGACAGGAGGAAAGAAAAGACTCCAATGATATGCAAGGCTGTCTGGCTTGTGGGTTTATTGCATTTGCAGGAAGCATTACTAAGCGTGCGTCCTTATATTCGATTTTTATTAATAGCCGCATTGGTTCATTAACTAACCATTCTATGTAAGCACATGTGCTACTTTCAAGTAGGTGGTAAGCAATCAGATTTCTTTTTACCATCTTCCCTCTTTCATCTTCAGTTCTTACTATGGTGCTAGACACGAAACAAGCTGTATCGGATCGCCCGGCGATTCGCGAATCAATGCCCCCAGCTGGGTACCCTAAAAACACACTCCCCGCTTGTACCCAAGGCACAAGTAGGACCAACCCATCGCCCTCCTGTCCAGGGGTCCTAGGTCCCCGTCCAAACTGGGACTCCAAGCCCCCGCCCCTGAGTCTCAGACTCAGTGCGGTGCAAGGACCTCCTCCACAAAAAAGAAACCCTAACAGTCGGTCCGGAAAGAGCCAGAACCCACGACAAGAGAGCAACAAGTCTTCCAAGCACCTATATCCAAGTATGTGCTCGGGATAATAAGTCTATGACTTGCCTCAATGGCTTATGCAATGATCGGTTCTTAATCGACACAGACAGGGAAAGCAGTGTAACCAAGCCCAGGCACGGGCGGCACTAGGTCGGCCCAAGCGGGGGCGAGGCCGGCGGCCCAGTAAACCAGTTCACACAACCAGGGCAAGGCAGCGGTGGCACTTAAGCGATGAGGCCCCCAAGCTTACTCAAAACTAACGTGCAGTCCAGCATGTACTATTCGTTCGAGTCACGTATTTTGCAGTAAAGACTCCATATAAAATCTCTGCTCGGATTTATACCCTTCACTTCATCTTCTTCATAGAGAGGAGTAGAGGAGGCACGGGACAGCGCTACAGGACGACTCCATAGTGGCATCAGGAGGGTGGCGCCGGAGCAGGTGCTGAAGCGGGCGACGGGTGGCGTGGGGAGATGCGCGGCCGCGACCCGGCTTGTCTGGCCACGGCGCGGACTGAGGCGAAGGGGCGCCTGAAAGGGCGGCGTCCGGCTGGGGCGGGTCGTGGAGCTTGCGTGTGCGGTGGCCTGTGATGGAAGCACGGCCACGGCGGTGCTGTGGCTCGGTCCAGCTCGGGACCACGGCGGTTCTCCAGGCTTGGGCGACTACAGGCGCACGGGAGGGGCAGTGGTGCTGCGACCACGGAAGGCACTGTGACTCGGCGCGCAAACGGACCGGGACGGATCGTGACGGGCACGATGGCCACACACGACCGTGACCAGGAAGGAAGGGGAGGGGGCACCGGTGCGGGGCACAGGAGGAGCCACGGTGCGGGGAGAAGCGAGGCGAGGCAGAGCCGCGCGTGAATGCCGTTGAGCTGCGGCGTGGTGCAGCGACCGTCTCGGCAGCAAGAGCAGGGGGTCGCGGCCGTGGAGTTGTGGTGGAGCAGAGAGGACAGCGTTGCGGCCTTGCACGCGCGCGCAAAGAAGGGAAATGGACCAGCCACGGCAGTGCTGTGGTAGGGAAAAACGGCGTGGGACAGCATGGGGAAAGGAGCGGCGGCGCTCGCATGCGGTCACGCGGGGAGGACCGGCGATGGGCGGGCGAGTGGCACAGCGACGGCGGCCTCAGCCAAGGCGGGAGATCCCGCGGGGTAAAGCAGAGGAGGGGGTGGCGCCGTGGAGCAGCAGGGATAGCGCGGCAGTGGCAACTCGGCCTTCAGCTTAAGACGCCCGAGGACAGCAGACATGCGTAATCAAGAAGCAGAGGCAGGGCGAGCTGGGGGATGGCGCATCCACCACGGCAGCAGAAAAAGGAGAGACGAGGAAACAAGCACATGTGGGTGTCCGGCCAAGGCGTGCGCACGACCATGCCATCGAGAGCAGCACGACAAGGTCATCAGCTCGACGGGACAACGGAGGCAGGGAAGAGTAGTACACGACAACAACAGATCGACGGGACAATGCGAGCAGCAGGCTGGCCATCTTTCTTAAAGGCAAAAGACAGCGACCGCGTAGCAGCAGCAAGGACGCTCGCACAATGCACCGATCTAGGACAACAGGGGCATGGACGAGACGGCGTATAGTTGCACTGCTAGACGAGTACGCCGCACGTCATAAAAATAAATAAAACTGATGCGCTCTCTCTCTAGTCTGTGCTTATCAAAATAAACCCGTGAGTATATATATATATATATATATTATATCGTTGTATTTGTTAATGGATTTATTTTATTTATAAAAGTCGTTTTTTCATGCTTAATCTAATAGAACAAACCATTCGCCAGAATCGTCGTTCGACATTCCTAAATATTTCTACGCACGGCGTGATTTAACTTGAACGTTTATTTGAGTCCGCGAAACTAAGTCACATAGGATTCGCTTATCGCCTCAAGTACGTTTTAAATAAAAAATCCGAGAAACTCGTTTTGGAAATTTTACTTAGGCCTAAATCACGGTGCTAAACAAGCTCGTGACACCAGAGATGTTACGGCTGAGCGGCCGCAGAGCAGGGCTTCCGCGGCACCTTTCTCCGCCTCAGCGGCTTCCGCGTGCGTCCGCGTCCGCTGAAGCGCCAGCCTCCCGCGTAGCGCTTTAGCGCGCTTAAGTAGCCGCTTAATACCGTTTTTTTGGAACTTTGCTTCTAGTAGCATTTCTGCTATTCCATTTTCAATGACGTCCTTAATCTTGGATTCTCAAATCTCAATGACCCCACTAGGCTCTTGCTTTCGCTTGCACTCCAAAGTATTTCCTTAATTGAACAAATAGGCAAGAGAGTTGAGTTGGACGAGCTGGAGAAGTATAAATACCCCCACCAACTCAACTAGACGTATGAAAAAAAACAGGGTCTGCGTGCTGACCGAGCGCGCCTGTCAGAGTGATCGGACGCGTGCGGTTAGTGGTCGATCACCAGCAGCTGAAACATCACCGTTACAGTGATCGAACTCCAGAGAGAGTCCGGTCCTTGCCCACCTGACGTGTCAGGTCAAGAAAAGCGGTCTCTGGATCGCCTCTGTACTTGACCGGACTCACGGCCAACAGAGTCCGGTCACAATATGACCAGCGTCCGGTCGTTCTCCATGGTTGAACTGACGTTGCTACAGTTGGTCAGCACCAGCGCGTCTGGTTTATCTCCTGCACCAGCGTCCGATCGAAACTAGAACCTTCACTGTGTTGTTTTGTACTGACCGGACCCCGTCCTCAAGAGTCCGGTCACGTAGGCATCAGCGTTCGGTCATCCTTTCTCACTTAAAATCACTTCCAAATCGAAAAACTCTGTGAATGAAGTTGACTCCACTTGATTTTTTTGGGCTGTCCCTGAGCTACCTAGTGCTAAGTTTGACAAGTGTGCACCACACCCAAATCAATAGACTCTCCTAGGTCAAGCTACTAGTTCATACCCCCTTAATAGTACGATCAAAGGAGAAATAAAGTCCTACACTACTCTAAGTGTCTCTCCAACGCCAAACGATACTTAGAACTAGTCCGTCCTTAACCATGTCATCCATCCTTTGAAAACCGAAATGATTTTCATCAATAGGGGCACGAATACCATTGATTGCCCAAACAATCGCTATTATCGTGACCTAACTTAAATTGCCTCTGCAAAACACATGTTAGTCACAATAATCTTACGTCATCATTAATCACGGAAACCCACTTGGGGCCTAGATGCTTTCGCAAGGAATTCAAACATGAATTTTATTAGATAAACGATTTCAAATTAATAAGTTGTCAACTTCAAAGTTGTCTAGCTATTCAAAATCTACAACTTTGGTTTTTGTCATTTCTCCATTCAAGAACATTGAAAATTTTGAGTTTCAAAATGTGAGGACTTCAATCTGAATTTTGTGACCATAGATTATTTCAAATGAAAAAGTTATTAATGCTTAGATCTTTTCAAGACATGTAGCTTTGATTTGGTCATTGGTCCATCTGAAGTCATTTCAAAAATTCAAAATTGGGGGTGGGGGTGGGGTGGGGGGGTTGTTGTTTGGTTCTCCGGATACCTTGCCTCACTTTGCTTTTCTGTATCAAACAAATAGATTTTCCTCTCTCTGCGGTGGCATGGTGTTAATCCTTGCCGGTATGAGATCACAATCCAAAGCAATTACCATCTGCAATATATTGGCCTAGCATGGCTACACAAAAGCTGGAAGCTATCCGTTGAAACTCAAAAGTGTCTCAACGTGGTTCATAGACATCGCCAACAAGTTATAAACATCATAGGCGTGTTGGAAACCAAATGGCACAAGAAAACGACCAGCGAAACATGTGAGGAAGACGACGAGTCGTGCGAGCCACCTCCAATCGGCTTAGCCGACTTGATTTTAAAATATGAGAACTTTAAATCGAATTGGCTAGAATTGGCTTGATATAAATGATTGCAAATAAAAAAGTCATTAACTATAAAGTTATAGATCTCTTCGAGATACACCGTATAATTTTGATATAAAGTGTCTTTTTTTTACTTTATTTGAGAAAGCTATGAATTTGACCGTGGAATAGTAGCAGGTACTTGCAGTACGAGTGTACATGGTGTAAAATGTGTATGATAAAAAAAAGTCAAAAGGGACAAGTTGTGAAAAAATGGAGCTCAACAGCCTGTTTGTTTATTGGTTTCAGCCAGGACTTATCAGCGTGCCAATAATATTTTTTTCTCACAACAAACCAACATCAGCCAGACTTATCAGCCCAGAAACCACCGAGCAACAGGCTGCAAATTGATACCGATGTTACATTGATAGCAGGTGCTGTTGACGATCTTGTCCGGTCGCCTTTGTCGATTTTTCAGTACCACATCCCTCCGTCGAGAATCGAGAGATGATGGCGCCCGCGCAAGTGGTCCAGTAGTTTGACGAATAATTCGATTATTATGCAAGTCAACGAAATTTGCCGGTCCGAATTCGCCTTGGGCACTCGGACTCGGTCGTCCCATCTTAATTATGAGTACATACGGATCGTGAAATTTTGGTGGCACAGAGGTTGTAATCCTTCACACATCAACTGACGCTGACACTTCATCATGGACCTGTTCTCCAAAATCCGAAAAAAAAGTTGTCGACGACGCTTCATCGATCGAGACTTGATTGGATGTGTCGGGAGAACGTTGACATGTGCATCAGCTATGGACTGGTTGTATCTGTATTTATTTATAGAAGTAACAGGCATGACCGATCGATCGTTCGATGTGGTGTAGTGTAAATTAAAAATGTAGACCGGCTTAAGTCTTCCGATGTGTACGACGTGCCATCCTGTTACGTACGTGGCACGTCAATGGGCCTTTGAAAGGACCACCTGTCCGTGTAAGTCTGGAATGGTTTGGGCCTCTGACGGAGGGGGCTAAAAGCCTCTGATAGCGGCCCATGAATAATATACTGGGTTGGGTGGGAATTTTCTTTTCCTTTTCCAAATAAAAAAATTAAAGGCAGGATAAAAAATAAAGCAATAACGACCACGATGGGACTACAACCCACAGTCTCCCGCTCCGGAGGAGCGAGAACCGTATCCGTTAGGCCACGCGGTCGTTAATCACCGAAACCCACTAAGAGATCGTGACACCTAGAAGAGGTGAATTAGCCATCTTAAAATTTTAACTTTAAACTATCGTCTTTAATTCTACCTAGTCAAAACATATGCAAAACATAAACTATCTAAATGTGCAACTATGATTTTACTATTGTATTGATCTTAAAAATAGGTAATGCAACCTAGATTCCATGTCTATTAACTAGCCTATCACTAAGCTAGTAAAGTAAAGCGCAAACCAAGATTGCAATGAAAATGCGGAAGCTAAATAGTAAGGTAGATATATGCAAACTCCCATCGACGACTCCGGTATTTTTACCGAGGTATCAAGAAACGCGCAAGCTTTCCCCTAGTCTTCGTTGGAGCCCCTCGTAAGAAATCCCACGCAATGATCAAGCTCCCAGTCGGGTAACTCCGTGGATAGCCTCGGGCCTTCCCCACGAGCAATTAGGTCTTCGACGTGCCTTTCGGCAAGCCTCTCCCAGATGCTCCCCGCCGTCTTCACTATCAAGCTTCCGGCCGAAACGTCGCGGGCCATGTTCCCTCCATACACGGTGGCGGCCACACCACAAACGCGGTTGGGTGGTCTCACAAGACTACAAGCCCTTCCGATGTATATCAATAGTGCGCGCAAGCACCAAGTGATAAGAGGTGTGCAAACCTCACTAAACACTAGGTCTAAACCTAGAGCAAGCGCATAAGCGGTGGTCTAATCAACTTAAGCACTTCACAAAGCACATACACTAATCACCTAATGAATCACTAAGCACTATGCAAGTGGATATCACTAAAATAGTGTATCAACACCCCTGGTATGTTTTCTCAGCTCTCCATATTTTAAATGGCCGGTTGGGGGTCTATTTATAAGCCCCACCGAGAAAGTAGCCGTTGGGGGCGAAACCTAGTTTTCTTCTACTGACCGGACGCTGCTGTCGTCCTGACTAGCCACGTCCGGTCGTCCCGACCATTAGAGCGAGCGCGTTGATCGGACTCTGGGCCAAGTCCGGTCTCACTCGATCGGACACGTCCGGTCGCGCTGGTGCCGCTATGGAACCTCTCTGGACTCGATCGGACGCTGTACTTTGTGCGTCTGGTCATCCAGTGCCGCTGCGTCCGGTCACACTAAAAACATTGCCATGACGAAGAACGGTGTCATCGGTGCGTCCAGTCACTGCTTCGCTCAGCGTCCGGTCACAGCTGCTGACGCCTGCTGTTGCCGAGCAACTGATCGGACGCGTCTGGTCCCTGTAAGTGCCGCGTCCGGTCACCTCTGCCGAGCTCGTTTCTTCGTGATCTTGCGTCCGGCTTGGTTCCCATCTCCGTGCTTGGACTATGCTTGATATCTTGGGTCTTCTCTTGTGCTTCTAGGGTCTTGCTTATGGTGTTGATTGTGGGATCATCATGTCGCCTTCGTCCAAGTCACGTCTTGCACCCTATTGGACTACAAAACAATTACTTACAAATTCATTAGTCCAATTTGATTGTATTGGTCATCAAACACCAAAATTCAAAGTAAATGGGCCTATGGTCCATTTTCCTTACAATCTCTTCCTTTTTAGTGATTGATGACAACACAACCAAAACAAGCAAACAATATTTTTTTTTAAATTTAAAAACTATTTACTTGCTAGGAAAAACTGTTTACTTGCTTAGATGCAATGCAAAGGGCAAGGTTATATGATGCTAAAAGATACCACATGCAAACATTTTTGGAAACTTATCTTGCCCTTGCTGATGTCCCCCACTTATCTTGCCCTTGCTGATGTTCCCATGGGGCATTATGGATTTAAGCCTCCCCCTAACTCCATAATCCACTATCCTCCCTTTCTCGGACCATTATCACTTGTAAATTATTATGATCGGGCTTGCTTTTGGTCCTACAAATTCTCCCCCTTTGAAATCAAACACCAAAAAGGAAGACATTAATAGCACAAGGGAGGGTCAAACTTTGTGATCCTTTGTATGTGGAGTGGAATAGGTCATAAAATTTGACTCTCACATTACATAGACTAAGCTCCCCCTAAATATATGCATACATATGATGGAGAGTGTAGTTTATGCATAATTGAAAAATTAATGTTCAAGGGAGTTTAATCTATATAATGCATGGAGAAAGCATATAAATACCAAAGTGAAATCAACATGATGATATCGGTTTAGAAATACCACATGTGGA
Source organism: Miscanthus lutarioriparius (assembly GCA_904845875.1). Lineage (NCBI taxonomy): Eukaryota > Viridiplantae > Streptophyta > Magnoliopsida > Poales > Poaceae > Miscanthus > Miscanthus lutarioriparius. The sequence goes on from CAJGYO010000013.1 coordinate 54,128,818, forward strand.
AACCAATTTGATTTATACCACTTGCAATAGGTGGTAGATATTTGAAGTATGATGCTTAACTCCAGGGGCTCCATTTTTCTTGCAATGAGACTACTACACACATGATAAGCTTGAAAATGTGTTAGTCTCAAAGCATCCAACTTGTAGAGTAACCTCCCCTAAATTTGTGCACACAAGTATGGTCTAATTGTAGGAGACATGCACATTGATTTTAGAATAAAAAATACCACTTGAAAGATGACATCACATGAATGTGAGAATCTTTTTCGAAGGTGTTATTCGGGAGAAATTATCTACAATTTGGACTTTGGCACATATTAGATGAACAATTGTAAAACAAGCTATGTGTCGTGCTCCAAAACAATTTAAACCATGTAGGTTTGCTCCAAGGGTTAAGAATGAAACTGAGCAAGCCTACCATAAGATATACCTAGTGTATGCAAGACAAAAGATTAAACATGCAAATGCAAACCTAGGCATGAAAAGGAACTAGATGCTCATTGAAATTGCAAGAAATTAAATCTAGTTACCTAACATGGGAAGGGAAATTTGGGTCCATAGTATTCACTAACCCACTTGGCAATTACCTTATCCATAATGGTGCACCCCATGAAATGCACTTCATACTTTGCCAAGTCTCCAAATTTCACGAAGTCCATCGGACTTCTCACTTCCCTTTTGGGATCCAAACCTTCTTGGTGCTCTTCATGTTGGAAATGATCTCCTTTGGCACCCAAATGCATTTGGCCCCATTGTTGGCTTGCTTGTTCACCTTGATGGCCACCACCTTATTATTTTTCTTCTTCTTCAAGAGATAAGGTGTGGAGGTCTTCTTGTCCACCTTTGTTTGTGTAGGTGTTGGAGAGCTTGATTGTTTCCTTTTTGTTTTTCTCTTTCTTCTTAGCTCCTCCCCCATTCTTCACCTTGCACTCATAGGACTCATGGCCTTCCTTGTGGCATACATAGCAAACTACGGTATGTCCTTCATCAAGCTTCTTCACTCCCTTGACGGTGTTATCTTGATGAAGTTGGGCTTGCTCTTACTTGAGTCAAGTGCTTGGTAAGGTGAGCCACTTCTTGCTTGAGTTGCTCATTCTCCATTGTGACCTCTTGTGTGTATGTATCTACAATAACTTTCTCAACACAAACTTGGTTGCACAAGGGTGAGTCTAAACATAAATCATTGCAAGAAGTAGAGGCATCCTTTTTAGGCATATCAAAAATTGAATTTTTCTTTTTAGATGCCTTGGTGAGGGTTGTACCGACAGCTTCAAGATTAGCAACTTTATTAGTTAGCTCATCACAATGTTTGCACATGATTTCCATTTTAGCAAGCAAACTTTTCTAAGCATCTTGTGAGCTAGCTAACTTTTCTTTTAATTTTTCATTTTTCTTTACAAGTTCCTCATCATTGATTGTGAATGCATTTGTTGTTGCACTAGCCTCAAGTTGCTCAATTTTAGTAGATAGTTCAATATTGAGATTGGCAAATGTCTCATATTGTTCAAGCATGGTTTTATATGCTTCTTGTGAACTATCTAGCTTTTCTTGCTACATTTTTAGCTTCTTTTGTTGGCTAGTGCAAGCCTTAGCATATTTAAGATTTTCTTGCACAAGTTCATCAAGAGAAAGCATTTCATCATCACTATCACTCTCACTAGAGGATGAGCTTTCGTTACCTCGTGCCATAAGGCACACAGGAGAAGAGCTTGATGATGTGTGCTTGTGGCCTCGCCTCTTGTGATGGTCTTCTCCTTCACTTGAAGAATCATCCCATGACCTTATTGATGTGAGGGCTTTGTCCTTGCACGCCTTCTTCTTTGTCTTGGGTGTCGGCTTGTTTGGACAAACTTCCACAAAGTGCCCCAACTCACCGCATCCATAACATCCTTTCTTCCTTTGCTCATTTCTTTGATTGGTGAAGATGAAATCTTGAATTTGGATAGGCACACCCTTGACATTGAGCCTTTGGATCATCTTCTCCACCTTGTTGATAAGTTTGATTGATTCTTCATCAAGGTCGGAGGTGGAGGAGGAAGATTGATCATCATCACTTGAATCTTCATCATCATCATCTTCTTCTTCATCTTCACTTGGGGAGCTTGAGCTTGAGCTTGTCTCAACTTGCTTGCCCTTCATCTTCTTTTTCTCACTACATGTGTCGGGTTCATAAACCCGGGGTCCCTCGGGGACCATCTTCCACGCCAAAGTTCGGCCCAAGCAGACAACACGCAACTCATGGGCCGGCCCAAGTACCTGAGCACTAGGCTAGAGGAGTGTTCCAATCTTCGACCAGAAGGTCAGGCCAAGAAAGAACAGCACCTGTTTTCTAGCTCTAGCCCACCTCTCCGACCAGAGCACTCGATCCGGTAGCCAGCCTGCCTCCGGACGACCTCTTCGATCCAAAGGCCTGGCCAAAAACACCGCTTCTGACTCTGACCCTGCACTCTCCGACCGGGGATACACCCAGCCCCTGCTCACTGCTCTTCTCCGACTAGCGCGATCAGAGCCAACTGGGATCAATCGACCAGGGATGCCCGCTCGGTAGGGACCAGGAGACGTGTAGGGAAAAGCGCAGCGAGGCGCACAAGTCAAACCACGGTACCAGGGGCCATACCCTTCACAGAACAGTACTCTGCAACTGCCCTAACACAAACAATGTTGTTGGCGCCTACATTTCCCCTACAGTATTATGGGCGCCATTAAACTCCCATACGGTGAGGCTCCCCCGCATGCCTCTGGGCATCAACAGTGTTGTGGGAGCCAGGATTCACCATACCGAGTGCACATGGTGAAACTGCTCACATGCCTCTGGGCATCAATAGTGTATGCAGGTACCGACATCTGCCATACCCAGACAAGGACGATGGAACCTCCCATGTGTATCTGACATCCAACAGTGTTGTGGGCACCTACCATCATTCTATGCCCGTTGGCATGGGCAACAAGGCTAGAAGTATTTGTACTCTCTCCCTCTCACTTGTAAGGCCATCCCCTTCATCTATAAAAGGGGATATGCCCTCTCCCAAAAGATAGAGCCCTTTTTAGTTAATCAACATCGATCAAGTTCACTAGCTCACAACCATAGAAGCACCGGGTTTGGACCTCAAGCACACGCTTGAACACTTAGCTCATAGCGTAGCTCCTGTCGCTCTCGGCCCTTCCGACCAGAGCCGACCAGACCTCTTGTACACCCCATCTTTCTCCTTCTCATTTGTAACCCCACTGCAAACTTCGAGCACCTGGGCTCAGGAATAAAGTCTCTGACCAACTCAAATTGGATGTAGGGCACGTTGCCTGAACCAGTATAAACCCTGTGTCATTGAGTGCTAGGCCACCTCCGATCACAACGTATGGCAAAATTACAAATATTTACTAGTTGGTCACTTTCTGTACCGACAGTTGGCGCTGTCCGTGGGGAAGACGTTGTACGTTCTACACTTTTTGGTCATCGGATGGCCCACTTTTCTGCCACCCTCGCCGTGGCGGGCTCGGGTGATACGATTTGCTTTGGCTCGCTGTAGTTTCCCACACTCTCACCTGTTGGGATGTGGGCTCCACCCATCTTCGAGCCATCCCAGCCCTTCCTCTTCGGAAGCCTGGACTTCGTTGCTGACCGGCTCGGTGTACTATGCCTCTGCGAGGAGGCTCACGTCCCGGCACCCGTCGGAGGGGCGCCCTCCATCGACTCTAGGATGCACGACTTCGATGACGCAGCATCTGCGCTTCATTCCGAGCAAACTCTCTGCTCAAACCCCGATGTAAGTAATATGCGTACTGTTATTTACTCTTTATCCACTATCTCCCGCCGATCATCCGGAGGGACCGTACCGCCCATGCCACAAACACCGTACGATCGGTTCCCCTGCGGCCTCGCGTCCTCCGTGGATGCGTACGCTCGGGGGCTCCGAAGGACACCGACGCCATCCCCCCTCACATCTGAATTAGTGGGAATGGTGAGATACGCTCCCGTCGCTCTCCGCGAACTCCCAGATGACGAGGGTGAGAGCGATGGCTCTAGCATCGGTGACGTGGCACCTCGCCATCATCCGTCCCGGGAGTGCACTATGGCAGACGCTCCAGGACAGCCGCCCGTGGTTGTGGAATCCGCGCAGACTCACACCCCTCTAGACCCACGTGTGGGGGCCCTCGCGTTTGCACGAGTGCACGCCGAGGAATTACGACAATGGTGGCAGAACCAGCGACCGCCTGTGCTGGCGTATTCGGCACAGCACATTGCGCCCCATGTGCATGATCCGGCGGGTGGCGCCCGGGGTCACGCCCACTAGGTCCAACATGACATCGTGAATGAGGGGAATGATCTCCCATAGTTCGCTCGGGCCAGCCAGAACATTGCTGCTGCGGCGATGCTTCTACGCGGCATTCTCGAGCCCGTCAACCCCCGGGAGCGGGAGGTCTACCGGAACCTCTGGGTTCTGGTAGAATCCGCCGCCATTCAACAGGCGGAAAGCTCCGCATCGCGACTCTGACACGTGCCCTCTCTCCCCACCAGGGGAATGGGGATGCGCTAGATGGATCGCTCCAACCGCTCACCGCTACAGCCACCGGGTGTGGCCCGAGGGGCGGCAACCGCACCACAGTCTGACCTGGCGCCTACTCCACACTGACCGCCGGTACACGAGAGGCCTGGTCCGCACCAAGATGCTCGCAGCATAGTCAGCAACCGGCATTGGGCCCGGCACAATGATGATGTCCACCGGGCAGTGGCAAGAGCAGGTGCCACGGATCCCGGCCGAACCATCGAGGGGAGCAGTGAAACATGCCCCAGGCACCATCACCAACTGGACGACCAGAGTCCAAGCCCTAAGGGTCCAGGGCCGTGGGCCTTTAACTGGCGTATTTGGAGAGCGCCGTTCCCACAGCACTTCCGACCGCCCACCAACATCACCAAGTACATCGGGGAGACAAACCCTGGCATTTGGCTCGAAGATTTCCAGCTCGCCTGCTGACCCAGAGGGGTGGATGATGACTATTTCATCATTCAGTATCTCCCCATCTATGTGGGGGAACATGTTCGGGCATGGCTTGAATTCCTCCCATACGACAGCATCCGCGACTGGGCGGACCTCAAGAGGGTCTTCGTCAGAAATTTCCAGGGGACGTATGTCCGCCCTAGGAACTCCTAGGACCTCAAGAGTTGCCAGAAGGAGCCCAACGAGTCCCTATGGGACTACAGCCGCAGGTTCTCCCAACAATGCAACTCCCTCCCTGATGTCATCGACGCTGACATCATCAGCGCGTTCCTCTCTGGGACGACCTGCGAGTCCCTAATCCACAAGCTTGGATGCTTGAAGCCCCGTACCACCCGCGACCTGCTCGACGTCGCCACTAACCACGCCTCCGGCGAGGAAGCAGTTGGAGCGGTCTTTAACGGAGGCCAAGACAAAGACAAGGTCAAACACACGGACCAAGATGAGTGCCCCTCCACACAGAGGGGCAAGAAAAACAAAAAAGTTTGGCGTCGGTCGGACAGCACCGCGTTGGTCGCCTCGGCTGATCGCACGGCCAAGCGGCCCGAACAGGGACTGCCTGACCACTTCAACAAACTCATGGATAGTCCATGCACCAACCACGCCTACCCTATCAAACACCTCTACAAGGAGTGTGAGCTCCTCAAACGTTTCCAAAGACAGGCCGGCGGGCCGAAGGAAGGGGACGACAAAGAGGCGGCATCCAAGAAAGGGGCCGCGACAGGCAAGAACGGGGACGGTTTCCCCGACGTTGACGAATGCATCATGATCTTCAATGGATCCGACGCCATCTGGTCCAAGCGCCAGCACAAGGTTCGCTATAGAGAGGCATGCGCCACCGAGACGGCCATCCCTTCCTTCCTTAGCTGGTTGAAATCTCTGATCACCTTCAATTAGAGGGACCATCCCTCCCATGTCGCGAGACCGGTACGCTACCCACTCGTCGTCGACCCCATCGTCCGCAAGAAGCGCCTTACCAAGGTGCTGATGGACGGAGGCAGCGGCCTCAACATCCTATACATCGACACCCTCCATGCCATGTGCATCCCCTAATCGGAGCTCTGCCTGGCGGGCTCCCCCTTCCACGGGGTAATCCCGGGAGCGCAGGCATACCCGCTCGGACAGATCGATCTGCCCGTCACGTTCGGCAGTCGGGCCAACTTTTGCTCGGAGGTCCTCACCTTCGAGGTGGTGGACTTTCTAGGGTCCTACCATGCCATCTTGGGGCGGCCATGCTACGCAAGAATCATGGCAATCCCCAACTACACCTACCTCAAGCTGAAGATGCCGGGACCGAACGGTGTCATCACCGTGAGTAGCGCATTTTTGCACGCCTTCGCGTGCGACCGCAAGCACTATGAGCTCACCACTGCGGTCGTCAACTCGTTCGAGCTCCCATGGCTTGGGGAATCGTCGGCCCTGGCAGTCCCAGACTATAACAAACCAACCTCCTTGGTGGCCTTCCGTCCGCTCGAGGAAACCAAGGCGGTGGGAATCAACCCCACCAACCCAACCAAGATGGTTCGGATCGGGACCCAACTCCCGGCCAAATAGGAATGCGAGCTCATCTACTTCGTGCACGACAATCACGATGTCTTTGCATGGTAGCCTTCTGACATGTTGGGCATACTGCGGGAGGTCGCCGAGCATGCACTACGCCTTATCCTAGGCTCGAAGCCCGCCAAGCAGCGCCTATGTCGCTTCGACGACGAGAGGCGCAGGGCCATAGGCGAAGAGATCGCCAAACTCCTGGCAGCAGGATTCATCAGAGAGGTATTCCATTCCGACTAGCTTGACAATCCTGTTCTTGTTGAAAAGAAGACCTGGAAGTGGAGAATGTGCATTGATTACACTGGCCTCAACAAAGCGTGTCCAATGGATCACTTTCCCCTGCCGCGCATAGACTAGATAGTCGACTCCACCTCGGGTTGCGAGATCCTCTCCTTTCTGGATGCCTACTCGGGCTATCACCAGATCACAATGAAAGAGTCTGATCAGTTCACAACCTCGTTCATCACCCTGTACGGTTCGTACTGCTACGTAACCATGCCATTCGACTTGAAGAACGCTGGCGCCAACTACCAAAGGTGCATGCAGCAATGCTTCACCGACCAAATCGACCCGCTCGATCAGCCTAACCAAACCGAGCAACCAAGGCCAATGATCGCCGTCTATGTTGATGACATAGTGGTCAAGATAGCTCAATCATGTGACTTGATCGCAAACTTGGCCGCAACGTTCATGAACCTCCGAAGGTTCAACATCAGGCTGAATCCCGAAAAATGTGTTTTCGGGGTTCCAAAGGGGAAGCTGCTAGGATACATTGTGTCCGAGCGTGGCATCGAGGCCAACCCCGAAAAAATCACGGCCATCTCCAACATGGGTCCCGTATGCAACGTCAAGGGCGTGCAAAGGCTCATCGGCTGTCTGGCTGCCTTGAGTCGATTCATCTCCTGGCTCGACGAACGGGGGATGCCACTCTATAAGCTTCTCAAAAAGACGGACACTTTCATCTGGACTAAGGAAGCCCAGCAGGCCCTAGAGAGCCCCAAAGCGTCCCTGACGTTAGCTCCGATCCTCGTCGCTCCCGAACGAGGGGAACCCCTTCTCCTCTACATCACAGCCAGCAACCATGTGGTAAGCGCTGCGCTGGTCATCGAAAGGGAGGAGTCAGGACACCAACTTAAGGTCCAGCGGCCCGTATACTTTGTCGGCAAAGTACTCACCGACCCCAAGGTCCGGTACCCCCAGGTGCAGAAACTCCTATACGCGGTGCTAATTGCAACCCGGAAGCTCCTGCACTACTTCACCGACCACAAAGTCATGGTCGTCACTTCATACCCACTTGGGGACATCATCCACAACCGCGACACCATGGGACGGATCTCTAAACAGACACTTGAACTCATGGGCCACGACATGAGGTACATCCCCCGTATCGCCATTAAATCTAAGGCTCTCGTGGATTTTGTCGCCGAATGGACAGAGGTAAAGCTACCGACCCTGGACGTCACCCACGAGTATTGGACGATGTACTTTGACGGGTCCGTAATGGCGCCTGGCTCGGGGGCTACAGTGGTTCTAATCTCCCCGGACGGAAGTAGGCTCCGCTACACCTTCTGCCTCCACTTTTCAGCCTAAAAAAACACCACGGAATACGAGGCCCTCATCAATGGACTACGCATCACCATTGAGCTCGGTACTACCTGACTCTACGTTCGCGGTGACTCAGAACTGGTCATTGACTAGGTCATGAAGGAGTCCTCCTACAAAAGCCCCCTCATGACAGCATACTGCCAACAGGTGTGCAAGCTCGAGGACAAATTCCAAGGTATCGAGCTACGTCATGTCCCTCGAAGGGACAACGATGCCGCCGATTTCCTTGCAAAATTGGCCGCCAGGCGGGATCCATCCCCGAGCGGGGTCTTCATCAACGACGTCCACGAGCCATCCGCCCGCATCCTGGAAAGTCCAATCCAGACACACCCCGACGCCTAGCCGGTGCTCGGGGACTCCGACCCCAACGCCAAGCCAGCACTCGGGGGCTCCGATCCCAGTACCTCTATGACGACGTCACCCGCGAACGTCGCCATATTGGCACTCAATCAAACTGACTGGCGAGTGTCGCTACTCGCCTACCTCCTCGAGGAGTTTCTCCCTCCCGAAAGGACTGAAGCCTGACAGATCGCTCGACGTGCCAAGACCTTCATCGTGCTCGGTGACGATCTCTACAAACGGAGTCCATCAGGGGTACTCATGAAGTGTATCCCCACCAACCAGGGGAGGCAGGTCCTCCTCGAGGTCCATGCTGGGATTTGCTGACATCACGCGGCCCCAAGGTCGCTGGTCAGAAAAGCCTTTCGCCAAGGTTTTTACTGGCCCACCGCGCTACGAGATGCAGAGGAGGTCGTCCGCAGGTGCGAAGGATGCTAGTTCTATGCTCGGCATAGGAGCTCCAAACCATCCCCATCACCTGGCCATTCACGGTCTGGGGCCTCGACATGGTGGGACCCCTCAAAAAAGGCCCAGGCGGTTTCACTCACCTACTCGTAGCAGTCGACAAGTTCACCAAGTGGATAGAGGCCAAGCCCATCACCAACATCCGCTCGGAGGAGGCAGTCAAATTCTTCCTCGACATCGTCTACCGGAAATAAGTTCCTAGATTTCAGCAATGGATACGACATCAGGATTGACTGGGCTTTGGTCAGACATACACTAACTAACGGTTAGGTCAAACGTGCCAATGGCATGGTCCTCCAAGGACTTAAGTCATGCATCTTCGACCGACTCAACAAGTACGTTATGCGATGGGTTGCAGAGGTCCCAACGATCCTCTGGAGCCTAAGGACGACCCCAAACTGATCCACAGGGTTCACACCCTTCTTCCTAGCCTATGGAGCTGAGGCAATATTGCCCTCCGACCTCGACCATGATGCCCCAAGAGTGAAGGCTTTCGACCACGACCGAGCCACGAAGGCTCAACAAGACGCAATCGACCCGCTCGAAGAGGCCCGCGAAACGACCGTCATCCACTCCGCTCGCTACCAACAAACCCTCCACAGGTACCACAAAAGGAAGATCAGAGGGAGGATACTCGAAGTCGGCGATCTCGTACTCCGGAGGACCCAATCGATGAAGGAAAAACACAAGCTGTCTCCACCATGGGAAGGGCCCTATACGGTGATCGAAGTAATCTGACCGGGTGCCTACCGACTGGAGGACAACAACGGCAATGTTCTCACCAACACTGGGAACATTGAACAGATACATCGTTTTCCCCTAAATTTGGTCTAACCGCTTTTTAGTTAACACATGCTCCTGCAAAAGCACCCCAGCCTGAACCCTTTCAGCCTGGGTCGCTCGGGGGCTCCATAAGGCTGCAGGCACGGAACCCTCCACCGGCACAATCCAAAGCAACTTCCCCTCTAACAAAGCTCACCCGGTGAAGATCCACTGGAGAAAATCCACACACGGCTCCATCTCGAAGATGGCCGCGCAGATTAATCCAGCACCACCTGCGGCAGTCTCCAGTTCGACATCACGCTCTGAGTTCACGAAAGGATCTGTAAGTTCTCCCCCTTGCTCACCCCCTCTCTCACTTAGGAACCGCCGTGGCATACATGCACTCTCGGTGAGAAAGAAGAAGGAGGAGAGACAATAGTTGGAGAATAGGCAAAGGACTATGATGGAGAGCCCTCTCCCTCCCCCTATTTAAGGAAGAAACGTGGCAGTCGAAGAAGGGCAAAAGATCAGAGCGCAAAACTCTCCCCCTTCCCCCATTCAATGCGGATGGGAAATGATGGGACATGCCCTAACCAAAGGGACGCGCACTGACCAACGGAACGACGCAGGGTCAGACAGAACGACGCCAGGTCAGACGAAACATGGCCTAGGTATGGCCCACCACTATCGCACAATCAGGCACGAAAACCGAAGCATCACCACAGGCAGGCAGCTCTCCGCATCCCCAAGTGGGACTTGGAAAAACCCAAAACAGGATCTCCGTCGGGAGAAACCATCAGCCTTCCTAAGTTGATCAAACAGCTTAGAAAGACACACCAAGACACATGTAGGAAGCGAAGGGACGCCCCATGTAGGCCATGCCGACTCCGTCATGAACGACGAGCACGGGTCCTGGTCGGACGTTTCCTACTGAAGCTCTCCAAACCCCGTCACTCAAGTCATCAAGGTGAACACTACCAACCCCCCTCTATTTCTTTATAATCATTCCATACATCTATATGCGCTTTCATTCCATACGCCCGTGCCTCCCGGATGATTCAGGCCCTGAACCGCCTGGGGGCTCGGGAGCTAAGCATCGCACGTGCAGCGAAATGCACCACAACGCTCCGTGTTGCGTCACGAAATGGTAGTTGCCTCATTCGACATGAGCAACAACAAAGCCAGGGAAGAAAAATGCAGATGAGCTCCGTGCGACCCTCGCCCAGTCTGGCAGACTAGGTCATCTCAACCTTCTCGTTCGATCCTAAACCTCTCGCCAAGCCCACAGAATCTCCATCGAGGGGAGGCCGTTAGGCCACCCGGGTCGGTCTCCGGAACGACCTAGGCATCTGCCGGGTTGCAGGTAAAGGAGCAGTGGAATGTCACAAGAGGGCTATGTCGACCCAGTCACGAACGATGGACCCGGATTCCACTCGATCATACCCGTTAGCAAACTCAAGGAGCGCGTCACTCGAGCCCGAGCGATCGGGACAAGCTACAAAACTTAGCCCCTCTGGTTGTGAGGAACCAAGGATGGGGTAACACACACAACTCACACCGATGCCTACTAAGGCCTAGCAAGGCTCGGGGGCTCAAGACACAAAAAGCCTGGGTCTGTGACCCCAAACTCGCCCCTTCCGACTGTGCTCCAAACACCTGGGTCTACGACCCCGATCTCGCCCCATCCGGCTACGCTCCGACTACGCTCCAAACACCTGGGCCTGCGACCCTGATCTCGCCCCATCCGGTTATGCTCCGACTATGCTCCAAACACCTAGGTCTGCGACCCTGATCTTGCCCCATCTAGTTACGGTCCGACTACCCTCCAAAAACACCTAGGTCTGTGACCCCGATCTTGCCCCATCCGGCTACGCTCTGACTGCGCTCCAAAAACACCTGGGTCTGTGACCTCGATCTCGCCCCATCCGGCTATGCTCCGACTACGCTCCACATCAAACTTCCTCGCCCGAGCCCACGGCGCACATCGACGCCAGGATCAGTGAGCTCCGTGTCGTCCAAATCCCTTAACTAACTTACTCGCCCGAGCGCGCATCGACGCCAGGATTAGTGAGCTCGTCTCGTCCAAATCCCTTGACTAACTTCCTCGCCCGATCCCATGGCGCGCATCGATGCCAGGATCAGTGAGCTCCGTCTCATCCAAATCCCTTGACTAACTGCCTCGCCCGATCCCGGCGCGCTGCAACGCCGGATCCATGAGCCCCGCCTCAAATCAATCCCACGCCTAACCACCTCGGTTTGCACAAACGACGCCTTGGTTGACAAAACTCCATTCCAACTAAAACACACACACGCCCACTAAACAAACACCCCGGTATCGTTTCGCTGAACGCGCTCGGGGCTCGGGAAACTACACCGGTGTGCGCTCGCGTGCACTGCCGACAAAACCCTCCCCATCGACAATGAAAACCCCCAGCAGTTTCGCTGAACTACCCGGGGCCTTGGGGCTACACCCATGGTGCGCTCATGCGCGCACCACCATCAACTAAAAATCCCGGATGATTCTACCCGAATCACCCAGGGGCTCAAGGGCTCCTGTCGAGTTCATAAACCCGGGGTCCCTCGAGGACCGGCTTCCACACCAAAGCTCGGCCCAAGTAGACAACACGCAACTCATGGTTCGGCCCAAGTACCTAAGCACCAGGCCAGAGGAGTGATCCAATCTCCGACCAGAAGGTCAGGCCGAGAAGGAACAGCACCTGTTTTCTAGCTCCAGCCCACCTCTCCGTCCAGAGCGCTCGATCCGGTCACCAGCCTGCCTCCGGACGACCTCTTCGACCAAAAGGCCTGGCCAAAAACACCGCTTCCGACTCCGACCCCGCACTCTCCGACCGGGGATACGTCCAGCCCCTGCTCACTGCTCTTCTCCGACTGGCGTGATCAGAGCCGACTGGGATCAATCGACCGGGGACGCCCGCTCGGTAGGGACCAGGAGACGTGCAGGGAAAAGCGAGGTGAGGCGCACAAGTCAAACCACGGTACCAGGGGCCATACCCTACACAGAACAGTACTCTGCAACTGCCCTGACACAAATAGTGTTGTAGGCACCTACATTCCCCCTATAGTATTATGTGCGCCATTAAACTCCCATACGGTGAGGCTCCCCTGCATGCCTCTAGGCATCAACGGTGTTGTGGGAGCCGGGATTCACCATACCGAGTGCACATAGTGAAACTCGTCACATGCCTCTAGGCATCAACAGTGTATGCAGGTACTGACATCTGCCATACCCAGACAAGGACGATGGAACCTCCCATGTGCATCTGACATTCAATAGTGCTGTGGGCGCCTACCATCATTCTGTGCCCGTCGGCGTGGGCAACAAGGCTAGAAGCATTCATACTCTCTCCCTCTCACTTGTAAGGCCATCCCTTTCATCTATAAAAGGGGATATGCCCTCTCCCAAAAGATAGAACCCTTTTTAGTTAATCAACATTGATCAAGTTCACTAGCTCACAACCACAGAACCACCGGGTTCGAACCTCAAGCACACGCTTGAACACTTAGCTCATAGCGTAGCTCCTGTCGCTCTCGGCCCTTCCGACCAGAGTCGACCGGACCTCTTGTACACCTTATCTTTCTCCTTCTCGTTTGTAACCCCACTGCAAACTTCGAGCACCTGGGCTCAGGAATAAAGTCACTGACCAACTCAAATTGGATGTAGGGCATGTTGCCTGAACCAGTATAAACCCTGTGTCATTGAGTGCTAGGCCACCTCCGATCACAACATACGGCAAAACTACAAATATTTACTAGTTGGTCACTTTCTGTATCGACAACATGCGAGAGCTTTGCCTTTGCTTGATGATGAGGCTTCTTCTTGACCCATCTTCCATGACATTTCAAATGCCACTATCTTGCCAATGACTATGGCCGGGGTCATGGTACTCAAGTCCTCTATGTTGTGAAGGATTGTGATGATGCTTGCATATTTCTTTTGTAGTAGCACGAAGATGATCTTCCTCACAATGTCTACATCATCTAGCTTCGTTAATCCTATTGAACAGAGCTCATTGATAATTAGATTCAAACGAGAATACATATCACGAACAAGCTCATCATCATTCATATTAAAGGAATCATAATTTTGTTTAGCTAGACAGTGTTTTTGCTCATGGACATTAGTTGTGCCGTCATGGAACTCTTGGAGTTTTAACCAAATTTCATGTGCCGTATTTAAAGTGAACACTTGGTTAAACACATCCATGCTAAAAGATTCAAACAAGCAATTTTTAGCTCTAGCATTGAAATGAATTTTTTTTCTTCACTCTTTGTGGGTCTATCGGGATTCTTAATGGGTTTCATCCCGTCACGAGTGACTCTCCAAACACCCAAATCTACCGTCTTAAGGTGACAAGCCATTCTAGCTTTATAGTAGGGGAAGTTAGTGCCGTCAAAGTGCGGAGGCCCTGAGGTATCCATCCCAACCACTCTAAATAGCATCGCCTCAACGGCGGTGAAGCCAAAGGTCCAAATTGAGCCAACCGGCTCTGATACCACTTGTAAGGGACCGTGACACCTAAGAGGGGGGGTGAATTAGGCAACTTAAAACTCTAACTCTAAACTATGGCCTCTAATTCTACCTAGTTAAAACCTATGCAAAACATAAACTATCTAAATGTGCAACTATAGTTTTGCTAGTGTGTTGCTATCTCTACCGAAAAAAGGAGTTATGCAACCTAGGTTCCAAACCTTTCAACTAGCCTATCACTAAGCTAGGAAAGTAAAGCACAAACCAAGATTGCAATAAAAATGCGAAAGCTAAAGAGTAAGGTAGAGATATGAAAACTCCTATCGACGACTCCGGTATTTTTACCGAGGTATCGAGAAGCGCGCAAGCTTTCCCCTAGTCCTCATTGGAGCCTCTCGCAAGAAATCCCATGCAAGGGCCAAGCTCCTGGTCGGGTAACTTCATGGATAGCCTCGGGCCTTCCCCACGTGCAAGTGGGTCTCCGACGTATCTTCCGGCAAGCCTCTCCCAGATGCTCCCCGCCGTCTTCACTATCAAGCTTCCGACCGAAACGTCGCAGGCCTTGTTCCCTCCGTACATGGTGACGGCCACACCACAAACGCGGTTGGTGTGGTCTTGCAAGACTACAAGCCCCTCTGATGTACAACAATGGTGCGCACAAGCACCGAGTGGTAAGAGGTGTGTAAACCTCACTAAACACTAGGCCTAAACCTAGAGCAAGCACATAAGCGGTGGTCTAATCAACTTAAGCACTTCGCAAAGCACCTACGCTAATCACCTAATGAATCACTAAGCACTATGTAAGTGGAGATCACTAAAATAGTGTATCAACACCCTTGGTATATTTCCTCAGCTCTCCACATCTCAAATGGCCGATTGGGGGGTCTATTTATAAGCCCCACCGAGAAAGTAGCCGTTGGGGGCGAGACCCAGTTTTTTACAATGACCGGATGCTGCTGTCGTCCCGACCGTTAGAGCGCACGCGTTGATCGGACTTTGGGCCGAGTCCGGTCTCACTCAATCAGACGTGTCCGGTCACGCTGGCGCCGCTCTAGAACCTCTCTGGACTCGATCGGACGATGTACTTTGTGCGTCCGGTCATCCAGTGCCACTGCATCCGGTCACGCTGAAAACATTGCCGTGACGAAGAACAGTGTCATCGGTGCATCCGGTCACTGCTTCGCTCAGCGTCCGGTCACAACTGTTGACGCCTGCTGTTGCCGAGCAAATGATCGAACGCGTCCGGTCCCTATAAGGGTTGCGTCCGGTCACATCTACCGAGCTCGTTTCTTCGCGATCTTGCGTCCGGCTTGGTTTCCATCTTCGTGCTTGGACTATTCTTGATATCTCGGGTCTTCTCTTGTGCTTCTAGGGTCTTGCTTATGGTGTTGATCATGGGATCATCGTATCACCTTCGTCCAAGTCACATCTTGCACCCTATTGAACTATAAAACAATTACTTATAAATTCATTAGTCCAATTTGGTTGTGTTGGTCATCAAACACCAAAAATCAAAATAAATGGGCCTAGGGTCCACTTTCCTTACACCCACTTGGGGCCTAGATGCTTTCGCAAGGAATTCAAACATGAATTTTATTAGATAAACGGTTTCAAATTAATTAGTTGTCAACTTCAAAGTTGTATAGCTATTCAAAATATACAACTTTGGTTTTTGTCGTTTCTCCATTCAAGAACATTGAAATTTTTGAGTTTCAAAATGTGAGGACTTCAATCTGAATTTTGTGACCATATATTATTTCAAATGAAAAAGTTATTAATGCTTAGATCTTTTCAAGACATGTAGCTTTGATTTCGGTCATTGGTCCATCTGAAGTCATTTCAAAAATTCAAAATTGGGGGTGGGGTGGTGGGGGGTTGTTGTTTGGTTCTCTAGATACCTTGCCTCACTTTGCTTTGTTGTACCAAACAAATAGATTTCCCTCTCCTGCCATGGCATGGTGTTAATCCTTGCCAGCGCAGACCACAATCCAAATGAATTACCATCTACAATATATTGGCCTAGCATGGCTACACAAAAGTGTCTCAACGTGGTTCATAGGCATCGCCAACAAGTTATAAACATCATAGGCATGTTGGAAACCAAATGGCACAAGAAAACGACTAGCGAAACACGTGAGGAAGACGACGAGTCGTGCGAGACACCTCCAATCGGCTTAGCCGACTTGATTTTAAAATGTGAGAACTTTAAATAGAATTGGCTTGATATAAATGATTGCAAATAAAAAAGTCATCAACTGTAAAGTTATAGATCTCTTCGAGACACACCGTATAATTTTGATATAAAGTTTATCTTTTTGTTACTTTATTTAAGAAAGCTATGAATTTGATAGTGGAACGAAGAGTGTGTACTGGATATATAAAGCGATGCAGTGTACATGGTGTAAAATGTGGATGATAAAAAAGTCAAAAGGGACAAGTAGTGAAAAAACGGAGCTCAAATTGATACCGACACACTACGGAATCCTTAAGTTTGCCGAGTGTTTTATATTTGCCGAGTGCATTCTCTCGGGCACTTGGCAAACAGATCTTTGCCGAGTGCTTTTCGAAAAACACTTGGTAAAATAAAAACACTCGGCATACAAGTGATTTTCCGAGTGTTTTTATTAAAACACTCGGCATACAAGTTATTTGCCGAGTGCCTTGGATCTGGCACTCGGCTAAGCATGCTTTGTCGAGTGTCAGATCTAGGGCACTCGGCAAAGGCCCCGCCCGCCGCACACTTAACACGCGACACACCCACTCCTTCCCCGCCCGCCTCCCTGTCCCTCGCCTCCCTCCCTCTCCCCGCCTACCGCTCCCCGCTCCCCTCTCCCTCCCCACCGCTCCCCTCCTCCCGCCGACGCCACCCCCTCCTTCCCCAGCCACCGCCCCCTCCCTCCCTCCATTCCTCCCTTTCCAGCTGGTCAGGCCCTCCCCCTCCCCTCCGCGCCCCCCCTCCCTCACCTCCTCCCCTCCGGCGCCGACATGGCCCCCCCTCCTCCCTCTCCTCCGCGCCCCTCCCCTCCCTCTCCGGTGTGCCTGCCCCCCCTCACTAGATCCGCCCGCCCTCGGCTCCCCTCCCTCTCCGGTGCGGCCCCGCCTCTCCTCACTAGATCCGCTCAGCCCCTCGGCCCCCTCCCTCCTCCCTTGCCTCCTCCCCAGATCCGCCCACTGCTGCCGTCTCTCCCGGCGCCCGCCCGCCCCCCTCCCTCCCTCCTCCGGTGCCCCCCTCCCTCCCTCTTGGCATGGCCCCGCCCTCCCTCACTAGATGCGCCCAGCCCACAGCTCCCCTCCTCCTCCCTTGTCTCCTCCCTAGATCCGCCCGCCTTGCGCCCTCTCTCTGGCGCCGCCGCGCCGCTGCCCTCCCTCCATTCTCCGCCACGCCCCCTCCTCTCCCGTCCCTCCTCCCTCTCCGCCGCACCCCCTCCCCTCCCTCTCCGGCGCGGCCCCGCCCTCCCCTCACTAGATCCGCCCGGCCCTCAGCTCCCCTTCCTCCTCCCCTACCACCTCCCTAGATCCGCCCGCCCGCGCCCTCTCTCCGGCGCCGCCGCGCCGCTCCCCTTCCTCCCCTCCTCCGACGCGCCCCTCCCCTCCCTCTCCAGATCCGGGCGCCGCCCCTCCCCTCCTCCTCCTCCCCAGATCCGGCCGCCGCCGCTCCCCCCTCTCTCTCTCTCTCCCGGTGGCGACGTGGTGGTGGTGGTGGCGTGGCGTCGGTGGGAGGCGTGGTGGTGGTGGCGGCGTGTTGGCGGCGGGCATGGTGGCACGCGCAGGAGCTGCGCGAGCCAGTCGAGCGCGAGGAGATGATGAGCTCGCCGGCGATGAAGGCAGCGCTGTTGGTGGAGGGGCTAGCGTGGTGGTGCTGTTTTTTTTGGAAAAATATTTACCGAATGTTTTTTCGGCACTCGGCAAAGTCTTTGCCGAGTGCCCGACAAAAAACACTCGGCAAAGATTCTTTGCCGTTAAAAATTTTACCTGAGTGCCCTTTGCCGAATGGGATTTGCCGAGTGTTTTCGTACCTTTGCCGTGTGGCACACGGCATAGATCCTGTTCCGGTAGTGCGATGTTACGTTGATAGCAGGTGCTGTTGACGATCTTGTCCGGTCGCCTTTGTCGATTTTTCAGTACCGCATCCCTCCGTCGAGAATCGAGAGATGATGGCGCCCGCACATGTGGTCCAGTAGTTTGACGAATAATTCGATTACTATGCAAGTCAACGAAATTTGCCGGTCCGAATTCGCCTTGGCCACTCGGACTCGGTCGTCCCATCTTAATTATGAGTACGTGCGGATCATGAAATTTTGGTGGCACAGAGGTTGTAATCCTTCACACATCAACTGACGCTGACACTTCATCATGGACCTGTTCTCCAAAATCCGAAAAAAAAGTTGTCGACGACGCTTCATCGATCGAGACTTGATTGGATGTGTCGGGAGAACGTTGACATGTGCATCAGCTATGGACTGGTTGTATCTGTATTTATTTATAGAAGTAACAGGCATGACCGATCGATCGTTCGATGTGGTGTAGTGTAAATTAAAAATGTAGACCGGCTTAAGTCTTCCGATGTGTACGACGTGCCATCCTGTTACGTACGTGGCACGTCAATGGGCCTTTGAAAGGACCACCTGTCCGTGTAAGTCTGGAATGGTTTGGGCCTCTGACGGAGGGGGCTAAAAGCCTCTGATAGCGGCCCATGAATAATATACTGGGTTGGGTGGGAATTTTCTTTTCCTTTTCCAAATAAAAAAATTTGAAGGCAGGATAAAAAATAAAGGATGGGCCTCGAACCCACAATCTCCCGCTCCGGAGGCGAGATCCTTATCCGATAGGCCACGCGGTGTTCTTGCAGCCTTCTGCTTCTAGATTTTAATTGATCTTGTTCTTCCATACATCGCGTTGATCTACACGCTGACATCGTGTTACACCAAGCGAGCTGCACGGTCAATTCCCGTGATGCGCACATCAAATCGCCCCGTTGATGACGTCGATGAGGCCCCCTCTTTATGGGAACTCTCAATATATCTCAATATCTCTTTATGGGAAATCATTAAGGCCTGCATTTCGCTTTCTCTTATAATCCGTCTTTTTCAAAGATGTTTTTTTTAGCCAAAATAGTGTTTTCTCTCACAATAAATCAGTCGGAATACTATTTGGCTTGTTTTTTCATGGGTTTAACGGGCCTAAATATGCTAATGTGTCATAATATTAAATGTAAATAAAACTTAGACAAAAACTCCACTAAGACTGGTATAAGACGATGTTAATGGGTCAGGGAGGGCTCCAATACTTCGAAACCGTGGCTGCACTTACACCATGCTATGCTATTCCTCCATCCGATAAAACAATATCATTTTCACTCTCCGAGAAGCCATTATCAGCTTTGAAGAAATATATAAGAAAATATTAGTATTTATAATGCATAATTAGTATCATTAGATGATTCATTGAATATATTTTTATAATACACTTATTTAAAGATACAATAATTTTTTTTTATAAACTTATTTAAATTTAAGAAAGTTTAACTGCCATTTAATTTCATAGCGACACTATTTTTTAGACAGAGGCAAGAGGCATACACACATACAATAATATACATCACGGCAGAACGTGCGTGCATATATACTGAAGCAGCAGCAGTGTGTCCATGTCCACATATACAAAATTGACTTGCTCCAATATTCGGTCGATCATGTTGTTATTATTAATAACAATCTAGCTTGCCAGCCTCTTATTAGGAAATATGAATCCCATGCTGCCAGCGGACTTTCCGATCCTCTGATCAATGCAACAGATCGATTGAAGTATGGGAGCAAATTATTTTGCGCAACATGGGTTATCTTCCATAAGAACTTTAATTTCTTGATGTTGATCATTGGAGATTATGAGATCGAAGAGGCAATGATCGATGACCTACAAATTCTCTTCATACACAACGGAATATATATAAAAGTTGCATGATGACATAGTAGTTACTAAGTATATAGACATGACACGGCAATGGCGGACCCAAAAATAGGGCAAGCGGAATAAATAACAGAAGACTAAAAATGTTAATATAGCGATACGCTAACAGATAAAACAAAGAACATAAATGACAATACCAATTCAAAATGCTTAAGCAAAACATAAAAAAGTGTTTCATTGCAATAATACAACATTTGAAATTAAATTAGCAGAGTATTTTCATCGGAGATTTTTCTAGTCATATTTAATTTTAATTAAAAAGATAAAACTTGACAGCAATTATTCGTGGAGCAATATACCAAAAAGAGATTAGGTACGTGAAGAGCATTATGGTGCTGGCCAGCAAAAGAGCATTAATTACCTATGTGACCAGCATGGTGTGGAGGTGGCCAGGTGGGTGGTCCTGCCAAGCGATGGCCGTCGTTGATAACCCCTGTAACATTTCTTCTATCTTCGATGAGGCAATATGGTTGCTGGGAGCTTCGATGCATCTGTCCGGATCTCAGGGGGTGATTGGTTGCTTTGGTGATGGGGAGCCGGGATTAAGAGCCGGTCCAGGATGGTGAGATACATGCTCAAACCGAGCACCCAGTCATGTTTGGTTGTCTTCGTTGTTGGTCTAGTATAAGATGAGATCGTGTTTGGTTGCATATATGGATGTGAGTTTTGAGTGTATGACACATGTGTCTCTGTATCGTGGGTGCATCGCGTCGTCCTGCATCGCGAGGGAAGTGAGAATCGAGAAGACGGATCCACGCGGGACGGAGGGGTGAAGATGAATGAGACGGAGCAGGAAAAGGATGCGAGACAGGCATTCAAACACGGTCAAGTGCACCAAGCGGTGCTGGGATGGGGCTTAGGACGGCCTCCTACGTGCAACCAATCACCCCCTTAGTGTACATGCCAGCATGGCAGTGGCCAAAGGTATCCGCTCACGCATCGGCTTGCGGCTTGTAGCGGCGGGTGGATAGCCTTGCATCCCAAGTGTTAGTCCAATGTGGGACAACGCCATAATGCGGCGTCGCAAGTGGATCTGGTGTTGTGATGGCTACACAATTTGTAGCGGATTGTGGCAGCCAGCTCTGCATAGCAGTGTCCATATAGGTGCTGGACATCTTTAGCGACGACTTCTGAGGATGGTGGTGCATTGTAGCAACCGACTATTTGGGATGTGGAGTGTTTTTTTTAAAGGTGATGTGGAGCGTTGGAGTGGCAGTGTACAGCTACATCAAGCACGGACGGTGTTGTGTGAAACAGGTTAAGGTTCCATGCCAACCGGCCGTCGTTGTTCGTTTTCTTTTAGTTATTGTGGCGGTTTTTTTAGTTTCATTGTTCTTCTATTTCGGCCCAACTACACAACCTATTTGCTCTATTCCGCTCAGCTGCACGCCTGCTTGCCTCTCGCAGCGCCGGACGCCCTGCACCTGGCCTTTTACCCGCACGCCCTCCTCCTGCTATTTTTTTTGTCCGTTCCACTATTTTTTTTCCGTTGTGTGTTTTGTTCTTTTTTATTCATTTTTTATTTTCCTATTAGGTTTTTTATCCGTTCAGTTTCCCTTATTTTTTTCCTGTTGCGTGTTTTTTCTGTATGCTTTTTCATTTTTTCTTCTAATTTTTCTTTCAGTATTTTTTGTCTCTTTTGTATTCCATTTTTAAAAGATTTTTCCTATTTTTTGTTTTTTGGATCTTCTTAAAATGTTGAGAAGTATGACTAATTAATATAAAGATAAAATAGAAAAAAATAATGAAAGGGCTAGCGCCTAGACGTCCGGACGTACGTCGCGTCCAGACGCCGCTCCCAAGCCTCCTCCGTCACGTACCAGCGAGAAAAATTGGCTGGCTCACCCACGCACACACATGCGCGGGATGACCCAAGCCCGCTCCGCTTTCATGCGCCTGCACACACACACAACAGTAGCACCACCGGCAAGCGGCATGGTGACCCACAACAGTAGCATACTTTTGAAACATACAGTGACCCACGGTGAACCAGCAGCAGCACCCAGCGTGTCACAAGCAGTGGCGGAGCTTGCATGAATGTGTGGGGGGGGGGCAATTCAAAGCTACGCTGCTACAGTAATTACCAATAGTAGTATAGACCATTATAATTCTGTGGAAAATCTTTGTTTTTTCAAGTTCTATCTATATAGACTGCAATGAACAATTGGAATTTTGTCTAAAAAGAATGAACAATGTGTAGATTTACATACGTGTAAGCTGTGATCCACTCATCAGTAATAGCAAGCATGGTACGAGAGAGCCAGAAATTAATTGCATGCATGCAGTGACATGCAAACCTCCAGAGTGATACAGCCGGAACGGGGGCCAGGACCCAGTTTGGCCCCACGTAGCTCCGTCCGTGCTTCTAACCGCGGGCTAACGGGCTATTTGACACGGCTTCGGTAGCAGAAGTGGCGAGAAGCTGTAGCAAACACCACAAAAAGCTAAACTATTTTTTTTGTACGGAAGAGGAGTGACCAATACCTGAGTAAGGGTACGTACATACCTCAGCCAGAGGTATAACGACACATATTTCAAATCCCCGGAAGGTCACAAGAAACAAGGTGCACTAAATGGGCGGACACTAAGCCTTGGGGCAAGGACTCCATGCGCCACGAGTCTCCCAGGGTAACTCGGTGGCAAGGACTCAGTTGTGCCCAGGTCACGCAAGCCATCGAGCCGCGAGGCATAACTAGGAATTTATTAGTCTATGTTTATTAGAATCCTACGCCTAACTACCCTTTAAGGGCTTGTCCATGCTCTGATCCTATCCCACAGCGTATATCCTCATTTTTTTACGGGGCAAGGGGGGCCGGAGCCCTCTATGGCCAATACGTGGCTCCATTGTTGGTCACAAGCCCACATGCACGCAGCACCAGGCGACATGGTGACCCACGCAGTAGTAGCAGCATACTTTTGAAACATACTGTGACCCACGCAGCAACAACAGCACGCAATTGCAACATGTGCTCCCGCTAAGATCTCTTTTTTAAACATCCAAATGAAGCACTTGCAACATACACCTGAAACATATGAAACACTTGAAACATACACTTGAAACATGCGTGTATAGCCATAATAACATATGCAACATCCAGATCTACTTCAACATTTAGATGAAACACTTGCAATATAAGTTTGGAGCATCTGAAACACTCAAAACATAAAGAAGAGGTGGAAGAAAATGTCAATCCTGTGGGATCTGCCTTACTAGAAAGACATAGTGGTCCGCCACAGCATCGATCTCATACACATGAAAAAGAATGTCTATGGGAGTTTGCTTGGGATACTCATGAATGACAAATGGAAAACCAAAGACCATGCAAAAGCAAGAGCTAACCTAGAGGAATTGGACATAAGGCCCGAGCTCTGTCCTAATGGTACTAGTGCCCAGCCACCTATATCTGCCATAAATCTGACCCGAGAAGAGAAGCAAGAATTGTGCGACTTCTTTCGTATTGTC
Source organism: Miscanthus lutarioriparius (assembly GCA_904845875.1). Taxonomy (NCBI): domain Eukaryota; kingdom Viridiplantae; phylum Streptophyta; class Magnoliopsida; order Poales; family Poaceae; genus Miscanthus; species Miscanthus lutarioriparius. Next base: position 54,152,450 of record CAJGYO010000013.1, read on the forward strand.
AAACTTCCCTCTGGATACGTAGCCAACATCAGAAAGCTTGTGCCTGCAAGAGAAAACAAGATGCTTCCCATGAAGGCTCATGATTGCGATGTCATGCTCACAATGATACTTGCAGTTGGTATCCAGAACATTTTGCCAGAAAAAACCCGAATGGCAATCATGAGCCTCTGCTCCTTCTTTAATGCAATCTCTCAGAAGGTTATTGATGAACAATCACTAGAAGATCTTGAAAAGAACATGATTGAGGTGATGTGTCTCCTTGAGGCTTACTTCCCGCTGACTTTCTTTGACATATCCGTCCATCTCATTGTACATTTGGTTAAGGAGATCAGGTATCTTGGACCGATGTTCCTCCACCACATGTATCCGCATAAGAGATTTATGAGCACTCTAAATAGGTATGCCAAGAGTCATGTCCATCCTAAGGGAAGCATGGCGCAGTGCTATTCTACTAAGGAGGTGGTCGACTGGTGCCTCGGTTACATGGACCGCACCAATCCAATTGGCATCTCCAAGTCTCGACATGGGGGAAGGCTAGCGGGCAGAGGGTGTGTTGGGGAGAAGCACATTACTCCAGAGAGAGATGCCTACGAACGAGCCCACTTTCTAGTGTTGCAGCACACAATAGAGGTGGAACCATACATCGAAGAGCATATGGAGATGTTGAGGCAACAAAACCCGCACCTGGGCAAAGCTTGGTTAGCGAGGGCACATATGAGTGGGTTCAATATCTGGTTCAGAGATCGACTTGCTAGTTCAACCTCTTGCACAAACGAAAGGCTTCGAAAGCTAGCAAAGGGGACTTTCTTCATAGTCAAAACCTATCAAGGCTATGACATAAATGATATACCTTTTACATCATTGATCAAGACAAGAGGAGCATGTACCATAATAGTGTTGTTCGTGTAGATGCATTTGACAGCAAGATGCAGAACACAGCGTACTATGGCCAGATTGAAGAGATATTAGAACTCTTGTATGCAGGCTTCAAGGTGCCTGTTTTTCGGTGTCGATGGGTTCAGGGAAGTCAGGGTGTCATGAAAGACAGGTATGGCTTCACTACAGTTGACTTCAACCAAGTTGGGTATAGAGAGGGGCCATTTGTAGTCGTAAGTTAGGTTTCCCAAGTCTTCTATGTGGCAACACTAGAAACAAGAAACGACAAGTGGTTCTCCCTGGGAAAAAGTGGGTTGTTGGAATTAAAAATCCAGTGGACGAGGAAGAGTTCAATCAATCCAATGAAGTGCCTCCTTTGGATACTTCCACCCTCCCTATGATTTTGGTGAGCGAGCTAACTCCATACCTAAGAGATGGCCGTAAAGAGGTTGCCCCCATGGCAAAAAGACGCCGAAAACAACAAGTACGCAAAAAAAAGATGCTCATGTGAGTTTTTGAACAATGTGCAATCTCATTTTTTTAGTTAACAATATATATTTGTCGTCGCTCTTACTTACAATGTGATGTTACTTTCAGGAACTTTCAGGAAGGGATTCTGGGTAATGAGTGAAGTTCATGTCATCAAGGATGTAAATTGTAGAATGAGAGATGTAAATTGTACTAGATAAGTTTATGTCATCTAGTCTAGGATGTTAAGCCCACAACTCCTTGTAATGTGTATGGTACCTTGTGGATGTATGCTGAAATTTGCTTATCAAGACTACTTCATTTCATTTATCTCATGACATGCATACGGTATATATGCTGCTAGAATTTGATGTGTCATATCAGCATACATATGAGCAGCACACATAATAATCCATTCATATCACAGGAGCAGCACACACTTATGAGCAACACACACATATATAGCTAATTAACATGTAGGTGTCTATACATATCCTAGCAGCATCCAATCACTGCTATGGTCATAACAGCAACACACATAACATATATATACATAGATAGCTCTCTTCTCCTCCTTCTCAGCCAGCATCTTCTTCAACTCATGAGCATCCAATACATGAGCATCCAGTATTTGAGCACATAGCACATACATGAAACCAACAACATCCAGTGGCTACTATGGTCATCACAGCAACACAAATATACACCACACATAACATATACATACATAGATAGCTAATTAATTTAAGGCATCCATACATGAGCATTCAGCACATAGATAGCTAATTAACTTAAGGTGTCCATACAGCATATCACCACACATAGATGAGCCGGTGTCCATATAGCATATCACCACACAATACATATATTAATTAAGGTAACTTAAGGTCATCACTATTTCAGTGGCATGATCACTTCAACTTCTTAGCCAGGATGTCGTCCACCTCCTTGGTTAGGCCCTCCAACTTCTGAGTCACGACCGCCAACTGGGCACCCATGGTGTCCACCATCTCCTTAGTAGATCCCTTCCCCTCCTTCTCAGCATGCATCTTCTTCAACTCTTGTATTTCCAAAGCTTGATTGTTCAACAACTCCTTGACATCGTCAAGCATCTAGTGAATAGCCAAGAGCTTTTTCTGTAGTGGTTTCATAACCACTGTCAGCAGGGCCTCATGCATGGTACCTAGAGGGAGCCTAAAATCAGGAGCCTACATATATGCACAGAAACAGTTCAGTTAAATTCTTGACAATGTTGAAACTGAAACTAAAGCCAGTAAATTCTTGACAATGTTATTTTCTGAACTAAGGTAACTGAAGCCTGAACATATGCCAAACACTAACTTACACTAAATTACACCTAACTAACATTCCGAATAAGATAACTAAAGCCTGAACTAACATTCAGTTAACTGAAACAGTTAACTGAAACAGTTAACTGAAACTGCAATGCTGAAATAGAAAATGTAGGAAACATATCATGCCAAATACTAACTTTAAGATAACTCTAAATAAGCTAGTCTTCTCATCACAGCATCAGGTAGTCTTCTCATCACAGAAAATGCAAGAAACATATCATCCCAAATACTAACTTTCAGATAACTCTAAATACTAACTTTCTCATCATAGCATCAGGTAGTTCACATAAGTGCTTGTCTTCTCATCACATATCAATAGCAGAGAATTTAAATAGCACTGAAACCCTAAATAAGCTAGATCACAATTACTGAAACTATAATTTATATAGCACAATATATATATAAGCAGCAGAGCAAACACAACAGAGTGCACAAGCATAGCAGCCTAGGCAGTGACAAGCATAGCATATCATGCCAAGCACTGATCATGAAACCCAAACTAAGCAGGCCGTGGTTGGAGCTTACCTCGTCGGGCTTGGAGCCACACTTGAAGCCGGTGCGCATCCAATGAAGGCACGTCTTCCCATTGGCGTCGAAACAGTGCCTACACTTACCCACCACCGGTTCGCTATCTGATGACATGTCCACCTCTAGCACGATCGGCGCCGGCTCCTTCTCCACCCTCCTCTAGCTTTGTCATCGCCGGCCTCACCACCGACGAGGAAGAAGAGGGCTCCGCCCCAAGGAAGAGTGCGTGCCCTTCTTCTTCACCGCCACCGATGAGGCGGGCATAGCCTTTTGCTTCTTGAACCCCTGATGGGTGCACCAGGACATCCTCCATCTCCACCTTCATGTCCACCACCGGGACAACCACTGACGATGAGGGCGCGGCTGCGGAGGAACGGGCGAAATGCCCAATCCCTAGGTCCCTTCGTTTGTGGCGCCTCGCGCGCTTCGTCATCTCCAAGGGTGGCGGCGGCTGTGGCAGCGAAGAGGAGGTGAGAGGGGTGGAGGGCAGCGGTGGCGAGGGAGGCGAACGGAGGTGCAACGCGTGGAGTGTGAGGGTGGCGAAGTGAGTGAGACGATGTGAATGTGAAGGGACGGGGTGGCAGCAGTTATTTTATTAATATGGAAGGGATGCGCTAGTTCGGATCTGAATCTGAAGGGACGCAGTAGTACAGACGCACCTTGACTACACGCATTGGAAGTAACAACTACTCTAGATGTGCCTTTACTACACGCGTCTATAGTAATTAATTACTGCCGACGCGTGTTCCCAACACGTGTCTGCAGTAGTTAAATTGATAATTTCAATTTCAAATCTTTGAATACAATTTTAGTGCAGTAAATGACCTAAAATGGAATTGTTGCAAACATAAAAGTTATAGAACTCATCAAGATCTATAACTTTTATTTTAAAAAACTTTTCATGTGACTTTGTTTGTACAATTTAAAATTTTAATTTCAAAAAAATAGCAAGGTCAAACAAGATTTTCAAACACCAAATGATGTCAGATGAAAAGGTCATGAACATAAAAGTTGTAGATATCAACAAGATCTACAACTTTTATTTTGGAAAACTTTTCATGTGACTCTGTTTGAACCATTCAAATTTTGAATATAAAAAAAAGCAAATTCAAACAACATTTTGGAACACCAAATGAATTCATATGAAAAAGTCATGAACATGAAAGTTGTACTACTCATCAAGATGTATAAATTTTATTTTGGTTATTTCTTCATCTGAGAAAGTGATAGTAATGTTGTTCACAGATTTTACATATCTCTCATATGGTTTCATAAACTATAAGAGAGATATGTAGATTTTGTGAACAATGTTACTACCACTTTCTCGAATGAAGAAATGACCAAAATAAAAGTTGTAGATCTTGATATGTTCTACAACTTTGTTGTTGATAACTTTTCTAGCTGAAACCATTTACTGCTTCAAAATATTGTTTGAAGTTGCCATTTCTTGAAATTCAAATTTTGAATTGATAAAACACAGTCACATGAAAAAACAACAAAAATAATAGCTGTAACAACACAATAAATGGGTAGAGCAAGATTTTACAAAAATTTGGGAAAAATCATCAAATTTGAAGTTGGTATGAGGGAGAAAGACTAGTAACAAGTTTTAGCCGGAGATTAAAAAGAAAAATCACACTTGTTCATCAATCTTTGAACCAATGGAAATTATCGTGTATCCTATTTAAATTATTCAAACCACTTTATGTTCGAACTCCTTACATAGCGTAATAGAAAGACACTTGCTTCTGGGCCTACAGGTCTTAGGTTCGATCCCTGGGTGGGACACAATTTTTTGACCTGCTTTTTTTATTGCTACAGATGCGTCTTGGCCACACACGTCTGTAGTAAGAAATTTCTTTTGTCTGTTCTTTTTTTCCAAATTTCTTAGCCTTCCCGCATTCCCCAAGTCCATTCACATCCAACTTCCCGCATTCTAGGGTTCCGCTGTCCGCTACCTGCCACCGCCGCATCTATGCGCCTCCGTCGTCTTCGCCCCCGTCCGCTCCCCGCATTCTAGGGTTCCACCACTGCCGCATCCGCCCATCGTCCGCATCCGCGCGCCAGTGTCCGCCCGCCTTCATCTCCGACGCCATTCGCCGAGGTCCAACAGCCACCGTCTCCGAGGCTGTCCTCCGCCTTTATCTCCAACTCCATCCAACAGGACATGACGTACCATCTCCAAAGTAGCTAGGTGTGGCGGTGGCCGTTCTAGAGGCACTAGGAGCGAAGCAGAGGCCGTAGGTCGATAGCATCTTCTGCTTCCAGCAACCCCTTCGTCCTCTCCAACAGTGCTAGCCTCCTCCTTCGACCCCACCTGGTGAGTTCTAACATGGATTTTCTTCAGTTAGATGTAGGAGCTTAGTGATTTTGCAATAGCCAAGGATTTGTAGTAGGAAATGCTATTATAGAGTCTCTATTTCTGGTTGAGGGATTTTTGATGGATAGTTGTCAAGTGTCGACAGAATATCATCGACAGTCCTCCGAGGGGTATCCCACAAAGGTAGATTGATCGGCAGAGAGACGTGTAATCAAGAATAAGAAGGCAACAGAGACACATGAGTTAGACAGGTTCAGGCCATCAGTATGACGTAATACCCTACTCCTATGGTCTGTTGGGTTGTATTGGCTATCGTATGATATTGCGTGTATTTGGAGGGGCTCCCTGCCCGCCTTATATAGTCTAGGGGGCAGGGTTACAAGTCGGTTAGATCTAAGAGATAACCTGAAAGTAATAATAGATTGCAGGAATCATGGGATCATACATATCCTAACAGATCTCGTAGTATCTTCTGGATATCTTCCCGATGTCTTGCGGGAGACGCCGAGCAGCATCGTGACCCACAAGGCTTCGTCTTGTGGGCTGGGCCACCCGTGGGAGCATAGCCCATGTGGTCTGTCGTGGGTATCTGGGGTTATGCCCCCCATAGCTAGTCCCCGAGCACCTTGTATCCGTTGTGCAACGCTATCTTGAGTTTGTCCGAGTAGGTGCGAACAAAGCCGAGCAGTCAAACTCATGGTCCGACCACCATGATGAGTTACCAAGCAGTTGTGAATAGTTGCCGAGCAGCGTGAACCGTCGCCGAGTAGCGTGAACCATCGCCGAGCAGTGTGAACCCAAGTATGGCTTGCCATAAGGGTGTAAGGAGCTCAAGTTCATAACCGAAAATTTCTTCGCAGTGGATCAAGTGTGCCCACTTAGAGTCCGACCATGAGAAAGGAAGATAGTCTTCTTCAGCTTCAAGAGGCACAGAGTCTTCCAGAATAAAGCAAACACATTCACCGCAAGGTGAAGTGTGCCCACTTAGTCCCCGAGCCTGACAGTAGATGTAGTCATGTGGTGCCAGGGTCCAAAGTAGAATAATAGTAGAAAACCAGCCGAGCAGACAACCAGTCCCTAGGTGTAACCCTGAGATGAGAAAAAATGCACATTCACTGTAAGGTGAAGTGTGCCCACTTAGTCCCCGAGCCTGATAGTAGGTGACGTAGTCACGTGGTGCCAGGGTCAGAAACAAAACCAACCAGAAGAGAGTCCCCAGTGTGGTGAGGAACCAAGCCGTGGTGATGACGTAGTCCCCGAGCCACAAGTGGAAATCTTGGAGAAAACAAATCGTGGAGAAAATACCAGAGTAATGGCTATACAGTAGTAATTACTGAGCCATAACGGTTGGCGGAGAAGTCAATGAATATTCGGCGAGCCGTACCAAATTGCGGAGATAAATCGGCGATACGGGCCGCGGTAACGGCCCACCTTGCTATTGCGGAGAATTCAGAGAGCCGCCAATTGTGGGAACAGTTTCCCAAAAACCCTCGTATGCAAAAGGGTGGGGAGAGTGCTTTATAACTGTGCCGCTGCACCCCACGCTCCCACCTTTGCCACTTTGCCATTTCGTCTTCCTCCTCAGCCCTCATGCTTCCCGAATCGTAGCCGCAAGCGCTTCCGCCGCTAGCCCCAATCCGAATCTAAGAGATGGCACCAAAGAGGAGAGCTGTGAATCCAAAGAAGGCGAGCCCAAAGAAGACGAGTGCAAAAATCAACCGTGATGAAGAGTGGGTGCCGTCGCACATGGGGAGGAAGAGCTCAACAGATTGGTGGAGGCGGGCGTTCTTCCTAACCATGTCACCACCGGATTGGTGAGCCCTTCCCAATGCCTCACATCGACAAAGCTATAGTGTTTGAGGACTACTTTTGGCGTGGATTAGGTTTTCCTGTTCATCCGTTCTTGAGGGATTTATTGGAGTTCTGGAGAGTCAGTCTGTGCAACCTCCACCCAAACACCATATTGCACATATCTATCTTCATCCATTTCTATGAGGCATATCTTGGAATCCTTCCCCACTTCAACCTCTTTCGTCACCTTTTCTGGCTGAAGAAGAAGGGCAGCAGTGGTTCCAAGGTGGTCGACAACGTGTATCTTAAGCTGCGCGATGGAATGGCGGGCGAGTACCTTACTTTGCCGTTGAACATGTCGCTGAAGGGGTGGAACGCCAGGTGGTTCTACATGAAGCAGAGCCACCCTGCCATCCACTGCAATGCCGACCACATCCCGGAGAGCAAGAAAAGCTAGTCGGAGAAGCCAAACAGTGCTGATATGGAGCAGGTAAGGGAGCTCCTTGGCTTAATAAAGGGCGTGAAGGCCAATGGTGGACTGGTGGCGGTGAGCTTCATTGTGCGCCACGTCCAGCCCTACAAGGAGAGGGCCCACATAGCCTTTGAGTTCAAGGGGGAGACCGACGGCACCCGAAAGAGGACGGAAATGCTATCGAGGGATGATGTGCAAGAGCGGGCCACAGAGCTATTCGCTCCATTGGCCTCATTCAATTTGCCAAGGTAGATGAGGCCCTTTCATTGCAAGAATCTTCCTCCTCAGGTAAATCATTTGTCCCTGATGCTTTTTATCCTTTGTCGTTGCCGAGCAGTGGGCTGATTCACTTATGAAAAGATCCATTCGTAGGAAAGAGCGGTATACTTCTCGGGCATGCCGAGGGGTGATTGGCCGTAGGTAGTAGATGCCCAACCACCGGCTCAGCATGAGGAAGGTGCCGTCAGCATTTCATCGAAGTCCGGAGGCATGGACGCTGGTCGGACAGAGAGTTCTCCCCCGGTGTCAGAGAAAGTCTAGGGGAAAATGGCAGCGGCAGATGAGCCAGCCCGAAAGAAGAGAAATATGGCGGGTGCCGCTCCCCTCAAGCCGGGTGACATCTCGCTTGGCGACGACCGGACCACTCGGATGTGAAGTGCCGTGATGTCCGAGTGGTCGGATGACGATGAGGTTCCAGTGGCTCCTCCGCCGAGCACTGAAGCGCCTCCGCGCAATAGGCACGCGGAGGTTCGCTCGAAGAGAGGGGAAGAAGTCCCTGAGTAGGCGGCGAAGAGAGTCCCCAAGCAGCAGGCAAGGGAAGTCCCCGAGCAGGCGACGAAGGGAGTCCCCGAGCAACATGCGAGGGAAGCCCCCAAGCAGGCGGCGAAGGGAGCCCCCGAGCAGCGGGTGAGGGAGAAGCCGACGGTGGAGACTGTAGGACCTCCACCCCAGAGTGCAGGAGTCGACCCTACGGCCGTGCCTAGGGGCTCGGGTAGGCAGTGCTGGTTCAAGAAGTTGTACTGGCATGCCAAAACGTAAGTATCTTTGCCTTGGAGTTATTTTGTTGTCGTATCCTTATCTTGTTTGGCAACTAATGAGCTGATCTGATGTAGTGCAAGGCATGCAGAGGATCTAACCTCGCCCGTCTAGACTGAAGAGCAGCCAGGGGCTGGTCCCGGGGCGGAGGCAATGCCGACGGCACCCGTCCCAGAGTCCCTGGGTGCTCGAAAGCCGGCGGAAGAGTCAACCGCCGCTGCTGGCAGACTTGGGGGCGGTGAGAGGTTGGCGTCGACGTCAGATAGGTCGGCGATGGTGCCTGGGGTAACAGTTGAAGCCGCTGGGTCCTCAGGAGCCAAGGCTAGAGTTGCCGACACTGCGTCGGGATCCGGAGCGGAGAAGCCGGCGGTGTTAGAGCGACAGACGGCGCTCCCTGAGGCGTCGGAGGGCGTGGTTGGACACGTTGTTGGGCCACCAAGACCCTAGTGGTGCCTCCAACTGCAGCGGAGGAGGATGAGGTGGAGGAGATCGAGCGTGAGGAACCTCGACCCCAAGCTGTTCGAATCCTCCGCAAGCGCGGCGACGAGGTGGTGGTGGTTGAGAAGGAGGACACCACCAGGGAGTTGAGGAGACTAGAGTCCACCCTTGCTGGAGTAATGAAATAAATCAAGGTCAGTACTGCACCTGGAGTGCTCATCTTTGACATTGGAGATCAGAGTTTGTCATAATCTTAGCGTTTTTTGCATGGGATAAATCAGACAGCCGAGCAGTGGCGCCAGCTGATAAAGAGGATGGAGCCCCTCACCGAGAAGAATGAAAAACTTAAGGAGGCGGTGAAGGCAATGGAGAAGAATGTCCAGAGGGCCCAGTGCGAGCGTGATCTTGCCGAATCCAACTCATGGGACCTAGAGTACCAAAAGGGCATCCGATCCGAGCAGCTGGCGACCGTGTCCAAGTAGCTAAGGAGCAAGTCCGAGCTGCTAGCCACTATCTCCGAGCAACTGACGGGTGCTTCCGAGCAGTTGAAGATCGAGTCCGAGCAGCTGTGGAAAGTCTCTGGGCAGAAGAAAGCTATGGCGGATCGGCGATTTTCCTTTGCATTGCTGAACAATCATATTGTTACTGACGACTGTTGTGCTTGTAGAGCAAGATTCGGAGCTCGGCTAGCTACACCAAACCATCGAGCAACTCAGAGAGGAGAAGTCAAAGGAGTCAGAGCGCGCGGAGATGCTGACTGAGGAGCTAAAAGGTGAAGTACTTTGTGTTTGGAGTTATTGCTAGAGTAATTTCTTGGCTTGATGGATCCTTGTAATCCCTGCAGAGTACCATCGGAGGGTCAAGGCGCAGTTCGATGTGCTGGTGCAGGAGGCCAGGACCCAGTGAAACAAACTTGATGCTGTAGTTGCTGGAATCAAGTCGGTGCTCGACTGCGTCGACCTGGAGGTGGCTCCTTAGCCCAACGGCAGGGCGCCATGTCCGGACACCATCATCGAGAGGTGCAAGACGGCGTGGGAGAACTTCAAGAGCTTCAACCACGACGCCATTGTCTCCGCCGTTACACACGCCCTAGCGGTAGTCCGGTCCCATTAGCCTACCATAGACCTTCAAGCGATAGGGGCCGGATTCACCGAAGAGACGAGCACAATAGAGCATCAGCAGCTGGAGGATGAGGTGGACGACGCGCGAAAAAGCTAGCCAGCGACATCGACCTATTCGGCATAATGGACGGCGATGGCGAAGGCCAATAATCTACTCGGAGAATATTATCTGTAACATCTGGAGAGGGTAGTTAGAACGCACCAGAGCGCAGAAAACATTTATGTATGTGTATAAATGTTACAAAGTGCATGTTTATGCAGTTTGCCAGCATTTCAGTGAAGAATCATTGTAGTGTTAACCCTAACGCAATTATACATAGTATAAGTGGCGTCCGAGCAGTTAGTTCGTTACTGAGCTCATTGGCCTTGGCTAGCCCATAGTCCATAACATCGAGCGTGGAGCTCGTGCACGTGTAGGAGGAGCAGGCGTGACCAACGAACCACAGCCAACCACCCATAACGCAGAGCGCGGAGCCCGTAGTACGTGTAGGGAGAGATCGGAGACTGGGTCTTCTCCATAGAGAACAGAGCGGAACGTGTGCTGCTCGGTGGTTTACGAAATAACTTGGAGATATACGTAGTATTGGTGGTGTCCAAGCAGTTAGTTCTCTACCATGCTCTTGTCCTTGGCTAGCCCATAGTCCATAACGTTGAGCTCGGAGCCCGTGCACATGTAGGAGGAACAGGCGTGACCAAGGAACCGCAGCCGATCACCCATAACGTAGAGCACGGAGCCCGTAGCACATGTAGGGAGAGATCGGAGACTAGGTCTTCTCCAGAGAGAGCAAAACATGACGTGTGCTGCTCGGTGATTGGCAAAATATCTTGGAGATTTGGAGAAACGTGGTCAGCAATTTGGAGAAACCGGTTCGGCAAAATACGTTGGAGATTTGGAGAAACGTGGTCGGAGAGTTTATGGAGATCACGTATTGGAGTTCGTTAAGGAGTAGCTTAGAGCAGGCGACCGCAAATGGAGATTAAACCATAATGGAGAAATAATGAAGACAAATTATGGCGACCAAAACTTTATTCATCATGGAGTGGAGAATAAATATCTGGAGCTTTTCAAGGATAGAAACGTATAAGGTGCTCGATGTGCCATGAATTGGGAATATTGATTCCGTCCAAGTCACATAGCCAGTAAGACCCTGGTCGGGTAACCTCTTTGACGACGTAGGGCCCATCCTAGGGGGAGGAGAGCTTGTGCACCCCTTCGGTTTTTTGCTTTCTGCGGAGGACGAGGTCGCCGACAGCAAATGAACGACCTTTGATGTTGCGATTGTAGTATCTCCGCAAGCCTTCTAGATATTTGGCTATGCGGACGTAGGTGATCAGTGGTTCTTCCTCGTCCCTGTCGACGTCCTCTGTCCGAACAGCTGTGACTTGCTCTTCATCAAAATTTTCCACCCTAGGTGCTCGGAAGGTAACGTCCGCTGCTAGTACAGCTTCTGAGCCGTAGACCAAGAAATATGGAGACACACTGGTGCTGCGACTAGCTTGAGTGCGCAGTCCCCAGACCATAGCTGGTAGCACTTTGAGCCATCTGCCCAGATGCTTTTCTTTTTTCTGATATAGCCTCTTTTTGAGGGCATCGAGGATCATGCCGTTCGCCCGTTCGACCTGGCCGTTGGCTCTAGGATGGGCAACAGAGACGTATTTAATGGAGATGCACCGGTCTTTGCAGAAGTCCCAAAAATGATGACCAGTGAATGTGGTTCTGAGGTCAGTGATGATGCTGTTCGGGAGCCCGAATCTATGGATGATATCTTCGAAGAGCTCAACTGCTTTCTTTGCAGTGCCCGAGACAAGCGGTTTATACTCGATCCACTTGGAGAATTTGTCAATGGCGACGTACACGTATCGAAAACCACTTGGCGCTAGCTTGAAAGGCCCGATCATCTCCAGTCCCCAGCATGTGAAAGGCCAGGAAGCTGGGATGGTCTGCAGTTCTTGTGCCAGCACATGTATTTGCTTGGCAAAAAATTGGCATCCTTCACAACGTCAGATGAGGTCTTCTGCATTGGAGATGGCCGTCGGCCAGTAAAAACCAGCACAAAAAGCTTTGCCAACCAGGTTTCTCAAGGCCACGTGATTGTCGTAGGAACCAGAGTGAATTTCAAGAAGTAGTTTCACTCCGTCTTCTTGGGTGATGCATTTCTGTAGTATTCCTTCGTTGGTACTTTTCCTCATCAAGTTGCCATCCACCAGTATGTAATGCTTACTTCGACGAATTAGGCACTCGGTTCAGTCTTGTCGGCGGGTACATCGGTGCTAGTGAGGTACTTGATGAACTGCTCCCTCCAGTCGGCGGCCGGTGAAGGTACTGCAAGTACCAACTGCTCGATAGGGGGAACTTCCTTCTCTTCCTTAATGGATGGTGCCAAAAGATCTTGAATGAAGACCCTAGGCAGAATCACGGTGCGAGAAGAGCCTATCTTGGATAGGTGATCGGCGAGCTGATTCTGATCTCGTACCACGTGGTGGTACTCGATACCGTAGAATTTTCCTTCAAACTTCCTAATTTCGGCGCAATATGCATCCATCTTTTCACTGGAGTAGGACCAGTCTTTGTTGAGCTAGTTGATGACCAGCGCGGAGTCCCCGTATACCATGAGGCGTTTGACGCCGAGCTCAACGGCTATACGGAGTCCATGGAGACACGCTTCGTATTCGGCGGTGTTGTTGGAGGCAGGAAAATGTATTCGGAGAACATATCAGAGCTTATCCTTGGTCGGTGTGATGAATAAGATGCCAGCACCAGCACCATTGATGTTGAGGGCACCGTCAAAGTACATCACCCAGTGCTCGGGGCTAGTAGCGGGGATGGGCTCTTGAATTTTGGTCCACTCAGCAACGAAGTCAGCGAGCGACTGTGACTTGATGGTAGACCTGCTTCTGAATTCGATGGAGTAAGTGCCGAGCTTGACATCCCACTTGATTATGTGGCCATTGGCCTCTTTATTGCGGAGAATGTCCTCTAGAGGGAACTCGATGACCACGGCGATCTTATAGTACTCGAAGTAGTGGTGGAGCTTGCGCGACGTGACCAGAATGGCATATAGCAGCTTCTGGACCTAGGGGTAACAAGTTTTGGACTCATTGAGGACCTCACTGATGAAGTAAACCAGACATTGTACCTTATAGGCGTGCCTGGCCTCCTCGCGTTCGACGATGATAGCTATGCTGACAACGCGAGAAGTGGCGGCGATGTAGATCAATAGAGTTTCGTCTGGTTGAGGTGCCGTCATGATCGGAGGCTTCATTAGAAACAACTTGAGCTGCTCGAAAGTTGAATCTGCCTCCTTCGACCAGGAAAAGCGCTCGGAGGCCTTGAGGAGTTTGAAGAAAGGTAGTCCCTTTCCGCTGAGGCGCGATATAAAGCGGCTGAGAGCAGCCATGCAACCTGTAAGCTTCTGTATATCCCTGACGCACATTGGCCGTTTCATGTTGGTGATGGCGGAGACCTTGTCGGGGTTGGGTTCGATGCCGCGGGCGCTGACGATGTAGCCCAAGAGTATACCAGATTGAACTCCAAAGATGCACTTTGAAGGGTTCAGCTTTCATCGGTACCTTTTCAGGTTGACGAACATTTCTTCGAGGTCGGCGATGAGATTATCGGCGGTCCTGGACTTGATGACCACATCATCAATGTAAGCTTCAGTGTTGCGGCCGATCTATTGGTCGAGACACATATGGATTGCCCTTTGATAGGTTGCCCTGGTGTTCTTGAGTCCGAAGGACATGGTGGTGCAGCAGTACGCACCAAAAGGCGTGATGAACGATGTCTTGATCTGGTCTTCATTGAGGGAAATCTAGTGATAGCCGGAGTAAGTCAAGGAAGGAGAGCAGTTCATAGCCAGCGGTGGAGTCTACAACCTCATCTGTTCGAGGCAGACCGAATGGGTCTTTAGGGCAGTGTTTGTTGAGATCAGTGTAATCATTGCACATTCTCCATTCTTTATTCTTTTTTTGAACGAGAACAAGGTTTGCTAACCACTCAGGATGATACACTTCTTTTATGAATCCGGCAGCTAGGAGCCATTTTATTTCTACCCTAATAGCCTCCTTCTTGTCTAGCGTGAATCATCGGAGTTTCTGCTTGATCGGTTTGGCGGTTGACGATACATTCAAGGAGTGCTCGATCTTCTCCCGTGCTACCCCCGGCATGTCTGCAGGTTTCTAAGCAAACACATCGGCATTAGCATGAAGGAAGGAGACGAGCACACTTTCCTATTTGGGGTCGAGGTGAGCCCCAATCTTCACGGTCTTGGAGGGGTCATCGAGGCCGAGGCCGACTTCCTTGGTTTCTTTGGACTTGGTGGAGGCGCGAGGAGGTTCTAGTGATGGGATCTCTAGGTCATCGACGGGCACCGTCTTGGCGTCGGTGACCACACTGGCCATCTGGATGGAGAGGTTGGTGGCTTCAGTGAGGGCGAGGCTCTCTGTCTTGTAGGCGTAGGCGATGGAGAGGTTAGCCCGTAGGGCCAGGACTCCTGCAGGCGAAGGCATCTTCAGCACCAGATAAGCGTAGTGTGGTACAGCCATGAACTTGGCTAGAGCTGGCCGACCAAGTATGGCGTGATAGGCGGTGTTGAAGTCGACGACGTAGAAGTTGATGTGCTCGACGTGGTAGTTGCTTGCCATGCCGAACTATACTAGTAGGGTGATCTCTCCAAGCGGTTTGGATGCCCTGCCAGGTACCACACCCTAGAAGGAGGAGTCCAAGGGTGTGAGATCTGTTATCCCAAGGCCCAACTCCTTTAGGGCTTCGGCGAAGAGGAGGTTTAGAGCACTCCCACCGTCCACGAGCACTTTTCTGAAAAGCACTTTCTAGACGGTTGCGTCGAGGACGAGGGGGAAATGCCCCATGTAAGGGATATCCACCCAGTGGTCGGCCCTACTAAAGGTGATGGGGACCTCGGACCAAGGGCGATAGCTGGGGTTAGCGGTGGCATCTTCCGTAGTGACGGCGAGCACCCGGTGGGCGGTGAGCCTCCATTCTCTTTTGCTCTCGGTGGAGGCGAGGCCCCTAAGATGGTGGCGACCACCTTGTCGTGATCCTAGAAGGCATTGTTGTTGCCCCCAGGTGGTCAACGGCCCCTGGTGCCATCATTGTTGTCGTCGTCTGGCTTTCTAGCCTAGAATTCCTTGGCCAAACCGAGGTAGTCCTTCATCTTATACTTGGCGTTCTTGTGGAGGGGGCACGGTCACTCGAGGATCTTCTTGTACTGCTCATCGTAGCTGCGCTTGGCTCGAGGTTCTTTGACGGTGGTGATAATGTGGTCTGGTCGGCGTCGACGATATTGACCAGAATTGGAACCTTCAGGCCGATCACGGCCACTGTCCTGATGGTGACTGCGGTCATTGTAGCGGCAGTCGCTGTGGTGCCAGTCGTCGGGGCAGTCGTCGCTATGGCGAGCTAGGCGATGAGTGCCCGCATCCTCGTTGAAACACACTTTGGCTTCTTCAGCGTCGGCGTACTATTTGGCAGTCATAATCATCTCGCCAATCCCCGTTGGTGGCTTGCGGTTGAACTTGGAGTGGAGGTCGCGGTGATGGAGTCCTTGGACGAAGGCGGTGATGACCTCAGCTTCTGTGATGTTAGGAATAGAGTTTCTCATCTCGGAAAAGCATCTGATGTAGCCATGGAGGAGCTCGGGCTGCTTCTGGTAGATGCAGTCTAGATCGTGCTTGGTGCCTGGCCGAACAGACGTAGCCATGTAGTTGTCGGTGAAGACCTTCTTCAGCTCATCCTAGGATCCGATGGAGTTCGAGGCAAGGCTCGTCAGCCAACTCATCGTAGCTGGCGTGAGCATGACTGGAAGATAATTCGCCATGACACTGGTATCTGCCCCGGCGGTGCGCACAGCAGTGGCATAAGCTTGCAGCCATGGTGTGGGGTTCATCCTTCCCTCGTAGGGCTTGACCCTAGTGATTTTGAAACCACGAGGCCACTAGAGTGTTTGGAGTGCCCTCGTGAAAGCTGGGGGCCCTTTGGGGTTGTTGACGCCGTGATCTGCAGCGTTGGCGGTGTTGAGTGGCTCGAGAGCTGAGTCTGGGTTACCGTACCCTTACTCGTACTCTTAGCGGTGGTGTACTTCTTCTTCATAGTGACCGAAGTGACATTCATTGATACGTCGTCGAGCATCTCGAAGATTGTTGAGGTGCACTCGAACATCCTGGTTGTGTTGGTGAAGGTGCTCGGCGCGGTTGCCCCTAGCTCCCCCCTGGAGAGGTAGTGAATCATCACGATGCTGGTCGGCGAAACAACTTTGGCTGGGGCGACGGTTGGATCTTGGCGCAGCTGATCGGTGAATTGTGCTTGTCGAGCATGAAGGTCTCTGATCTTGGCGGATCTTGTTGACCTGACAGTGCACCGCTTTAAATATGGCAGTGACCTTGGCGACCTCTGGTGTCTGCGGGAGCTGAGTGAGCTCGTTGGCGGCCACGACCAAGTTGGCGCTTGGGGTCTTGTAGACGTCATGGCCATTGACACGGACGAACTCGTCATCGAGGTTGCGGTGGAGCGGCCTCCCTTGTGAGTCGAGCTGGTTGTTGTGAGCAGCCTCAGCCATCGCAAGGGCATCTTCATTTGCTCGGCGTTGCGCGCGGTTGACGTTCCGGTTCTCATGAGCGGCGCGTTCCTCCTCGATTTCCTCATTCTGAGGGGGGTGTCGACCCTGACATTGAAGATTGCGCCTCCATGGAAGGGCAGGAGAGGAAGTTGCTCGGTGGTGGTCTCGGCGAGGGTCTCCATAGAGCCCTAGGACTCGGAGTCCAGATTTTCCTCCAAGATGGTCTGGAGGGATGCTTTGGGGCGACGGCAAATGTGTACAATGTTGACAGCCTGCGGGAGCTGGTCAGCAATCTAGTCAGCGAGAGGATGGATATCTCCAACCTAGTCGGCGAATTTGCCCCTTAAGGCATCTTGGTAGGTGGTGGCAACGTTGGCGAGCCCAAAGGGTAGAGCCGCAACCCCTAGAGTTTTCCGAGCAGCCTTCGACAGATCTGGATCGGAGGGTGGTCGGCGCTGAACCAGAGTGACCAAAGCCGATTCGGTGATCGAGAGGCAATTGGCAAGCTTCTGACCAACCTGATCGATGGATGCGATTAGATCATCGTTGCTGATCTGCCTCCTCTGGTAGCGAGGAAGCGAGCGGCGAGTTGTCGATGAAGGCGACCTCGGAAGCGGTTCTGAGATCGGATCTGTAGTCGCAGGTGTTGGGGTGATCGGCGCAGAATCGATCTGCACCGGCTCGATGAGCTCTCCAACTTCATCTATGTTGATGATCCACGAGATTGATCCGACCGTGAAGATCTAGCTGGGCTACGGGAGGGACGAAGAGCCTACGGAAAAAGCCATCTTGTTCTAGAAGGAAACAACACACACACCCCTACCTGGCGCGCCAACTGTCGATAGAATATCATCGACAGTCCTCCGAGGGGTATCCCACGAAGGTAGATTGATCAATAGAGAGGCGTGTAACCAAGAACCAGAAGGCAACAGAGACACACGAGTTAGACAGGTTTAGGCCGTCAGTATGACGTAATACCCTACTCATGTGGTCTGTTGGGTTGTATTGGCTATTGTATGATATTGCGTGTGTTTGGAGGGGGTCCCTGCCTACCTTATATAGTCTGGGGGTAGGGTTACAAGTCGGTTAGATCTGAGAGATAACCAAAAAGTAATAACAGATTACAGGAATCATGGGATCATACGTATCCTAACAGATCTCGTAGTATCTTCTGGATATCTTCCCGGTGTCTTGCGAGAGACGCCGAGCAGCATCATGCCCCGCAAGGCTTCGTCTTGTGGGCTGGGCCACCCCTGGGGGCATAGCCCATGTGGTCTGCCATGGGTATCTGGGGTCGTGACCCCCACATCAAGTATAGTAGATAGATAAGGAGCAATAGATGGATTTTTGAAAATTAGAATTTCTTGTTATGCTTGTATGATGGAACCTGGTAGTTTTGTTCTGGTTAAGTGGATTGAGATGTTCGTGTGCCTAAGACATGGATGAAATACTAGACTAGTATCATTGGTTTCTAGAACCTAAACTTGTACATTAATTTTAGTCTTATCATGTAGATGTTGTACAATAGGTTGTAAATATTGATCTGGACTATTAGCTTTGCTACATTACTAAAACTTGCTCATACTCTACTTATGCTTGTTGATCAGTATAAACTCTTGTGGGTCATACTTAGCTGAGAATTTTAGTTAGTATTACATAATGTTGTATTTTCTGTTGCTTCCTAACCTATTGATCTTGTTGTTGATGATCTAATTGAGTGGATTGAGATGTTCTATAGCCTGAACTTGTAGATGTATTTTAGTCTACTCTAAATTTTCTATTCTAAATTGTACATCATCTCATGACATTTTTGTGGTTGTTTTTACTGCATATGTGTCAAACATGGCTCTGTGGTGCTATGAAAGGTGTCTGCACTGCTAGCTATTGACTGCTATTACAGTCCCTATCAGAATGGTAAGATGTAGCTTTGTGATATACTAACACTAGTTACTATTAGATGTCAGTGCTCTATGATGTTCACTAACAACCTTGCTCACCTTTGTTTGATAGGCGTCTGATCATGCATCTACGGCATCATCAGCATGAGAAGACAAAGAACCAACTAATAGTGGAGAGGAGGGACACAACAGAGATGTTAATGAAGAGGAGGAAGAGAGAGATGCGGATGCAAGGGACCAAGAGGGAGATGGTACTGCAGAGGATGAAGAGAGATACTAATGCAGAGGCACAACAATATGAACCTCCTCGTAAACCCTAGACAAGAAAGAGGATAGTCACCCGATGGCCAGATGACAAGCTAACCATCATGGGGCTCACTTCGACTGGGTTTCCCATAGAGAAGAGGGCCCAGATAAGAATGAGGAGGCTGGTTGGTCTGATTGCTAGACAAAGAATCTCCTTGGTCCTACCTTCATTCAATTCACTAAGTGAACAAGACAAGATCACTATATTTGATGAGTGTGTCTAGCCTTAGTTGGAGTTTCCACAAGAATTGAAGGCTACAACATGTAAGAAGATAATGCAGATGGTAGCTAAGAGTTGGAGAACCCACAAAAGCCACCTTACAGGTAATTTCATCAACAAAGGGTTGGATGCCACGGTGAAGCACACATACATTTCGAAAGAAGATTGGGCAGTGTTTGTGAAACTGAAGGACAACGAAGAAGCAAAGGCAGCAAGTGAGAAGTACAAGAAGCTTTGGGAGAGGAACAAGCATGACCACTGCATAGGGACAGGAGGGTATGAAGGGAAAGCCGCAAAGTGGGAGCAGGAGGACGGGAAGTTAGCCGCCCAAGGCATTAGTAATCCTTGGGATCAGTTTCTAGGTGGCCTCCCAAGGAATTTTCTACGTGCATGGAGTACTTTGGTTAGGTCAGAAGGAAGTGCTGAGATTCATTGGTTGAAAGATTCAGCTGAAAGTGTATCTAAGCTAATTTTAGAGAAGCAAGGAGCCCTTGAGTCTTCAGGGCTCTCTTTGGTTAGGGAAAAGGATGTGCTCACAGAGGTCTTGGGCAGCCCAAAATAGACAAGACGCGTGCGTGGTGTGTCTAGTTACAGTGGTTGGAAGCATTGGTCGGACTACGCCGACATGTACAGAAAGAGGAAGCAATCAACAAGTGATGTGGATGTGGAAGTCATCAAAGAAGAAGTTAAAAGCCAAGTGATAGAAGAAATTACCAAGAAGGTCACAAATGACCAAGGAGTGCATTTGAGGTCACCTGCCAACACCCCTAGCCCTGTAGGTGGTCGGAAGAGCAGCTGTGCCTCAGATGCAGTCGAAAGAGACTACTTTGATGGACTTGAGGAAACTCCAGATCTAGATATTGTGGACCTTCTAACAGAGTCAACACCTTGTAGCCTAGTAATCAACCCTGGAGGTTATCAGATGGAGGTAGTAAGGGGTCGGGTCTTCCTAGTGCAAACTGATCTATGTTCACAACCAGTAATGGAACATGATGTCATTGTATATATTGACTATGTACATCCAGAACATGAGGATAGACCACTGAGTTCGTCCCTAAGTCCTGAGGTAAGAACTCTTGGACAGTCTCTATACAAGAGGGTCCAGTGGAGGAGAGGCCAGATTGTGGTATCACCAAAGGTGCTCTCTTCTCCAAAGTTATCAAGACCTCCACTGCCTATGAGCTCCAAAAGCAATCTAAAGGACTTCGTGATAGGCAATGAGAAGGCGAAGAGTAGTGCCTCTAAGAGTGCAACTGTTGACAAGCTGAACAGTGGCACTACTATAGAAAAGAGTGCTTCAAAGGAGACTGATGCAGCGCTGGAGCAGCCTAAGTCCACAACTGCTCTAGCTGACCCACCGACAAAGCCAAAGAAGGCTAAGTCCACAACTGCTCCAGCTAACCCACCAAAACAGCCTGCAACAGTGAAGAGTGACAGCAAACTGGAGCAGTAGCAGAAGGTGGAGAAACCCACCAAATCATCTAAGAGTGACCCTGGGGTTCTGTATGGAATAGGGCCAATGCCAAGTTCAAATTTGCAGAGCGATTCCTATCAGAAATAGAGCTTGAGAAGGCAGGACCTGGGTGTGTTGCTCTTCATGCTTGGTATATGAAAGAATGTAAAGAGAATAGGACAACTGGGATGGTTGTTGTGTTCAATAAATAGCATTTTTGGCGTCTGGTAGACACTGAGTTTTTCGCTGTGGGATTAGAAGACTTGTTTGACCTCTTCAAACTTGATGGATTGGATGTAGGACTTCTTCACGTGTTGTCACTGTAAGTGCAATTTCATCTATTTTCTGGGCTTGTTCATTTTTAGCTAGGGATGCTCTTCATATATTTGTTTGATAAATTGCTTTTGTATGCTTCTTTATTCCTAGATGTCTGATTGTAGAAGCTAGGGCCAAAGATATGCCTGTTGGTATTATTGATCTAGATCTAGTGTCAATAAAGACTATGAACACTAATAGAGGCTATAGTGTGGATTATCTAGAATATTGCCTAAGGAAATATGCCAAGAAAAAGTTTGTGATGTTTACACATAACTATGGTGGGCACTAGATTGCTGTCATCATCGCTCGAATGTGGCAGAAGGTGATATACCTCGACTCCAATAGAGGCAAAAAGTCAGATTTGACTCCTATCAAATCTGTGATAGATGAGTAAGTATTGTTTAATCTACTATTGATCCATGTATTTCTTTCTTAATTATGTTAGTGGAAGTCAAAAAAATTGATAACAACTCATATATGTGTAGGGCTTTTGGTAATTGCCAACCCAAGCCGAAGAAATGGCAGAGAAAATTGAAGTTGACCCATGCATTCAAAATTCCAGTAAGTAGTGCTTCACTTCCAGTTGTGAAGTCGTTTTGTCAATTCAATTATTAATCATGTGTTTCCTATGTTCGTAGTGCCAACAGCAAGGTCTGGACCACACATGTGGGTTCTTTGCGGGCCACCACTTGATGCTGGCGATGGCACATGCCAATCTGACTGATCCTCAGGTACAACTACAAATATATATGTATTTATTACTGCTCAGCTGCTGTGATCTACTTGGAATGTCTTGATCCCCTCTTATTTTCATATATATTGCTGCTGTCAATTTTTGAAACTGCTGCTGTGATCTGGAACAAGATGAAGCTACTACTGTGATCTGCTGCTATGACCCTTTTGTAGACTAAGGCTGGCTTATATATTTACTTGTAATTTTTGGTACTGCTGTCTCTTGTTATGCAACTTCATTTTATGAATGATTGCTATACACATGTGCAACTTCATCTTATGACTACCTTTCTTTGTCTTAGGATTTTAAAGTGCAGTCCACTCCAATCAACTTTGCAGACATTAGAGAGAAGCTCGCCTCGTTTATCGTATTGCATACGCGTCGGCACTATGTTTCTTCACATAGACACATTTACAAATATCATCTATAGTAGGATTCTTACTACAGACGCGTATAACAGACACGTGTCTGAGATATGGTTCTTCACACAGACGCATCTTAATCTTGTCGCGGACGCGTGTTGGCAACACGTGTCTCCAGTAAGAGCTTACTACAGACGCGTGTAGATACTCACCCGACTCTGTTAAGGGCTTATCACAGATGCATGTTTGTTTTTGTCAGTCGCATATTGGTAACACGCGTCAGTAGTATGTGCTTATTACAGACGTGTTTTGGCAGGCGCACCGAGGCACATCTATGATGTACCTGAATGCGCGTCTGCGATGTTTTTTTTACATAGTGATGGCCTCTATTTAAGAGGCCCGCCTCTGTTAACCAAGGTCCAGCTCAAAATCCAAATTTAACCCCCTCATGTATATAAGAAGGGAGATCAAACCCTAGCCGTAATCTCTCTCCCTTCCTCCCTCAGCTGCCACACAGTGCGCAAGTGTTGTAGATCTGGTGGAGGCGGTGCGAGGGCTGGGGCAAGCCCCTCCGGTGGCAGCAGCACAGGGCCTGGGGTGACCTCCTCCGGCGGTGGCTGCGCAGTGCCTAGGGCGACCTCTTCCGGTGGTGGCATGGGCTGAGGTGAGCCACGACGACCATGGATCTGGAAGTGGCAGCAAGGACTAGGTTGAGCCATGGTGACCACAGATCTAGCAATGGCGGCGCGGTGAGCAGCGGGCTCAATTGTCGTGCTCAGCGGCCTTTTTTTGTTGACCAGGACTAAAGGTGTTTATTGCGTAAAAAAGTAGGGTGTGGAGATTTTTGAACTCAAGACCTCCCACTTCAGCCCTTACGCACATTGCCATCTCAACTCCACAACACATCTAACATAAACAAGATATATTTTCCTTTTAAATTCACTCCAGAGTCACCTTTAGTCTTGATTTGAGACACGAACTAGGACTAAAGGTGCCTTTAGTCCGGGTTCATGTCTCAAATCGGGACTAGAATTCACAGTGTTTAGTTCTGGTTTGTGTCTCAAATCGGGATTAAAACCTCCCACACTGACACCCCTTGGTGACCGTTACAACCAGGACTAAAGGGTGAAATTAATCCTGGTTTGTACAAGACTAAATGGTCCCAGACCTCCCTTTAGTCCTGGTTGTAATTTTAATCCGGGACTAAATACTTTTTGTCCAGCAACAAAAGGTCGTTTCTTTACTAGTTGGGCATGGGCACCATCTCTGTTATCTGTGACTAAACAGAGGCGGACAGACTGCCCGTTTCTGAAAACTCACTACTACACAAACGATTTGTAGCAACGCCACCTTTTTTTAAGATAGAGCCGCCCTACAAATAGTTGCCAAACGAGCCGCCCCTACAAATTCTTTTATAGGGGCGGCTGTTGTTATAGCCACACCTACAAATGACCCTATTTGTAGGGGCGACTCAATATCCAGCCGCCCCTACAAATCCGATTTATAGGGGCAAATGAACACTGAATATTAGAAATTAAGTACTAAAATTTGAATTTTTGAAAACGACATCGGATGAAGAAATAACTAAAATAAAAGTTGTAGATCTCGAAAAGTTATAGAACTTTACTGTTTACAACTTTTTCATTTGAATTTATTTGTTGCTTCAAAATGCTGTTTAAAATTCAATTTTAAATTATTGAAGAACTCTGATTTCTCTTTTTAATCTCTAGCTAAACTTGTAACTAGTCTTTCTCCCTCATACTAACTTCAAATTACCTGATTTTTTTCCTAAAATTTTCTAAAATCATGCTCTATCAATTTATTATGTTCTTCCACCTATTATTTTGTTCATCTTTTGTTGTGACTGTGTTTTATCTATTTGAATTTTGAAATTAAAAAAAATGGCAACTTCGAATGTCATTTTGAAGCATTAAATTATTTCAGCTAAAAAATTCATGAACATAAAAGTTGTAGAACTCATCAAGATCTATAACTTTTATTTTGGTTATTTCTTCATCTGATAAAGTGATAGGAACCATAGTTCTCAATATCGGCCGAAAAGCAGCGAAAACTGATCAATACCGGTCCTACCGGTCCCCTCCGGTATTTGCCGGTTTTGGTTGGTTTGACCGGTATTGATTGATATTGGAAATTATGATTAAAGTTTGGCTAAATTTTGATCGGTATTGGACCGGTATTAGCGAAATTTTGGCCGAAAATCGGGTATTTTTGCTTACACCGAAATCCAAAACTAAGGTAGTAACATTGTTCACAAAATTTAAATATCTCTAATAGTTTACGTAAATTGTAAGAATGGATATGTAAAATTTGTGAACAATGTTAGTACCACTATGTCGGATGAATAAATAACCAAATTAACAAAATAAAAGTTTTAGATCTCGGAAAGTTATAGAACTTTGTAGTTGACAACTTTTTTATTTAAATTTGTTTTGTGAAGGAAAACTACGTTTGAATTTGTCGAATTTGAAATTTGGATTTTTCAAACGACATCGGATAGAGAAACAACCAAAATAAAAGTTATAGATCCCGAAAAGTTATACAACTTTATTGTTGACAACTTTTTTATTTGAAATCATCTTCTCATGGAAAACTACGTTTGAATTTTCAAAAATTTAAAATTTGAATTTTTTAAATGACCTCAGATGGACAAACAGAAAAAACAAAAGTTGCATATCTCAAAAAGTTACGAAACTTTGTAGTTGACAATTTTTTAATTTAAAATTATCTTGTAAAGGAAAACTACGTTTGAATTTCTTAAATTTAAAATTCAAATTTGTAAACGACCTCGGATGGAGAAACTACCAAAATAAAAGTTGTATATCTCAAAAAATTATGAAACTTTATAGTTGATACCTTTTTCATTTGAATTTGTTTAGAGCCTCAATCAATCAATTTAAATTCGATTTAAGATAATATGTGGGGAAAGAAAATTCAATATAGACATGAGTGAGGGTGAGGTGCAGTGGTAGAGGAGGGTATGCGCGAGGGTGAGGTCGTGGGTTCGAATCTCAGCCGTTGCTAAGTCTCCAAAAATCGCACAAAAAATGCCTTGTCTATGGAGAGCGGGTGTGTGGCTAACTAGTGGGGCCTTCCCAGATTAAAAAATGTTTTTGCTATTTTTTGGTAATTTTTTCGTGGTTTTTGGAAATCGATTTGTAGGGGGCTCTGGCCAACCATTCCTACAAACTGATTTATAGGGAGCTCTGGCCAACTGTTCCTATAAACCGGGCATTTATAGTCACAGTTGCTTAGAGGCAGCTAGCAAAACCGCGGCTACAAATACACATGAGCCGCCCTGCGAATACCTGCCGACGTAGTGACTATTTGTGATGACCGTCTCTCGTAACGCTGGTAGTAGTTTTTTTTAAGGAGTATCTGGTAGTAGTTATTAAACAAAGGATTATCGAGCAGAACACATAAGAGGCAGCAAGGAAACGTTAATTCTCACGTACATCGTCCAAACCACTCTGACGCAACTGATTCATTAACAATAACAATGCAGCCTATATCGAACGAACTTACTGCTACGACCCATTATAAAAATGAATATCCCCATTTAACCTGATAGTTGCTTTATCTGGTGTTCAATAGTCAAGTATCGGCCGGTGGTACTTTGATGTTTGAAACAGCTCTCATTTTCTTCAAAGATCCATCTTTCTAGAGTTTCAAATTAAAGTATACCGCAACACGCATACCTTGTATCTTTTTGTCAAAGTCTGGTGTTATTTTGTGAACTTATGGTACGGTGGAGATCGTTTCAAAATCCTTTTCAACAATTAAGGTGATAAGTTTCAGACTTGGTCGTACTCAGCTCTTTTAGGAACAGAAGGGTTGCTTGCTCTTGCATCTGTTGGGTAGGTGTGTCCTCTTGCTTTAGTCAATGGTCTCCATTGTACAAGACTAAAAAAAATTAAGGTGGTAAGTTTCAGTTAGGTTTCAATCTTATCAGCTCTCTCTAAGTACCAAGCACGAGGCCCTACAGGCAGTGGTTCTGAAACCCATCATGAAGAGCATAGGCGGTCTTCAGCGGAGTATTGACGAACTCAAAAACGAGAAGGCTGAGAACGAAGAGAAGGAGAAGCGTCTCAAGAAGAACATGGACGACCTTGGTGACCACGTGGTGCCCGTGGTTTAGAATGTGCATGACCTCCAGAGCAAGTTGCAGGGCGCCATGCCTGAGCCCTTAGACTAACTTTTGCTGACGAAACTATGTCAATGTAAACTCTGTGATGCAAACTCTATCACATACTTTGGCTAAAAATGCATCTATCTATATATTATTACATATATATTGTTGCTGGTTTGTCAATAGCTGAAGTGAAATTGGAAGAATATAAGCAAATTCATCAATGTTGTAGTAATAAAAATCACATTTTTCAGTAGACTTAGTTCACATTGCAAGTTTCACACAAGCAACTTCATCACAGTTTCACACAAGCTTACCACTGTTCATAGAGAAGCACACGCCAGAGAACAGGAGGCCGAAGACAAAAGCCAGGGAGGAGAGCTGAGCACGCTGGCGATCCCTTGTAGCTCGAGATGGTGAAGCACGGTCGGAGCACACCTGATCGAGTACATTGCAGAGAGGAACGAGTTAGAGTCAGACTTGAGCTCGACCACAGCCATGGCGGTGTGGCAGACATAGAACGGCGGCACGGCGGTGCTCTGGCAGATACATCACAATATAGGTTAGTCTAAGGGCTCAGGCAGCAACAGCAGCTCACCGCGATGTCGATGCGCTGCTTGGTTGAACCGGGGACGAGGCGGAGCTAGATGGCCGACGGTGATGATGCGTGCGGCGGCGTGAACTGGTGGCGAGGTCGCTGTTCCGCCGCGACCTGCGCTGTAGAGGTAAAAGAATGGAGCCAATGAGCATCAAGGAGTTGCAGAAGAGCTAAAACAATAAACGGGGTCACCAGAGGAGCGCCGGAACAAGCTGGCCATGGCGAGCTGCCATTGCGGCCATGGTGGCACGGCCGCGGCGGCAACCGACGCCAAAGGCATTTCTGGCGGCGAGAGGTGGCTACAACGGTTCGAGGAGGACGCAAGAACTAGGCGGAGCTAGGAGCACGGGAAATTGGGAGAAGATGGAACAATGGCGACGAATTTCGCCGTCGAGCGACGCGGCGGTGCTTCGACAGAGAAGAGGGAAAGAGAGGAGCGCCGATGACTCGAGCTTAAGACTTGCTCACCTACGCCTGGCCGCCTATGTGGCGCGGCCCTAAGGCTGCCCACCGCCACCCGTTGCAGCAGCGAGCCCCTCCGGCCTGCCGCCCGCCACAGCAGCGCGCTCTGCCGGCTGTCGCGCACCCCTCGTTTCGCCCCCGCCTGCGCACCGCGCATCCGCCCGCCGCCCGCCTGCGTGCGCAGAGCGCAAGTTCGGCCGTCGCCCGGTTGCGGTCGCGCTGCGCAACTCCAGCCGCCGCCCGCCGCCCGTCAACTCCGCCCGCGCTCCTCAAAGCCGCGCAAGAGCCACTGCCTGTTGTGTTTCGTACGCACCAAGTACATCCCTCTGCCCATTAGCACGTGCCAACGGCTAAGTATGCAGGCCAATTACTACAGACGCGCGTATGGAATACACGTCTTCCACAAAGTACAGACGCATATAGAGTAGGACGCGTCTACTACAAGTAGGATTACTCAAGACGCGTGTTGGAAACACGCGTATGCAACAACATACGCGTCTACAATAAGAGATCTTACTATAGACGCATGTCACGTACGCGCGTCCGTAGAGTTTGATCCCATTATCTGAGACTCGAAAATCACAATATGTGTCTATAATAACTGCTGCAGATACAGACACGTTTTATATACACGCGTCTGTAGATTTAGCTCAGATGCGTTTGCAGTAAGCGCTTATTATAGACGCGTGTTGACCTCACCGGACCGGCGCCCCCGCCGGCGACTTACTACAGACGCGCGTCAGGAAGGCACGTCTGTAGTTGTACTACAGCAGACACGCTTTACTAGTCGCGTATGTGGTGAGGGTGGTGGATATGTGGTTTTTTACATAGTGCATTTTCAAAGCCATTAGTCAATTTTAGAAGATGGACAACTTTTTCGTCTCCGTAAACAAAATAATGGCCGCCTCAAAAAATTGTTAGGCATTTTAGGAAACGCATACATTTTGTGACCACCTCTATTAATAAAATTAGTTGTCTCCTAAAATCTTTTTTTAGCGCTTTGCTATTTTTTCTTACAAAGCGAGGAAGTTTATATATGGGCCTGTTTGGAGCAACCTGTGAGGTGATTGTGGTGAAAAAAGCGAACCAACTGTCCCAAAAGTCGCGCTTTTGTGCCAGATGCTCCTCCCCATGATTTCTTTCCTCGCACCATTTTAACAAGGAATCAAAATCCATGCGGGTCTAGCAGTAGGAAAAATCCTCTGTGATTCTAGCATCTCACCGCACGCTGCTAGACCACCCCATAGTTGGGCCTCCTAGCCTCGTCGCCCTGCCGCTCCTCTTTTCCTTCTTGCCTGACCGCTAGCTTCCTATTCTCCACGTTGCAGCACCTCTCCACGATGCTCTCGACCCTTGCCATGCCCAAGCAGTGGCAGGAGATCTAGCGCTCATCATCTTTGCGCCACTCATACTACAACAAGATACATTATCAAAGTTTGTCATAAACAGTTTTCGGAGACAGCAGGTAGCCTGTCTGCCTCTGCTCAGGTGCTTGTGTTAATCACAGTAAACAAAGGTGGTGCCCATGCCCGCCTCCATATATCAATTGAGAAAAACAAAAATGGGCCGCTGAGCCTAGCGACTAAGCGCACTATCATGCCCGTTGTCCACCACATCGCCATTGCCAGATCTACGGTCGACGTGGCTCACCCTAGCCAACGCAGCTGCTGTGTGCCAGATCTGTGGTCGCCGTGGATCACCTCAGCCCACGCGCGGTTGCTGCTAGATCTACGGTCGTCGTGGATTGCCTCAGCCCACGTTGCAGCGGTAGACGGGGAGCCCATGCTGCTGCCTCTAGAGAACCCCCGCGTCGTCATGGGAGGAGGAGGTCACCCAGGCCCCACGTCACCGCTGTTGGATGGGCTCGCCCCAGCCCTCGCGCCGCTGCAACTAGATGTGCAAGAGAGAAGTTGAGAGAAAGTTTGTGTGCGCGCACGAGAACCGGAGGGAAGGAGAGACAGATAGCGTTGTCGTTGTCGCACCTGCACCCTAGGTGGATCTCGGTTATAGGAAAGAGAATGGCTCTAGGTGGATCCCATCGCACCTGCACCTGTGCCTTGGGTGTGGATCCCATTGCACCTACGCACTGTGTGGCAGCTAAGGGAGGGAGGGAGAGAGACTATGCCTAGGGTTTGGTCCCCTTTCTTATTTATGTGAGGGGCTAAATGGGCTTTTGAGATGGACCTTGGTTAGCAGAGACAGGCCTCTTAAGAGGTCCACCTCTGAAAATAAAGGAGAGGCTCATCTCCGTTAATCGATTTTGGGAGACGGACAATTTTTTGTCATCTCCATAAATGAAACAATCACCTCCAAAAATTGTTAGGTATTTTGGGAGGTGCATACATTTTGTGATCATGTCCTTTAATAAAATTAGTTGTCTCCTAAGACCTTTTTTGTAGTAGTGTTATATGCTCCATCAGCTACTCCTCTGCATGCATCGGGCTCTTCCTCTATGTTCGTCGAGCTCTACCTTCACGCGCCGCGATGGCTGTTGGATGCCCCCTTTGTCTTCCTTACAAGTAGAGGACAAAGTGGCAATGGCCAATGCACCTGCGCGTGAGGAAAATATAGTGTTGGTGACTCCTAGAGGGTCTATGGCAGACATGGTGGTGGGGGCGGCCCCACAAGTGTCTCCGTACCCCCTTAAGTTAGGGCCGGAGAGTAATGGCGATACTAGATTTTGAGAATCCATAACATAGTTCTACCCTGAAACTAGGGTTTGTTTGTGGACAGTGGCCCAAACGATTACCAATAGATTTACGGTAGCATTTCCTTATTCTGTTGTTAATTGAAATTGGTTCGATTTAGGAATTTAAAACTACGATGCTAAGATGTCAGAAATCTTCGTAGCCAAAGGTCCCTAAGGGGCCGTCTTTTTTCAATCTAAGATTGAAGAAGGGACTTTGCAAAGAAATAGAAAGACTGCTAATTATTAAACATTCTATTTATCATACATCCTACTACATACACTTCGTATATCTTATGCTACATACATACACTAAAGTAAAGGCTACTGATTCTGTCAAGAATTAGATTGAATGCGATCTAGTTCTTGAAGATGATGTTATAATGAAATAGACTTGTTTGAGTGTGTGCAATGAAGTGTTTTTATCAACTAACAACCACTGGATGATACTGTCAAATTACCAAGACAATTGTCTGCTTAATACGATTATTGTAACTGTTATCACTGGTCGTCCGTCCTTCCTCCCGATGAATCAGGGCCATATGTGTCACTCATATCTCGAATTGCCCAGTTGACTACCCAACGTAATTTCCTAAATCCCTCGGCCCCTGTCGGTGGCGGTTCCCACAAGAATCTCAGCCCGATGTTTTCCCTTCGTTGAATCCTAGCGCAAGTGGTTATTTCTTTGCATCAATGTCATTTCCCTGCCTCCTCGACCATACATTGTTGCCTAAGGCAAGCACCAGCAAAGTTCCAATCCCTCTGACCTGACTCCTTAGTCGAATCCCTCTAACCCTTATATTGATACATTGGGTGCACACGACTCTTGATCGGTTGCACCTGGTGATGGATGAAAACTTTGATTTGGCTCACACCCACCACACCTTCGAACTTCAAGTCCTCAATCTCCATCATATAGTCACTCCACCTACTTAGCTTCCTCCAAGGGCACCTCGATGGTAGCATGGGAAGGAGGCGTCAGCAGCAGGGGTGGAGCACAGTGGAGGCGAAATTAGGCTCCGACCCCCCTTCCCCAAAACATAATTTTAAGGCCCACTAGCCCACCATTCGCAATAAGCCAGCAACGGCCTATGACTCAACAGCGGCTAGGCAGCCAATGGTGATGGCAATAACTCATGAGCTTGCGTCTCCCTATCTTGCTCTCCCATAATCAAGACGGTGCCATCCTCTCTCTGTAATCTCTAAGATGTCAACTGCAAGAGCAGAGGAGCCCCGCCCTTTACAACAGGTTATTTCTTCAATCTCCAAAGACCAAATCCCCTTCTTACTGAGGAAGATTCTTTCATGTTCCTTCATGTACCTGAGCTGGCTGAAGAACAGCATCAAGAAGAAGAAGAAGCAATAACTGGTATGACAGTTCACTTGTGTGTTGGTTTTTGAAAAAAATTGGCACCCCCTACAATTTGCTTCACCCTCCGCCACTGGCCAGTAGTATGCAAACATACTTGGGAAAGGTCTTCTCCTTGATATAGAACCAATGTCTATGCCAGCCCAAGAAGGAAGATACAAAGGGGATATTGAAGTAGGCGCTCTTGCGTCGGAGTTGCAAGTTCAAGCCCCGCACCAGCAAAGGGGGCGCCATGTAATTTTGGAGTCATCCTCCAAAGAACTCCACCCAAGAGGCAAAATGGGGCTCGTTCCCAAGAAGTTCTCACAGAGATAGATGAATGTCGAGATACGCAAGATATTATTTGGGTTTAGGTGACGAACCAAGGCCCCATAGCGGTACAACAAATCCTTGAAAAACTTGTGCGCCGGCACGGAGAACGCTTACTCGAAGAAGGGTGTGAAGACAACAATCTTGCTAGTATACAGGATGGGAATCTCTCCCTCATAGCAGGCCTCCACCCGACATGCTCTTGCAGTCACATCTAACCCTTATTCTCACAAAGCCACGGAGATAGACCTTCGTCACACTTGACAGTTTCCAGAGGACCATCATGTTAGAAACCTTTGATCTTGGCAAACAGAAGACCATGGACTTGTTTGTGGCGCTTTCTCATCGATGGAGGTAGGGGTGGATGACGAGCTTACCCTGAGGAAGATGGATGTGGACAAGAGAGATAACGGGAACTGATGGAGAACTTGGATTTACTATGGATTGGGGGAGGAAGATAAAGGGTGAAACAACAAAGATGGCTAGTGGAGAGGATGAGGTCTCCCACGCTCTTCTATCTATATCGGGCGCTTAATGATGTGGGCCTCAATGGTTCACCTTCCATCCCACATAAGCGATTGGGTTTGCGAGGTACGCCCAAGCGTTGGGACCACTTAAACTGGCCCGGTCAAAGTTAGAGCAAGGGGAGTACTTGCGATGACTATCAACTAGTCCCAGAACTGCACCGCGCGTGCACTTGAGTATTGTAGTTCTTGAGTGAGGTTCTACCCAAATTTTTGATCATGCCCATAGGGGCATTTAGAAGGCAATCAATCGACTCAGACCAGGTACGCTACTCAAAATTTGACAGGTGGTCTATGGCTCTCTCCCAGTCAGGACTCTAGAGCAAGGTGTTTAATGATGAACACTCAGGTGCCACTTGCTCATCCCGTTTGTAGCTCAACAAGCATAGGCTTCACTGCTCATGATGCAAAACGACGTTTATTGATCACTAGATGGTGTTAATGGAAACATCATTCAAACGTTGTTACACTCGATGTGCTTCATGATCCCACTAGCACCTATATATGGTCGATCTGGGATGGAGGCGTAGTGAATAATGTTATCCCTTGTCAAAGTATAATAACATAAACTTTTTGAGGGGTACTCGATGTACAATAACAAAGACCTTCAAGTTTGACACTACCCTATGACTCAAAAGACACTGCCTTCGAACTCTTGTGGGCATTAGAACCAGTTACACATGCAAACTCGCCCTGATGCTTGCTGGGTCATCACTGCTTCAATCAGGAATGGAGCATGGGGGCACATTATGAATCTTCTTCTGGTATTCACTAACGTCCATCCCATGCTCTACTATGGGGACGAGAGCAGAAGCCCAAGAAAGGGAAAGGCCCAAGCCGTTGCCAACTCCAAGGGAACACTAAAGCCACGCAGAAGACTACGACAGAGAGATGAACACATAGAAGAGTCCATCCTAGAGCCTTTGCTGCCATTGTCCATCCCTGCTTCATGAGCATTCTTCTTGTACCTTGGTCAAGCAGTCGCTGCTACATCGAGGCACTTGAAGAGGCTTATACAATGAGCTTTCTCCCATAACTAGCATTGGCATCTGAAGGTTGTTGGAACAGAAAATAGTGTGGGTACTCGATGAACTCACTCTCAAGGATGAACTTGGGAGTCGCCGATGTGATTTGGTCTGTGCAAACTCTATCGAGGATGCCTTTTATAGTCCTCTACCTAAGGGGTAGGTGGATCGAACGACTGATGATCCATTTATTCTAGGATCATGAGTGGAGCAGTAGAGATGAGGAAGACGAGATGACTCAGGTTATTGGTCTCCTCCATCTTTTACTTCAATAGTCCTTCATGATGAGCAATATCGGAGAGCTTGAAAGGACCATGCTTTCAACAGAGTAACCAATGGGTTGAATGCACAATCAACTCATTGTAAAGACCTTCAAGGGTTACTATCTTTTTTTATCTCGCGAGGGTTACTGTCGGTATGTTGGGCCCCAAGTATCCTCGCCGCAACAAGATAAGTCCGACCGGGACATGATGGGCTGAACCTAACAAGGAGAAGGCCTAAACAGTACGAGGTACCACTACCCTAGCTCTTTACATCACTGTCGGTTCAAAAACTCCCTTCACTGCCGGATTTTGACCCAACAATGGCATACGCGACATTGATGGGGAGTTCGCATCACTACCGGTTACAACAAACCACCAATGATGCCTCTGGCTATCAATGCATGTATCTCACCCGACAGTGACAGGCTTTAAAAAAACAAAAAAAAAGAATACAATAAGCATGGTTCTTGCTTGCTAGAGCATGCTTGCTACCGCCGCCACCACCATGCTCGCTGGCTACCGCCGCCACTCCATCAAACAGTTCATCCAAAAACAATTCATACATCACAGACAAAGGAGGGATTCGACACATGACAAATCAACTCATCCACAAATCGATTCGTACATCACAAAGCTGAAGGATTCAACGCATCACAGCCAACTCAACCACAAATTTATTCATGCAACATAGAGGAAGGGGGGGAGGGAGGCCGGGAGGGGAGAGAGTGGAGATGCCGCCGAGCAAGACGAGCTTGGTCTCACGGCGGAGGCTGCGCCCCTCTCCGCTCCAACGCCAGATCTGAGAAGACAGAGTGAGAGAGAGCACCGGGAAGGGGAGATTGCCGGGGGAAGAAAGAGTGAGAAAAGAGAGAGCACCGTGATCCGGGAAGGGGAGATTATCGGGAAGTGGAGATGCTCGCCCGCGCTACTCCCACTAGCCGACGTCGGAGTGGATCCATGCTCGCCTGTGGGCGGAGGAGATCCCGGTGCAGATCATGGCGCGGCAAGACACAGAAGGTGGCACGGCCAAGAGCGGCGGCGCTGCTGGAATGGTGACGCGGCGAGCGGTGGGGCGGGCGCGCGGCGAGGTGAGGCGCGAGACGAGGTTTGGGGAGGAGGTGGTCAGGTGGGTGCTGACTGCTGGAGCAGAGGAAATATCTCCAGGAGAGAGGGCAGAGAGAGAGGGGAAGAAAAGTGTTGACATACGGGAGCGAGGAGTTAACCAGGATGGATAAAAATTTCGAATTCAGATTTATCACTGTCTGATTTTTATACCAACCGGCACTGATAATATCCATCACTGTCGGTTTGTTAGAAAATCCGGCAGTAATAGATTTGTTTTCCTTACAAACCGGCAGTGATGTAACTATCAGTGTTGGTTTTGGAATTCCGATGGTGATAGGACCGGCAGTGATTGTTTATTCTGTAGTAGTGTACATCGACTACTTGGGAAGGACATCGACCAGATTTGTTTAGAACCCAAGTAAATCGTGAAGATCCATTCGAGTACGAGTAGATTCCCTTGTAACAAAAACAAGAAAATCATAAAGAGCCTATTGATCATCTTGGAATCCCGTAGCTTAGAACCCTTGACAAATTAAACTCCGATCATCAGCACCCTGTAACCTGAGCGAATGACACAAGAGAAGCATTCTCTCTACTGGGCATAGCTAGGCTACCTCACACGACTATACTGATGAAGAAGTATAAATTTATCCCGTGTGCTACCTCTCTAATTTCCTACATACAAAGCGTTGATCTACTTGCAGGCCTGTTCATTTCTCTTATAGTCCATCTTTTTTAGTTTTTTTTTTTCAGTCGGAACAGTATTTTTCTCTCATAACAAATCAGCCGGAACATTATTTTGACTTATTTTTTTAGCGAAACGAACGGGTCCGTAGAGTCCTACAACACGAGGAGATACCGGGAGGAAGAGTGAGGGCACGGAGAGAGAAGGATAAGCAGCTTGTTCGTTTGGCTGTGGCTTATCGTAAACGATCGTAAATTTCCAGCTGGAACAGTATTTTTCTCTCACACAAACCAGGCAGCGGTACTTCTTCACGAACCAGCAACCAAACGAACCAGTTAATTGCGTTGAATAAGATATATGGTTTCGGGGGCTGATCATTGCCGATTGGTTTTAAACTTCTGACCATGATTGATGAGTGTGGCGTCGCTGACGCGCTGTTGCGGGATTGAAGGTCACGTCACATCACATCACACTGGCATTGCGTCTTTTGGTGTCGCAAGAGCTAGGGCAGCGGCTCTCTGCGCTGCGCCAACGTCTTTACACCCAGGCTGATCAGAAGACATTAATGCAGATGGGCACGGGCTGGCTACACGGCTAAATGGAAAGGGATGAGCCCACATTTAGGCCCATATACCGGTTCGATGGACAAATAACAGTTCACCTTTTTCTTCGTTTGTTTCTACTATACTTGGTTACTAGCAGGTGGGCCTCCGTGGCAGA
This sequence comes from Miscanthus lutarioriparius, assembly GCA_904845875.1. Taxonomy (NCBI): domain Eukaryota; kingdom Viridiplantae; phylum Streptophyta; class Magnoliopsida; order Poales; family Poaceae; genus Miscanthus; species Miscanthus lutarioriparius. The sequence goes on from CAJGYO010000013.1 coordinate 54,188,572, forward strand.
CGGCTGATGCAGGCGGTGGCGGGTAGCTAGCCTGCTAATTGCAGCGGATTTTAGTAGCAAACCCCACTCGCACGGCGTCGGGCGGCCGAGCTAGTTCCAATTCACGTTCAACCTGGAGCAACACATGAACATGAACACGGAACCACTTATGAACACAAGTTCACGACGTGACTCACGTCAATTCAGACACTACCTCATACGAGTATATATCAATGCAACAAAATCAAACCATCATGCTATCACACAAACGTATATAAAAAACTAAATGCATCCTAACGATATGAAAAAAAAATCAAACCACTTTGCGATACCATTTTTTTTTATCTCAAACCAATGTTTCATAACATTTTTTACAATGCATTCTCTCACTTCGTGAAAACATTGGCAGCACCATATAAACAATGAACATTTGCATTCGCATCCACTAAATCATTTAAGTAAAAGGCAAAGCGAAAACAAAAAATAACTCAAAGTAACCCAAAAAAAAAAAACTCTCCTCCATTCTTATTTCACAAAATCACCCACATATTCTCAATTTTACAAGATCATACATGTGAATGTGCAATTTGTTTTTAAACTACTTTGTTTGCTCTTCAATCAATAAAGATGAAATTGGAATGTTGGACGATACATCGTCTCCATTATCTATAAAACAGTTAATTAAACACCACTGGTGGCGTCCTGCCGCGCGCCTTTCGCCCCTGACAAGCTAAGACGACAGTGGTGAGAAGACCTTAGCTTGGTTTTGTATCAAAGCTAAGAAGAGCATTGCTGATCCCGGCCCCTTTCTATGTGGCGAGAGAGTAGCTTATGATGTTGTTTTGCTTTTTCACTTGGGCTTTACAAGCCTTGTATTTTGTACCCCTGTTCATACATATATAGAAAAAAAGAAAAAAAAAGGTAGGAGGCTTCCCTGCCGGTTCCTCAAAAGAAACAAAGAAAAAAAACAGTGGTAGTGAGTGATCACTCCACACCGGTTGGCCTGTTGAATGGTGCTCATGTCGAGACTCGCGAGCCTTTTTACTGGCAGCTCGATCACGTGTTTTGCAGACGAGTTGTAAGCTCGATCACGTGCTTGCGGTCGGACGGAATTTTGCAGTTCATCATTGAGTGGGGTTCCCTGCTGCCTGCTGGGGTTTTTCTTTTCACTATAGAGGAATGATTCCAAAGCTAATAAGCTGGCACCACAGGTGGTATTAGTGGATGCCCCAGAGACACGACTGCTGCCCGCATGCAATTATCTATTTTATTAGAGATAATTCTGCACAGACAGGACTGGAGTACCTTTTCTTTTCTGTTTTATAAAAAAAAAAACTGCCGAACTGCAACCACGGTGCCTCGTGTAACGGTTATCCTGACAAAGCCTCGTGTTAAAATTCCACACTTCGAAAAAAGGTATCCTAGATCGATCGTCACATATATTTGACTGTTTGAATGAAGAATATAATATATGGTAATACAGTACGTATTTTGTGCTCTATTGAGGAAACTTCTTTTCGACATAAAAGCAAGGTAGAAGCTATATTTCACTCCCGGAGGAGAACAAATTGTTTCACTAATGTTTTTTTGTTTGTTGTACGAAGTAGTCTGTCATCATCTCACTCTTTAGTTCTTTGTTTGGTTCGACAAATAATGGAATGTGTTGACCCATCATCATCTTATTCCTTATAAGTTAATAATTAGTACTAGTATAAGAAATGATGTTATATATTCCACTAATTTCAGGAAATTGACTCATGCATGATGCACACTCTGTCTAATATATGGGTCGTTGATTCTCAACCAAATACTCCATCAATATTTTACTAAACTAATTGGAACTACACCGTTTAGAGCCTCCACATAAATATTATTCACGCATTATTACACTACACTACACCACAACACTGATATAGCGTCGCATGTGTGTCGTTATAAGTTCAATAATACCGTTGAACAGTTGGTCACTATAACTGCTCCACGGACTAAGTGTCGGTAAATGTACTTTTTTAGACGAAATATTGGTCGCTAAAAATATTTAGCTGTAATGTTGAACCATCAGTCGGCATAAAACGGTAAAAAAGACATACCTTCGGTCGCTATAGGGTCATGCCTCGAGAGCACTGGAAACGAAAAAAGGCGCATTCCCCAAAAATTAAAGGCTGAACCTTGATTGCTTCTGCTGGGTTTCAACTCCAGCCTACCCCAACTTGTTTGGGATTTAAAGACTTTGTTGTTGTTGTTGTTGAAGCTAGCTCACTAACATATAAGAGCTCAGTGTTCAAATTTCACTATCAGCAATCTCATAGTCATATCTCTAATAAGTTCAAAACAAAACACAACTTCCATGAGCACTCTGAACTTGTCGACACCATCACGCATACATAGCACCTCACAGAATGGCCTGAAATGCAATATGAATACCCAATTAGCAACAACTTTTAGCAAACTTGGAGAAAGGCTGCCAATAATATTACACATTATTTGACCTAAAAAATCCAGCAGTGTGCAATGATGCTAGAGGATGCTTATCTCTAAAACATACATTCCATGCATTGAATTTGAGTGTTTGGACAGTAAAGAAGAGAGCTCATGTCCCTCAATCTTTCAATGTTGAGAATCTAAAATGTCTAGGACATGGACAAATCACAGAAATTTCAAATACAATTATTGAAGAGTGTGATTGCAGTGTATCAACATCACAAATAGATGTTTTAAAGGGCGTACTCAATGGTGAGAGCATCCCGCACTGCACGGAGTCCGGGGAAGGATATTAGCAGCAAGCCTTACCCTTGTGATGTGCAAATGCAAGGAGGCTGCGGCTCAAACCCAAGACCTTCCGGTCACAGTCGGTAGTACTCTACCGCTTGCACCAGGCCCGCCCTTCCACAAATACACTAGTAGAGAACCTAGCAGTAGTCTCGGTTCTCAACCCCCTTTAATCCCGGTTTTGGAACCGGAACTATGCAATCGGGACTAAAGGTCTTGATTTTTAGTCCCGGTTCCTCCAACTGGGAGTAGAGGCGTTTATTAGGTAAAAAAAAGTTACAGCTATGGAGATTCGAACCTACGACCTCCCACTTCAACTCTTACACGCGTTACCATCCCACCTACCATCACACATCTAACTTAGATAAGATACGATTTCCTTTTAAATTCAGTTTGGAGACACCTTTAGTCCGGGTTTGAGACATAAACTGGGACTAAAGGTACCTTTAGTCCAGGTTCGTGTCTCAAACCGGGACTAAAAGTCACACTTTTAGTCCGGGTTCATGTCTTAAACCAGGACTAAAGATTCTCACACTGACGCGCCTCTGACACACCTCGATAACCGTTGGGCAGGGACCTTTAGTCCCGGTTGGAGCTACCAACCGGGACTAAAGGTTTCTCTAGTTCCGGGCGCGAAAAATACCAGGACTAAAGCCAAATTTCGAAGTGGATCAAAAGTCGTTTCTCTACTAGTGATAGCTGTTTGATGAAAGTAAAAAATGCAAGGGCCCAAAATATGAACTAATATAAAATGATGCCCCACATTTCAGATCAAGATCTACAACAACAACAACAACAACAACATCAACAAAGCCTTTAAGTCCCAAACAAGTTGGGGTAGGCTAGAGTTGAAACCCAGCAGAAGCAATCAAGGTTTAGGCACGTAAACAGTTGTTTTCCAAGCACTCCTATCTAAGGCTAAGTCTTTGGGTATATTCCATCCTTTCAAGTCTTATTTTATTGCCTCTACCCAAGTCAACTTCGGTCTTTCTCTGTCTCTCCTCACGTTACTATCCTGGCTTAGGATTCCACTACGCACCGGTGCCTCTGGAGGTCTCCGTTGGACATGTCCAAACCATCTCAACCGGTGTTGGATAAGCTTTTCTTCAATTGGTGCTACCCCTAATCTATCACGTATATCATCGTTCCGAACTCGATCTCTTCTTGTATGACCACAAATCCAACGCAATATATGCATTTCCACGACACTTATCTGTTGAACATGTCGTCTTTTCGTAGGCCAACATTCTGCACCATACAACATAGCAGGTCTAATCGTCGTCCTATAAAACTTGCCTTTTAGCTTCTGTGGTACCCTTTTGTCACATAGGACACCGGATGCTTGGCGCCACTTCATCCACCCTTCTTTGATTCTATGGCTAACATTTTCATCAATATCTCCGTCTCTCTGTAGCATTGATCCTAAATATCGAAAGGTATCCTTCCTAGGCACTACTTGACCTTCCAAACTAATATCTTCCTCCTCCTGAGTAGTAGTGTCGAAGTCACATCTCATATACTCAGTTTTAGTGAGCCAGCTTCATGGTCAGAAATGGTGGATGTATAGCTTTTGGTCATAGGAGGTACAGATAGAAATAATGATGGCTTGCTCATGCGGAAACTATATGTGAGCTTCTAATCTATTTTTTTTACTTATGATGCTCAATCTGACCGGCCTTACATTGGGCTAGCTCATATATGAATGAATCAGTGTCAATGCTTTATGCTCATATTAATTGATGTTCCATGTTTGTTTGGTTAATGTATCCAACAATGAATGTCTGCATTGATAATAGATAATTTTGGGGTCACTATGTATTGATTAGCAACATATATATTGTCTCTAAATGATTTGCGTTGGACCGTTCGTTGCTAAAAGTATTTATAGCCTCAAACTATGTGTCGGTATTTATAGCCCATAAGGCATCAGACTGTCAGTCGCTAAAAACATGTCGGTCGGCATAGGCTATACCAACGCCACTTTCAGCGACTCCAAGTAAGTGTCGGCATAGATCTATACCCACGATGGAACGTCGCTATATCGACCTACACCGACCGATGGAACCTCGCTATTCTGGGCTGTGGTGTAGTGCTAGAAAAAATAGATAATATCAGAAATTCTCACCAAAATTCAAAAACATTAATTCTACTATCAGTTTGGTAGATCCAAAATCATCGTTGACACGAAAAGCCATCAAATATAATCTGCTCATAGAAAAATACCCACATGGTTTTGTCATTATAGAAAAGAGCTAAAATAACCTCTAAAATTGTATTTAAATCACCAACATTTGTTTCATTGTGAAATTTTTGGGCATTTGAATATAACTGTTTTGCACCTTGTTTTGTTCCTAAAAGATGTATGTTCCCTCCTACACTACTGGAAACTGAAATTTTTCTGTTGGTTTTGCCTTCACTGATATGATACATATACTCTGGTCTGTGGCCTTGCAGGAGCACAACCTCCTTTGTTGGTTTCTTGTCCTCTAGAACGCTTTATATCGTGATCGCGACATGAGATTGTCTCAAACAACCTATCATCCAATACTAGAACACATCTTGGGTTTTGCCTCCTTCCAACTGATGTGCAACCATTGTAGCTTCTCCATCTCGAACGTTTGTGTGCACCGGCGATCGGAAGAGCAGGTCTCGAAAACCATCGTTCTTGTGATCCTGCACCAGGATGACGTCTCAGCCACTAATGGCTTCGCCTTCCACCATCAGCCACTGCGTCTCCATCTGCAAACTAGAGGTACGCAAACACCGTGATCCGATCTATTTTTTCAACATATCCTCTGATTCAGTTATGTTGCTGCTCGCTGTAATACTATTCATGATGTTTGATTCAACTAGTATATTAGGGTTATACATTCTAGTATCTGACATCGTCGTGCTTTATATTCTGGAATTAATCATGTCAACAATTTCTACACCAATTTTGAAGATCTACTTTTGGACATTGGCGGATCCAGGGGGGGGGGGGCTGCATAAATCATCATTAGATCTTCATTATCAATCAACATGTCCATTACTTAGCACCCTCCTTGATCCCATCCTGAATCCGCCACTGCTTTTGGAAGACAACAGCTAGCTAGCGTAGCACAGCAGCAATAGACGATATACTGGCGCTTATTAGAGAGACTCAGACTGAGTCACTGAGACTGAGAGATACAATCGTCGGCGTGCTAATGCAGCTGAGAGCTGAGTGATAAGACAGAAAACCCCGGTTTGAACACAGACTGCATCTCGATCTCATCTCTTTCTTTGTTTTCTATTCTTCTTTCTGGCGAGAGGATCGGATGAGATTTTATCTTCACGGCGGTGCGTGTGACTTGTGCTCGCTCGTTCATATTCAGCTGGCGACACTCGACTTGACATTTGATGATGCTCCTTACATTGTTCAGCCTGAGGCTTCTGAGCATCCATTAATTATTACATCACAAGGGCTACCTGCTGCGTGAATTTTGTGCTCACACTGTCACACTTGCATGAAGAATAATTGTCTAGACGCGTCCACTAATATGCTTTTTTGACAGCACGTGCACGTAGCACATGCGGTGCGGACATACATGCATTGTCTGGTTGCCTTTCACACGTCGCCTGCTGGGAATTGCGTGGCTGGCTGCTGGCATATGCTGATCGACTTGTGTGTGAATCTGTTTCTTTTGAGGGAAAGCATATGTATTGTAGGCATACGACAGCATGGAACTACGGGCCGGGTGTCCCACCCTGCACACAGTACCTTTACCTTTGTTTCTTTTTATTGATAATAAGATTGCTAATCATATATCCCAAGTATCGCCAGACCAACATGAGTAAGGGCCAGTATTGATGGCCGACTTTGGCTGAAAATTAGCTAGCTAAAGTGTTTGATTGGTTAAACTTTTTAGATTGCTAGCTGAGTTTGGTTAGCTCGTGGACTAGTTGTTAGTTGAGATCTTGACTAAAAATTAGTCCTCCAATTTGCTGTCCTCTTTAGATGAGCTAGGTTGAGCTACTTTTTAGTTGTTATTTTCTCTCGTTTCAAATTATAAGTCGCTTTGACTTTTTTTTGGTATATAGATTTTGCTATGTATCTAGACAAATGTTATATCTAGATACATAGCAAAATTGATGTACTAAAAAGTCAAAGTGACTTATAATTTAAAACGGAGGGAGTAGTTGTTAGTCATGTGATCCAAATAGGCTCTAATATGGGTTAGATGTGATGTAGATATATCGGCTTCTATGCATATATAATTCCATGCATCAGTTGGGCATTCTCATCTTGAGTACATTTGGGTATTTACTATCATATTAACTAGAAGATACTCCGTGCGTTGCTACATAGATTGCAAAAAATTAAAAATAAAATTAAGTAGAGATGACATGGATAGCTTGCATTAAGAGGTTGAAGGTTAGTGGCATGACATGTCTATTAGTGAAAGATTATGTGGATAGTTACTGGAACATAATGTGGATATCTTGCATGCTGAGATAGAACTTGAGATGATGTGGATAGCTTGCATTAAGAGATTGGAAGGCATGAAATAGATATTAGTGGAAGATGATGTGGATGTCTTGCATGTTAAGATAGAACTTGAGATGACGTGGATAGCTTGCATTAAGAGGTTGGAAGTTAGTCACTATGCCAGATTTGCACATCACTGCCGGATTTGTGAGAACCGGTAGTGATGTACCTTCACTGCAGGTTATGAGCTTGAAAATGAAAAAATAATTGGGGCTGGGCTAAAACCGACAGTGAAGGACCACATCACTGTCGGTTTGTGGCTTGAACCGGTAGTGTTTTGGCGGCCACTCATCACTGCCGATTTAAGCCAAGAGCCGACAGTGATTGAGCTCTATCACTGTTGGTTCTAGCTAAGAATCGACGGTGATAAGCTTACAACACAAAAAGGCTGCAGCCGTCCTCTCCTTCCTCCTCTCTTCCATCCCGAGAATAGAGGCGCGCGTTTGGACCCTTCCCTCCATTGTTGCGGCTGCTCTTCACCATGAAGCTAATGCTTGGATTTAGAAGAATGGCTCGATCTTTTTGCTTTAAGGTTAGTAACAAACATCCACTCCTTTGATTTTGTTGCTTAATTAGCTTCATTTTGATGGCTACATTGCTTGATTCTCATTCTAGTTCTTTCTCCATTCTAGAGAGCACTTTTCCAATTGGACATTTGTGCAAGGCTCAAATTGTTGTGAATCCATCATCCAAATGGTTGGTGTCTATGAACACATTTAAATTCCTAGCTAATTATACCATGGTGGTTAAGATCATCATTGTTAGTATGTGATGCTATAATTAGTTCTTAGAAGTAGAGTAGAATAGATGTTCTTCATTATTGAGCAATAATTATTTTTTACTATGATTTTTAATTTACAGGGCCGGGGGAACCAATTTGAATTTTCCAATAATTAGTGTACAATAATGTTTTCCAAAAATGGTATTTCGAGCTACAATTGTTGTTCATGAAGCTCGATTTCTTATTAATTCTTTGTAATTACTGTCTCAGTATTTTTTTGTGTAGAGATGGATCGAGAGTGGATGCATCTGTCCTGAACGGACAAGCTGTACATGCATGACGTTAGCCAGTTTATCACCGATGCCAAAGCCCATGCTGGAAATGGGAACCCTGTCTTCTGCCCATGCAAAGATTGCAAGAATCATAGGAACTTTCGTCAAATTGAGTCTATACGATCGCACTTGATTACTAGGGGGTTCATGCCAAACTATACGATATGGACTATGTATGGTGAGGTTGGTGTAAATGTTCTAAAGGAAAACGATGATGATGTGGACATGCCTGACGTAGCCATCCACGATGCTGACGAGGAACCCGGTGTCAATACGAAACCTATGGCCACAGTTAATAATGTGTTTAGGAACACGCTAGCTGACAACACCGATAAGGATGGCAACGGATCGGGTTTGGGGCGGATATCCGCGGGTTTTGGGTTCTGCGGGTTCGGGTTTGGGGATGGTTTTTCACCCACGGTTTTCGGGTTCGGGGCCCCGAAACCAATCGGGTTCGGTTTCGGGTTTGGTTTTCCACCCGTGGATATCCAATGGATATCCAAAATAAATCATTTGGAATTAAAACTCATGTTTTATAATATACTAATAATAATTTGTTTACTTAGATTATTAAATTTATTTAAAGTTGACTCATGAAAATATTTATTATTTGTTGCCTCTTGTTTATACATGTAAATATGTGTATATATATCCGTGGGTTTTGGGTATCCATTCGGGTTTCGGGTATCCGTTCGGATTTCGGGTATCCGCGGGTTTGGTTTTGGTGATGGATTTCCACCCGAATCGGTTTTCGGGGCGGATTCGGGTTTCGGTTTTGGGTGCACGGAGACTCCACCCGATCCGAACCCGACCCGTTGCCATCCTTAAACACCGAAGATAACGATGGCATTTCTCAGCTGCTACGTAATGTAGAGACCGGATGTCTTAGTGAAAGACAGTTGAGAAAGCTAGAGAAAATGAGACAAGATGGCAAAACACCATTGTATAGGAATTGTCCAATGAGCAAGCTGGAAGCTGACATCATGCTGTTAGAGTTCAAATCGACAAATGGATTGAGCGATAAAGGCTTCGATCAGTTGTTAGGTATAATAAGGAAAATACTCCTAGAAAAAAATGAGTTGCCAGAAAAGACATACTTGGCCAAGCAAATGATCTGCCCCATCGGCCTCGAGGTTGAAAAAATCCACGCGTATTCCAATGATTGCATATTGTACCATGGAGAAAAATACAAAGACTTGGACAAGTGCCCCAAGTATGAAGCTCCACGGTATAAGGAAGGGCCATCAGATTAGGGTACCAAGACCAGAGGAGGCCCCGTAAAGGTCGTTCGGTATTTTCCTATAGCTCCACGGGTGCATAGGCTGTTTGCATGTGCAAAGTCAGCCACGTTGTTGCGCTGGCATGGCGAAGAGCATAAGAAAGATACAATGATGAGGCACCCCGCCAATGGACATGACTGGAGGACTATCAATACTATGTTCTATAAGGACAACGGTGGAGAGGTAAGGCACCTTTGGTTTGCTTTGAGCACATATGGGATGAATCCTTTCGACCAGGTTAGAAGCAATCATAGCACCTGGCCAGTGACGCTCTGTATATACAACCTTCCACCTTGGGTCTGTATAAAGCGGTCGTACATCTAGATGCTACTACTGATCCAAGGGCCAAGACAACCTGGGAATAACATTGATGTGTTTCTGAAACCAGTGATCGATGAACTAGTGGAGATGTTTGAAAAGGGTGAGCCGGATGTTTGGGACGAGTACAAAAAGGAACATGTCACGATCAAGGGAGTACTTATCGCTACAATCACCAACCTGCCAGGTCGAGGTTCGTTGTCCAAAGAGAAGACAAAAGGCTATACTAGATGTGTCGAGTGCTTGGACGATACCGATGCGGTAAATCTGTCAAATAACTCAAAGATAGTTTATATGGGACACCGTAGGTTCCTACCTAAGGATCACCCTTTACCACAGGAACAGAAAAGATTTTAACGGTACTATTGAGAAACGCTTAGCTCCAAAATATCGAGACGTGCCTGCGATACTTTGAGAACTCAACAAACTAGAGGTTGTCCTTAGGAATGGGGACAATGCAGTAGCAGCACCTGATGGGAGCGTTTGGAAGAAAAAATTGGTTTTCTAGAAACTACCTTACTGGTCATTTCTGAGTGTATGCCACTGTCTCGATCCCATGCACATCACTAAAAACATGTGCGCTAACACTCTTAACACCTTGATGGACACCGGGGGGACATCGAAGGATTCACTAGCCACACACCTAGACATGCAACACATGGGAATCAGGAAGGAGCTGCATTCCGTGGAGCTAGAGAATGGCCAGTTCGAACTTCCGGTTGCGTCATGGACATTGAAGAAGGAAGAAAAGCCTGCGCTTATTTCTTTCTTCAATGAACTCAAAGTCCCAACAGGCTACTGTGTGAACCCGAAGAGGCTAGTGAACATGAGAGAACTCAAGTTCAACTATAGCCCTATGAAGGCCCATGACTGTCATGTCATTATGACTCAGCTGCTCCCTGTTGCCCTGCGTGGTATCCTCCCCCCAAAGGTCCGCACCCCAATCAAAAAGCTTTGCCCGTTCTTCAACGCGATCTCAAAAAAGGTCATTGATGTGTCCACACTAGAGCAGCTACAGCGGGACATAGCCAAAACTCTCGTTAGGCTTGAGATGTATTTTCCGCCGACTTACTTTGATATCTCATTGCATCTGCTCATTCATCTTATTGACCAAATTAGAGCCCTTGGCCCAATGTACCTGCATCAGATGTTCCCTTTCGAAAGATTGATGAAAGTTTTTAGGAGGAATGTTAAGAACAGATTCAGGCCAGAAGGGGGCATGGTTGAAGGATGGTCAACAGAGGAGGTCATTGAGTTCTGCACATATTATCTGGACATCAAAAGGGTCGGAGTTCCAGAATCTCGTCACGAGGGAAGACTATGTGGCAAAGGAACGATTGGAGAGAAATCTGTTACAGTAGACGACCCTGTTTCTTTCAGACAGTCATAGTTCGCTGTTCTCCAGCAAGCCGAGGGTGTGATGCCATACATTGACGAGCATAGGCAGTCGCTGCAAACTCTGTATCCGAGCAGGTCATAGGCTTGGCTAGAAAAAAAAGCATAAGGAGGAATTTGTCAACTGGTTGCGACATCGCTTGCTTGGAATAAAGTTGGGTAATCAATTGGATGCCTTAGCCAAGGGACCTTTGAGTACATATCTTAAGTACCTAGGGTATGAGATCAATGGATTCACATTTTACACAAAAAGCAAGATGGAAAGAGCACATACCAAAATTGTGGTGTTCGTTTTGATGCTCACGACGAAAATGGCAACGTGCAGGCGACATACTATGATTTCATAGAGGAGATATGGGAGCTAGCCTACGGTCCGTTGAAGGAAGCACTTTTTCGCTGCCAGTGGGTCCGGCTCCAGGAAATAAACACTGACAGCGAAGGGTTCACTACCGTTGATCTCACTAAGACCGCATACAGAGACGACCCCTTCGTCTTTGCAAGAGATGTTATGCAAGTCTTCTATGCAAGGGACAACAAGACAAAAGGAAGGCTAAAAGTAGTCCTAGAAGGGAAAAGGAAGATTGTCGGTGTCGATGGAGTGACGGATGAAGAAGACTATAGGGACTATCAGGAAATGCCTCCATTCAGAGCGAACGTACCCCTACCTATCCTTCAAGAGGGTGACAAACCTGCTTACGTACGGCTTGATCACAATGAGGCCCTCATTATTGATGCACGTAAAGATAGTTAGATTATTGTTAACTATGTAATCATTATGCACATAACCATGAAGGATGTTTGATCCTGATGAAACTCTCATCTCCTCTCACCTCCTCGTTAATACTCTGCCAACTCAGCAAATATGCCAACGTATCATAGCAATTATTGAGAATGAAAGTTATTTAAAACTACCATTGAGACTGACCTTATTACTATTCAAATACTCAATTGGACACCGGACGTAACATTTCTAAACTTTACTCTCTGAATTTAAACACTAGCTAAATATAAATATAAATATATATGTCTAGACTTCCGATAGAAGGACATTGGGGCGGTCATTCTCTTCCGAGCTACTACTAGTAGTGAGGGATCCACAGCTCCTCGGCGCCACTGGTCCCCAACTAGTTTGTAGTCCCTGCTCACAATACTCGAAGGAGCCCAGCTCACAGTCGGCATTGAGCAAAGGTGTAGTAGCTCCATTCCTCCTCCAACCTTCATTGACCATTGATGTATGTGCTCCTAGAGATGTGAATGGGAATGCCTGTGGCTTGTGTGTTGATTGTTGAGTGATCCATTTACTTGATGCGTGTACTGTTCCAGTCTCTAGACCAAGCCGAGATGAAGAGGAACGCTAAGAAGGCCACAGAGAAAGAAGGTGCACAGAGAAAATTCATTTAATAAATTATAAAATAGAACAAAAAAATTTGGGCTGCCTAGGACTCGAACATGGGTCTCGGGGGCTAAGTTGAGGGGTCTTAACCGTTGCGCCAGTAGGAGGAGTTCGAAACAAAACGAAAAGTTATCCTACTTAACACCTAACTGCTACACCACATCACTGCCGGTTTGGGGGATGAACCGGCAGTGATGTACCCCATTACTGTCGGTTTACAAGCAAAACCGGCAGTGATGTACCCCATTCACTGTCGGTTTTTAAACTAAAACCGACAGTGATGTGTAGATGCTCCTCACATGCCAACACTGCTCCCACTGACCACAACAGTTGGAACACTGCTCCCACCTACCCCGACAACTTTAGTTCAGAAATAAAAATGTACCACGACTGCTAGCCCCTATAAAATGGCCCTCGGCCAGGAGCTAGCCTCTCCATGCATGTTGGTTTTAGGCAGGCCTTATCAGCCATGATACAATGTTTTCCCCTTACAATAAACCACAGATATCGTTATACGTCGTAGTCCACCAAAATGGTGCACACAAGAGGTACTAGAATAATGCTACTGAAGATAGAGCAACGTCGAAGATTGGAGATGCCACGAGGTTCACAGAGCCATCCGCTGCGGTGCGCATCTGGAAAAGGCCATGTACAGATAAGACAGATTCATCGATGCCACCTTGTCATCTCCAACCGGTATAGCTCGTAGACCACCTCGGTGCTGCTATTTGCCCCTAGTGCTAAAAGAATGCTGCTGAGGTGGTTACATTATAATGTGTTCTACACATTGATTGTAACATTGACCTGTACGCAAATAGGTCTTTGTTATCGTATATGTAATTTATTTCTAATATTTTTGTTATTTTTTGATGTATTTTATTACTATCTAAATAAATATATCGTTGTTGTTAAAACTTTCCCACTGTACTATCTAAATAAATATATCATTTACATATATGCACCTTCACTGTCAGTTCTACTTACAAACCGGCAGTGATATTAACTTTCACTGTCGGTTCTACTTAAAAACCAGCAGTGATGTCCATGCCCCCCTTTATAAAACAAACCACTGGCCACATACATCGATCCCACCCACCCACCCACAAACTCTTACAGTCTTATTTCTCACCATTTCACTCTCACTTCTCAAGAAATCCACTCTCTCTACGTGATTTGGTCATGGCTCCTGCATTTTTCAGTGGTATTGATATGTTGTCTTCTCCAATATTCTATCTATATTCATTTGATCTATATTTATATTCATGTTTCTTTGCATTCTACATTTATATATATTCTTATTCCTTGTATTTGATCTATATTTAATTATGTTGCCACATTTTACTTGGAAGAATTTTTTGTGCAAATATTTTACGTTCATATTTTTTGGCATTTTATCGATCAAGTGGTATGAACAACGGACCTCCCCCACCATAAGAACCAGGTTTCCACCCTGACGATGAGCCATTCGCTCCTAATGTGGCCATTCCACGGTTCCCTGTTCCAGCTATTTTATGAAATATTTTCCAACATCTTTTGTTTTTTTATGCTAACAAATAAGTGTAATTAGTTTAATATCATTGTTGCATACATATATGTCGCAGACTATATCCCCAATAGATTGGCTGCGAACAGCACTTAGCTGGTTCTTTATCTCGGACATCGCCAAGAACACGGCATCTAATGGAAGTGGTCAGCTATGGACCTGTGAACTCAGTTTTTCCATCCCTTTAAGGGGTGTAAATCATCGGAACCATATCCACAAGACGGGAAGACAGAGCCCGGACATGATAAGTGCCCAATTCAGTGCCGTGCGCATCTATTTAGAGGCACTTCGACGTGTTTGCTATGATGTGCCTGATTTCTCGAACTTCAAGGCACTTGCTTTGAATGCTGGTGATATCCCCGTCCCGCAAGCAAGCGAATGGTTTGCGAGCTACAACCGTGCGGATGTGGTAAAATGGTCACTTATACCTGAGTCATGGTTATTTGTTGTTTATTATTGTAATAACATTCACTAATTTTTTTCCACATGCAGATTGCGCTCCAGGACCTTACCTATGCTGCACGTGGCTTGTGGGCCGTTCTATACCAAGCTACGGAGCAACTCGGGTATGATTGGGACTTCTACAATGGTAACCTCGGCCAGCTCACTGTAGAAGGACGCCAGTACTGTATAAGGATTACTAATAGGGGCAGTGGCCGTTCAGTAGGTTACATCTATGTCCGACCATTCTTTCGGTATTGTGAGGCACGAGAGAGTGCACTCATGCGGGCATTGCACTTCATCGATACAAGCGGATATATAATCCGTGACATCAATTACCATATATGGCTACAGAGGCATGTTAGTGTGCGTGGCCTGATCGAACTCGGTAGTGATTTCGATAGTAATTAATGTTTATTAGGTTGTTTTCAAGGTTGTAGTTTAATTGGGTTCTAATTTTAATTTGTACGGCTTTGTGTGTTTAATTATTGTCATGCATGTAATTCGTGTAACATTTGTTGGGCAACTAGAAATATACATTCCGCTGTCGTATTCATCTCAAACTTTTTCTTTGGCTTCCACGTGCCACGTGTGAAGGAAACACCTAGTTTGGGATTTTTCAGACATGGTTTGCTACTTTATGAGGTTTAATTAAATTTCCGTGCGACGACACCGTTTAATTATAGGTTGAACTGAGTCTACCCACGAAAAGATCCGGAATGATGCTAAACTTTTACATAGGCTCTAATGTGCCCTAGGGATAAGAATTTTGTGGAGGTGGATGACAAAATCTATTGGGTCCAAGATGAAATTCACCCTCTTTTGCCTCATTCGGCAAAGAGAAAAATATAATAAATAAAAAAACTGATCAGAAAAACCTCAGATCCTATGTGGGGTCTTAATTTGGGTGTACATACTTGCCAAAAAAATTTCAAGCCATTTCGACATAGGCGGAGTATACATGCTTCACAGAGGTATATGTGCCCTTTCATCGAACCATGACTGTACATATAGGTTATCAAGGTTTCTATGGTTCATAGGCATTCCGGTATTGTATTTGTCTCAAACTTTTTCTTAGGCTTGCACGTGCCACATGTGAAGTAAACACCAAGTTTGGCATTTTCTAGAGATGGTTTGCTACTTTCTGAGGTTTAATTGAATTTTCGCGTGACAAGACCGTTTAATTATAGGTTGAACTGAGTCTACCCACGAAAAGATCAAGAATAGTGCCAAACTTTTACACAGGCTCTAATGTGCCCTAGGGATAAAAATTTTGTGGAGGTGGATGACAAAATCTATTGTCTCCAAGATAAAACTCACCCTATTTTGTCTCATTCGGCACAGAGAAAAATATAATAAATAAAAAAACTTATCAGAAAAATCTCAGATCGGTCTTAATTTGGGTGTACATACTTGCCACAAAAATTTTAAGCCATTTTGACATAGGAATACATATGCTTCTATTTATTCAGTATATAAAAGAAGTTTTTTAATATATATAAACATCACTGTCGGTTTCAAAAAACCGGCATTGATGAGAATAAACCGGCAGTGATACTGGTTATCACTGTCGGTTTATTTTAAAAACCGACAGTGATATTTAAAAAAGTTAAAAAAAATTGTGCCAGCCCTCGGGTTCGAACTCGGGTCTCGGGATGCAGAGTTCAGAGACTTAACCGCTGCGCTACTATACAATGTGTGCTTAGGGTTATTTACTTTTTCCTTTTGACCTTGAGGCCGCTTAATAAATTATAAAATAGAACAAAAAAATTTGGGCCGTCTGGGACTCGAACACGGGTCTTGGGGGCTAAGTTGAGGGGTGTTAACCGCTGCGCCAGTAGGTGAAGATTAGGAGAATTGCTCCTTGGTCTTGGAAAGATGTCATGCTTTTATTTATGGCTATGGTCATTACTTTCCTTATTTGGAAGTTGATGTAGGCTTAGTTTCGTAGAACAGTAGGTAGACATTGTTGTATGTGGTCAATCAAACAATAAATTTGTTCTATGTGAACATATGCTATTATTTGACTTTGTTGTATGTGGACTTATTATTAGACTTTGCATTAAACATATTATATATATATATACATATGAACATATGCTATTAGTAGTTGTCCGCATCCAAAACTAACCACGATCGTGTCACAGCCATGACTCATCGTCGCCTGTTACCCCGTCGCCGAAGAACAGATCAGCAACAAGAAGCGGCTGATATCGCTGGGATGGGAGAGCCGCATGATCCGACAAACGGTGATGATGTCAATCAGGATGGTGAGAACGAGCAGCCATGGACCCCGTCCGACCTGCTCGATCTGGGTCAAAATGACCAAGATGGTCAGGTAACCTTGGTATCATGTGACTATGTAGCCACACACGCTAATCAATTGAGAGGGTCATAGCTTACTTGTTATCTCTAGCAGGAGCCTCTACCGACCGAGGAGCCAGAGGGTTCGGGTAGCAGGAAAGCCAGATCCAAGCGAGGCGTGTCAAAGATTCCTGTTGGCAGGAATGCACACTGGCACATTACTGAGTTCGATGAATTCAGGGATCCACTCTCACCGCCTATAGCTTTGACCAAATACAAGACTATCCTCGGGTTACTTGTTAGGGACTTCATCCCGATTAGGTACATGAAGTGGATTGGGAAAGATGATGAACCATGGAGGGTTCCCGAAAGTGAGAAGGATTACATATGGGATGTCAAGATCCCGGAGTATTTTACTTTCCCAAGGGAGTATGACAGGGAGTTAGTCAAGAAAAAAGCAAAAGAAATCATGGGGACATGCTTCAAAAATTTCAAGGGGACATTGTACAAGAATTTTGTCCTCCAAAATAAAGAGCTAGATTGCGATGGTGGACAATTTAGCAAGCAGAAGGACTTCTGGCAGGATTTTAAGGAATACAGGTTATCCGAGGAGTACCTAGAACCGAGCAAGAAGAATAAGGAGAACTCGCAGAAAGCGACGAATCCTCATCATCTCGGCTCTCGTGGCTACGCCATAAAGATACCAGAATTTGAAGCAGAACTTCAAAAGATGGATCGTCTTGCTGAGGAAGGTGTTCAGGTTGAGACCGCCGATTAGGAGCCCAGATCGGTAATATACTGTATGGGAGGAATGTACGGCACACCGAGGACGGGAGCTTTAGCTCCACAAATGAACCCATGAGCGAACTCATCCAGAGGATCTCCCAGGTAACTGAGAAGGTGAGGCAAGGGACTCGCACTTCTAATAGGGAGAAAGACGTGCTCACCCAAGCACTCAGAACCAAGGAGCACCCTGGTCGCACTAGAGGAACCAGTGTTGTTCCTTGGAAACTAGCATTCCCCTAAGAATCTAACACTTACCGAAAGCCGCTCGAGGGGTAGAGCGGAACAGGAGGCAGAGTATTTGAGGTGACTAAAAGAGATAGAAGATAGAATGGAAGCACGGATTGAGGCGACTGTTGAAGCGCGAGTCAAGCAAATTTTGCTGTCCAAGGGCTCAGGAGTACCACAAAATCCTACTCATACTGCCTTTAGCCCATAGTTTAGGGGTCGTAGCAGCTGCGGATCGACCCCGCTCAACGAAGAAGAGACGAATGTGCCTCATCCGGTGGACGGCATCACCGAACCCATCAATGTCAAGTTGTACATCCGTCAGGAATGGACAGAGGACAAGGTGGCACATGGCCAGGCCTGGCCTACGGGAGACGGGACAATTAATGGCCGCCCAATTCCACAGGGGTACGCTCGCGTCACCATTGACAGAATACTTGATAAAAGTATAACAAGATACCCATTGAGTACCCCGTAGCGGAAGACAGGCCAAAACTTGATCAAAACAAGGGCTCTCAAGTGGCCTGGCGCAAGCGCTTCATTAAGCTTGACCATCAATTGTCCTCTAATGATGAGGACGACTGTGAGTCTTCGCCCACCCACGATGATCACTCACCATCTTCCAACAGAGATCACTCCCCTCCTCATCCGGAGCCATCACTCCCGAGAAGACAGAGGTCTCCTTCTATTCCTCCTCGTCCGACTCCATCTTCATTAGCCCCGAGAAAAGAGACTCCTCCATCTTCATCAGCGTCGGGAAAATAGAATTCTCGTCGTCATCCTCCTCCTCCTCCACCTCAGCCCAAAACAAGATTAAGGACATCCTCACAGTCGTAGAAAAGGTCCTTGGATTCGGTCGCTAATGCTCCCAAAGTGGACCAACAAAAAAGAAAAAGACCGTTCAGTGGCAGCGTTACCACCTTGATGAAAGAAAAATTTACAGCACACATCTCAAAGGAAGATTGTGTTAGTTTCTTCAATCTCTGTGCCTCACTGCCTTCATATTTGTTGAAGTCCGAATTCAAAAGGCAAACACAGAATAAATACGCTACAACAAGAGACGAAGAAATACACAATAAAGATTTAAGGAACATACAGAAGTATGTCGAAGACACCCCATGATTAACCATGAAAGAGGCCGCGAACATCTATTATGATGTACAAGGGATGGGAACACCGGCAATGAAGTATGAAAGGGGTAATCTTTTGGTTCCCGATCATGAGTATAAAAATCTGACAACATATATGCGCCAGTTACATGAATATTACATGGCTCAAGCAACAGAGACGGACGACTTTGGTTTTGAGGTTATTATCCGTTCGCCACATGTTTTCCATTATCCTAAAGAAGAGAAGTTCGATGTCGAGTGGGAGTGCTTGTTCCAGCTATACCAGAAACGCTCTCTCAATGTTCAAATGTTGACGTTGTGGACTATGTAAGTACCCTACATGCACGATATTACAATTAACTACTCTCTCGAGACATAAATTGTTAACTTTTGAGCACTTCCCATGATTTTATGTAGGTGTATAGCAAAATTTTGCATTCTAAAAAAGCAAATAGGATTACATAGGCTTCTTGGACCCCTTGCGAGTCAATGAGAGGACATGTCTAGGCCTCCATAGATGTGACGTGGAAGACCTGAAACAGAGATTGGTTGCTGTTTTCGACGAATTCATGATGAAGAACAAAACTCACATACTTCTAGCCTATAACTGCGAGTATGTGTTCTCAACTTTTAATTTTATGCTTCTTTTTTCGTTAAGATTATTCGATAATTAGGATTCTATGATTGCAGCAACCATTTCGTCTTTATTTGTGTTAATCTTGTCAAAAATCTGATCGAGGTGTGGGACTCGAAGAAAAAACCATTTCATCATCTGGATGCACTGGTGGTAGTGCTGAATCAGTAAGCGATTCTAATAACATATTATTTTCTAATCACACATGCCGCTTTCTAATGTTTCTCTCTTTAATGTTGCTCAGTGTCTGAAGAAGACATATCGGTGGGATGCAGGTCCCATTCAAGGTTGTCGAAATAGAGGGGAAGTACCTATCACAGCCGGCGGGAAACAATGAATGCGGGTTTTATGTAATGTGGGCAATGCTCCGGTACATCGGCGGGAAATCGAAAAAAGCCGATAAGTTGGTGTGTATAATCTCCATTTTATTTATGTCTGTTAATAATTCAACAAAATAATTTACTGTTCCCCTTTGGATATCATCTTTTTTGAGCGACGGCGCAAGAAATATAACCACGAAAGACTGTTAGACATGGAGATCGTCGCACTGCAATTAGAGCTGGCAAAATTCATCTTAGCCGAGGTATTGGAAAAAGATGGAGTATTTTCCATTGCACAATCCATGAAGTACAAGGACCAGTATGGCCCAGAGCGGCTCACCAGATTATTATAAGAAGTCTAAGAAGCACTACACAATCTGTGAAGTCTGAGAACATTTCTTTTTTTTATTTTGAGGGATCGAGATCTGGATAAGAACATTTAAATTGTAACTGTAACATTTGTAATGTTTAATATTGATGGACATGTCGTCTACGTAGCGTATATAAAGCGAAACTCGATTCTATGAAAAAATATAAATTAAAATAAATTATAAAACAATAAAATGCGAACGGGCCCTCACTGCCGGTTAGCAACAAACCGACAGTGTTGTCGTAACCATCACTGCTGGTTAGCAACAAACCAGCATTGTTATCGTAACCATCACTGTCGGTTAGCAACAAACCGACAGTGTTAGCTTGCTCAACACTGTCGGCTTGAGCCATGAACCCACAGTGATGGTTACGACGATACTGCCGGTTTGAGCCATAAACCGACAGTGTAAGCTTGCTCAACACTGCTGGCTTGAGCCAAGAACCGACACTCTTGATGCAACCTTTACTGTCGGTTGGGACTACAAACCGGCAGTGTTATTTAACTGGACACTGCCGGGTGGACTCAGGAACCGACACTGTTGCCTGTAGATCAGTGTCGGTTTTTTTAGAATCGACAGTGATGTCAACCTCCCATCGCTGCCGGTATGCCACTGTCGGTTCAAAATCTGGCAGTGAAATGGGTTTTTGAACCCACAGTGATGTCCATATCTGTGGTAGTGAGTGGCATGACATGCGTATTAGTGGAAGATGATGTGGTTGTCTTACGTGTTTGGATAGAACTTGAGATGATATGGATAGCTTGCATTAAAAGGTTGGAAATTAGTAACATGATATGGCTATTAGTGGAATATGATGTGGAGATGTCTCGTATGTTGAGATAGAACTTGAGATTATATATATAGAATCCAAAACTTATATGAGTGAACTAAAGAATCCAGAGCTTTTGAAATTATAGAATCCAAAACTTCGGGAACGTGTAAAAGAAGTAACAAGATCCAACGGCATTTTCACAGTATATTAAAATAAACTGGTATGAAGATGGACTAGCATGCATTATCACATGTTACACTAATACCGAGACGGGCTTTACTCCTGGTGGGGAACCCCCTCTAGTCTCGGTTCCCCACTCAGGAGCAAGCATCCGGGACTAAAAGGGGTCCTTTAGTCCCGGGTCAACACCAACTGGGACTAAAGGTCCTTCCAGCTTTAAAAAAAAATAATGCCTCCCACCGCTGTGTCCCGTGAGATTCGAATCCAAGACCTCATGCATTGCCTCGCGCGTAGCTTACCACCCCACCTACACAACACATCTAACAATGAATGGGATGCTTCCCTTTTGAACTAACCCATCGGGGGACTTTTAGTCCGGGTTGGTGTTACCAACCGGGACTAAAGGTTGGAGGACTTTTAGTCCCGGTTGGTGGCTCCAACCGGGAGTAAAGGTCCACCTTTAGTCCCGGTTGGTGTCTCCAACCGGGACTAAAGGTCCCCTGCCACTGTGCCGAGCGCAGTAGTCGTTGGGCAGGGACCTTTAGTCCCGGTTGGAGACTCCAACCGGGATTAAAGGTCTCTCTAGTCCCGGGCGCAAATAATGCCAGGACTAGAGCCCATTTTAGCCTCGGATGAAAGGTCTGTTCTCGACTAGTGTTATGTGTATACACACGCACAAACACACTAGTATATATCACGCTACATATACGTGTGTGACTGTGTCTGCATAGTGCGAAGTGCGTCGATAGGGCCGGGCAATGCATTCACTTCAGACTGCTGTATAGATTAGAGAGCGACATCAGTTAGAGAGAGATGAGTTCCTCCACGTCTAGTGCTCTCGTGCTAGCAGCAGCAGTACTCCTAGCACTGACCTTAGCCCAGCGTGGCTCCCTCGCCGCAACCGTCGGACCTAGGGTCATCGTCGTCGGCGCCGGCATGTCCGGTAAACATATATATGTCATACATATCAAACAACACGTCTGCCCTGACGACGATGTTGATGAGATGATGAGGTATATATGGATACTTTTTCAGGGATCTCGGCGGCGAAGAGGCTGTCGGACGCCGGGGTAACCGACCTGCTGATCCTGGAAGCGACGGACCACATCGGCGGCCGGATGCACAAGAAGAACTTCGCCGGCATCAACGTCGAGGTTGGCGCCAACTGGGTGGAGGGCGTGAACGGCGGCAAGATGAACCCCATCTGGCCCATCGTCAACTCCACGCTCAAGCTCCGGAACTTCCGCTCCGACTTTGATTACCTCGCCCAGAACGTCTACAAGGAGGAGTACGTCGACTATAGAGAGCTGATGAGCTCTGCTAGCTACTCCGTTCCATCCGTTAAAACTATAGTTCACCTTGATTTGTTATAAGTCAACATTTTTTAACTTCAACGAAACCTTTAGAAAATATACATAAAATCTAAACAGATGCACAATCAAAACATATTTCATGGATAATTTAATAAAACTGCACTTTGGCCACGGTCGACTCAATAGCTAGACGGTAGGATCCCCACTCCATGGATCCCCGTGGCCGCCACGGCGATGAAGACGCCTAGATCCGATGGCTCTTGAAGACGCTCCACCTTCATTTGGAGAGGTGGCTTGTTTAGGCATCTACCTCTGAAAATGTCAAGGGTATTTTAGGAGGTGAAGATGCACATGAACGTCTCTGAAAATAAATTGGGTTGTCTTCGGTAATCTTTTTTATAGGCAAAGCATCAAATATTTTTTGACCGTAAAATAAATCTTTTTTACGCTGACTGTAGATCATAGGCAAAGTATCAAATATTTCTTCCTTGAGGTAGTACTATAGGATAAGTGAGCCATATATCATAGCTTGGTTTGAAACATTGGATGTAGAAAAAACGTGCTTCATATTTTTTTTTTTAAAAAGGAGCATGGAAATTAGATCTAAGAAAGGCTAATTAATATGAAAAATGTTGGCTAGATCATTGTAAATATGGTTTCATCCTCAAACTCCCGGCAAGAGCTTGCGCGCTGTTCGCCTGGCTTCAAGATGGAGGTGGAGCTTGTGCTTGACTTCCCTGCACCAATCTTACCCGTCTGTTTTTCAATTCCGAGCAATTTGGGAGTTACTACAGATATTATACTTGACAGCATGTTATTGTATTTATTCATGTGTGCATTTTGCTGTATATATAAACTGCAGCGGTGGCCTCTACGATGAAGATTATGTTCAGAAGAGAATTGACCGAGCGGATGGTGTGGAAGAGCTCGGGGAGAAACTCTCTGGCACTTTGCACGCCAGTGGCAGGGACGACATGTCTATCCTTGCAATGCAGCGCCTCAACGATCAGTACGTCCTATATATTATATACCGATGGAATAATTTCTGAGCTAGAGGTGTTGCTGAATAGGAGTGGTCTGTAATTTGAAAAAAAAGGACTGTAAAACTGCAAACTAACTAATGCATGCAATGGGCAGCCAGCCGAACGGGCCGGCGACGCCGGTGGACATGGTGGTAGACTACTACAAGTTCGACTACGAGTTCGCGGAGCCGCCGCGGGTGACCAGCCTGCAGAACGTCGTCCCTCTCTCGACCTTCAGCCACTTCGGCGACGACGTCTACTTCGTCGCCGACCAGCGGGGCTACGAGGCCGTCGTGTACTACCTCGCCGGCCAGTTCCTCAAGACCGACAGGTCTGGAAAGATCGTCGACCCGCGGCTGCAGCTCAACAAGGTATACATGCTTGCATTTTTCTTCTCTGATGCTGCGATGTATAAGGTCGTAGATAATACAACAAATCACATGCATGTATATATACATAATAAATAGGTGGTGCGAGAGATCAGCTATTCCCCGGGTGGCGTCACCGTGAAGACGGAGGACAACTCGGTGTACAGGGCAGACTATGCTATGGTTTCTGCAAGCCTGGGTGTCCTGCAATCCGCTCTCATTCAGTTCAAGCCGCAGCTACCTGTCAGTAGATCCTACCTCAACTATATATTCCCATCCATATATGTATATATATAAGGGTACCTTCTACCTTGCATATATATTTCCTCAGCAATTTCCCTTGTCTGTCCCAGGCATGGAAGGTTACGGCGATCTACCAATTCGACATGGCCGTGTACACCAAGATCTTCCTTAAGTTCCCCAAGAAGTTCTGGCCTGAAGGGAAAGGGAGAGAGTTCTTCCTCTACGCGAGCAGCAGGAGAGGTTACTATGGAGTGTGGCAGGTACAGAAAGCATCAATGATGTTATTGTTAGCATATAGTTTTTTTTTTTATGGGCAGAATTAAATCAAATTTTGAACGAATACTGAACATTTTGCAACAATATATGATCTACTCAGGAGTTTGAGAAGCAGTATCCTGGTGCCAACGTCCTCCTTGTCACCGTGACCGACGAGGAGTCGAGGCGTATTGAGCAGCAGTCGGACAACCAGACCAAGGCAGAGATCATGCAAGTGCTGAGGAAGATGTTCCCCGGCAAGGACGTCCCGGATGCCACCGACATCCTTGTCCCGAGATGGTGGTCTGACAGGTTCTACAAGGGCACCTTCTCCAATTGGCCAATTGGTGTCAACCGCTACGAATACGACCAGCTTAGGGTACTACCATATGGATCTTCAATTTTGTGCTTCTATATATGTTGCTATTATGCTCCTATTTTTGAAGGCCTCATCCTTTGACTTTGAACCTCAAATTCTTTTTTCTGCATTCTAGGCACCGGTTGGAAGGGTATACTTCACCGGTGAGCATACCAGCGAGCACTACAATGGCTATGTCCATGGCGCTTATCTTTCAGGTAGATATATGTATTCACATGAGGTCTTCAATTGCCTACCCTTGAGCTTGCCAAGACTTCTAGCTAGTGATATAAGCTTAATTTGAAACTTACGGCGTGAATTTTCATTGTATATATGTTGACAGGTATCGACTCTGCTGAAATTCTCATCAACTGCGCCCAGAAAAAGATGTGCAAGTACCATGTCCAGGGCAAGTATGACTAGAAGCTCCAACAAATTAAACGTCTCCTCTTGTTGTACAACGGAGAATCTACCTATGGATATGATGGCAGTTGGCAAGCCTTTTCATTATTGCAATAAGGCGGCTGATTTATAAAGCTTCAATGCCTGTTACCATGTATGATTTCTGATTAAGTATTCTGCGTAAGTACCATGTTGCTCTTTTATATTGAGTGGTGCGTGGCTTATGATATTCTATCTATCGATCTGTCAAACAAAACTTTGTATCGTGTCAGTGGGAACAGTGGCGGACCCACGATTTGTAAAAGACTAGGGCCAAATTTTAGCGGCTAAACTCTGAAAGCCAGGTACTCGAGAGAAATACATTACTAAAGTCCTAGTCCTTCATATTGTACACTGTAATCTTAGAATGTAACTGGAATCCAACCTCTACCAACTAAGAAGGATTGAAAATTGAAATTGGAAAACAATGCAAACCAGGGCTGCAGCTCCTCTGATCCTCAGTTGTCAGCTCCTGTCTTCTAGGGGGCTGGGATGGCCACCGCAGGGGCTGGGGGCTGGGGCGCTGCCGCGTTGGGCGGCGGGCGGGCAGCCGGCGACCAGCCGAGCCACCGAGGGCGCAGATGCGGAGCCACGGTGCCGGCGAGGGGCGGAGCGCAGATGCGGAGCGAAGGGCCGGAGGGAGGCAGGGAGTGACGCGCAACGGCGACGCCCTTGGTGGCGAGGCGGACGATGGCGCGACTCCAGACGGAGTGACGGACGAGGATGAGATGCAACTCGCGAGCGAGGTGGTGTGAGTCGGGTGAACGAGCTGCCTTATTCCTGGCTGGGCTAACTCTTTGTTGGGCTGATGGGCCAAAACAATTGAAGAGTTGCTCCCTGTTTATTTGGGCCACGACGAAGGCCATGGCCGTACTGGCCTAGTGCGGGGTCCCCCAATGAGTGGGAAGAGCATAATTTGTTGTCACCTGTCACAGCAATCATGCCAGCTGCTCACAATTGTGCAAGAGTGGTGAACCACTTTGTTGTTCGGTTGTTCAAGATTCAGGATCCCTATAGTCAGCACTAGCACCGTCAGGACGCCCGCGGCTGCTCCGCCCCGTCTGGCTAGATTCACGCGCCGCCCGCGCCAGCTCTATTTCCAGCGCTCATGTCCGATCCGCCCGCTTCAGATCCACTGCTCACGCTGCTCGGATGACTCGCCCCCGCCATTTCCACACCGGCGCGGTGCCCGTCTCTTACAGGCCGCCCGAAAGACTTGCCCCCGCCTCTTCCACAACAGCACCGCACGGGCCTTTGCCTCCCCCCACACCACCAGCGGCGGCCTGCGCCTCCTCCACACGTCGGTGGCCGCGGCTTGGCCCTACCCGCCCTCATGGACAACAACGTCACGATCTGCACTTACAACATGAAATACTCGAATGCAACATACATTTGAAACAGATGAAACATTTGGGACACACACTTACAATATGTATGAAACATATGCAACATCCAGATAAAACAACTGCAACATGAAACAACATTTACTACAACAAAAGACAGAAACAACTGAAACATTTGGAACATACTGTTGCAACATATGTGTGAAAACATATGCAACATCCAGATAAAGAACGATTGCAACATACGTCTGGAAATAGATGAAATATTTTTGAAGAAATGTTTGCAACATGCTTCTAAAACACTTGCATCATAAGCAACATGTGCAACATCCCGCGATCTACTTTTGCAACATCCATAAGAAACAACTACAACATACCTTTGAAACGACTCAAACACCTAAAACATACATTTGCAACATAGGAGAGGGGAAGCCTGGGCCAATCGATTCTAGCCATTAGAGTCAGAGCCAGCGGCGAGCGGTGACGCACGAGCACCACCGTCACTAGTACTAGGCTTGGCTTGACGACGACGGTGGGAGATGGGGGGCGAGGAGTGCCATGGCCACCGGGGTGGGAGGAGCTCAGTCGCCGTGGTGAGAGAGGGCGTCGCCAGGGGTGGGGGAGGGCGCCGTGTCGGGGTGGAGGAGAGCCGCCCACTCCCTTGCAACACCGTCGCGCCACCTGCATGGATCTCGCCGGAGGCAAGTGGATCTCACTCCTACTCCATGGATCTCCTCGGGGTGGGGGAGAGGGGCTCCCGGTGGGGGAGGACGACGGGCGTTGGTGCGCTACGGCAGGGGTGCGGAGCGCGGCATGGGTAAGGGTGGGAGCGGAGCAGAGCGAGGCATGCGGGAGTTGATTTTGTTAGGTGAGGCATGTTTTTTGAAATGAGCGGCACATGCGGCACTGAGTGGATCGAGGTGTCTGGCCCTCCAGACATCTTAATGGTAGCATTACCATTTGTGTTTTCTCTCACCCCAACATTACAGAAGCGTCAATTTTGGATCAATCAACTCCATGGGGATTAGGGGAATGGATGAGCGATCAATCTTTCGAGAATTAGGAAACACCTCATGGTTCACCGTTGGCATACCTGATGGCGATGTCGAGGAGTGTGCATGTCAATCGACACTTCCTTTCTACCGATCTTGTGCACCAACTCTTGGCACCGACTCCTCTCATGAAGGGTGTTGATGACCTTTTTCTCCGGGATGTTGGGGAGCTCATTGTGCTTGTAGGTGAAGCGTTGGATGTAGTCGCGGAGTTGTTCCTCGTGCTCTCATTGGCAATTGCATTGGTGAGGTCCCACGTGGTGCTGGGCTTGGTGTAGGCCCCCTCGAAGTTGTCGATGAGGTGCCTTTCGAGGTCGCTCAACCCTTCAATGGTGTGCGAGGAAGATGCTCGAGCTAGACGTGGGCTAAGTCGGTGAGGTACAACGGAATGTACTATACATCAAAGAGGGTACCCCACGTCCAGTGAAGAATAAATCACTTAGACAGTATGCTCGGTGATTTATAGGGGCGCTGATGAATGTGCCTAGTGTTCCTAACTATGAATGTCTAATATATGAATGACTTACCCCTACCTCTCTTTATATAGTTCGAGGGTAGGGTTATAGATGAAATGTTGAATGATATATATCAACAATTTTCTAGTTTCTTACAAGGAGAATCTATCAGATCTTATTGGATCAACTTGGTCGTCAAGGCTATCTAATCGATATCTTGCTTTCCAAGTACCTGATGCACCCTGTTCGATTTGGGTCTCTTCCTTACCAGGCGGCAGTGACGTTCATCGCATCACAAACGATTAAGGGGTTAGATATGGTAGTTATATCATCTTATCACTAGATATATGCCCATGCTTTGGACTGGGGCCGCATTTTTTTGGCTGAACCTCAATAATCAGACACGGATGTGTAGCTCTCAGGATTTCATAGACGCAGATACGTGGATCCAGTTTTCGTATCAGAACCGGGTAGGACGTGGACGCATGAGCTCTGAGTGGAGGATGATTCTTATCAGACCCGGACGTAGACACGTGAGCAGTGATCGAGAGTTGGTATCATCGAGTAGATGATGACGTGACTCAAGTCAATTCAGACACTACCTCATACGAGTATATATCAATGCAACAAAATCAAACCATCATGCTATCACACAAACGTATATAAAAACTGAATGCATACTAACTATATGAAAAAAATCCAGCCACTTTGCAATACCATTTTTTATCTCAAACCAATGTTTCATAACATTTTTTACAATGCATTCTCTCACTTCGTGAAAACATTGGCAGCACCATATAAACAATGAACATTTGCATCCGCATCCACTAAATCATTTAAGTAAAAGGCAAAGCGAAAACAAAAAATCACTCAAAATAAACAAAAAAAAAACTCTCCTCCATTCTTATTTCACAAAATCACCCACATATTCTCAATTTTACAAGATCATACATGTGAATGTGCAATTTGTTTTTAAACTACTTTGTTTGCTCTTCAATCAATAAAGATGAAATTGGAATGTTGGACGATACATCGTCTCCATTATCTATAAAACAGTTAATTAAACACCACTGGTGGCGTCCTGCCGCGCGCCTTTCGCCCCTGACAAGCTAAGACGACAGTGGTGAGAAGACCTTAGCTTGGTTTTGTATCAAAGCTAAGAAGAGCATTGCTGATCCCTGCCCCTTTCTATGTGGCGAGAGAGTAGCTTATGATGTTGTTTTGCTTTTTCACTTGGGCTTTACAAGCCTTGTATTTTGTACCCCTGTTCATACATATATAGAAAAAGAAAAAAAAAGGTAGGAGGCATCCCTGCCCGTTCCTCAAAAGAAAAAAAAAAGACGACAGTGGTGGTGAGTGATCACTCCACACTGGCTGGCCGGCCTTTTTGCTGGCAGCTCGATCACGTGTTTTGCAGACGAGTTGTAAGCTCGATCACGTGCTTGCGGTCGGACGGAATTTTGCAGTTCATCATTGAGTGGGGTTCCCTGCTGCCTGCTGGGGTTTTTCTTTTCACTATAGAGGAATGATTCCAAAGCTAATAAGCTGGCACCACAGGTGGTATTAGTGGATGCCCCAGAGACACGACTGCTGCCCGCATGCAATTATCTATTTTATTAGAGATAATTCTGCACAGACAGGACTGGAGTACCTTTTCTTTTCTGTTTTTATAAAAAAAAAAAAACTGCCGAACTGCAACCACGGTGCCTCGTGTAACGGTTATCCTGACAAAGCCTCGTGTTAAAATTCCACACTTCGAAAAAAGGTATCCTAGATCGATCGTCACATATAGTTGACTGTTTGAATGAAGAATATAATATATGGTAATACAGTACGTATTTTGTGCTCTATTGAGGAAACTTCTTTCGACATAAAAGCAAGGTAGAAGCTATATTTCACTCCCGGAGGAGAACAAATTGTTTCACTAATGTTTTTTTTTTTTGTTTGTTGTACGAAGTAGTCTGTCATCATCTCACTCTTTAGTTCTTTGTTTGGTTCGACAAATAATGGAATGTGTTGACCCATTATCATCTTATTCCTTACAAGTTAATAATTAGTACTAGTATAAGAAATGATGTTATATATTCCACTAATTTCAGGAAATTGACTCATGCATGATGCACACTCTGTCTAATATATGGGTCGTTGATTCTCAACCAAATACTCCATCAATATTTTACTAAACTAATTGGAACTACACCGTTTAGAGCCTCCACATAAATATTATTCACGCATTATTACACTACACTACACCACAACACTGATATGTCGTTATAAGTTCAATAATACCGTTGAACAGTTGGTCGCTATAACTGCTCCACGGACTAAGTGTCGGTAAATGTACTTTTTTAGACGAAATATTGGTCGCTAAAAATATTTAGCTGTAATGTTGAACCATCAGTCGGCATAAAACGGTAAAAAAGACATACCTTCGGTCGCTATAGGGTCATGCCTCAAGAGCACCGGAAACGTAAAAAAGGCACATTCCCCAAAATTAAAGGCTGAACCTTGATTGCTTCTGCTGGCTTTCAACTCTAGCCTACCCCATGTGGCAGAACCTCCTAAGAAATCGGGCACACGTGCACCTATCGATGTCTCAACAGACCTCGATTATGTACACAAGTTCCAACAACTTAATGTGTCCTGCCGGGTGTCCTCGAAACCCAATCATCCACGCTTCAAACAGGATTCCAATCACGGTCATTGCAGATTACAACATTTTTCCATATACATACCAGAGGTAATAAAGCGGAAGACTTACGTTTAATATTACAAATCAGTTGTTTCAAACTTACATAACCATAAGTGTTATATAACCATAGTAGCGAGATAATATTACATTAACATTATTTATTTCACACAAACTAGTGCCTTGTCCAAAGGCCATTCATCATTCCTCATCGTCATCGACTTCATACATCGACATGCAAAGAGGACCAAAACAAGCTCACATGATGCGACTCACCTACAACAAGGGTTAACAAACCACGAGTACAAAAGTACTCAACAAGACCTGACCCGACCAAAAGGGCGAAGGTCTTAGGGATGCAGTGTTGGGTCAAGGTAAGGATGTAGAAAGATTCAAAAATTCTTTGCTAAAAGCTTACTATTCTTGATCCTAGTTTCAAGTTTTACCACTAAGTATTTTAGTCCAATATGTCCAACTAAGTGTTCATATCCCATGTTCCAATCCTTTCATTCCATTCTTTTCTCATGTTTTAGTAATTCACCGGTCCTACATTGCTTTCAGAATGAATCGAGTCTCTATGTCCGCAGAGCACCGGCAATTCGAATTGATTCAAGTCCCAATTGGGATTCCTTATCACACGACATATGTAGAACTTAATCTTACATATATCAACCTCGCTACGGATCCTCCCGTATTAAGCCGTCTCCACGCCACCCGAGAGCACAAAGACGCCTCAAATCCGCCACATTCAAGCCACGAGGGTACATGCTACTCCCGCCATCTCACCACTCCCAAGCGTGGGCATTAAATCTTAGTATCGGATTAGCCAAGCACGCCATCGGAGTATGTGACTAGTACTACAAAGTGTCTCGTTCAGAAGATCCACAATGAGTGGCCTTTAAGCGACATAGTCGGCAACATTACCCAACATTCAAGATAAGTCACCCGACTAGTCTCTAGTTCATTCTATCTTCTTTCTTTCTTTGGCTAGTATGTCATCTTTGATTGTATCAAAACTTTTACTTTGAAAGCCTACCATAAAGCATACTAAGCAATTCTACGCCTTTGTAAATGAAATCATCTTCAAGGATGGTAAACAATTAACAAGGTAGGCAATGCAGCAAGTAGGTAACATTTGATTTAAACAACTTAATGCGATAAGTAACATAAGTGATAAACTTTTCAAATTAAATAAGGTAATGGTTTAATGCATAAACCGGGGCTTGCCTTCGTTGACGATCTCAAGTTCTGGATCAGTACCACAATTATCAAATCCCGTGACAACCGGGGATTCTTCCAGAACTTGCTCAACTAGAATCGTTTCACTCTCGGATTCTACACGAAATGATAACATATGCTTTAACATGATGATAATGTAAACATGATGCTTTCATGATACATGAAATGTAAAAACACCCCGCAAAGGATTTTATTTCACGGTACAGTTGCAAGCCAACAAAACCAACTTGCAATCCTACCATCAAGAACCACACATGTGACTTGCCCAAATGGATCTTGAAACCCTACTAGTCACAAAACATGACAAAAACAAGATCCAACACTAATCAAACACTTAGGGTTTGTCTTTATTTATTTTTTTAATTAATTTGGAATTAAGCCCAAAAATAAACTTGTCCCAAATGAACTCAAAATTTTATGTAAGCTTCCTCATAACAAATTAGTGTACCAAAATAAATTTCACAATTTTTGGAGCTATACAGTGGCCTACAAAAATCATGGAAATTGCATTTATTAATTAATGGACTGAATTTTTAAACATTAAAAATTTATTCAAATTTCAAGTTTGAAATTTTTAAACCATACTATAGCATGTACAGAAGCTACACAAAAATTTTTAGAATTTTTGAGCTATGATTATTTTTCTACAAATTTCCAAAGATTCAAGACTATTCACAAATTCGGAAAAATAAAATTTTCATCGTTTCTTCTTCCTCACTCGAGACCGTGACCAGGCCCCACTGTCGGTGACTCAAAATGATACACACGGCGGGGTAGTCAGTTCCGATCGGCAAAACGCGCCGGCGGTGATTCTCCGGTGAGATGGACTGCACCAACGTGATCTACACCATGTCGCGAATCTAACCCAACCCTCAGTACAGCAACAGGCACCCTAGATGGAACTCTACGCCGGCCATGGCGGCTCGGACTCGACGGCGGTCGACGTAGCTACGGCTACGGTGCAGTAGAGTCAAAAGAAGAGCGAGCATCACGCTCAGGAGCTCACCGTGATCACGATGGTGTACTTGGTGCAGGCGGAGACGTACTGAATCGCCCTGGCCACGGTGAGGTGGGTCGCGGCGGAGCTTCGGCCGGTCCTGAGGAAGACGACGTCGCGTGGTGGCGCTGGACTTCCAGGGGCGACACGATCAAGCTTGGGAGGATCAGAAAGACAAGGCGGAGCTACTGGCGGATGCTACTGACTTAGGATGCTACGACGGCGGCGAATTTTGCGAGCGCAGTGAGGGCGTCGGCGGCGAGCAGAGGCAGGAAAGGAGGAGAGGGACGACGACGGTACGGCTATTTATAGCCGGGATGAGCTCGCCCGGCTGCGACAGCGCACGACGGAGGTGCCACGGCGACGGTGACGTGCTGCTGCGCATGAAAAAGCAAAAAGAAAACGCTCGGCGGCGGCAGCAATGCATGCCGCGGCGCCGGTGGTGGTCTCATTGTCAACAGAAATTTTGAAATATTTCTGAATTGCCACTGAGTCCATTTTGCAAATTACTCCTAAATTTTCTAAAGAAGTTGAAAATCTCCAAAATGAAAGTTGCTCAACTTTTCAATCTCTACAACTTTGCTTCAATGAACATTTTCAAATTCTGCCTCCATCTTGAAATTTGAATTTAGGGTGCATTTGAGTATTTGAATCATTTCAAAATTACTCCAAATTTTATATGTAAACTTGAAAAACTTTGAATACCAAAGTTGATCCTTATAAAATAAGCTCCAACTTTGCTTTTTGTCAAAACTCCAAATTCCAAATGGATTTTGAAATATCCAAAAGGGGCAAAATGGACTTTTATAATTTGAATTTGAATTCAAATTTGATTTGTCTTTCTTTTACTTTAACTTTGATTTTTGACCAGTAACATGGCCCATTAGGGTTATTTGAGTCAAATGACACATGATCTCACATGATCACATGAAATTTGACCCTTGTGGTTATGATCTTTGTTTAACGTTTTGAATCACATTGCATCACATAAAATAACAACTTATGAAACAAATCTTATTTAGTGAATGCATTCTAAATTTTCTTCTTTATGAATGCTTTGCAATGCATATGTTGACATGCCAAGTTTTAGTTCTAGGTCAAAACACCAGAGGTATTACACCCCAACTTGTTTGGGATTTAAAGACTTTGTTGTTCTTGTTGTTGAAGCTGGCTCACTAACATGTAAGAGCTCAGTGTTCAAATTTCACTATCAGCAATCTTATAGTCATATCTCTAATAAGTTCAAAACAAAACACAACTTCCATGAGCACTCTGAACTTGTCGACACCATCACGCATACATAGCACCTCACAGAATGGCCTGAAATGCAATATGAATACCCAATTAGCAACAACTTTTAGCAAACTTGGAGAAAGGCTGCCAATAATATTACACATTATTTGACCTCAAAAATCCAGCAGTGTGCAATGATGCTAGAGGATGCTTATCTCTAAAACATACATTCCATGCATTGAATTTGAGTGTTTGGACAGTAAAGAAGAGAGCTCATGTCCCTCAATCTTT
This sequence comes from Miscanthus lutarioriparius, assembly GCA_904845875.1. Lineage (NCBI taxonomy): Eukaryota > Viridiplantae > Streptophyta > Magnoliopsida > Poales > Poaceae > Miscanthus > Miscanthus lutarioriparius. The sequence goes on from CAJGYO010000013.1 coordinate 54,223,253, forward strand.
CAATGTTGAGAATCTAAAATGTCTAGGACATGGACAAATCACAGAAATTTCAAATACAATTATTGAAGAGTGTGATTGCAGTGTATCAACATCACAAATAGATGTTTTAAAGGGCGTACTCAATGGTGAGAGTATCCCGCACTGCACGGAGTCTGGGGAAGGATATTAGCAGCAAGCCTTACCCTTGTGATGTGCAAATGCAAGGAGAGATTATCGGGAAGTGGAGATGCTCGCCCGCGCTACTCCCACTAGCCGGCGTCGGAGTGGATCCATGCTCTCGGCCCGCGGAGGAGGAGATCCCGGTGGCAGACTGCGGGCGCGGGCGCACGGTAAGGTGGCACGGCCAAGAGCGGCGGCGCTGCTGGAATGGTGACGCGGCGAGCGGTGGGGCGGGCGCGCGGCGAGGTGAGGCGCGAGACGAGGTTTGGGGAGGAGGTGGTCAGGTGGGTGCTGACTGCTGGAGCAGAGGAAATATCTCCAGGCAGAGAGAGAGGGGAAGAAAAGTGTTGACATACGGGAGCGAGGAGTTAACCACGATGGAGATAATTGCGTTGAATAAAATATATGGTTTCGGGGGCTGATCATTGCCGATTGGTTTTAAACTTCTGACCATGATTGATGAGTGTGGCGTCGCTGACACGCTGTTGCGGGATTGAAGGTCACGTCACATCACATCACACTGGCATTGCGTCTTTTGGTGTCGCAAGAGCTAGGGCAGCGGCTCTCTGCGTTGGGCCAACGTCTTTACACCCAGGCTGATCAGAAGACATTAATGCAGATGGGCACGGGTTGGCTACACGGCTAAATGGAAAGGGATGAGCCCACATTTAGGCCCCGTTTAGGTGCAACCTAAAACCTAAAATTTTTCAAGATTTCTCATCACATCAAATCTTGCGACACATGCATGAAGTACTAAGGGCGTGTTTGGGACTGCTCCGCTCCACGTTTTTCAGCTCCGCTCCACGTTTTTTAGCCAAACGGTTTCAGCTCCACGCACTCTGCTCCAGGAAAAAGGGTGGAGTTGTGAGAGCACCTAAAGAGGTACTCCACAAACTCCAGTTTTTTGTGGAGCTGCTCCACGGTGGAGTTTGTGGAGCAGAGTTTGTGGAGCAGTCCCAAACAACCCCTAAATATAGATAAAAAAAAACTAATTACACAATTAGATGAGAAATCGTGAGACGAATCTTTTAAGCCTAAATAGTCCATAATTAAACAATTTTTGCCAAATACAAACAAAATGCTACAGTAGTCAAAAGCCAAAAAAAAATTCGGAACTAAACACGCCCTTAGGCCCATATACCGGTTCGATGGACAAATAACAGTTCACCTTTTTCTTCGTTTGTTTCTACTATACTTGGTTACTAGCAGGTGGGCCTCCGTGGCAGACGGCTGATGCAGGCGGTGGCGGGTAGCTAGCCTGCTAATTGCAGCGGATTTTAGTAGCAAACCCCACTCGCACGGCGTCGGGCGCCCGAGCTAGTTCCAATTCACGTTCAACCTGGAGCAACACATGAACATGAACACGGAACCACTTATGAACACAAGTTCACGACGTGACTCACGTCAATTCAGACACTACCTCATACGAGTATATATCAATGCAACAAAATCAAACCATCATGCTATCACACAAACGTATATAAAAAACTAAATGCATCCTAACGATATGAAAAAAAATCAAACCACTTTGCGATACCATTTTTTTTAATCTCAAACCAATGTTTCATAACATTTTTTACAATGCATTCTCTCACTTCGTGAAAACATAGGCAGCACCATATAAACAATGAACATTTGCATTCGCATGCACTAAATCATTTAAGTAAAAGGCAAAGCGAAAACAAAAAATAACTCAAAGTAACCCAAAAAAAAAAACTCTCCTCCATTCTTATTTCACAAAATCACCCACATATTCTCAATTTTACAAGATCATACATGTGAATGTGCAATTTGTTTTTAAACTACTTTGTTTGCTCTTCAATCAATAAAGATGAAATTGGAATGTTGGACGATACATCGTCTCCATTATCTATAAAACAGTTAATTAAACACCACTGGTGGCGTCCTGCCGCGCGCCTTTCGCCCCTGACAAGCTAAGACGACAGTGGTGAGAAGACCTTAGCTTGGTTTTGTATCAAAGCTAAGAAGAGCATTGCTGATTCCGGCCCCTTTCTATGTGGCGAGAGAGTAGCTTATGATGTTGTTTTGTTTTTTCACTTGGGCTTTACAAGCCTTGTATTTTTGTACATTTGTATTTTGTACCCTGTTCATACATATATAGAAAAAAAAAAAAAAAAAAAGGTAGGAGGCTTCCCTGCCGGTTCCTCAAAAGAAAAAAAGAAAAAAACAGTGGTAGTGAGTGATCACTCCACACCGGTTGGCCTGTTGAATGGTGCTCATGTCGAGACTCGCGAGCCTTTTTTACTGGCAGCTCGATCACGTGTTTTGCAGACGAGTTGTAAGCTCGATCACGTGCTTGCGGTCGGACGGAATTTTGCAGTTCATCATTGAGTGGGGTTCCCTGCTGCCTGCTGGGGTTTTTTCTTTTCACTATAGAGGAATGATTCCAAAGCTAATAAGCTGGCACCACAGGTGGTATTAGTGGATGCCCCAGAGACACGACTGCTGCCCGCATGCAATTATCTATTTTATTAGAGATAATTCTGCACAGACAGGACTGGAGTACCTTTTCTTTTCTGTTTTTATAAAAAAAAAACTGCCGAACTGCAACCACGGTGCCTCGTGTAACGGTTATCCTGACAAAGCCTCGTGTTAAAATTCCACACTTCGAAAAAAGGTATCCTAGATCGATCGTCACATATAGTTGACTGTTTGAATGAAGAATATAATATATGGTAATACAGTACGTATTTTGTGCTCTATTGAGGAAACTTCTTTCGACATAAAAGCAAGGTAGAAGCTATATTTCACTCCCGGAGGAGAACAAATTGTTTCACTAATGTTTTTTTTTTTGTTTGTTGTACGAAGTAGTCTGTCATCGTCTCACTCTTTAGTTCTTTGTTTGGTTCGACAAATAATGGAATGTGTTGACCCATCATCATCTTATTACTTACAAGTTAATAATTAGTACTAGTATAAGAAATGATGTTATATATTCCACTAATTTCAGGAAATTGACTCATGCATGATGCACACTCTGTCTAATATATGGGTCGTTGATTCTCAACCAAATACTCCATCAATATTTTACTAAACTAATTGGAACTACACCGTTTAGAGCCTCCACATAAATATTATTCACGCATTATTACACTACACTACACCACAACACTGATATGTCGTTATAAGTTCAATAATACCGTTGAACAGTTGGTCGCTATAACTGCTCCACGGACTAAGTGTCGGTAAATGTACTTTTTTAGATGAAATATTGGTCGCTAAAAATATTTAGCTGTAATGTTGAACCATCAGTCGGCATAAAACGGTGAAAAAGACATACCTTCGGTCGCTATAGGGTCATGCCTCGAGAGCACTGGAAACGAAAAAAGGCACATTCCCCAAAAATTAAAGGCTGAACCTTGATTGCTTCTGCTGGCTTTCAACTCTAGCCTACCCCATGTGGCAGAACCTCCTAAGAAATCGGGCACACGTGCACCTATCGATGTCTCAACAGACCTCAGATTGCGTACACAAGTTTCAACAACTTAACAGGTCTGTCGGGTCTCCTCGGGAAACCCGAATCATCCACGTTTCAAACAGGATTCCAATCACAGTCATTGCAGATTACAACATTTTTCCACAATGAGTATGTGACTAGTACTACAAAGTGTCTCGTTCAGAAGATCCACAATGAGTGGCCTTTAAGCGACATAGTCGGCAACATTACCCAACATTCAAGATAAGTCACCCGACTAGTCTCTAGTTCATTCTATCTTCTTTCTTTCTTTGGCTAGTATGCCATCTTTGATTGTATCAAAACTTTTACTTTGAAAGCCTACCATAAAGCATACTAAGCAATTCTACGCCTTTGTAAATGAAATCATCTTCAAGGATGGTAAACAATTAACAAGGTAGGCAATACAGCAAGTAGGTAACATTTGATTTAAACAACTTAATGCGATAAATAACATAAGTGATAAACTATTCAAATTAAACAAGGTAATGGTTTAATGCATAAACCGGGGCTTGCCTTCGCTTGTTGGCGATCTCAAGTTCGGATCAAGTACCACAATTATCAAATCCCGTGACAACCGGGGATTCTTCCGAACTTGCTCAACTAGAATCGTTTCACTCGGATTCTACACGAAATGATAACATATGCTTTAACATGATGATAATGTAAACATGATGCTTTCATGATACATGAAATGTAAAAACACCCCGCAAAGGATTTTATTTCACGGTACAGTTGCAAGCCAACAAAACCAACTTGCAATCCTACCATCAAGAACCACACATGTGACTTGCCCAAATGGATCTTGAAACCCTACTAGTCACAAAACATGACCAAAACAAGATCCAACACTAATCAAACACTTAGGGTTTGTCTTTATTTATTTTTTTTAATTAATTTGGAATTAAGCCCAAAAATAAACTTGTCCCAAATGAACTCAAAATTTTATGTAAGCTTCCTCATAACAAATTAGTGTACCAAAATAAATTTCACAATTTTTGGAGCTATACAGTGGCCTACAAAAATCATGGAAATTGCATTTATTAATTAATGGACTGAATTTTTAAACATTAAAAATTTATTCAAATTTCAAGTTTGAAATTTTTAAACCATACTATAGCATGTACAGAAGCTACACAAAAATTTTTAGAATTTTTGGAGCTATGATTATTTTTCTACAAATTTCCAAAGATTCAGCACTATTCACAAATTCAGAAAATAAAAATTTTCACTGTTCTTCTTCCTCACTCGCACTGACAGCCAGGCCCCACTGTCAGTGACTCAAAACAGACACACGGCGGGGTAGTCAGTTCCGATCGGCAAAACGCGCCGGCGGTGATTCTTCGGTGAGATGGACTGCACCAACGTGATCTACACCATGTCGCGAATCTAACCCAACCCTCAGTACAGCAACAGGCACCCTAGATGGAACTCTACGCCGGCCATGGCGGCTCGGACTCGACGGCGGTCGACGTAGCTACGGCTACGGTGCAGTAGAGTCAAAAGAAGAGCGAGCATCACGCTCAGGAGCTCACCGTGATCACGATGGTGTACTTGGTGCAGGCGGAGACGTACTAAATCGCCCTGGCCACGGTGAGGTGGGTCGCGGCGGAGCTTCGGCCGGTCCTGAGGAAGACGACGTCGCGCGGTGGCGCTGGACTTCCAGGGGCGACACGATCAAGCTTGGGAGGATTAGAAAGACAAGGCGGAGCTACTGGCGGATGCTAATCGACTTAGGATGCTACGACGACGGCGGCGAATTTTTGAAGCGCTTGATGAGGGCGTCTTACATGAAAGCGAGCAGAGAAGGAGGAGGAGGAGAGGACGACGACGTGACGGCTATTTATAGCCGTGGATGAGCTTCGCCTGCTCATGCGACAAATAAGACGATGGAGGTGCCACGGCGACGGTGACGTGCCTGCGCGCGGAAAAGTGGCGCAAAACGCTCGGCGGCGGTAGCTGCGTGGCGCCGGCGGTGGTGCTCTGCTGTCAACAGAAATTTTGAAATATTTACAGAATTGCCACTGAGTCCATTTTGCAAATTACTCCCAAATTTTCTAAAGAAGTTGAAAATCTCCAAAAATGAAAGTTGCTCAACTTTTCAATCTCTACAACTTTGCTTCAATGAACATTTTCAAATTCTGCCTCCATCTTGAAATTTGAATTTGGGGTGCATTTGAGTATTTGAATCATTTCAAAATTACTCCAAATTTTATATGTAAACTTGAAAACTTTGAATACCAAAGTTGATCCTTATAAAATAAGCTCCAACTTTGCTTTTTGTCAAAACTCCAAATTCCAAATGGATTTTGAAATATCCAAAAGGGGCAAAACGGACTTTTATAATTTGAATTTGAATTCAAATTTGATTTGTCTTTCTTTTACTTTAACTTTGATTTTTGACCAGTAACATGGCCCATTAGGGTTATTTGAGTCAAATGACACATGGTCTCACATGATCACATGAAATTTGACCCTTGTGGTTATGATCTTTGTTTAACGTTTTGAATCACATTGCATCACATAAAACAACAACTTATGAAACAAATCTTATTTAGTGAATGCATTCCAAATTTTCTTCTTTATGAATGCTTTGCAATGCATATGATGACATGCCAAGTTTTAGTTCTAGGTCAAAACACTAGAGGTGTTACAACCCTTCCCCCTTAAAGAAATCTCGTCCCGAGATTTAAAACTTAAGGCTAAGTAATGGAAAAGGAAATATGTCAAGCTAACACATCATAACTTTGTTCAAAAGGCTAGTGAGGAGGTTTTCCATTCTGTTAACAACAAGACAGGTTACAATATAGACAAGGTATTGTAACTAGATAGAAGCAATGAAGTCAGGAAAGTTTTCTTCTAAGTAATCCTCAGACTCCCAAGTAGCTTCTTCTTCAGTGTGCTGGTTCCATTGTACTTTGTAGAACTTGATTGTACGCCTTCGAGTGACTCGATCTTTCTGATCTAAGACTCTAATGGGGTACTCGGCATAAGTCAAATCAGGTGCTAGTTCTACATCACCAACGTCGATTACTTGGTCAGGTACTTGAAGACACTTTTTCAACTAGGATACATGAAAGATATCATGCACTGCTGACATGTGATCTGGTAGCTTGACGCGATAGGCGACTGGTCCACATCGTTGTTGGATTTGAAAAGGACCGACATAACGGGGCGCCAACTTTCCCCGAATCCCAAAACGATGAACTCCTTTCATTGGCGATACCTTGAGGTAGACATGATCTCCCACTATGAATTCTAGAGGTCGCCTCCTCTTATCAGCATAGCTTTTCTGTCGGGATTGAGCTACCTTCATATTAGCTTGTATGAGTTTAACTTCTCTTTCGCTTCCTTGACCACATCCGGTCCAAAGAACCAACGTTCTCCCACATCCGACCAATGTAAAGGTGTCCGCATCTACGACCATATAATGCTTCAAATGGTGCCATTTTAATGCTTTCTTGATAGCTATTGTTATATGAGAATTCAGCTAAGGAAGGCATTCATCCCATATAGCACCATAAGAGAGAACACATGCTCTTAACATATCTTCAAGAATTTGATTCACCCTTTTAAATTCGTCCATCGGTTTATGGATGATAAGCGTAACTACGGATAAGTTTAGTTCCCAAAGACTCATGTAGACTTTTCCAAAACTTAGATATAAACAATGACCCTCTGTCAGAGACAATGGTCTTGGGTGCCCCATGCAGACTGAAGATTCTATTCAGATAAAGCTTTGCATACTGCTCCGCTCGATATTTATCTCTGACTGGTAAGAAATGAGCTATCTTGGTTAGTCGATCAACAATAACCCATATTGAATTGTAGCCTGCAGATGTCCTAGGCAACCCTACTATGAAGTCCATACAGATATCTTCCCATTTCCAAGACGGAACTGGCAAGGAATGTAATGGACCCACCGTCTTCATGTGAATCGCTTTGACTCTCTGACAAGTATCACATTTGGCCACATATTGAGCTATTTCTATTTTCATTTTGGTCCACCAATACCTCGTTCTCAGATCATGATACATTTTGTTGCTACCTGGATGAATGGAGTATCTTGTAGAATGAGCTTCATCAAGAATCTGCTTTCGCAGCTTCGGATGTTTGGGTACTACCAATCTATCTTTGAACCATACGACATCTGATTCATCAATCTTGAAACATGTTGACCTTCCAGATCTGACTTTATCCTTGATATGGGCTATGCCCTTACTTTTCCGTTGAGCAGCAATGATCTGATCTTTGATAGTGGACTCAACTGCAATATTGAACAGGGAACCTTGTTCTATGATTTGTAAATTCAGATGCTCCATCTCTTGACACAATGTTCGTTGCATAGGTTTCACAGTCAGACAATGGCAATGACTCTTGCGACTTAGGGCATCGGCAACCACATTCGCCTTGCCCGGATGATAATGCACTTCTAAGTCATAATCTTTGATAAGTTCTAACCATCTTCTTTGCCTCATATTCAACTCTGACTGAGTAAAGATATATTTTAAACTTTTGTGATCCGTATAGATATGACATATATTGCCCAATAAATAATGTCGCCAAATCTTGAGTGCATGAACAACAGCGGCTAATTCAAGATCATGGGTGGGATAATGTTCTTCATGTTTCTTGAGTTGTCCGAAACATATGCTATGACTCGCCTTGTTGCATAAGAACACGACCAATACCAATTCCAGATGCATCACAATAGATATCAAATGGCCGCTCGATATCGGGTTGTGCTAATCTTGAGTGCGAGTTGTCAAGAACTTCTTCAATGTCCGAAAGGCCTCTTCACATCCTCGTTGACCATACAAACTTAGTTCGATTTTTCAAAGCGATCCAAGAATTGGCTTCGCAGCACTCGAGAAGTCAGGATGAACCGACGGTAATACCACCGCCAACCCTGTGAAACTACGAACTTGATGTACAGTTGTAGGTGCTTTCCAATTAAGGACTTCTTCTATCTTGCTCGGATCAATGACTATACCTTGAAGAGATAACACATGACCTAGAAATTGTACTTCCTCTAACCAAAATGCACATTTGCTGAATTTGGCATATAGTTGGTGATCTCTTAATCTTTGTAGAACAATACGGAGATGTTCTCGCATGTTCCACTTTGCTCTTAGAATAGATCGAATGTCGCCAATGAACACCACTACAAACTTATCCAACTCGTGCATGAAAACCGAGTTCATCAAGTACATGAAGTGAGCAGGGGCATTGGTCAACCCAAAAGACATGACTAGATACTCATATAGACCATATCGAGTAGTGAACGCTGTCTTTGGCACATCTTCTCGTCTGATCTTAATCTGGTGGTATTCTTATCTCAAGTCTATCTTCGAGAATACCTTAGCTCCGCAAGTTGATCAAAAGCAAATCAATTCGGGGTAAGGGGTATTTGTTCTTGATGGTGACTTCATTTAATGGCCGATAGTCAACACATAACCATAAGGTTTGATCCTTCTTTTTCACGAAAATAGCGGGGGCATCCCCAAGGTGATGAACCTGGGTTGAATGAATCCCTTGTCTAACAACTCTTGTAGTTGCATTTTTAATTCTCGCTAGTTCTTTGGGTGGCATCCTATATGCTCTTCTAGATCTTTGGTGTTTGTTCTCGGTTTCAGATCAATTCTGAATTCTACGTCTCGATGCGGTGGCAAACGGGTAGATCATCGGGAAAGACATCCAGTAAACTCACATACCACCGAAATTTTCTCGGCTCCTTCAACAATAGTTGCATGCATTTGTTTCCAATTGTATTTTTTAGGAAAGGGAAGTTGGATGAGAAGTTGGGTTTTGCTGCTGGTACATTTACCCTTATGGTTCTATACAAGACATCTATGATAGCCCGTGTTGGGTTAACTAGTTCATACCAAGGATCACATCTATATCTTGATCCTTTAATATCAAAGATATTGGTAGGGAACTCATAACCTCCCAAATCAATAGGTACATCTTTGAACTACCTCCCTTGTACTGATTCGTCCCCCAGGCATTTGTATATGATATAGGCTCTCTTTGTTTCCCCAATAGCTATCCCATGCTTCACAACAAATGTACGATTGATGAATGTATGGGATGCACCGTAATCGAATAAGGTAAATTGCAGGATGCTTAGCAATGGGAAACATACCCATCATTATCTTGGTTCTCCTTGTGGAATAGCTTCCACTTGAGTATAGAAGACCCTTCCAGTTTTCTTCTCATTTTGTCCCTTTTGATTGTTACGAGCATTGCCCTTGTAATCGATCTCGAAATTTGGAGTAACAGGGCTTTGGGTGCATCAGATTGTTCTTCCTAGGATATGGACATTCTCGAAAAGTGTCGGGTTTACCACAATTATAGCATGGATAATTGTGATTCGGGGAGTAGCATTGCGGTTTGCATTATTTGTATTATTTTGCTTTCTTGCGGCGCTTGATGAGTATAAAGGCGTATTAGTTGCGAGGCGAATAAAGATTTCTTTGCCTGCTTTGGCTTTGTTGTGGGCGGAATGGTGCATGGCCATGATTACGAGGATGGTAGATCACCTTTTGACGCTTTCCACTTGATGATCCAGGAAGCAAAGGACCTCTTTTTCTTCACCTCCTTGTGTCGGGCGGTAATTCTCCTCCAAGCGATAGCAATGTTGATGATCTCATGATAAGTTGTGTTGCCACAAGTTGCCATCATGGTCTGAAGTTTGGTGTTTAGACCTCTCATGAAATGATTCTTCTTTTTCCGTCAAGATTCACATACTCTATAGCGATCGCGACGGTGTGATTGAAACGTCCGATATAGTGCATCACCGGTGCTCCCTTGCTTAAGAGACAAGAACTCTTCCAACTTCATGGTCATCACACCGCCTAGAATATAATGTGCCTCAAGGCATCCTTGAACTCTCTCCAGTTGATTTGGTGACCAGCGGGTCAGCATCGCTACCAAATTTACCCACTGTGCACCAAAGAGCTCCTCGGAGTTGTGCATAAATCTTGGTTTTTAACCTCGCACAGTTGAATCAGCTCGAACTTTTTGCTCTGTTGTCCTAAGCCAATCGTCACTTCTAAAGGTTAAATCGCTTTAGAGAACACAGTGGACGTGTGTCAAGTAAAATCCACATAGGTTGACTCATCATTTCCATTACGACGACCATGATTAGGGTATGGTGCCCTCATTGGTTCCGTGCCAATTCCCTTAATGACCTAGCATTCTCTGCCGCTTGCGTTTGAGTGCGGCTATGGCATCCGCCATAGTCGAAGGCATTGGTGGAGGATTTGGGCACTCATCATTGTCATGTGAGCCACTAGCACCAGTTCGGGTGATAGGACGAGGCATCTGTTAGAGAACACGTTTACTTACATTATTCTTTATTAAAAGCATTTAAAAGGTTTCATGCAACAAAGGGTTACTTATTTAAATTACATGTCTTGTATCCCACAAGACAACCCACAGTTTACTAAGAAAGCAAATAAAAGGAACTATTACTACTCCGAGCTCTCGGCCATCGGCATCCGTGCCCATATCGAACGAAACCTCACTTTCATCCGAGAAGTACACTAACTCCTCAGGATCCTCCTCCTCTTCTTCAATCTCGACTTCTCCTGGAGCTACAATCATTTCTTCATCTATAACTTCACCATCCCCATGAGGTGGATGAAGTTGAGCGTCTGATAGGTGGACATTCTCATGAAGAATGGCATTGTCCATCTCCGTGTCTTCTACGTGAGAACTCCAACTCATGGACGCGCGTTCATTGGCCGCATCCTCTCGTGTCCAGGCTTCATTCCTCAACTCGGTATTCTTGGTGATGTCCCTTTCCATTTCCGCCAGCTTCTCTTGATCTTTGGCATGAGCTCGACGAAGAGTGTTAAGATCCTTGGTAATGTTCTCCATGTTGGCGGAATTGCTTGAAGATCCTTCATCTCCTAGGATCTTGAACTTCCTTCACCAAGCTCACGATTTACGCTGTGCCAACTCGGTGACGAGGGACTCCGTGAGGTCCAAAGTGGACTTGCGTGTAGTTATCTTGGTCTTTGCCATAGCCTGTAGAATTTAGGATGGGACTATAAGGATAGCTTGAGGATAATGGAGGTTAGCAAGAATGGGATTGACATTACTTACCCAACCACTTTTAAGGGGAATCATTATGCAAGGTGTTTAAGCATGATGCATGAATCGATCTTACGAATCCGAGTACAAAAGATTTATACAATCAAAAGTACTAGATTTTTAATACATAGGACAAACCTAATCATATTATCCGCCACAAACTTTCAAATAAGATAGGATTGAGGCTAGATTAGAGGAAAGAAGAAAGAAATTTGAACCTTTAAAATATCAAGTTTTACTTTCTTTGATCCAAATCAATTTGAAGGTTTTCCAAAGTAACCTACAATGATCTTAGATAGGACCTGCTCTGATACCAGCTATGGCAGAACCTCCTAAGAAATCGGGCCCACGTGCACCTATCGATGTCTCAACAGACCTCAGATACCGTACACAAGTTCCCAACAACTTAACAGGTCTGTCGGGTGTCCTCGGGAAACCCGAATCATCCACGTTTCAAACAGGATTCCAATCACAGTCATTGCAGATTACAACATTTTTCCATATACATACCAGAGGTAATAAAGCGGAAGACTTACGTTTAATATTACAAACCAGTTATTTCAAACTTACATAACCATAAGTGTTATACAACCATAGTAGCGAGATAATATTACATTAACATTATTTATTTCACACAAACTAGTGCCTTGTCCAAAGGCCATTCATCATTCCTCATCGTCATCGACTTCATACACTGACATGCAGCAGGGACCAAAACAAGCCTGCGCATGCGACTCACCTGCAACAAGGGTTAACAAACCCTGAGTACAAAAGTACTCAACAAGACTGACCCGACCAAAAGGGCGAAGGTCTTAGGGATGCAGGTGTTGGGTCAAGGTAAGGATGTAGAAAGATTCAAAAATTCTTTGCTAAAAGCTTACTATTCTTGATCCTAGTTTCAAGTTTTACCACTAAGTATTTTAGTCCAATATCTCCAACTAAGTGTTCATATCCCATGTTCCAATCCTTCTCATTCCATTCTTTTTCTCATGTTTTAGTAATTCACTAGTCCTACATTGCTTCTGTAATGAATCGAGTCTCCATGTCCGCGGAGCACCGGCAATTCGAATTGATTCAAGTCCCAGCTGGGGATTCCTTATCACACGACATATGTAGAACTTAATCTTGCATATATCAACCTCGCTACCGGATCCTCCCGTACTAAGCCGTCTCCACGCCACCCGAGAGCACAGCACGCCTCAAATCCGGCCACATTCAAGCCACGAGGGTACATGCTACTCCCGCCATCTCACCACTCCCAGTGCGGGGGCATTCGTCTTAGTATCGGATTAGCCGAAGTAGGCTTACCGGAGTATGTGACCAGTACTACAAAGTGTCTCGTTCAGAAGATCCACAATGAGTGGCCTTTAAGCGACATAGTCGGCAACATTACCCAACATTCAAGATAAGTCACCCGACTAGTCTCTAGTTCATTCTATCTTCTTTCTTTCTTTGGCTAGTATGCCATCTTTGATTGTATCAAAACTTTTACTTTGAAAGCCTACCATAAAGCATACTAAGCAATTCTACGCCTTTGTAAATGAAATCATCTTCAAGGATGGTAAACAATTAACAAGGTAGGCAATGCAGCAAGTAGGTAACATTTGATTTAAACAACTTAATGCGATAAGTAACATAAGTGATAAACTTTTCAAATTAAACAAGGTAATGGTTTAATGCATAAACCGGGGCTTGCCTTCATTGACGATCTCAAGTTCTGGATCAGTACCACAATTATCAAATCCCGTGACAACCGGGGATTCTTCCAGAACTTACTCAACTAGAATCGTTTCACTCTCGGATTCTACACGAAATGATAACATATGCTTTAACATGATGATAATGTAAACATGATGCTTTCATGATACATGAAATGTAAAAACACCCCGCAAAGGATTTTATTTCACGGTACAGTTGCAAGCCAACAAAACCAACTTGCAATCCTACCATCAAGAACCACACATGTGACTTGCCCAAATGGATCTTGAAACCCTACTAGTCACAAAACATGACCAAAACAAGATCCAACATTAATCAAACACTTAGGGTTTGTCTTTATTTATTTTTTTTAATTAATTTGGAATTAAGCCCAAAAATAAACTTGTCCCAAATGAACTCAAAATTTTATGTAAGCTTCCTCATAACAAATTAGTGTACCAAAATAAATTTCACAATTTTTGGAGCTATACAGTGGCCTACAAAAATCATGGAAATTGCATTTATTAATTAATGGACTGAATTTTTAAACATTAAAATTTATTCAAATTTCAAGTTTGAAATTTTAAACCATACTATAGCATGTACAGAAGCTACACAAAAATTTTTAGAATTTTTGAGCTATGATTATTTTTCTACAAATTTCCAAAGATTCAAGCACTATTCACAAATTCGGAAAATAAAAATTTTCCTTTCTTCTTCTTCCTCACTAGCATCGATGTACCAGGCCCCATGTCGGTGACTCAAAAACAGAACACACGGCGGGGTAGTCGGGCCCGATCGGCAAAAGCAGCGCCGGCGGTGATTCTTCGGTGAGATGGATCGCACCAACGTGATCTACACCATGTCGCGAATCTAACCCAACCCTCAGAGACAAAGAACAGCACCCTAGATGGAACTCTCACGCCGGCCATGGCGGTTTCGGACCGACGGCGGTCGGCGTAGCTCTGGCTACGGTGCAAGAGAGTCAAAAGAAGAGCGAGCATCACGCTCAGGAGCTCACCGTGATCACGATGGTGTACTTTCTTAGTGCAAAGCGGAGACGCATCTTGAATCGCCACAGCCACGCGGTGAGGTGGGTCGCGCGAGCTTCACGGCCCCTGAGGAAGACGACGTCGCGCGGTGGCGCTGGACTTCTAGGGGCGACACGATCAAGCTTGGGAGGATCAGAAAGACAAGGCAGAGCTACTGGCGGATGCTACTGACTTAGGATGCTACGACGGCGGCGAATTTTGCGAGCGCAGTGAGGGCGTCGGCGGCGAGCAGAGGCAGGAAAGGAGGAGAGGGACGACGACGGTACGGCTATTTATAGCCGGGATGAGCTCGCCCGGCTGCGACAGCGCACGACGGAGGTGCCACGGCGACGGTGACGTGCCTGCGCGCGGAAAAGCGGCGCAAAACGCTCGGCGGCGGCAGCTGCGTGGCGCCGGCGGTGGTGCTCTGCTGTCAACAGAAATTTTGAAATATTTACAGAATTGCCACTGAGTCCATTTTGCAAATTACTCCCAAATTTTCTAAAGAAGTTGAAAATCTCCAAAAATGAAAGTTGCTCAACTTTTCAATCTCTACAACTTTGCTTCAATGAACATTTTCAAATTCTGCCTCCATCTTGAAATTTGAATTTGGGGTGCATTTGAGTATTTGAATCATTTCAAAATTTCTCCAAATTTTATATGTAAACTTGAAAAACTTTGAATACCAAAGTTGATCCTTATAAAATAAGCTCCAACTTTGCTTTTTGTCAAAACTCCAAATTCCAAATGGATTTTGAAATATCCAAAAGGGGCAAAACAGACTTTTATAATTTGAATTTGAATTCAAATTTGATTTGTCTTTCTTTTACTTTAACTTTGATTTTTGACCAGTAACATGGCCCATTAGGGTTATTTGAGTCAAATGACACATGGTCTCACATGATCACATGAAATTTGACCCTTGTGGTTATGATCTTTGTTTAACGTTTTGAATCACATTGCATCACATAAAATAACAACTTATGAAACAAATCTTATTTAGTGAATGCATTCCAAATTTTCTTCTTTATGAATGCTTTGCAATGCATATGATGACATGCCAAGTTTTAGTTCTAGGTCAAAACACCAGAGGTATTACACC
This sequence comes from Miscanthus lutarioriparius, assembly GCA_904845875.1. Lineage (NCBI taxonomy): Eukaryota > Viridiplantae > Streptophyta > Magnoliopsida > Poales > Poaceae > Miscanthus > Miscanthus lutarioriparius. Next base: position 54,238,818 of record CAJGYO010000013.1, read on the forward strand.
CCAACTTGTTTGGGATTTAAAGACTTTGTTGTTGTTGTTGTTGAAGCTGGCTCACTAACATGTAAGAGCTCAGTGTTCAAATTTCACTATCAGCAATCTTATAGTCATATCTCTAATAAGTTCAAAACAAAACACAACTTCCATGAGCACTCTGAACTTGTCGACACCATCACGCATACATAGCACCTCACAGAATGGCCTGAAATGCAATATGAATACCCAATTAGCAACAACTTTTAGCAAACTTGGAGAAAGGCTGCCAATAATATTACACATTATTTGACCTCAAAAATCCAGCAGTGTGCAATGATGCTAGAGGATGCTTATCTCTAAAACATACATTCCATGCATTGAATTTGAGTGTTTGGACAGTAAAGAAGAGAGCTCATGTCCCTTAATCTTTCAATGTTGAGAATCTAAAATGTCTAGGACATGGACAAATCACAGAAATTTCAAATACAATTATTGAAGAGTGTGATTGCAGTGTATCAACATCACAAATAGATGTTTTAAAGGGCGTACTCAATGGTGAGAGCATCCCGCACTGCACGGAGTCTGGGGAAGGATATTAGCAGCAAGCCTTACCCTTGTGATGTGCAAATGCAAGGAGAGATTATCGGGAAGTGGAGATGCTCGCCCACGCTACTCCCACTAGCTGGCGTCGGAGTGGATCCATGCTCTCGGCCCGCGGCGGAGGAGATCCCGGTGGCAGACTGCGGGCGCGGGCGCACGGTAAGGTGGCACGGCCAAGAGCAGCGGCGCTGCTGGAATGGTGACGCGGCGAGCGGTGGGGCGGGCGCGCGGCGAGGTGAGGCGCGAGACGAGGTTTGGGGAGGAGGTGGTCAGGTGGGTGCTGACTGCTGGAGCAGAGGAAATATCTCCAGGCAGAGAGAGAGGGGAAGAAAAGTGTTGACATACGGGAGCGAGGAGTTAACCACGATGGAGATAATTGCGTTGAATAAAATATATGGTTTCGGGGGCTGATCATTGCCGATTGGTTTTAAACTTCTGACCATGATTGATGAGTGTGGCGTCGCTGACACGCTGTTGCGGGATTGAAGGTCACGTCACATCACATCACACTGGCATTGCGTCTTTTGGTGTCGCAAGAGCTAGGGCAGCGGCTCTCTGCGCTGCGCCAACGTCTTTACACCCAGGCTGATCAGAAGACATTAATGCAGATGGGCACGGGCTGGCTACACGGCTAAATGGAAAGGGATGAGCCCACATTTAGGCCCATATACCGGTTCGATGGACAAATAACAGTTCACCTTTTTCTTCGTTTGTTTCTACTATGCTTGGTTACTAGCAGGTGGGCCTCCGTGGCAGACGGCTGATGCAGGCGGGTAGCTAGCCTGCTAATTGCAGCGGATTTTAGTAGCAAACCCCACTCGCACGGCGTCGGGCGGCCGAGCTAGTTCCAATTCACGTTCAACCTGGAGCAACACATGAACATGAACACGGAACCACTTATGAACACAAGTTCACGACGTGACTCACGTCAATTCAGACACTACCTCATACGAGTATATATCAATGCAACAAAATCAAACCATCATGCTATCACACAAACGTATATAAAAAACTAAATGCATCCTAACGATATGAAAAAAAATCAAACCACTTTGCGATACCATTTTTTTTATCTCAAACCAATGTTTCATAACATTTTTTACAAAGGATTCTCTCACTTCGTGAAAACATTGGCAGCACCATATAAACAATGAACATTTGCATTCGCATCCACTAAATCATTTAAGTAAAAGGCAAAGCGAAAACAAAAAATAACTCAAAGTAACCCAAAAAAAAAACTCTCCTCCATTCTTATTTCACAAAATCACCCACATATTCTTAATTTTACAAGATCATACATGTGATTGTGCAATTTGTTTTTAAACTACTTTGTTTGCTCTTCAATCAATAAAGATGAAATTGGAATGTTGGACGATACATCGTCTTCATTATCTATAAAACAGTTAATTAAACACCACTGGTGGCGACCTGCCGCGCGCCTTTCGCCCCTGACAAGCTAAGACGACAGTGGTGAGAAGACCTTAGCTTGGTTTTGTATCAAAGCTAAGAAGAGCATTGCTGATCCCGGCCCCTTTCTATGTGGCGAGAGAGTAGCTTATGATGTTGTTTTGTTTTTTCACTTGGGCTTTACAAGCCTTGTATTTTGTACCTCTGTTCATACATATATAGAAAAAGAAAAAAATAGGTAGGAGGCTTCCCTGCCGGTTCCTCAAAAGAAAAAGAAAAAAAGACGACAGTGGTGGTGAGTGATCACTCCACACCGGCTGGCCTGTTGAATGGTGCTCACGTCGAGACTCGCGAGCCTTTTTACTGGCAGCTCGATCACGTGTTTTGCAGACGAGTTGTAAGCTCGATCACGTGCTTGCGGTCGGACGGAATTTTGCAGTTCAATTTTTGGCTTTTGGCTACCGTAGCACTTTCGTTTTTATTTGACAAAAATTATTCAATTATGGACTATTTAGGCTTAAAAGATCCGTCTCACGATTTCTCGGCTAACTGTATAATTAGTTTTTTTTTCATCTACATTTAATACTCTATGCATGTGTCGCAAGATTTGATGTGACGAGAAATCTTGAAAATTTTTTGTTTTTGGCTTAGAACTAAACGGGGCCTGAGTGGGGTTCCCTGCTGCCTGCTGGGGTTTTTTTTAACACTATAGAGGAATGATTCCAAAGCTAATAAGCTGGCAGCACAGGTGGTATTAGTGGATGCCCCAGAGATACGACTGCTGCCCGCATGCAATTATCTATTTTATTAGAGATAATTCTTCACAGATAGGACTGGAGTACCTTTTCTTTTCTGTTTTTTATAAAAAAAAACTGCCGAACTGCAACCACGGTGCCTCGTGTAACGGTTATCCTGACAAAGCCTCGTGTTAAAATTCCACACTTCGAAAAAAGGTATCCTAGATCGATCGTCACATATATTTGACTGTTTGAATGAAGAATATAATATATGGTAATACAGAACGTATTTTGTGCTCTAATGAGGAAACTTCTTTCGACATAAAAGCAAGGTAGAAGCTATATTTCACTCCCGGAGGAGAACAAATTGTTTCACTAATGTTTTTTTTTGTTTGTTGTACGAAGTAGTCTGTCATCATCTCTCTCTTTAGTTCTTTGTTTGGTTTGACAAATAATGGAATGTGTTGACCCATCATCATCTTATTCCTTACAAGCTAATAATTAGTACTAGTATAAGAAATGAAGTTATATATTCCACTAATTTCACGAAATTGACTCATGCATGATGCACACTCTGTCTAATATATGGGTCGTTGATTCTCAACCAAATACTCCATCAATATTTTACTAAACTAATTGGAACTACATCGTTTAGAGCCTCCACATAAATATTCTTCACGCATTATTACACTAGAAAAAATAGATAATATTAGAAATTCTCACCAAAATTTAGAAATATTAATTCTACTATCAGTTTGGTAGATCCAAAATCATCGTTGACACGAGAAGCCATCAAATATAATCTGCTCATAGAAAAATACCCACATGGTTTTGTCATTATAGAAAAGAGCTAAAATAACCTCTAAAATTGTATTTAAATCACCAACATTTGATTCATTGTGAAATTTTTGGGCATTTGAATATAACTGTTTTGCACCTTGTTTTGTTCCTAAAAGATGTATGTTCCCTCCTACACTACTGGAAACTGAAATTTTTCTGTTGGTTTTGCCTTCACTGATATGATACATATACTCTGGTCTGTGGCCTTGCAGGAGCACAACCTCCTTTGTTGGTTTCTTGTCCTCTAGAACGCTTTATATCGTGATCGCGACACGAGATTGTCTCAAACAACCTATCATCCAATACAAGAACACATCTTGGGTTTTGCCTCCTTCCACTGATGTGCAACCATTGTAGTTTCTCCATCTCGAACGCTTGTGTGCACCGGCGATCGGGAGAGCAGGTCTTGAAAACCATCGTTCTTGCGATCCTGCACCAGGATGACGTCTCTGCCACTAATGGCTTCGCCTTCCACCATCAGCCACTGTGTCTCCATCTGCAAACTAGAGGTACGCAAACACCGTGATCCGATCTATTGTTTAAACATATCCTCTGATTCAGTTATGTTGCTGCTCGCTGTGATACTATTCATGATGTTTGATTCAACTAGTATATTAGGGTTATACATTCTAGTATCTGACATCATCGTGCTTTATATTCTGGAATTAATCATGTCAGCAACCTCTACACCAATTTTGAAGATCTACTTTTGGAAGACAACAGCTAGCTAGCGTAGCATAGCAGGGATAGACGATATACTGGATGTAGCACCCGGTTTTAAGAACAAAACCAGATACGCACCATATGTGAGCCCAAGAAGTCAAATCTCACATATAGCTACAAATAAAGGTAATATCAATAGACAATGCTTAAATACATAACGTATTAGTATAAAGAATATAACCTCATGGTATAGATAGCGGAAAGACAACTCCGATCTTCAGGCGAAGACTCCAAATCTATAGGGACAACTGACTGGTTGATCACAAGACTAATTCCTCCAAACTCTAGCAAATCTGGTACCCATCCGGGATTTTCATCCAAATATTTGAAAAGTAACGCAAGCGTAAGTACATGTCGTACTCAACAAATATGACATGGGGTTCATGAGGCTCAAAAGGCTGACATTGGTTTAACTGCGATTAGCTTTTAATTGTCATAATTTTAGCAATTGAGTAGCAACAAGTTTATCACAAGCCCGTATAAACACATGATCAGGTAAACATGAATAACGAATAGCATAACTAGTAATCATTAATGAGCATCTTTATCATTAGTATCATCAGTGTCCATCATTTATTCCGTAAGGGTTCCAAGGCCGCTCGTGACCATGAGCATGGCTGATATACCAGTTTTACACTCTGCAGAGGTTGTACACTTTCACTGTGAGTCGTGGTTTACCCTTTCGCCCGAGGTCGCGAGCCTCTTGACCCACTACCAAGGAAGGTCGGCAGGGTTCACTATGAAGCCTTTTAAAGGTTCGTCTAACAAGTTAGGGTCGCTAAGGTTTCCCCATCAATAAGCATAAACCCCCCTCCAAGGAGTGACTAACAAAATACAAAGAAACCAAAGTGCACCCTCTTGGCAGGCCGAGATCATACAACCGGAGCCCCTCTTGCGCCATAAAGATAACCACTAACAAGCTAGAAAAGGTCCTCATACTGAGCTAAAGCAAGAGCCATATAGCCCTCACAACTGTACTGTAAGTCCCGGATGATCACTTACAGATAAGTCTTTAGGGAGAGGAATCTAGAGCACCATAAAAACAGCCCAATGCTCTAGCCCCCTTGTTCCATGTTGCTAAAAAGTATCTTTTAGTGTTTATTGCATATTCTATTAGTCAAGTTACAAGATCATGGTCTTTAATTGAGCACTAGCATCATACTACCCAATGCAATAACCCAAAGGTATCAAGATACAGGGAAACAAAGTACTAGGAAATCCTTAGTGACAGTCAAGGTAGACACATGTAGTATAAATTAAATGATTAAAGGTGTATAGTGAAAGGATCGAGATGCCCAAGAGGGGGGTGAATTGGGCTAATTCTAAATTTCTTTGCAATAATTAAGTCCAACGGTTAGCCCAATTAACCCCTTGTGCCTAGAAAGTATTTCTAATGTTCTACCGTACAAAAGTTTTGCACCATAAGTTCCAATCCTACTCTAGCATGGCAATTCTGTGAATGTAAATGACAAGAATTGAATTGCTCAAAGTAAATGCTCAAAGTAAAGAGAGAAGGAGGAATGCGACGATGTTTTGCTGAGGTATCGGAGAGTCGCCACTCCCCACTAGTCCTCGTTGGAGCACCCGCGCAAGGGTGTAGCTCCCCCTTGATCCGCGCAAGGATCAAGTGCTCTCTACGGGTTGATTCTTTGACACTCCGTCACGGTGAATCACCCACAACCGCTCACAACTTGAGTTGGGTCATCCACAAGCTCTCCGGATGATCATCAAGCTCCCAATCACCACCAAGCCGTCTAGGTGATGGCAATCACCAAGAGTAACAAGCACGAACTCTCACTTGACCACGACAAGCCTAATGAGAAGGGTGGATGCACACTTTGCTACTCTTGCTTTCACTAATGAGACCTCTCTTTTGGATTCTCAAATCTCAATCACCTCACTAGGACCTTGCTCATCTTGGCACTCTAAACGGTGTTTCTCAGCTGTTGGAATGAGCAAAAGTACCCCCTCACACGAATGGAGGAAGTATTTATAAACCCGAGTTCAAAACGAACCATTATGTGCCTCTGCGGGGTGACCGGACGCTCTGGTCATGTTGACCGGATGCTCCGGTCAGTTCTCCCCAAAACCCAGTGTTAAAGTAGTGACCGGACGCTGGACAGCGTCTAGTCAGCACTGACCGGACGCGTCTGGTCACGATTTTCCCTCTCTGGAACCTTACTGGAGTCGACTGGACGCTGGCACCTAGCGTCCGGTCGCTCAACTCTCAGCGTCCGGCCACACCAGACGATTTCACCTTGATCAAATGAACTGACCGGACTCTGCGCCAGCGTCCGGTCACACCAAAACTAGCGTCCGGTCAACATTTGACCCTCCATTCACTTCCAACTCGTGATTATGTGTGAATAAAGTTTGCTCCAATTGATCTAAGAGCTATTTAAGAGCTACTTAGTGCTAGATTTGACAAGTATGCACCACACCTAACTCACTAGACTTACCTAGGTCAAGCTACTCGTCCATACCCCCCTTAATAGTACGGCCAAAGGAAAAACAAAGTCCTAAACTATTCTAAGTGTCTCTTCAACACCAAACGACACTTAGAACTAGTCCATCCTTAACCTTGTCGCCCATCCTTCGAAAACCAAAACGATTTCCATCGTAGGGGCATGACAACCATGCTTACCCAATCAATCTCTATTACCGTGACCTAACTTAATTGCCTCTGCAAAACACACATTAGTCACAGTAATCACGTATTGTCATTAATCACTGAAACCCAACTAGGGGCCTAGATGCTTTCAATCTCCCCATTTTTGGTGATTGATAACAATACCACCTCGAGTATGTGAAAGAGTTGAGGTTTTTAACATGCTTGGTTCATTTAAGCTTTTAGCAATAAGAACAAAAGAGTTAGGCAAGCTTATATGACCCAAGCCAACATAATGTACTCAAAAGATATTAAATAAGTATGAGTACAGGTAATAAAGCTCATTTGCATCGGAGTAAAACACGAAAGCAAACCAAATGAGCATAACACAAGTGATATGACATGTAAATAATTCAAAGTAGAGAGCACACATGTCACATATCACATAAATATCACGATCACGTAGAAATCACTATCACATAAATATAGTTCTATACATGAAAGTAAACACATGAATGCATAATAGTGTATCACACATAAAAATCCAAATATAATAGATAAACTCCCCCTAAATATGTCGTTGCCCCTAAGACTAACATACTCGATCCCTCTCCCCCTTTGGCGTCAAACACCAAAACCTAAGGGTCGGTCGGCGGGGCGGCAGCGGACGAGTCGGGCGCTGAGGTGCAATAAGCGATCTTGAACTGGGCGGCATCATCATCTGATCCTGAGGTCTGAGTTGTATGACCCTCTATCGTCGCTGGAAGTGACACTAAAGATGTCTAGGTCGGATCTAGAACTGGCGCTGCCTACACTGATGATGCAACTGACGATGGGAGCGTCTCTGTAGTAGTCCTAGTAATAGGTGCAACTGTGGAAGGACCTAGGACATGTAGATGTGGCGGTGTTGGCTGCCCTATCAACTCATTGAATGAAGCACCAAGGCTCCTAGAAACTGTAGTCTCTAGCACAAGCAGCGAGGAAGTTTGAGACAGTGTGAAGCCCGTCTGAAAAGGTGTGAACTACGGGGCTGGCACTGGCGAGGCAAACCACTGGGACACCTGCTCTGTAGGTGAAGCAAATTGAGTAGTAGTTTGTCCCTGACTCTGAAGCCCACTGGGCTGTATAACTGGAGTCTGTGAAGTGGTGGCAGCCTGGGCTATCTAGGGTGAAGGCTATGGCGGTGGAGCCCCAATAGCTGTGACTACATTCTGCATAAATCCAAGAAGCTGCTACTGCATGAGAAGCTACTGCTGCTGCTGCTGGATCGCCTGCTGCTGTCGCTGGAACTCATCCTGCCTAGTCTGAAACTGTGCAAACATAGCAGCGGTCTCCTGTGCCTGGCGAGCCTGATCGTGCCTCATTCGCTCAATTATAGCAAGTAGAGCGGGGTCTGTCTACTGTGCAGGTGGAGCTAAACTGGAGCTACCAGCCTCATGGTTATGTCATTGTGGAGGCATCTAAGGGATATCCTGATAGTCATCATCTGAGTTGTCGCTGGGGTCGCTCTCGACCATCCCCTCCTGCTAAGCATATAATTGCTCCTCCTCTATGGCTGCAATGCCCCTGATAGTCTCATCCTGCTGAGCTATAGACTCTAGCACCTCTAGACGACGACGCGGCTGGCTAGGTGTCCTCACTGCACTATGGCGGATCATTCGAGTCATGTTGTATGCAGGGAACTCTGTAGTAGCACCACTGTACTCTGTCAGCATCTCTAGGGGCCTAACTGTGACTGCTCTATGAATCAAAAAAGTGATCCAATGAGCATAGGGCAGCTGCCTGTGACCCCTAAACCCCTCTGCAATAGTATCCTCCATCTCTGATAGAAGGAGATCCCAAAAGTCAAACACAGTCTGCTGCATCAGAGAGTTCAGTAGTCATAACTGTATGTGAGTCAAGCCCTCGTGATACCCCATCCTCAGAAGCAGGGTCCTCCTCATGATAGCATAAAGTACACGAGCTGTAGGGGTGAGATCATTGGGTGTCCTGCTTGACCCTTCACCAAATGGCTCAGTGAAGCAATGGCGGACCAAATCTGTAGGAGGCACTATACCGCCATGAGGGCGTCTAGGAGGCGTTGTCTGACCATAACACACCTCATGTAGCCGGATGGGCTGCTCGTGAAGCCTGAGTATCTCCCTGACCCTGCAGCTTATCAGCCTGTAATCTCTACCTCTGAATGCAACATGTATAAATCTGTGCTGCAGGACAATCCAGCGTGTAGCATAAAACTCACGGACCCAAGAAGGAACATATAAACCTGTCTGTCCAAGTAAATCTGTCAGTCCTGGTAGATATGCTAGGTAGGGGCGAATATGCTCTCCAGCTGCTGCTACAATAGACTCAATGTTGCACACCCTCAAAGACCTGAATACTGCCCCACTATTAAGATATGCATTATAAAAATCTTCCTACAGTGGTGTGTAGAAGCCCTCTGAAGCTTAGTCATCCCTCCTCGGCGAGAACCACTGCTCAAAGTCCACAAATCTGAGTTGCTGCACCTGCTTGGTCATGGTGGCCCTCAAATCCAAGTGAGTCACTGGAGGCGGACCCTGTGGTCTAGGAGGCGGACGAGAACCCCTCCGCTGTGTCTCTGGCCTCGGTGTGACTGGAGCACGGGTACGACCAGAGTGGCGTAACTGTGACTGAGGTGCCTGCTCTGTCTCCTCTGCCTGCTCTCCCTCCTGAGTCTGCTCTGCTGGATATGGCACCTGCTGTGACTCCCCCTGAGGCTGACTCTCATCTATAGCAACATGTCATCCTCTAACCATGGTTGTCCCAGCTAGAGTACCATGACGATGCTCAACCTCCTGGACGGCGGCCCTCTGAGCTGGTGAAAGTGGATCTCCAATGACAACACCACTCCTGGCACCTCCTCTCTCTGCACGGTCTATGGCCTCTGCAACTACGACTGCTCTCGCTGTATCTACATCAGGGTACTTGTGCTTCTTTGTCACCTTGCCTTTTGCATCAGTAGGCAAGCGAGGCAGGGGCCTCGGATCCTCATCACCGGGACCACCTCCGACATTCTTGACACAAGCCATCTGATGGAACTGAAAAGAACAACTGCACTAACAAGAATCAACTGCCAATTGTCACTTTCGAGGCTTGGCCTCGATCCGTACTCGCGAGCTTGACCCCGAGTTGACTGACAACTGCCAAAGTGACCTCAGAAACACCGACTCACTGCACGTTAGAATAGATTGGATTTATAAATAATTATAATATATCTAGAGATATGAAACCATAAGAAAGCAAGCAATAGATACAAAATTAGAAACAAGGGCTACCAGACGAACCGGCGAACCGAAGAACAAGGAACGGATCACGAAGAACCACCGGGTTGGCATTGTGAAGCTAGGGTTAGCAATGCGCAGTGGGTCAGCCGTGGAGAGGTGATGTGGGCACTGGCTCATGAGGCAGTGCGGCACGGGAGGCATTGGCGCTAGCTAGGGCACGAGCGCGGCGGTGCTGTTGTGGCGGCGTGGAGCAAGGCGCTGGCGCAATGGCGCACGGGAGCGGCGCGGGCGGACTATGATGGCGCGGGCATGGATGGCGTGGGCACGGCGTTGTGGTAGGCGGTGAGGCACGGCTGTGGGGCGGCGGAGGTGAGCTCAGCGGCGCTAGGGTTAGGGCACGGGCGAGCTTGGGTGCGGAGTGGAGGCTCGGGAACGGCGATGTCAGCGTGGATGCGGGGCAAGGTCAAGGTGGCGCTACGGTTATATGAGATCCCCCGACGGAATAGATAAGGAAATAGAGAAGAATCCAGATCCCGTACATTTTCTACTGACCAGACGCTCTGGTGGCAACGACCGGACGCTGCCACCCAGAATCCGGTCGATTCCAGAGAGGTCCAAAACCCCTGGAATTGCGACCGGACGCGTCCGATCCCAACTGACCAGACATAGCCAGAGTCCGGTCAATCCTGTCTTCATCGTCTTCACTCGACCGGACGCAGGAACGCCTTCTGACCGGTCGCCGAGCAGCAGAGTCCGGTCACTCCATCGCAGCAGGTTCACCTCCTATGAACTGACCGGACGCTGGACATCAGAGTCCGGTGCGACGTCCGGTCACTCTTTTTCAGCAAATCTTCAAAGTCCTTCGTGCTGCCTGTTCCCAATCAAGTCCCAACTTCAATAAGATCCAAATAAACACCAATTGGGACTGATGTGAGTGACCTCTCTCAAACCCTCATATTTTTCAAAATATTTTGCCTTAGGCTATAATTCTGTTTAAGAAAATAGGCAATAAAAGGGTGATTTAAGATAAATGACAAAACAACATTCATGCATATGCAATGCAATACTTGAAAGTAAATCTAGTTGCTTGTCAAGTTTGATCCAAGGTTAAGCTTCTTCACACGCGTTTCGGCGGTTATCTTAACCATGTTAGACAAGCCCTATGTGCATTACCATAATGTAAACATGTTGTATATTACAATGCAGTGCAAGGGACAACACAAGCTCATTTTCTAGCAAAGTTGCTAAAATCAAGAACATTGAGCTCATTCCGCAATCGACAAAAATTTGCCTCATCTAGCGGTTTAGTGAAGATATCCGCCAATTGATCCTCAGTCCTTACACCTTCTAGTGAAATATCATTCTTAGCAACATGATCTCTAAGAAAGTGATGGCGGATATCTATGTGCTTGGTGTGAGAGTGTTGAACCGGATTATTTGCAAGTTTTACCGCACTTTCATTATCGCACAAAAGAGGTACTTTTTCTAGAACTACACCATAGTCTAGCAAAGTTTGTTTCATGTAAAGTATTTGTGCGCAATAAGCACCTGAGGCAATGTATTCCGCTTCGGCGGTGGACAAAGCCATACTATTTTGTTTCTTGGAGGACCAAGACACAAGTGATCTACCAAGCAAATGGCACCCTCTGGATGTGCTCTTTCTATCAACTTTGCTCCCGACATAATCCGAATCGGAATAGCCAATTAATTTAAATCTACCTCCTTTGGGATACCAAAGGCCAATGCTTGGTGTGTGCTTAAGATACCTAAGGATTCTTTTAACGGCACTTAAATGAGCTTCCTTAGGATTAGCTTGAAATCTAGCACACATACACACACTAAACATGATGTCGGGCCTAGATGCGGTTAAATATAACAAGCTACCAATCATAGAGCGGTAAAGAGTTTGATCAACCGTGTTACCTCCCTCGTCTAGGTTGAGATGTCCATTAGTTGGCATTGGTGTCTTGATTGGCTTACATTCATCTATTTTGAACCTCTTGAGAAGATCATATGTATATTTCTTTTGAGAGATGAAAATCCCTTCTCTCATTTGCTTGACTTGAAAACCAAGAAAGAATGTAAGCTCTCCAATCATTGACATCTCGAACTCTTTCGACATCAATTCACCAAACTCTTTGCAAGAATCTTCATTTGATGATCCAAATATGATATCATCAACATACACTTGACAAATGAAGATATGTCCATTAAGCTTCTTGGTGAATAGTGTGGTGTCGACCTTCCCAATGATGAAGCCCTTCTCAATGAGGAAGTCCTGAAGGTGCTCATACCAAGCTCTTAGGGCTTGCTTAAGCCCATATAACGCCTTGGACAACCTATAAACATGATTAGGATATCTAGGGTCTTCAAACCCGGGAGGTTGGTCAACATAGACTAGTTCATTAATAAAGCCATTTAAAATTTTACTTTTCACATCCATTTGATAAAGTTTCATTTCATGATGTGATGCATATGCAAGGAGGATACGAATGACTTCTAGTCTTGCAACCGGTGCAAAGGTCTCTCCAAAATCCAAACCTTCAACTTGAGGGAACCCCTTTGCAACTAGTCTTTCCTTGTTCCTCACAACAACGCCTTGATCATCTTGCTTGTTGTAAAATACCCACTTTGTTCCAATGACTCTTGCACCTTGTGGTCGCTCTTCAAGAGTCCAAACTTCATTGCGGGTGAAGTTGTTCAATTCTTCATGCATGGCATTGATCCAATCCGGATCTTGAAGAGCTTCTTCTACCTTAGTAGGCTCAAAGCAAGAGACAAAAGAGTGATGTTCAATAAATGAAGTAAGTTTTTATGAGCGAGTCATTACTCCATTTGATGGACTCCCTATGATGAGATCTTGTGGATGTGCTTGTAGTAGAGGTGTATTTCTTCTTTCAACCACTTGAGGGGGAGGTTGTGGAGCATCAACATCTTGTGCTTGTGCCACCGCTTGATCATGGGAGACATGAGTATCTTCATTTTCAACTCTCCCATCTTTATCACCATCTTGTGGCACACTTGATGAAGAAGGTGGATTTATCACTTGTACATCATCTTCATCATCATTTGGCTTGATGTCTCCAACTAGAATATTCTTCATGTCCTCCCTCAATGGTTCATCACCTACATCATCAAGATTATCATGTGCTCCTTGGGAGCCGTTAGATTCATCAAATTCCACATCATATGTTTCTTCAACCAAGCCGGTGGCATGATTAAATACTCTATATGCTTTGGACTTTGATGAGTAACCAACAAGGAAACTAATATCACAACGCCTTTGAAACTTCCCTAGGTGTTGCCGCTTCTTGTAGATGTAGCATTTGCAGTCAAACACCCTAAAGAAGGAGATGTCCGACTTCTTCCCATTGAGCAACTCATAAGGTGTCTTGCCAAGAAACTTTTGAAGGAATAGGCGATTGGATGCATAGCATTCGGTGTTGATAGCTTTCGCCCATAGAGCTTTGGGAGTGTTGTACTCATCAAGCATTGTTCTTGCTAGTGTGATCAATGTCCGGTTCTTTCTCTCAACTACACCATTTTGTTGAGGAGTATATGTTGCGGAGACCTCATGCTTGATTCCAACTTCATCACAATAGGCTTCTATGTTTGTGTTGTCAAATTCCTTCCCATTGTCACTTCTAATCTTTTTGAGCTTCACTTCAAACTCATTTTGTGCTCTCTTGGCAAACTTCTTGAAACATGATGCAACTTTGGATTTGTAATGAAGGAAGAATACCCATGTGTATCTAGAGTAGTCATCAACAATCACAAGACAATAAAGATTTCCTCCCAAACTCTTGTATGTTATTGGTCCAAATAAATCCATGTGAAGGAGTTCTAGCACTCTTGTGGTTGACATGAAAGTTTTTGTAGGATGAGTATTTGCAACTTGTTTGCCGGCTTGACATGCACTACAAGCTTATCCTTCTCAAACTTCACATCCTTCAACCCTCTCACCAAATCATTCTTCATTAGCTTCTTAAGTGAGCTCATCCCAACATGAGCAAGTCTTCTATGCCATAGCCACCCAAGAGTTGTTTTGGTGAATAGGCATGTCTTCAAGTTAGCATCTTCGGAGGTGAAGTCCACTAGATATAGGTTGTTGTATCTAAATCCCTTGAATATCACTTGTTCATCATCTTTCTTGGATACAACAACTTCCTTCTCGGTAAATAGGCATTGGAAGTCAAGATCACACAATTGTCCAACGGATAGCAAGTTGCAGCTCAATGAAGCAACATATAGCACATTTGAGATTGAATGATCATTTGATATTACCACTTTGCCCAATCCTTTGACCTTGCCCTTTGAATTATCTCCAAATGTGATTCTTTCTTGTCCATCTACTTCTTCATCTAGTGAGGTGAACATACGAGGATCACCAGTCATATGTTGTGTGCAACCACTATCAATTACTCAATGACTTCCACCGGTCTTGTAGTTCTCCTACACACAAGAGATCAAGCTTTAGGAACCCAAACTTGTTGAGGGCCCTTCACCTTCTCAACAAGTGACTTTGCTACCTAAATTTTCTTAGGCCTATTCTTGTTGGGAGGTCCTAAGAACATGACTTTCATCTTTCCACTAGAATCCTTTCTAAGCATGTAATGAGCATTGAAAGCAAAAGGTCTAGCATGCTTGGGCAAGGATTGTGGTGGTGGAGTTTGACACTCATGGGCAAAGTGACCTTCTTATCCACACTCAAAGCTTCTCTTTGGCTTTGGCTTTGGCTTTGATTGTTGTTGTTGAGCTTGAGCCTTCTTCTTCTCTTGATTTGCCATATACCCAATGCCACTTCTATCCATCTTCATGACGGTGTTCATTAGTAGCTCACTTTAAAGATGCTTGCATCTTGTGAACTTGCTCAATCCAATCTTGAGATGCTCTTTTTCCAACTTGGGCTTCTTGTTCTCTTCCTTGAGTGCATCATTGTTTTTCTCTTCCTTGAGTCTCTTGTTCTCATCTTTTAGCTTCTCATTCTCAAGGATCAAGTCACCATCATGATCAAGAGTTTCTAGCACAATAGTGTTGTGGGTTTTGAACTCTTCAAACTATTTCTTGAGCTTTTCATTATCATGCTTGAGCTTGACATATTAATCAAAGTTATCAGACTCAACCACTTGCTTGCCCTTGCTACTAGAACTTTGCTCAATGCTCTCAATGATCAAATCATCACATGATGTAGCTATATCAATCTTAACAATATCGTTAGTAGCATCATGTGGCTCATTGGATAAATATTCTTGAGCAATAACAAGATTATCATGATTAATCTTAAGAGTAGTATATTCATCTTTTAGCATGTTGTGGCTAGTGATGAGCTCATTTTGTATCTTCTCAAGTGTATCATGTTTTTCTTTAAGCTCTTTCTTAGAAGATTTAAGCTCCTTGAGTTTAGATGACATAGCATCATTTGCTTCTCTAAGCTCAACACTAGCCTTTTCGGCTATATCACATTTTGCTAAAAGAGAATCATTCTTAGCATCTAGCTTGTCATTCTTGGCTCTAGTTTTTCTAATGATCTTAGTGTATTGATTTAGCAATTTAACAAGATCATCATAAGAAGGTGATTCATATTCATCATCATCACTATCACTATCATCATTGCTAGCATTTTCATCACCACTACTATCATCATGTGATACCTTTCGTTCACCTTTGGCCATAAGGCATAGGTGTGTAGAGGATGATGGCGGTGGTGTCGGTGAAGATGATGAGGAGTCAATCACAATTGCGACCACCTTCTCATTATCACTATCATCATCGAATGAGCAACTTGATGAATCAATGTCCATGAGCCAATCACCGACGATGTATGCCTTCCCACTCTTCTTCTTCTTGTGGAAGTCCTTCTTCTTGCCATCTTTCTTCTTGTATGGCTTATCTTCCTTCTTCTCATCTTCATCACTTGAATCATCTTTCTTGCCCTTGTTCTTGTTCTTGTACTTGTCTTTCTTGGGCTTTGTGCATTGGTATGCTAGATGACCAAGTTCTCCACAATTGTAGCAATCCATCTCCGAGATTGGCTTCCTTCTAGATCTAGTGAAGAACTTCTTTTTCTTGCCATCGAACTTGATGCCACTCTTGTTGAGCTTCTTTAGCATCTTGGCGGTTCTTCTCACCATGAGAGCAAGACTTGCATCATCAATTTCATCATCACTTGAGCTCTCATACTCGAGTCTTGCTTTGCCCTTCTCTTGGCTAGCTTTGAATGCTAAGTCTTTTTCTTTCTTCTTTGTAGAGGATGAGCCATCTTGGGGTGTGATATGCATGTACATCTCATGAGCATTGATCTTTCCCAAGATTTACGTTGGTGTAGTGGTGGAAAGATCACCTTGATGAAGCACGGTCACAATATGCCCATATTTGTCAATGGGGAGGACACTCAAGATTTTTCTTACAACATCGGATGGTTGCATTTGAGTGAGTCCAAGCCCGTTGACTTCCTCTACAAGAATATTCAAGCGTGAGTACATTTCATTAGCACTCTCTTTAGGAAGCATCTCAAATGAATTTAGCTTTTTCATGACAAGATGATAGCGTTCCTCACGCTCGCTCTTAGTTCCCTCATGGAGCGCACAAATATCCAACCATAGTGCATGGGCGTTGTGGTAGAACCACCTAATCTAATGCCTCCTAGGAGTGCTTGTCTTTCATTAGACACTAAGCACTCAGGGGAGAACACCAAATTACTCGGTTCCGTCGGGCACACCCCAGGGGAGAACCCGAAAATCCACATTTTCGCCATCAGGATCACAAATGAGAGAATAAAGCTTACATCATTCATAACCATTTCTTACATCACTTTTAGTACAACATCAGAGTAGAATATTGATTACTTTATCAGCGGAATGTAATTATATTATCAGAGTTACGAATAACTTAATGTAACAGTGGAATATAAACATGCTAACAGAGTTATGACAATTTAAGTTAACAGAGTAATTGACCTCATCGCCTTATAGGTGCATGGGATCCTAAGGTTTTGGGAATCCTTGTGAGGCGGCTCTAAGTATTCCAACATCTAGAACTTCTAAATACGCCTCCATGTGGATTTTCCAATATGGAAAATCATCCCCCTCAAAGATAGGAGGAGGTCCATCCCCGTGAGACATCTTTCTCTAGGCGGTTAAGCCAAAATATGTGAGCATGAGGCTCCGATACCAATTGAAAGGATCAAGATGCCCAAGAGGGGGGTGAATTGGGCTAATTCTAAATTTCTTTACAATAATTAAGTCCTACGGTTAGCCCAATTAACCTCTTGTGCCTAGAAAGTGTTTCTAATGTTCTACCGCACAAAAGTTTTGCACCCTAAGTTCTAATCCTACTCTAGCATGGCAATTCTATGAATGTAAATGACAACAATTGAATTGCTCAAAGTAAAGAGAGAAGGAGGAACGTGGCGATGTTTTGCCGAGGTATCGGAGAGTCGTCACTCCCCACTAGTCCTCGTTGGAGCACCCGCGCAAGGGTGTAGCTCCCCCTTGATCTGCGCAAGGATCAAGTGCTCTCCACGGGTTGATTCTTTGACACTCTATCGTGATGAATCACCCACAACCGCTCACAACTTGAGTTGGGTTATCCACAAGCTCTCCGGATGATCACCAAGCTCCCAATCACCACCAAGCCATCTAGGTGATGGCGATCACCAAGAGTAACAAGCACGAACTCTCACTTGACCACGACAAGCCTAATGAGAAGGGTGGATGCACACTTTGCTACTCTTGCTTTCACTAATGAGGCCTCTCTTTTGGATTCTCAAATCTCAATCACCTCACTAGGACCTTGCTCTTCTTGGCACTCTAAATGGTGTTTCTCAGCTGTTGGAATGAGCAAAAGTACCCCCTCACACGAATAGAGGAAGTATTTATAAACCCAAGTTTAAAACGAACCGTTATGTGCCTCTGCGGGGTGATTGGATGCTCCAGTCATGTTAACCGGACGCTCCGATCAGTTCTCCCCAAA
Source organism: Miscanthus lutarioriparius (assembly GCA_904845875.1). Classification (NCBI taxonomy): domain Eukaryota; kingdom Viridiplantae; phylum Streptophyta; class Magnoliopsida; order Poales; family Poaceae; genus Miscanthus; species Miscanthus lutarioriparius. Next base: position 54,256,919 of record CAJGYO010000013.1, read on the forward strand.
ACCCAGTTTTAAAGTAGGGACCGGACGCGTCCGGTCGCGATTTTCCCTCTCTGGAACCTTACTGGAGTCGAGCGGACACAGGCACCCAGCATCCGGTCGCTCAACTCTTAGCGTCCGGTCGCACCAGACGATTTCACCTAGATCAAATGAACTAACTAGACTCTGCGCCAGCGTCCGGTCACACCGAAACCAGCGTCCAATCAACATTTAACCCTCCATTCACTTTCAACTCGTGATTATGTGTGAGTGAAGTTTGCTCCAATTGATCTAAGGGCTATTTAGGAGCTATCTAGTGCTAGATTTGACAAGTGTGCACCACAGCTAACTCACTAGACTCACCTAGGTCAAACTACCCGTCCATACCCCCCTTAATAGTACGGCCAAAGGAAAAACAAAGTCCTAAACTACTCTAAGTGTCTCTTCAACACCAAACAACACTTAGAACTAGTCCATCCTTAACCTTGCCGTCCATCCTTTGAAAACCTAAATGATTTCCATCGTAGGGGCATGACAACCATGATTGCCCAATCAATCTCCATTACCGTGACATAATTTAATTGCCTTTGCAAAACACATGTTAGTCACAGTAATCACGTATTGTCATTAATCACCGAAACCCAACTAGGGGCCTAGATGCTTTCAATAGGATAACAAGGATGATCCCATACAATACTTGCCTTAAACTCTGATCCTTCTTCAAGTCCAAAACTTCAAAGATCTGCTTCTTGATTCACCACGTATAACTCACCGACTAGACATGATCATAAAGCACCACATAAGCATCCATGCAATCATACACGAAGCAAACAATAGATCTAATTGAGAACAGTACACCAATCATAAAATCAAGATGAAAAGTTTGTAAAACGGATCTAAGTCTCACTACGAACACACAGACACGAAAATCACGCTAATCAGAGCTTCGGTGAAAAAGATACATCTACCGATAGATCTGCTGTATACGAGGAAAAGAAAACTATAGGCTTTATTTATTTTAACTATATAAAAGCTTATATAAATTGAATTAAGTCAAATTTAGATTCGAATTATAAAACTAAAGTAAAACAAACCATATTTTATTTATAAAATTCAGTTGCATAATCATTAATCAAGATAGGATTTAAACCATGAAATTTCAGAAATAGTTATATGGTAAACACTGTTACTAACACGTAGATCTTGTTGCAATGAATCTAGCACAACTTGAACGGGTCAATTCGGAGCTAAAACGTAGAAGATATGAATTAAACAAGATTTCCTTTATTAAAATAATAGATTAAATCTAACCTCAAGTTTTAAAAGTTGAAAACATATCTAACAGTCGTATGAACATGTAGATTATGAAATTACGAACCTAACGCAAGTTGAACGGATCAAATCGGAGTTAAAACGGAGAAGTTATGACTAAAACAAAGTCAGTGGCAAATCTGTAAATAAGTGAAAACGTATTTTGAATCTAAACCGAATGAACTACGCTTTCCAAAGAAGAAAACGGATTCTGAAAAAGGTGCTATGGACTGCGGGTTGGAAAACGGAAAACTAGAGTGGCTCTTTAGAAATTATGCCAGGCGAAGAGGTAACATGAAATCTCGACCGTCGGATCATGATTGAACGGCGCTGATTAGATCACGGGGAAAAAGGAGAGAGCCAGCCGGCGGCTACAGTGCTCACGCGCGGTGGTCGGCCATTGCCAACGGCAACGGAAATCGACCTACAGGCCACGAGAGAACAAACTATAGGTACACAGGGAGAAGGAGAAGGAGATGGCGAACGCACCTAGGGGGATTTTGGCGGCGCGGAGCAAGAGGAGATGGCACTGTGCTTGGCTGGGCGACGGCGGACAGCGGCACGAGCTTCACCCAGCGGGATCCAGGCGGCGGCGCTGGCTAGCTTGGGGCAAGGGCGGCGTGCTCTCAGGTTGGAGGCAGCGGACGCGGGCGGTATTTATGGGGCACGGAGACTTGGGCGGCACGGCGCACGAGACGTGGCGGCGTCGGCGCGGTGTTGTCCGAGCCGGTCACGAGACGGAGGAGGAAGGAGACCTGACGGGTGGGCCAGGCGCGTCAGCGGGGCGGAGAGAGGACGCGCGGCGCGGGCGTCTGGCTGGGCCTTGCGAAGCGGCGCGGGAGGGAGTGAGGCGACCAGCGCGGGAAACGGGCCGAGGAAGATGGGCCGGCGCGGAGAGGAAGCAAGGCCGCGTGGGAAAAAGAGGCAGACCGACTGGGCCGAAAGTAGGGAAGAGGAGAGAAGAAACTCATTTTCCTTTTTCCAAATTTTTCCAAATCGATTTCAAAATGCAAATTTAAATCAATTTGAAATCTAACTTCAAACCAAGCAATACAAAATATTATGCAACAGCATGAATGCACGTTCATGGTCGTTGACCTATATTTGATTTTATTTTGATAAAAATTATTATTTTCTAAATTCAAATGCCCACAAAATTGCATAATAAATCAAATTCTCCTATTTTGAAAATATTGTAAATTTTAGAGTGTTACACTGGCGCTTATTAGAGAGACTCAGACTGAGTCACTGAGACTGAGAGATACAATCGTCGGCGTGCTAATGCAGCTGAGAGCTGAGTGATAAGACAGAAAACCCCGGTTTGAACACAGACTGCATCTCGATCTCATCTCTTTCTTTGTTTTCTTTTCTTCTGTCTGGCGAGAGGATCGGATGAGATCTTATCTTCACGGCGGTGTGTGTGACTTGTGCTCGCTCGTTCATATTCAGCTGGCGACACTCGACTTGACATTTGATGAATGATGATGCTCCTTACTTTGTTCAGCCTGAGGCTTCTGGGCATCCATTAATAATTATTACATCACAAGGGCTACCTGCTGCGTGAATTTTGTGCTCACACTGTCACACATGCATGAAGAATAATTGTCTAGACGCGTCCACTAATATGCTTTTTTGACAGCACGTGCACGTATAGCACATGCGGTGCGGACATACATGCATGGTCTGGTTGTGGTTGGGTCACATCACATACTTTCAGACGTCGCCTGCTGGGAATTGCGTGTTTGGCTGCTGGCATATGCTGATCGACTTGTGTGTGAATCTGTTTCTTTTGAGGGAAAGCATCTACTCTTATTAAAGCAGTTAGCTTTGGCCGCCTCGTAGCCCATCCACGTCACCCTAAATAGCCTCAGTCGTCCGATCTCCTCATCCGATGGCTGCGGTTGCTCCCTCCGGATTCTGGTAGAAGAGGATTCTTCTTCTTCTGCGCCGCTTCTCTAGCTTCCCCTCTGGTTACCTTGCTCCAGAACGTCTCCTCTTCAGAATCAGCGTAGGCCAAATATATACTCCAACCAGCTTCAGCTTCTACCTCCTTCTCAATCCTTCTCCTTCCCGGCTCGAAAAAAGAGAGTTGTCCTCATCCTCCGTCTCCTCCCTCACCGGCCTCCCCTTCCTCTCTCTCCGTGCCTCCCGAGGGGCGCCACCAGGCGGCGGCGGCGGCGCCAGCCCTCGCCCTCCTCCCCCTCGCGTCGCGGCGTGCGAGCCGGGCCAGCGCCGCCGGCTCATCGTCGAGGTGCAGCCGGAGCACGACGGCGCCCCGGGCCACCGCAGCACCGGCCCCGGCTGCGGCCGTCACCGGCGATGGTGCAGTGAGGACGGGCGCCGCCGTTGACCACCGGCGTGGCTGCACCCCCAGGTGCTGCCTCTTCCCGTCGGCCCGCATCTGCTACTGTGCTCCACAAAACCCTACCACTGCAAGGCAGGGCAGCGTCGCGGCGCCAACGGATCCACGGCGGCCGGCGCCTTCTGACGTGGCACGGTGCTCCCCCCCATAGCCACAGCCATGGCGCCCCGCACCCCGCACCAGGCCGCGTGGGATGCGGTGTGCGCGGTGGCCGTGGCCAGCCGTGTCATGCTGTTTTCTTGGGTTCTTTTCTTATCTTGCATCTTCTGAGGTGAGATGTTTGATTGAGTTTTACGTCTTTTGGGGAGCAACATGGTATGCTGGTCTAATTTCATGGAAATAGTACACTCCAACCAGTAGATGTTACTGCAAGGTGCAAATAATTCATTATGCTATACATATTGATGATTCAAGAATTGCAGTGTATTTACATACAATTTTCTTTAATATACTTTTAGCGATTCTACTTATGTATGTTTTAAAAAGAAATTTTAACTGAAATATGCAGTTTGATGTGCGCTGTTGATACAGTTGAGTGATTTCTTGTTGAAAATACTAACCAAGCTGCCAGTCTTAGGTTGTATGGTGCTCTCAGTAGAAGCTTTGCGTGGCACCGTAGCTGGCTATTTTTCCTGCTGTGGACATAGTTAGGTGAGGGGGTGCTAACTTAACTACAGGATGTCTCAGTCTAATGGCTTCCTCTGGCTGATGATAAAAAAAGGTTCAATGTTCTTGATGTGTATAAAAGTAGCCTGCAGTGACAACCATTTTCTGGTTTCCTAATTCAAAATGGCTCATATTACTCTATATGTCTTCGTAATATATTTGCATGGTTGTATTAGGAAATGTATATGATAGGTACTCTTTTTTTACATTCTGGATTTGTCTAATTTGTTTTTGAGGTAATTGTATTGGCATCAGCTCTGCAGATCAATTAAGGGCAAAGAGTCTTATGTACAGGATGGGCAAAAGCCCAAACACAACAGCAATTGGTTTGTACTAAATTTTTGGGTGCTCTGTTCTATGTATACAGTGATTCATTGAGCCCATAATCACTGTATTGGTTCATTGAGTCATCGTTATTATGGACTCTGTCATATTTAACTTCAACATAGCCCTTCTTGAGCAGTAGAATTTGTATAGCCTGTAGAACAATATGCATTTCCGGTCTGATAAAATATATTCTATCTGTTACAACAACCTCTTGATGATCTGCATGTACATATGCTTCCTTATAGCTACACTTTTAAAGGGTCTGCGGAAAATCATCTCACTTTACCGTGTATCATGGATATGTGCCTGTTCAATTAGATTATTAGTCTGGTGATGCTGCCTTCAAGACCTTATGTATCGAAATAAAATGATGTAGTTTCAGACTATCTGAATTGGTGGCCTCTGAATAAAATGGTGGAACTCAAGGTACGTAACTTAGCGGTGCCACTTCTAGCTGTACCTTAACCTTATGCAGCAAAATAAAATGATAAACTTTCAGATTGTCTAAATTGGTGGCTTCTGGACAAAATGGCGGACCTTCATGTATATAGCTGTGCACTGATAGTTCTATATATGTTCTCCTCCCCATTTTTGACTTGATAAGAACTGAAAATAACAGTGGGTAAATACTTTTCTTTTGAAAAAAAATTGCTTCATTCTTTTCAAGTAATACATCCATACTGTGAACTTAAAATCTATGTGCTTCTATCCTTGGATTACTTATGTTACAGAGTTGTTAATGCCCATGCTTCGTAATAGTTGTGGTAAAAAATATGTAATTGTTATACATAATTACTCTTCACAGCTTATGGTCATTAACTGTTGTCATTTTCTGTGCCATCTAATATGTTATAAAGTATAATTTCAATACTGATTGCTAGACTCCTATACTGCTTAAATAATGACGAGCGAGATTGCGGTTGGGCTTTAGCCTTGTTTCATGCCTTTGCAGGCTGATTTGTATAGCCTCTACAATAATTTGCTAGATGCTACTTTGGGTGAGGCCATCCATCGTTGTCACTGACTACAACAAAAGGACCTGCTTTCACTAACGAAATAGAATCAGATTCAGGTCAGCTCATGCTCCACCTCCCACCCTCTTGGCACCCATGAGCTATAAGAACACCTCTTCTACGACTCCAGGCCAGTTTTGCATGATGAGTGCATATATGTAAAAGGCCCTTCGAATAGCAGATGCAATACATACCTATGAAGTCCTCTTTAGGTTTTCCAGTCTTACACCATATGTAGTACATATACATATAGTTGTGTGCCACTCTTAATTTAATTCCCAATTCATTAGTCAAACATACATCTTCTCTTATAATTAAGTTTCAAATGTATGCATATATCCTCTGAACTTTTTCGATGTATATCTACCTACCTTATTACTTATAATACAGTCTATATATATTCTCCATATTTCAAATCATTCCTATGCTCGCCTATGCGCGCGATGGCGCGTGCCCTGCACTAGTGAGCCATGAATATGATCCTCCCATGTGCCATGTGCCTTGCCCGGTTTTCCCCTGAGGCCCTGAGACATGAGAACACACTTGCCGTTGGCCCATTGCCGAGATGCGAGATGGCACTGCCTACCTCATGTAGCTTTGCTCCTCACACATTTTTTTTTAAACGGTCCGCAGGAGCTCTGCCGAACTTGTATCGGTAAAGAAGGGAACAAGCACCGTACAAAACAATCACACAAAAAAGCAAAAGCACAAAGACTAAGCTATGTCTCAAGTAAGGGAGGAAGGAATGACCTCAAAGTTTTTTTTGGCTCCTGCTGCACACCAGAGCCTAGCCTCTTCCTTTATCTTGCCAATGAGTGCTTCAGTTGTGTTATGGCGGCGATAAAATATTCTCGCATTTCTCTCTTTCCAAATCTCCCATGCTACTAAGATGGTTAGTGAACCGCCTTTGCCCGCAAGCCTGGCGTTGTGCCGATTGCTCGCCACCAATGATTTGTAGAACGAAGATTGCCCCACTGAGAAGTGGATGGCAAGTTGCCACCCGTCCAAGTACGCACGGCATTCCAAACTCGGAGGCTATAGCGGCAGTGAGCAAGTAGGTGAATGGCAGATTCATCCGCACTATGGCAAAGGGGGCAGACCTATTGATTGGGACATCCGTGTTTTTGGAGGCAATCGGAAGTCCAAAGGCGATTTTGGAAAGCAAGCCAGGCAAAGAATTTGCATCTAGGAGGGGCCCAAGTGCGCCATATGAGCTTGTCGTGGTTAGTGGAAATGGATCCCAAGAATTGAGTCAAGTATGCCGAGCGTGTTGAGTATTCACCAGACGCACAGAACCGCCAAGTGATTTGGTCCTGTAAATTTGGGTCAAGGTGAGTGGAACGAACCTTCTCCCAGAGGCTCACAAACTGGAAAATTTGGAGAGCGGAGTTTATGTGTAGCACATTCAAGTCCTGGACCCAAACATTTTCAGCTACTGCCTGTTGAATTGTCGGTAGCACTAGCTAGTAGTTAGACAGATGTACTTTTATTTTAAGAGTTGCTGTTGCCATATTACTAAGTATTGCATCATCATTTCATACATGTAGATCACGAGTTGGTAGAGTTCGTGCTCATGGACGAATAGGAGTATGAGGAAGTCATTGAGGAGTACGAGGAGGAGATCCTCATGCAGGAGGGAGCCCTAGAGCCTTTTGGTGCTGACTTTGCTGACCTGTCGCCTACCGAAGGCAAGCCCCGGTGCATTACCCCTATTTTAATGATCACTAAATATATATATGATGTGTATTTACGTACAGGTATTTTATGAAAACTACATGCATAAATATATCTACCTATGAGTCCTACTAGTACAGGTCACGTAGCTGCTATGCTCAGGATATCGGTAGCGTGAGTAACCTGTCGTTACCCACAAATAGGTAATAAATATGATCACTCGTGATAAAATGTTGTAAAGGTAAATGGTGACCGAGCAGAGATGTGGTTTGGGTATTGGTGGGTGTAAGGGGTTGTGTCCTGCGGCCAACAGGGCATAGCTCGGTTACACTTTTTCCCTATCTATGTCGATTAAGGACCGGTCGTTGCATAAGGCATCGTGGGCAAGTCACAGACTTATTATCCCAATCACACACTTGGGTATGGGCGCAGGGAAGACTCATTGCTCTCTTGTCGTGGATCCGTCTCTTTCCGGATCAACTGATTGGAGGCGGAGATGGTGGAGGTCCTTGCACCGCACTGAGTCTAGGACTCAGGAGTGGGGGCTTGGAGTCCAAGTTTGGATGGGGACCTAGACACCCAGGACATGAGGGTGATGGGTTAGTCCTGCTTGTGCCTGGGGTACAAGCAGGGCGTGTGTTTTCAGGGTACCCAGCTAGGGGCATTGATTCGCAAATCGCCAGGCAATCCGATACGGCTTGTTTCGTGTCTAGCACCGTAGTAAGAACTGAAAGATGGAAGATGATGAAATGGAACGGTTTGCTCAACTCTTGCTTGAAAGTAGAACATGTGCTTACATAGAATGGATAAATAATAAATTAATACGGCTATTAATAATATCATAAGTAAGGACTCACTAATAGTATTACTTTCTGCCAAAAGAAACCAGCAAACCATAAAGCTTATCATATTCCTTGGAGTCTGGACATTATTCCCACTAGTCGGATAAGTTTTGCGAGTACATTGTGTACTCAGGGTTTATTTACCCCTATTACAGGTAATGCATGAGAAGTACCTTGTGTGGAGGATTCTTCTGGTGGGCTCAGACGCATCCTCGTTCCTTATCGCTACATATTTATTCCGCTGTTTATTATTCCGTACTCTGACATTTGGTAATGTAATAATGTACTTTCCAAGAACTTCTGATGTATGAAATGGACAAGTATTGTAACTCGTTCTTATTATTGGATCCTTGGGAAAAATGTGGATCTTTCAGGTTCTCCCTTGGGGTGTGCCCGACGGATACCTCCGCTGTAGCTTGCTTTCGGGGTGCTTAGAGTCTGGTGGAAGACAAGCTCCTCCGTCAGTGTGTTATTTCGGGCGGTTCTGCCACAATTGGTACCAGAGCCAATAATGGTTATGAGTTTCATCACTCTTTTTAAAAACTTAAAAATTTAACCAACAAAAGTCTTGCGAAAAGTAGGATGCGATTATATTATGTAAATAAGTATAAGCCCTAGCAATATGGTCTATCTAGGATAGCGGCACTGGTTTTTATCTAATCAGTTTTCTGCAGGTACACTGACTTACGTTGCGTAAGAGATCGCTTAGTATACGGAAAGTGAGGATGTGATGTGCCGAAAATTTTATGAATGCCACTATATTTCGGCTTGAGTGAACGTATAGGCCAAAGCATGCATCATGATAATAGCATCTTGCTTAAACTAAAATCCCCCTACACGTATAATTGGATTAGTAAATTGATAGGATTAACTAAAGGAATGCTTTAATAAATGTGTTGTTATTTCTCTATCCCTTGCTTCTGATCAGGAAGGTTGTTCTAAATGGATGGTTCCTATCTCTTACAGATGAATCTAAGGTCCAGACACGGGAGCACCAGTGCTGAGGCGGCTCACGGTCTTGGCGAGGGCCAAGGCGAGAGTGGCCGGGCCAATGAGCACGGTAGCGGGGGGAGTCAGGAGGCTCCACTTTTGGCTCCTCATCCTTTTCCGCCGCCGCCACCGCCACCGCCAATGACTCACGCTGAGATGATGGTGGAACTGATGGCTGCTCGCTACGAGTCAGCCCATGCCATGGAGCTAATGGCACAAGCTATCGCTGGCTTCGCCCGCGGAGGCCACGGGGGCAATGGTGGGAACGGGGGTGGTGCCCGCTATCCGGAGGGACCCTCCTCTTACCAGGATTTCCTCAAGACCCACCCGCCCACTTTCACGCCGACAGATGAGCCCTTGGATGTGGAGCACTGGCTTTGCATTCTGGAGCATAAGTTTCTGTTGCTCAACATGGCCGACGGGGCAGAAAGTGCGCTTTGTAGCACATCAACTATTGGGGTCCGCAAGTGCATGGTGGGATACCTTCCATGCCATGCATCAGCTAGATCATCCGGTAACCTGGCAGGAGTTCACCACATCATTCAGAGAGTTCTATATTCCTGCTGGTGTCATCAACTGGAAGCTGACTGAGTTCCTAGAGCTACGACAAGGGAGTATGACAGTGATGGACTACGTTAATAAGTTCAATCACTTATCCCAGTATGCTGGCATTCATGTGGACACTAATGAGAAGAAGAAGGATCATTTCTTTCGTGGCCTCTCTTATATCCTTCAGGAGAAGCTGTACACTACAAACTATCAGACCTTCGGGGCAATGATGAATGCTGCCATTGCCATGGAGGGCTTGCAGCGGGATTCCTATGCAGAGTGGAAGAGGAAGCAGGTGGCTGCGAGGTCTTCTAGCCACCCTCATACTCAGAAGGTACAGGTTGTTCGATGGGGGCCCTATCAACCATCAGGCGGGCATTCGTTTCGGTAGTCCCAGCAGACTTCTCAAACTTCTTCCACACAGTATCGGGCACCCACTTAGCAGGTGTAGCCCAGCAGCCTCAGGGACAATAGGTCCCACCTCACCAAGGGTTTGGAAACAAGCCTGGCACTTGCTTCAAATGTGGCAAAGATGGCCACTATGCCCGAGAGTGTCCCTAGAACTAGCCAGCTCGGTCAGCTCAACCATCGATGAACTCTAGGCTAGTCAAACGGACTGTGATCAAGAGGAAGGTGCTAGCCAGCCGATCCGAACATGTGAATTTCACGAATGCTGAGCAGATATTGCAGCAGGAACCGGTGATGGCTGGTATGTTTACCATCGATTCCCATCCAGCCTATGTGTTGTTCGATTCTGGTGCATCACATTCCTTTATGAGCATGGGATTTGTAGATCGGCATAACTTACCACTTATGGCTATACCGTATGCCTATAGAATCCGTACTGTGGGTTAGCAAATGTTCATCAATACCCGAACGGACACAGTAAGCTTGGTATTAGCCACCCACACTTACCGCCTACAGTTCATGGTAATGCTTGGGCAAGGCATTGATGCTATTCTTGGAATGAACTAGCTGCGGGTGTATGGGGTAGTCTTGGATTTGAAGCGGAGAAGTGTCAAGTTACGGCTTCCTTCTTCTGAGAATAGGATATCTCTTCTTGTACCCTCAGATCCAGTCTTACCTGTTGCTGCCCATGTTGAAGCCTCTCCTAATCTTACCCCCATCCCTGTGGTATGTGAGTTCCCGGATGTTTTTCCTGAATATCTTCCTGGGTTGCCACCGGACAGAGAGGTGGAATTCTCCATTGAGCTAGAGACTGGTACTGCTCCTATCTCCCGACGCCCGTACCGCATGGCTCCAAGGGAATTGGCTAAGATGAAGAAGCAGCTAGAAGAGTTGATGGAAAAAGGTTTCATCCGTCCTAGTTCTCACCATGGGGTTGTCCAACCATTTTTGTGAAGAAGGATGGTACTCTGCGGATGTGTGTGGATTACCGCCCTCTTAATGCGATAACAGTTAAGAACAAGTATCCTTTGCCCCGCATAGATACGTTGTTCGATCAACTAGCTGGTGCCAAGGTGTTCTCGAAGATTGACCTTCGATCAGGCTATCATCAGATCAAGATCAGACCACATGATATACCAAAGATAACTTTTTCTACAAGGTATGGGTTGTATGAGTACCTAGTGATGTCTTTTGGTCTCACCAATGCTCCTGCCTTCTTCATGTACCTGATGAATTCAGTCTTTATGCCAGAGCTGGACAAGTTTGTGGTAGTATTCATTGATGATATCCTGATATATTCCAAGAATGATGAAGAGCATGCCCAACACCTTCGGGTAGTACTGGCTCGACTAAGGGAGCACAAGCTGTATGCTAAATTCAGCAAGTGTGAATTTTGGTTAGATCGAGTGTAGTTTTTGGGGCATGTGTTGACACCTGACGGCGTTTTAGTAGATCCCAGCAAGAAGCAAGATGTGATGGATTAGAAGTCTCCCAAGTCTGTGCACCAGATTCATCAGTTCCTTGGTCTAGCTAGGCACTATCGGCATTTCATCCTGGATTTCTCCAAGATAGCCCAGCCAATGACCAAGCTGCTCTAAAAAGAAGCTAAGTTTGATTGGAGCCATGCCTATGAAGAAGCCTTCCAAGCTCTGAAGACATTTCTGACCACTGCTCCTATGTTGGCCCAACCGGACATTGATAGACCCTTTGATGTATACTATGATGCCTTGAAGACAGAGTTGGGATGTGTGCTTATGCAAGATGGGCGTGTGATAGCTTATGCTTCACGCCAACTGAAAAAGCATGAGGTGAATTACCCCACTCATGACTTAGAGCTGGCTGTTGTGGTCCATGCTCTGAAGATTTAGAGGAACTATCTGTTGGGAAACAGAGTGCATATCTTTACAGATCATAAGAGCCTAAAGTATATTTTTACTCAGTCCGAGATGAATATGAGGCAAAGGAGATGGTTAGAATTGATAAAGGATTATAATTTGGAAGTCCATTATCATCCAGGAAAGGTCAATGTAGTGGCTGATGCTTTGAGCCAAAAGTCACATTAGATTGAAGAAACACCTTTGTCTCTCAACCATGCAGAGGTGTTGGCTCACATTGCCTTGACCTTAGAGTTGCTTGAGCAAATTATTCTAGAGCAAAGGCAAGACCCCGAAGAAATTCCCCACATCAGAAAATTGATTGCCGAAGGGTGTGGCCCTCACTTTAGTGTCGATGAGCATGGTGTAGTGAGGTACAAGGATAGGCTGGTGGTTCCATTCAGTGAGGAGCTGAGGAGGAAGATTTTTAGTGATGCCCATCATTCAAAGTTGTCTATTCATCCGGGTAGCAACAAGATGTATCATGATCTACGCCACTTATACTGGTGGTCCAACATGAAGCAGGACATCACCCAGCACATCGCGGAGTGCGACACTTGTGGTAGAGTTAAGGCAAATCATATGCGTACTCTAGGATATGTGGAAATGGGAAGATATTTCCATGGATTTCATTGTGGGTTTACCCTGCACAACCAAGGGCTATAACTCTATCTGGGTCATTGTGGATCGTCTCACTAAGTCTGCTCATTTTATCCTGGTGAAGATTTCATATACAACCAAGAAGTATGCTGAGATATACTTTGATCAGATTGTGACCCTACACGGCGTTCCCCTTACTATCATCTCTGATAGGGGATCAGTTTTTGTCTCTCGCTTCTGGGAGCAACTCTAGGAGTGTCTTGGGACTAGTCTCCTCCGTAGTTTAGCCTATCACCTCTAGACTGATGGCCAAACAGAAAGGGTAAACCAGGTGCTCGAGGACATGTTGAGAGCTTGTGCCATTTCCTTCCCTGAGAAGTGGGATGAATGCCTAAAGTTAGCTGAATTTTCTTACAATAATAGCTACCAAGAAAGCATTTGCATGGCATCATTTGAAGCTCTATATGGAAGAAAGTGTAGGACACCACTCAACTGGGTTGAAGTGGGAGACCATGGGTACTTTGGGCCTGAATTCATCAAAGAGGCTCAAGAGCAAGTAATCATTATTCAAAGTCACTTGAAGGCAGCTCAAAGCCGACAGAAAGCTTATGTCGACAAGCGAAGAAGGCCCTTAGAGTTTGTAGTTGGGGATTATTTATATCTCAAGGTGTCTCCTATGAGAGGGGTGCATCAGTTTGGTGTCCATGGCAAGCTAGCCCCTCGATATGTGGGTCCTTATCAGGTGTTGGAGCAGTGTGGCCCAGTTGCTTAACGTCTCTAGCTTCCCGATATTTTATCTATGGTACATAATGTGATTCATGTATCGCAATTGAAGAGATGTTTATGGGTTTCGGATGAAGCTGTGGGAATTGAAGGGCTTACCCTCCAGCCAGATTTGACTTATGTTGAGCACCCTGTCAAAATCCTGGATGAGAAAGAGAGAGTGACCAGGAACAGTGTGGTAAAGTTCTACAAGGTGCAGTGGCAAAACCATTCAGAGGATGAAGCCACATGGGAACAAGAGGGCTACATATTGAAGCATTACCCCCACCTTCTCGCTGGTTCTGATAATTAGTTGTTGCATCGAAATATATTTTCTATCTCCTCACACTAGGCACATGAAATCTCGGGTCAAGATTTTGTTTTAGGGGGGTAGATTTGTAACACCCTTGGTGTTACACTATACTATTTTTGCTAAAACACTGCATGATCATCATACTTGTGGGTAAATGTGTGTAATATAGGGTATACATCGATATTCGGAACTAATGTTATATTTCATGTCGCGTATTATCACTTAGGGTTCTAAATGAATTTTTATCGAACGGAAATGCTATGGAATGCATAGGCAAAATGTAGTAAGTTGGTAGCCCGAACTTCATAGGCGATGATGAAATACGTGCGGTCAAGAACAGGATTCGCTAGCTAGTGTATCGGTTAACTTGAAAATCGCATTCGATGCGAAATCGTTAGGACTTAGCCAAAATTTCCCACGTCGAACAATGCGTTGACGAAGCTACGTTCGGCAATTTTTGTAGAACGATCAGATTAGGTAGTGGCATGGTTTTTGGGTTTCCTCTAGTAGCCTGATATACCAGCTAGAGCGTAAAATAGGTGGTGTTGTTACTGGATCATCGGGTTGGTTTTTGTAGTAGCTTTAAAAAGCATGCAAGTCGCATGTTTGAATGGTGCCAGCACCTAGGCATGGTCACCGTACGGCTCTCGGCATTGCCGCCACGGCTACTGTTGCACTGCTGCACACACGGTCGCGTTTGGCTCTGCGTTCTTGGGCCACGACCTCCGCCGCCGCCGCCTTTGGCGGCACACGCAGCGCGCGCAGACGCTACCGGGTCCAGCAAGCCTAGCTGCTCTGCACCCCCCCCCCCCATCACGTTCGCCTGAGGCTACTGCTCGCCGTCATGTTGCACTACACCCCGGTCGCACTACGCGCCATCCGGCGCTGCCACACAGCTACTGCTCCCGTTGACATTCGGCTGCGTTCGCGTGGGCTTGCCCTCGTTTTCACGTTTGCGCGTGAGGCCACGCCAAAGGTTCCTGTCATGTCACCTGGAAGGTCACTGGCCGGCCAAGCCGCGCCAAAGCCAAACCAATGAGCTGGCCCCATCCTTGTTACCGAGCATGTTTGGTGGTTGAGTGGGAGGACAGCTTCATGCCTAACCTGCCACTGTTGCGGTGGTACAATGGAGGGGCGTCAATTTAAGTTTTTGCCATCGTCGGGCGCCATAAGTCCGTAGGCGTCACCCAAGCAATTGGCCTCGCATACTCCACATCTTTCCAATTAACCGTACACACTACGAGCTCGGGTAGTTAGCTTCTTATTAGAGTCGTCCCGACGTTCGTTCAGCCTACAGTGAGGTAATACGGGGCGTTCCCCTCGTGGCGGTCCGCCATGGCCGTCGAAGCGGGCGCACGGCTAGGGCGTCGTGTGGTGCTCCACTATTTCAATTAGGCTGTGCTTTGCATAGTGATTGACTTGGTGGCCTCGCTCGTGTAGCGGTTTCGCCGGCGGAGCAGCAGGTCACCGGGAACATCGTTGCCGCGCTTGCCGGGAACCAGAGCGACCCCGCGTACGAGGCCAGTCGCCTTGCCATGCCCTGCGACCTCGTCCAAGCCATCCTATGCATCGCTGGTAAGGCCCTCCTACTCCTAGGATAGCTGGGTGAGTCAATTGGAGTCGAGGCTCGCTGGAGTGCGTGGCCACCACCGGCGGACGTCGTGTCACCACTGTGTCCATGGCCGGTTGGATTGGGAGAATGATGGTTGTATCTAGAACCTCTAGGGTGTTATCGGTACTCTAGGAATGGAGGCTAGGAGTAGTGGTAGTGCTAGGCTGGACATTTAGCTGACTGTCCGCCGTCCACTGTGCCGCTTCCTAAGCTTAAATGCACGGACCATGGCATCCCACCTCAATTCAGTGCCTCTACAGCAAGGATTGGAAGCCAGCTAGCAAACCGACCCACACCAAGGCGCAGACAAGCCTTGTAGGCGGCCAATTTAGCGTTTTGACCGTCGCCGGGGCATGTACGCCGCCGTGGCCTAGGATTTGGGGGATAGCCATGACCCGAAGGTAAAACCCTCAATTGGTTGTGCCTCTGGGTTCGCTTTGATTCCCTCCAGCTGGTGCTTGTGTCAAGTTGGTCCAAGTCCTCGTCATGGGTGCGGTGACGCGCCGGTGCCGTGCTCGAAGCGCCGCCACGAGGTGCGGGCACACGTGGCCAGACCACCTTAGCACTTTCCGGCTTCGATCATCACCATAGCTCGGTCCTCGGTGAGTTTCTAATGCTTCCCCGCCATCTCTACCCCTCCGTTAGTGCCCTAGGTCGTTGGAACAGTCGCGCCACCGCCGTGGATAGCCGCTCGCACTGCAGCCCGTGTCAGTGCGTCCCTGAGCCCCTACCGCCACCCAACCTTGCGCGTTTGGTCGTAGAGGGTGGTCGGCCCCTTACTTCTGTCATAGAGGGCCTAGTTTGCCCGACGTAACCACCCTATGCCGTCGACCACAGCGCCGTCGAGCGCGAGGATCCCCAGGGATCTCCCCGTAGTAAAGCTGGAAACACCCGAGGGTTTGTTTGCAAAGTCGCTGACGGTAGGAATAGCGCGCATGGTAGTCGTATTATTACCTAAAAGCTCGAGGCTTTTCTACAAAACCATCACCGTGCACGGGAGCCCCTGGCCTTGGGCCGTTGCGACGCGCGCGTAGCCACGCCCGCACTGGGCTGCTGGACCGAATTGATAGCCACCGGCCCTTTTCTTTTCCTAAAGCATTTTCTAATATAGTTTCTAAGGTAAACTTGTAAATTCGATATAAATTTGTGTAGTTGACCAAAAATTATAAAACTAATTTTGTTAGGTTTCTAAAATTATGATCTATTTGCTAGTATATTTTGTTCACATAGCTTCATAGTAATTTCAAGAGTAATCTAATTAGTTTGAGATGCTTAATATTATAAAATATAAATTTGTAGAAATTATTGTGATAAATTGGTGATAGTGTTGGCTTTATAAATTTTACGGTAAATCCCTAACATTATTAGATGCCCAATGTAATTTTTGTAGATGCATAATAATTAGTTTGCTAAGTTAGCTAAATGAGCCCTAATTCAAATATATATATTTAATCAATAAAATGCTAAAACACCTTGGGATTGTAGAACTAAAACATTTTCTAGGGAACAATGCCTAGCCTAGTACGTTAGTTATTAGAGCTATCTCTTTAGCTTGTGAGGCATAATCGGATTCTTAGAGTTGCGGTTGCCGTTGATTAATTATGTCTCTGCGTTGCATCTACGTATATCATAATAGGAACAACGATGGATCGTAGAATCGACCGGAGTAGCAGAAAAGATGGCGCCTTGATGATCGTGTCACCACGATGGAATGCTAATCTTTGGTTAAATCTTACCTAGGCAAGCCCCGGTGCATAACCCCTATTATTCTGCACTTTATTTTATGCTTGTGCATTAAATTTAAGGAGTTGAATGAAACCCACTTGCTTATATATATCATTATCCTATAAGTCTTACTAGTATGGCAGGATCGCGTAGATTGCTATGTTATAGGACTCCGGTAAAAGTTGAGTGATTACCTATCACTCGCGAGAGATAGGAAAGATATTATTGTTGTTATTATCATATTACTATCATAGGGAATATACATGAATGATAATTGGAGACCAGGCGAGACTGTGCTTTGGATTTGGATTTGGACTTGGCAACCGAGCGAGGCTCTGGTTGCACTTGTTCCATCTGTGTCGATTGAGGACCGTCCGTCGCTATGGATGGTAGTCAGGTCACAGACTTATTATCCTGAGCACATACTTGCTTATGGGAGCGGAAAGACTTGTTACTCTCTTGTCATGGGTTCTGGCTCTTTCCGGGCCGACTTTAGGGGTGGGTATTAGGGGGAGGTCTAAGCACCATACTAAGACCGGGTCTCAGGTGTTGGGGGCTTAGAGTCTAAGTTTGGATGAGGACCTAGACCCCTTGACAGGAGTGAGACAAGTTGGTTCCGTTTGTGCCTAGGGTACAAGCGGGGCATGTATTTTGGGGTACTCATCTGGGATACATTGGTTCGTGAATCGCCATTTCTGTGAGACGGTAACGACTTGGCTATGGTCTAGCACCGTAGTAAGAACTAGAATATAAAAGATGGTAAAATGGTTCTGATTGCTTACCACATGCTTCAAAGTAGCTCAGGTGTTTACTTAGAATGATTAGCTAAGTAACTAAAAATAACTGCTAAAAACTTCGAACATAAGGATGCACCATTAGTAATGCTTCCTGCAAATGCAATAAACTAGCAAGCCAAATAAGCCGTGCATATCCTTAGAGTCTTTTATTTTCCTCCTGTCGGGTAAGTCTTGCTAAGTACAATTGAGTACTCAGGGTTTTATTCCCCCTGTTGCAGGTGACAGGTGGATACTAGAGCTGACTCTTATGTGTAGAAACCTCCTAGTGGGCTCAGAGAGGATTCCTTTCACGCTGCGATCGTAGTGTTTGCTTATAACCCTCATTAAAGGTTTTATAAGAAAAGATGTAACATCTGCTAGCATATCTTGTAAATAAATAGCCACTATGTTAATGCTTCACCATGTCAGTAAATTAATCTTTGTTTCCGTAGTAACTCTGATCATATGTTTATTTCCCGCTGCAAGATAAAACTTGTGAACCTGGAATGTATAAACTCGTTTACATGTAAAATGTTTAATTTCCGCTATTGCATTCAACTTGTTTAAGTACTCTGATAAAGTGATGTAAGAAATGGCTAAGAATATTGTAAGCTTTATCCTCTCATTTATGATCCTGATGGAAAAATGTAGATTTTTGAGTTCTCCCTTAGGGTGTAATCGACGGAACGGTATGATTTAGTGCACTCTCTTGGGTACTTATTGTCTAATGAAAGACAAGTACTCTTGGGAGGGCATTAGATTAGGCGGTTCTGCCACACGTGCCAGTGCATGCAGCGAGCTTGGCTGGTGACAAACATAAACAAATCTCGTTCCTAGAGAGCCTGGCTGAGCAACTGATTTAGCATCTCTAGAACCTGGCTCTAGTGCTAGTACAGCTAACCAATCAAGCCAACGTTGCATCCCGTGAGCCTGGGCAGCCTGCATGCGGGCAACCAAACGCCCCTTAGTTACAAAGGACTTCATAAGAAATTTTCCTATATAACTCAAATCCTCTAAAATTTCTCTATTTTTCCTTTGTTCGAAAGAAGCCTCAATCCTAAGAGATCAAAACTGCAAAGAACATTTATTGCGCAAAGTGTCTACAAGGAGGTGCCATGCTTAGGCCTATGAGCCTATTAAAAGGCTCACAAACAAATGTGAGTAAAACGTGCACATGACACGGAAAATGGTGAAATTTCTATGAGTTTGGCATAAATTAATACCCCCTTCGCTCTGAAAGGTCCTCATTTGGTTTTGATAATTGAGTGACAACCTAAGTGGACTAATTTTGTTTAATATGAGATACATAGGTAATTAGTCCATAAGTATACGTGTGTGAGCAACATATGTCATGGAGGTGAAAATGGCTCGGAGATGTTGCAAAGGCTCACATATGTGATGAAGGTGCTCATTGCATATGAGACATGACATAGAGTCATGTGATCAAGGTGGAGAAGATCAAGACAAGACTTGGCTCGACAGACGGTTGCAAGTGTGAAAGGAAGTTGAGTGATGACTTGGCGCCGATGGACCGAAGCGACGGTGAAGAGCAAGTGAGGTCAAAATCGATGAACCAATACGGTCATATGATGATATAAAGTGGATCATATCATTTGAGATTGGTTGGTGCATGTGTTGCATCAATATTGGAGGAGGTGGAATGGAATGTGCAAGGCAAAGGTATAACCTGTAGGGTATTTTATTTCACCGGTCATAGGTGTGTAGAGAAGTTTATGATCAGGTTTAGGATAGATGGCCGTACTATCAAGAGGAGCAAACTTGTTTGCACATCGGTCATCTAGTGTCACTCGAGTGATATAACTTTGCATCGTTACTAGGATCGAGTGGTGTGGTGAATTGAGTGATTAACTCCTTAAAAATGATTGTGAAAATGCTAACACACATACACATAGTGGTGTACACTTGGTGGTGTTTGCACATTTGCAAAGGAGAAGAAGTTGGAGTTGAAACAGATCAACTCGGTGAAGAAAAGGAGGAGCTCCAGGGGGCCTGACTCTTCCTCGGCAGGGACCAGACTCTGGCCCCTGCATCCGGTCAACCAGCGTGCAGTGAAGAGCGCTTTCGGTTCAATGATCAGACGCTGGCTAGGTGGAGAATCGGACACGACGCTGGTGCGTCCGGTCGCAGTGACGTATGCTGACATTATGACGCGAGGCGTGGTGGTGACGCGTGGTAGACGTAGAAGGACCAGACTCGGCCTGTGAGTCCGGTCATGTCTAACTTGACACGTCCGGTCTCAATTCAGAGGCTCGGGGAGCTCTCTAGAAACGATCAGACTCTGGTGAAGGAGCGGGGTCATCATGTGGAGGCAGCGTCAGATCGTCGTTGGTGTGTAGGCGCGCATGGACTGACACTGGGTTGCCGCGTCCGGTCGAGCTAGCGGTGCGTCCGGTCATCTCTTGACCGTTGGCGCGCGGTTGCCGACCGTTGGGATCGCACGGCCGAGGTTAAACACAGGGGACGCGTGGCGCGCATCTAGCGACCGGACTCAGGGGTGGCGCGTCCGGTCATAACGACCGACGTGTCCAATCGCTGTGATTCCAGCCTAGTGAAGGGGTAACAACTACTTTAGCCCTTGGGATTATAAATAGAAGTGTTGGCCAGCCTTGGGCCAGTAGCTGAGCACTCTTAAGCCTTGGTGGCTTGTGTAGGTGTACTTGGGAGCCCTCTAATTCACATACGCTTGATAGTGATCATCCGATTGAGTGTGAGTGCTATTCTAGTGCGATTGCATCGTGAGGTTGCATCGAGTGGCACTGGGTGATTGAGTTGTAAGCCGGTGGTGCTTGTTACTCTTAGAGGTTGCCACCTCCTAGACGGCTTGGTGGCTTATGACTCCGTTGAAGCACGCGAGAAGATTATGCGGTGCTCCAGAGGATGATTTGTGAGGGGGGTTGTGCTCACCCCGCGGGAATCGCGAAGAGCAACTCTAGTAGAGCGTGTCACTGAGCTACCCTCAATTTTGGGGTAGGTTCTTGCGGTGCCCGACGTGCGGGCTTGGCGGGTGATGCCGATTAGCCGACGAACCACCAAGTGAGCGGTCGACATAACGGGGACTAGCGTGTTGGCAAGCACGTGAACCTCAGGATAAAATCATCATGTCATCCTTGTCTTTCCATTGGTTTGCATTTCCTTTACACAAGCTTGTATTTACTTGTATTTAGTTGGCTTGTGTAACTTGCTAGTTACCTTCTTGCTTGTGTAGCATAGAAGTAGCTCCCTTGCGTGACTAATTCGGTTTGAATAACCTTGTTAGTCACTTTGCTTAGTTTATGTAGCTAAGTAATTTACGCTCTCTAATTTGGCTTGTGTAGCCTTGTTATCAAGCATTGCTAGTGAGCTTAGATGACTTTGTGCTTTTGCTTACTAGATTGTTTAGGAGCTCCCCCGGTTGCTTGAGTACTAGTTATATAGGTTTGTGTAACCTTTCTTCTAGAATTGATTAAGTGAGCTCTAGCTAGCCCGGCACCTTTGTTGCCTTAATAGGATTTTTATAAGGTACTTGTGAACTTAGAGGGGTATAGTCTTCACCCCCTCTAGTCTGACATCTCGACCCTACACGCTCTAAGTTATAGTCTACTTTAAAATTTGTTCTAAATCATTTTTAACTCCAAAAATCATACAAAGATGTATAAACATCAATAACATCAAATTAGTTTAACTACAAATATGTTCGTGCATTGCAATGAGAAAAAGCCCTAGCATGGCCAAACACAAAAACAGCCTAAAACTTAACTTTTTATATAAATTTTGGGTTATTGTTGGCAATAATATTTGTTTGTATATGTTTAAAACAATACTTTAAAAATCGTAGAACCAAAACCCATAGCTTAAACTTAGTTTGGCTCCAAAACAACTTAAATTAAAAGGAAAAATAACTTGGATAACTGTAACATCTCTTGTGTTAGGCACATGTTAAGTAGTGGATTTAAAGCTTAACAAAACTCGACAATTGTTTTTTATGTGCTCTAGTGCAAATTCTTACATGCGATGCTTTTAATGTAGGGTCTGAAATCTTTCAAATAAGATCAGAAGCCAAATCCTGATTTTTTTTGTTGGAAATTCCTCGGATCTCATGGTAAAGTTTTAGATTGCATGTGGAGTACGTTTCCCACTAGGATAAAACCACCCCTCTATTTATATGAGAGGATCTCGGCCGATTGAGAAATCCATCCATCCAATAGATAAAAACCCAGTTTATTACAATTTTTTACCTTTTCTTCTACCTCAAGCTCTTTCAACCCCGTTCCTATCCGGTCTCTCACCGAGATTTGTCAGTGCTCTAGGTGGCGTTGTCCATCCTAAGTCACTCTCACTGTGTGTCTCCCTAACGGGTCTTCCCGAGAGACATTCGTGGGTCTTCCAGGCAAAGAACTATCATCAAATCGGCCTCGCCGACCTGCTAGTTTGGTAAAATGATGGGTATTCAAATGATACCCTTCTTTTTTTTATGAAACTATGATACCCTTCATTTTAACTAGGTCTGTTAGTGTGTAGGGTCTGTTAGTGTGTGGGGCTACCTAGGGTCTGCTTACGACTGCTCCGCTCTAACTTGTCCAGCATTCGTTTTCAACTTCGCTAGCCAAACAAGTACAACTCCAGTACTCCATGAACTATGCTCTAGAGAAAAGGTGCAGTTGAGGGCTAATTCCTGGTTTTTTTGTGGTGCACATAGAGAGGTACTCGAGAAACTCTAGTTTTTTAAGCTATTCCATAATGCAATTGGTGGAACAGAGTTGGTGAAATAGTTCTAAACATAACCTTAAAACCTTGGTGTTGCTCATGTATGAGAGAACTTCTACTGTAAAACGCGTCAATGTCATGCTAGCTATGTATTTTTATCACAATCATGAATCAATGTCTTGAATTGAAACTATACTCTTCAGCACGTAATGCGCACTTTTAAGAAACCACTAGAAAACTCGGTGCGGCTTTTTGCGTGCCCTCCTTTGGAGTTCACCAGCTTAGCATTTTTTTACCATTATTACTGCAAAAGGTTTAGCACTTGAGCTAGGAGATTAGAGATATGATGATTTTGAGGTTGAACTAAGTTGTTACCAGAGAAGAATACAACATCATCTTGCATGAGAACATTACTGAGATTGAGAACCTGATCACATCATAGCAATCCAGTCCCTTAGTCTTCTCATGTGACCTGATCATCAGATTAATTATGGTAACTGTAACGACATTCAATTCAGATTTCCTAGTTTCGATTCATATACATTGCTCTCACTAAATCGTGCAACTCCATAGTTGTATGTCAACTCTACAATAGTTAAGTTATCCTTGCATTGTTAGCATAGCTCAACATGGGGAATAGTATTTTATATAATGCTAAAAAGTGAAAAAGGTTCAGTCTACTAAGCTGAAAGAACACTATGCCCAAGGGGAAAAATTGCGTGGCATTTCTCTATGAAATGTAACAACATCCTTCCACTGCCAAATAACTGCAGGCAGAGCTTCATTTCAAGAGCCTGCATGGAAACAAAGACTACATCATGATGTATGAGAATATAGGACTGCTGTAAAGATATAATGAAGAAACATGTAGCATATCTAACTTTTGGAATAGCTGAGCCCTACAAAAGGAAATAAAATTCTTCTAATAGAATAGAACTTGATAGAACGCTCAGATATTCATAAATAGGTGGATTACCAAAGATGTTTTACATTTTAGAGCCTAGAACAGGTATGTAGCTGACCCTGTTCTTTGCGTTCTGATGATCATAAGTAAATAAAGGGCGTACCCAGTGCAGAGAGCTCCCGCTCTGTGCAGGGTCTGGGGAAGGGTGTTAGTGGCAAGCCTTACCCTCGCCTGTACAATGCGAGGAGACCGCGACTCGAACCCGGGACCTTCCGGTCACAGGCGGTAAAACTCTACCGCTTGCACCAGGCCCGCCCTTCTGATGATCACAAGTAAATGTGATTGATAATATGCTTTCTTACTCTATTCAGATATTCTTGAGATGTGCATGTGAATTAATCATCTGGCGGGCATAGAACACAAATAACCAGATTTTGTTGTGATACAGTGCTTACAGAATATAATTATGCTAAATAATAATGCTTGCAGGTGAGCTGGTAGCTTGGTACAGAAGGTTGGATAAAAAGGGCGTACCCAGGGCAGAGAGCTCCCGCTCTGTGCGGGGTCTGGAGAAGGGTGTTTGTGGCAAGCCTTACCCTTGGTACAGAAGGTTGGATCATGTAAAAAATTTAGACCAGCTATATGGTAACTTTCCCACGCAGATCTAATTTTCAAGAAATCTGATAGCCTTACATTTTCAGAGCCACAAAAACAGTATACGAAGCTGGATTGAATTAACTACCATCTACTACTCGTAAGCACCATAGAAGCCACGCTTCATTAGACATCATTTCAGAAGTCATAGATATCAATGGGTGATGGATGATATCTAATTGCCCACTTTAATCATAGATATAGCTAATTATTTGCTTGATTAGTGTTTAGAAAGAAATTGACATTGTTTATACTAAAGAGCATCTATTGTGGCAAATATAATATGGACGACTGTGTAGCCGAAGACTCTGATGGAAAATTGGGCTCCAAGAAAAGTGAGTAAAAGAAATGAGAGTTGATGCCTTTAGCCATTTCAACAAACAGCATACCCTTGCAATTGAAATATTTGAAGAGGAACTTCTTTATGCACTCCCTTATAAATATGTAGTTTTTAACGCCACACAGAATGTAAGTTCAAGCTATGATGATTTTGTCTAACAAGTTTATCCTAAGGTAAGGTAACACATACTTTGCATGTTTACCTTTTTCAAGTCAATTCTGATATTTCAAAGATAATATGTCAGGCCATATTTTTGGTCATAAGTTAGGAAAATGGCAGCTCTAGAAGGATTTTTTTGTCACATGTTTGGACAGGATCTTAGAACAAATTGTATAGAATGCATCTCAAATTAATCCACCTATACAGAAGCATGAAAAGTGTAAAAAAAATTAAAGAAATTTAGTTAAATACACTTGAATAAGTCTAAACAATAGCATTCAACACGTCAATGATATGAGGAAATATTATCACAGAAAACATGTCTCACCTGTCCTCATTTCCGTCAAACATATATTGCTCCACAACAATGAAGAGCAGCATACCCTCATGGAGTGATGGTGTGGATTAGCTCGATAGAGTGAGGACTAATATCAACTTAATTACCTGCAATTTTAATAAACCAACTTTGGAACAAGTTTGTACAGCTTTCTATGTAAAACCAAAATATGTCATCTTCTGGAGTAGCAAGTAGCATGATGATTGCTAGATCCATTCAGAGAATGGCCCACAGGCTAGTTTCCCTCAAACATATATTGCTCCACAGCAATGAAGAGCAGCATACCCTCATGGAGTGAGGACTAATATCAACTAAGTTACCTGCAATTTTAATAAACCAACTTTGGAACAAGTTTGTACAGCTTTCTAAGTAAAACAAAAATATGTCAAACTTATATTAGACAATTATCTAAATCATAACTGTAACAAAGACATTCTGCACACATTGGTAGACATTAATCCACAGTTGCAGCAAGATCAGTTTGTTTCAGACATCCACAGATTAACCATTCATGATACACGCACATGGATCACAGTGAGTATGTAAGAGGACTGGCTAGAAGCAGTACTGCATATTGCAAAAAAAACATCTCAAACACAGCCCAGACAATCATTGATTCATGGCATATACATGGAGGCAAGGATGTGCTATTTACCTCATGGGCATTCTGTCAAACACCTGAATGTGAGCTATCGTTGTCAACCTTCAGTCCAGCGTGGGAGGTGGCGGTGGACGCAGGTGTAGGTGGACGGGATGCCGTTGCCGCCGTTCTCTTTGGCTTGGTGGTGGGGCTGCTGCTGCGCGGGGTTTCAGATGGGAGGACCCCATCGTCGTCCTGGCTGCGCAGAGGCTCGTGAGCAGTAGCTTTCGTCGAGGATGGGGCCGGCGGTGAAGGCGAAGGGCGGGGCTGCGGCGGGGGTGTTGGGGCGGGCGTGGCGGCGGCGGCGACGCGGCGTTCGGGCGCGGGGCGGAGAGGGGCACGTTGTCACATACGATGCTTACAAACCAGGACATCTCCACATGTGATATCAGATACGCCTGTGCGACTGTCCTGGTTTGTAAGCATCGTACGTGACAACGTGCACGAAATCTTCTGAAATTTTTATCATAGCCTCCACATATGATATCACGACATCTCAACAAGTTTCATGATTTTCGGACTTCGTTTGCTTTTTATCGAATTTATAAACACTTCACACGCAATTTCGCGGACATGTTTCGTGAATAAGATGTCCGAAATTTCGGGTCCGTTCCTGGATACGGCCTCTCACAACACTCACTAGCATGACTATCAATTTTTGAATCATTAAACTCCATTATTCGTACCACGTGCAGTTCAAATTTCTAATTTCCGAAAAAATTCAAGTAAACGAAATAAAGTAACTAAATATAACAAAAAGCCACAAAAAATCCCCAAATTGTAACTAGAAGTTCCTAGTGCTTTAAAAAAGCTGCACAAAAAAATTAGAGGCCAAAAAACAAAAAAACAAAAAAACTTTGCCGAGTGCCGGGGCATGGCACTCGGCAAAGGGTGTCTTTGTCAAGTGCCAGCCATCAGGCACTCGGCAAAGAATGTTTTAAATTTTTTTAAAATTTCCTCTTTGCCGAGTGCATCCACAGCAGCACTCGACAAAGAAATAATAAAAAAATTAAATCTTTGCCGAGTGCCGTCCAGGGGGCACTCGGCAAAGTATTTTAAAAATAAAAAAAAATTTACATCTTTGCCGAGTGCCAGATCTGGGGCACTCGGCAAAGAAAGTAAAAACAAGAAAAACAAATCTTTGCCGAGTGCCTCCCTGATCCGGCACTCGGCAAAGCCACGGACTTAGCGGTTTTTGACCGGCCGGGCAACATCCACCACCCACCACCCAGCGCCTTGCCCGCATCGCATCCCGCATGGGCCACGCCCACCCGCCCAGCCACGCCACACAGCCGCCCGCCTGCCTGTCGCCCATGTATACCATTACGCACACCTTGCGCCAGTGCTTGTGGCCCTTCAGCTGCCCTTCCCCGTCACCGCCTCGACCCTGGCCGGCCTCTGCGCCCGTCGCGCTTTTTCCGCCTTGCCTTGCCTCGCCCCGGCCGTGCCCCGTGGACCACCCGCCCCGACGCCATCCGTGCTCGACCCCGTCCTCGACTTCGCTCGATCCCGACTCCGCCCGCCCCTACCCCGTCGCCTGGTCGGTATGCCTTCTCACTTATTATTGTCGAGGTAGTGGTAGTTGTAGTAGTATTAGTTGTACTAGTGGTAGTATTAGTACAACTAGTGGTAGTATTAGTAGTAGAATTAGTGGTAGTAGTAGTAGAAGTAGTGGTAGTAGTAGTAGTACAACTAATGGTAGTAGTTGTAGCAATAGTGGTAGTAGTAGAAGAACCAATGGTAGTAGTAGTAGCAATAGTGAAAGTAGTAGTACAAGTAGTGGTACTACTTGGATATATTCTTCGCATGGATTGATATCAAACTACATGGCTTCTGTTGAGCCATATGTGCTTGTCGGCCATCGTGCCGTTGTTTTTTGCAGGTTTTGGAAACCTCACCGTGCAGGGGAGGTTCTGCCGAATTTTTTTGTAAATGACAGAATTTTGTTCCATTTTTGTAGAGAAGAGCCCGTCAGAGTTGAGTCGGAGTTCTCGCCACCGTGTCGTCTCGCCACTGCACCGACCTGCCACGGCCCCGCTAGTCTGACTCCGTCGCCACCCTAGGTATAACCCCTCTTTTCGTATCATTGTCGTAGATCGCGTAAACCCGCTTAAGGCGTCTCCGTTCGAAAAGAGATACGGTTGGAGGTATGCGATCTTTGCATATCTATGACCGTATCTATTTCGGATTGTCCACGCTTTTTGGACAGCCCACGGATGCGTAGATGGGTTAGTTTCCATGTTCTGCTCTAGTCCGAGACAGAGTTTCGGCATCACCTCCCTGTTGTTCTCCGGATACACACTCTTCTTTGACAGGACGTGTATCTAGAGAACAGCGGGGATGGTGGACAGGTGGTTCACGGAGGAGTACCTCAAGATGCATAGGGATGCCCGGGACTGTCGTTTACTGATGCAAGGTCCAGCACACCATCAAGGCAGCCGCAACCTCGCCGGATACAAACAAGCATGGGTACGCGAATTGATTTATCTATTGTCACGCTCAGTTCTGTCTGATTTCTAATCATCGTGCTGTCTTTCTCGCAGTCGACGTCACATAGTGGTCAGGCTTGCTCGGACTTCCAGGCATGGTGTATGGCCCACAAGGGTAAGGCGACGTCCGACGTCTCCTTCAACCTAGAGGACCCACCCGAGGCATACACGAACACGAGCGTCCACTCCCGCATTAGTGAGTACACTGAGGTGGCGAGGTCGCTCTATGGGGCAGACCACGATTCGAGCACCCAGGACTTCGATGGAGAGGCCGTCATGAGGGCGGGGCAAGGCAAAAAGCATGGGTGGTTCTGGCTTGGCGACGACGTCATCGACATGGCCTCTACTCCCTCTCTCTCCTAGATCCGAGCACGGAGCACGAGCGAGAGCCCGCCCATTCGCACACGGCCGACCGCTGCACAGCACCGGGTCGACGCACTCGAGGTTATTCCTGTTTTACTCATCATACATTGATCTTTACACACCTTAATTAGCTTTGCATTACTGAAACATTAGAGTGAAATATTGCAGGTCCGGCTGGAACAAGAAATGAAGGAACGTCAGGAGCTAGGGGCCCAGTTGGAGGCCGAGCGGGCCGAGCGGCAGGCCCAGGCGCAGAGGCTGATGGACATTACGGATTTCCTACAAGAGCTTGGGCAACGTATGGGCTTGTCTCTGCCACCTGGGCTGTTGGTTCCACCTCCGCCTCCGCGTCCTGCAGCTGCAGCTACTCCTGTGAGTATCAAAGTTTTTTACTTTCGCTTGTGCTTTGCTTATATGGCCTCTATCGTCCTAGATTAGCTATCAAAATAATCTTGTCTCACATGCAATCTTTTCTCCTTTGTGCAGTCTCCATCTAACGGTGGTTCGAATAATCCACCTCATGCACCTACGAATGATGCATCTGGGCCTTCACCACAGTCGCAGTGGCCGAGATGAGTGCATGTT
Source organism: Miscanthus lutarioriparius (assembly GCA_904845875.1). NCBI lineage: Eukaryota > Viridiplantae > Streptophyta > Magnoliopsida > Poales > Poaceae > Miscanthus > Miscanthus lutarioriparius. Next base: position 54,285,874 of record CAJGYO010000013.1, read on the forward strand.
GTATTTTTTACATTTGTTGTTCACTTGGTGATGGACTTGTGATATACTTGTGATGCACTTGTGGACTTTGATGGACTTGTAAACTTATTTGGATGGACTTGAGCACTTATTATTATATATTATGATGGATGTGATATGGGCGGATGAATGAGATATATATGTGATGGATGAGATATATATGCGATGGATGAGATATATATGCGATGGATGAGATATATATGTGATATATGTTTGTATGAATGTATTTGTCATGATGGAATGCAAAAAAAATTGCCGTTTTGGGTCACTTTGCCGAGTGTTGCACTCGGCAAAGGACGCCTTTGCCGAGCGCAATGGTCACAACACTCGGCAAAGCTGGCGACCAGAAACCAGATTTTCCAGCTTTGCCGAGTGCTGTGACTATAACACTCGGCAAAGAAATTTAAAAAAAAAATTTAAACTTTGCCGAGTGCCTAGAGGGGTGGCACTCGGCAAAGAAAATTTTCAAAAAAAAGTAAAAGCTCTTTGCCGAGTGCCTTCCGGGTTGACGCTCGGCAAAGAATTTTAAAAAAAATAAAAAATCTTTGCCGAGTGCCTGGAGGGTTGGCACTCAGCAAAGAAAATTTTCAAAAAAAAAATTAAAGCTCTTTGCCGAGTGCCTGTCGGGTTGACGCTCGGCAAAGAATTTTTTTTTAAAAAAATAAAAAATCTTTGCCAAGTGCCTGGAGGGTTGCACTCGGCAAATAAAATTTTCAAAAAAAAATAAAAGCCCTTTGCCGAGTGCCTCACGGTTTGGCACTCGGCAAAGAAATTTAAAAAAAAAAATTTGCCGAGCACCTCACGGGTTGGCACTCGATAAAGAAATTTTTAAAAAAAAATTAAAAAAAATCTTTGCCGAGTGCCTGCATGGTTGACACTCGGCAAAGTGACCGTCAACGGGACCGGCGCCGTGACGGTTGCTTTTCTTTGCCGAGTGTCCGATAAAATACACTCGGCAAAGAGTGCTTTGCCGATCAATTTTTTGCCATGTGTGCTTTGCCGAGTGCCGCACTCATCAAAGCCTTTGCCGAGTGCAATATAGCCTTTGCCGAGTGCCTCAGGCACTCGGCTCTCTCGACCTTCAGCCACTTCGGCGACGACGTCTACTTCGTCGCCGACCAGCGGGGCTACGAGGCCGTCGTGTACTACCTCGCCGGCCAGTTCCTCAAGACCGACAAGTCTGGAAAGATCGTCGACCCGCGGCTGCAGCTCAACAAGGTATACATGCTTGCATTTTTCTTCTCTGATGCTGCGACGTATAAGGTCGTAGATAATACAACAAATCACATGCATGTATATATACATAATAAATAGGTGGTGCGAGAGATCAGCTATTCCCCGGGTGGCGTCACCGTGAAGACGGAGGACAACTCGGTGTACAGGGCAGACTATGTTATGGTTTCTGCAAGCCTGGGTGTCCTGCAATCCGCTCTCATTCAGTTCAAGCCGCAGCTACCTGTCAGTAGTTCCTACCTCAACTATATATTCCCATCCATATATGTATATATATAAGGGTACCTTCTACCTTGCATATATATTTCCTCAGCAATTTCCCTTGTCTGTCCCAGGCATGGAAGGTTACGGCGATCTACCAATTCGACATGGCCGTGTACACCAAGATCTTCCTTAAGTTCCCCAAGAAGTTCAGGCCTGAAGGGAAAGGGAGAGAGTTCTTCCTCTACGCGAGCAGCAGGAGAGGTTACTATGGAGTGTGGTAGGTACAGAAAGCATCAATGATGTTATTGTTAGCATATAGTTTTTTTTATGGGCAGAATTAAATCAAATTTTGAACGAATACTGAACATTTTGCAACAATATATGATCTACTCAGGAGTTTGAGAAGCAGTATCCTGGTGCCAACGTCCTCCTTGTCACCGTGACCGACGAGGAGTCGAGGCGTATTGAGCAGCAGTCGGACAACCAGACCAAGGCAGAGATCATGCAAGTGCTGAGGAAGATGTTCCCCGGCAAGGACGTCCCGGATGCCACCGACATCCATGTCCCGAGATGGTGGTCTGACAGGTTCTACAAGGGCACCTTCTCCAATTGGCCAATTGGTGTCAACCGCTACGAATACGACCAGCTTAGGGTACTACCATATGGATCTTCAATTTTGTGTTTCTATATATGTTGCTATTATGCTCCTATTTTTGAAGGCCTCATCCTTTGAATTTGAACCTCTCTCTTTTTTTTTCTGCATTCTAGGCACCGGTTGGAAGCGTATACTTCACCGGTGAGCATACCAGCGAGCACTACAATGGCTATGTCCATGGCGCTTATCTTTCAGGTAGATATATGTATTCACATGAGGTCTTCAATTGCCTACCCTTGAGCTTGCCAAGACTTCTGGCTAGTGATATAAGCTTAATTTGAAACTTACGGCGTGAATTTTCATTGTATATATGTTGACAGGTATCGACTCTGCTGAAATTCTCATCAACTGCGCCCAGAAAAAGATGTGCAAGTACCATGTCCAGGGCAAGTATGACTAGAAGCTCCAACAAATTAAACGTCTCCTCTTGTTGTACAACGGAGAATCTACCTATGGATATGATGGCAGTTGGCAAGCCTTTTCATTATTGCAATAAGGCGGCTGATTTATAAAGCTTCAATGCCTGTTACCATGTATGATTTCTGATTAAGTATTCTGCGTAAGTACCATGTTGCTCTTTTTATATTGAGTGGTGCGTGGCTTATGATATTCTATCTATCGATCTGTCAAACAAAACTTTGTATCGCGTAGTTCCAGTGGGAACAGTGGCAGACCCACGATTTATAAAAGACTAAGGCCAAATTTTAGCGGCCAAACTCTGAAAGCCAGGAACTCGAGAGAAATACGATACTAAAGTCCTAGTCCTTCATATTGTATACTGTAATTTTAGAATGTAACTGGAATCCAACCACTACAAACTAAGAAGGATTGAAAATTGAAATTGGAACACAATGCAAACCAGGGTTGCAGCTGCTCTGATCCTCAGTTGTCAGCTCATGTCTTCAAGGGGGCTGGAACAGCCACCGCAGGGGCTGGGGGCTAGGGCGCTGCCGCGTTGGGCGGCGGGCGGGCAGCCGGCGACCGGCCGAGCCACCGAGGGCGCAGCCGACAGCCGCGTAGGCCGGAGCCGCTAAGGGGCGGAACGGAAAGGGCGAGCCACGGTGGGGCGAGGGGCAAGCGCAGATCGGAGCGAAGGGCCGGAGGGAGGCAGGGAGCGACGTGCGACGGCGACACCCTTGGTGGCGAGGCGGGCGACGGTGCGACTCCAAACGGAGTGACGGACGAGGATGAGATGCGACTCGCGAACAAGGTGGTGTGAGTTGGGTGAACGAGTTGCCTTATTCCCAGCTGGGCTGACTCTTTGTTGGGCTGATGGGCCAAAAAAATTGAAGAGTTGCTCCTTGTTTATTTGGGCCACGACTAGGGCCATGGCCCTACTGGCCCTGGTGCTGGGTCCCCCAATGAGTGGGAAGAACACAATTTGTTGTCACCCGACACAGCAATCACGCCAGCTGCTCACATTTGTGCAAGAGTGGTGAACCATTTTGTTGTTCTGCTATTCAAGATTCAGGATCCCTATAGTCAGCACTAGCACCGTCCGGATGCCTGCGGCTGCTCCGCCCCGTCTGCTCGGATTCGCGCGCCGCCCGCGCCAGCTCTATTTCCAATGCTCATGTCCGATCCGCCCGCTTCAGATCCACTGCTCACGCTGCTCGAATGACTCGCCCCCACCTTTTCCATGCCGGCGCGGTGCTCGTCTCTTACAAGCCGCCCGAAAGACTCGCCCCCGCCTCTTCCACAACAGCACCGCGCGGCCTGTGCCTCCTCCCCACACCGCCAGCGGCGGCCTACGCCTCCTCCACACGTCGATGCCCACGGCTTGGCCCTACCCACCCTCATGGACAACAACGTCAGCGGTCTGCACTTACAACATGAAATACTCGAATGTAACATACATTTGAAACAGATGAAACATTTTGGACACACACTTACAACATGTATGAAACATATGCAACATCCAGATAAAACAACTGCAACATGAAACAACATTTACTGCAACAAAAGACAGAAACAGCTGAAACATTTGGAACATACTGTTGCAACATATATGTGAAAACATATGCAACATCCAGATAAAGAACGATTGCAACATACGTCTGGAAATAGATGAAATATTTTGAACAAAAGTTTGCAACATGCTTCTAAAATACTTGCATCATAAGCAACATGTGCAACATCCCGCGATCTACTTTTGCAACATCCATAAGAAACAACTACAACATACCTTTGAAACGATTGAAGCACCTTAAAACATACATTTGCAACATAGAAGAGGGGAAGCCTGGGCCGGTCGATTCTAGCCATCAGGGTCAGAGCCGGCGGCAAGCGGTGACGCACGAGCACCAGCGCCACCAGCGCCACCAGTACTAGGCTTGGCTTGACGGCGACGGTGGGAGATGGGGGGCGAGGAGTGCCATGGCCGCCGGGGTGGGAGGAGCTCAGTCGCCATGGTGAGAGAGGGCGCCGCCGGGGGTGGGGGAGGGCGCCGCACCGGGGTGGAGGAGAGTCACCCACTCCCTTGCAACACCGTCGCGCCACCTCCATGGATCTCGCCGGAGGCGAGTGGATCTCGCTCCTGCTCCATGGATCTCGCCGGGGTGGGGGAGAGGGCCTCTGGATCTGCGGGCATTGGGGCTCCCGGTGGGGAAGGACGATGGGCGTTGGTGCGCTACTGGCAGGGTGCGGAGCGAGGAATGGGTAAGGGTGGGGCGGGCGGAGCAAGGCATGCGGGAGTTGATTTTGTTAGGTGAGGCGTGTTTTTGGCATGAGCGGCGATGCGGCATTGAGTGGAGTGAGGCGTCGCCCGGACATCTTAATGGTAGCATTACCATTTGTGTTTTCTCTCACCCCAACATTACTGAAGCGTCATTTTGGATCAATCAACTCCATGGGGATTAGGGAATGGATGGGCGATCAATCTTCCGAGAATTAGGAAACACCTCATGGTTCACCGTTGGCATACACGATGGCGATGTCGAGGAGTGCGCATGTCAACCGACACTTCCTTTCTACCGATCTTGTGCACCGACTCCTCTCATGAAGGGTGTTGATGACCTTGTTCTCCGGGATGTTGGGGAGCTCATTGTGCTTGTAGGTGAAGCGCTGGATGTAGTCGCGGAGTTGTTCCTCGCGCTCGCATTGGCAATTGCATTGGTGAGGTCCCACGTGGTGCTAGGCTTGGTGTAGGCCCCCTCGAAGTTGTTGATGAGGTGCCTTTCGAGGTCGCTCAACTCTTCAATGGTGTGCGAGGAAGATGCTCGAGCTAGACATGGGCTAAGTCGGTGAGGTACAACGGAATGTACTGTACATCAAAGAGGGTACCCTATGTCCAGTGGAGAATAAATCACTTAGACAGTATGCTCGGTGATTTATAGGGGCACTGATGAATGTGCCTAGTGTTCCTAACTATGAATGTCTAATATATGAATGACTTACCCCTACCTCTCCTTATATAGTCCGGGGGTAGGGTTACAGATGAAATGTTGAATGATATATATCAACAGTTTTCTAGTTTCTTACAAGGAGAATCTATCAGATCTTATTGGATCAACTTGGTTGTCAAGGCTATCTAATCAATATCTTGCTTTCCAAGTACCTGATGCACCCTGTCCGATTTGGGTCTCTTCCTTACCAGGCGGCAGTGACGTTCATCGTATCACAAACGATTAAGGGGTTAGATATGGTAGTTATATCATCTTATCACTAATATATGCCCATGCTTTGGACTGGGGCCGCATGTATTTTTTTCTTGAACCTCAATAATCGAAGACGCGGATACGTGGATCTAGTTTTTAAACGTCGAAGTGGGTAGGACGTGGATGCATGAGCTTTAAGTGGAGGATGATTCTTATCGGACACTGGACGTGAACACGTGAGCAGGAATTGAGAGTTGATATCATCGAATAGATGATGACTTTACTGCTTTTTAGCAACGGAGAAGAAATTTATTATAACGTACTTTTTTGTTATAAAAAGAAATAGTACCATCGCACACTAGACCTAAGCCTTTCCACCTAGCCACTATATCAAGTTCTCTTGTCAAAATTCCACATGGATGTTGCGCCATATGAAAATTCCATTTGCATCTCTCTTCGTTAGAACCAATAACTGTCCTAACCGATCGATTTTGGCTGTAGGGGAGCGGCTTGGTTCCTATTCCCTCCTTTCCCCAATAAACCAATTTTTAAATTTGCTTAAAGTCAAATATCTTTGAGTTTAATTGAATTTATACAAAAGTGCACCAATATTTATACGACACTAAATTAACATAATTAGATATGCTATGAAATATATTTTCATAGTCTACTTATTTGGTGCCATAAATATTTTTTACCTTTTCGATAAATTTAGTTAAATTTAAGAAAGTTTGACTTAAGACGTACAACTCTAGAAGTTTGATTATTTGGAGACGGAGACAGGCATTTCTTTCCATTGCAGACGAGTGGGAAACACAAACATTGAATGAATGAAACATATCAACATGCTGAAAATAGCAAGACACCTAGCTTGATCCGCCGGCAGGCGGGGACTGCTTTTCCTTCCAATTTGCACCACTGTCAATCAAACACAAGTATATACATAATCACGTCAATAATATACTCCTAAGTGAGATCAAACAATCTAGATAAATAAATAAATAAACTCACCACAGAGGCTGTTGCTTACCTGAACGTCATGACGGTGGCGATAAGAGTGCCGAGGAGAAGGCAGATGAGCACGACATCAAGATACCTGGTAGGGAGATTCAGTGCCGGACTCCTCACAGTCGAGGCCAGCATCAGATAGATGCCAAGAATGATGGTGAGGAAGAATAGGAGCCCAACAGCCCCTGGCGCGATCTCGTCATTGTCTTTCCCAGCAGCAGTGATGAAGTGCCGGACCACGGTCATGATCGCGCTGACGAAGCTGCTCCAGTTAAGGATCAGAGCGGACATCTCGAAGATGCTGTCCAGCTCCTTGCTCGCAGCCTTGTTCCTCTCATCGGCGCTCTGCTGCGCCTCCTGCGCGTCCGGCGGCGGCGGCTTGGGCGGCCATAGCTTCTGCTGGAGGTGGGAGGCGAAGACGACGAGCGGGAGGAAAAGGATGGCGTAGGCGTGGTCCATGTCGAACGCGATGAAGATGAGGTACGTCATGAGGAGCAGGTGCAGCGATGAGAAGTAGACCAGGGCACTACCCAGCTTCGCCTTCGTCTTGAGCGACAGGAGGTCGGCGCAGATGGCGAGAAAGAAGGGTGCGATCGCCATCTTGAAGGCCGTGTTGGTTGATGCATTGGCCGCGTATCCGATAAACGTGCAGACGGCGAAGCCGAGGGCCTTCTGCGAGTATTTCAGGCAGCGCCCACGCTGTTCCTTATCGTCATCTGGGTTGCCATGGACAACGCCGACCTGTTTTTATTCCATTCCAAACAATATTAAAGATCAGTTGCAGGGTATATGAATAAAAGTTTGTGAATGAATAAAGCGCATGCATGGAGAACAAGATCGGAGGTAGTAGCCGTGTGATGCTCCTGTATTTATTATCCTTTTTTTTCTTAATTAGCATATTACTCCGTATTATTTTTTGTTATTTTTTGTTATGAAGGAGTTATAAATTAATGACAGCAAGAAGTTGCACTCGGTGTTGGAAATTTTTTCATAATACAACATACATTTATTGCAAAACCATAACGATAATGAAAATAAATCTGGCTTCATCCCTTGTCACAAACCGAGTATTTGTTGACAGAGAATTAAACAAGGACTTTTTGCAAAACTGATATATATGGCTAGTCATATCTAAATTCCTCATGTCCGGAACTCCACGTACAGCAGCAGGCCAGGAAGCAAACCTGTGCAGTTCTCGGCGATGCAATGTCCATTACAACCTCAGGTACTGAATTTTTGCTTCCAAACTCGGCTGGCTGTTGCGGAGGTAGAGAAGGTTGTACCTGCAACGAAAAGGAAGGTGTCAACTACGCATTCGCCGCACATGCTTAGGGATGAAAATAGGATGGATATTTTTCCCAATATCCATCCGTCCCGAAAGGGTCAAAATTCTACGAGGATAGTTTGTTTTTCGATCCGAATATTTAATATCCGTACCATATTCGAATCTGAATACTCAAAATTGAATTTCTGTTTCCCTGTTCGCTTGAACTACTTCAGTGATACTTTTCAGCGAACGAATAGTATTTTTCTCTCACAACAAATCAGCATAAGCATCAGCATAAGCCAAATTTATCCAGTTCCAAGATCCAAACAATTAGGAGATAGAATGCAGGATCACTGATGCCCGTCTGTATCCAATCCAGTTTCATTGCCACATGATCTTTCTAATAATTAAACATGCACTTCTATTATCAATCAGTTCATCAAAATTTTACTGGGCCTAACTGCAATAATGCTGCAGTTGTACAATATAACATGCCTCATATATATGCTTCTTCTGTAAATTTCTTTTGTACGAAGGGAATATGCCATATTGCAATAGTCCAAGTAATATGGAAATTGCCATTGTATATCAAAATTCTGAATAAACCCGAGTTATGTGTCAATAACAGTGTTGCAAACTGTGGAAGGGAAATCAATAGGCATTCCCCGTTTCCATGCAGAATACTACAGTTTGAGAGTAGTTCAGAAAGCAAAAGGTGCAACCAAATGGAAATGAATATACTCCCTAGTTCCAAATTATAAAACACTTTGACTTTTCTACATATATAGTTTTAGCTATGTACATAGTGTCTAAGTACAAATTAAAAGCAATGTATCTAGAAAAAATAAAATGTCTTATAATTTGAAATGAATGGAGTAGTATATAGCTTTAGTTAATTGGATCATTATGAAATTATCGTTTTGACCAATAATACTTGGCTTAATATCTTTTTTTCTATGTTCTTGTTGATGAACTCGGAACATGTTATTATTTTTCTTGATTTTGATGAGGAAAAGACATAAAATAGATATTTTGACTCTTTATTTGTCTCATAATATATTTTATTTGCTTAAGAGTTAAGAGAATCAATATCATCTTACATGCTCTTCGTATACAAAAAATCTACTTAAAAAGTTTATGGACTAAACTTGTATATAATTTGACTAGGGAAGGGCATGGCTGACCGAGTGGTCAGTGCATGCTCAGTACCACCCCACTAGGGTGGTTAAAGTTCGAGCCCCAAGGGACTCACTCTTTATTTGTGACTTCGGCCGCAACGACCAGGGAAAAAAAACTCCCTCGTTTGCTCCACATCCAAAGCACAGGTCTGTGGTCAGCTCATCTCACGGAGCTACGATGCCGCTGTGTATGGATGGGGTAGGGGTTCAGGGGTTTTCTCGATCTATGTGAGAAGATCTTCTTCTTAAGCCAAAATACCCGGGGGCTGTCTAGCCACCGTGGATTGAGTTTTATATAATTTGACTAATTGTTGGTCAAAGTTTTTGACATTTTTACTTTTCTCTATACATACAAAATATACTTATATATCATCGGAAGGGGTTGATCCAAGAGTGTTTTCTCGTGCAGTAGAATGCAAACCACTTGTACACCATGAGATTGTGAAATTTGATGCTTCTTTGGCATCAAACTACATAATTCCTTGAATGTGGCTACAAACTTGTTTTGGAACTATGCCGTCCGTATGTTTCTCTCTTCAGATGTGCAAAAGAAAATGTTCACCAATCCAATTCTTATAAATTGGACTATGAGTGTTAACTCTTTTTGTTTCAACAAAACTTTTGGATGGACTTAATGCGAATTTCTTTAGAGACTTGTGTTGTGAATGTCCTCGTTTTACTGTGTAATCTAAAAAAATATTACAAAAAGCTAAGCAAATTAAAATGTGAAAAATAGTAAAACAAAACAAATTAACCACCCCTTTATGTGGTGATTGGAACAAAAACGGTACGCATGACAACCAATTATGATTCAAATCAATATATATATACCCATGATTTGCACACTAGAGAACTACCAATGGTTTTATTTATAGGTTTTTAATATGAACCACACACTTGTTGCAGCAGTTGGTGTGCACTGTGCGTGTATGAGTTGGTGTGCGTTTGGTGGTCTTCCCTATTGGAAAAAAAACACTACTAGCTTCTTACCTACCATTACATTTTTTTTTCAATCCATTATGTGCCACTGTTAGTGATAAGGGATTGCAATTTCCATCAATATGAAATAAGGAATTGTTAAAGAAATAAAGTTTAGAGAAAGGGTACGGTCACGAACAGAACAACCCATGCTATGTGCATGGCCGTACACCGGACTAACCTGAGCAGCGGTCCTTCGCTGTGGACTGTTCAACCAGGGCCCTGTGTTCAACTTGCTGACATCTACCTCATGTGTCCTTCGCTGTGGACTCCTCAACCTCATCTAAAAAAATGTTAGCAAATTCTAATATATTATTTATTGTTGTTGATGCTGTTGTTATATATAATCATCTCTATTTCTGGGTGTACCTACCTAGCTATCCAGAAAATACCCTCCATAAATATTAGTGGTGAGTCCAAGATGACAGGTGGGCCTGAGACACATGAAAACCATTTATGACAGGCTCTGGGATTAAAAGGAACGTTTTAATAGTTGAGATGTCAAAATTACCTAATTTTGTAGTTAATGATCAAAATTAGACAAAGGCAAGAGCTGAGGGACCAAACCTAGACCTAATCCTATAATTAAAGTTCTCTAATAACTCTTTCCTCGAATGCAGAGGAGGGTTGCGAAGCGTCGCACCATGGCATTGGCATGGTGTGCGCTCTCCAAGCCTGATGAGGCGACCTACTAAATTAATGCACTACTAGTATATGTCCGTGCTAACGCTACGACGACATTTAAGAAGTCATTAATTCTTTCAGGATTGATTAATAGTGTACGCTCCTCTCCAAGCCTGATGAGGCGACCGTACTCAATTACAAAGGAAGTCGTTAGTACTCGGAGACTATAAACAACCTAAATAAGGTGCGTCACTCCCACATGAACCAATTGGCCAGAGCTTGCTCCTTGGTCATTGCTAGCAGTTGTTGATCCGTGGTGCGAAAAGGGAGTCAGAGCCGTACGTGGCGTTGCGATCCAACAACTGGTGTTACTAATAAGTTTCAAGATGTTCTAGATAACTTGTCCATAAAATCTGTTGCATATATGTTCAGTGTAGTGCTATTATAAGCCCTTTTCAAGACGGATCCAAAGTCTCTCTCTCTCTATTCCTTCATCCTTGTACAGTCGTTGTGTATTGGCTTGACATTGCAGGCTAATTGTTAACACCATAACATATGTGAAAAGTATATATCAGATTTTTTTTGGTTGGTTAATTAATTTGATTGGTGCTATGTCATCTCATGCTACTTTAATTAATATGGAAACACACATGGAAATTGTGAAAAGGAAAGTATCAAGATATTTTTACGACATAGTTACGAATTCACATACATATGACACGTACTATGATATGAATTACTCCTATTTAAACTTAAAAAGCATCTTATGTAAAAAAAAAGAAAAACAGCAAATTAAAGTTAACTTTTATTAGGATTTTTTGATAATTACTTTTATTAGGATTGAAGTTGTTGATCTAGCTAGTCACAAATAAATAGTATGGGAGCAAAAGTACATACAGGTCAAGAATTTGTGATGAAAGCTAAGCTAGTGCAGAATTTGTGATGAAAGCTAAGCTAGTGCACAAAGGATGAAGACGATGAAAACAAAGATGAAGAAGGGAAGCATATATTTTACCGTGTTCGTCGTCGTCTTGTTGGGGCGGGCGGTGAAGACCACCATGGACACGGCCTTCAACCATCGCCACCCCTTCACCATAGGATCCCTTCTGATCTCAGGGTCGTCGTCGTCGTCACCGCCTGCTGCACCTGCATGATGCTCCGCTCGACGATCCCATGACTCGTCGTCTAGCTCTGCTGCAGGCACCACCACCAAATCCTCCGTGGCGGCTGCTCGCTGGAGCCGTTGCTCCTCCTCGGTTTCCATTATCCGCGCGCCGATCTTTGAAGAAGCTCAATTCCAATTGGACTGTTGGAGGCATGTACTACGTGCTTATATTTTGATTTGGATGTGGGGGGTGTTGGGGGTGGAGCACCTATATAGCTATATATATCGCTTTCATTTTGTTAATGAATCGCAGCACCGTACCGGCCTTGCAGCCGTCCCACCATTTCTTCCTCTCTTACAGCAAACCAATGGCGAGCTGATGAGCAGAGTTGTTGGAATTTGGAAACTGGAACGACCGACGACGACGTCGTCGTCACGGGGGAACACGGTAACAACTCGCCGGCTTCTGTGGCAAACTGGCAATGGCTGCTGTCCTGCTAGCGCTGTCATGCATGACGAACGCCTCCTGCTCTCAATTCGTCTCTCTCAGATCCGATCCGATTCAGACTCGCAATTGATTAAGTCACAATATAATGCCAAAAGGTTGGACAAATATGTTATATATATGCAGAGAGGAAGCAGACAAGGGACCGGACCGGAAGGAAACAGTCAGTGACAGCTGATCTATACTGCCGGCCGCGCCGCGTGCTGCTGTAAACTACTCCTACTACTAAATCAGGTAGGAAATAGGATAAAAGTAGGAAGGAAAGAGCCAGTGGCTCATCGCATCAGTGGCGCCAATTGACCTCCACAATCTTCACTCAGCGATGCTTCGTTCAGGTTTCCAACACACGGTTTCTAGTTATGATTTTCCCAACCGATTTATCTTACTAAGTATAGCTGATTGAACTTTTCTTTTCTCCTAGAAATATATCTCCTTTTCTTGCACGCCCGCCAGTGTTCGCTTACACGGCCGTATAGACCGATTTACCCGGCGTGTAAACTTTACTCGGCAGCTTGGTGTGTAGTTTAGCCCATAAACGGTAGGTGGTTACACGGTGAGTCCGGCCGTGTAAACTGTCAAAATCAGTCATACACGATCTCGACGGTCTACACGGCTCGTTGGTAACACGGTTTTGCACGACGAGTTCCGCACGAGTAGCAAGACGTTTACGTACGCGATAACATCTTCAGGCGGGAGAATGAATTTTTTCAGTCGTCATGCTTTTGTCCTTTTCTACTCCCAAACCCATTGGCCGCCGCCTCAATTTTTGAAATCCCGTCGCACACACAGACACACTCCATCTGCCGTAGGTGGAACTTAATCTCTCTCTTCCCTTACATACATACATGTTTATGAATATCTGTAATTAGTTCGTCGTCATTGATTATAGGTGGAACTTGGGCCGTGCCGGCACCATGGCACGACCGTCTTATGGTTCATGCCGTTTCGGATTATGACCTCTAGGCACACGGAGCACGTCGGGTCGAGCCAGTATAGCATGATAAGTATTTGCTTTCGGTCAAAGCACCGCCCATGACATGATGGCACGCCTTTGTGTCGTGCCGGCTTAAGCACAACCCTCAGAATATGTTTACTAGTTTTCTTTATCCACCTGTGACATAACAAATATATATATATATATATATATATATATATATATTGTATGTACCATTCTCACGAAAGTTTTATTGATTTAACAATCATTCAAGAATAAGATAAAAGATAGTATAGCAAGTACTAAAATATTGTATTATAGCGTTGTAGATGTGTTTAGCTCTCATTTTCGTGCCGTGCAACCCAAGCACGGCCCCTAATACGGGCCGTGCCATATAGCCCGTCGTGCGAGACGCTAGGCACGGCATGAAAATGGTACAGCCCAATTCACTACAACATGTCCTATTATATCAGGCATTTTGTCAAAGGCATTAAAAAAATGCCTTAATTTATTGTTGTATGAAGGCATTCCTCTTAAAAGGCCTTTGAAAGTATACTTTTAAAGGCAAAACTAAAAAACGCCTTAAATAACTACAATATTTAGAGGCGTTTTATCAAAAACGCCTTAATTACTTGCAACCTTTTGAGGCGTTTTTGTAACGGAACGCCTTTGTTGTACGTGCATGTAGCTCTGTTTGAAAACGAGAACTCCTACTAGTCCATTACAGCTACGTATCTTCAGTTATTTTTTTTTAATTTGAAACAAATGACGCAGCCACGTATCTCTAGTTCTGTTTGAAAACAAATGATGCCCGTGAAGGAGGAGCTTTCACTCGATAGTCTTCCGCTAGATTAACTCTGTAATAGGTGTGTTCCCCAGTGATGTAATATCTTGTATTCTTGTAACCTTACGATGTATGACTGTGATATCGACTGATATAAGATAATATGATGGGATTGACTATTGGTTTCATCATATTATAATTCATTTTGTGGATTTTCCCTTCGCGGAAAGTTGAGGATGTTTCAAATTGTGTCAGTGCCGCTGATGGTGAGGCGGTGACACCTACGCACTGGCAGAGCGACACAGGTCCTCCTGTCGTCAGCTCCAATTGCAGGGTTTTTTTTTGAAAATAAAGGCAGGAGCTATGCCGCTCAATTAAGAAGGAAATAGAGTTTTATGTACAACGGCACCTACGGTGCCCAAAAGCACCGGTCATAGGGCCAAAACATAAAGGCCACAGATCACGCACCAATTGCAGGTTTGGAACCTCATATGTCAGCGCCAAGCCGGGTTCTTTCCTACATCAAGTCAAGGCTCCCTGAACCAAACCAAGCCTGTCTCTTGCCATTCCTTTCTCCCTCCGGCACCCAAATGGGCACTTTTTCAAGTAATTATAGGTCTTGCTGTATATTCATGACAGCTTCACTGCATATGATTGACATTTTTTCAGGTAACTGTATAATCTAAATGGCTACTGTTGTGAGAAAAGGAAAATACAGTAAAACAAGTCCATCTTTCCTTTTTTTTCCTCTCTCTTTATTATGCAGTGCTGATATATGGAGTCGACAACCCTTTCGAACTGCAAGCCTTACAACACCAACGTAAGTGCATCTGTTGTAAAAAAAATTCATGATCAGTTAATTAGTGAGTTCACCTATGTAGTCCCTAAAACAATCCTTGTTTTAAGTCAAGTTCTATAGAATAAAAAGTACCAATTCGGGGTGTGCAGTTGTTCATTTCTTTCCCCCAACTTAAAGGTTATCTGGAGTTGATTTGTGCTTGTGTAGTGGCGTTTTGTTGCTAGACACTTGGAATGAGGAGACCTAGCCCTGGCAGTGAGTAGAGGCCTATTTCTATTGCCAGATTTTATTCAGTCATAAGGTGCTTCAGCTTGGTGTTTCAGGTCCTGGTAACTAATAAGAAGACACTAGAAAATAGGTAGTAATAGTAATTAAGGAGGTATATAATGGAATTAATACAAGACAAGTAACACGTGCTGTAGATATATAGAGGTTAATATATGTGGAGGTTATATAAGAGGATCTTTGAGGGCCACCGTTCTCCCATTTGCCGTTAGTTTCCTTCTCTCCCTTCCCCAGCGGGAACGAGAGCCGAAGCCTCTGCTGCTGCCGGCACCGACGCAGCAAGAACCCGCCCGTCACCGGTCCAGCGAGTCCCCTCCAGGCCTCCATCTCTTGTTCTGGTCAGTTCTTCTTTCCTCCCTCCATTGCTGATTCGTGCGACCTTCTCTTGGGGCCTCAAGCGTCTGAATCTGTTTTGATGGAATCCGTCCATGGTTTCTTGCCCGCTGCACAGTTCTTGATTCCGAGGTGTTCATGCCGGCAGTTGTATCCGTGCAGGCAACCCGTTCGACAGAATGCTCCGTGAAGACGCGGCAGCGCAGGGGACGCCCGGAGGCGGAGGCGGTGGCCGTGGAGATGCCGGTGGCGGCTCCAGCGACCGCCTCAGCCGTCTACCGGACAATATCCTCCCCCGGGTCATGTCGCACCTCAAGACGTGGGAGGCGGTGCGCACGTGCGTGCTCTCCAAGAGGTGGCGCCACCTGTGGGCCTCCATGAACTGCCTCGACATCCGCAAGCCGTGCCCCTGCGTCGACGACGGCGACATCAGCGCCGACCATCCCCGGACGACGGCGAGAGCCGAATTCGTCAAGAACCTGATGCACCGGCGGCGGCAGCTGGCGCCGCTGGACTCGCTCCGCCTCTGCTGGAGCCACGAGGCCCGCAACGGGAACGCCAACTCATGGATCGCCTACACCGTCAGGCACGGCGCGGAGGAAATCGAGTTCTCCGGGGAGCATCACGTGTGTACCCGTTGCCAGAGTACACGAGCTTCGTTGTTGCTGGCTACGACTTCATCAAGACTCGCCTCAGGACCCTGAAGCTTATCCATGTCCGGCTGGATGACACCACCCTCACGCAGCTCAGGTCTAGGTGCACTTGTTTGGAAGAACTAGAGCTCAAGGATTATCAAATACCCGAGGTCACCACGATCCGGACCACCATGCTGAAGCGGTTGGCCATGAACAAGTGCAAAATCCCCAAGGGCTGCTTGGTTTATGCTCCCAACCTTGTTTCGCTCTGTTGCAGCAGGCCTTTTGGGTATGTTCCTTGGATCGAGAACTTGGGATCACCTGGTATAGTCAATATCATCATGCACCGGACACCAGATGTGTACCCAGAATACACGGACCCCGTTTTCTGCAATCTCAAGATCTTGCAACTCTCTCATGTCCATCTTGATGACACCACCCTCAGGCAGCTCTGTTCTAGGTGTACTTCTTTGCAAGGACTAGAGCTCAAGGATTGTTCAGTGGAGGGCAAGGATTGTTCAGTGGAGGGCAAGGATTGCTCAAGTATTTGACTATGATCAGCTGCAAATTCGCTATTGGATTCAGGGTTCATGCTCCAAACCTTGTCTTGCTGCTCTGCATCAAGCCTTTTCAATACTTCCCTCAGATCCAGAAAATGGAATTCCTAGTCACAGCAGCTATTGTTCTTGATGACTCTTGCTTGCTTTCTGATTGTCAATGGCCACAGGAGGAGGATGAGTCAGATGATAACAGCAACAATGAATCTGATGGTGACTCTGGTGATAGCAAACACAACGAATCTGATGATAGTAGTATCTACTATGATTCTGATCGTGATCGGTCTGCACCAAGTGATGAGGAGGACGATGACTGTACTCTGAGTTATAATGTGATTGCAGAGGACAGATACAGAGAATCCAAGTATTTGATTAATGGTCATAAACGCAGTATAGATGAACCTGTGAAAAGTTGCTGTGAAGAGTATGGGAGCAAGATTTCTAGTGACTTCGGTGGTGTTGGTATGCTTTGCAGCCTCTCACATGTTAAAACAATGGACTTGTTAGCTCATCCAAGAGAGGTACAGTTCAGTCACCTTGCTGATACTAGTGCCTTTTAGTTTTTACATGATTAGATCAATATTCTGAAGTTCAGAAATTTAAAACAATGGTAATATTTGCAGGTCTAAAATAACGTATTGGTCCCCATTTAATCAGAATACTTTCAGTGGGTCCCTATTGTACTTTTATGATGGAAATGTTATGAAGTTCTTCACTAAACATTCAGGGGCTGTGGGATATGGGCCGTTTCATGTGAACAAATTTAGCTACATGAAAAAGTTCCTTGTCTTTAATAATTCTTTCTACTCTTTTTAGTATCACCCCCGTATTTAATTGCTAGTATGTTTCCTATGTAATAGTGCAATTTTTCAATGTCAGAAAAAGTTGCAGTCACTACCATTGTTACTGAACTTTGATCCTAACTTATAGTTTGATGTCCTAAAATGTACACACCCTAGAATTAGGATTTAATTAATATTTTCTATGGAAATTGTTAGTTTGGATTTGGCCAGATTTTTTTTTTTCATTTTCTTGATATAGCATGGCCAGCATATTTGTTACTTCAGCATTTTAAGGGCAAACTGTCTTAAACACTGCAGAATTGACTTGAGGTAGAACAAAAATATAATAACTTGCGACCTTCCATATCAAGAGAATTATAGGCTGTCATTATGGAATGTTCATTTCTAGTTCATTTGCGAACCTAGTGCTAAAAGAGTTATAACTTCCACTGCATAGTGTTGGTCCATATGACTATTGATTACAATGTTGTGCTTTTTCAATTATCCTATGTTGAAGTATTATAATGTTGTAGTTGATTCAGCTAATGGTTATGGTTGAAAAGCACATTTATGACAAAATTATTTCTAATACAAAATGTGCAGGTGCTGCTTACGAGGGAATTGAAATCTAGCACTGAATTCAAAAACCTGAAGATTCTGTCTCTTGGTGAATGGTGTATAACTCCTGGCTTTGATGAGTTAGCATCCATACTTGGGCACTCACCAAACTTAGACATGGTGTGTATAAATTCACAAAAATGTCTACATAGTGTTTAAACTTTTAAGCACATGGTCACTGCCTAAACCATGTTATTATTTTGCTTTGCACAGGCATATAACAAAAGATTGGGATTCATTCAAAGTACAAGGTCATTCGTGTGCACCAAGCTGAAGATGGTGAAGATCACATGCTGTAAGCGTGATGTGATGGTCCATAGATTGGCAGAATTCTTCAGTGAGAATAGCATACCACCTGAGATGATTTTTGTCCATCGGACTGCGTGCTCTGGATGTCAGGGAAGGAAGGCTCCAGGTGAAGCGCAAGGCGCAAAGCGAAGCTGAAAATAGATAAGCAAAGAAGATGAATGCAGGAAACTTAGGAACCCCCACATGATGAGGTTTTCGTTGATGCCAAAACTGTAATTGTGTTGGTGAAGTACAATATGAGTTGGAGCAGCTTTGTAGCTGTCAGTGAGTTGCATAGTTTAGATTGTATTCTGAACACAAAAGGTAGCCGTACTTGCTAGGCATTAATCCTTTGGTTCATTAACTTCTCAGTATAGGTTTGACTGTGCATGTGTTCACTAGGTTGTATGGAAAAGGTTGACTGAAAACTCAGAATGTATAGAGACCTAGAACAGCAGCTCCTGATGTCATCTGCTGAGGAGTGATACGTATACACATGGAGAAATTCATATTGAATAAATCTGGTCTCCGAATTCGGCCTAACATTTTTCATTTTTTGCATAAAGTTGTTAATGGTAGTCGTGTCTATGTGTGATGACTGAGGCTCTGAGGCACATGGTGAATGCTGTTTTTCTCTTTACGCTGGCAGTTCCCATTCCTTCTTTCTTCACACTCTCTCTCCTATGTAAAGATTTATGATCAATTTTAGGAATATGTCGTGACTTTCTCATGCAATACCAAGCATAAAGACAATTTTTTTTGTGAACACTCTGTGACACAATATTAGTATATATATAGATGAAAGAGAAGAGAGGTAGGCTGTAATTATATAGCCATCTGATGTAAAGAAAGTGAAGCATGTATTAATGATGAAATATGTCCTACTACTAGCCAACTACTATATCTGTAGTGTGATAGATGAGCTATAGATATAGCCAGTTATAAATTGTATTATTAGTCATGTAGTGTTATTCCAAACCATCGAAATTTCTATCCATTTCAGAACAAAAATTCTAACACGCGACCCCTCGCGCTGGAGGGCGACCGCGTGACCCGTCGCACGCGCCCACACCCACGCAGCACCGCCCCACTCTTCCACACCCTCCTCTCCGACGCGGCTCCTCCCTCCCTCCGCGAGCTCCCCAGCGACCGTGCACCCGCTCCCGAAGACGACGGCGGCGGTGGAGACGAAGTCGGCGGCGTGCGGCGGTTGCGACGAGGTAGGCCGGCTCCTCCTCCTCCTGGATCTGAGTCCACCGCAGACAAAGATGACATCGGCGGTGGCTAGGGTTCCGGCAAGCGTCTCCCCCTCTTTTTTTCCAACTCCGGTTTAGGTGCCCTAGCGGTGGTAGCGGTGGCCGGATCAGGTCGGGGCAGGGGAGTTCGCCGGAGTTGGAGAAGATGGTGGTGGCCGAGCTCGCCGAAGTTGGAGAAGATGGCGGCGATGGGGAGGGGGAGGGGAAGAAGGCGGCTGCCATGGGCACTAGGGGTCGTCGGAGCTCCGACGAACCCTAGCGCCCACGGCGGGGTGGTGGTAAGCGGCGGGGGCGAGGACGATCAGGAACGGCGGCGGGGGCGGGCGGGGCGAGGATGAGGCACGGAGGGAGGGACGGCAAGGAGGTTGAAGACGGGTCGCGTGCTCCCTCAAATACGTGGACCCGTCATAGCGATAACAGCTTTTCTTTTTTTAGCACCTTTTTAGAACTATAATAAGGAGACATTGCAACCTGGTGGGGCAACCCCAAATTCTAAACCAAAACCTCCGACCTGTTTTTTATTCAACACAACATTTGGATTTCATGTTAGTATTTTCAATTTTTTTATCAAGACAATTCTCGATTTTGTGTCAATTGTCTTCATTTTACTAGTCTAATAATAAATAAACACCACAGAGTTTTGTTTAATTTGGCGTAATTTTATTTTATTTTTATTTAATAACTAAAAAGTTGGCGCAATTTTTATTTTGAAGAGGGAAGAGTCGGGTCAACAGCTTGTAATGGCATCGGCTTCGTGGGCCATAAATGGGCCGTGCAGCGTGGGCTGAAGAAAACCGCAAAAAATCACACCATACCCCCAGTCTCCTGTCTCCTCCCCATTTCGAGCCTCACTGACTGAATCCTCATTTCTTCACGGAACCCAATGCTCGTCGGAACTGCCCCTACCGCCGCCGCTCGCCGCCGCTGCCCGTGAGAGATCAAGGATTTGCCGCCATCGCAGCCGATCCTCTGGTAAGTGTTCCCTCTCTTCTGCCCTCTGAGCAGTCCCTGCAAGAATACGCCGCGAAGCTCTGATTTGTTTGTGCCTGGTCATCTCGTCCTTCTCAGAAGTGCAGGCTACCTGTATTATTCGACGAGATGCCCCCGAAGGTCACCAAGCGGTGGGTGCCGGTCAACCGGCCGGGGGAAGCCTCGTCGTCCTCACGCGGGCACTCGGGAGGAGGAGGTGGTGGGAGAGTCAACCCCGCCGCCGACCGCCTCAGCGCGCTGCCCGACGCGCTCCTCCACCACGTCATGTCGTTCATGAAGGCGTGGGACGCGGCGCGCACGTGCGTGCTCTCGCGCCGGTGGCGCGACCTCTGGGCCAGTGACGTGCGTGGATGTCCGTGTAGGGAGGTATCGCGACCCGCCCCAGGACTTCGCCAAGTTCGTGTACCGGCTGCTGCTTGCTAGGGAGGCCCTTGCGCCGATAGACACTCTCCGCCTGCGGTCACCTGGTGAGGAGGACGAACATTTCGACAATTCTGATGTTAAGATGTGGATCCGCCATGCAATCAGACGGAATGCTCGTGTTATTCAGCTAACCGGTCACCCCAACCCCAATTTGTTGGCGGAGCTGGATCCTATGGACCTCGTCTCTCGCCACCTCAAAATCTTGAAACTGACCTATACTGAAGTGTCTGATAGCTTCACCAGGCAGCTGTCATCTCGTTGCCCTTGTTTGGAGGAACTAGAGCTCAAGAGCTGCTTCGTAGAGGGCCGCGAGTTTACATCTGTCTCTCTGAAGAGGTTGACCATGGTCAAGTGCACTTTTGCTAACTTCTTCTCTGTTGATGCTCCAAACCTTGTGTTTGTGCAGTGCATCGCGCCAGAGTCTTGGGTCCCTGTGTTCAAGAGCTTTGGGGTGCTGGTAACAGGTAGTGTCATG
This sequence comes from Miscanthus lutarioriparius, assembly GCA_904845875.1. NCBI lineage: Eukaryota > Viridiplantae > Streptophyta > Magnoliopsida > Poales > Poaceae > Miscanthus > Miscanthus lutarioriparius. The sequence continues at coordinate 54,307,404 of CAJGYO010000013.1, forward strand.
CTTGATGACTCTTTATTGAGTAAGGAGTTTAAAAAGTACCAAGAGGACGCTGATGAATATCCTCGAACAAGTGACGACGATGATGACAACAACATTGCATTTGCCCCTAAATATGTTCCTGATTCTGATGACAGTGGTGATGAAATCCTCAGTGATGATTCTGGATTCTTAGATGATTTTTATGATGAGCATTATTTAGCAGATGATGTCAAGGACAATTATGATTATGGAAGTGAAATCAATAGTGATAGTGACACCTATGAGTACAGTGAGATTGCAAATGGCTATGAAGATAAGCAGTTTGGAAACCATGCCAATAGACTTGATCGCACTAGGGGCAATAAAGATCATGGTTGCAGTGCAAAGCATATCATTAATGATTATAAAAAATTTGGTGGCCAGAATGTTCTCAATAGCCTTTCAAATGCTCGATATCTGGAGCTGTTAGGTCATTCTGGAGAGGTAGTTACATTCTATAATTCCGTTGTTTAATTTTTTCATAATTCCTTAATTCTTTTGTCCAGTGCATTTATTGTACAGTGTCTCTTGTTCTGTTGAATACATTATGAATTTGAGGGTGTCTTAGTAATCATTCGACATTTTCCTTTCCATATCATTGCTGATTTTAGGGGTGGATCCAGCTTTTTATACTATCATTGAATTCACAACACTGAAATGGTTAGTGCACCAAACATCAGATGCTTCCAAGTTTCTAACCCTCCTAAATTGTTGCAAGTCCATCAATCCCCAAATCAAAATTGATCACAAAAAAAATCACTAAATCAAAATTTATGATTTTCTGATAGGGGATGTGTTTTATCAGTTCAATGTGAGCTGTCTATTTTTATGCTATTGTACTGCATGTTTGCTTTACATATTTTTTACCAGAATAGTGTAAATTAATTTACTTTTCACTATCTTCAGTTCTTGGCCCTTAGCCTACAATAATAAAAATTAGAGTTAATCTTTCAGGCCAATAGAGCACTTATAAGTACCTCTGTATTCAAATTAAGTCAATCAGCTAACTTCAGAGAAAAAACTAAGCATGTTATATATGATGGAAATATTATCTCTTTTGAAGCGAATTTGGTGTTTATTTTGCTATATAGATTTTCTTTCAGTCTATCCTATAAATTCATGTCTGTTTCAGAACAATTTCGACATGTAGTTTCATTCACCAGGTAAAAAACTACACTTTCCAAATGTAATTTTGTTAGCCATAAAAAAATGGTGGATGATAATTCCTATCTGAAGAGTTTTGTGCCTTTCCAGTTGGGTTATTATTATTCATTGTTGTTATAGTTTGTTGTAAACAACTCACTCCTGTTTAAATATGAAGGTCATTATGAGGAGAGAATCGTTAAATTGTCCAACTTTTAGCAACCTGAAGACATTGGCCCTTGGAGAATGGTGTATCAGTACAGCTGTTGATTTTTACATATTACTTCTCTTGCTTCAGCATTCACCTAGTCTGGAGAAGCTTTATCTTCAGCTTGAAATGGTACCTACATGCTCGGTGTTTCTCAATGCTGACTCAAAATTTTAGCAGATGATTAATGAAGTTGATTTTTTTTTGTTTGTCTTTCAAAAAGAACTGTGACATCCAGAAGACATTGAGAAGAGGTATAGAACCAAAGGGAGGATCATTTGCTTGCAAACATCTAGTATGGTGAAGATCAGATGCACCAAGGACGATCCAAGAGCCCATATGTTGGCACAGTTGTTTAGATCTAATGGCCTGCCACTTGAGAAGATTTATGTCCGTCGGAGTGGGAGTTTCTGTGAGTACCTTGGGTCCATATGTTTTGGTTTGTGCACTATTGTTGTTTTCACTCTTTTGTCATGCAACACATCATTGAAGTTTCTGTTGCAATAGGATTTCTTTTTTCTGGCTACTCATGTTTTGTTATCCTGTCCTGAACCTTTTCCATTTTCTGTTCATGTAGATCTTTGCATTCATTAACTTTCTGTTGTTTTGTGTAGACCTTCGTAACTTGAAGCTAGAGAGGAGCATTACCTCGATGAACTGCGTGAATATGAATCTTGATCCTATTCCTATTAAAAACAGAAATGTGCGATATGACAAATATGTACTCTTTTTCAGTACCTTGTAGACCTGTTTCAGTTCAGCTCTAGTTGATGATTGGAATATCGTTTATGCAGAGAACTTGCAGGACATGTAGCGATAGAATGCATGATTGTCTCGCACATCTCTATCAAGTTGTTTTGTCAGTTGATATCGTCTGAAGAACAAAATTCAGATTCGAGTACCTTGGGTTAATAAACTGTGCTGTAGTACCGTGGGTTAATCGTCAGCACTGTTTTCTTTTTAACACATTGTGGGTTTGGTACCCTGTGGTTCAGTTTCGAGTTTCTACTGTGTAGGTGCATCTATGTTGCATCTATGTTCAACATATTCTCTAATCTGTAAGCACGACAGACCTACAAATATTTCAGTGTTAGGGCCCGTTCGGAATCCAAAACGTCAGGCGCCCGTTGGCCTACACGCTACGTGGCTACTCCTCGCTCCCGTGGCCCGTTTGAATTTTGAAATCACGAGTCCCGAAGCGGCCGCAGGCCACTCTGCAGTCCGCACCATTCCTCCTCGTCTCGTGTTCGGCGAAAACTGCAGGCCACCTGTTCGACGAAATGCGCCGCTCGCCACCGCGCCGGCGCCAGCCCCGTGCGAGCGAGGAGGATGCGCCTTCAGGCGTATGGTGAAAATTTCAGGTGGCCATAATATTATTCACAGCCTTTCGAACGTGACAAGTTTGGAGCTGTTAGCAGATGCTGGACAGCAACAAGTTTATTGGACAAAAGATGCTAAAAAAATTTCTGCCCCGCTACATATGTTAGTATAACCAGAAGATAGCAATATGCTACTCTCTGTCCGTGCATTCTAAAATTTTTAAGACAAACTAAGAGAGAACATAAAAGACGTATGTACTCTCATTTTATTTTCTAATCAGACGCTATCATCAACGTGATTAATGATGATTGATTGATAAATGAAAAATATTTAATGTAAAATTAGTTTTTATCCCCTAGAATGCATTATATTTGAAGACGATCGCCGGGCGCTGGAGGTGTTGTGCGCCGCCGTCCCCACTGAGTTCGGCGCCTCCCCCGCCAACAAGGCTACGACAAAGCTAGCGTGTGGAATCGATCCCCGCGGCACGCATCGGCGGAGATCGTGTGCGCCGGGTGACGTTGCAGCGCCCCCGAGGGGAGTGGAAAGCCCTCACCTTTCAGCCTGGTGAGCAAGTTGTAAGGAAAATGGACCCTAGGCCCATTTACTTTGGATTTTGATGTTTGATGACCAACACAATCAAATTGGACTAATGAATTTGTAAGTAATTATTTTGTAGTTCAATAGGGTGCAAGACGTGACTTGGATAAAGACGACATAATGATCCCACGATGAACACCATAAGCAAGACCCTAGAAGCACCAGAGAAGACCCAAGATATCAAGCATAGTCCAAGCATAAAGATGGGAACCAGGCCGGATGCAAGATCGCGAAGAAACGAGCTCGACAGAGGTGACCGGACGCGGCCTTTATAGGGACCGGACGCGTCCGATCAGTTGCTCGGCAACAGCAGGCGTCAGCAGCTGTGACCGGACGCTGAGCGAAGTAGTGACCGGACGCACCGATGACAATGTTCTTCGTCACGGCAATGTTTTCAGCGTGACCGGACGCACAAAGTTCAGCGTCCGATCGAGTCCAGAGAGGTTCCAGAGCGACGCCAGCGCGACCGGACGCGTCCGATCGAGTGAGTCTGGACTCGGCCCAGAGTTTGATCAATGCGCGCGCTCTAACGGTCAGGACGACCGGACGCGTCCGGTCAGTGGCAGAAAACTAGGTTTCGCCTCCAACGGCTACTTTCTCTATGGGGCTTACAATTAGACCCCCCCATGACCATTTGATACGTGGAGAACTGTGGAAACATACTGTCGGTGTTTCGAGTAAACACCGACGAGTAAATTTATATATTGCGCGTCTGACCCAGATGGTGTGCAAAGAGGACACAAGGATTATACTGGTTCGGGCTGAATGTCCCTACGTCCAGTTTTGGACTGCTCGTGTTACTAGCAATGAGTTTGTAGTAGGGGTTACAAATTGTCGAGAGAGGGAGGAGCTCTCAAGTCTCTGGTGGAAAGAACGAAAGGGTGTCGAGAGCTCGATCGCTATTCAGCTATGTGTTTGAAGCTCGATGCTAGTGGTTTTGGTGTGATGCCGTGTGATATGCGATGCCCCGATGAACCGATGCCCTTTAGTGGGACTCCCTGCTTTCCCTTTTATAGGCTAAGGAAAGAACAGGGGTTACAACGGAAGGGAAGAGGAAAAAAGAAAGGGAAATAAGGCTCCCGGAGGTGTGCCACCCTCCTCTTCGCGTCGGTCCTGCTGACCCTGTAGATCATGGTCGCATACGTGCGGGCGTCGTGCGTCGTTCTTGCCTTCCGTCCCATCCGAGCGGATGGAACGGTCAAAGGGTCCCCTGATGGAGGTCATATGGAGGGGCTGGCGGTACAGTGCCAGTCAATCTGACGCCGGTTGACTGACATTGGATGGTGGTCAGGCATGGAGTTGGCAGCACAGTGCTGGCCTATTGACGCGGTGGGCGACGTGAATCTCCTAGCATGGCCTGATGCGACCGCCCATCGCATCAGGACGTGTCCGAGACGTGCTTCCGGGTGTGCGCCTCCACGCCGTAGTGGTTGAAGGGGTTTGGGCCCCACTCTGGGGCCATTGCTTTTGTCCGGTAGCAAATCCGACCCCCCAGGGGTTGGGCGAGGTAGAAATCTCTCCCTAGGAGCCGGGCGAGATGGAGTCCGTTCCTTAGGGGTTGGACAAGGCGGAACCCTCCTCGTGGGACCAGACGAGGAGTGGTCTGGACCCTAGGGGTCGAACGAGGCGAAAACCTCGTCCTTGGAATCGGACGAGGCGTGGCCCAGTCCCTGGGGGTCAGGCAAGGCAGAAACCTCATCCTCAGAATTGGACGAGGTGTGGCCCGGCCCCTAGGGGTCGGGCGAGGCGGAAACCTCGTCCTCAGAATTGGACCAGGTGTGGCCTGACCCCTGGGAGTCGGACGAGGCGAAAACCTCATCCTCGAAATTATACGAGGCATGGCCCGGGCCCTGAGTGTCGGACGAGGTCGCAGTTGTGTCCTTAACCATCGGATGAACCGACGTGACGCTAATTAATCCTTTGGCCCGGAAACCCGGGTATAGATATCCGACAGTAGCCCTCAAGCCCCAGGGCGATTTGGGTAGAATAGCTTGGGGATTTTTTTGATTCGCCAATGGGTGCGCGCGAGCGCACCCGGTGGGTGTAGCCCCGAGCCTTTGGAGGAGTGAGACACTCCCACAAAAGGATTTTTGTGATTTGTCGCTTGGGGGCGCAATCGGAGGTGACTTGTCATTTGTCTGCGACCGCGTGTTCGGTCTCTTTGCGATGCCGAGCCCTCGAGCCCCCGCGTGTAGCAAGGGTTCGATCGAGGGGTCGATTCATCTTGTGATCGTCGTCTCTCGTGGATCCATTCGCTAGAACGAAGGGGCTGAGCCGTGCCGTGCTTTCCTCGCTGGACGGAGCACGGTGCTCGGTGAGTTGTTAATGGTCTTGTTCGAGTGGAGCCCCGGCATCCCCTTCATAGGGGCCCAGTTCGAGATCAGCTGGTGACTGACTCCAGATTCTTGGTGGCCAGTCCATATAGTTCTCGAATCCATTGGACCAGTTCGAGGGCTCGATGCCGTTCTTTCGGGGAAAACCCATAGACCTCGCATCATGCAAGACTCGAAACGAGTGTCGAGACGCCCATGGCTCTTCGCGGGCCTCGGGTATTGGCCGCTGGCGGGCCTATCCTTAACCTCCTCTCACTCTAGGGTGCCCTAGAGTGGTCATGAACCCACTGATGGGCCAGCCTTTGAACTCCTAGGCGTTAATGGGCCGTAGGAGTGTTTTTAGCTCTGTATCCCACTTACCTGCAGCAACCCATAGCCTTTGAAGATGAATCGTCGCCCGGCGGATCCTTCACGGGGAAGATTTTGGATAGGTATGCGCTCATCTCTCGAGGCGACGAGGCGACTGATGTTGCGAGGAATAATGAGGGTATGAGCCCTGAAGGAAACAGATCTAGCGAGGCGTGAGGCGCATTAATTAAGGCAGATGGTTCACCCCTCGCCCATTCCGCCCTTACCTTATAAACGAAGCAGTTTCTCCTTAGCCTCCATACGCGTAGCTGCATCCTTGCCCATCCAATCTTTTTCTGCCTTTATCTCTTGAGCTCTGGCCTTTGTTCCCCTGTTTCCACTCCACCGCCGGTGAAGTTTTCGCTCTCCAATCCCACGCCACCGCTGGATCTTCTACATTGCTATCCTTATTCCTTGATGGAGTCGTGGCCTCGCTCCGACGTTCTCCACGTGCGCATGGAGGGTTTGCTTAAGAACAGCCTTCTCTACGCAAGGACAGCGGTTATGGAGTGGATCATACCTAGTGGTGAGGATGTGCCATCGCCGCCCGACGGCTACGTCGTCTCCTTCATCCCCTTCCACGAGCGGGGGTTTGTGACTCCTCCCCATCGATTCCTCTGAGGGCTACTGCACTACTATATGCTGGAGCTACAACATCTGAATCCCAATGGGATTCAACACATCTCGGCCTTCGTCGCGCTGTGCGAGGGGTATCTGGGGATCGAGCCCCACTTCGAGCTATGGTAGTACTTCTTCACCGTCGAGCTACAGAAGAAGAAGCCAGACCTGGCGGTGCCGATGGGATGCACGAGCATCCATCTGTGGGACAGCCTAGCGTCAGAGTACATGTCCATCCCGTTGTTGAAGTCCAATAAGGGGTGGATAAGCTCTGGTTCTACCTGAAGAACGCCGCCGCCGTCGCCCTACCGATCTTCACCGACCGCCTGATCAAGGAGGTGCTGGAGGTGTGGAGGTATGGGCCAATTGGGAGGGAGCAGAAGAGGCTCGGTGACCTGCTCAAAGCCATCATGACTCTGAAGCACCGCGGCCTTCGTGGGACCGGCATCATCAGAGCATACCACATCAGGAGGCTGGCGTCGCTGATGGTGCACTCCCTTCCAATGTACAAGATGACGTCGGATTCCCTGCCTGAAGGGATGGTGATGGTCGCCGACGTGGCCCTCAGCATCGGCGAAATAGCACAACGCATCAAGGACGCGATGGAGTGCCAAGTGGATCCATCGGTGGATCTCGCCCCGGTGTACCCGGTCCTAGGGCATCCCGTAATGCAGCCGGACACGGGTTTCGTTGAACTGATAAGCCTTCTTCGAGTTCCTTTCCTTGTCCGACCCTCCTCTATCCTTAGATTCTAACCTTCAAGATTTGTAGCCCGACCTCATCGCCCGTGATTCCGACCTGCCACTGCCAGAGGATGCGGCGCGGAGGGCGGTGAACCGCGCCGTGGCTGAGGCGGTGAAGGAGCGGAGGAAGGCGAAGAAGGAGCGGGCAAAGCTCCAGCGTGGAAGGCATCGGCAAGGCTCGGAGGAGAGCGACGGCGATGAGGAGGAAGAGGAGGATGAGTCTGACCCTAACATCCCATGGGGCGTGCTTGTGCACGGGGATGAGCAGACCGATGCGGGGCAGGCCAACCTGACCCTGATTCCAGAGCACGCCCTGGCGTAAACCGAAGAGGTTGCACCTCCAAGATCGGCGGGGGAGGATGCGTCCCTGAGGTTGACAGAGCAAGTCTGCCCTGCTTCGACCGACCCCACCGGGGGATCGAAGCGGCCAATTGCCGATGTGGCAGAGTCAGAGTCAAGTGGCCAGCCCCCGAAACGATCTCAAAAAATGGCGTCGAGGTGAGTTAACGACTTCTTCGTCCTTTTGTTGTGTTTCTAGGATTTCGTTGTGTGTGACGTTGGTGCTTTTCGTAGGATCGGCCCCCACAGACCCCTAACGTTGGCGCCGTAGAAGATCTTGGTGTGTCGGCCAATCCCCCAGGAGCCGACTAGCGTGGTGTCGGGGGCGCACCATGATGGCGCCTAGGCGGACATGGCGCCGCCTGAGGAAGCAGGGGAGGAGGAGGCACTCATGGAACCGGCACCCGCATCAGCCGGCACGCCCAAGGTGGGGAAGACGGGAGAAGGCATGATCAAGGCATCCCTTGCAGACGTGGTGATGGCTTAGACTTCAGAGCCTGAGCTGCCAACCTCCTCTACCATCGAAGGGTCCACTCTCGAGGGAGCACTAGTGATGGAGGAGGTACCGTCGGCCCCCGTCGGGCCGACGCCGATGGTTGCCATGGCCAACCACTTGGTTGGGGATAGGCCCTCCCGACCCCTTGTTCGACCGGGCGATGATCCGTTCCTTTGGGGAGGAAACCGGCTCCACTAGCATAGGCGGCTGGACTCGAGCGACTCGGTGTTCACCCTCGATGACCCAGCGGAGGAGAAGGACTAGACGAGCGTGCGCTCAGGACTAGAGTCCATAGTCCGCTCTTTGACCAATGCGTTGGGGGTGTTGAAGGATGACATCTCCCCGGCCAGCCAGGTTTGTCGTGTCTTCATGTTTCTACTTTCAAGCCTTGTTTATATAATTCTAACCTGATTTTTTTGCAGTCCCTTGCAATGCGCAGCTGGGAGAAGTCCCTATTCCTCCATCATGATAGGGAGGTCTGGTGGCTTGCTACCGAAGTACCGCGACTGCGGGAGGAAGTGGCGAGCCTCCAGACCAAGGAACGAGAAGCCTGTCAACACACTGACAAGGCCGAGGACAAGCTCAAGGCTATGGTTGCCAAGGCCAGGGAAGATGCCGCGGGGCTTGGACGGCTCCGCCTGGCCCTCGACCTTGCTCGGTGCACACTAAAAAATGAGCAGAAGTCGAAGGAGGAAGCCGAGGGCCTAGCCGCTGCCTTGGCCTAGGATGTTGGCGCGCTCCAGAGGGAGAAGATGGTCCTCGAGGAGCAAGTGATAGGTGAGGCTCTGGTTACCTTTTTGGTTGATGTTCGCAGTCGATTTTCTGTCGCTCTTTGGTGTTCGGCTTGGGCAGCCCTATAGAGGCGACTCTCCGAGGAAAGTGGGTCAACTCCAGCTGGAGAGCGATGACCACCACGCCTTGCGTGCTACCGTCGGGTTGGTCTTCAACGACCTCGGGGTTGCCCCGGGAGTGGAGACGAGCTCGCTCGCAGTTCGGGTTACCCAGATCCCGGATCAGGCGTGCTCGCTCGCAAGGGAGTCCCTGCACACCAGCGTCCATCGTGCGTTCGCCGTCGCCTGCTCCCACTACATCGACATCGACTTCTTTGGTGTGATCGTTGAGGGCTTCGCGCCAGGCTACACTGATGCCGAGCTGGACAAAATTGAGAAGGAAGCAGAGCCCCCGGCGCGGGACCTGGCGTAGAAGTTCAAAGAGGAAATCCTACCCAAGAGTGTCTAGTTAGATAGCTTAGTCTGCATCGGTCTTTCTTTTGTAAAGACTTTTATTATGGTGGAAACAATGTTTGGCCTTTTACACACACACACACACACTTTAAGTTCGTTATGATCCGACCCTTGTTTTATGTTAAGGCATTAGAAACTTAAGTTGCGAGCGACTAAGTAATGATCACGCTGGTGAGGAAGCGATGCCGTAGCCGAGGGGCGTAGGTTTTTTGCATTCCAACCAGTTTTACTCATCGTTAGTTTTCAAAGCAACTCTTATTTCTAAGTCTTGTCATAAAAAAGAGTCGGATGGAAAAAATGTTTCGGGTATATGTACTCCTATCATTTCGAGTAAAATCCGACCCTAGGTAGTTGTTGGGGTCGGTGTTACTAAAGACCGATCAGATCGGAAGCAGATCCGATAGGAGGTAACATTTTTTGGTTTTTGCAGAAACATTACTTAGTTTGATAAGCATATTGGAAGCTTTGGAATGGAAATACTAAGGGTAAAAGCGATGTAGCTGTTCGATGTTCCAGGCGTTGGCCATGGCTTTGCCGTCTCAATCTTGAGCTTGTAGGTGCCGGGTCGGAGTACTTCTGTGATGATGTACGGTCCTTCTCACGGCACCAAAAGTTTGTGGTAATTTTTGTTGCTCTGGATGCGGTGAAGGACTAAATCACCTATGCCAAAGGCATGACCCCGCATGCGTCGGCTATGGTACCGTCGTAGCGCCTGATGATATTTGGCCGAATGGAGCAGGGCGACATCACGTGCTTCGTCAAGCAGGTCCATGGCGTCTTCTAAGGATGCTTTGTTTCCCTGCTCATTGTAGGCCTTGACCCTCGGCGCTCCATAGTCGAGGTCAGTTGGGAGGATGGCTTCGGAGCCGTAGACCATGAAAAATGGCGTGTAACCGGTTGCCCGGCCACCAAGAGCTTAGCGATTTCCTCGCCGATGAGCCTCCGCTTCTCCTCGTTGAAGCGGCATAGGCATTGTTTAACTGGTCTAGAACCCAGCCTAATCTTCAAGGCATGCTCGACTACTTCCCTCAGAACTCCCGGCATATCCAAGGGTTTCCATGCAAAGATGTCTCAATTGGCGCAGAGAAAGTCGACGAGCGCGCCTTCCTATTTGGGGGAGAGGGCGGTGCTGCTGTGCATTGTCTTGTCAATGGAGTTGTCGGGGTCGATGAGGACCTCCTTGACATTCTCTGTAGGCTCAAAGGATCTGGCCATTCGCTTCGCGTCGGGCGCTCCTTCAGCGATGTCCTTCCCGATGGCTGTGAGCTCCTCTGAAGCGAGGGTTGCCAAAGTGAGTTCGCAACTTTCGACCTCGCACTCGTAGGCTGTCTGGAAAGAAGTGCCGATGGTGATGACCTCGCATGGGCCCAACATCTTGAGCTTGAGGTAGGTTTAGTTGGGGACGGCCATGAACTTCGCGTAACATAGTCGCCCCAGGATGGTGTGGTAGGTTCCGTGGAACCCAACCACATTGAAGGTGAGGGTCTCCGTCCTATAGTTGGACGGACGGACCCCCGAAGGTGATGGGTAGATCGATCTGCCCAAGTGGTACGACCTGCTTTCCAGGCACGATGCCATGGAAGGGTGCTCCGGTCGGCCGGATGCGCACTCGATCGACGCCCATAGTGTCGAGCGTCTCGGCGTACAAGATGTTGAGGCCGCTGCCTCCGTCCATCAGTACCTTGGTGAGCTGCTTCGTGTAGACGATAGGGTCGACCACGAGCGGGTACCTGCCTGGGTGTGTGACGCTATCCGGGTGGTCGGATCGGTCGAAGGTTATGGGGGACCCTGACCATTTGAGGAAAGCGGGCGTGGCGGGCTCAGCTTCGTAGACCTCTCGGCACACGAGCTTCTGTCGACGCTTGGAGTTGTATGCCTCTAGCCCACCTGAAAGGTTCTAATGGCTAGAGGGGGGTGAATAGCCTATTAAAAATTTCTACAACAACACTAAGACGAATGATTAGTCAATAAGATGGCGAAGCGAATTTTGTGCTAGCTCTATACTTGGGGTTGCAAGCCACCTACCCAATTCTATTTTGTATAGTCTCTATCCACACAGTGTCTATGTTGCTACACTAAGTTAGTGTACTCTCAAAGGCTAACTAAAGAGCCACACTAACCAAACTAACAAGCTCTCATGACTAGCTACACTAAAGAGATTGACAACTAGTTTGCGGTAATGTAAAGAGATAGAGCAAGATGGATATACCGCCGAGTCGAGGAATGAACCAATCAATCACAAAGGATGAATACCAATCACCTCGGAATCAAATAATGACACAATCATTTTTTACCGAGGTTCACTTGCTTGCCGGCAAGCTAGTCCTCGTTGTGGCGATTCACTCACTTGGAGGTTCAACGCTAATTGGCATCACACGCCAAACCCTCAATAGGGTGCCGCACAACCAACACAAGATGAGGATCACACAAGCCACGAGCAATTTACTAGAGTACCTTTTGGCTCTCCACCGGGGAAAGGTCAAGAACCCCTCACAATCACCACGATCGGAGCCGAAGACAATCACCAACCTTCGCTCGACGATCCTCGCTGCTCAAAGCCGTCTAGGCGGCGGCAACCACCAAGAGTAACAAGTGAATCCCGCAGTGAAACACGAACACCAAGTGCCTCTATATGCAAACACTCAAGCAATGTACTTGGATTCACTCCCAATCTCACAAAGATGATGAATCAATGATGGAGATGAGTGAGAGGGCTTTGGCTAAGCTCACAAGGTTGCTATGTCAATGCAAAATAGCCAAGCAAGTGAGCTAGAGACAACAATGGGGCTTAAATAGAAGCTCCCATGAAATAGAGTTGTTGTACCCCTTCACTGGGCACTGCTCGGGGTGACCGGACGCTCCGGTCAGATCGATCGGACGTAGGACTCCAACGTCCGGTCACGCAATGCACCCCACGTGGCCCCTGCTTCAAATGTTGATCGCCCGATCTCAACGATCATCAAGACACTTGTTGTTGTGACTTGGATGCTCTACAACAGAGGACCGGACACAGAGACTTCAGCCGTCCGGTCACTTCAAGAAGGTTCTAGTCGTGACCGGATGTGTCGGTTTGATCATGACGCACGTAGGGACCCAGCCGTCCGGTCACTTCCAGTAAGGTTCTAGTCGCGACCGGACTCGCCTAGCGTCCGATCACTCATGGTCTTCTCAGCAGGCCGCCACATCGCTAGGATCGACGTGAACAGTTGTTCACCAGAGTCCTGTCGCCTGCGTTCGGTCAAGAGACCGAGGGCAGCCTTCACTACGCACCACTGACCGAACACAGGACCTAGCGTCCGGTCACTGCATGACTAGCGTCACTCTATAAAACCCTATCTTTTCTGTATAGGGCGTCGGTGACACTCCACTGGTGAAGTTTCGAACCCTTGCTCCCATGTGCTAAACCCAATGTGTATCACCTTTGTGCATGTATGTTAGCATATTTTCACAAATGTTATCAAGGGTGTTAGCACTCCACTAGATCCTAAATGCATATGTAATGAGTTAGAGCATCTAGTGGCACTTTGATAACCGTATTTCGATATGAGTTTCACCCCTCTTAATAGTATGGCTATCAATCCTAAATGTGATCACACTCTCTAAGTGTCTCGATCACTAAACCAAAAAGCTCCTAACAATTTTACCTTTACCTTGAGCTTTTTGTTTTTCTCTTTCTTCTTTTCCAAGTCCAAGCACTTGATCATCACCATGGCATCACCATCATGATGTCATGATCTTCATTTGCTTCACCACTTGGAGTAGTGACCTATCTCATAATTACTTTGATAAACTAGGTTAGCACTTAGGGTTTCATCAATTCACCAAAACCAAACTAGAGCTTTCACCATCGAAGATTCTGAGGCAGCCATTCGGCGATGGAAAGCCGCCTTACTTCTCTCCGGCGTCGTTGGCTTCTGCCTCGGGCTTCTTCTGCTCCCATTTCTTGGAGCCGCCGATGAAGAAGCGCTTCATGAGGGAGCAGTCCTTGTACATGAGTTTGATGGGGAAGATGTGGTTTGGGTATGGCCCCCTCGAGCAGCTTGTCGAAGTGATTGGGGGTGCCCTCGACTGGCGCTCGACTGGCCTTTCGCTTGGTGGTGGCCACGAGCGAGCCCCCACGCCCTCTCTGATTCTTCTTCTTATTCGAACGGTTGGAGGGGCCTTCGTCGGCGTCCTCGTCCCACTTTGCCTTGCCTCTAGAGCGATCGAAAATTGCTCCAACCGCCTCCTCGTCGGAAGCATGGCTGGTCACGATGTCAAGGAGTTCCTTGGTAGTCTGTGGGCCCTTACATCCCAACTTATGGACCAGGGACTCATAGGTGGTCCCTGATAGGAAGGCATCGGCGATATTGGGGAGCTCGTTGCACTGCAGGGAGAAGCGTCAGATGTACTCGTGGAGAGTCTCACCCGACTTCTGTCGGTAGTTCTTCAAGTCCCAGGGGTTCCCAGGGTGTGCAGAAGTGCTATGGAAGTTCCCCACAAAGATTTGTTTCAGGTTCACCCAACTCTGAACGTAGTTGGGTGGAAGTGCTCCAGCCATGTTCACGCCGAGTTGGCCAGGAACAAGGGGAGATTACAGATGATGAAGTCATCATTGATCGCACTACTGACCCAGCAGGTGAGCTGGTAGTCCTCAAGCCACAAGCTGGGGTTTGTTTCCCTGGAGTATTTTGGGATGTTAGTTGGTGGGCGGTATCATGGTGGGAGCGCCGCCTTGAGAATATGCCAACCGAAGGCCTGGGGCCCCATTGGTTCGGGGCTATGACTCTGGTCCTCCTCACGGTCATAGCTCCCACAATGGCGAGGGTGGTAGCCACAGCTAGCTCCCTCCCTCGGATCACCTTGGGCACGCCTGCGGGCGTCGAGGGTGTCACACGCATCATGGTTGCGGCCGAGACACCCTTGGATCGGGGCCATGGTGCGCCTCTCGCAGCCCTATGATGACGGTGCCTGGTGGATGGATACGTCCCTAGCGCGACGTCCCAAGGACGCGCGCTGGCTGGCATTGAGCTCGCATCATCGAGACATCGAGCTCTCTGCCTGCTGCATCACTGCTCTCTCGAGCAACATGTGTATCTCCCGATGAGCTCGGCGCTCATCGAGCATCGTGGGCTCTAGCATGCCTCAGATCATAGCCGCTGCGGCGGCTATGTTCTGACTGGTGTGGAAGAAGTGTGGGAGGCCATCATCATCCTCCTATGCACGTCGCGGGCCACGGCACGTGCATGCCCACCGCCCGCACGGTGAGCGATCTCACGCTGGAGTTCTGCTTGCTCCTGCTCTAGCTAGAGTCACGCATCCTCGTGACGTCGCGCTAGGGCCCGCAACTACTCCATATACGGGGCCCTTGCATCCCCCTCGACCTCATCATTGAGGTCATTCGTTGGGGTAGCCCCTCCCTCGTGGACGCTTTCGATGTGTCCATCGCGTGTTTCTGCCATGAAGCATTCATGCGAGGGGTTGTGGCTCCCCCCGCCGGAGTCTGAGTCAGAGACGGTCTTGGAGCCTTCTGCGATCAGGTCGTTGAAGGACTCCAAAACATAATCCATCATGCCCACGAGCTCGCTGCTTGCGGTGGACGGATGTAGGTCACTCCTGGGAGCGTGGGTTCTCAGGTGCGTAGCTGCAGCTCTCCGAGGGTCTCGATGACCGCATCGAGACTGATGGCCTAAGGTGGTGTGACGGGGCCATTAGCCCGCGCCAATTCTCCCTTCGTGGAGACGATGAAGTCTAGGCTCCCGAAACGCATGTGCATGCCTGGGACCCAGCTCGCACCATGGTTAGCCATCCGTGGCCGAGTGGTGTCGATGTGACGCGCAAAAGGCCCCTACCTGGCATGCCAACTGTCGGTGTTTCGAGTAAACACCAACGAGTAAATTTATATATTGCGCGTCTGACCCGAATGGTGTGCAAAGAGGACACAAGGATTATACTGGTTTGGGCTGAATGTCCCTATGTCCAGTTTCGGGCTGCTCGTGTTACTAGCACTAAGTTTGTAGTAGGGGGTTACAAACTGTCTGAGAGAGGGAGGAGCTCCCAAGTTTCTAGTGGAAAGAACGAAAGGGTGTCGAGAGCTCGGTCGCTACTCAGCTATGTGTTTGAGGCTTGATGCTAGTGGTTTTGGTGTGATGCCATGTGATATGCGATGCCCCAATGAACCGATGCCCCTTAGTGCGACACCTTGCTTTCCCTTTTATAGGCCAAGGAAAGAACAGGGGTTACAACGGAAGGGAAGAGGGAAAAGAAAGGGAAATAAGGCTCCTACAGGTGTGCCGCCCTCCTCTTCACGTGGGTCCCGCTAACCCTATAGATCATGGTGGTAGCAGCGTCGTACCAGGGTCCTGTTGGCCACTGCAGCATACGTGTGGGCGTCGTGCATCGTTCTTGCCTTCCATCCCATTCGAGCGGACAGAACGGTCAAAGGGTCCCCTAACGAAGGTCATATGGAGGGGCTAGCGGTATAGTTCTAGTCAATCTGACGCCGGTTGACTGACGTTGGATGGTGGTCAGGCATGGAGTTGGCAGCACAGTGCTAGCCTGTTGACGCGGTGGGCAACGTGAATCTCCCAGCATGGCCTGATGCGATCGCCCGTCGCATTAGGACGCGCCTAAGATGTGCTTCCGGGTGTGCACCTCCACACCGTAGTGGTTGAAGGGGTTCGGGCCCCACTCTGGGACCATTACTTTCGTCTGGTAGCAAATCCGACCCCCAGGGGTTGGGCGAGACAGAAATCTTGCTTTGGGAGCCAGGTGAGACAGAGTCCTATCCTTAGGGGTCGGACGAGGCGGAACCCTCCCAGTGGGACCATACGAGGAGTGGTCCGGCCCCTAGGGGTCAGACGAGGCAAAAACCTCATCCTTGGAATCAGATGAGGCATGGCCCGGCCCCTGGGGGTCAGGCGAGGTAGAAACCTCGTCCTTAGAATTAGACGAGGCGTGGCCCAGCCCCTGGGAGTCGGACGAGGTGGAAACCCAGTCCTCGGAATCGGATGAGGCGTGGCCCGACCCCTAGGAGTCAGACAAGGCAGAAACCTCATCCTCGGCGTCGGACGAGGTCGCAGTTGCATCCTTAACCATCGGATGAACCGACGTGACGCTCATTAATCCTTTGGCCCAGATACCTGGGTATAGATATCCGACACATACCAAGGGTGTTGATACACCATTTTAGTGATTTCCAATTGCATAGTGCTTAGTGATTCATTAGGTGATTAGCGTAGGTGCTTTGCGAAGTGCTTAGGTTGATTGGACCACCGCTTATGCGCTTGCTCTAGGTTTAGGCCTAGTGTTTAGTGAGGTTTGTGCACCTCTTATCACTCGGTGCTTGTGCGCACCATTGTTGTACATCGGAGGGGCTTGTAGTTTTACGAGATCACACCAACCGTGTTTGTAGTGTGGGCGCCACCGTGTACCGAAGGGAACAAGGCCCGTGACGGTTCGGACAGAAGCTTGATAGTGAAGACAGCGGGGAGCATCCGGGAGAGGCTTGCCGAAAGGCACGTTGGAGACCCACTTGCGTGTGGGAAAGGCCCGAGGCTATCCACGGAGTTACCCAACCTAGAGCTTGGCCCTTGCAAGGGATTCTTTGCGAGGGGCTCCAACGAGGACTAGGGGGAAGCTTGCGCACTTCTCGATACCTTGGTAAAAATACCAGAGTCGTCAATGAGAGTTTGCATATCTCTACCTTACTCTTTAGCTTCCGCATTTACATTGCAATCTTGGTGTGTGCTTTACTTTTCTAACTTAGTGATAGGCTAGTTGATAGATTTGAAACCTAGGTTGCATAACTCCTTTTGCGGTAGAGATAGCAACACACCTAGCAAAACCGTAGTCGCACATTTAGATAGTTTATCTTTTGCATAGGTTTTGACTAGGTGAAATTAGAGGCCTTAGTTAGAGTTTTAAGTTGCCTAATTCACCCTCCCTCTTAGACATCACGGTCCCTTTCACAAGTCGAGGACTTTGCCCTTTGTCTTACCAATCTGATGGAGCATATGGCACGCAACAGCTACACCGACCTCATGGAGGAACGCACGGTGGAGAAATTCCTCCGCTGCATACTGAGGAAGTACGCGCAGATCGTCATGTCGATAGAGACGCTCCTCGACTTCTAGTAGCTCACAGTCGAGGATGTGTCTAGGAGGCTCAAGGTGGTGCAGGACCGCGAGGAGGGGCCTCACACCGAGCCAAGAGCCGCTAGAGGCTAGCTACTGTACATGATGGAGCAGCGGCGCGCCTTCGACAAGAAGAAAGAGGAGGAGGAAGGATCCGGTTCGTCCAGCTCCAAGGAGCGTCACCAGCGTCCACGCGGCGACAAGAAGGAGGACAAGGGACCCTAGGGCCAGGTCAGCGCTGATGGCGGCACCATCGGCGAGCGTAAGGCGACCCGGGATGACACCTGCAATAACTGTGGTAGGACTAGCCATTGGGCCAAGGACTGCCACCTTCCTCCACGCTGATGGGCAGGCTCATGTCGCGCAAGCAGAAGAGCAGGATGCCACCCTATTCCTGGTGCATAGGTGCGTCGAGCTACAGCAAGACATGGGGGAGGGGTGAAATGTCCAAGCTTTCCCCTTTCTGGGTTAGCTGGCTTCGCCGAGCTCCACCTCGATGAACCGCGTGCCCACGCTTTTCCTCGGCAAAGGTGCCACCGATAACAAGATCGATGATTGGTACCTCAACACTGGTGCGACGTACCACATGACTGGTCGGCGTGAGTTTTTCTCTGACCTGGACTCTGGCATGAAGGGCTCCGTCTAGTTTGGTGATGCCTCCGCCGTCGAGATCAAGGGTGACGGCTTGGTCATCATCAAGGCCAAGATGGGGAGCACCATCTTCTCACCGGGGTGTACTACATCTCGGCCTTGAAGAACTCCATCATCAGCGTTGGACAGCTAGACGAGAACGACTCGCGGGTGGGGATTGAGGACGGCATGCTACGCATCTAGGATAGGGGCCGCCGTCTTCTAACCAAGGTGAACCAAGGAAGCAACCACCTTTATGTGCTCCATGTATAGGTTGAGCTGGTGCACAGCGACCTCTGCGGTCCAGTGTCACTAGCCACTCCTAGAGGTCGACGCTACTTCCTACTGCTCGTCGACAATGCCACCCACTATATGTGGGCTGTGCTACTCAATTCCAAGGTAGCAGCTGCAGACGCCACTAGGCAGCCATAGAGAAGGAGTGTGGCCGCAAGCTCTAGGTGCTCCACACTAACAAATGTGGTGTGAATTCATGGCGCCTGAGTTCACAACGTCTTGAGCCGACGAGGGATTCAACACCACTACTCCACACCCTACTCACCCTAAAGAGAATGGCATGGTCGAGTGCTGCAATCAAACAGTGGTGGCAGCGGCGTGCACGCTCCTCAAATAGCATGACATGCCGGCGGTCTACTAGGGAGAGGGCATGATGACCGCCGTACACCTGCTCAACCGCTCTCCGACTAGTGCGCTCGACGGCAAGACGCCATATGAGCCCTGGCACACCGGCGGTCAGCTATCTCGTGCTTCTTGGTGCGCTCGCCTTCATCAAGGAGCTGAACCACATCGGCAAGCTCGATGATCGTAGCTCACCGGGGGTCTTTATAGGCTACGTAGAGGGGGCTAAGGCCTACCGCATGCTCGACCTAGTGACACAAAGACGCGCGCTGTGGGGCGCGTGACGTCGTGTTCGATGAAGGACATGGTTGGGCATGGGACAAGGCGGTGGATGATGGTCGACAACCGTGCTTTGTGACTTCACCATCGAAAGTACTGGCGTGGGCTAGAGGTGCCGAGGAAGCACAAGGTGCATCTTCATCGACGTATGGGTCTTCATCACCAGAGCCGACCTCTTCACCAACTCCGCCTCATTCGCCATCACCAAATCTAGGGAGCTCGGTAGCCCATCGACAGTGGTTGGCAGCCCATCGGTGGTGGTCGACAGTCCATTGGTAGCAGCTCTGACCTCTCCAGCACCGCAGCTAACCTCTCCGACCTCTACATCATCGCAATCGATCTCTCCAGCGTACCAGCTGACCTCCTCGGCGTCTTCTACCTCACCCGCTACGACACGACACGGCGCTTACGCAAAGGCGCCAGAGGTCGAGTATGCCACATCACCGAGGACGATGAAGACCACCTAGATGCCTACTATGATAGCTCGAGAGGCTCTTTGCCCAAACTTCATCGATGCACGTCGGTGAGAGCCGACCACTTACGTTGAGGCATAGGGTGATCCGGCGGCGGCGAACGGCGATGGAGCAAGAGCTCAAGTCCGTCGAGCAGAACCGCACCTAGGAGCTGGTGCCAATGCCTAACGGCCACCGCCCTATCACCCTGAAGTGGGTGTTCAAGCTTAAGAAGGACGAGCTGGGCATGGTGATCAAGCACAAGGCGTGGTTGGTGGTGCACGGCTTCATTCAGTAGGAGGGGATCGACTACGACGATGCCTTCACCCCCGTGGCGCGCATGGAGTCAGTCTGTGTCCTCCATGCACTGGCGGTTCAAGAGGGGTGGCAAGTCCACCACATGGACGTGAAGTCCGCCTTCCTCAATGATGATCTCAAGGATGAGGTCTAAGTGCGCCAACCACCTGGCTACGCCGTCGTCGAAGAAGAGGGGAAGGTGTACCGCCTGCGCAAGGCACTCTATGGCCTACGTCAGGCACCGTGTGCCTGGAACGCGAAGCTCGACGCCACACTCAAGAAGATGGGCTTCAAGCAGAACGCGCATGAGGCGGTGGTGTACCGGCGGGACAGCGGACACAACGTTCTACTAGTCGGTGTCTACGTCGATGACCTCATTATCACCGGCGCTGAAGAGCAGAAGGTGGAGGTGTTCAAGGCGCAGATGAAGAAGGTGTTTGACATGAGCGACCTCGGCCTCCTCTGCTTCTACCTCGGCGTCGAAGTGCTTCTACCCACTACTCCAAGCGCATCCTCGAGCTCGGTGGCATGACAGGCTACAATCCGACCCACACCCCGATGGAGGAGAAGCTCAAGCTGAGTCGGGAGAGCACGGCGAAGGTGGTCGATCCAACCCATTACCGGTAGCTGATCGGGAGCTTGCGCTACCTGGTCCATACCCAACCGGACATCGCGTTCGCCATCGGGTACATGAGCCAGTTCCTGGAGCTGCCGACGATGGAGCATCTGCAGGCCGTCAAGCGAATCCTATGCTACATGGCAGGCACCCTCGACTACGGTCTTCACTATGGAAGGGCATCCGACACGGTGCGATTCATCGGCTACTGCGACAGCAACCTCATCGGCGATGTGGATACCAGCAAGAGCACAACCGGGACGATGTTCTTCCTCGGTGATTGCTTGGTCAGCTGGCAGTCTCTCAAGCAGAAGGTGGTGGCCCTCTCAAGCTGTGAAGCGGAGTACATCGCCACCACCACTGCCGCAACACAGGCGTTGTGGCTGTCAAGGATGCTGGCAGAGCACATTCTCACCAAGTTGCTGGGGAAGTCCAAGTTCCAAGAGATGAGGGAGAGGATTGGGCTACAGCTGATCACCTTCAGTGCTCGGCACAAGGTTTAGAGGGAGATTGATAGATAAGCCTAGTGCTAAAGCACTTGTATCTTACTTTTTCTGCACTTTTTACTTTCCTTGACTTCTAAGCCTAGTGTTAGGAATATACTTAGTATCCACTTTAGTGGTTGGAATATGCTGTAGCAAGTGGGAGTCCCATTTTTTCTATAAAGGGCAAGGGAGTGTTATTGTAAAAATAGGCCATTGCATTTTCCATTCAATTCAAGCGGCCAAGGGCTAAGCTGCCCTCTGGTAGTTTCATATCTGAATCTGAGATCCAATCGGGCCAACACTGTGAATCAAAAGTGGGTCGGTTTATTTGCAGTTGCAGAAGGATTTCTTTGTTTTTTTGCATACACAGTGGGGAGCACGTCATGTAATGAAATCAGTCTCTACTGAGTGCTAGGACATTCCAATACTTGCAACATAAAAAAATCTCATTAAGTGATTCTACTATGCAAGGTAAACTTAGTAAGTTGTTTCTGACGAGATAATTATGTCCTGCAAGATTCTTCTGCAAGCCCGACATATTTGTATGAAATAATGACGGGGGGAATGAAATTCCTAAAAGCTTCCCATCAAGACTCCAACTTTGGACTACTTCTTTTATTATTGTTATTGCGTTAGGTTTGAAATCCTCTTCTTCTTCTTCTTCTTCTTCTTCTCGTTTTTGTTCCCAAATACTCACATTACGGTACGATTGAAAATCAGGAAACATGCTAATATAAGCACTTGCAGCGTCAACCTTACACCCTGCAAAGCTACATCTAATGATTCTTCTAATCATGTTCCATTCTTTGTCAATAAAATGTGCCATCACACATATGAAGTATTTAGTTCCAAGAACCCACTTTGCTACTGTCAGGAAAGCTCCCCCAAGTGCAAGTGATATTTCCTCCTTCAGCTTCAGCTTTTCATTCTGAAAAATACTGAAAAACTTCTCTTGTATAGCAGATTGCGATACCACGTCATAAGTAGGACAGATGCCACCCAAAAATTGCCTATAATTTGTACTGCTTGTCAATGAAAAGGAGCAAAGGTTGGAGACTAAAGCCTTAGTAAGCGATTCAAGAGACTTGTTTTGATCTAAATTCGAATTCTTCTCAACAGATGAATTGGGATGTGAAGATGGCCGTTGCAGCTGCACCCGACCTGTTGAAGGCCGTCCAGGACAGGACTGCAGATGTCGTTTCAGATGGCTTGTTCCTCCTGTAGTTTTTGCACTAAGAGAGCTTTCACAATGTTTACAGACTGCTGCTTGAAGTTTTCCATCTCTAAATTCTTTTGTAAATTCCTCCCACACTTTAGACTTCGGTCTTCTTTATTTTCACCGGTGTCAGAGAAATGGCATTATGAATACCAGTTAGTGTAAGGTTCAGAAGAAAATTTGCTGTCATGTATTAGGAATCAGAGTTATGAAAACAACAAAATGTGGGCTGCTAGATCAGTGACTAAAAAAATGTAAATTTAAACTGAACCACTGAAAGCAGCCGGATTTTCAATCGGTATTTGAAATTTTTCGGCCATCCCTGAAATGTGAAATCTTGCCGAATGTTTTTTAGACTTCAACAAGTGATATAATTTTCTAAAAATTTTAGATATAAACAAGATATTAGCATGATTTATGGCTACACATCTATTGCGTAGAAAAATATGCAACATAAACAAAAGGAAATATGAGTCTAAAGTTATATATTATTAGGAAAAAGTCCATTTTAGCCCTCAAACTTTTGTTGAAGTATGGATTTAGCCCTCAAACTCTAAAACCAGACATGCATTTATTTAAACTTCGAGAGTAAGGGGAAAGGGAAATGGAAAGGTTAGAAGAAGACAGACAGAGGGAGCAGGTTTAGTTCAAAATCGATGCATACTTTCGGTGATAAGTCCCGCTCCTGGTTCTCCTTTCAGCTGGAGCTACCACATGTCTGTCGAGTGAAAGTACAGTTAATTAAGTGTCAACAGAATTAAGAAATTAATTTCTAACCAAAAGTTTTTTTTCAGTCAGAACCTTTCTGTTACGCTGGCACTGGCAACATGGCCATGGTCTCTTTGTGCGCTACCATCCTCTTCGTCGCTGTCGCTAGAACTGCCAAGTTGTTCTTGTTCACCTCCCTCCTCAGTCTGAGGAATTGAAGTCCCTGCTGGTACGTACATCTCAGATGGCACATAGGAGTAGTGTTGAGAGTCTGGTATGTGTCCTGTTGGAACATCTCTGGGGCACATTTCAGATGGACGGGGTGGTTGTGACTACCCCTGAAAACTGTCTCCAAAATCTGATTATCTGCAGATAGTGTCACCGCTTTCTTGACCGTGCAGTTTGCCTGCGAGCATTCGTAGCAGATCATCAATCGGCCTGAACCCGCAATCTCCTGCAGACCCAAATTCTTCCAGATGTACCCATCGTCTGCTGAATTAGATGGCAAAACCGGCATCTGAATTGGTGCCCGGATCTGCATCATAACTGGTGCAGCGTGAACTGAAGAACTCAGTGGAGTAGTAGTGAGCGGGCGAAACCCTTGATCGGCCATACCATGCTGAGGCTGAGCTGACTGGTTCTCCATTAATTCCGAAACACGGCTCTTCTTCCCAAATTTTTAGACAACTTTCAAGTATTCCTGGGCCTGGCCTGTCAAATTCAGAAACCCTGCATGGATCGGATACAGTCATATAGATATGATTGCGTTTCAACAAGCACATGCTAGGCAAGGCACACACATCTCTAAATCCTACTAAAAGACCAAAGTGCTAAACATCTTTTCTTCAGAGCAAGCACTGTGAAACCTTGGGAATTGAAGCACCCAAGGAAGAGAAAAGGAATACTATCTTTTTTACGGATACATGTTCAAGATTACGGTGGGTCGGTGGGATTTCTTCGGTTGCGGGAGTTTTTTCATAGTTTAGATGGATAGTCCTCTTTTTAGTCTTAGTCTTAGGCGTGGGTTGTTTTTTTGGTCGATTGTTTGTCGTGTGGTCACGCTTGTTCTCTTCTCGATGAAATACGTGCTCAGGTGCGTTCGTGAAAAAAAATATGGATACATGAACTAACAAGTGAAGAAGTACTAGGAAATCAATTGAATCCTGAAATCACAAACTATGAGAAAAACATTTACCCCTACTAGAACTAACTACTGTGAAATTATATATATATATATATACATATAAATCCGAACGGCAGGCAGGTAGAAGGGAGGAGATCAATCACCTGTTAAGGGCAGTGCAGCATGGCTCTGATTTGAGTGGTTGAATCAAGAAAGGTAGGAAGATGAACCCGGGTGGATTGTGTTTATGCAAAGACGACGTCGCGGAAACAGCATAACGCGTTTGTATGCGAAACAATACGACACGGAACAGTAATAAGGCAGAGTGTGTTGACTGACTTGCCCGCTGGAAAGCGACACGGAGGTTGCTGTCGGCCGGCCCATCGCGGGCGGGTGATGGGTCGTTTGCCGCGTTGCTGGGGATTGCATGCAGTGGTGCAGAACATTAATTATCCATCTGAAAACTGGTTTCTCTAAAAACCTGCTTAAAACACGTTACCTAAAACCTATTTATATTTTCAAGATCCAAACAACCACTATATTTGCAGACGAATTTTTCATCCTGCGGTTAGCCAAGAACCGGTACCGGTGATAGTCAGAGCTCCCCATGAGCTAGCCACGCGCGGAGAGACACCCTCTCCTTGCGGCCGATTTTTTTTCCTCTCGCCCTTTTTCAGGAAAAAAATCATTTATATCTCTAGATTATTCGAGAAAAAATTTTATATCTCTAGACGTCTCTTTTTTTCTTTTTTTATTAAATCCGTGGTCGTGCCGTGGGCCTACATCGTCGAGGTAACATGTCTCGGCGCTGTAGGCCATGGCACCGAGCTTTGAGGGCCAGATTGTGTGGCCACTCGATGCGGCTAAGGCTCAGCGCCAAAGGTGGGGAGTCGTGCGACGTAGAGGGCGGTAGACAGCACGGCGAGGCCATAGGCGGCGTTTGCGGTGGCAGGGGTGGACACCGTGAGAGCTATAGGAGGAAGATCTATAAGGCTGAGCTCGGCACCATGATCTATAGCGCTAAGCTCGGCGCTAAGATCCATGGTGTCGAGCTCAGCCACACACTCGGCATCACGCCCACCGCCATGCTACTCGTTGGCCTTGAAGCTCGGCGTCATAGCCTATGGTGCCAAGACGTGTTACCTCGGCACCGCGGCCTATGATGCCGACCCCTAGGGTCTAAATACAGAAATAGGACATCCAAGGGTATAAATATGAATATTTTTTAAAAGAAATATAAAAAACAAAAAATAGTCCTTCCCATTGGATCCTCTTGTTGTTGTAGCGACAACAGAAGATGAATAGGAGAATATCGATAGCTTGATTTATGAAAAGTCCAATTTACTTTGTTTAACTATCCCGATGATTGTTGGATTTCCTCTCTAAACTATAAAATCAGGTTTATGACCGCTCTCAACTTTTAAAATCATTTATTTTTACACCTTAGTTTTGATGGTAGTTTTGCTAATGTGACACCACATCAAAGGGGGTAAATCGAACTATATTGAAAGTTCAGGAAGGTAAAGCGCACTATTTTTAAAAAATACATAAATAAATATTCTTTAAAATATTTTTCAAAAATTTATCAAAATATTATTACATAAAAAACAATGTCATTAAAATCCTAAAATTTAGTTGAATCTCACGAAATTCATAGAAAATTTTGTTTTACCATGAAAAAATATAAAACCGGTTTTAGATTTTTTAAAAAAAAATTATGCTCTATCTTATGATGTCTAGCTTGAAATTGTTTGAATCTTGATGAATTCTTGTTGCTGCTTATTTTCTAGTAGATGTTCTCGTTATCTATTATAATTAGTCAATGTCGATCGTCTGACTACATTTAAGCGCTAGTGGAGCGTTGTCGAGGACTACGTATGTGTGTAGGGTGAGTGTTGGTCTCCTATCCTGTATAATTTTTCAAAGTAGTTGTGTTAGCCTATGTGGCAACATGCACCCTACTGCTATACGGTCCTGATGAAGCCCCACTGCTAGTCCAGATGATCCGCATCGAGTAATTATAATGGATAACGAGACCTTTTACTAGCAAATAAGCACCAAAATGAGTCCATAAAGATTCAAACTATTTCAAGCTTGGCACCATAAGATAGAGCATGTTTTTAAAAAATATGAAATTAGTTTCATAATTTTCTGAGGTAAAACAAATTTTCTAAGATTAAACCAAAATTTAGGATTTTTAATTGCATTATTTTTCATGTAAAAATATTTAGATATTTTTCAATTATTTTTATGACTTTTGGATTTCTTTAAAAAATATTTCTAGTCTGATTTACCTCTTGGACCTTGAACTTACTTTGATTTACCCCTCTGACGTGGTGACACATTAGCAAAATCACCATCAAAACCACCCAAAGTGTAATAAACGGTTTTAAAAGATAAGAGGGTTTCAAAAATTGGTTTTGTAGTTCAAAAGAAAAATCGGATGAGCACCATAGTTAAGGGAGATAAATTGAACTTTTTCTTTATTTATTTGATGGACTGGTTGATCTAAATTCTTTGCCTCTAGTTTAGCCCAATTGATGGACAACAGCAACCACCCCAAACACGAAAAAAGGCCCACACCATTAGTTCTTCATCTATTGATTTCTTGTGGGGAAAAGTTTAGTGTACCTACTGTTCAAATTATCTCCGACCTAGTTTGAGTGGTTTTGGAGATGAGTTTGTCCTTTTTAGTTAAAAATTTGGCAAATAAAGGTTTTAAACCATATAAATGTCTTTAAGTTTTGAAATTTTCAAAAAAAAATAGAGATAGATTGGGATATGGTAAATCCAAATAAAATGTTCAGAGCTCGTGAAAACATTTTTAGAAACTTTAAAATCTTTGGTTTAGCTCTAGGAAAATGAGGAAACATTCAGAAAAATCAAGAAAATTTCCAAAACATTAATCGATGTATAAATTTTTGTAAATATACATCGTGTGTGCATGTGGCTGAATGAATTCATGCCAATTACATCTCATGCTTTTGTTGTGGAAAACTTATAAAAAAATTCATCATCGATTACAATATTTTTAGATTTTTCTAGATATATTTTTCATTTTTCTAAAGCTGAATCAAAAATTTAGAAGCTTGTAGTGATATTATTATGAGCCCCAAATATTTTATTCGAGTTTCCTCATGTCCTAATCTTTTTGTAGGGCTTATGTCAGATTTTTATAAGTGTGAAGATATTTTTTGGGGTTTATAAACGTTGCCAGGTGTTTACTGTTGGGGATTTAACTTCGCTAAGAAAACTCAGCCCCTGAAACTTTGGAGTTAAAATTGTGATTTCTATAGCAAAGTTTACTTGCAGGAAAAAGAAGTGAAGCGAAGGTGGAAAATTGACTTCGTAAGAAAGATTCCGTCTTCGCTGGAAAGATCTCGTCTTCACTGGTGAAAAGAAGAAAGCAAGATTAGGCGAAGACAAGAGTTTGACTTCGCCTAACATTCTAAGAGAAAAAAGAAAATCAAAGCAGAAATCGATTAAGTCTGAAAGACGAAGATATCGACGAAGTTGATATACAAAAGTTGAAGAATGAAGACTCGAAAGGAAAAAAAGACCACTTTGCCATTGTAGTTGAAAAGGGTTGTAACTATTTGAGTTGGGTGTAAAATAGTCATTTTATGTAAAGTATGAAGACTAGGATCCCTATAAATACATACTCTGACATGTACAGTACGACCATAAAATGAATACAACTTTGTCTTGTGTTCAAACTTTGATGCTTGTGTAATTTCTTACCCAACATCTGGCATCCACCGTTGTGTGTGCTCAAAAACTCCCACGACCACAAGAAGCTAATGGGCAGGTCTAACAAAAAAGTTACCACTAGGGTAACCGAAGATGACCCACCAACAGTCAAAGGTCAAAGTCTTGAAAAAGATGCACTCCAATACCCAAACTCTTCAAGGGCAAGCGAAGCCGAAGAATAAAGACTCAAAAAACTTGAAGAGCAAGTGCTAAGAAAGCAAAAAGAACTCAAAGAATGCCGCACAAGAACAAGAGAAAAGTCTCTCAAGTAAAGAATAGAAGAAGCCAAAGCCATCCTTCGTGAACTAAATGAACAACTTTAAAGTGCAAGTCACAAAGTCATATATTTAGAAGACCCAAATTCAGCAACCAAAGCCTCTCAAGAGAAAAATTCACCAAAATCATTCATATCAATTGATACAAGCTCTCCACTATCAATAAATTTACAGTTAGCACAATGGCCCATGGGATACAAATTTAACATGATACCAACATTTGATGGCCAATTTGACCCAAGGTAATTTCTGATGAGTTTTGAAGCCACAGTAATTTCTGGAGGCGGTGATAAAACCACATTAGCAAAATCTTTTGTTATGGTAGTTAAAGGACCACCACAACAATGGTACTCTTCGCTAAAAGCAAAATCCATACATTCATGGGATCAACTTAAAGCAAATTTGTTGTTGACTTCAAGGATTTCAACTAGTCGGCCTCACAGGACATAGATCTGTTCAATTACAAGCAACAAATCAAAGAGCCCCTGAGCCAGTATTTCAAAAGATTCATCCAAATCAAGGCTCAAATTCCAAACATCCCAGATGAAGTGGTGATAATAGCTGCAATTAAAGGACTTCGAGTAGGCCGATGTGCTTCTCATCTTGCTCGCAAAAAGCCAAGTACAGTCATTGAGCTTTACGAAGTCATTCAAAAATATTATAAGTCAGACAATGACTACAGAAAAGGAATTGAAGAAGAAAACAACTTCATGGCTCAAATCAAGAAAAGCAACAACTTCCATCCTCCAAGACCAAACAACCATGAGCGAAGACCATCTACAATGCATAATCAAGTCAATCAAATCGAGAATGACAACAATTCAACAGCTAAAAGTAATTATGCTCACCAAAACCAATATAACCAGCGAAGTCAATTCAATGAAAGAACATTTGAAAGAGGAGGCTTTGGCAGAAGAGGAAGAGGAAGAGCACCTTTAAAACCTAAAGATATGTACTGCATTATTCATGGCAAAGGGGCTGGACATACATCTAAAATGTGTCCCAAAATAAAGAAAAGCATCGAAGAAGCACAAGAAGAAAACATGGCACCAAGCCAATCAAAAATTATGAATCATGTGAGGCAAGAACAGCAAAGTTCTCATCAAACTTATTACCTAATGCACTATGGACATCCCCAAGCACTACTTCCAGGGCCACCTCCTGCATATAGCTATGAACCCCTAGCAATGTGTCATCCCATGCAAAATCAATGGAGGCAAAATCAATCTCAGCAATCTAATGTTCAATCAGCATAACCCAAAGCTTCAGTTGCAAACAACAACCCAGAAAATAGCCAAGCCAAGCAAGAGAACAACTCCCCATCAGTTTCAGCGGTGAACAATAATGCAATCATCCCAAGCAGAGGAAGAATATAAACAAGCATGGGAGGAAATAGCATGGACCATGAAAATAATAGTCAAAGAAGAAATTACTTTCGAAGAGTAAATTCAATTTCAATGGAACGCCCATACAAAAAAAACAAGATGGTATCATCTGCCAATCACATTTTTAGAAGAAGACCTTCAATTGAAAGATTACCCACATATGGATGCTATGGTAATTGAAGCAAACATTGATGGTTGGGCAGTCTCAAAAATATTGGTTGATGGAGGCAGCTCCGCTAACATTATATTCACATCAACAATTGACGCCATGAAAATTGATCATAAAATGTTAGGAAGAGCTAGCCCCCACTGTATGGCTTCGGTGGGAAAAAGATCCACTCAATTGGAAGAATAATTTTGCTAGTTTCTTTTAGAATAGTAAGTAATGCAAGAACAGAGCAAATTGCATTTGATGTGGTTGACATGTACTATCCATACAACACACTCTTTGGAAGAGGAACTTTAAATGCATTCGAAGCAGTCATAAGCTACTCATACTTATGTATGAAAATGCTAGCAATAAATGGAGTAATCACAGTACACGGAGACCAAACTAAGTCAAGAAACATTGAAAAAGAATACACTCCAGGACAAAAGAATGTTCACACAATCGTTGAAGAAGAAGAAAAGGAAGAAATAGAAAATGCAAAGCCTCAAACCAAAGCTCAAGCATGTGAAGAAACAAAAAGGGTACATCTTGATCCATTAGTCCTAGACAAACAAGTCACCACTGGTACTAGACTTTCTCAAGAAGAAGAGGACAAACTTGTGGAATTTCTTTGAAGGAACAAAGATATATTTTCTTGGTCATCCAATGACTTAGGAGGAGTCAGCAGAGATATAATCGAGCACAAACTAGACATCGATCCAAAAGTGAGACCAAAAAAGTAAAAGTTAAGAAAACTAGCCGAAGACAAAGTTCAGGCTGCCAAAGCTGAAGTTCAAAGATTGCTTGACACAAAAGTTATAAGAGAAGTTCAATTCACAACTTGGCTCACAAACATTGTCATGGTCAGGAAGAAGAATGGAAAATGTCGAATGTGCATCGATTTCACATATCTCAATAAAGCGTGCGCAAAAGACAATTTTCCATTACCAACAATTGACATATTAGTCGATCAAGCAACTGGAAGTGAAATGCTAAGTTTCTTGGATTATTTTTTTGGCTATTATCAAATTTGGATGAGAAAAGAAGATGAAGAATTCACAAGTTTTATCACTCCATTCGGGACCTACTGTTTTGTAAGAATGGCAGAGGGGGGCTTCACAATGCTGGCACAAAATTTGTTAGAATGACTTTAACAGTGCTACGCTAACAAATTGGTAAAAATCTACTCACCTATATTGATGACATAGTAGTCAAAAGCAAGAAAAGAGATCACATCGAAAACCTCCAAGAAACATTTACAAATCTTAGAGAAGCAAATTTAAAGTTAAATCCTGAAAAGTGCACCCTCGGAGTCCAAAAGGGTAAAATTCTAGGCTGCATTGTATCAGCAAAAGGAATCGATCCAAACCCAGACAAAGTCCAGGCAATCTTAAACATGAAAGTTCCTAAAAATATAAAGGACATACAAAAATTGACAGGAAGACTTGCCGCCTTAAACAGGTTCATTTCAAAATCAGCAGAGCGAAGTCTGCCGATATTTCAAGCAATCAAGGGAACAAAAAGAGACTTCGAATGGGGAACCTTCGCAATAACATGCATTCGAAGAAATAAAAAGCTACTTGTCAAAGCCAAATACTCTAACCACAACAACCCCAGGGGCTGAATTGCTCCTATATGTCTTAGCAACAGAAAGTGCAGTAAGTGGAGTCTTAGTTGAAGAACGGGAAAATGAACGCACAAAAAAACAAGTCCTAGTCTACTTTGTTTTAAAAGCTTTGTCTAGCTCAAAAATCTATTACTCAGAAATCGAAAAAATAGCTTATGTAGTTTTAACTGCAGCAAAAAAATTGAAGCACTATTTCCAAGCTCACAAAATCATAGTACCAATAAATTATCCTCTGAAAGAAGTTTTGCAAAGTTGCAGATCATCTAGAAGATTAGAAAAATGGATAGCAGAACTATCTCAGCATTACATTGAATTCCAAAAAAGAACATCAATAAAATCCCAAGTCTTGACAGACTTCGTGGCAGATAGGACTCCATCTCAAAATCAAAGCGAACACAAAAAGAAACCAGACTGGATAATATATTGCGATAGAGCATGGGGCTCAGTGAAAGGGGCATGCGGCGATAATAATCACATCACCTTCAGGGGTCAAAATGAGATACGCTGCAAGACTTGAATTTCAATGTACCAACAATATCACTGAATACGAAGCCGTTTTACTCGGACTCCAAAAAGCAAGACCAATGGGGATCCAAAGACTAATGATCAAAATAGATTCACAAGTTGTGGCTAGACATATTGAAAAAGATTACAAGGCAAGAGATCCAGAGCTCACAAAATACTTACTATTTTTAAGAGAACAAGAGAAATACTTTGAAGGCTTCACAGTAAAAAAATATCTCAAGAATATACAACTCATATGCTGACGAAATAGCAAAAGATGCAGCTCAAAATACAAGTTTGTCTCAAGATGTCTTCTTCCAAGTACTAACTCATGCATCTATCAAGACAAAGCAAGAAGACCCAAGAGAAGCCCATATAATGCAAAGCGAAGACTAGAGAGCACCAATCATGGCATACCTTCGTGGACATTATGAACCAGAAGACGAAGTTAATGAAATCAAAATGAAACATAAAACAAGAAATTACAAAATCATCAACAATCAATTGTACAAGCAAGGAATTTGTGAACCACTTCTTAAATGCTTATCAGCAAAAGAGGGAAAATAATTGCTATCAGAAATACATGAGGGGATTTGTGGCACACATCTAGGGGCAAGAGCCATGGTAGGGAAAGCATTTTGGCAAGGATTTTATTAGCCTTCAGCACAAAGTGACATCAAAGAAATAGTTAAATCTTGTCACAATTGTCAAATGTCTGCCAGCAAGAAAAGAGCTCCAGCAACAAACTTACAAACAATAGAACCAACTTGGCCACTTACAAGATGAGGAATTGACATAATAGGCAAATTGCCTCCAGCTCAAGGAAATTTTCAATATGCAGTTGTGGCTGTAGAATATTTCACAAAGTGGATCGAAACCAAGCCAATAACAAATATGTCCTCATTCGCAATGAAAAAATTTCTATGGCAGAACATCATATGCCGCTTTAGAGTGCCAAGACACATTACAGTAGACAACAAAACTCAATTTGACAGTCAAGATTTCAGAAATTACTATTAAAACATGGAAATCCAATTATGCTTCGCCTCAGTCAGACACCCATAGTCAAATAGTGCAGTCGAAAGAGCAAATGGAATCATATGCACCGGAATTTCAAAATACCTAGTAGGGCTTCCTAAGGGAAAATGGATCAATGAACTACCTAAAGTCATTTGGGCTCACAACACAACAGTTTCAAGATCAACAAACTTTACACCATTCAAACTTTGTATGGAGAATAAGCAATGACACTTGAAGAAATAAAGTTTGAAGGTCCAAGAACCAATGTTCAAATCATTGAAGAAGAAGAGCAGATAACAAGCAAAGACTTGCTCAAAGAAGAAAGGATGAAAGCAATCCAAAATCTCGAGAAATACCAAAAAGAAACAAAGAATTAGTACAACAAGAAAGTAATGCCAAGGCAATTATCTCCAGGCGACTTTGTTCTAAAAATAAAAAGAAATGAAGATACAGTCGGAAAGTTCCAACAGAAATGGGAAGGACCATATCTCATCACAAGAACAAACAAGCTCGGGGCATTTCACTTGGCAAATATGAATGGAGAATAGATTGACCACACCTGGAACATTGAGGCCCTGCGAAGATATTACCCATAGACTTTAATCTTTTTTCATTACAAGTTCTACCTTAGAAATATAGTAGTTCTTTTAAATTCTAAAGTTTCAATTCAAATGTAAACGAGCTACACTCTTTTTCCACTCAGGGGAAGCCCTTCTCAGGGTGAGTGGTTTTTTAATGAGGCAGTCTCTATTGTAAATTCTCATTGAATATAAATGAGAAACTATTCCCCTAAATCTTAACTACAGCAAAACTAACAAGCCGAAGAGTATACTCAAATATCGTCTAAAACAAACTAAAATAGGTAGCATCATTTTTCGAACAAGAAAAAAAGTAATGCTAACCTATCTAACAAATATTATATCTACTTTTAGTTTTTCAAATTCACTAAGGTGAATTATGACTT
Organism: Miscanthus lutarioriparius; assembly: GCA_904845875.1. NCBI lineage: Eukaryota > Viridiplantae > Streptophyta > Magnoliopsida > Poales > Poaceae > Miscanthus > Miscanthus lutarioriparius. The sequence continues at coordinate 54,341,043 of CAJGYO010000013.1, forward strand.
CTAAGCGAAGTCTACGCGTTGCCTTCACAAAAAAGTGAGGGAACGTCGTTTTTTTTCAAATTTACTAAGGTGAATTATGACTTCTAAGTGAAGTCTACGCGTTGCCTTCGCAAAAATGTGAGGGGACGGCGTTTTTCAAATTCACTAAGGTGAATTATGACTTCTAAACGAAGTCTACGTGTTGCCTTCGCAAAAATGTGAGGGGATGGTGTTTTTTAAATTCACTAAGGTGAATTATGACTTCTAAGCGAAGTCTATGCGTTTCATAAAAAAAAGTGAGGGGATGGCATTTTCAAATTCACTAAGGTGAATTATGACTTCAAAGAGAAGTCTACGCGTTTCCTTCGTAAAAAAGTGAGGGGACGGTGTTTTTCAAATTCACTAAGGTGAATTATGACTTCTAAGCGAAGTCTACGCATTACCTTCGTAAAAAACAAGGAGACGACGTTTTTGCAAATTCACTAAGATGAATTACAACTTCTAAGCGAAGTCCACATGTTGGCTTCGCAAAAATTTACATTTCAATATACAACAAAGTGAACAAACTTCAAAATTAATTATTAAACAAAATCATTCATTACATAATACAACAAAAAGTTACAGTCAATCACTTTCTGAAGCTACAATAGTTGCAGCTTCACAAATCAAATCTTCAACAACTCTATCCAACACACGATCCACTTCTGAGCAAAGAAAATCCTCAGAAACAAAGCTTGGCGAAGTACTTGAGCATGATGACTGAAAAATAAGAGTGTCAAAATATAACTTATCTAGTTCAAACATCATAACAAATAAGGGGGAAAAGAGAAAATAAACAATTACCTGAGAAAGTTTGCCGAAGTCAACAACACATGGCAAACAAGGTTTCTTGTTTTTAGCAAAAAGATTTTTAGATTCAAAATCTAAAACAACATACATCATCAGAAAAATAATCACAACATCACAAAAAACAAAGACATCATAACATTAATGCTTATGTCAGCTTACGTTCAACAAATATATCGAACGTAGGATTTGCCTCACTGGTTGCATACTCTAACCACAATGAAGGTTCAACAACAAAGTTGTCCTTACACATTAACAATGGCATAACACCAACTTCATCATGCTCAGTTCAATATTTACAAATGTCAAAAACTTTTAGAACCTCACCCCTCAACTTAAAAATCTAAAAACTAACTACGAAGACAACTAAAACGGATGATCACCAACATCATCGTCTCTAGCATTTTTTTCATCACGCTTGTCCTGCTCCTTCTGCTCCCTCTCGCCAGCAGCAATCTCTTTTCTCAAGCTGCTGCAAAAAGAAAACAAAATATTAGAACAAAAAATCACAAAAAGAGAAACTAACGAAAAAAGAAGAGTAAAAGTCTTTCAATCCAACCTTTTCCATCTTCTTCTTTGCCTTCAGAAAACCATTCTCTCTGCCACCAAGGTTCCAATATTGATTAAAATACTTCTTACAAAGCATATGAGTCTGAGAATAAACCAGACTCAACTACTCCATAAAAGGAAACTTATAATCCTTATCTAACATTTGCTCATACAAGGGATCTTTTGCCTCTTTCATCAAATGAAAAAGTGCACGAGTTGCGTATACACAACTCAAATCGGCACTAGTCTGAATGACAGTTGGCAAATCCTCATATTGACGGCATAACCAAGCAAAGAATGGGTCAAACTCCCCAACCTCCCAGCAAGGATCTTCTGGCTTCGCACCAAACTTATCATAGCAATTTTTGCACAGTTCCCACAAACGATTGCACTTATCATGAAAATTTTGATCTTTCTCAGCAGACTTCTTCTCAAGATAATTTTTCTCCTTCACAATCTTGTCAAGATCTTTTTTCAAATTATCAAAATCTTCAGTCTTCGTCTCAAGCTTGGCTCCAATAGAAATGCACTTTGACTCCGTATCATGAAGATCTTCAACTGTCTCTACTCTCTCTTTTTCTTTAGCAGCAAGTTGAGATTTCAAAGATTTAATCTTCTCAGGCAAACTTTTCTCACGAAGTGCCGCATTCTTCTCATCTTCTTCAAGAGATTTACGCAAACTCCATTGCAAAAGAGCATTCTACAAAAATTATAAAAAAGCATACGAAGTCAAAAACATACAAAGTTGAATTAACATACGAAGTCAGACAAAAACATACATACCTTGTAAATCATGGTAACACTTGCATCTGCCAACTCAAGGGAAGATTTCCTAGCAAGTTGAGCCTCAGAGTCAGGAACTGCGAAGGCATCATCAATATACTTTGACAACTTTAGCTCTTCCTTGGCATAATGCGAAGTTTGTCCAAGCCAATCCCAACAAATTTAAAAGTGTCTAAATTCACACCTTGAGCTTGGCATTACTCCATGCACCTTTTGTACGTCTCAGGGTCAACTCCGCCAGGAATTGTTTCTAAGGCTTCGGCAGGAGTAGCAGGCTCCTGAGCCACATCCTTCATCTTTCCAATGTCAACAGTAGTCTCCTTCTGAGATAAAGGATCGAGAAAAAATTCCTCTACATGATTTTTTTAATTTAAAATAAGAACAAAAACTTAAAACACAAGTCAAACAATACACAAATAAAAAAGAACAAACTTACCCATAGAAACACCCTTCTCAAGATGACATGCAACTTTTTCACCAGTATTCACATCAATTGTGGACTCAGTAAGACGAGAAGCCCGGGCGTGCTCAGCCTCTTCGTCAAATACATCATTGTCAGAATCATCAAAATCAAGGGTCACAGTAGTAGTACCCTTACCCTTGTGAGCCTTAACTTTTGGAGCATCAATCTCCACAGGCCCACCTCCCAAATCAGAATCTTGAACCACAACTCAAGGAGGAGAGGCAACAAGAAGAGTAGCACCAACATCTGTTGCAGTTCCTTGAGGAGTTACAACAACAAATCTTTGAGAAGATGGCCCAGCGATCTCCTGTGAAGCCATAGTTTCAATCTCACCTTCTTCCATTTGCACATTAACATAGCAGTTGCGTCAGCAACACCACCAGTATCAAGAACAGGAGAAGAATCCAGAATAGCTAGGGAAGAAGGCAAAGTGTCTTCGCCAACATTTTTCGGAGGCGAAGACAAACTAGCCTCAGCAACATCTTCACCCGAATGCAAAGTGGCCCCCAAATTCTAGAAATAGTCACCAAGCGGAGTCAACGTTAGTGGAGTCAAACCACTAGAATTAAAAACTAAACTAATCATTCTCACCTCATCATCACGAGCCTATTGACTAAGAATCTCTTTACTGTCAACATCAAGACCCAAATCAACTTCATCTTCTACAACCTTCTCTGAATCAAAAGAAGTTGAAACCTTCTTTTTTGTCTACGAGCTCTTTTATTCTTTGTAACATTCTCTATGCTCGGCTTCGCTGCACGAGTATATGTTGGTGGAGGTATTTCATCAAATTTGATTTGGACAATTTTAAATATTCTATTCAAACGCTTATAATCTTTTTCAAGAATTTTGTCCATCAAATCTTTCTCTTTCTTTAAAAATTTGCCCAGAATCTCAACTGCTTTAACTTCAACAGCGGAAACAAAATCCTCATCTCTTGTGTACTTCTTCAGGAAAAAAGCTTCTTTATCAGGATAAATATAATCTTTACCCCTCACAATTTTCTTATGAAAACGAAGAAAACTCCAACCCTTCTTGAGAGGCTAAACTCGAGCTGCAATATATTCTTCGCAAAGATTCCGTCTCACAAATCTTTGAATTCTTTGTACTCGAAAATTTAGGCTTGCAATCAAAAACATTCTTCCCCATCTTCACAGCCAATGGATATGCTTCACAATCTTCCTTGATTCATCCCTTTCTTCAACCATTGGAACTGCATGGTAAAACCAGTAACTATACCAATTTTCAACCCACTTATTCTTGGAAGCCGGAGAAATTTGTTTAGCACCTCGAGCAGGTTTCAAACTTTAATAACAGTCTTCCCATCCATAGTCTTATTCCTAAACTGAGTATGCATCTCATGAAGAGCACAAAAAGCCCTGATGTCCAAGTTTACATCTTGAGACTTCACTGCCTAAATAAAAAGAGCAATCTTCGCTATTCCATTAGAAGTCAGATGATGCATTTCTATATTATATGCCTTCAGAAGTTCTTCAAGAAAGTCTTAACATGGCATACGAAGTCCAACTGCAAATTGATCCCGAAAAGCCACACATTCATAAGGTTTCGGATGAGGAACTACTTCACTTCTAGGCAAACGAACAGATGCCCTCTCCACCATACGATTTGCACCATCCAATCTAACTCTTTTTCATCCATCAAAGTCTTGCCAAACTTCAAAGACTTCATATCATCACCAACCAACTCAGACTCATGCAAAAACATCTGATAAATCTTCACCCAAGTCAGATTGATTAGATCCAACTAGAGAGTTTGCAGAAACATTCTTCTCTTGATCAGACATCTAGAAATAAGAAACTTATCATCAAAATAAATATTAATAACAACAACAACAAAAGAAAGAAAGAAAATAGAAACAAACAAATTTAAAACTAACCTTTAGTCAACAAAAACTTTTACCCCTAGAAAGAAAATAGTCTTCGAAAAAGAGTTTGGCTCCGCTAAATTTTTTGACTTCGCGTCAAAGAAAAATTCAGCAACACCTCCCCGTCTTCGATAAAGTAGCAAAAACAGAGGGAGGGACCAAAGTATATATAGGTGGCTTTGGGTCAAACCTGATGATTTAGCTTCCAACGGTCAAATACGACCGTTGCAATTCATAAAAAACATCTGTTCATAGTATAACGGCTACAAACGGCCAACTCCAAAGTTCGAAACGGTGTTTTTTGTCTTCGTTTTAAATCCAAATTTCATGGAATTCAGACCTTTGGAGTAGGCCTTCGCCCGTGAGGGGCTACTGTTGGAGATTTAACTTCGTCGAGAAAACTCAACCCCTAAAACTTTAGAGTTAAAATTCTGATTTCTATAACAAAATTTACTTGTAGGAAAAAGAAGTGAAGCGAAGGTGGAAATTTGACTTCGTAAGAAAGATTCCATCTTCGCTGGAAAGATCTCATCTTCGCTCGTGAAAAGAAGAAAGCAAGATTAGGCGAAGACAAGAGTTTGACTTCGCCTAACATTTTGAGAGAAAAAGAAAATCAAAGCAGAAATCGATTAAGTCCGGAAGACGAAGATATTGACGAAGTTGATATACAAAAGTTGAAGAATGAAGACTTAAAAGGGAAAAAGACCATTTCGCCATTGTAGTTGAGAAGGGTTGTAACTATTTGAGTTGGGGTAAAATAGTCATTTTATGTAAAGTATGAAGACTAGGAACCCTATAAATACCTCATCGACATGTACAAGACGTCCATGAAATGAATACAACTTTGTCTCGTGTTCAAACTTTGATGCTTGTGTAATTTCTTACCCAACATTTACTAAATTTGTTTTTGGATTTTAGAAAGACGAAAGCGCCTTGAAAGTTGAAATCCACTTCTAAGTTTCAACGAATGATGGAGGAATGGTTTTGAGAGTTGAGAGAGAAATTATCCACTTTTGGAGTTTGAGAAGAAAACCTAGACTCCAGAGATAGTTTAATAGGTAAATAGACTTTTCAAATATATAGTGTATATATATAAGCATTTGTAAAAAAAAAATATTAGTAAGGTTATCCTTGGTTCCCCACCGTGCTCGGCGTAGATGGGTAGATGCGATTAAGCTACTTGATTAGGCGCTTGCATGTGCAAAAGCCGAGCATAGAGGACAGTAGTTAGTACAATGTAGCCCTTTGAAAGTAAAACGCCGTTAAATCTTAAAATATTCGTTCTCATGGAGAGTCGAACCTAGGACCCATCGAGACTTGTAACCACTAGTGTGCGAGACCCTTTCATGAAAGCGTAGTATTTGCTTGCTGCTACTTTGTTAGAGCTTAAATACGGCTCAACACGGTGGGGATAGATAAAAGAACCAAACAAGGTCTAATTTCTTCACTTTTGAAAATGATGAGGCGAAACCAAAATGGTTCTATTTATATGGAATTCACAAAAACAAATTGTTCTTTACGTTGTCAGAGAAACAACGTACTCTCTCCATCCCAAATTATAAAACGTTTTGTCTTTTCTATATTCATAGCTTTTGCTATGTACTTAGATATACACTAGATATATAGTAAAAAACATTATATAAAAAAACCAAACATCTTATAATTTGGAAGAGATGGAGTATTATGATATTTATATATAAGAACCAAGATTCATGAGTGGTATGGGCCTTTTCGGTTTGTGCCCCCAAGAAAGCCAAAATTTGGCTAAATGTTGGTCAAGTATGAGTTTTTTTTTTGAAACCATGCTAATGTAGAGATTATACCAAAGTCATATTATTTTATGACTATGACATGTGATCCATACATGATATTGCCAGCAAAGTTGCGTATCGAACTATAACAAATATGCATATTGATTTTGCAGAATAGATAAATCTTAAGAAACACGATAGTCCGAACGGATTATAGAAATATAAACTATAAATTAAGATTACAAAGATAAGGTCATTTGAAGCCTCGGTATCAACACACCATCTTATTTGGCTTGACCCACCAGTTGCTGACGCCGGACGGTCCTTTTGGGATTTGTGAAGGAGGAGAATTTTATGCCAAATTTCTCGTGGGCCAGCCAAATTTCGGCCTTAAACCACGAACGAGCACAGCCCGATATCTTAGATGGCCGAATGCCCGAAAGCCCATTCGCTCGGTTCCAAAATGAAAATGGCATGAACCAGCCGCCGCCTCACTCTTCTTCTCTCCTCATTTCGAACTTTCGAAGCGGGGAATATGGGGAGCCGAAAACTGAGCACGCATCCCTTGAAGATCTAACAAGAAATTCCTTCCTGTAAGTTCGATCCATTCCTTCCCCTGGGCTGATCTCCTGTTTCTTTATGTCATGCAATTTTCTTCTGTATATTTCTTTCCCGCAAACTTTCGATACGGTCGGCTGAAAGTAATCTGGCAAGAATTCCAATCTGCACCCGATCAATCTTCCCGTAGTTTAACGCTCTCCTTCATTAATCGTGTTTTTTTCTTGCAGGAATGCTGTCGGAAAAGCTCTGATCTCTGCGCCGGTGTTCCAGGCCATCGTGGCCTTGCAGGCTACCTGCTCGACGTAATGCCGCCGAAGACCACGAAGCGCTGGGTGCCGGTCAACCGGAACGCCGGAACGTCCCGCGGGCGCGACGAAGGCGGCCCCGACGCCGACCGCCTCAGCGCGCTCCTGGTCGCGCCCCTGTACCAGCGCTTGGTGGTGCCCGCGACGAGCACCACGCGGTCCCAGCGCTGGGTGCCCGCGACAAGCACCATGTGGTGGGTGCCGGTCAACCGAGCTGGGGGAGCGTCAGGGTCACGTGGGCGCGAGGGAGGCGACCCTGATGCCGGCCGCCTCAGCGTGCTCCCGGACGCGCTGCTGCACCACATCATGTCCTTCCTCAAGGCGTGGGAGGTGGTGCGGACCTGCATGCTGTCGTGGCGGTGGCGCCACCTCTGGGCATCCGTGCCCTGCGTCGATCTCCACGTCGGCCAGGATGACTACGACGAGGTACCAGAGGACTTTCCTGACTTTGTGCGCCTCCTGTTCCGTCACCGTGATGCGACGGTGGCCCTGGACACGCTCCGTCTGCGGTCGAGCAATGTTGATGGTGCACATAATGAAGATGATGCCAGGTTGTGGATCAGTACTGCGATCAATCGTGGTGCTCGAGTAATTCATCTTGTAGGGCATCGCAAGGGGGCTTGGCTTTGTGGCGGCCGCCTTGCGACGCTTGAGCAGTCATCTTTCGTCTCGTGCCACCTCAAGATCTTGAAGCTATCCTATGCCCTGCTGGATGACAGCATCCTCAGGCAGCTTTCATGTCATTGTCCGTCTTTGGACTCAAGATTTTGACCATGTTCAAGTGCCAGATCAATGCCAACCTATTGAGTAATATGCATCGTGGGTCCTTGAACTTGTCTTGGGGTGCCACTTAGGTCCACAAATTCTCTAATCGTACTTTTGGCACCCTAATGTTGTTTAAGTATGCCACTTAGGTCCATAACTCATCGGAACAAGGTTTTGACCGACGTGGTGTGGACAGCGTGGCGCAAGCACAAGCTACATGCACGAGCAGCCGCACAGGAACATGCACGAGCCGCCGCCGCGCAGGCGAGCTCCAGTACCTCAACCTCATGAACAATTGCCTCTCCGGCCGCGTCCCGCGCACGCTCGCCGCGCTCTCCCGCGTGTGCACGATCGACCTGTCCGGCCACATGCTCTCTGGCGCGCTGCCCGTCGAGCTCGGCCGCTTGCCGGAGCTTACTTTATTGGTGCTATCCGACAACCAACTCACCGGGCAGTTCACCTCACCTCCCGGGCCCGGCGGCGCGACCGCCATCGGTATAAAGCATGATGGTGAGGAGCACAATCAACAGCGTGACCGCCGCCGCAGACACCAACGCGATGGTCGCGCGTGCAATGCCGAATGTCTATTTCTGCTGCTGAACGCGCGGCTGCGGCCACCGGCCGAACTCGGTGCTTGACTTCCCTTCCGGTGGTTCTTGGGCCAGTCCGGTGCACCAAGCTACTCATTCCAATGAGCTGCGATGGAACGGCGCCGACCGAGCATTGTGGGACAGTTCAGTCTTCAAGCTTGGAGAGTGAACCGAGTGACGCAGGATGTGGCCACCGAGATTATTTTGCTCAAGTCTAGCGAGCTCTGCAGCTCTTGGAGCTTTGCCGATATCGGGAGGATCGGGCGGACGAGTAATCTGTGATGATTCGACTCATAGAGATCGCTCAATTTTGCAACCGCCGTCGAAATCGGACGAGAGGCTGGTTGTGTGCGAGGTTCAAGACGTTGAGGGACACCAACTGCAGAGTTCAGCGACCTTTGTTCCATTGATCTGGTTGTTGTCGAGCGGCAACCAGGAGCTTGGAGCGATTCTTTGAGCTGCACCGGATTGCTCGGCGAACTTCGTTGTTGGAGAGTGCCATTTCGTCGAGCTACTGACAATGAGCCCGGCCGATCCGGAACCGCCGACAGCAGCGGTTGTGGCCGAGGACGATGAATTTGAGCTGCGTGCATCAGGCAAGCGTCGTGGGGATGCCGCCGGTGAGCGCGTTGTTTGACACGCCCAGCGGCGTCGGCCAGCGGCGATGCCGCCGAAGCGATGGCGGGATGGGCCCGGAGAGCATGTTGCTCCTCAGCGCCTGTATTTGGGAGCGACGACGACCTGCCGAAGCTGTCGCGGGGATCCCGCCGTCGAAGGAGTTGTTGGTCGCGTCGAACGACGGCGACCTCGCCTGCGCCGTCTGCATGAGCGGTAGGAGGTCGCCATCGAGCGGCCAGCGCGATGTTGACCCTCGTGATGTTCCGCACACTCGAACATGCCGTCCGGGATGGCGCCCGGAGAGCGAGTTGTTGTACAGCATGAACAGCTCGTTCATGCGAAGTCGAGGAAGATCGGCCGACAGTTCCCCATGGACCGGTATGCTCTCGTTGAACCGGTTCCCAAAGAAATCGATCGGTACGCAAGCTCGCGCGATCCCGATGGACTCCGGTATCTCGCGGCGAACTGGTTCTCGTCTGGTACAGCACCTCCAGTTCACGAGGCGGCCGATGGCGTCCGACGACCGACCGGCCGAGCTCGTTGTGATACAATGCCGGTGTTTGAGCTCGGTGAGATTGAAAGCTCTCATGGCGGCTCGCCGGAGAGGTTGTTGTTCACCAGTCGAAGCTGCGTCGGCGCCCGACACCGCGAGAACCCCTCCGGTATCTCCCGGTGAAGTTGTTCGTAGAGAGCATAAGGTGCTCGAGGCTACTAGACTCCGCTTCATCGCTGGCGCACAGTCGCCGGGGACGCTGCCGGTGAGTTGGTTGTCGGATAGCACTAAAGTAAGCTCCGGCGAGCGGCCGAGCTCGTGAGCGGTAGCGCCGAGAGAGCATGTTGCGGACAGTCGATCGTGCGCACGAGGAGAGCGCGGCAAGCGTGTGCGGGACGCGGCGGAGAGGCAATTGTTCATGAGGTTGGTATCTTTGGAGCTACGCTGCGCTGCGGCGGCGGCTCGTGCATGTTCTGTCTGTTTGCTTTCGTGCATGCGACTTTGCGTTTGCGCCACGCTGTCTCACGCCACGTTAGTCAAAACCTTGTTCCGATGAGTTATGGACCTAAGAGGCATACTTAAACAACATTAGGGTGCCAAAAGTACGATTAGAGAGTTTGTGGACCTAAGCAGTGTTAAAAAAGGCGACGCCTTAGGCGCGCCTAGGCGTGACTAGTCGCTAGTCGATGGGTTCCCGCCTGGCCTATGGGGGTAGGCGGACATCCAGGCGCAAGGAGGTAGGTCGCCGATGGGGGAGGTCGCAGCGGGGAGGTCGCCGGGGGGGAGGAGCCGAGAGCGGCGGGCGATGGGCGCGCAAGTGGCGTGGCGTGGTGGTGGCGGCGGGGGGTCCTACTGGCCTAGGGGTAGGCGGACCTTAGGCGGCGCGCCACTCGTCGGGCGGCAGGCTGGTGGGGGAGGAGGAGCTCTCAGCGGAGGTCGTCGGTAGAGGAGGAGGAGCTGCTGAGCGGGGAAGGAGGCAGCGTCTTGCTTGCGGGGTGGGCACGCACTTGAGGAGAGAGAGATGCTTGGAGAGGAGAGGAATCGAGGCGGCGGGTGATGCGGGCTACCGAACAGAGGAAGAAAGGCGTCGAAGCGAAGGATGCGGAAGACCGAGCAGAAGGATAAGGTTGGAGACTGGAGTGGGAGATGGGCTGGACTGTTGCCATTTGGGCCTTTCTATCTCTCTAAGCCAGCCTTTCAATCTATCTAAACCCACTATTTCAGCTGTTTATTTTTCTTTTAGAAGATAATATATGTATATTAGTATATATACAAAGCGCCCTAAAAAGCGCGCTTAAAACGCCTAGGCTCGCTTAAGCTCGCCTAGGCTCTAGGTTATGGGTCATCGCCTAGAAGTCGCCTAGCGCCTAGCTGAACTTTGGACCTAAGTGGCATCCCAAGACAAGTTCAAGGGCCCACGATGCATATTACTCCAACCTATTTATTGCTGCCCTGAACCTTGTACTGCGGCGCTGCATCTCACCAATAACCCAAGCTCCATCATTTCAGAACATGGGGTCTCTTGTTGCAGGCACTATCATACTTGTTGATTATGCCTTCAGTGACGATTTTGAAGACTTCAGCAAGGATGAACTTGATGAAACCACTGATGAAGATGATGACAATCAGAAGTAGAAGACTGGATATGGATTTGGTGCCCCTCTAGACAGATATGGGCTTGGTTACAAGGACGATTATGATTATGGTAGTGACATTGATAGTGATGACAACACCTATGAATATTGTGACATTGCAAATGACTCTGGTGAGTATAGTTTCGATGGTGATGGTCACAGTTCCAGTACAGATGGTAATCATCATGTGCTTGGTGAAAACTCTGGATGCAACGAGAACAAAATTAAAGGTGGCTATAATATTCTTCAGATCTTCTCAAATGCTACAAATTTGGAGCTGTTAGCTGATGCTGGAGAGGTACAGCTTTCACTATCTTTTTCTGAAGTTCATGTCTGACCTTTAGTATGTACTTGTTCCTTAATATATAGTCAAAATTGTTTTCACAGAACAGTATCTTCTCATTTTTGTCAATGGAACACTATTCAAGTTTCACCAGATCACAGGGTGTCCTATCCACATTTTACCCTTTATTTAGCAGTGTGACGCTGTGTATAGATAAACAGAATAATCCATTTTCTATCAATTGTAGTAGCTCATTCGATTGCCTAGCAAAAATTTGTTTCACCAAGACAGCAATATTGATTATTGTTATCAGTACAAGTCTGCAATGATGTTCCTCCGCAAATAATTGTGGTTATGTATCCGCACGGAACTAGTTCTAAGAAATCTTGTGTCTTGACATTAGCCCATGGACAATTTTTCCATTTAAAAATTAATATGCATCCCATTTAGCAAAGCTGCAAAGCTAATATTTCCTTGGCAATATTTTTTTTAACACAATGGCAGGAGCTTTGCCTTTCAATTAAGAAGAGAGCAAATAGAGCTAATTACAGGAGTGTTAAAAGGGCACATGACAGGCTCCCAGCCTGCCAGAGCAAAGGAGCACAGTGAGCCCAAGAGCCAAACTATGCCGAAAAGACAATGCCTCTATGTTATTTACTTTTCTTCTCTCTGTATTGACCAATTTAGTTGCATGCACGATATGAGGGTTTGATTAAGCTTAATGTTGTTGTCTACTGAAACATTACATTTTTGCTATGATATGAAGGTGATTCTGACTAGAGACTGAAAAGGTGCCCAAGTTTTAGCAACCTGAAGACCTTGTCCCTTGGCGAATGGTGTATTGATGCTGACTTTGATGCATTAGTTTTCCTGCTGCAGCATTCACCTAATCTGGAGAAGCTTTTTCTTGAACTCAAATTGGTAGGAGTTTTTGCATATCTTGTGTGTTATATCCTGAGCTTTGTGTATCTGGGCACATGTTTAATAACACTCATGTTGTTCTGCAAAAAGAACTTAAACGCCAGGAAGCCACTGGTAAGCGGTGTCAAACCAAAGGGAAGATCATTTGCTTGCAAGCATCTTGAAAGGTGAAAGATCAAATGCTCTAAGGATGACGTGAGAGTCCATAAGCTGGCACACTTGTTCAGGGCTAATGGTGTACCAGATGAGAACATTTTCGTCCGTAGGACAGGGAGCACCAGTGAGTCATACCTTCTCTTCATCATGTACCTAATTTTGTATTTATTTACACTGCTCGTGTTGTGTTAGTATTATGAAACCTCTCAATGAAACTCTATTACTGTTGTTAATTAGATGTGTGGTCACTGACACCTATTTTTGTATTTATTTACACTGCCCATGTTGTGTCACTATGCAAGAAACCTCTTCGTTAACTTCTAAATACTGTTGTTAATTAGATGTGGTCACTTGATGTTACTCCAGGCTTGTCATTTATTAAATGACAATTAAGCAATTCTATTAACTTGAAATCTGTTCTGTTGTGCTTGCTTTTTATCTATACATTCATCCACTGTTTGATTTTGTACCAGATGTCCGTGGCGAGAAGATTATGAGAGATCTTGCTAGGCACGAGCTGGAGTTCTGGGGGGTTTAATATCCAGTTATCTGTTATCCACTTATGGTTCTTGTTAGATGTTTGCATTTTCGCCTATTTTGTAAGCAAAGACCTTGCATGCAAGGCAGCATGGCCCCATGGATTTTTAGTACTGATCATGTGCATGCCACGAACAGTGACGCAGTTTCTGGTGCCCCAGGCACCAGCCCCTTTTGGCTAAAATGGAAGTTGGAACTTAAGTATGGTTATCTAAATGCTGTGATGTTCTCTCGTCTAGTGAATGGATTATCTACGCATAGTATCTCTAGATAACTTTGCTTTTAGATCGTTAACTACTAATAAAACTGCTATTTTGTATTTAAGATCATGGCCTGCGTTGTGCTATGTTCGGTCTTTTTGAATGCTGTGCTTGTCTTGACAATCAGCTATGTTGTCAGAGAAATTTCAAGCTCATTTCTAACTGTAAGTATGATATATGCAAACTTTCTTGCCTTGCAAATGGTGATATAAGATTTACCTATGCAGCTACGGTCTAGTTTTCATGACAATGGGTCAATGGATAGGTAGCAGATGTATAGTCATAGGAATCCGAATTTAGCTGTGAACTGTGGTGCCTTCACACAGTTGTCTATACTGTATTATCATGCTATATACATGTGCTTGGATCCGTTCGATGCGTTCTTTTCTGCACAGCTGACTTTAGGTGCAATTAGTTTTAAATCCTTGTATAAGCAAGAAGCAAATGTGACCATATGGAACTGACTAAACATACAAGTACAAAACCATTTTGATTTCCTATCCGTCAAACAAAATTGCATTTTAGAAAAAAAAATCAAGTTAAAAACTTGAGGCTTTATGAGCTGTCAGAACAAACTCTCCAAACAAATTAAGCGACGGACCTTATTACATTCTTCAAAGATATATACGGCACATCTCATCCCAAAACTGGTCCGTCTAAATACAGCAAAACCAATCATTGGATTTTGAAGTTTTTGTATATATTTCAGCCATTCACATAATCATCACATAGTACACATTCACTACATCCATGTACTGCGCAATTGACTTAAAAGACTAATATCGTTCATATGTTCCACGCTGAATAATGCAACAAAACAAGTTATTACAAACCATTGCCAGTTAGACTTCCGTCATGCATTATACTGAGAAGGCAGCATGCAGATACGGTCGGAAGGGCTCTTCAGTTTTTATTGAACCAGTGAAAAGGCTGGAGGAGCTGTTTAAGCACAAATAAAAAAAAGGCTAATTAACCATAACATCAGATGTATATATAAAATATAACAAAAGGAAGACAAAATTCATAACCCACAAATTTTTGGTATGAGACAATTCAGTGTGCCTATAGGGATTGTAATATGGGTAATGGAGTGGTATGAGGCCAAGCATATCAAGGAAAATGACATGTGTGCAATTATTTCTTTTTTTTGAAGGTGTGTGCAATTATTTCTAGTAGATTAAACATGAAAAAGAGGAATTGCAAGAGACCAATTGAAACTTCATGCAACATTGAAAACGAAAGGAGTATTTTCAGATGAACTAATTGATTCAGGATTATCCAGATTCCTTCTTTTTCCAATTCAAACATCAGGTCTTTGTCTCTGTTTTCATGTTGAGAATTATTTTGCAGACAAAAGTGGGAAGATATCAAAGTGGCTTAGTACCAGTCTTTGGAGAACAAAATGTCCTAAAGGTCTAGTTAGCAACTGATCCACAAAGAGCAAGTAAGAAAGGAAAAAAACATCACAGATTATTGTTTCAAGAATGGGATGAGCTAGAATTCATGTGTCACATTATTCACACTGAGAAGCTTATACTATGTACTATGTAAATGAAGATTCGGACACAAGCCTGTTTATCTTTCTTTTTTAGAACTTCCGGTGTGCACAATTCCTCAATGTTTCCATGAGTAGCTAGACTTTCAATAAATTCGGTTAAGAATACAGTGTATCTGAGCTAACTCCCATGCACTTGGGTGTTGCATATCCAAGAAATGTGCAATTCCATGTCTTATGGTGGTGTATGTGTATGTACAACACATACTTCTATGGTGCTAACTAGTGGACAAAAATGAAAGAAGACATGAAGAAGATGGCAGGCTTACCTTGCTGTGCATTAAGCAGGCATGTTTATGTTTCCACCAACTTCGTCAGAAATTATTTCTGTTTACCAAGAATAGGAACATTATACTAGTTACAGGTCCTTTGTATGTGTCTACTGTAAATGAAAGAGATCAGAAATAAGTTAAGAGATGAGGAGTTGTGCTTGTACGTACCTGAAGATTTGATCCAATCCTGGGTACAGATGAGGGCCTCAACTAATTCAGGACTCAACTTCCGATTGAAAAGACTCGCCCGTTCATCAGCTTCATCAAATGCAGATTCAGCAGAGACCGAAGACCCAGGAATTGCTAAGATGTCGCGAGCCAGCCTGGCAAGAGCTGGATATGTCGAAGCATTTTCCTTCCACCATTTCAAAATATCGAAATTGGCATTTTGAGGAATAAGCTCTCCTTCAAGGTATCTAATGACTTCTCCCAGTTCCTCATGTGCTGCTTGCTCAATGTAATTTTGACTTGCGTCATGTACTGGTATGCTACCATGTGTATCCAACTGTAAATCGTTGGTTCTCTGATCAAAGCTCTCATCATTTTGTGGATCAACATGACAAGAGTGCTGAAGAAAGAGCTCATATAGCTTTCCTCGCACTTCAGAGATGTACCTTTTGGCATGACTACCAAAGGCTTCCTTAAAGCAAACAACAAGAAACCTTATTTTATATCTGGGATCGAGAACAACAGCTAACGACAGCCATAGGTACCATTTCCTCCAAAGCTGGTCAAACTTCAGCTTCATTTGTTCAATATTAAAAACTTGGTTGATGTTTTCCTTTGTAGATGAACGGAGCAGAGCCATCTTCAAGTTCCAAATTGCGTGAAATTGTGAATTCAAGGTCCCATTGCGAGTTCTTGAAACCACTTTTACTGCGTGGTAAATCGACCTTACAAGATCACAGAAGTTCTCTGCTGCCTTTAGCTGCGCAAAAGATGGTTTAGCTGGATAAGATCGAGAGTCTATAAGCTGAGGATTTGGCATCTCGTTGTTAAACTGCAAAGCAGCTTCCAATGAGTGGAAAGTTAAGTACCATCTCTTCGAACCAAAAGAAGGTCGGCTTATTTGCAGGCGTGACAGGATTTCTTTGTATTTATCCCTACGTAGTGGGGTGCATGTCATGTACTGAAACCACATCTGACTTGTACTTACGACATATTCCTTGATTTCATAACCAAAAAGGTCATTTAGGGCATCTATTATGCAGGGGAGATTTAACAACTTACATTTGGCAAGAAGATAGTTCTGTTCTGTAAGATCCTTCTCCAGAGCCGGTACAGCAGCATCACCTAATGACCTGGGTGATGAAATTCCTAGAAGCTTCCACTCAATCCTCCAATTTTGTACTACCTCTTTCACTATTTCTTCTTCAGCTGCTCTCACATTCCCATTAATGAAATTGTGGCATGATTGCAAATTGGGAACCATGCTAACAAAATACTCAGCATCAAAGTCTTCTTCACACCCGGTAAAGCAACATCTGATGATTTTCCTATTCAAGTTCCATTCTTTGTCAATGAAGTGCACCGTCAAAAAGATGAAGTTCTTAGTTTCAAGAGAACTGCTTGCAGCTGTCAGAAAAACTCCACCAGGTGCAAGTGCTATTTCCTCCTGAAGCTTAAGCTTTTCATTCTGAAAAATACTGAGAAACTTCTCTTCAATAGCACGTTGTGGTACCACATCATTAGTAGGACAGATGCCAGCCCAAAACTGCCTAAAAGTTGTGCTGCTTGTCAACGGAGAGGAGAAAAGGTTGGACACTAAAGCTTTGATGAGCAATTCAAGAGACCTGTCTTGATCGAACTTCCAGAAGTTCTCAACTGTGGAACCAGGATGTGGAGATGACCTCTGTTGCTGCATCCGGCCTGTTGCAGGCCGCGCTGGACAGATCTTAAGATGCTGCCGCAGATGGGTTGTTCTTCCTGTGCTTGTTCCACCAAAGCACATTTTACAATGTTTACATTCGGCCCATTGAATTTTGTCACCTCTTAACACAGCAGTAAATTCCCCCCACACCTTGGACTTTGATCTTCTTTTTCCACCAGCACTAGAGAAATGACATTATGTACATCAGCTAATGTTCATGAGAATTTCTCGTCACACATTGAACATTAGGAATTTAAAATTATGAGAAAATTAAAATGCATGATTTTAGATCAGTGGACAAACAAGATAAAAAAACAAACTGAGTCACATAACCAGGGTTCATACCAAGACCTAGCCAAAATATGACTACAGAATAATTCCA
The DNA here is from genome assembly GCA_904845875.1 of Miscanthus lutarioriparius. NCBI lineage: Eukaryota > Viridiplantae > Streptophyta > Magnoliopsida > Poales > Poaceae > Miscanthus > Miscanthus lutarioriparius. Next base: position 54,358,501 of record CAJGYO010000013.1, read on the forward strand.
GCACAACAGATAGCTCATCACCTAATGGAAAGCTGTGATTTTGTCTAGGTATTATTGTCAATGTTATATACCACTAGTATAGAGGTATATAACTATTTAGAAACAATACAAGAAACACATGTGAAATTCTGTTATGTTCCAATTACTTCCCATCAGCTTACGATTCACCACTTCATAAAACATCAAGAATACATAAGAGGAATTGCATTCATAAATCCAAAGAGGAAGAGTGAATAGCTGATTTTTTAACCATAAGAATAATGTCTGTCGATTCTTCATTTGACAATTTATTTGTAGGGAACAACTATGTTTGGTCAGATCTATGAAAGGCTCTATAGAATTTCAGATATGAACTGAGCCAACAACAGCATATGGACTTGAAGAAGGGAAAGGAAAGAAGAAGGCGGATGGAAGGAGCAGGTTGATGCATACTGTCGGTGAGAATTTGCAGTCCCGGTCTGTGCAGTGATCCTTTCAGCTGGATGTGGCACATGCCTGACAAGTAAAAGCACCATTACTAATTACAGCTGAGAGAGTTGAGAAATTAGTAATTTGTGACTACATATAAGTTGCTTAGTCAGATTAAAGCAACTACCTTTCCATCGCACTGTCATCACCGGTGGCTTCTTCGACTCTTGCTTGGTCATCATCATCTTCATCACTATCACTTGAACTAGAAAGTTGCTTATCATCTCCCTCCCCGGACCCAGGCATTGAAGTCTCCGCTTCTGATACCTTGAGCACGGGTAGATCACAATATTGCTGATGACGTGGGTGGTTGTGGCAACCACTAAGAACCGTCTCAAGAACCTGATGGCCATCAGCAGAGCATACCACCAGTTTATTGGCGTCACAGTTTTCCTGGGTGCACTTGTAATACATGGTGGGATATCCACAGCCTGGAACGATGTTCTGCGCGCACGCCTTCCAGACGTAGCCATCTTCAGGTGGGACTAGGCTACTTCCATGCAGCAGGCTAGGCGATTTGTTGTCAGAAGAACTGGTATCTTGTTGTGCAGCTTGTGCGACAGGTGGTGCCGACAGTAAGACTGAAGTGAAGGGACGAGACGCTTGATCGGCCATACCATGCTCGTGCTGAGGGTGATCTGACTCGTTCCCCATTCTGGAGGACAACCAGTTTATTTTCCCCCAAAATTATTGGTTCAACTATTCCCTGGGGATCCTTCCAAATTCTTACTCAACAATCCTACACACACAAAAAAAAAAAAGATATACAGGATTCTTCCAAATTCATATTGACATGGTATGGAGATATCTATCTATGGATCCGAAACTCATAAACACAAGCACAGGACATGATGAAAGAAAACAAAAAATATCTTTCTGTAGAACATGCTGTCAAATCTTTAAGACGAAGTGAAGCCCAGGCATAAAGAAGAAAGCAAATCAATCACCTGTTAAGGGTCGCAAGAAAATCCAAAGTAGCCTCAACCTCGACTGATTGCAGCAAGAACACAAGAACCAGATGCTGATGCGCCGATGCCTCCAATCCACCTAGTCAACGAGCTCAGGTCATCAAAGACTTCGATGCAGGAGTGCAGCGTTGCTTTGGAGGGGTTCGCTGCCTTTTTATAAAGTGGTGGCATATGAGCGGGTGAGTGAGTGCCAATTGTATTGTAACCTATCGACAAACCAACGGGTAGCAGGTAGGAATGGGGGAGTTTCTTCTTCTTCTTTTTTGTTTTTTTTTTGCGACAGGAATGGGGGAGGGTCGACCATCTTGATCTTCGAGCAAAAGGAAACTGGGGATGCAGCTGTGGTGTGGGCCGGCCGGTGCATCTAGGTGTGAGGACTTGGGGGCAGGAGCCGGCGGTCGCGGCGACGAACATTGGAGAACTGGGCGGCGGCGGCGAGGACGACGTCCGCAACGACATCGACGGCAAGGGAACTAATGTTGGATGAATGCGACACGTTGTGATGTTGCAGAGGGTTACCTTGATCCTGAATGACGGAGCAGCTGACGGAGATGAGCGACGTGTACAGCTTCGGCGTGCTGTTGCTGGAGGTGGTCACGGTGAGGAAGCAGCTGGAGCGCGTCCGGTACATTGTCCGGGTGATGAAGGCCGCAAATATTCGGCTCGTACCCGCCAGCATCGTCCGATTGCACCGCCACTGCTTACGTGTTCCACCCGACATCATCATTTGGAACAGGATTAGGCACGCTGGCATCACGTGGTCTTACACTGTACATCGAATTGAGGACCGTTTGGTATGGATTCTGCACCAGCTCCGGGAGCAGTTCGGAGTACTTTCCTACCAAACGGCCAAATAGGAAATAGCTCCTTCCACGGGGCCGCGGAAAAACCGCTGAGAGAAGGCGTCGGCGACGGTCGAAGCCAAAAAAAAAAACGAGCTTTCTTGCGGCTCCCCCGTCTCCTTGCTTGTGGGCCAGCCCCGAAATACCCTCCGCGCGTGGGCGAGGCGTCGTAGCTCCGGGTCGTCGGGGTGGGGGTGGACGGAGGTTGGACGGAGTAGCGAGCCTGGGGCTTCGGGTCGCCGGAGGCCAGAGGGCGCGTGGGCGAGGCGTGGTAGCTCCGTGTCGCCGGGGTAGACAGAGTCCGGACGGAGTAGCGAGGCTGGGGCTCCGGGTCGCCGGAGTCCAGAGGGCAGGGCCGTTCAGGCACTGGCTCGCCGGAGGTCCCAGCCGCCTCATTTGGAGGCGTGGAAGGGGCTCCTGGGCGCGACAGCACCGCTTGCCGGACGCTGGAGCACGGTCCTGCCGAGGCGCTGAGCGTGGGAGCCGTGTGCGGGATGCGGAGACGCCGGAGATAAGAACGGAGAGTCGAATAGATAGGTACGTACTGTACTAGATTAGATAAGGAGAGAGAAGAGAAAAGAAATAGGAAAGGAAAAAAAGAAAAGGAAAAGGAAAAGAAAAAAAAGGTATATTATAGACATTTCGTTCTTTTGGGCATTTATGAGAAGCTGTTTTGTTAAATTGTTTAAAAAAACCGCTTTTAACTCTCTAAATAATTCTGCTCTGTAGATAAAATCATAACTGAAGTTGTTTGCCAAGTGGACGCTTATCGAGGTAGTTGTTGGTTTATTCATTGAGACTTTTCGCTCTGTGCCATTATAAAATATCGCAATCCCCTGTGTGTTTAGCGGTCTTCAGCGCCACTACTTTAATTTTTGGGTCCTCCATGCCACTTCGTCATCGATTCAGGGCTCTCCGTCAATCGCCGTCAAGCTGTTAAGTGTGAAAAAAGCTCTTAAAAAATGCCCTTAAGTTCAAATATGTTATTAATTTTTTGAGCATCTTAACGATTTTCAAATGAAAAAACTCAAAACTAGAAAGTTGTAGATCTGATCGAGATCTATAATTTTCATAAAAAATATTTTTTCATTTAATTAAATGAAAAAAAAATATGATTTGATATGATTAATATATCTACAAAAATCATCATATTTTTTTTTTGAAGTAAATGAAAGATGCTCAAAAAAAATTAATAACATATTTGAACTTAAGGGCATTTTCATCTTTTCACACCTGTAGTTTGAAGGCGTTAGAGCTTGAACTGACGGAAGTGGCATGGAGGATCCAAAAAAGTTGAAGTAGTGGCGCTGAAGACCGCTGAATTTTTCCAGAGGCACATAGAGAATTACGATCTTTTATAATGACACACAAGTAAAAGTCTCTTATTCATTGTTTGGCCGGCGTCTTCACTGTCCTCCTCCCTCTACGAATTGACTGCTCCCCTTCTACAGATTTCTCACCCCTTTTCACACACATCCCGCGTGCTCGATCGAGGCCGCCATCTCGATTCAGTCCCTTCTTCATTCTCCCAGAGACTCCAATCGTTTTCTGCATTCCACCAAGATCTACAGCGTGAATGAATCTCTCACTGAACTCGTCTGGTGCCCCATGTAACCATCTTCGCAATGTCCATCATAACACTAGCTGGATTTGGTCATCATGATGCCAAGTTTCAGAAATCCCGTTCAAATCGACGGTACGTGAATCGGTGTCTTGATTCGCTCTCACTATTTTCAGTTTGTCCGCACTGCTTTGTTCATACCGCGCACACATCTACCAGTGTTTCTCATCCGAACAATCCCCATTTCCCCCCATATCCTACCGATTCATATTTTGCAATTCTTGTCGTTTTTTAACCAATCAAGTCTTTTTCAATCTCAGGAATCGAACATAGGTGCTGCGCATCACAGTCTCACCTTCGATGGGTTAATGGAGCCCCCCTGCCAGGTTCGTGACACCGATCTCAATCGCTCCTCCATTACTGCTAGATGCATATACAGTGCATAATAAATTGTATTACCTATATCGAGCCTGCAGTTGGGTTACGTCATCTCTCTTTACCTAGCTAATCTAGATTATTAACACCTGCAGGACTGCATTAATTCTGATCAATCCCCCGTCGGTATTTACGCTGGCAATACACTAGTTTTATCTACCAATGTAAACACCAGCTCGGTAGCATTGCGATGCTCAGTCAGGCTCATTCATGAAATTATATCAAACTTCGGGCCTAAAAAGAAAGAATTGGATTCCACGGATTGCTCAACTTCCCATCTCTTAAGCAGATCAATCTCCGTTTTTCAGCATGGCTTATGTCCAGAGTGTGGATGAACTGTCACAGTCTACATATTGTGGATGGAACACGAATACATTTTACTAAGAAAGATGTTGCCAGGGTCTTTGGAATACCTGCAGATGACAAGAGCATATTCTCAAAAACAGCCAAGCATTATTCTGGCAATGTAACATCTCAATTAGCAGCAGGTCACATAAATGTGAAGCAATTACGTAGTATAAATGCAGCACAAGCCATTGTTGTCAGGGACCATGATGGGCCAATGAGCTTAATCAACCAGGATGAGTTCAGCATTCGTTGTTGTTGTAATGTCAACCTTACTCGCCCTTGCGCCAAACATGACCGTGTCTGTGCTGACTATATACACATCATCGTGCAACCTGGGCAGATCAATTCCTATGACTCGGCTGAATATGTCATACGACGACTACTTGAAGCTGTTTCAAAGCTGAAAGCAGATTTAGCAAGCAAAGTCAAAGTGCCCTACATATACGGTTGTTCTTTGTTTTTGCAGGTACGCCCGCTACTCAATCTATCGACCTTTTCTTCACAGCCTTTTCTTTTTGACCTCTGCAACCAAATTGTTCACTGCTCTTCCTACTTGTGCTCACAAGAATATCAAATCACCTATTCATACAGGTTCTGTATCTGGATAGCATTGACCTGGGTGCACTTTCGATGGAGCATAACAGCTTCCCGCGTGTGCGATGCTTCACATATGATTGTTTAAGGGTCATGATAGCGGCTGCGGATAGCAGTTTCTCCGCCTCTTGCCCCAACACTGGTCATTCATGCAGGCCAAGGTGCGGTTGTATTCAATGCTCGTTTATTTGTTATAGATATGCCGTCTTATTACTGCTCAATACTTGTTACTGAGGCCTGGTCTAGGTACCAAAAATTTTCACCCCAAACTATCCCATCGAATCTTACGGCACATGTTTAGAGTATTAAATATATACGGAAAAAAAACTAATTACCTAGTTTGGTTGAAAATCGCGAGAAGAATGTTTTAAGACTAATTAGTCCATAATTAGCCATAAGTGCTAATGATGGATTAGTTAGGCTTAATAAATTCGTCTCTCGTGTTTTTAGACGAGCTATGTAATTAATTTTTTTATTAGTATCCAAAAACCCCTTCCGACATCCCGAAACATCCGATGTGACATCCAAAATTTTTATTTCGTGAACTAAACACAGCCTAAATACCAGCAACCTCATATTTTTATTGTTTCAAGCTCTGACCGCCAGGTGGGATTTGTTATCGTTGGGCTACATCGGAACCGTCTAGCAGCCACAGCACAAATCAAACCGTCATCCTAGCGTTGTGGGAGGCTTGTATCCTGATGTCTTGGATTTTTAGGATCCCCCGAGGTCCGCCCTCCGAACTCTTTGTTTGCAGGACTATACCTTATTTTTCCGTGAACAAAAAAATAAAAAACAAACACATATATAACTTATGTCATCATCCCCCTAGACCCCTACTTATATTTATACTAGGTAGCATGCCCGTGCATTGCTATAGGATAGCTAACAATTTGTACTTAAAACACACGAATTACAGGATAAGATAACAATACTGTAAAAATTAAATACCAACACTAAAGTGACATTTAATCCAAAAAACAAAGTTTGTGAAATCAACACAGTCATAGAGAGTGTGGTGTCGTAGGCTCACAAACTCTACTTTATAGACATTTCTGTGATGCAGTTAAGATAATGTTTGTGCAATATAAATTGAATGAACCATGTAATGTGTATATAGCAATATCTCAATATAACATCTCAATGTAGAGTCTGATAAACCATTTTAAAATACCTAGGAACAGCAACAAATATGGCGTTGGTGAAATATTATTTGTGCAATATAAATTGAATGGAAAAAAATGCATTGTATGTGTTAGTAATGTTCAATTAACTCATCTATAGCGTTAGAACCTTCTTAAATACAATATTCTTCGTGAAAGTTACATCCACTGTTGGGGTCTTCTTATCTTGATCTTTTTTATTTGATGCATTCTTATTTTTTTTCTCTCGGCATTCTTTTTCGCATTTTTCTTCATATTTTTGGCCTCCTCCCGTGCATCCGCATCAGGCGGGAGGGCAAGGATCTTAATATTCGTTCTTGACGTGGCTCTAGACATCGCAACGTACAACTAATCGTGAGAGAACGCCGGTGTAGGTAGGTACACACCCACATTCGGGATAGTTTGGCCCTGTGACTTATTGACCCTGTGACTTATTGACCGTCATGGCAAAGCTCAGCCCAATGTTCAAGAAGGCACTAGGCGGTTTCTAGCCGACGACCCATGGCCTAGAGCCTAAGTAAGCCTTGGCTAGCCTAGGCGTTTTCCTAATTTTGCATTCAGCGTGTAAACTAACAAGTGAGTAAGTGACAGCTAACTAGCTGAGCTATGCATTCAGTCAATCAGCTAACTAGCTAAGCTATACATTCATCCATCGGTCATTGGTCAATCGGCTATACATTGAGTTGAGCAATCACAGATACATACATGCGACCATCAAAGGATTGATCAAATAATGAGAGGAGAGGAGCAGCTTGATTGATCATTTAGTCATTCAGAGGCTTTGATTCAATCATTGAGACCACTTCAAAGTTCAAAAAAAAAGGAGAAGAAGCAGGGAGGACAGATCGACCTCTGTCTGCTGCCGCTTAGGGAGGAGGCGGGGAGGGACTGACTGACGGAGGGGCGCGCGTCCGGCGGGAGGAGCGCGTTCGGCGGGGAGGGGAGCGCCTGGCGGGAGGGGGCGTCCGGTGGGGAGGAGCGCGCCCGGCGGGGAGGCGGGCGCCCGATGGGGAGGAGGGCGTTTGGTGGGAGGAGCTCGTCCGACGGGGATGCGAGCGCCCGGTGGGGAGGTGCTGGTCCGGAGGGGATGGGAGCGCCTAGGGGTCCGCCTACCCCCATAGGCCAGGCGGGACCCCATCTCCTAGCGATTAGGCATGCCTAGGCGGGGAGGAGGCGTTGCCTTTTTTAACCTTGGCTCAGCCTGATAGGAATCTGCTTCTTTTTAAACTGGAATGGGAACATCTCATCATGAGACAGGCATAGCGGTATTCAAGGAAGGAATACCCGCTTCCCAGCATGTTGCCCCACCACGATTTCCACATCGATTGTATTTCTTCGGAACCCCCGCACCACCAGCCTTGTACCATTGCATAACCATTTGGCAGGGTTAATATTCCTAAGCAATATGATAGGACATCCGAGCTTGAGCTTCAAGACGTGTGGAGGCAGCCCGTTGGGGGTCAGACTATTGAGGAACTCCGATGGATAGTAGTTATATGGATCATCTACCGCGGAGCCAAAACTGTGATAGACCGTCTCGTCGCCCTAGAACATATTAATCATTTTCATATTGATCATGTCAACCCAATCGTTACATGTAGATAAAATCGCTCTGGTGGTGATGTAGTCTTTGTCCGCCATGTTTGCATTTAGATCTAGAAAGATGATGTCGATCAATCTATGAAGATCTTTCTCGGCATCGCTAGAGTACATGACACAGATCTTGTCTGGAATACGTACATCGTCATCTTCATTAACCTTTTATGTTCCACCACCAATGCGCAACAGATAATATACAAACCACATGTCACTTTGAGCCCTCATGTTGTGAACGAGCTTTAGGTACTGCATGGATTCCCAAAGATACGACCTTCGTAAAGAAGCACCGACTATTTGAGCCTTGGGCCCTTTCCGCACAACAAGGAGGACCTGTCTGAAATCCCCACCAAGGACAACAGTCTTCCCGCCAAACGGTAGGTCTGACTGGCCCATTATGTCTCGTAGGTTGTTGTCTAGTGCTTTCACATTTTGCCTCTTTGTCATAGATGCCTCGTCCCAAATTATGAGAGTTGCTTGCTGGAGCAACTTGGTAGTACCACTTTGTTTCATGAAGCTACAACAACCGCCCTCTTCAAGAGTGATGGGTATCTTGAAACGTGAGTGGGCCGTCCTCCCGCCTGGCATTATGGACGCTGCGACTCCAGATGTAGCTGGAGCCATGACAAGCTTATCCTAGCTTTGTAGTTTTGTGAAAAGTGCCCTATACAAAAAGGTCTTTCCCATCCTGTTAGGTCCATCCACAAAGAACAGCTCACCTTGTTTGCTGTAGACATCGACCATTATCTCATCATTTGTAGACCTTTGCTCGGCGTTGAGTGAGTCGCACAATAGCACATCTTTGGTATTCTACTCGACGCTAGCTTCCTCAAATATCTCACAAGGAATATGGCTGGCATTGTCGTATGAGTGATCAATATCTGGAAGAGAAAATGACCTTATGTCCTTCCCCATAGACTGCAACATGTTTTCTAATGTCTATGAAAACCATCTGTTGCACCAGATCTAGGGATGAATTATTGCAGTTGTAGTCCTCTGATTTTGCATCGTAGTGTTTTATCATAATCCCATCACATCTTTCGGCTTACAGAATACCAATATTGTTACAAATGGCCTTCGCAAAGAGAATGGCATCTAGAAGAAAGTAGCTTCAGTTAGACATTTGTCTAGTGTATTGTCTTCTTCGATTAGACCCCTCCTTTCCCTAGCTTCACGGAACGAAGGTCGTAGCACACTATCAACCGTCTTGAGGTGTTCGTATGAGGTAGCACCAGCAACATTGTTTAAGAGAACATGAAGAAAGTAGTGTTCTCCCTCAGCAGGATGAGCCGAGATGACTCTGCCAACTTGAAAAGCGGAGTTTTCCTTTTCTGCCAGAATTTACCATCAGACTGCCAGGTAAAATGCTCCGAGAAGTCCCGATACAAGATTCCGTGGGCTTCCTCATGCAACATGTTTGCATCGAAGTATGCTGTCAGCATCGACTCTTCTACACCTGGCCTATTAACGATCCGCTCGACCTTGTCCCATTTATGAAATGCCACCATGTGCATGTCGGGTAGATGAAGCTGCAGCTGCTGTACTGGTGGATGGTTGTTTCTCAAGTCAAAGCCATATATCCTCCACAGTGCTTCTGGAAGCATCATCCACCGGGCGTCTCTATACTGCTTGATCTCATCAATGTTCCCTTTCTCGTCTACTTTGTCAGCCTCCCTCATCACCACCGACACCTTGTCATGTCCCTTGTATATGTACTTGAACAGATACTTTACTGATTTAATGCTCCCACAAGCCTCAACATTTATATGATAATTGAAGGTACATAGCAGGCAAGGGTTGTAAGGCATGACCCATTGATTGTCTAGGTAATGGCCTCGAACTTTTTGCGTACAGCCGTCATTGCGTCGCCGATAGATGGGGCACGAATCCTTTCCCTGTGATGTTGACTCACAGAATGGGCGTGGGTAACGGTTCTTGCATGACTTGTGGCCCACCGTGCATGGACAGTATGGATTAAGCGTCCCGCAGGGACCATGCATCATATGCTTCGTGACCACATTCTAGAGCTTAGGGTACTTCTTGTTTGGTAGCTCTGTAGTGATAATCATGTCATATTGCTTGGGATAGGTGAGCTTGTACTTCCGTTCCATTATTAGCAAGAAGTGTGCATGCGGCAAGCCCCTCTTCTAGAACTCCACTACATATACGTAGGCCTTCACCTTCCCAAGTATGTCTTTCTCCATCAACATTTTCCTCATCGCCTCTAACTTTGCTCTGAAGACTCATGTGACAAGATCTAGGCGGTCCTGTGGTGTCTGGCCTGGATAAACACTACTATGGATTGACTTATCACCATCGCCACTTTCACTGCCGTAGCAATAGAAGCGACTGTGTTATGCTTCCACCACCGGTTGGACTGATAGCGAGGCCTTCTGAGGAAGGAAACCGGTAGTTGAAACTTCTACCACCGATGGGTTAACAATAGATGCGGCAGTGGTATTTTCTCAGCCGTATAAAAAGCCGAGCCGACTGGGATACGTATTATGGCTGCCGGCCCTCCACGACTGTTTGGTCTTTCGGCGATAAAGTGAGCGTGAGCTATTTCCCAATTACTTGCACTTCTCCATCTTCAAGGTTGGCCTATTTAACCAGCGTCTGGATGCACCTCTTGGGCTCAATCCACACTCATGAGCGCTACTATATCTTTCCTCATCGCCAAGAAGTGCTTTGTCTTCATCATTGCTCCTCTCATGGTTAGAGAGGTGCAAGATGGAGATAAAGCACCTCACCGGGTGTTTGGAGAAGGCCTTCAAGATTGGGTGCTTTAGATTCCACAACCTTGCTTCTCTTTAGCATCGAGATACAGATCTACATCCCTCGACGCTAAGATGTAGCAAGATTATGGAATAGAAAGAACCCCACTGAGATGTAGGTGCAATTTTTGCGAGGTGCTCCTTCTCCATCCTTGGCGAGGTGCTGCCACTGAACAGGAGCTTGACCTTGATGATTGCAGATCTTTTGTTAACAGAAGATCTGTAATCATTTGGTTCTCTCATGTTCAGGGGCTCCATACTCGATTGGGGGTGCTTCAAGTTTGTGAGGTGTTCGTTCTTCAAGATTGGGTGATTTATATTCCATCTTGTAGCTCTCACGGTCAAGAAGCAGATCACATCCCTTGACTAAGAGGGTTGCAAGATGGAAGGTAGAGAACCTCACTAAGGGTGAAGTTTTATGATGTGCTGCATCGTTCTTAGATTCCATAATCTTTATACCTCGGAGGATCTATTGCTTTGTATGTACAAACTGTCGTATGGTGTGGATCTGTTATCGCGTAGACCTCAATGGAAAATACGTAAAGAAGTACTACCGAAGTATTTAATTTGGGTCATCAGCTCAAAATAGCTGACACCTAGAGTATCACCTTTAGAACAAAAAATAACAATAAAAGACATAGGATCAAAAGTGACACTCAAACAACAGATTGTTTACTTATAACTTATAAGACCCTAGATATAATCTATGGTCCTAAGAAAACATTGTTTACAACATTTTGTGCATGGATGGTCACTGCGATAGCCTCGGCAGCATCAGTGAAGTCTCCAATCAGGTCATCTTGATCTTCCAGCCGATCAGTGTCTAGAAAACTAGGTTCTAGGTGATGGAGCTCGTGCCCTGAACGCAATTGCGCTGCAGCAAGAGCGGCACCGGCACCATAGTGGACGCCATAAGTTGCCATTTCTCTGGCACGAACCGGGATATCCTGCAGGCGATCTTGAAGAGAAACACCCCTGGCGTTGACTGTTGCAACTGCGCCAGGTGCTGCACATTGGAGGGTCTCGTGGTGATTCTCCAGGTCGATCTCCCGGCGACAAGCCTCCTTGATCTCGCGACGAGAGGCAGCCAAATGTTCCTCAAGATCTAATGAAAATTAAGGGTTACTGGATAAAGTCGTGAATATAAAAGCAAAGACTCTTCAAAGAAATTTTACCTACTGCCCTAGCATGAGCTTCATCAGCCCTCATCTGAGCAACATTGGTCTCTTTTCAGATGCAGAGAGGGCTATTTGAATGGCATCAAGACATTGCTCGAGCCAACCTACCTCAAGCGTGGCTTCAAAATACAGCTTTTCGGTCTCCCTCCTTTCACGGATAAGATTCCGGATATCCTGACCCGACTCGGAGGATGAAGATGAAGATACCATGGACCCAGCAAGATGTGCTTTGATAGCACGCACAATCGATTGTTGTCCAACATTCGTCAGAGTTGGCCGATGTATCACAGCTTAAGAGGTAGCTCTGCATATTCAAAGGATTAATGCAAGACAACCATAGAGATACGAAATCATTCCCTCTCACCCTTGGCGACGAAGAGGGACACGAAGGCGTGGAGGTTGATCCATGGCTTCTGGAGTTCCCTCCCTTGGACGCTTACCGTGAGCCATTGTTTAGAAGAAGACTAAAAGGAGAAAATGAAGAAGAAAAGATATGTGACACAACACAACAAATGAACACAAGCAATATTCCTTCTACTCCGCCTTGCCTCCAAATTTATAGCCCCAGGGGATAGTGGGTTCATAAAAAATTTGGGGGCATGTGTTCACACCGAAATCTAGGAAGATGCACAGGAAGCCCAAAACTCAGGTCCTAACTTCCAACACTGTCCCCACCACTTAGTAAGCCAGTAACCGTCGTATACCTCGTCTTCCCTAATGCATGCTCTAGCATCTTAACTGCATTGAGTCTTAATGCATCTTCAAGGCTGACCTATTTAAGCCAGGTCTTGGTGCACTGAGTCTCTCACCCCTTCCCTCCCGTCCCCTCTCCTTCCTCCACATCCCTTAGCATTACACTGAGTGAAAGAGCGGCAACTCCTTTCATCCACCATGGTTCATGGCGTACTTTGGTGGCTCCGCCATTGCTGGGAGAAGGCTTTGAAGATAGGGTTCTGCAGCGGCCTACGGGTGGCCATTCATCTTGGATGTTAGAAAAAGTTCTATGAAGAGATGGGGAAGAACAATACCATCTTCGGTGGCCCGGGTCGTCGATGACACGACAGCTAGGCTCGTTGATGGTCAGCGTGCGAAAGACTCCCAGGTCAGAATATCTATAGGAAATCCTATGGGGCGGAGGCTACCTTGCTATTGCTAGGAAACCTTTTGAGCCCACAGATCTTGACCTAGGATCTCTCAACGCCGTGGCATGTGTTCCTCCCCAACGTTGATGAAGATGGCGTGGGCAAGGCTCCTTGCGGGGCTCCTCATCCTCTTAGGTGTTAGAGGGAGTTTCGCGAGGTGGTTCTTCCCTAGGCTTCTTCCAGGCGTCGTCCCTGCTCATGACAAAGATTCAGAGGCGCGGTGAAAGTTAGTTATGCCTTCCCCTGACTTCTACGCTTCATGAGATGTCCATCGCTCAGTGCGGGGATAAACCTATGGTCATCGCTTAAGTTAGGCTTATGCTGATTTGTTGTGAGAAAAATACTGTTTGTTCGCTGAAAAGTACTACTGAAGTAGTGTTGAAGAACAGGGCCAAGGTTTTTGTCATCATAACTGTAGTTGCTGATAGATCCTTGTTATTGTACGCCTGGTGAATGAAAAGTGTAACAGAGTTAATCGAAAAAGAATGTATTTTGTTAATTTTGAACACTATTACCTCACTGTGATGCTGGTGGGGTGTTGATTTGTATGTGCAAACCACCGTATGGTGCGGCTTTGTAATCGTGTCCATTGTTATTGTAGAGATCAGTACCTTTATTATGCAACATCAGCCGACTAACTTTGTCATGTTAGCGTTCATTGTTATTGTAAAAAGTACGTTGTGTGTTCAGTAAGCTACTAAGGCCCAACTGAATTACATTGTACAATTATGTCACCGTTAGATATAAGCGGCGTTAAAAAAATTGTATTACTGCCGCTATTCACCGTTAGATGCTAACATCTTCTTGCTGTAACCTGCAAAAATAATGTTCATAATATTTTATTCCTTTTCAATGTTCAATTTCTATATGACATGCCCGTCGTTAGGTGCTATGTACCATCTTCTTTAAAACCCAATCACCACCGCCAGTAGCCTTCACCGTCGATATCGTCAAAATTTGCAAGCCAGCGCGAGACTCCCGCATGTTTTTAGAATTTTTGGCGCATTTGTAGTTAGCTTACAAGGACCGCTACCCACCCAGCCACCACCCTGTTCGTCTCCTCCTCAAGTGCAGCTATTCCTCACCTACTCATCGGCATGCAAGCCGTCTGTCGAATACCATAAAAAGGGGTACCCTAAGCAAGAACCGAAAAATTGCTTAGACCTAGTAAATATCGAAGCCAAGAGATAACCACGAGGCCTCGGCCGATTCTCTGATTTGCCCGAGGCCCATGCTGCAAGGCCTCAGCCGATTCTCCGATTCACCCGAGACCCACGCCGCAAGGCCTCGAACGAGGTACCAACTCTCCGCCTCGCCCGAGGCCCCACCCGAAAGGCCTTGGACGAGGTACCGATTCTCCGTCTCGCTCAAGGCCGGCTCGGCATCAGCCCCGCCGCAGCTTTGACCGACCTCCCTGATGGAACGTCACATCCAACTGAAGCACTCAACCACTCCCACAACGTCAGCCGCACGACAGCACAGTAGAGCGGAGTAACTGACGAGACGGAAGTCGCATCAACACCCTGCCATCCGGGACAGGATGGGGCAGGGGTTATCGGCCGCTGTGCTCGGCACTATGCCCATGACTGACACCCATGCGGCACTGTGCTACCTAACCCCACCTGCTCCGACGATAGTGCGGTGTGGAGAGTCATGTTCGGGCCCTGTAGCCTCGGAATCAGCATAAAAAACCAACTGCTCCCTCCGAGCCTCAGCTATTCACTTCCGGGCTCCTATAGCCTCGGGACTCGCGCCCGCCGAGCCCCCCACGATGGCCCAACCTCTGCATCGACGGGGCCTCGGCTCTCTACGTTATCAGCACTCTGGGACCGGCACATCGACCGCAGAACACGCCGTACCCTGCATCAGGCTGCAGGAGCCCCCACGTCACGTACATGGCCTAGCTCTTATAACCTCGAAATCAGCGTGCCCGCGCCATCGCATCAACCCGGCCTTGGCACTCCGCACCGGTCAAACCTATAGTAACCAGCTCGCCTCTGACAGAAGAAGGCGCGTCTGACACCACAGGAACGGGCGTGACCGCCGCGTCACTCTAGTGCACCAAGGACAATACCGCTCCATCGACCATACTGCCACAGTGACAAGCAGGACTCTGACATGCCGCCTCCACCCACGAAGCGCCACGTAGCAAACACATGTACCGCCCCTGTGCCTCCCTTCAACTATAAAAGGGAGTAACCGGGGCCGCTCCTAAGGGGAGAGGGACTCCACGGGGGGCGAACACACACACACCCAACGCACTCACAGAGACATCGCTCAGATAGATACACACGCGCTAGCAACGAGCAACACTCTGTAATACGCACGCTCCCTCATTCCAAGAGATCAACGTCTCAAGCAACCCACGCCGCTCCACGCAGAGACCTAGGACTAACTCCCTCTCTCGCCCTGCTTATAAACCCCTACTACAAGCACCTCGGTGCAAGGAATACAAGATCGCTCTCTTAGACTAGATGTAGGGCACCTATTGCCTGAACCAGTATAAAACTTGTGTCTCTTTGCATCACAATCCGGGATAGGGACACATAGTACATTTTCACTCGTTGGTTGAGGACCCGCCGGTCCAAAACATCGACAGTTGGCGCGCCAGGTAGGGGGCATACTGTGTGTTAGCATAATCATCCCAACAAGTTCTGGATGGCAGACCCCGTGCGACCACTGCGTCTCGGCATGGTGATCTGGTTTAGGAGCCTAGAGTTCATGTCCCTAGGATATGAGTACGACCTAGTACTCCTCCCATCCAGAGCCCCGTTGGCCGCCGCCGACGTCACGCACCAGCAGCCCAGGCGCAGGCGGTGGCGCCTGGGCTGCCGCTCTCATCATGCTCGCCAAGCACGACGCGAGCGGAACCACGCCAACACCGCGCAAGTTCAGGGCAATGCTCCGCGCCCCACCAGTTCCCCACACCCGGCTGTTGGCACAGAGTCCCTGGCTGGGGACCTGTCTAGCTTAAGCCTAGGCAAGGGAAAGACGCTGGTGGCACGCAGCAACACCCCGTCATCAAGCTTTGCCCCACCACCTCCTGAGGAATCAACTTCGGCGGAGCGGAACCCAGCAATGGCACCGTCCCCGTACCCTTTCGGGTTGAGCAATGCCGCCGCCTATGCTTCTGCCTTCGCTTCCGCTCACGCGGAGCCCTCAGGATGCCACCAACGTTTCGCCCTCGACCTCTTCGCCACAACCTCGACCCACACCCACGCTGACTCCTCGGAGGAGGACGAGGCGTGGGCAGGAGCATACTTCTCCGGGCTTCGCGACCCTGAAGCCATGCGCCGCTTCATGGCCGTGAGTGACTACTGCTTCGGCTACTCCGACTCCGATGACAAAGGCACCTACGACCACACTCGTGAGTGCTTCGTCATCGAGCTCGGGATGCCGAGAGCGAGCGATGAAGACGAAGGGGCAGGCAGTCGCTCCCCGCCCCGCGAGGGGGCAGGCGATGCCACACCTCCGCTCGTCGAACCCCCGACAGCACGGAACGAGAACCCCGCCCACGAGGAACTTTGATGCCTTGACTTGGAGCTGCTCCGTGAGCTTCAGGCCAAGGCCGAACAAGACCAGCTCCTTCTGCAGCAGCTCCGAGACACTCTCGAGCAAGAGCAGCGGGGTCACGGTGATGGCGGAGCAGCCCGACGGAGGGCTCGCGACATCTACCACCGCATCAACAACGACGAGGGGGGCGAGCAACCCCCTATCTTCAATTACGCTAGCCAGAACATCACGGCAACAGCGATGCTACTCCAAACAATGCCCGAGCCATCTACCTCGGAGGGGCGATGGATCCACGGTGAACTCTGAGATCTTCTCGAGACCGCCGCGGTAGAGCAGGCCGAAAGCTCCGCGTCCCGACGACGCGGGGACACCTCAAAACGGCCTTCGGCGTCGCCTCGACAAGATAGAGAGGCCTCGGTCCATGACCGCCTTAAGGCCCCCTCAATCCATGACCGCCTTAAGGCCCCCTGGGTGCACGACCGCCTCAAGGCCCCCTCGGTGCACGACCGCCTCAGCGACCGACGCGAGGCGCAAGGCGACCACGATGTGGTCAGCAGGCGACGACGCCACGACAACGATGGGCCCGCCCAAGGCTACCACCTGCACCGAGGTGGTCACTACGATAGTGGGGAGGACCGTAGTCCTTCTCCCAGGCCACCTGGCCCTCGAGTATTCAGCAAGGCCATCCGCAGCGCTCACTTCCCTACCCAGTTTCGGCAACCAGCCAACCTCACAAAGTACAGTGGCGAGACCAACCCCGAGCTGTGGCTGGCCGATTACCGCCTGGCTTGTCAGCTAGGTTGCGCGAACGATGACCTGCTCATCATCCGCAATCTCCCATTGTTCCTGTCAGACTCGGCGCGAGCCTGGCTCAAACACCTCCCTCCGTTGCAGATCCACAACTGGCGCGACTTGGTAAAGGTCTTCGTCGGGAATTTTCAGGGCACATACGTGTGCCCTGGGAACTCTTAGGACCTCAAGAGTTATCGCCAGAAGCCGGATGAGTCTCTCTGAGACTTCATCTGACGCTTCTCCAAGCAATGCACCGAGTTGCCCCGCGTCGGCGACTCGGAAATTGTCCAAGCATTCCTCTCTGGCACCTCCTACCAAGACCTAGTCCGAGAGTTAGGCCGGAACGTACCGACCTCGGCGGCTGCGCTCCTCGACATCGCCACCAACTTTACCTCAAGCGAAGAGGCCATCGGGGCCATCTTCCCTGACAACGACGCCAAGGGGAAGCGGAGGGACGAGGCCCCCTGGGCCTCGGCCTCCCATTTCCTAAGAAAAAGAAAAAGAGACGCCAGGGGAAGCAAGAGGCCCTCGAGGCCGATCTCGTCACAGCCGCGGATCGCAAGAATCCCCGAGGCCCTGCCAGGGGCCCCGGGCTCTTCGATGACATGCTAAAGAAGCCATGCCCTTACCACCAGGGCTCGGTGAAGCATACCCTCGAAGAATGCACCATGCTCCGATGTTACTACGCCAAGCTCGGGCTCCCCAACGATGATGCCAAGAAGAAGGGCGCCGGCGACGGAGACAACGACAAGGACGATGGGTTCCCCGAGGTGCACAATGCCTTCATGATCTTCGGTGGGCCTTCAGCATGCCTCACGGCGCGTCAACGGAAGAGGGAACACCGGGTGGTCTTCTCGGTTGAGGTAGCCACTCCCCAGTACCTTGACTGGTCTCGAGAGGCGATCACCTTTGATCGGGAAGACCACCCCAATTATGTCCCAAACCCCGAGCAGTACCCGCTCGTCGTCGACCCAATCATCGGCAACACCCGGTTCACCAAGGTACTGATGGACGGAGGCAGCGGCCTCAACATCCTCTACGCCAACACCCTGGAGCTCCTAGAGCTCAACTAGTCACGGCTCCGAGGCGGTGCCGCACCCTTCCACGGCGTCGTGCCGGGGAAGCGCACGCGACCCCTCGGGCGCATCGACTTACCCGTCTGCTTCGGCACCCCCTCTAACTACCGCCAGGAGACCCTTACCTTCGAGGTAGTTGGGTTCAAGGGGACTTATCACGCTATCCTAGGGCGCCCGTGCTACGCCAAGTTCATGGCAATCCCGAACTACACCTACCTCAAGCTTAAGATGCCGGGCCCCAACGACATCATCACTGTCGAGTCCACGTACGAGCATGCATACGACTGCGACGTCGAATGCATCAAGTACGCCGAGGCTATCATGGAGGCCGAGGCCCTCATCGTCAACCTCGACTGACTCGGTAGTGAAGCGCCCGACTCCAAGCGTCATGCCGGGACTTTTGAGCCCATAGAGGCCGTCAAGCTCGTCCCGGTCGACCCCACCTGCTCCAACGACCAAGCGCTGAGGGTCAGCGCCACCCTCTACAGCAAATAGGAAGCCATGCTTGTCGACTTTCTCCACGCGAATGCCGATATATTCGCATGGAGTCCCTCGAACATGCCGGGCGTACCGAGGGAGGTCGCCGAGCACGCCTTGGACATCCGGGCCGGCTCCAGACCGGTGAAGCAGTGCCTGCGTCGATTCGACGAGGAGAAGCACAGGGCCATCGGTGAGGTGGTGCAGAAGCTTTTGGCGGCCAGATTCATCAAGGAAGTGTCCCATCTAGAGTGGTTAGCTAATCCTATATTGGTTAAGAAGAAAAATGGAAAGTGGAGGATGTGTATGGACTACACCGGTTTAAATAAAGCATGTCCAAAGGTTCCATTTCCATTGCCTCGAATCGACCAAATTGTTGACTCCACTGTAGGATGCGAGACCCTATCCTTGATGCATATTTCGGTTACCATCAAATCAAGATGAAAGAGTCTGACCAGTTCGCGACTTCTTTCATCACCCCTTTCGGCATGTACTGCTATGTGACTATGCCATTCGGTCTTAGAAACACAGGGGCCATGTACCAGCGGTACATGACCTAGGTCTTTGGCGAGCACATCGGGCGAACCGTCGAGGCCTACGTGGACGACATCGTGGTCAAGTCCAGGAGGGCCGGTGACCTCGTTGATGACTTGGAAATAGCCTTCAAATGCCTCAGAGAGAAGGGCATCAAGCTCAACCCCGAGAAGTGTGTCTTTGGGGTCCCCCGAGGCATGCTCCTGGGGTTCATAGTCTCGGAGCGCGGCATCGAGGCCAACCTGGAGAAGGTCTCGGCCGTGACCAACATGGGGCCAATCTGAGACCTCAAGGGAGTGCAGAGAGTCATGGGGTGCCTTGCGGCCCTGAGCCGCTTCATCTCGCGCCTTTGGTGAAAAAGGCTTGCCTCTGTACCATGTCTTGAAAAAATCCGAATGTTTTTCTTGGACCCCCGAGGCTGAAGAAGCCCTCACCAAGCTCAAGGCGCTGCTCACCAACCCTCCCATCCTAGTGCCGCCTACCAAGGGCGAGGCCCTCTTACTCGTCCAACGACCCAAGTGGTCAGCGCGGCCGTAGTAGTCGAGAGGCAGGAAGAGGGGCATGCTCTACCCGTCCAACGAAATATTTACTTCATCAGCGAAGTACTCTCAGAGACTAAGACACGCTACCCCCACATCTAGAAGCTGATCTACATCATAGTCTTGGCTCGACGCAAGCTGCGTCACTACTTCAAGTCCCACCCGGTGACCATGGTGTCGTCTTTCCCTCTGAGAGAGATAATCTAGAACCGGGAGGCCTCGGGTAGAATAGTCAAGTGAGTTGTCGAACTCATGGGGGAAGCCCTGTCTTTTGAGCCTCGAAAAGCAATTAAATCTTAGGTCTTGGCCGATTTTGTGGCTGAGTGGACCGACACCCAGCTGCCCCCTGCTCAAATCCAGGCGGAATGCTGGATCATGTACTTCGACGGGTCTCTGATGAAGACCGGGGCGGGCGTGGGTCTGCTCTTCATCTCACCCCTCGGAGTGCACATGCGCTACATGATCCGGCTTCACTTCACCGCCTCCAACAACGTTGCCGAATACGAGGCCCTCGTCAACGGCTTGCAGATCGCCATCGAACTTGGAGTACGACGCGTAGACATATGGGGCGATTCGCAGCTCGTCGTTGATCAAGTAATGAAGGAGTCAAGCTGCCATGACCCCAAAATGGAGGCGTACTACGAGCTGGTACGCCACCTAGAAGACAAGTTCGACGGCCTCGAGCTCAACCACATCACACGAAGATTCAACGAGGATGTGGACGAGCTGGCAAAGATGGCGTCGGCGCGGGCTCCGGTCCCCCCGAACATCTTCGCCAGAGACCTCCACAAGCCCTCGGTCAGCTACGCCTCGGCGGCAGAAGAGGGCCCACCGATCGAGCCCACCACAGGGCCCGAGGCCCCCTCTGCCACCGAGACCCCTGCGGCCGAGCCCGAGGCCATGGAAATCGACGTGGGGCCTCCCGAGGCCAACCAGGGTACGGACAGGCGAGTCCCGCTCCTTGATTGCCTCGTTCGAGGAGTGCTTCCTGTGGATAGGACCAAGGCCCGATGGCTTGCACGATGAGCCAAAGCTTACGTCCTCAGCAACGGTGAGTTGTACAGGCGAAGCCCATCTAGTGTCCTCCAGCGGTGTATGACCACCGAGGCAGGCCAAGCCCTACTTTGGGACTTGCACGCAGGAGCCTGCGGGCACCATGCTGCGCCTCGGACGCTCGTAGGGAACGCCTTCCACCAAGGATTCTACTGGCCAATGGCGGTTGCTGACGCCACGAAGCTGGTACGCTCCTACGAGGGATGCCAATACTATGCACGGCAGACACACCTCTCGGCCCAAGCCCTCCAAACCATCCCCATCACGTGGCCGTTCGCCGTGTGGGGGCTGGACATGGTTGGGCCTCTACAGAAAGCCCCCGGGGGCTACACCCACTTGTTGGTAGCTATTGACAAGTTCTCCAAATGGATTGAGGCTCGTCCGATCACCCGAATCAAATCCGAGCAAGCAGTGCTGTTCTTCACTGATATCATCCATAGGTTTGGGGTTCCAAACACCATCATCACTGACAACGGGACATAATTCACCGGCCACAAGTTCCTGACGTTCTACGATGACCACCATATCCGTGTGGTCTGGTCGGCCGTAGGACACCCTAGGACAAACGGCCAAGTAGAACGGGCCAATGGCATGATCCTACAGGGCCTCAAGCCAAGAATATACAACCGGTTGAAGAAATTTGGCAAGAAATGGCTTGCCGAACTCCCGTCAGACATCTGGAGCCTGAGGAACACTCCGGGCCGAGCCACGGAGTTCACACCGTTCTTCCTGGTCTATGGACCGAGGCCATCCTCCCCACTGACTTAGAGTACGGTTCCCCGAGGTTGCAGGCCTACAATGAGCAAAGCAACCGCACTGCCCGCGAGGACGCCCTCGACCAACTAGAGGAAGCCCGAGACGTTGCGCTGCTACATTCGGCCAAGTACCAGCAAGCCCTATGACGCTATCAAGCCCGGCGCATTCAAAGCCGAGACCTGAAGGTGGGTGACCTGGTGCTGAGACTGAGGCAGAGCAACAAGGGCCGCCACAAGCTGACCCCGCCATGGGAAGGGCCGTACATCGTCACCCAAGTGCTAAAGCCTAGGACCTACAAGCTAGCCAATGAGAAGGGCAAAATCCTCACCAACGCTTGGAACATAGAACAACTACGTTGTTTCTACCCTTAAAATTCCAAGCATTGTATACATTGTTTCTCAAAATACATTAAAGAAGCGTTCTTTAGTTGTTCTAATTTTTTGAGAAACCCCCCGAGCCCATCGATGGGGGATCGGCGTTACGATAATGCTATAAGGGAGACTCGGCTCCGCCTCTGCAGAACCAAGCCTTCCTTAGGGGTTAAAAGGGGGGGACCCCCTAAGTCCCAGGCACCATTTTTAGTCATTTTTTGAAAAAATTTCTACGCCAAACTCTCTCGCGTACTCTGACAAATCGATTGTAAAAAACCTAAGGACCGAAAGTGTGCCTCGAGGCCAAAAGGCCGACCGAGCCGCGAGACTGCCTACGCCTCTGGGCTATGGCAACTCCCTCACCACCTTTCGCCCGATGGGCAGCTTAGGCTCCGAGGAAGTTTTTTGCAAAGGACTTGGCTAGAAACGAGGCAAAGGGCAGAGGCTTGGAAATACAATAAAAAACGATTAAAAAGTGCATACGCACGAATACTTTAAAAGGCCTCGATGGCCACAAGCGTTATGATACGGTAACATAAGTCCTAATCTGTTTACATGACCCCTTTGGCCCAGGTCAAAACTCAAGGTAACCAGCGTCAGACGGACGGCGTGGGAGGAACCACCTCCTCTTCAAACAGACTGGCCAGCGCCATGCCAGGGGCCTCAGCCGCCTCCTCCAGCTTCGCGACCTCCTCCTCAGCCTCCTCGTCATCCTCAGCCACGATGTAACTGTCGCTAACGGCCACGAGGTCGATGCTGACATAGTGCGAGGAGACGATGACCAGGGCGCGCTTGACGCCCGTATGCAGTGCCCCCTGGAGCCGCTCGTGGACTCGGCTACTCAACGCAGTCAGGCGGCTCCTGAGGGAGCTGCTCGGCTCGACCCCCCCGACCTCCAGGGCCTCGCAGGCGGAATAGGCGGCGCTCTACAGCACGTTGTGCTAAGGGATCTCGGCCTTGAGCACCAACTGCACTTTGACGGAGGCCTCAGCTGCTCGGGAGACCTCCTTCTCCAGCTCTGTGCCTAGATAGACGGGATGGGGTTAAGAACGAAAGAAAAACAAATAAAACAAGAGGCGCGGTTTAACAGGACTCAGCCCCGGACTTTTTCTTCCAGGATAAGGCCTCCACCCAGGAGGCCTCGGCCACCTTGAGGGCCTCTGCTAGGGCACCCTTTGTCAGCAGATGCGTGCCCTGCTCCGCACCCAGCTGCCCAGCAATGGCCTTGGCGGAGGCCGTAGCTTCTTCAGCCCGAGACCCGAAGGCGTCCCGCTCGCTGGCCACCCAGGCCAGCTCCTCCTCTAGCTCCTCGATCCGCGCTGCCAAAGGGGTGGCCTACTCCCGAGCCATGGCCTCCTTGACCTTCATATCAGCACAGCGAAGGCGGAGGTCCTCCACCTCCGCGCTCAGCGCCGACAAAAGCTCATTAGCATTGGTGAGCAGATCAGTCTACTGTCGGAGCTGGTCCCAGACATCCCTCTCCCACCGGAGGAATATCGACTTCCCGAGGGACCAGGCCTCGAGCTCCTGGGTAGGCAAAACAGGGGTCAAGTACTACGAGAAAACTCGGAAAAAGACAACACAACACCGGGAAAGAAAGCGCGCACCTGGGCAACCCCGGGCAGATCGTCAGCCACGACGGACAGCGCTGTCCGCAGTGACCGCTCCGCCAGCTGGCGAAATTGCTCGAAGGAGCCCCAGCGCCCCCCTCGGCCGCGTCCTCAAGGGCGAACATAGGCTCCCCCTTAGGGTCATCCCGGCTCCGCCACCAGACACACGGGGGATCCCACCCGAGGGGCTCGGGTCAGACCCGGAGAAGGGATGAGCTCCCCTCGGTAGGAGTCGGGACTGGCTGCTCCGCGGTGCTGGTCGCCTCGGCGTCCGCCACCTCCTTCCCCCGGGAAGTATCGTCGAAGGAGATCGTCTGAACCGCCTGGGCGCTCTCCTGCGAAGGCGGCTGGTCTTGGACCGGGGGCGGTACGGAAGCCTGCCCCGCCTCCATCTCCTCATCCTGGGCCACCGGCTCCGCCGCGCCCGCCTCCACCACCTCGGCCTCGGTGGTCCCGGGAGACCCGGTGTTCGCCAACTCGACTTCAGGAGCCCTGGTGTAACACCCCGGGTGTTTTAAATACTAAAACTTGCCATGACATCATATGCATTGCAAAGCATCTGGACATATTGAAAACTTGGATATGCATTTACTAAAACAAGTTTACTTTATGTTGTATGTGTGAGTTGTATTGTTTGAATCAAGTTTGAAATACTTGTATTGTTTTGGAAATTCCGAAAACCCTAATTTCAATATTTAAATTCTACCCTGAAAATCCATTTCAAAATCGAAGCACATTTTGGGGTTGAGTCTTAAAGCAAAGTTGTAGAGCTTGTCGAGTTGTACAAAGTTTATTTTTGGAGTTTTTCAAGTTGTTTAGAAAAATTTGAAGTTATTTAAAAAGGCGAAATTCCTTAAATATCCCCGTTTTAAATTCAAAAGTTCATTTCAAAATGTAGGCCGAATTTGGGTATGGTTTCAAAAGCAAAGTGGTAGAACTTTTGATTTTGAACAACTTTTGTTTTTGGAGATTTTTGAGTTATGAAAATTTGAGAGTAATTTGTGAATTTTGGGCGAATGGCATTTCTGTAAATTGAGTGAACAGTGTCCACCGCCGAAGCTACATTGCCGGCGTTTCCTTCTTCGTCGTTCCAGGCGCGATCGTGGCCATTTTGGCGTCGTGCTAGCGCGGTGAAGGACACGGCGCAGCTTCCTTGAGCTTCTTGGCCATCCTTTATAGCCTGAACCATCGCCGTTTGACCCCGTCCCTTTGCTCTGTTTTTCCGTCGCCACTGCTTCATCTCTGGAGAGCCCATGCCGTCGTTGTTGTGCTCCACCGTCGCCATGATGCAATATGTGGGAAGATTCAATCACCTGTAATAATCTGCATCTAAACATGTCAATACTGATGCCAAGAAAAAGAAATGGTTCATGAGAGGTCTGAATACCAAATTACAGACTATGATGACAACATGTACCAAGGTCACTTATCATGAGGCAGTGAATATTGCTATTGCTTCAGAGGCCAAGTATCGGCAGCATAAAGAGCTCAAAAAGAAAAAGAGTATGCCGTCTGGATCTTATGGGGGAAATCTGAAGAGGCAGAGGGTGATTTATCATCCAGTTAATCATAATCGTCCTCCTTATCGTCCGCCACAGTTTCAAGCCGGTCAGCAATCAAATGTTCGTCCTGCTACAACTTATCAGAATCCACAACCGACAAATGCTTCTGGGGTTTCTACTTCAACACCCCAGGGTCACAAGTATCCCTGTTTCAATTGTGGCAGGCCTGGTCATTTCTCGAGAGAATGTCCGTATCCAAGGCAGTCTAATCCCAATTATCAGAAGGCCCCTGCAAATCAACAACAGGCTCAGGCACAAAACAAGAATAACAATTAGAATGCTCAGAAAGGCAAAGATGAAAGGAAGACAGGATGGGTGTTCTGTATTCAAGCTGGGCAGATTCCTGAAGGAGAGCCAGTGATGATGGGTATGTTTCCTGTTGCCAATCATCCTGCAGTTATACTTTTTGATTCTGGCGCATCGCATTCATTCATCAATAGAACATTTGTGGTGAAGTATGAAATTTCAATTGGGACAACAAAGGAAAATTTCTTTGTACAGTCGCCCGGGGGACGTCTGTGTACTAAGGAAATGGTATACCAGGTGCCCATAAACCTGGGTGGGCATATTTTTCCCACTACCATGATTATCCTTAAGGATCAGGATATAGATGTAATCTTAGGAATGAATTGGATGTATCAGCATAAGGCTGTTATAGATGCTTTGAACAGAACTATAAGGGTGAGTTTGCCAGATAGAACTTCTCAACTTCTCATCCAACTTCCAACCTTAAGAAGATCAGTGGGCAGAGTTTGTG
Source organism: Miscanthus lutarioriparius (assembly GCA_904845875.1). NCBI lineage: Eukaryota > Viridiplantae > Streptophyta > Magnoliopsida > Poales > Poaceae > Miscanthus > Miscanthus lutarioriparius. The sequence continues at coordinate 54,384,610 of CAJGYO010000013.1, forward strand.
CAACTGCCGTCAAAGAGATTAGAGATATCCCGGTAGTATGTGAATTTCCTGATGTGTTTCCTGAGGATTTATCTGGTCTACCACCTGATAGGGATGTCCAGTTTAATATAGAATTACAAACTAGAACAGCTCCGATTTCTCGGAGAGCTTATAGGATGCCACCTAAAGAGTTAGTCGAGTTGAAAACTCAGTTGCAAGAATTGATTGAGAAGGAGTTTATACAACCTAGTTCATCGCCTTGGGGGTGTCCGGCAATTTTTGTGAAAAAGAAAGATGAGACTCTGAGGTTATGTGTTGATTATCGTCCGTTGAATGAAGTGACCATCAAGAATAAATATCCATTACCTCGGATAGATTTGCTTTTTGATCAATTGGCCGGAGCCAAGGTTTTCTCCAAGATAGATTTAAGGTCAGGATATCATCAGATCAAGATAAAGCCTGAAGATATTCCCAAAACGGCATTTACTACAAGATATGGATTATATGAATATTTGGTAGTGTCTTTTGGTTTGACCAATGCTCCAGCTCATTTCATGTATTTGATGAATTCAGTATTCATGCCTGAGCTAGACAAATTTGTAGTGGTGTTTATTGATGATATTCTAGTATATTCCAAGAATAAAGAAGAACATGCGAAACACCTCAGAATTGTTCTGACTCGCTTGAGGGAACATCAACTATATGCCAAGTTCAGCAAGTGTAATTTTTGGCTTAAGGAAGTACAATTTCTTGGACACATCTTGTCAGCAGAAGGAGTTGCTGTTGATCCAAGCAAAGTGAAGGATGTGCTTGATTGGAAACCACCAACCACAGTTCATCAAGTTCGGAGTTTTCTGGGATTGGCGGGGTATTACCGTCGGTTTATTCCAGATTTCTCTAAAAGTATCAAAGTCCATAACTGAGTTACTGAAGAACCAAGTCAAGTTTGCCTGGTCATATGATTGTGAAGAGGCTTTCCAGACTTTAAAGAGACTGTTGACCACTGCACCAGTATTAGCCCAACCTGATATCGAGAAGCCGTTTGATGTTTATTGTGATGCTTCAGGTATTGGTATTGGATGTGTGTTGATGCAAGAAGGCCGAGTCATTGCTTATGCATCCAGGCAACTTAAGCAACATGAAGAACACTATCCGACTCATGATCTAGAGTTATGGCTGTGGTCCATGCTCACGAAGATTTGGCGGCATTACCTACTTGGTAATATGTGCCATATTTATCTGAGACCACAAGAGCTTAAAATATATCTTTACTCGATCGAGTTGAATATGCGACAAAGAAGATGGTTAGAGTTGATTAAAGATTATGACTTGGAAGTACATTATCACCTTGGTAAAGCAAATGTGGTGGCAGATGCTCTCAGTCGCAAAGGTTATTGCAATTGCCTGACAGTAAGAACAATGGGTTTGACTTTATGTCAAGAGATGGAGAAGTTAAATGTAGAAGTAATTCAACAAGGTAGTTTGACCAACATAATTGTTGAAGCCACTATTCAAGATCAAGTTATTGCTGCTCAGAAGGAAAACAAGGGTGTAGCCCATATCAAGGAAAGAGTCAGGAATGGAAAGGCGGAATGTTTCAGTATAGATAATGAAGGTGTGCTATGGTTCAAGGATCGTTTGGTAGTACCAAAAGTTCCTGAGTTGCGGCAGTCAATTCTTGAAGAAGCACATGCTACTAGGTTATCTATCCATCCGGGAAGCAACAAGATGTACCATGACTTAAAACAAAGGTTTTGGTGGACAAAAATGAAGATAGAAATTGCGAGATATATAGCAAAGTGTGATACTTGTCAGAAAGTGAAAGCTATACATTTGAGGTATGCTGGAGAACTACAACCATTACCTATTCCAGCTTGGAAGTGGGAGGACATAAGTATGGACTTTATTGTTGGTCTACCCAAGACATTAAAGGGATTTGACTCAATCTGGGTTATTATAGATCGACTCACTAAGTCAGCACATTTTTTTCCTGTCAAGACTATGTATCCCACTGTCCAATACGCCAAGATATATTTAGCAAGAATTATGAGTCTCCATGGAATACCAAAGGCCATAGTGTCAGATCAGGGTACATAGTTTGTCTCCAGTTTTTGGAAACAATTGCATTCTTTATTGGATACCAAGCTCCTGTATAGTACAGCTTATCATCCGCAGACTGATGGACAGACTGAAAGAGTCAATCAAGTGCTTGAAGATATGATAAGGTGTTGTGTTCTTAATTATTCCAACAAGTGGGACGAATGCTTACCTTTGGCCGAGTTCTCATATAACAATAGTTATCAGAAAAGCATTAGAATGGCTCCATTTGAAGCACTCTATGGCCGTAGGTGCAGAACATCACTGAGATGGTCGGAGCCCGGAGAAAGAAGATTCTTTGGAGTTGACCTTGTGAAAGAAACGGAAGACAAGGTTAGGCAAATACAGAGTAATTTGAAAATAGCTCAGTCCCGCCAAAAGAGTTATGCGGATAGACGACGGAGACCATTGGTGTTTAACAAAGGAGATTTTGTATATCTGAAAGTATCACCAATGAAGGGAGTTAACCATTTTGGTGTTAAAGGCAAGTTGGCACCTCGATATATTGGACCATTTCAAATTTTGGAGAGATATGGAAAAGTGACCTATCGCTTGAAATTACCAGAACATTTATCAGCTGTACATGATGTGTTCCATGTGTCTCAGTTAAAGAAGTGTCTCCGAGTGCCTGAGCAGAATGTTGAAGTTGAAGGAGTGGAACTTGAACCAGATCTGACTTATTCAGAATATCCTATCTGAGTGTTGGATCAGAAAGATCGTGTTACTCGGAGGAGAACAATAAAGTTCTACAAGATACAATGGAATCAACATTCAGAAGAAGCTACTTGGGAATCTGAGGATTATTTGTTAGAAAAGTTTCCAGAGTTTCTTTCGTCATTATAGAATAGAGTACTGTTAGTTAAGCTCGGTTGTTACAAATTGTGTTTTGTAAAGGAACCTCAGTTGTTTTATGGATGAGAATTGGATGTTTTTGGATTGACACATTTCCTTTTCCATTACTTACCCTATGGCTTTGAATCTCGGGGCGAGATTTCTTTTAGGGGGAAGGATTGTAACACCCCGGGTGTTTTAAATACTAAAACTTGCCATGACATCATATGCATTGCAAAGCATCTGGACATATTGAAAACTTGGATATGCATTTACTAAAACAAGTTTACTTTATGTTGTATGTGTGAGTTGTATTGTTTGAATCAAGTTTGAAATACTTGTATTGTTTTGGAAATCCCGAAAACCCTAATTTCAATATTTAAATTCTACCCTGAAAATCCATTTCAAAATCGAAGCACATTTTGGGGTTGAGTCTTAAAGCAAAGTTGTAGAGCTTGTCGAGTTGTACAAAGTTTATTTTTGGAGTTTTTCAAGTTGTTTAGAAAAATTTGAAGTTATTTAAAAAGGCGAAATTCATTAAATATCCCCGTTTTAAATTCAAAAGTTCATTTCAAAATGTAGGCCGAATTTGGGTATGGTTTCAAAAGCAAAGTGGTAGAACTTTTGATTTTGAACAACTTTTGTTTTTGGAGATTTTTGAGTTATGAAAATTTGAGAGTAATTTGTGAATTTTGGGCGAATGGCATTTCTGTAAATTGAGTGAACAGTGTCCACCGCCGAAGCTACATTGCCGGCGTTTCCTTCTTCGGCGTTCCAGGCGCGGTCGTGGCCGTTTTGGCGTCGCGCTGGCGCGGTGAAGGACACGGCGCAGCTTCCTTGAGCTTCCTGGCCATCCTTTATAGCCTGAACCGTCGCCGTTTGACCCCGTCCCTTTGCTCTGTTTTTCCGTCGCCACTGCTTCATCTTCGGTGAGCCCGTGCCGTCGTTGTTGTGCTCCACCGTCGCTGATAAGCTAGCTCCAGCTCCGCCTACTCCTTGCGCGTCTGACCGACCCACTAATTCCGTTTGTCTTCACCAGAAACTTGAGTTTCATTGCCTTCTTCCTCGCGGCCGGCGAACTCACCCGAGATTCCGTTTCTCCGTGGCCAGAGCCCGTCGGTGAGCCGTTGCCCTTGATTGGTGTACCTTTGGCTTCGTCTCGATGCTGTAGTGCTCATTTCATTGTTTCTTGGCCGTTTTGTCCACTACAGTCGCCGGTACACCATCACCGATGAACTTTGTTCCGCCGTGATCACCGTGGACGCCGTCCCGCTTCACCGCTGTTTCTCCGGCATTGTTATCTGCTCTGTTGTGTTCAGGGTAAGCTCTTGATGCTTCTTGTGTCCTTTGTTTAACCGCTACCGACCTGTAGTCGCCGGCGTAGTACCGCCGAGGCGCCGTGTCCGCCATGGCCGACGTTGAGCTTGAATTGAGTCGTAATCGGTGCAGCTAAGTAGGTCAGTAGGTGCACCTAGTCGTGGGGAGCATGTTGGTACAATCGCCATCGCCGGTGAACTCGCCGTCGGCGAGTTTACGCCGGTCAGAGCCGTCGCTGCTGTAGTCAACGTCGGAGGTTGAAGATGACAAGTGGGACCCGGTTGTCAGTGACTCAGCGTTCAAAATGGATTTTTCTATTTTTCTGAAATAAGTGAATAGTGTCTATTTTTGTTATTTTTGTGTAGATTTATTTAGAGCTCCAAAAATTATGAAAATTTTTGCGTGACTTCTCTGTGATGTGTATTATTTAGGAAAAATATGAAATGTTGATTTTCAGTACTTTTTGAATGTGATAAAAATTGCTCAATTAATTAATAAATGAGTTTCCAGTATTTTTCTAGGCTTATTTATGTATCCAAAAATTCTAAAAATTGTTTTATCACTTAGTTATCATGTGATGAACATATACAAAAAATTTTAGGTCAATTGGAACAAGTTGATTTATTTCATAATTATTAATTAATTAATTAATTCATAAAATCAAATAGTAACCTTTAGTGATTTAGGTTTTGTTTGAGTTTTTGATTAAGTGATGTCCTTGGGGCATTAGTTGGTAATGATCCTTGGCAATTGTTGTGAGTGTTGCGAAAATGGTTTAGTTAGTTTGACTTGTAATCGCATCTGCCAAGGAAAGTTGTATTCAAGTTGTTAAGTTTTGCATCCATCATCGAGCATCATATTTTGTATCCGCATCATATTAAGCATGGCATTGTTACTACGTGTAGTGAACGAAGGTGAGCACGTGGTAGTTAATCAAGTAGTTGAGGAGGTTGATCCGTCTGTGGAGGTTGGTGTTGATATTGGTGGAACGACTCGGGACCGGACTTTTTAAACAACGAAGGCAAGCCCGGATGCATACAACCCTACCTTGTATATTACAAATTGATTTCGCTTTTGCTTCTTTTTACTGCATTAAGTGATTAGAAGTCAAGTGAACACCAAATTGGTACCTTACCAACCTTGTTATTCCATATTTACCATATTTCCAATTTTAAATTCGTATATGTCAGTTTTGCTTAGCTATGCTTAGAACGGTGAAAGTCGGGTGATTACCCATCATCCGCAAGTTTTGAATGGAGCTTTGGTTAATTATGTTAACATGTGATATGGGAATGTGGAGTAATAAATCTAGACCAAGGCGAACTTCGGTGTGTGTGAGCCACAAGACATGGAGGTCTTGTGAGCGGTGTTCTTTCCTTTGTGTCGATTAAGGTCCGTCCGTTGTTGAATTGCATGAGGTGAGACTTTGTAGTACTAACCACATACTCGGTAAGCCTTAACTTGGTTATTCTATTATGAGAATGGCTACTCGCAACCGGGAGTGGAGAGATGGTGGGAATAGCGTGTACCACGTGGAAATGAAATTTGGATTGGTGGAGTATCAGATTCTCGGGTGGCGCGGACCCGTTCTTGTTTTAGAGGATCCGAGGGTAGGTTGGTATATGTAGGTCGGGGACCTACATATGTCGTGGTGGTCTGGAATTCCCAGCTGGGTTTTAATCGGTTCGAATCGTCGTTGCTCCTCGGTTATGGAGACTCAACTCACTGTTCATCATCGTAGTAATTAATAACTAGAAACTAAGGATGGTATGAGAAAGTGTTGGATACGAAGTTTCATGATCTCATTACGTATCGTGTCAGCTTTGTATATGATCTTTATGAAGTTTTAAACGTTGATATAAAGAATTTTGTTAAAAATGCTTTTATGCAAAAGAACCTTGATTATTACTAAAGCCACACCTTGAATCCCATGAGCCTGCATTCCTACATTCTTTTAAATTCTTATTTCGGTTAAGACTTGTTGAGTACTTTTGTACTCAGGGTTCGTTGACCCTTGTTGCAGGTGAGGCTCATGAGCAGATCTGTTTTGGATCGTGCTGCATGACTGTTGTTCAGTGTGATGACGATAATTAAATGTGTGGTCCTTGGGTAGGGCAATTTATGTTGTGTGTTTTGTAATATATTATAATGCCACTCCACTACTTTGGTTTGTTTTATTATCGAACTTAGTTGTATGGTTGAAACAAATGGTTTGTAAACTATGTTATTGTAAGTCTTCCGCTACTTTTACTCTGATGTATCTATTTGAATAAACTGTTGTAATACTGCAATGACTCTGTAATGTAATCCTGCTCGGAAATCGTGGATGATTCGGGGTTCCCCGAGGACACCCAACAGTCTTCTTAAGTTACCAGGAACATATGTATAGATGCCAAAGGTCGTTGGACAGTGACAGGTGCATGTGGGCCCTATAATTTAGGAGGTTCTGCCATAGAATAGTATCAGAGCGATCGTTACAAAGTTTTTGTGGTATTGGTTTACAAAAACTTCAAAATGATTTGGGATGAGTAAATTTAACTTGATTAATTTGGTCCAAATTGCTTCTAACTTGTCTTATTTCTTTCTCACCATTCCTTATTTGATTAAAAAGGTTTTGTGTGGTGGAGTAGTAATCTTATTATGCCCTATGTAAAAACAAATGTTGTTTATTCTCGTTTTAAGCTTTGGTGGTTTTGTTCGTCAGAACGATTCATGCATCATAATTAAGTTACTTGTTACTTCCTTCGTCTCTGAGTCTGGGTGAGTAGTGTGTATGGGTTGAGTTGTGTAGTCCATCCTAACTACTCTTGAGACTGTTGTCAGATTGTTTTAATTGGATTAATCATGTTCGTACAGTATGGCTCGTACCAGGAAGACACCCCGTAAGTCCACCGGACCTAAAGGAGTTCCTCGCCATCAACTTGCCCCTAGGAATGACGGTGCTAGCAGTAGCAGCTCTAGGCCTGATCCTCAGGTAGAGATACAGAGGATTTCTGCAGAGTTAGCCTAAGCTACTAGAGATAGGGCTATGAACGCCATTCAGGTGGGCAGATTATAGGAACAATTAAGGCGTCTTACCACAGCTCATAGGAACTACGAATGTATGTTAGTTCATACCGTGGAGGGAAGAAATGAAGCCTGGCATAGGGAGAATGTAGCTAGAGCTAGAACTCATGAGCTAGAATTTTATGTCGAAGACTTAGAGGAGCATAATACCTATCTGCACGAGGAAGTTCATAGGCTAAGCAATCTCCTTGATCCAAATCATGAACCCCAAGCTGATGCATTGGATCCCGGTGTTATCCTTGCCGATGAGAGTGAATCGGAAGAGGAAGAAGAAGAAGATCCCGAAGAATTAGTAATGATAGATGAAAGTGATAATGAAGGCGGTAATATTTCCGGAATGGATACCGAGCTCAAAGTTTGAAGTGATCACGGAAAGGAGAAGAGTTGTGATATAGTTAGTTCTAGTTTAAGTTAAGTAGTCTTGTTTAGATGCGGTCTTGTGTTTAAATAAGTGGCACCGATGTAATGTATTGTAGTAAGCTTTAGGATCTTTGAATAAAGGCTTGTGAATAAAAGTTGGTTTGTTGTGAACAGATGCGTCGTACGCGGGGTTCGTATATTCCTGGTACTTCACAAAATGAAAATGATATTCCAGATCCGCCACCAGTTCCAACAAATCTAGCGGATGCTATAGCCGCACTTGTCAATGTGACGGTTGAAAATTCATGTTTGCTTCATGAGATGGCTCAAAGTAATCAGAATCAGATGCATGGAAACCATGGTCGCCATCATAATAGGTAGGAGGCTACATATGTGGACTTCATAGATACAAAACCCCTAGTGTTCACTAAGGCAGATGAACCACTAGAGGCTGACGATTGGCTTAGGACCATGGAGCAGAAGTTTGATCTTATACCATGCACAAAGTTTTAGAAACCAGTCTTTGCTGCCCAGCAACTTAGAGGTGCAGCCAGTGCTTGGTATGCAAATCTTACGGCCATGCAACCCGCAGGTGTTCCGTTAACTTGGATGGAGTTTTGTACTGCTTTCAGAGCCCATTATATCCCAGAGGGAGTTATGGCTATAAAGCTGGATGAATTTCTTGCTTTGAGGCAAGGGAACCAAACCGTGATGCAATATGTGGGAAGATTCAATCACCTGTCACAATATGCATCTAAACATGTCAATACTGATGCCAAGAAAAAGAAATGGTTCATGAGAGGTCTGAATACCAAATTACAGACTATGATGACAACATGTACCAATGTCACTTATCATGAGGCAGTGAATATTGCTATTGCTTCAGAGGCAAAGTATCGGCAGCATAAGGAGCTCAAAAAGAAAAAGAGTATGTCGTCTGGATCTTATGGGGGAAATCTGAAGAGGCAGAGGGTGATTTATCATCCAGTTAATCATAATCGTCCTCCTTATCGTTCGCCACAGTTTCAAGCCGGTCAGCAATCAAATGTCCGTCCTGCTACAACTTATCAGAATCCACAACCGACAAATGCTTCTAGGGTTTCTACTTCAACACCCCAGGGTCACAAGTATCCCTATTTCAATTGTGGCAAGCCTGGTCATTTCTTGAGAGAATGTCCGTATCCAAGGCAGTCTAATCCCAATTATCAGAAGGCCCCTGCAAATCAACAACAGGCTCAGGCACAAAACAAGAATAACAATTAGAATGCTCAGAAAGGCAAAGATGAAAGGAAGACATGATGGGTGTTCTGTATTCAAGCTGGGGAGATTCCTGAAGGAGAGCCAGTGATGATGGGTATGTTTCCTGTTGCCAATCATCCTGCAGTTATACTTTTTGATTCTGGCGCATCGCATTCATTCATCAATAGAACATTTGTGGTGAAGTATGAAATTTCAATTGGGACAACAAAGGAAAATTTCTTTGTACAGTCGCCCGGGGGACGTCTGTGTACTAAGGAAATGGTATACCAGGTGCCCATAAACCTGGGTGGGCATATTTTTCCCACTACCATGATTATCCTTAAGGATCAGGATATAGATGTAATCTTAGGAATGAATTGGATGTATCAGCATAAGGCTGTTATAGATGCTTTGAATAGAACTATAAGGGTGAGTTTGCCAGATAGAACTTCTCAACTTCTCATCCAACTTCCAACCTTAAGAAGATCAGTGGGCAGAGTTTGTGCAACTGCCGTCAAAGAGATTAGAGATATCCCGGTAGTATGTGAATTTCCTGATGTGTTTCCTGAGGATTTACCCGGTCTACCACCTGATAGGGATGTCCAGTTTAACATAGAATTGCAAACTAGAACAGCTCTGATTTCTCGAAGAGCTTATAGGATGCCACCTAAAGAGTTAGTCGAGTTGAAAACTCAAGTTGCAAGAATTGATTGAGAAGGGGTTTATACAACCTAGTTCATCGCCTTGGGGGTGTCCGGCAATTTTTGTGAAAAAGAAAGATGAGACTCTGAGGTTATGTGTCGATTATCGTCCGTTGAATGAAGTGACCATCAAGAATAAATATCCATTACCTCGGATAGATTTGCTTTTTGATCAATTGGCCGGAGCCAAGGTTTTCTCCAAGATAGATTTAAGGTCAGGATATCATCAGATCAAGATAAAGCCTGAAGATATTTCCAAAACGGCATTTACCACAAGATATGGATTATATGAATATTTGGTAGTGTCTTTTGGTTTGACCAATGCTCCAGCTCATTTCATGTATTTGATGAATTCAGTATTCATGTCTGAGCTAGACAAATTTGTAGTGGTGTTTATTGATGATATTCTAGTATATTCCAAGAATAAGGAAGAACATGCGAAACACCTCAGAATTGTTCTGACTCGCTTGAGGGAACATCAACTATATGCCAAGTTCAGCAAGTGTGATTTTTGGCTTAAGGAAGTACAATTTCTTGGACACATCTTGTCAGCAGAAGGAGTTGCTGTTGATCCAAGCAAAGTGAAGGATGTGCTTGATTGGAAACCACCAACCACAGTTCATCAAGTTCGGAGTTTTTGGGGATTGCCGGGTATTACCGCCGGTTTATTCTAGATTTCTCTAAAGTATCAAAGTCCATAAGCGAGTTCTTGAAGAACCAAGTCAAGTTTGCTCGATCATATGATTGTGAAGAGGCTTTCCGGACTTTGAAGAGGCTGTTGACCATTGCATCAAGATTAGCCCAACTCGATATCGAAAGCGTTTGATGTTTATTGTGATGCTTCAGGTATTGGTATTGGATGTGTGTTGATGCAAGAAGGCCGAGTCATTGCTTATGCATCCAGGCAACTTAAGCAACATGAAGAACACTATCCGACTCATGATCTGGAGTTAGCAGCTATGGTCCATGCTCTGAAGATTTGGCGGCATTACCTACTTGGTAATATGTGCCATATTTATACAGACCACAAGAGCTTAAAATATATCTTTACTTTTTGAATGTGATAAAAATTGCTCAATTAATTAATAAATGAGTTTCCAGTATTTTTCTAGGCTTATTTATGTATCCAAAAATTCTGAAAATTGTTTTGTCACTTAGTTATCGTGTGATGAACATATACAAAAATTTTAGGTCAATTGGAACAAGTTGATTTATTTCATAATTATTAATTAATTAATTAATTCATAAAATCAAATAGTAACCTTTAGTGATTTAGGTTTTGTTTGAGTTTTTGATTAAGTGATGTCCTTGGGGCATTAGTTGGTAATGATCCTTGGCAATTGTTGTGAGTGTTGCGAAAATGGTTTAGTTAGTTTGACTTGTAACTGTACCGCGAAGGAAAGCTGTATTCAAGTTGTTAAGTTTTGCATCCATCATCGAGCATCATATTTTGTATCCGCATCATATTAAGCATGGCATTGTTACTACGTGTAGTGAACGAAGGTGAGCACGTGGTAGTTAATCAAGTAGTTGAGGAGGTTGATCCGTCTGTGGAGGTTGGTGTTGATATTGGTGGAACGACTCCGGACCCGGACTTTTTCGTCAACGAAGGCAAGCCCCGGATGCATACAACCCTACCTTGTATATTACAAATTGATTTCGCTTTTGCTTCTTTTTACTGCATTAAGTGATTAGAAGTCAAGTGAACACCAAATTGGTACCTTACCAACCTTGTTATTCCATATTTATCATATTACCAGTTTTAAATTCGTATATGCCTGTTTTGCTTAGCTATGCTTAGAACGGTGAAAGTCGGGTGATTACCTGTCATCTGCAAGTTTTGAATGGAGCTTTGGTTAATTATGTTAACATGTGATATGGGAATGTGGAGTAATAAATCTAGACCGGGCGGACTCGGTGTGTGTGAGCCACAAGACATGGAGGTCTTGTGAGCAGGTTCTTTCCGCCTGTGTCGATTAAGGTCCGTCCGTTGTTGAATTGCATGAGGTGAGACTTTGTAGTACTAACCACATACTCCGATAAGCCTTAACTTGGTTATTCTATTATGAGAATGGCTACTCGCGCACAGGGAGTGGACAGATGGCGGGAATAGCGTGTACCCACGTGGCAATGGGCTGGATTGGTGGAGTACTGTATTCTCGTGTGGCGCGGACCCGTTCTTGTTTTAGAGGATCCGAGGGTAGGTTGGTATATGTAGGTCGAGGACCTACATATGTCGTGTGGTCTGGAATTCCCAGCTGGGTTTTAATCGGTTCGAATCGTCGTTGCTCCTCGGTTATGGAGACTCAACTCACTGTTCATCATCGTAGTAATTAATAACTAGAAACTGAGGATGGTATGAAAAAGTGTTGGATACGAAGTTTCATGATCTCATTACAGATCGTGTCAGCTTTGTATATGATCTTTATGAAGTTTTAAACGTTGATATAAAGAATTTTGTTAAAAATGCTTTTATGCAAAAGAACCTTGATTATTGCTAAAGCCACACCTTGAATCCCATGAGCCTGCATTCCTACGTTCTTTTAAATTCTTATTTCGGTTAAGACTTGTTGAGTACTTTTGTACTCAGGGTTCGTTGACCCTTGTTGCAGGTGAGGCTCATGAGCAGATCTGTTTTGGATCGTGCTGCATTACTGTTGTTCAGTGCGATGACGATAATTAAATGTGTGGTCCTTGGGCAGGGCAGTTTATGTTGTGTGTTTTGTAATATATTATAATGCCACTCCACTACTTTGGTTTGTTTTATTATCGAACTTAGTTGTATGGTTTGAAACAAATGGTTTGTAAACTATGTTATTGTAAGTCTTCTGCTACTTTTACTCTGATGTATCTATTTGAATAAACTATTGTAATACTGCAATGACTCTATAATGTGATCCTGCTCGGAAATCGTGGATGATTCGGGGTTCCCCGAGGACACCCGACAGTCTTCTTAAGTTACCGGGAACATATGTATAGATGTCAAAGGTCGTTGGACAGTGACAGGTGCATGTGGGCCCTATAATTTAGGAGGTTCTACCACACCTGGCCTCGGCCACCTCGGCCTTGGAGGTCCTGGGCGCCTTCTCCCCCGCCTGCTCTGTGGCTGCCTCGGTAGCCTCTCCTCGATGCCGCGCCACGCTGTATGCCGGCCTACGCCTCCACCACCCATTGAGCGGTGGAGCTGGTGCCCACCTTGAGCGCCTTACGTGGCACCAGGGCGAGCGCCTTCGCCTGACACTTCCGGCTGAAAACCAAAGTACTCACAAGGTCAGCATACGACTAGGGGACGAGCGGGAGACGATGCAAACTCCACTAACAAAACGCTCACCTCGAATGGGGACACAACCGCTTCGGCACTGCGTCCCTTGTCCTATGCAATGGTGGTGGCGGCGGTGGTGGTACAACCTCCGTGTCCGTCGGTGCTGGCCGGCCCTGCCCGACTCTGACGCTCCCTCGTCCCTCTGTACGGAGGCGGTTGAATCGCCCCCGCCGTCGCCCGCTCCATCTCCGCCATTGGGTCCCTCGGGCTGACGGCCCGCTTCCCCCATGCCCGTGCCTCGGGCGTGTTGGCCTCAGCCCGGGACAGGCAGTCGCTAGCCCCGAGACACCCTCTCCTCCTCCTAGAGACGTCAGGTCGCCTGCCGACACGCCCCAGCACCGCTCCCCTAACATTGGGGAGGTGGTTGCCCCGCCTCGACCTCGTCGTCATCGTCGCTCGAAGGGTCCAGCGACGACGATGACGAGAGATGGCTCTTCGAGAGACCGTCGTGCCTCTGTTGCCGACGACATTTCTCTAGCTCGTCGCGCTCGAGGCTCTTCCTCTTACGCCTCGCCTCCTCGGTGTCCTTCCGCTCCTTGTGCGCCTCGGCGTGTGCCCTGTTCTTGGCTCGCCGCTCCGCGTCCTCGGGAATAGGCGGTGGGGAGGCTCACACATCCCTCATCCCCTACAGGAATGGCAAAGCATGATAAGGGCTCAAACTAAAATGTAAAGAAGCAAGAAGGCCTCGGGAGCCGCAGCGGCGCGTGACTCACCAGAGAGATGTACCCCCGCGACGGGTGCATTGGGAACGGGGATAGACCACCGCTCTTTAGCCGCCCCTCCACCATCTCTCTCACCCGGAGTAGAATCTCCTCGTCGGAGAGGGCGACGACGACATCCGGATGCCATCGATTGGCTCGTCCGGCGTCATCTCGAACAGGCGCTGCCGCCGAGCCATCAGCGGCAGCACCCTCCAGTGATGGAAGGCCGCCACGACCGCAGTCGTCATAAGACCGCGGATGCGCAGCCTCTCCAGCGCCTCCAGGAGCGACCACAGCTTGGGCTGATCATCGCTCGCAACGCCATACCTCCACTTCTCTGGCTACCTCTCCACGATCCACCCGGTATAGGGGGGAAACCCGCCATCATCGTTGCGAAGATAGAACCAGTTGTTGTACCAGCGACGGTTGGACGACGCAAGCTGGGCTAGGATGTAGAGGACCTGCCGGTCTTGGCACACTTGGAGAGTGCAGCCGCCAGCTCTCATCGCCTTCCGTGTGCCCGTCGTGCCCGCCGACTTGGTGGTGTGCCCTGCCCGAAAGAGGTGAAGCCACAGCTCCCAATGGGGGGCAATGCCCAGGTACCCCTCGCAGACGATGACGAAGATGGCCGCCTGCGCAATGGAGTTGGGGTTGAAGTTGTGGAGCTCCACGCCGTAGTAATGCGGGGCGCCCACATGAACCGGTCCGCCGGCACGCCGAGGCCGCACTCATGGAAGGACACGAAGCTCATGATGTAGCCATCGCGTGGCCTCGGCTCCGGCTCGCTCCCCGGAGCAATCCACTCCGGCCTGTTGGGATCGGTGACCAGGCGGAGGAGACCATCATCGACGAGCGACTGCAGCATCTCCGTCAGACACGTTAGACGGACCCCAAGGATCCGACTAGAGGACAATAGCGCCACCGGCCATGAGTGTGGTGGAGAACGTGACTACGGCGGTAACATGTGCTCTCTCTTTTCCTCCCCCTTCTCCCTTCTTCTCCTCGGCGCTCTCTTTCGCTATTCTTGACAACCGCTCGAGTGCAGAAAGCGCAAGTGCAGGCGGAAAAGGTAAGGAGGGGCAGGGGCGCGGCTTGTCACATATTTATGAGGGAGGGAAGGGGGTGAAACGGTCGGAAGATGAAACCGGGAAAGGAAATTTTTCCAGATCTAGCACAGTTAATACGGATCTGATTAAACCGCCCACGCGTCCACCTTTTCCTCATTAACCATGCGCGCACAGTAACGTCCCATCCGTAGACATCGCGTCATAGCCGCCCATGACAATGGCAGGCGCCGTCTCCCCGAGAAACCGCCTCAAAAGGCGCACCAACCATTGTCAGCCGATGGGAGGGGAATATTCCCCACCCGATTCCTTCTAGACTAAGGAACTGGGCACCGAGCCCATTACGGTCCTAGGGGTTCGAAGGCTGGGACCCCGAGGGTCTCGACAGCCGCCCTAGGACAAACAGAGTCAGGGACGACTAAGGGTGAACCCGTACATGGCCGAGGCCCAAGCAAGCGATAGCTTGGGATGCCCTAAGTTGTATCTTAGACCGGCAGGGAGGTCTCTGAATGGGATCCCACCATAGGGAGGCACCGAGCCCCCGGGGCCAATCGAGCGGCCCTAGGACCCACTAGAGAAGCCCTCTGGTACTTTTGGAGCATGTCTCTAGACCGCTAGCCGACCCCTATCGAATGGGGCACGGGCCTCCACTTGGACTTACCCGATAACAGCTCACCGGAGGTGTCACTGCTCGCGCCCACCGAGGGTAGCCTGACATACTCCACCCCTCCTTCCGAACGAAAAGGATGCACGAGGATCGGCCAAAAAAGACAGGGAAACTCCTGATCGCCCTCTTGCTCCGCATAGAAGCTCAAGGGCTCTTCCTGCAACCAAGCTGATTCCTTTCAGGCTAAGGAACTGGGCATCGAGCCCGTTATGGTCCAGGGGTTCAAAGGCTAGGCCCCCGAGGGTCTCAACAGCTGCCCCAAGAGAAACAGAGTCAGGGATGACTAAGGGCGAGCCCGTACATGGCCGAGGCCCAAGCAAGCGATAGCTTGGGATGCCCTAAGTTGTGTCCGAGACCGGCAGGGAGGTCTCTGAATGGGATCCCACCGTAGGGAGGCACTGAGCCCCCAGGGCCAATCGAGTGGCCCTGGGACCCACTAGAGAAGCCCTCTAGTACTTTTGGAGTGCGTCTTTGGACCGCTAGCCGACCCCTATCGAATGGGGCACGGGCCTCCACTTGGACTTTACCCGATAACAGCTCACCAGAGGTGTCACTGCTCGCGCCCACCAAGGGTAGTCTGGCACACTCCACCCCTCCTTCCGAACGAAAAGGATGCGTGAGGGCCGCCCAAAAAAGACAGGGGAACTACTGATCACCCTCTTGCTCTGTGCAGAGGCTCGGGGGCTCTTCCTGCAACCAAGCCAAGACCCAGCGACCCGAACTCGCACTCAGGGGCTCGACAAACGCGATAAAACCCCTCACTCAATAGGGAAAAAGCCCCTGGAGGAGTAAATCCACTCCTCCAGGGCCTCGGGGGCTACACCCGGTGGGTGCGCTCGCGCGCACCCACCGAGGCCTCGAACACAAAACACAATCCCGACGGGAGCTGCTGCAAGCCAAGTCTCGTCAAAACCTCAGGGAGAGTGCTTGCACTCCCCCTGAGGCTCGGGGGCTACTATCGGATACCATAAAAAGGGGTACCCAAAGGCCGATTCTCTGATTCGCCCGAGGCCCACGCTGCAAGGCCTCGGCCGATTCTCCGATTCGCTCGAGGCCCACGCCGCAAGGCCTCGAACGAGGTACCAACTCTCCGCCTCGCCCGAGGCCCCTCGCCCAAGGCCTCGCCCGAAAGGCCTCGGACGAGGTACCGATTCTCCGTCTCGCTCGAGGCTGGCTTAGCATCAGCCCTGCCGTAGCTTTGACCGACCTCCCTGATGGAACGTCACATCCAACTGAAGCACTCAACCACTCCCACAACATCAGCCGCACGACGGCATAGTAGAGCGGAGTAACCGACGAGACGGAAGTCGCATCAGCGCCTTGCCATCCGGGATAGGACGGGGCGGGGGTTACCGGCCGCTGTGCTCGGCACTATGCCCATGACTGACACCCATGGGGCACTGTGCTACCTAACCCCACCTGCTCCGACGATAGTGCGGCATGGAGAGTCATGTTCGGGCCCTGTAGCCTCGTAATCAGCATAAAAAAAACCAACTGCTCCCTCCGAGCCTCGGCTATTTGCTTCCGGGCTCCTGTAGCCTTGGGACTCGCGCCCGCCGAGCCCCCCACGACGGCCTAGCCTCTGCATCGACGGGGCCTCGGCTCTCTACGTTATCAGCACTCTGGGACCGGCACGTCGACCATAGAACGCGTCGTACCCTACGTTAGGCTGCAGGAGCCCCCACGTCACGTACAAGGCCTAGCTCTTATAACCTCGGAATTAGTGTGCCTGCGCCATCGCATCAACCCGGCCTCGGCACTCGCACCGGTCAAACCTATAGTAACCAGCTCGCCTCCAACAGAAGAAGGCACGTCTGACACCACAGGAACGGGCGTGACCGGCGTGTCACTCTAGTGCACCAAGGACAACAAACACATGTACCGCCCCTGTGCCTCCCTTCAACTATAAAAGGGAGTAACCGGGGCCGCTCCTAAGGGGAGAGGGACTCCACGGGGGGGCAAACACACACACACTTGATGCACTCATAGAGACATCGCTCAGATAGACACACACACGCTAGCAACGAGCAACACTTTGTAATACGCACGCTCCCTCATTCCAAGAGATCAACGTCTCAAGCAACCCACGCCGCTCCACGCAGAGACCTGGGACTAACTTCCTCTCTCGCCCTGCTTGTAAACCCCTACTACAAGCACCTCAATGCAAGGAATACAAGATTGCTCTCTCAGACTGGACGTAGGGCACATATTGCCTAAACCAGTATAAACCTTGTGTCTCTTTGCATCACCATCCGGGATAGGGACATGCAGTACATTTTCACTCGTTGGTTGAGGACCCGCCGGTCCAAAACACCGACACCGCCACTCACTGTCGATAAGCTAGTGCTCCACACTAGTAAGCCTCACCGACACGCTCGCACAGATCCACCGGTGACCAGGCTGGTACTCATCACCACCGTGGCCGCTCGAGCTCACTGCTACAAGATCCAAAGGCAAGAGTAATGCTTTCTCGCACTTCCCTTATGCGTGTTTCTTGGCTTTTTATTCCTCTCTTATCTCATCTGAGTACAAATCAAGCTTCCATATGATCATTAAGGAGCTCACGAGCACATCACCGTAGGTGCTCCTACTCTGATTCAGGCGACAGCGCTGTCGCTTCCATCGCCGGCTCCGCTCCACCACATCCTAGTCAAGATGGAGGAGGAGGCCACCAATAAGAGGAACGAAGTAGAGATCCTCATAGACGATGTCTTGGTCCTTATCCTCCGCCGCCTCATCGCCCGCACCTTGTGCAGCTGCAAGTGTGTGTCGCTCCTGGTACCGCCTCATCTTTGAATCTGAGCACCATAAGGAGCTGCCCTAGTTTATCATCGGATTCATGTATGGCAACTGGAAAGGCAAACACTGATTCGCCAGCTTCACCGGTGAATACCCCTCCTTTTCCTTCTTACCCTTTCCCATTCAGGATTTAGTCATCTTAGATTGCTGCAGAGGTCTCTTCCTCTGCTGGTCCGTTGGGCTTCGCTATGTTGTCTGCAATCCGGTGACTAGCAAATCAGTGGTACTGCTGCATAGCAACCTTTGTTATGGTTTAGGTCTCTTGGGGTTTGATCCCACAATCTCCTCGCACTTCCATGTGGTAGAACTATGGGTAAGGTCGTGAAAGTGCATCTAGCCCTTTAGTGGGTCTTAGATGATTGATTGACAACAATGATTAAAGAACTAACAAGTTTGCTAACTGTTGGACAGGAAATTGGTTATCTCACATGTACTTGATTTTAATTGTATAAAACCAAAATAATGTGTTGTTGTATAAACAATCTAGATCAAGCACAAGACAACAATGCAGATAGAATTCGTGCAAAGGCTTATTTATCGTGAGATCTCTATGATTTATGTGAAAGCAAGCACGTTGAGAATTAATTAATGAGACATGAGGGATTGCATATGGAATGGTCTCATATTCAAAGCTTGCTACATTGAAATAAAAAGATAACTATACAAATGAATGGATGATTCAACACAAGATGTGACTTGATGGCTTGAGATGGTGAAGATAGCAAGGAAAGGCTTCGAGGTACTAAGCAAGGGTGAAGGGCAAGCGATGGCTTGGCGGTCGAAGAACATAGCTAAGGTGAAGAAGAAAGTACTTGCATTTAGTTGAGGGACTAATCAAGCTATGAAGGTCATATTGATGCGGACGATCAAATCACTATTGGAGTGTTTGATGAAAGTGACTTGGTACATTTGGAATTATCTATATTGGCTGAATGGAATTAAGTCACGTGCTCAAGATAGCTATGCTCAAGTGAGAAAATCAAAATGGACATGTTGACATCCTCTATTGATGAAGATTAAAGATGATGGCATTGGTTTGAAAGAAATCAACTCAAGCGGTTCAAACTTACTTTTCATTTCACCTTGAGTTAATAGGTATGACGTACTATTAAGAGGAATGCAACATGTGATAGATGATGTTTCATAAGTGCTCCAATTTACCCATGAGAGTTAGAGAGAGAGACATATAAAAATATGCTATCTAGTGGTGCTACACAGAGCATACCAGACGTGTCTGGTATTTGTGTGAAGCACACAATCTTCTCTGTGGTTTGGGTGTTTGAGTTTGTTGGAAGTCCCGATACCTGGCTGACTTGAGAACTAATTGTCGAGCCCAACGTCTAGAAAACGGCTAGTTTTTCAAAGGGGCTATAAATAGCCCCAAGCCTCTAGCTTTGGAGGCTGCTGATTTGGCTGGTTTCCTAAGCCATTTTAGAGCCTTGAGAACAATTTTCAACCCTCTCTTTGTGAGTGTGTGATCCAATTTCCAAATCCAATTGTGGGTTGAGTGAAATTTGAAAAAGAGAGCAAGCCATCCACTTGAGCACTTGTGCATATTGTCAATCTCATGATTCGCATTTGTTACTCTTGGACTCTTCGGTCCTAGACGGTTAGGCATCGCCGGAGAGCACCCGAGAGATTGTGGTGTGCCTCAGAAAGTTTGTACCGATCAATTCTGTCGCTGCAAGGGAAGGAATCAACTAGTGGAAGGAGGAAAAGGAGTTGAAAAGACTCGGCTAGAGTGACCTTCGTGTGTCCTCTAGGGCTGACCTTCGCTGGGTCACTTGTAGCCCCCTCAATGGAGAGTAGAACTCAATGGAGTCTGAACTTCGATAAAACAAATATCGTGTCTCAATTCGCTTTTCATTTGATATTTGTGATCCACTTGTGGTGTTTGAGCTTGTGTGCAGATTCTGTGTGCATTACATATCATCTAGTAGGCACCTGCAGCTTGTGTGGAAATTAGGATTCAAAAGGAGCAATTTTGGGGTAGACTACATAAATCGTGAATTCCGGACGTGTCCGATATACATACCGGGCATGTCCGGTATCATCCTCCAGCGCGATGTCCCGTGCAAACAGGACGTATCCGGTAGAACTTCCGGACGTGTCCGGTATTGGCTCCCTATACTGAATTCATTTATTCTCTGTGCTAATCTTTGTGTTGCAGGTTTCTAGCCTCTAGACTTAGTGTATATCTTTTATATACTATGTGCTTGGTTGTAGAGGGGTTTAATTCTCTGATTTGGAGTTTACGAGTAATCAGAAACTCCCATACTAATCGTTTCTGCATTTGAAGGTGTTAATTTTTAGAAACTTCTATTCACCCCCCTCTAGGCGACATCTCGGTCCTTTCAGGTCGCTTGGGGTGTTAGTTGTTAGCATCTACTCATCCAAAACTAGAGCATGGATGTGTACAGAATCTGAATTGGGAGAGGATATTCTAGTATGTAAATTTTCAGCAACTATGTATCTTAATGGTTTTATGCACATGCTAGAGGTGTCCCACATAGTTGCTGTTGATATGGAGGGAAAGATATGGAGGAAAATTCTAAGGACACCAGGTGCTGTAATGTCCATCCGTGGAGATTAGGGTCAGTTGTGTCTATGTATTGCTAATATTTTTTATATGTCTGACCTTTCAATTTGGATCCTTGAAGACTATGGTATTAGTAAATGGACATTGAAGCATATAGTGAACACACTGCAGCTATTTGGACTGAACAATATTGGACTCGGTTCCGAGGCTGCCAATGCGGACTACGGAGTGATTGCAATTCACCTAGAATGGAATTTGATTTTTCTTATTAGGGAGGATAGCACACTGATGGCATATGACATGAGCCGCAGAAAAGTTCATGTCCTCCCTGCCTGGGTCGTCCGCTATCCTAAAAGTACCTAGAGTATCTATTTGAATGGACCTCACTATCTGCCTTATGTTCCCTTGTTCATGGAGTCATTAGCAGAGCAGTAAAAGTGCATATGTTGTATTTTGTTGTTAGGACATGTCTTTATTAAGGTAGGGGGTTGTTTTGAGTCTATATATAGTCCAATTTTGGCTTGGTAACTAAACCAATGGTATGTTGAATATTATTAATTCTGCTGCTTTGCATTGTGCAGGTTTTGTAGTCTCTGTGCTTTCGAACGATTTTCCTGCATTGGCTATGGGAGGAGGAAGAGGGGTTCCATGCTACATTGGCTGCCAAGCTGATCAAGGAGTGCCAATTTGAAGGAGTGGAGCACATCTACGTTATTTTAGTTATATAAGTCTGTAGGGAGCAGAACCTTTACTATGCTATCTATGTACCGCTTGTGTTAATTCATAAGTTGACATAGTTGTTTTGTTAGTGTCGAGCATTGTTATTATAACAAGTACTCTTCGTTGTGGACATGATGAATGTTGTGTAATGATTTTATCTGTATGGTGTGTGTTCAGTAAGTTATTAAGGCCTAGCTGAATTAGTAAATACATTGTGAAAACCGAATGCAATTCTGTCATCATCGGATGTAAGGGCCATTGGTTGTTTTGTCATCACTGTCGTACCACTCGCCTTTGGTGAAGCAGACGACCATCACCACCGCTATTTGTCTGATGCGGCAGGGGTCAATAGTGCATCACCGCCAAAACATTTAGTAACCCAACACCGAATAAAGGATCACCACGGGTGGATCGTATTGTAGCACGACGGTAACCATGCCCTATGAAACGGTGATGTTCGCCTTGACATAGCCGGGTCACACTCCTATGAAAGTGACGGTGACCATGCCCTATGAAGCGTCAGAATAAGGATCTGATCATGGACGGAACATAAGCCATGTGGTAGTGTTAGGGCATACCCACATACGTGAGTCATGCTCCAATGCAATGGAAGCAAGGACCTTATCATGGATGGATGATAAGACAATATGGTGGTGTAGTGTCCACCCTAGTCGGTCTCTAGATACCGATGGTGATGGCTATGAGTATCACTGCCCACAGCTTATTGCAGAGGCCGAAATTGGACTGTGATGTGGGTTACGACACGACTGTGAAAGGTGCGAGTGTAATAGTGAAAAAGTTCATTCTTGATCTCATCCCAGTTAGGGTTGCACGTCATTACGAGGAAGATATTAGGTTTACCGTACTTTCACACTAGAGCCATTGCATCCATGTACCGACGCCTCATATCACGGGGTCCTCCGATGAATGATGAAGACAGGACAGTACGCCTTCCGACATTCTCAGCAGATCCTTCACCCAAATGCATGCAGTCCACTAGGCCTTGGTATAGGTCAGCCCTCAAAGTATCCTGATTGTTGCTCATGTAGTCTAAACGCGAGCTCTCAATCTTGATGTAGGTGTCAATGGCGAACTGTTGGAAAAGACGCTGGCCATAGAGTATTGGATTAAATATCCCTAGCCGCATCTGAAACTTGTAGCAGTAGTAGTCGCACACGGAGACACATGTATTCGCAATAGGTTCTATAGGGAGACATTGTTCGAATTAGTATCATGAGTTAACAGAAAAGAGTTTATATTGCATTATTGAAAAGAGTTCAAGTTACCTCCATCATCATCGCCACCATTCTCAGCACGCTTTTTGCGAATTGCTCGAGCTCGCTCAACTTGAGCCACAGTCACACCCACTTTTGGAATGCAATTGTGCCACCCGAACTCACCCATTGGAAAGAACAGCGGGTATGACAGTGGGTCATAGCACGCCTTATATGAGTGAATGCCGTGTATAGACCGATCCTTTCCTTGCAGGAGAACACTATGCTCGAATTGGCCTAGACGCACACTCCCCTCAACACAGACAGCGGCCAAGTCTGATGTCAATGACCCGGTTATCCTCGAGGTTTCCAACATGTCCCATACTCCTTAATTGTTGAGAGTAGGGATTCCCATTAAAGATCCTAACCAATTGCTCTATAACTTATATATCTTTTTAGGCGCATTGCTCATGACACTTTGAAAGGTCCTAATGGCTAGAGGGGGTGAATAGCCTATAAAAATTTCTATAACAACACTTAACAAACCGATTAGATAAATATGAGGCGAAGCGAATGTTTTTTTGACCGAAAAGACTGTGGGGGAGATCCCTACAGTGAGCAACTTTTTAATTAATTTAAA
This sequence comes from Miscanthus lutarioriparius, assembly GCA_904845875.1. NCBI lineage: Eukaryota > Viridiplantae > Streptophyta > Magnoliopsida > Poales > Poaceae > Miscanthus > Miscanthus lutarioriparius. Next base: position 54,407,866 of record CAJGYO010000013.1, read on the forward strand.
ACATGAGAGAGGGTCTTACATACAAATATATCTAAAAGCATCAAGCCAAAAATAGAAGGTTGACCTAAGGTCATCCTTAAAATGAACAGACTAAAGTTTACATTGGTTCTTGAAAATTCGATAACCAAATACTAGGGGTTGGGTCTCTTCTCTAGAAGATCTTGTCATTGCGCACTTTCCACAGCTCCCAAGCTGCTATCAGAGTTGCTTATGTGAAGAAAGGTATGTTGTGGACGCCTCGAGCTTGGGTGTACCTATCCAGCAGAGGTAGTGATGTGTCCCAGTTGATATGTATAGTCGCCCAGCATTCTTTTGCAAATGTGCATTCAAAGAACAGATGGTCGATGGTCACCTCTTCTCCACTGTCACACATGATGCATATAGCAGTGCCCTAGACATCGAGATGTCTTATACATAGCATAGTCTTGGTATTGAGGCGATCTACGAGAACTAGCCATGCAAAGAATTTGACACGCGGGGTGCATCTAGACTTCCAAATGATCTTGAAGATCGATGTGCATCCATATTCTTGAATACCTGAGAATAAAAATGACGTGAGGTATATGTGTTGCCCCAAACAGGAATCCCTCAATCCACTGCATCTTTATCATATGGTATATCTTGTAACTGAGCTTGTAGAGTTTCAAGCTCTTCGAAAACCTGCTATGATAGAGGTAGTAGGAACAAGCTGTCAAGATCAACGGCCTCCATGATTTCTAGCACCGAAGCACCCCTATTTCTGGCAAAAGAGGCCAATCTTGGATATGTTTGAGCTAGCACCGAATCTGTCCATAGATCATCCTAGAAGCAGATGGAGGAGCCATTGCCTAATTCACACCTGACAACACCTCTAAAAATGATGTTGAGTCTGAGCACATCCTTCCACCAGAAGGAGCCCGATTCTCTAGCAACATGTGGTACTTTGGTGGAGTAGTATTTATTCCAAATCAAATGCACCCATGGGATGTTGGCCTTGTTATAGAACTTACATAGGTGTTTCTTGAGCAGGGCATCATTTTGCAGTCTTAGGTTCAAAACACCTAGTCCACCTTTCTCCTTTGGTTTCATAACTATTTCCCAAGCAACCAGATTACCACCCTTTTTGCGTTCAGCATCATTGCCTCTCCATAGGCACTGCTTCCTTGCTCGGTCAATGTTGTCGATCACCCTTTTTGGCAGCTTGATAGTGCATATTGCATAGGTGGTAATGGGTGTGATTACAGAGTTGACCATTTCTAGTCTACCTGAGTAGGACAGCCAAGTGGAGCATGCTTAGAGCCTTCTTTCCACTCTATCCATCATTGGGTCAGGTCTTCAAATTTTGGCTTGGTTGTGCCCATGGGTAGCCCCAAATAGGTGAACGGCATTGAGCCCACATCACATCCAAACGTAGCAACAAGATGAGACAACTTCTCTTGAGTAATATTGATAGGGTACATATGTGACTTTCTGTAATTCACATGGAGACCTATTGAGATTGCGAAGCTGTGCAAAAGGGCCTTGAGGAAGAAGAGTTGTCTGGCATCAGCTTGTTGTAGCAGTAGCGTGTCATCCGCATATTGCACTATAGGGAAATCTGCCATAGGTTGGGGAATTGGTGTGGTGAGTAGATCCATGGATGCAGCCCGGTTAACCAAAATTTGCAGAAGCTCAGCCGCAAGCACAAAGAGGAGAGGTGATAATGGGTCCCCCTGTCGGACACCTCTCTTGCATTTGAAAATTTTCCTAGGAACACCATTCAATAACACTGCTGAGGAGCCAGAAGAGAGGATTGTTTGTACCCAAGTCAACCATCTTTCTGGAAATCTCAAATGTATCCATCATTGGGGTCAGGTCTTCAAATTTTGGCTTGGTTGTGCCCATGGGTAGACCCAAATAGGTGAACGGCATTGAGCCCACATCACATCCAAACATAGCAGCAAGATGAGACAACTTCTCTTGAGTAATATGGATAGGGTACATATGTGACTTTCTATAATTCTCATGGAGACCTGTTGAGATTGTGAAGCTGTGCAAAAGGGCCTTGAGGAAGAAGAGTTGTCTAGCATCAGCTTGTAGTAGCAGTAGCGTGTCATCCGCATATTGCACTATAGGGAAATCTACCATAGGTTGGGGAATTGCACTAGCCTACTAAAAATGCAAGCCACCTACCACAATTCTAGTATCTAGTCTCTATCCACACAAGGCTATGTCACTATACTAAGTTAGTGAGCTCTCAAAGACTAACTAAAGAGCCTCACTAACCACTAGACTCGACATAAGATTGCTCTCAAGACTAACTACACTAAAGAGCGAAGCAACGCTAGAAATGTAAATACAATGTAGGGGATGTGATGTTTATACCGCCGTATCGAGGATAGAGCCAATCACAAGATGACGACAATCAATCACAATGAATACCAAGAAATCCTTGGACAAGATGACACAAGATTTTTTACCGAGGTTCACTTGCTTGCCGGCAAGCTAGTCCTCGTTGTGGCGATTCACTCACTTAGAGGTTCACGCGCTAATTGGCATCACACGCCAAACCCGTAACCAGGTGCCGCACAACCAACACAAGATGAGGATCACACAAGCCACGAGCAATCCACTAGAGTACCTTTTGGCTCTCTGTCGGTGTGGGGGATATGACCCCCGGTATCCACAAGACAAGACATGGGCCGCGCCATCAGAGGTGGCCTAGCCCACAAGATCAAGGCGTGCACGACACTGGTCGACGTACACCGCAAGATATTGTATAGTACCAAATAGGATACTTTCCTTGTAACCCTACCCCTCCAAAGTATATAAGGAGAGGCAGGGGTCCCCTAGTTGATAGCTACTACATCTCAATACAATACACCAAAGACATAGGACATAGGGTATTACGTCGATCAGACGGCCTGAACCTATCTAAATCGCTGTCTCTGCGCCTTGTGTCACCATCCGGTTCTTGATCACGCGCACCTCCACCGATCAATCTACCTTCATGGGATACCCCTCAGAGGACGTTGATCGAGCATCTTTTGTCGACAGTTGGCGCCCACCGTGGGGCTCATGCACATTGATCCCTAGCGAACTAGATGGTGTAACTCAAGATCAACATCCTTCGTGGCAACTCGGCTGATCACGTCGACATCCTTCGACAACCACGGCACATGTCTTCATACGCGGATTGACACCGCCAAGCTCCATCTACGTTAGTCCTACTCCAACACGAGATCAACTTTGTTCCAGCCATCAAGCGAGCCGCTAAGCGAGCTGCCCGCGTCGCCGACCAGATAACGCCATACGCCGCTGACCAGACTTTCTATCTAAAGTTAAGTCATGCTTTAATATTCTTCTAAATATTCTCCAATCTTTGTATATCGCCATAATATTTCTCTGAGCTGTTTTCTCCATGTTTGCTCTCCAAACAATTTTATGAACCCTCGAACAGTCATGTTGACGCTCGGATGTCCCCAGAGACGGCCCTGTCTTCGGCTCCTCCCGACAAGTGCACGAGCGTCTGCCCTCTGCGTTATGGGTGGTCGGTAGCGGCTCCTTAGCGATGCTTTGTTCTTCCTACATGCACACGGGCTCCGCGCTCCGCATTATGGTTAACGGGCTAGCTAGGGCTAGAGGCTCAGCTACACACTAACTGTTCGGGCGGTTTATATTAAATATAAATACATCTTAACACCAACTGATCGCCGAGCTGCATACTCTATTTCATCACCATTGTTGATTCTTCTCTGGAGTTCATATATTTTACATCATGTACTACCCTTTCTACATATTTGTACTACAGGATCATAGTCCAGGTGATCGGACCACCTGGTGCTCGGACTTCTCCACCGATCAACTGGTCGAACCGCTAGGTTCATGGACTTCGTCGCCGACCAGTTGATCGGACTGTTCGTCAATCGCTTCTACTTAATGCTCACTTCGCCGCCGAACAGTTGATCAGACTGTTCGTCACTCATGCTCCATCATCAGCTACGCCGAGGACTCCTCGGTGCTCGGACATCGCCAGCTACACCGGGGACTCCTCGGTGCTTGGACATCGCCAGCTACGCCGAGGACTCGGTGCTCGGACATCACCAGCTACGCCAAGGACTTGGTGTTCGAACATCGCCAGCTATGCCGGGGACTCCTCGGTGCTCGGACATCGCTAGCTACGCCAGGGGACTCCTCGGTGCTCGGACATCGCCAGCTACGCTGGGGACTCCTCGATGCTCGGACATCGCCAGCTACGCCGGGGACTCCTCGGTGCTCAGAAATCGCCAGCTACGCCGGGGACTCCTCGGTGCTCGGACATCGCCAGCTACGCCGAGGACTCCTTGGTGCTCGGACATCGCCAACTATGCCGGGGACTCCTCGGTGCTCGGGCATCGCCAGCTACGCTAGGGACTCCTCGGTGCTCGGACATCGCCAGCTATGCCAGGGACTCCTTGGTGCTCGGACATCGCCATCTATGTTGGGGACTCCTCGGTGCTTAGATGTTGCCAGCTACGCTGAGGACTCCCTGGGTGGTCGAATCTTGCTACGTCTCATCGGTGTGCTATCAAACTGCTCCATGTTGTTCGGATCAGGGTGCTGATCTTGGGCAGCACATCTGGGGTCTTGATACGCGCATGTCAGATGACATCGGCAAGCTTTTAGATTTCTTTTTCTTTGACCCTGCTTCAAGATTCATTCTTCATCTTCCAGCAGGCTCGGGGACTAAGTGGCTACACTTCACCTAGCGGTGAATGTAGTGCTTATTTCTTGTTTTACCCTCCTTATTGACGGAGTCTAAGTGGCTACACTTCTCCTAAGTGGAAGAATTTTTAGATTTTGAACTTGAGCTCCTTACATCCTTATGGAAAGCCTTACTTGGGATACGCTACTCGGTGATGGTTCACACTGCTCGGCGACGGTTCATAACTGCTCGACAGCTCATCACGGTGGTCGGACCATGAGTCTGACTACTCGGCTTTGTTCGCACCTGCTCGGACAAGCTCAAGACGACATTGCACAATGAATACAAGGCGCTCGGGGACTAGCTGTGGGGGATATGACCCCTAGTATCCACAAGACAAGACATGGGCCGCACCATTAGAGGCGACCCAGCCCTCAAGATCAAGGCGTGCACAACACTGGTTGACGTACACAGCAAGATATTGTATAGTACCAAATAGGATACTTTTCTTGTAACCCTACCCCTCCAGAGTATATAAGGAGAGGCAGGGTCCCCTAGTTGATAACTACTACATCTCAATACAATACACCAAAGACACAGGACGTAGGGTATTACATCGATCAGAAGGCCCAAACCTGTCTAAATCGTTGTCTCTGCGCCTTGTGTCACCATCCGGTTCCTGATCACGCACACCTCCATCGATCAATCTACCTTCCTGGGATACCCATAAGAGGACTGTCGAGCATCTTTTGTCGATAGTCGGGGAAAGGTCAAGAACCCCTCACAATCACTATGATCGGAGCCAAGACAATCACCAACCTCCACTCGACGATCCTCGCTGTTCCAAGCCGTCTAGGTGGCGGCAACCACCAAGAGTAACAAGCGAATCCCACAGCGAAACACGAACACCAAGTGCCTCTAGATGCAATCATTCAGGCAATGCATGTGGATTCACAACCAATCTCACAAAGATAATGAATCTATGATGGAGCTAAGTGGGAGGGCTTTGGCTAAGCTCACAAGGTTGCTATGTCAATGCAAATGGCCAAGAGAGTGAGCTTCAGCCGGCCATGGGGCTTAAATAGAGAGCCCCCACGAATAGAGCCATTGGGCTCCTGCACCTCACTGTCCTCGCGCTGACCGGACGTGCTGGTCAAATCGACCGGACTCACACTCCCAGCGTCCGGTGAACTGATTCAGGCCACGTGACCCTGAGATCAAACGTTAGCCACATGATGCCAACGGCTAGTAGCCGTTCCCACGCGCGTTAAGTGATGACTGGACTCAGCGCACCGAGACCGGACGCACCACGACCACATCAGATCAACAGAACCATGCGTGCCACCAATAGATGACCGGACGCGCCGATCAACTTGTCCTCCTAGCATTAGGTCATTTCCAGAGAGCTCCCTGAGCGGCAAAACAGTGATCGACGCGTTAGGTCCACCCTAACCGGACTCGCCACTGCGTCAGGTCTTCACTGTGCTGTAAAGACACCTACGTCAGCGTTCATCGGCATGACCGGACTCACCCTCCTCTGCGTCCAGTCACTTCCTCTTGCCTATGTCCGGTCAAGAACCGAGCATAGCACCATCACCGCTATAAATGACCGGACTCACCAGGCCAGCGTCCGGTCACTTCGTGGCCTGAGTCTGATCACTGTAAAAAAGTGAAAACCAACTCCTCCACTTCACCAACTTCTCCACCCTTGCTCAAATGTGCCAACCACCAAGTGTATCACCTTGTGCATGTGTGTTAGAATATTTTCACAAACATTTTCAAGGGTGTTAGCTCTCCACAAGATCTAAATGCATATGCAATGAGTTAGAGCATCTAGTGGCACTTTGATAACCACATTTCGATACGAGTTTCACCCCTCTTAATAGTACAACTATCGATCCTAAATGTGATCACACTTGCTAAGTGTCTCGGTCACTAAAACAAAAAGTTCCTATCAAGTTTCACCTTTGCCTTGAGCTTTTTTGTTTTTCTCTTTCTTCTTTTCCAAGTCCAAGCACTTGATCATCACCATGGTCACACCATCATCATGATCTTCAACATTGCTCCACCACTTGGAATAGTGCTACCTATCTCATGATCACTTAGATAAACTAGGTTAGCACTTAGGGTTTCATCAATTCACCAAAACCAAACTAAAGCTTTCACACTTGCCCATCCAATGCTCAAGGGATGGATCATTGTCATAAAAATAAAGCTCGAGGTGTCTCTTTTCGACACCCTCCTCTTTACCAAATGATCATATGTTATGGTAAATCTAGCCATGGGCACGGAACATGTAGACACCGTAGATTTGCATGTTAGTGGTCACACGATCTAGGTGGCAGTACAGAGAAGTGAAAGAGAAGTGGTCGTTGAAATATCTGATGTTTGCACAAAAGTGCCTAGCATCGGCGTCCGAGCTTGACCACAACCTCATGAGCTCTGGTGGTGTCTCAAGAGTTGAAAGATGAATCTTTCCACCCCGACAACAGAATCTAGGCAGTTCACCCTTGAATTTCTTTGCGTTGCAGTGCTCGTAGTTCAGCACCGACGGTAGCATGTGTGACTCTGACGGGACATTAGCGTAAACCCTATCGTATGGATCCAGGACATCAGGCTCACTATTCTCTTGCTCATCCATGTCAAGATCTAGATCAACATCAGTTCCCTCCTCATCGTCTTCTGACAAAATGTTGATGTGTTACGCGTTGAAAGAAAGTTTGTGAAAGAATGTTTTGACTATTACGCGGTGTACCTTGTTCGGCGAAAAAGTACGCCTCATCCTCTTTCTCATCCTCCTCAAATATGACATCCCCATTATAGTCTGTGCAACACGGCCACATATATGATGAGAGAAACATAATGGCATACAAAAAGAACAAAAAAGGGATAAATATAATAAAGAAATACCATCCTTGACCATAGAGTCTGGTGTATGAGCTTGTGCAGTGTTTGGAGGCATTGAAGAGGTACCGTCAACTACAGATGGTTGTGTCTATGTACCTGTGCAATTATTGTGGGGGAACTGGAGCTTCCTGGGTGACACCATCTGTAGTAAGAAAAGGTATGAGTTTTTGGAATATAAGAGCGAAGGTGAAAGTATCGACAATATATAGTGATCAAGGCTAATTACCGTTGTAAACCACACTCGGTTGAGTCAGGTCGTTCGAATCATTGCACTTACCATCCGCATACCCTCTAGCCCTTCTTCCAATGTTTGCTTCAAAAGCCCGATTGCGACGGGGTAGAAAGGAATTTCTCTCTCCAGTGGTCACTCGATGCCTATGTATGGTCTGTGCCGTAGCCAATTTAGGGGTCTGGACTTCTAGATTTTGAATTACAGTCGGCGCGATATCAACAGGCGTGCCCCTAGATTCGGGTATTTCCATATCGTGTGAAGGCGCTTTAGGCAATTGAGGCGAAGAAGGAAAAATAAGCTGAGGGTTAAAGTGAGGGCTCTCCATGGCGATTGAGTCCAGATGCAAATTGTTGGCTCAGTGTTCTCTCACCATCATTTTGTAGTTTTTATTGCTCTCTTTTCGTTTCAACTTCTTCTCTTGTGGAGTCATTTTTAGTTTTCTTGCTGCATTTTTTGCCGCATACAAGTCATGCCGCCACTTGTTTATTAGCGTCTTTTGTTCAGGCGACATTGTAGCCCTTCATGCTCTATCTAGCTCACACTTACGCTCTTTTGGACACGTGACAATATTGTCGATGGAACTGGATGCAGCACCTATATTATAATACAAAAGCACGGTCTCAACGTCTAATCCATTAAGGTCACACAATAATTAAAATTCTATGATAATAAAGTTTACGCAACAGAGTCAGCTACTCTGGTGTTCAAACTCTTTTTCTAATTAAAAACAAAGCCACGATTAAAGGCGTACCCATTTCATGAACAGTATTGATATCCGTCTATGTTAAACCGTCGTCAATATCACCAGGAACTCCAATGGTTAAAGGGACAGGACCATCTAAAAATTTAATGATATAATAAGTATCCTACAGCACCACGAAATTTCCGCTGTAAAGAAATCAACTTTATTACCATACCTGTTGACTGAGCAGTCTCCTTTGGAGTCATTTGTAGCATCTTTGCAGACTTTTTTGGTGCATTTTTCATTGCATACAATTCACGCCGTCTCTTATTAGTAGCGCCCTTTGTTCAGGAGACATTGCATCATTTCGTGCTCTATCACGATAACGCTTATGCTCTTTTGGACATGTGACAAGTCGGTTGATCGGACCTGGTGCATATCCAGAACGTAAATGCCATGAAATGCCACTTTAATCAACGAACGCTAGGATGGTGTCTAAGCACAATTGTAATAAACAAACACATGCACGATTCACCAGAATCTCAGGCAATGGATACAAAAGTATACCCATTTCATGAACAATATTGTTATCTTCCTAGTGTTAATGTTATCCATGTCACCGGTGCCACCAATGGTGCTTAAAGGTACCGGACCGTCTACAAATACAACCATACAATACAAATTGAACCATTCCATAACCAAACTATGTCACTTTCAGTCGCCGCGCCAAGCAATATTTTATTTACAAAATAAGTCACTTGATAATTGTTGCAAGCCATTACAGTAGGTTGAGTTCCTATGGAGCCAGTCACTATTTTCGTCCCTTTCATTTGTTGTATTCCCATCTAGAAGTTTAAACGTAATAAATTGTTATTAATCCATACAAAACAAATTGATCCTTACAATAAGCAAACTATGTCACCACGATTATTGTAGTCATTTCTTGTTTCTTTCACTACTCTTTTCATCAGCCATTGTTGCTCGGCGCCATTATTGTAGGTTGAGTGCATATGGAGCCAGTCACTATTTTCGTCCGTTTGATCTGTTGTATCCCTCTCACGACGTTTCTTGTTTCTTTCACTACTCTTTTCATCAGCCATTGTTGCATACCGTTCTCTCTCCCTTTGCCTCTTTTGTCCATTAGGATCCCCATCTAGTCGCACCAACCCCAGTTGGGTATGATTCCCTTGAATAAATTATGGTGAGGAGTTGCAAACATATGAATATAGATATGTAGAGATGTTGTGTAAGTTTATATACCTCCATGTGTTGTATTTGTAAGGTCCCCAAAGGTACCTGATCACCAGTCGGCCTTGGTGTGTCCATCAACACTACCTGTCACATATCTCTCACAACATGTAGTACACCGGATAACTTTGGCAAAATTCGAATTGAGAAAGCATGTTTCAAGGCTATCAGAAAAGGATAGCAACTTCCAGCAGGTGTTTCACATCACGTGAGAAGCTAATTTCTAGATAAAGAAAAAATTAAATGGCCAAACCAGAATAATGCAATTAGCACTTAAAGGCTATAATGAAAATCAGTATTGAAATCAAAGATGTCTCAAAGAAAAATAATCACTTGACTTCAAAATCTAAGATGATAAGCCATGACACAGTTTCAGCTGACTTTACCCAAAAAAAATTCTCAAACACAGAAAGACCATAGAATCAGCACTTGCCTTCAAAATCCAACGCACGGGTATTAGATCAATCAATCTACTCACTCAAAGTGCAGGCACAACACCAGCTGATTTCTAACTACGGTACAACAAAGATGCCAATCAATCTACTCGCTCAAACTGCAGGCACGCAGAGCAAAAAAAAGGCGCGACACTAAATATTAAGCGTTGATCAACAATCAAACAATTTGCGGATAGATTTTCCTGATGAAATCGACCATCGAACCACTTCCGGATCCAATTGCCGGACCATGAACAGTAGGTAGGAGGGAAAATAAACTTGAATTGTAGCGTAGACCATAGATTCAGTATCACTGATCACCAGCAATGTCTAATACAGTAATACATCTTGCTAGACAGTCTAAGGTCACAGCAGAGCAGAGAAACTCCTGATTGCTTGATTGGCTTATTGTTAACAGCAGTTCGATACAGATGACGAGACGTACCTCCTGCTTCTCGGTTGCTGCTCGGCAGCTCGGCGCTCGGCAGCTGGCGGCCGGTGACGACGATGGCCAAACCAAGTTAGCACAAACAACTCACAAGAAATTTAGTAGTAAACTGATAGTCACCTTGAGACAAAGTACCAAGCAATTAGGTTTGAAATTGAGGGAAAAATCAACTCACTCCAAATTCAGTAGGAAACTTATAGTCACCTTGAGTACAACATAGGAACAGCCTAGAACCTTCCTCAGATAGCCCTCAGAGGCTCATCTTCTGCTTGTCGCTAGTGTCCTCCCTGCATAAGCAACACAAAATAAAGCAGACATTATTCCTAGATACAAAGGAACTCAGCTTTGAAAAAAAATGAAACCAACAATTAGCACGACAGTAATGGGAATGGTTTATTTGGCTAATAAACCATGATTTTGCAGGCCTGTGAAGTTTTGGCATGCAACATGAAACTGGAATGGCCCTGAACAATGACTGCTCACTTTTGGAAAAATCTAAAATGCTCTAGGCTTCATCTGAGTTAATTCGTCAAGAAAAACATGACTGACAATTTACTACCGTGGCTAAAAGAGAATATAAAACAAACAACGCAAATTTGGAGCTCTACCAGAAATAAAACATCATGATAAGTAAAGTTCATGCTACATTTATAAATAACATCAAAAGTATAGGTTTGAGCGACAAATATAACATGCAGGACTGGAACCAATCAGAATGGTCAGGTAATGGAACCATTGCTAAATCGCAAATTAAGTATGCACGTGAAGATAACTAACAGGCAAAGTTATTAGGTCTCTACATGAACTGATGATATGTGGCATGATTACCTTTGATCACTGAACCCAGACTAATGTTGAAACTGAATGGCTGCTGCCCAGGGACCTTGGTGCTGAAAGAAACAGCAACAGAACACAGTGACTGACAGGAAAAGAACTACCATCAGTGTACACGTGCCTATTCCGCTGATGCGCTACACTTCGATGTAAATCTAGAAAATAGATTGATAGTTTACCTCCAAAATTTCTTGTATAGATCACGATCCTTTCCTGAAAACAAAATCAGAATAGCAGTAAGCAAAAGTTAGCGAATAATTACCGCATATCAGATAGTGTGAGTCATAATACAAAAGAAAGAGAAACGAATTATGTAGTGCACAAGGTTCGCTTGCAACTCTGGATCAGATCGATCTCAATCCTACTACTGAACATCGTATCCTAAGCATCAAAGCCAAGGAAAAAAGAGTCGCCGCTTATTCATCGAGGCTACTACATGAGGTGGATCTGTAAGCATCTAACTCTAAACCCTGAAGTGATGTGGATCCAAGAACAACGTAGTAAATCAGAGGTCTATGGGATGAAGGGAAGGAGCGAACCGTATAGTAGCCGGTGCAGTGGACGGTGATCTTCTGGATTGCGCTGAGATCAACGTGCTATGCGGCATCAATGTCAGCGATCAAGACTGGTGGTGACTGGTGCTCCGATCACGATCGCAATCGCGCCATGCCCTGGAGACTGCTCGCACGAGGGAGGGCAGGAAGGAAACACTACGAGGATAATGGTGCCCGCGCTTGGTTCGATGACGGTGGCCAATCCAGACGCGACAGTGAGGACAGCTCCAGACTCTGGGTGATGATGGGGGATTGGCGGATGCGGACGACGGCAGCCGGCCGCGCGTGGAGCGAGGGCACGACAGAGGATGAGGGTGGCCGCGTGATGGCGGCGATGGCGATGACCTCCATGGAAGATCGATCATTGTCGCGAAACTGTCGAGCCGATGTTTCCTTTTGATGATCACGGGCGGCCGACCGGTGGGTCACCAATCGCGGGCGCGTCCGAGCTGGAGAAGGTTTCCTTTTGGAACGCATGTTTCCTTTTGAACACGGGCGCGGTGGCGATGTTTCCTTTGGTTCGCACGCGGTAGAGAGACGATCGCACGGGGGAGGGTATGAAGGTGAGGCGAAGTTTTTGTCACACAAAACGGTGTCTCCTCTTTATTCTTGTTACTAGGTAGCGTGCCGGTGCGTTGCTACGGGACAACTAAACTTTTATACTAAACACGCGGATCGCATAATAAAATAATAATATTGTAAAATTAAATACCGACATTAAAGTGATACTTAATCCAAAAGGTAAAGTTCGTAAAATTAACACGGTCACGGAAAGCACGGCGTCGCAGGGTCACTAGCTCTATGCATTGCAATGGGAACAAATAATGCCCTAATAATTTGAGCATGAATATGTTGTATTGTTACAAAAATGACAATGTGAGCGTGATGTTCAGAATGTCAATATTACAAATTGAATTTTGCGCATGGCTAAAATTCTTATTGATGGTTTGCAATCATCAAGGTATGTATTTATAGTACTGTACATTTGTGCATACACACATAAAAGTTCATATCCACATAACAAGACTACTACTCCTCAACCTTTTAGAACTAACCATCTCTTTGAATTATCAGTTTGCTTCATATAGGACTGGTATATCAAGAACACCCTTCTTCATATTTTAGATAATAACATGCCTTCAACCATATATGGTGTGGTGTGCAGGGGCGCCGTGCGTTGCAACAGGCAAAAAAATTAAGGCTATGTCGTCCATGGTCAACTATTCTTATTTCCTGTTGCCTTCAATTTGTTTTTTTTCTATCCATAAATCCACTGTCAATACAAGGTTCGATCATGAAGACCAAATTTCAGGACTAACACTCAACGCGTCAAGAATTCTCTATTGTGAAATAAGGCCAACAACGCTCCAATCTTAGGTTGCACAAAATCTCGCAAAATAAGCATTCTAAGCCAAAGCTTCAATTGAGTCCACATGTATTTATCTCATGTGACATAAGGTCGGCAAAGCATTATAAGCCAACAAAGCTTCAGAGTCTATAGCACTTCGTTCATCAGTTCAGTATAGCCAGAAGGCGGCAAGCAATACAAGGCTATCAGAGAGTTCAAGTCACATGCACTGCATGATAAAATAAGATAAGACCTGCAATGGGAGGATGAAGGGCGATATCCCGGATGTGCCCTTCGCCACCTCTGCCACTATCTCTTCGGTCACCACAGTGGAGGCTTAGGTGGCATTGCACCAGGCTGTTGCCTATCAGCAGAATAACATAGCATGCTATCACAAAGTGCACATATGCGTTGAGCTTTGATGGTGTTGTAGAGAAATGGTCTTACAGGACATAGCCAAGGCGAGCATCGTGAAGCACCATCGGCATCATCCTCATTCTTGCCTGTGCTGGTCCTCTTCCATATATCATTGGCTGCCAAAAAAATACTATGCTAATAAATAAAAATAATACATTGCATTCATATATATGTGATTTGTGATTGTCTAAATGGTTAGGTTGGACTACCATATATAAGCACCATATGGATCTCCCATATATGCACCACCATATGGAGGAAGAGGGCATAGTTATGTTAATAAATGGCCCTCATGATCTAAAAAAAAAAAACTTGTGTCACACAGTTGTATGTGCAAGCTGAGAAACGGCCTAGTAATCAGTATAGGCACCAATACTCCATTTATACCAATACTGAAATTGGTATATCAGCAAGGTACAAACGCATTACTGAAATTGGTTTAGTGAAATACAACTTCATACTGTATCATGTGCACGACCTTGAGCGTGTGACTGAGGCCGTTTGTGGCACTACCGAGCTCGTCGAGGTTGAACACCTGCAAGCGCTGCCACCCTGCTCCTTCGACAGCTCCTTGATGCTGTCATATGTGATAAATTCAGCTAGGTTCATAACTTATCTTCATTTTATAACCCAATATCAGATTACGCCTACAGTCTGCAAACATGCATGCTGTTGGTGACAATGTACAGGAACACAAATTGATCAAGACTCATAGGAGCTCCAAAAAGTTCCAACAGTGTTTATTTTCAAAAACAAAAAAAAAAGTTGCAACAGGGTAACAGCTACTATAGTTGTCCATCCAGGCATCTTACAATGTCCATCCATAATTGTTAGTTTTCTTACTATATCGCGCCTCCGCTTTTCTCTCCCGCAGCGGCCCAGTAGGTCGGCCCAGCGTTGCCTATGTCGTTTTCCTCTCTCCCGTGTGTATCGCTGACTTGTGGGACCCACGTGTCAGTGTCATCTTCAACCTTCAGTCGTCTCCTACCCGGACACTACCGCCGCCACCACGACTCCGTTCGGCATGCGCTCCAAGTTTCCCCGGCATTAAATAGTAGCCCCGCACCGCGCCGCCTCTCCATCAAGTCTCGCCAAAGTCGCTACCTCGCCGAGTCACCGAGCCACCATGAAACCCTAGCGCCACCATCTGATGTTTGCCTCGCCGAGCCACGTGCCGCCTCCCTTTGCTCCGCACCACAGTAAGCTGCCTAGACGAGTTCATCGTTCTCTCCTCTTTCTCCTGGTGCCCTCGGTTTGTTTCCCCATTGTCCGTAGGCCGTGTTCTACGTGCGCCGCGCCATCTCCTACCATGGCGCCGCCGCCAGCCACGCCTCTCTCTCTCTCTCTCTCTCTCTCTCTCTCGATCTATTCCCAGCTGTTCAATCTTGATCCAACGGCTTAGATCGGCCGGTACCGATTTGGCCGGCCGTTTTGCAAAACAGGCCCCGCACATTTGTAGATTCGAACCCACGGTCCAAAGCATATTCCTAAAATACTTATCCTTCTTTTGAAAACATAGTTTCTTCGGTTAGATCCAAAATACGCTTTCATCTATTTACAGTTTTGTCACTAGTTTTATTTAGGCCATAAAATCTTCGTTTTAACTCCGATTTGATCCGTTCAAGTTGCGTTTGGTTCATAATTGCGTAATCTACATGTTCATACTACTATTATGCATGTTTTCAACTTTTAAAATTCGAGGTTGGATTTAATCTATTAAAGAAAATCTTGTTTAATTCATAACTTCTTCGTTTTAGCTCCGATTTTTGTGATCTTCGTGTCTGTGTATTCGTAGCGAGACGTAGATTCGTTTTACAAACTTTTCATCTTGACTTTATGTTGATTGGTGTACTGTTCTAATCTATAGCCTTTGTTTGCTATGCATGATTGTTTCTAGATACTTGTGTGTTGATGTGATTATCGAGTATAGACGGTGAGCAATTCGTGGGTGATCAAGAGTACTACTTTGATGAGCAGGATCAGCAGGAACACTTTGTTCAAGGCAAGTATAGCATGGGATCATCCTTGTTTGCTATCAACTTTAATACATTTAATTCATATTACATGTGTCACCTTGATAGGGATTCCTTAGAATTGAACTTATACCTTGTCTCCTATGGGGTATCATTGGGTAGCTTTGCTAGTGCTCAACTAAACCATGATCTTGTAACTTGACTAATGGTATATGTAATAAACAATAAAACATGACTTTTTAGCAACTTGGAAACAGGGGACTAGAGTGTTTAGCTACTTTCTAAATACTTCAGATTCCTCTCCCTAAGGACTTATCTATAAGCGAACATCTAGGACTTACAGTACAGGTGTGTGGGCTACATGGCTCTAGCTTTAGCTCAATATGAGGACCTTTCTAGCTTGTTAGAGGTTACCTTTATGGCATAAGAATGGCTTGCCAAATCGGGTATAGGACAGCCTCTACTCTTATGTGTATTGCCGTGATGCAATTGTGCCATTCGACAGGGGGTTCCTATATCTGTTTGCCGAGTGAATCTAATGGCCCTAACTTGGTAGACGAACCTTTGAAAGACTTCATAGTGAACCCTGCCTGCTCACCTTGGAAGTGTTTTGGGAGTTATAAATCCGGGGCATATGGGTATCACGACTCACAGTGAAAGTGTACAACATCTACAGAGTGTAAAACTGGTATATCAGCCGTGCTCACAGCCACGAGCGGGCTTGAAGCCTTATGGAATAGATGATCATTATTAAGTAATTGTTTTTGCTATATATTACTCATGTTTACATTGATCATGTGTTTTACTTTGGGATTAAAACAACTTGTAGCTACTCTTATGCTAAAATTGTGACAACTAAAAGCTAAACGGTGTTAAACTCGTGTCAAGCCCTTTTGAGCCTCATGAACCCCATATTACACTTGTTGAGTACGACATGTACTTATGCTTGTTTATTTTCATTATTTAGATAAAAATCCTGGATGGGTAACAGATGGCTATGGTAATGACAACTTTCCTGAGGATTACTAGACTTGTGGTCAACCAGTTGACGTCCCTGTGCTATGGAGCTTCTGCAAGAGTGTTATCTTTATACTTCCGTTGTATTTATGTGAAGATTATGTCATATTATTCATGATGTAATAAACACTTGTGATGATACTATCTATAATTTGTCGGCTTATGTGTGTGACTGATCTCTGGGCGCATATAAGATTATGCATCCCATTTTATCCTTAAAATCAAATGTGACAGATTGGTATCAGAGCCGTGTTGACTGTAGGACGCAAGCCTAGTTAGCAGTGGTCATTTTAGCCTCTTTTGCTTCACTTATTTCAAGCTTCCCATCTCACTCTTGTTATTTGTTAAATTTTATGCTTCTTTTGCCTCACTCTATTATGAAAATTATTACTTCTAATCTAACTAAATCTAATTATGTAGATGCCTCATGTCAATAAAACCGCTCGCATTAGCACCGGAGGCTACTACCTGCCTCGTGGCTTGTATGAGCCCATGGAGCCACGTGAGGAGGAGGAACCCTAGGAGCAGGAAGTTGACTCGCCAGCACCTGCACCTGCACCTACGCTTGAGCCACTCCAAGAAAAGCCCAAAGAAGAAGAACCTAAAGAAGTGGAGGTCGTTGTATTGTCTGACGATGAGGAGGAGGAGGAGGCTGTTCAACAAGATTAGCCTACCCCTGCCATAGGAAGGACTACAAAGATCTGGTACAAGCTAGGGTGTGAATCCTCCATTTCACACCACCAACTTAGGGGGATTCTTCAGACCTTTACGCTGATTGGGACACAGTTGTGGAGTATGTCTGGGAAGAACATACGCACCCTTTGGAGGACACTTATTAGAAGACTAGGGCATGCATCTCCATCAGGGATGAAGAGAAGGAAGCATACCAGCTAGACGCGAGCTATTCGCATCATGCTCGTCGTGCCACCATGGAAGATGGCATAAAAGATGCAGCCACTAAAGCCTGCATGGGTCTCCATGGCCGCCATTTTGAGGATATGAAGGAGGATCAATATCGATTCCTCCCTCACCAACACCCTGAATTGGAGTGGGCAATAATGGACCCTGAAGGCACAGATCCAACTACTCAAGTGATGGTACACTTTGCCTATAAGTTAGTAGAGAAGAATCGGCGACTGGAAGATCAGTTAAAGGCACAACAGGAGACTCTTAAGAGATATCAACAGGTGATAGATGACCAAAGGGTGAGCCTCAACCTACCAAGGATTTATGAGAAGCTTTCCCATAAACATCGCCCATAGGTGTTGGAGTTCCTTTCTATGTAATAAGACGCTAGTAGCGCGGGTCAAGTTGAGTCAAGTCGAGTCTAGTAGTGTGGTGTGAACTTTGGTGTGTCTAGTTGATTTATTATTATGTTTATGTGTGAGTTAGATTTTTGTAATGAATGCTAGAACTTTGTGGGCATATCCGCAAGTTTTATAGTTAAGAATATTAAGTTTAAGTTTAATGAATAAATAGTTGGGTTTGGTATATCTTGTTCTTCGGATCTATTTTTTTGGAGCAGTCTGCCCTTATCTCAATGCCCATTTAAATATACTGGACCAAAAATTATGAAATTCTTATGGGAATAACTAGACTTCAGTATCTTTCTAATTCCTCTTGAATCACCCCTATATCTATTCTGGTTTGAAAGATATAGTCATTTCAAGTTGAAGTTTCTGCGCAGTCTGGAATCTAGAACAGTTTCGGTCGTGTCTTATTTTTTATTAACCTAACGACATAATCTGGGCATGTGATCTGAATAAAAGTTGTAGACAATTTCTTAAGATTTCGAATCAAATAAAGAATGCCTCATTTGGATATCTAGAACTCAAGATATGACTATTTTACCGAGCTGCTGATGTTGGAACTCTTTTAGAAAATTTTCAGAATGTATTCTATATCTCTATAAGTGTCTATAACTTGGAAATCTCTGAATTTTGAATATTTGTGTTGGATGTCAGATGTCTGAAAGTGGAAGAGGCCGAGGTCATGGAGGTGTTCCCCCACATCCACCACCACCACCACCTACTATTGAGCAGCTTTTGGCAGTGCAGACACAGCTTATACAAGCTTTGGTGCAGAATCAACAGAATCATCCAATTGGTGGGGCACCGCGTGACAAGTGTGGGGAATTCTTAAAGGGCCACCCCCTGGTGTTTTCTCATGCCACTGATCTACTGGAAGCAGATGATTGGCTTCGTGCTGTGGAAAAGCAACTCAATATAGCGCAGTGCGACGACCAACAGAAGGTGTTGTACGCGTCAGGATAGCTCCAGGGAGAAGCTCAGGACTGGTGGGAGGCATTCAAGTATGGACATCCCAATAATGCTCCTCCTGTCACCTAGCAGGAATTTAGAGAGAATTTCATATCCTACCACATACCCGAAGGATTGATAGAACTGAAGTAGGGGGAATTCAGAGCATTGAAGCAGGGGTCTATGTCTGTAGCTGAGTATCGTGACAAATTCGCTCAGTTGTCACGTTATGCTCCGAATGAGGTGGCTGATGATGCTGATAAGCAGCGTCATTTTCTCAAGGATCTGTATGATGGCCTATAACTCTAGCTTATGTCGAATACATACCCCAATTTCCATACGCTGGTGAACCTCTATGAGTAATAAGAGGAGGCTTCAAGGACAGACCTCTAGGAGTAATACTCGTTCGCGCACCAGCCCTCAGCAAAGCTTCCAGCAGAGGTACCAGGGACTCCCTAATCAATGGAATCGCAACCCAAACCAGCAGCGTCCACCGTACCAGCAGCAGAATGACAATCAATGTCCCTAGCAGCAGAGTGGCCAGCAAACACCATGATAGGGAACACCTAACAACACTCCCATGAAGACTAGTGCACCTAGCACACCCAACATATGCTATTGTTGTGGAGAAGTCGGGCATTATGCTAACCATTGTCCCAAGAAGCAGAATCAGCTAACACCCTAGGGTCAACACAGTAATCAGAAAGGAACGCCTTAGAAGCCAGCACCCAACACAGGAAAGGTGAATCATGTGTCTACAGAGACGGCGCTTGCGGAACTAGAAGTCATGCTCGGTACGTTTGATGTCAATTCCACTTCTGCCACCGTTCTTTTGTATTTTGGAGCTTCGCATTCTTTCATATCGAAAGCATTTATTAGAACGCATAGCATACCCTTATGTGCCATGAAAAATCCTATACTAGTAAACTCACCAGGAGATAGTATGCAAGCTTCTTATCGTTGTCTTCCAACTAGTCTATCTTTAAGGGGGGTATAGTTCAAAATGAGCCCCATTGTGTTGAGAACATCTGGCATTGATGTGATTCTGGGTATGGATTGGATGAAGCAAAACCGAGCAGTAATTTAGTGTCAGGAGAAGGTAGTTGTGGTGACCGCACCGAATGGGGATAGAATCAGTGTCGATGTTGTAGTGCAGAAGCAGCCGATAGCCACAGTGAACCAGTTTGATGATAGCGCCAACAAGGAGGACCCAGTAGCGGATGAGTTTCTAGATGTGTTTCTCGATGACTTGCCAGGTATGCCACCTAACCATGACATTGAGTTTATTATTGAATTATTACCTGGAACTACACCTATAGCTAAGCGTCCATATAGAATGGGGGTTAATAAATTAGAGGAACTTAAGAAACAAATAAAGGAGTTGCAGGAGAAAGGTTTCATTCATCCTAGTTCGTCACCTTGGGGAGCACCGGTTATTTTTGTTGACAAGAAGGATGGTACCCAGAGGATGTGTGTAGATTATCGGTCACTAAATGAGGTTACTATCAAGAACAAGTACCTGCTACCTAGAATTGATGACTTGTTTGACCAACTAAGAGGTGCTTGTGTTTTCCCTAAGATTGATCTCCGTTCTGGTTATCATCAATTGAAGATTCGTGCCATCGACATACCCAAGACAGTCTTTACTACAAGGTATGGTTTGTATGAGTACACCGTTATGTCCTTTGGTTTAACTAATGCACTTGCGTACTTTATGTACTTGATGAATAAGGTGTTCATGGAGTTTTTGGATAAGTTTGTGGTGGTATTTATCGATGATATATTGGTATTCTCCAAAATGGAAGAGCACGCTGAACATCTAAGGTTGGTCTTGCAAAAGCTTAGGGAACACAAGTTGTACGCTAAGTGAAGCAAGTGTGAGTTTTGGTCGAAGGAAGTTTCTTTCCTAAGTCATATTGTCTCTAATGGTGGAATAGCAGTACATCCAAGTAAGGTGAGACATGTGTTGAATTGGAAACCACCAACCGATGTGGGAGAGATTCGTAGTTTCTTGGGATTGGCTGGGTACTACAGGAGGTTCATAGAAGGGTTTTCTAAACTTGCCAAGCCTATGACAGCTCTGTTGGAGAAAAAAGCTAAGTTTGTGTGGTGTGAAGAGTGTCAGGCTAACTTTGAGGAATTGAAGAAGAGGTTGACTACAGCCCTAGTATTGGTTTTGCCAGATTTGAGCAAGAACTTTTCTATCT
The DNA here is from genome assembly GCA_904845875.1 of Miscanthus lutarioriparius. Taxonomy (NCBI): domain Eukaryota; kingdom Viridiplantae; phylum Streptophyta; class Magnoliopsida; order Poales; family Poaceae; genus Miscanthus; species Miscanthus lutarioriparius. Next base: position 54,429,067 of record CAJGYO010000013.1, read on the forward strand.
ATTGTGATGCATCTCGTCAAGGTCTCGGATGTATTCTTATGCAAGAAGGAAGAGTAGTGGCCTATGCATCCCGACAATTGAGAAAGCATGAGCTAAACTATCCTACTCATGATTTGGAATTAGCAGCAGTGGTTCATGCTTTGAAAATATGGAGGCATTATCTTATCGGACATAAGAGTGATATCTATACTGATCACAAGAGTTTGAAGTACATTTTCACTCAGACATATCTGAACTTGAGACAACATCGATGGTTGGAGTTGATTAAGGATTACGATCTCGAAGTACACTATCATCCTAGAAAGGCGAACGTAGTTGCCGATGCTCTTAGCAGGAAGAGTTACACCAATGAGGTACAAGTTACATCTATGTCAAGTGAGTTGTGTGCTGAACTTAAGGATCTAAACTTAGGTTTCATCACTAATGCAGTAGAGTTGGTGATAGAACCTACATTGGAGCTAGAGACACACAAGGGTCACTTACAGGATAAGAGGTTAAAGGAAATAGCGGATAACATAGTGATAGGTAAGGCACCAGGTTTCTGTATGGATGATAATGGAACTCTGGTTTGGGAAAAGACTATGTGTGCCTGAGAATAAGGCTATACGAGATGCAATTTTTCGTGAGGTACATGAGTCGGCTTACTCTATTCATCCCGGGAGTACCAAGATGTACTTGGATCTGAAAGAGAAGTATTGGTGGTATGTACTTAAGAGGGAAATGGCTGAATATGTTGCTATATGTGATACATGTCAGAGAGTTAAAGCAGAACATCAAAGACCTATAGGATTATTACAACCAATGAAGATACCAGAATGGAAGTGGGAAGAAGTTGGTATGGATTTTATTGTTGGGTTACCACGCACTCAGAGAGGTTATGATTTAATATGGGTGATAGTGGATCGGTTAACTAAGGTTGCTTACTTTATACCGGTCAAGACTCATTACAAAGGACCGGTTATTTTTGTTGACAAGAAGGATGGTACCCAGAGGATGTGTGTAGATTATCGATCACTAAATGAGGTTACTATCAAGAACAAGTACCCGCTACCTAGAATCGATGACTTGTTTGACCAGCTAAGAGGTGCTTGTGTTTTCTCTAAGATTGATCTCCGTTCTGGTTATCATCAATTGAAGATTCGTGCCACCGACATACCCAAGACAGTCTTTACTACAAGGTATGGTTTGTATGACTACATCATTATGTCCTTTGGTTTAACCAATGCACCTGCACACTTTATGTACTTGATGAATAAGGTGTTCATGGAGTTTTTGGATAAGTTTGTGGTGGTATTTATCGATGATATATTGGTATTCTCCAAAATGGAAGAAGAGCACGCTAAACATCTAAGGTTGGTCTTGCAGAAGCTTAGGGAACACAAGTTGTACGCTAAGCGAAGCAAGTGTGAGTTTTGGTTGAAGGAAGTTTCTTTCCTAGGTCATGTTGTCTCTAATGGTGGAATAGCAGTAGATCCAAGTAAGGTGAGAGATGTGTTTAATTGGAAACCACCAACCGATGTGGGAGAGATTCGTAGTTTCTTGGGATTGGCTGGGTACTACAGGAGGTTCATAGAAGGATTTTCTAAACTTGCCAAGCCTATGACAGCTCTGTTGGAGAAAAAAGCTAAGTTTGTGTGGTGTGAAGAGTGTCAGGCTAACTTTGAGGAATTGAAGAAGAGGTTGACTATAGCCCTAGTATTGGTTTTGCCAGATTTGAGCAAGAACTTTTCTATCTATTGTGATGCATCTTGTCAAGGTCTCGAATGTATTCTTATGCAAGAAGGAAGAGTAGTGGCCTATGCATCCTGACAATTGAGAAAGCATGAGCTAAACTATCCTACTCATGATTTGGAATTAGCAGCAGTGGTTCATGCTTTGAAAATATGGAGGCATTATCTTATCGGACATAAGAGTGATATCTATACTGATCACAAGAGTTTGAAGTACATTTTCACTCAGACATATCTGAACTTGAGACAGCATCGATGGTTGGAGTTGATTAAGGATTACGATCTAGAAGTACACTATCATCCTGGAAAGGCGAACGTAGTTGCCGATGCTCTTAGCATGAAGAGTTACACCAATGAGGTGCAAGTTACATCTATGTCAAGTGAGTTGTGTGCTGAACATAAGCAACTAAACTTGGGTTTCGTCACTAATGCAGTAGAGTTGGTGATAGAACCTACATTGGAGCTAGAGATACACAAGTGTCAATTATAGGATAAGAGGTTAAAGGAAATAGCGGATAACATAGTGATTGGTAAGGCACCAGGTTTCCATATGGATGATAATGGAACTCTGGTTTGGGAAAAGACTATGTGTGCCTGAGAATAAGGCTATACGAGATGTAATTCTTCGTGAGGTACATGAGTCGGCTTACTCTATTCATCCCGAGAGTACCAAGATGTACTTGGATCTAAAAGAGAAGTATTGGTGGTATGGACTTAAGAGGGATATGGCTGAATATGTTGCTATATGTGATACATGTCAGAGAGTTGAAGCGGAACATCAAAGACCTGCAGGATTATTGCAACCAATGAAGATACCAGAATGGAAGTGGGAAGAAGTTGGTATAGATTTTATTGTTGGGTTACCACGCACTCAGAGAGGTTATGATTTAATATGGGTGATAGTTGATCGGTTAACTAAGGTTGCTCACTTTATATTAGTCAAGACTCATTATAAAGGACCGAAGTTGGCCCAATTATATATGGAGAAGATAGTGTGTCTACATGGAGTTCCCAAGAGAATTGTGTCTGATCGAGGTACTCAATTTACGTCTCATTTTTTTGCAACCAGTACATAGTGCGTTGGGAACAAAGTTGAATTTTAGTACAGCATATCACCCTCAGACAGACAGACAAACTAAAAGGACAAATCAAATTTTAGAGCACATGTTGAGAGCTTGTGTGTTGCAGTACGGTACAAGTTGGGAAAAGAGCTTGCCTTATGCAGAATTTTCATATAACAACAGTTATCAAAAGAGTCTCAATATGGTGCCTTTTGAGGCTTTGTATGGACAAAAGTGTAGAACCTTGTTGTTTTGGAATCAAACAGGAGAAACTCAAGTGTTCGGACCGAATGTTTTAAGAGATGTAGAAGAGCGAGTAAGGATGATTAGTGATAACTTGATAGTGGCGCAGTCTCGACAGAAAAGTTATGCTGACACTCGGAGAAGAGAATTGGTTTTCGAAATAGGGGATTACGTTTACCTAAAAGTTTCACCAATGAGAAGTGTGAGAAGGTTTAACATGAAAGGAAAATTAGCACCAAGGTATATTGGGCCTTTCAAAATTTTAGAGAGACGTGGGGAAGTGGCTTATCAGTTAGAATTGCCTGAGAGTTTGTCAGGTGTACATGATGTGTTCCATGTGTCTCAATTAAAGAAGTGTTTGCATATACCTGAGGAGCAGATACCATTAGAGGAGCTTACAGTTAAGGAAGATCTCACTTATGAGGAATTTCTGGTAAAGATTTTGGAGACGGCAGAAAGGGTTACGAGGTGCCGAGTTATAAAGATGTGTAAGGTTCAGTGAAAACGGTATACAGAAGATGAGGCTACTTGAGAAAGAGAACAGGACCTGAGGAAAATATACCCACAGCTTTTTGAGTAAGCATCGTCCGAATCTCGAGGACGAGATTCATTTTAAGGGGGTAGAATTGTAACACCCTAAAATTTACATCAATTTAAAATAGGTAAATTTGATTTAATTATGTATTTTGTGAGCATTTAGATTTAGAAAAATAATAACTTTGTTAAAATTAAAATCAACTATAAGGTCTAGTTATATGCTTGTGCATACATGCTGATGCATACTTATTTTTGTGATGTTTGGGAGCATTTAAATTTGAATTGAATTTGGATTTAAAAATGAAATTAAAAAAAGAGAAAGAACTCTTCCTCCTCCCTCTCTTCTGGCCTAGCTCGGCCTTGCTTTCTTTCCCGCGGCCAGCAGCTGCTCGGCCCATCTTCCCGCAGCAGCCCAGTCCCCCGCGCCTCCGCTTTTCTCTCCTGCAGTGGCCCAGCAGGCCGGCCTAGCGTCGCACGCGCCGTTTTCCTCTCTCCCGCACGTCTCGCTAACTTGTGGGACCCACATGTCAGCGTCATCTTCAACCTTCAGTCGTCTCCTACCCGGACACTACCGCCGCCCCCGACTCCACCGCTGCCACGACTCTGTTCGGCGTGCGCTCCAAGTTTCCCCGGCCTTAAATAGTAGCCTCGCACCACGCCGCCTCTCCATCAAGTCTCGCCAAAGCCACTACCTCATGGAGTCACCACAAAACCCTAGCGCCGCTGTCTGCCGTTTGCCTCGCCGAGCCGCGCGCCGCCTCCCTTTGCTCCGCACCACAGTAAGCTGCCTAGCCGAGTTCGCCGTTCTCTCCTCTTTCTCCCGGTGCCCTCGGTTTGTTTCCCCGTGGTCCATAGGCCGTGTTCTACGTGCGCCGCCCGTCTCCTGCCATGGTGCCGCCACCAGCTCCCCGCTCAGCTCGCCGCCGGCCACACCGGTCCGCTCTCTCTCTCTCTCTCTCTCGATCTATTCCCAGCCGTTCAATCTTGATCCAACGGCTTAGATCGGCTGGTACCGATTCGACAGGTTGTTTTGCAAAAGAGCCCTCGCACGTTTGTAGATTCGAACCCACGGTCCAAAGCGTATTAAAATACATTTTCTTCTTTTGAAAACGTAATTTCTTCGGTTAGATCTAAAATACGGTTTCATCTATTTACAGTTTTGTCACTAGTTTTATTTAGGCCATAAAATCTTTGTTTTAACTCCGATTTGATCCGTTCAAGTTGCGTTTGGTTTAGAATTGCGTAATCTACATGTTCATACTACTGTTATGCATGTTTTCAACTTTTAAAATTTGAGGTTGGATTTAATCTATTAAAAGAAATCTTGTTTAATTAATAACTTCTTCGTTTTAGCTCCGATTTTCGTGATCTTCGCGTCTGTGTGTTCATAGCAAGACGTAGATTTGTTTTACAAACTTTTCATCTTGACTTTATGCTAATTGGTGTACTGTTCTAATCTATAGCCTTTGTTTGCTATGCATGAGTGCTTCTGGATGCTTGTATGTTGCTATGATTATCGAGTATAGATGGTGAGCAATTCGTGGGTGATCAAGAGTACAACTTTGACAAGCAGGATCTATAGGAACACTTTATTCAAGGCAAGTATAGCATAGGATCATCCTTGTTTCCTATCAACTTTAATATATTTAATTCATATTGCATGTGTCACCTTGATAGGGATTCCTTAGATTTGAACTTATACCTTGTCTCCTATGGGGTATGCATTGGGTAGCTTTGCTAGTGCTCAACTAAACCATGATCTTGTAACTTGACCGATGGTATATGCAATAAACATTAAAACATGACTTTTTAGCAACTTAGAAATAGAGGGGCTGGGGTGTTTAGCTATTTTCTAAATGCTTTAAATTCCTCTCCCTAAGGACTTATATATAAGCGAACATTCCGAGACTTATAGTACAGCTATAAGGGCTACATGGCTCTAGCTTTAGCTCAGTATGAAGACCTTTTCTAGCTTGTTAGAGGTTACCTTTACGACATAAGAATGGCTTGCCGAATCGGGTATAGGACAACCTCTACTCTTATGTGTATAGCCGTGATGGAATTGTGCCATTCGAAAGGGGTTCCTATATCTGTTTGCCGAGTGAATCTAATGGCTCTAACTTGTTAGATGAACCTTTGAAAGGCTTCATAGTAAACCCTGCCTACTCACCTTAGAAGTGTTTTGGAAGTTATAAACCCGGGCATATGGGTATCACGACTCACAGTGAAAGTGTACAACCTCTACAAAGTGTAAAACTGATATATCAGTTGTGCTCACGATCCCGAACGGTCTTGGACCCTTATGGATTAGATTATCACTATTAAGTAATTAGTTTTGCTATATATTACTCATGTTTACATTGATCATGTGTTTTACTTTGGGATTAAAATAATTTGTTCCTACTCTTATGCTAAAATTATGACATCTAAAAGTTAAATGTTGTTAAACCCGTGCCAAGCCCTTTTGAGCCTCATGAACCCCATATTATACTTGTTGAGTACGACATGTACTTACGCTTGTTTATTTTTATTTTTTGGATAAAAATCCCAGATGGGTAACAGATGGCTATGGTAATGACGACTTTCCTGAGGATTACTAGGCTTGTGGTCAACCAGTTGATGTCCTTGTGCTATGGAGCTTCCGCGGGAGAGTTATCTTTATACTTTCGCTGTATTTATGTGAAGAATATATCATATTATTCGTGATGTAATAAACATTTGTGATGATACTATCTATAATTTATCGGCTTATGTGTGTGACTGATCTCTGGGCGCACATAAGATTATGCATCCCATTTTATCCTTAAAATCGGGTGTGACATTTGTTATTTAGTGTAAAATTCTGGACCTTAATGATTCTTAATAACGGACTGAGTTGCTAACATATTTAATTAAGTGGTCATTTTATGTATCTTCACTACAAGAATTTTGTGCGCGCCAATGTAGCCTTTTGATATTGTATATTAATGAATGACCCATTTCAGAGTTGTAGGAAAACTGGACATGAAGGGCAGCAGTGAATAAGCTAAATTCCATGACCCAAATATTATGCTATGCTTTTTACTTCCATAAAATTATAATGTATCCAATGAAGATATTTCATACTTTGCCACACTGCTATTGTAGTTACTGTCTATGCCACTGGGTTAGTGAATATTGTTCAACTGTGAATAGACAACTTCAAACTGTCCAGTTTTTTCCATGGTTGGGTGTTTGTTATTTCATACTTTTTATGCTATCTTTTGGTTACACAGTCATTCTATTATTGAGTCTGTCTGTGTACAACATGAAGGTGGTTTTGCTTAGGGAACTGAAGAGGTGCTCAACTTTTAAGAAATTGACAATGTTGTCTCTTGGTGAGTGGTGTATGGCTGCTGATTTTGGTGCATTACTAGTAGTACTTCAGCAATCACCTAAGCTGGAGAGACTTTTCCTGAAGCTTGAATTGGTATGTATGTAAACATGTTTGGTGAGTGCTTCTTGATTCTATATCTTGATTTTAGTTTTAGCAACATCCTTAACGTTAGTTTTCTTCTGCAAAAAGGACTATGGCAGCAAGGAGGCTGTAAAATATGGTGTGGGACCAAAGGGAAGGTCATTTGTTTGCAAACATCTTGCAATGGTGAAGATTAGATGCTCCAAAGATGATGTAAGGGTCCATAAGTTAGCAGAGCTCTTTAGAGCTAATGGCATACCCCTTGAGAAGATTTATATCCACCGGTCTGGCAGCACTTGTGAGTCATACACCCTGTTTTTTCATGTACCTGAACTATCAATGTTATTTTACCATTTCCTTCCTGATTTACTTATCCTGTAACATTAAAGACAGATGTTTGACGAAATATGCTTGACCTTGTAGAAGTACAACTAATGGCTTTCCCATTTGATGCGCTTTGTAATTCCAAGTGTATGTTTTGTTCCTTTGTCTAAATATAAACCCATGAAGAACTGACCCTTTTTGACTTTTTTTCTTTCTTTTTTGCCAGATCTGCGTAGCATGAAGGAGCTGAGGGAAAAATTCTGGGGGTGGCGGTAAACAAAATTGATGGACTCCAGGAAACAGAAAAGCATGATTGTCATTCATAGCACTGATCATGGGACCTGCGATGAGCTTTTTTGTTAGCTTTTACCTTACCTGAAATCATGTTCGCATCTTATAACTATAACTTTGCGTGCGACTGTTTGTCCAAAGTTTTTTCCTGACCTCTGCTTCAGAATCTTGTGCTCTCCTTCTTGGATCATGAATAGACTCTGGTTGCCTTATAGAATTTCCCAATCTTATTGCTAGATCTAACTAGCATAGCTTAGAAGTTGAAATAGAAAAGTTAGCGTACATCGACGTGAATTGATGTTGGTGTCTTTGTGCCCGCAGAACAAGCTACTTGATTTGTTTGAATCTTATGTCCTATATCTAGCAGCGCATCGTCTAGATGCTATTGGGGGCAGGGCTCAAGGATTTGGGAATTAGGACTATTTCCCAACGGTCATCTTCTTAATTACTTTTTGCCTATATATATGTAATCTTTGTTGGTGCCCATGCCTTTTGCCTTCTTGTGTGTATTAGTATATGTTATATCGAACTCTTGCTTCTCCTTAAGAAAAAACGTGCCTAGTACGTTGTCTGAAAAAACAAATACATGTTCTTGAGGCTACAATGGCAACATCATCTGGCCCTTGTGAGATAACTGACTGCAGCAGATCTCAAATATGATCGCAACGTTAACCTCTTTAACTAAAATGCAGATTCTTGGCGCCTCCCATTCTTATTCAACTCATAAATTATTACTCTATGATTATATATTCCATATCCTAATTAACCTTTGTTTCTGCTATTTCTCTTTGTGAAAGGGATGATACTAGTTGTTTTAGCCTATACGATGTACATCCATACGTGGTTGTTTATGGGTCAGTCAATTGTACACACTAACATATCGCACTGTGTACACAGTACAGGAGTATGTGTATACAGTCCACCGACCGTTTTCTTTTTCTCCTACTGTATATCTCGTTTGGTTAGGGGACGATCAAAGTGCTGTTGAACAAGTTTGAGTGAACAAAATTTTAAATTTTCTCAACTAAGTGTTTTCCAGCTTTACTTCTAGCCTTGTTGGCTAGTCTAATACTTTTGCGTTGATGGGTAGTCATGTTCAGTCCTTGTGATGGTATAGGGTGACAGATGTGGTTGATAAAGCTTAGCGGCTCAGTGCAAAGCATCTGGCCGGGTTTTCACAATTTCCATTGCATGAGGTTCTTCTCCTGACAATGGAGTCATCTCCGGCCATTGTTTGTGGCGTGATTGGTTTCTGGATTTGGACCGGTCGGGATGGCGAGGTGCAACTTTACCTTGATGCCTGGATGAGTAGTCGGGCCGGGGTGCTGGGTGGTGCAAAAGGAGCTGCCCAGTCTGGCTCCCAGGGTACAGAAAGGGCGTGATTAGTTCTCGTATATACTTAGCTTAGAGTAACTTCGATAGACTATCTATATCCTTTATGATTTGCAGGAATAGCGATTTTGGTAAAAAAAATTCCCATCTAATAGCCTCTTTAATTGAATCTCCAAAAATAGACATCCTCCATTTTGGATTTCTCACTAGTCAAAAATAAAAAGGAGGATGACTCTCTAGAGTAAGCACAAAATATAAAAAAAACTATTGGAGGGTACAAAGCTATAGAAAACGATTTTTACTCAAAAGACTCTCGAAATGATTTAGAGAGTAAATTTTAAAAAAACTTTAGAAGATGTTCTCTCAATCGACATGCTTTAGTAGAGTTTAAGCACCATGCTTTAGTAGAGTCTAGGAGCAGCCCCGGCCACGTCTAAATCTTAGGAAAGAAACATAATAAGAATCTGGTAGGTTTCAAAATCATCATGGATTTAATTAAATTAATTTCAATAGATATTTTTTTCTATAATCTTAGGCAAAATTAAAGTTTGGTTTTAAATAAAACTAAAATATCTTTCCATTTGAAACGGAGCGGATGAAGTAATATGTTCAATTTGTGATCGATGGAAAGAAATTTGATTTTTTTTTTGTGAGATTTATTAGCAACCGTTGACTTTGATTATTTCCTTGTGTACAACGTACTTATATGGATTAGATAGAAAAAAAAACTTCAGTATTATCACCCTGAGAGTAAGTACAACAACTTACCGCATCGTCTAAGCTACATCAACAATTTAAGTGGTGTTTAGCAGGCTCCTCCGGAGGGAACTCTTTTGGAGGGAGGCGGAGACGTTTTAGTGGAGCCACAAAGTTCCGGCTTGTCCGTTTTTCACTGAAAAATAGCTTCTTCAACAAAACGTTCAGTACGGCTCCTCCAAAGGAGCTAGAGCCGGAGCTGGAGAGGAGTCATACTAAAGAGGACCTTAGATGAAACTGAGAGAGACACATGAGACAAGCTAGCTTGTCGAAGCAGTGATCGATCAGTGCTATGTGTCATCCATTGCAACAACCTAGCATTCAATGTCGACTATATATTATCTTGCTTTCTTGAGAGGTAATCCAGATTAAAGAAAACAAAAACTATTTAAAATTTAATTAGAGACAAGAAAGCTAATTTTTTATAAGTTGGCTGTTCGTGCTTGTCTTTGATAACAAAATTTGTCTTAACTATTGACCTAGCTCTTAGTGCAATCTAAACCGAGAAACTAGATAGTTTCTATATTTATTAATTAAGGTACCAACTAAGCAAAATGATGATATGATAATAGAATTAAGATAGGGGATGAGACAATGGTTTCTTGAAAAAAAAAACAATATTAACGAGAACCAAAATTTGAAGAGTTATAATAGATAGATGATATGACATAAAAATATTTAGATAAAAAAAATATTTTGAACAAACTATCAGTCATAGTTTTTGAATTGGGTTGGTTGAATTTTGAAAGAGGGACGCTTCCAGATCAAAATAGTCAAAGGTCCATATGTTTTTTGAAACGAATCAGGCAGGAGAGCTGCCGATTATATTCAAAAATAGATACAACACCGGACGGTTGGAGTCGAGAGCAAGGAGTCGAAGCCACAGGCGAGCAAGCAGGGATCGTGAGGCCATGGCGGGAGTAGCCGGGGGCATGCTCGCCTCCACCGTGCTCAAGGTGGTGTTCAAGCAGATCTGCGCCGTCATCGGAGGCCAGATCACGCTGCAGAAGGACTTCACCAAGGACCTGCAGAAAATGAAGATGACCCTGGAATCTGTGTCCGCGGTTCTCAAGGATGCAGAGAGGAAATCGATCGAAAACAGTTCTGTGCAGTTGTGGCTGAAGCAGCTCAAGAATGCCATGTATGACATCTCCGACATTCTTGATGAGTTCGAAGCCGACACCCAACCGACTGCTCGACAGGTACCGGTACTTTCCACCATTGCTTGCTGTCAAAATAGACTGTTTTTTAGGAAAATAGGCTGTTTACTTTTATAGCTCTGAGCTAGCAGATTGCACTGACTGTTACTTTTATAGCTCTGAGCTAGCAGATTGCACTGACTGGATAAACATAAATGAAAATTGAGTTTTGTAGCATGCCCACTCAGATCTATAGAATTGGATTATCACAGAAAAGCACTAATTAGCATAAAAAAGCACTATCAAGGTATATGCGATCTACAGTACCTTCTAGTTGAGATAGCCAGATAGGCAAAAAAGAAAAGAAAGAAGACAGATAACAGAACATATGACGGAAGCATGTTTTCTGAAAAAACAGATTACAGTTGTTCTTGATAAAAACCAGTGTTTTGAGTTTAGCAAAAACTGAATCTTGCTACCTTAGTTTTATCTGACCCAGCCAAACATTGCAGTACTTAGCCTCCAAATCCTGTATTACTAGTTCTGACTTTGATTAAAAGGATCTAAACAACCCCTTAATGCACTCTTGAATTCCAGTAGAGATAATGCTTCATTTTATTTTCATGTTACCAAATAAGCAATCAGAGATATTTCATGAGTTTTTACATCACAGAACCTACATGTTACAATCGCACATTCGCACTCATATATCAAACTGAATATCTTGCAGATGTCCCTCAAAAAAGGCATCTTGCAGCTGGCATCTATTGGTCCCAAGACTAAACTTGCTAATAGGATGAAGAAGATGAGAGAGGAATTGAAGGAGATTACAGATCAACATGTTAGTTTCAGGTTGGAGGTAGGCTCCGCTAGCAATGAGCAGAAATTTTTGGAAACAAGGGAAACCACGGTGCTCATAAATGATGAAGAGGTCATAGTAGGGAGAACTGAAGAGAAAATGAAAATAATGGTTTCTTTATCTAAGAGCGTTAATGGAAAGCTTGCCATCTTTCCCATATATGGCAATGGTGGCATTGGAAAGACGACCATGGCAAAGACGATTTTCAATAATACTATGTTCAATGAGTACTCTCGGGTTTGGGTGTATGTGTCCCAGATGTTTGATCTGAAGAAAATTGGCAACTCTATAATATCACAGCTATCAAAAACAGAGAGTCAAATAACAGAAATGCAGATGATACATACTCGCCTTGTAGAACTGCTTGCAGATAAAAATATTCTTATTGTTCTAGATGACCTGTGGGAGGATAATGATCAGTTTCAGTTGGATGAATTGAAGAAGATGCTGAAGGTCAGTGAGGACAGAAGGATCATTGTTATAATAACCACACGCAACGAGAGCATTGCAAATGATCTTTATACCATTCAACCATACAAATTAGCACTCTTGTCAGATGATTCTTGTTGGACTATAATAAAACAAAATAGTGGCTTAGACTCTAGGCCTGATAAAAAACAATTGGAACAGATTGGAAAGGACATTGCAAGGAAGTGTGGAGGTGTGGCCTTAGCAGCTAAGGTCATGGGGCACATGTTGCGAACATTCACATCTGATGAATGGGAGTCTGTGAGAAGCAGTAATATCTGGAATGTATCTACTTCTCAAGAGACACAGTTGGTTCTTTCATCTTTGAGGTTAACGTATAATTATATGCCCTCACCTTTGAGGCTATGCTTTGCCTATTGCGCAATATTTCCAAAAGGTCAAAATATGATTAAAGATGATCTAATTCACCAATGGATTTCTCTGGGCTTCATAGACACAACACATGTACTCACCACTAGGCAACTCGGTGAAAAATACATCACACAACTCTTGGGGTTGTCCTTCCTTGAACATTCGGTAAGTTCTTACTTCTTACATGCCTCAAATTTCGTTCAATTAATAACACCTTGAAAATACATACGTTACAAGAAGAGCTAGTGTCAAGGAGATGAAATAGAAGATCTGGTTCTCGGGGATACAAGGGAAGATGACTAGACAGTAAGGCATAACCTCGATGAAATATGGGCTTAAAACTCACAGGTACCTGCATTCGCATGTAATATTATTGTAACATCTAGAATAATAAAACACCTTGGAGGCTACACACACAAACAATGATACTTAAATCATATGGCCATCCATCACAACTGAACTTGATGACCATTTTAATAAAAGATTTCGTATATTTACACTCCCGTTTGCTCATTATCCAGTATACATTTTTGTTACCATTACTCTATATACTTTCACCTATCATTCTTGTTTCCTTGCATCACATCTCTGTGTGTTTAACATATGTGTTTAGTAGAAACTCTCCTATGTGTTCATATTCTAACATAATACTTGTATAGATACTTTCTTATCTTTATCTTGTTGTGATGGACTTCAGCTATCAACTATATTATATACTTTTATTTTTTCATTCATATTTTCCACATTGCATTGTGCATCTATGTGTGTTTGGCATGTGTTTAGTTGCAACCTTAGTTTTAGCTCCATATTTAACATGGAGGACAACTAGCTCATCACTTTTCAGTTCCCACATATATGTATACTTGGTCTGCATGGTGAAAAAAAAATTATCCTTGTAAACCCTGTGTTAGTTTTTTCTATATTAACAATGGTATAGATGTGAGTTATCCAAAGAATATATAGGACTACTTTTGGATATTTTTTTGACAATGATGACAGTGGTAGACAATTTATATGTAGATTTAGATGTTACTTTAGGTTATTTTTAATAATAACATAGGTAAGTAATTTAGATGCAAATTTATGGGTTACAACAATGGCATATGTGTAAATTAGATGAATATTAGGGGTTGCTTTCGATTAATTTTGGTAATGGTAACATGTGTAACTTAGTTCATGATTTAGGGTAGAGTAGATCCAATGAAGATTATTATTAATGATGAATAGAGTCTATCAACTTCAAGACCAACGCAGTGGTCTGCATTTTATGAGAACGAATGTGAATACTCCAAAAGGACCTTCTCATTAATAGTAAAATATTGCGAGTGACTTGTTTGGCCTTGTTTTTTGTAATATATCATAGAGAAGTTTTTTTTTTAGTCCATACATTGTGTGCCTTAGTTACTTAAGTATGCTACACATCATCAAGGACAAGTGAATGTTAAAATAAAAATAGCTGCCATATAAATCCTAACTTTTCTAAGTATCTTGTTGCAGGCTATTGGAGTGCATCATAAAGAAGTCAAATACTTGACAATGCACGACCTGGTGCATGACTTAGCTCGATTGGTCCTTGCCGATGAATTAATTCTGGGGTAAGGAAACTGGGCAATACCGATGCAAGTAGATGCCGCTATGCATTGTTTGATGACTGCAGCAAGAAACTGGAGTCATACACAGACTCTCCTGTCAAGATAAGGGCGATGCATTTTCGTCCGCCAAGTATCTTCGCGTCTTGGATTTAAGCGAATGCTTTATACAGGAGTTACCCGATTCATGCGGCGGTGGTTAGGGTTAGGGTGATGGAGGGGCGCGGCGTGAAAGTTTGGGTGCAAGATGTGGGCGTCGAGAAGAGAGGAACCGAGGCATAGCGACCACGCTGGGACCTAGATGACGACCAGGCATATTTTGGTCGTCGGACAACTTTGGGCAACAACGAAACGGACCGCAGACCGAACCAACGACAACATATTGTACGTGGTCGCCAAACTCTGGTCGTAGATGTGAGGATTTGTTGTAGTGGCGGGCATGGGACGCGGGAGCTGCGTTCGGACGGACGTTCGGACGCTAGCCTTACCGCATTGATTGAGTCGATCTCTACCTTGCATTGATTGAGTCCGATACATACATACCTTGATTAAGTCCGATCCATACCTTGCATTGATTGATGAGTCCGATCCTCCCTACCAGCCTAATTGGAACCTGACCTATTACCATAGCTTATGCACGATTAGAATCACGTTTTCATGTCTCACTTGATGCACTAATACGAAAGCATTTTCTGATGTAGTGAAATCGATTTTCAGAGAGAGTTTTTTTTCGCTCGGCCCTATATGAAATTATTTGAAAATGGATGGTTTTCACTTTTCAGAGACGGTAACAAACTACCCCTTGATGAGTGAGCCAACTGCCTTTGAAAATCAAGTTCTAGATGCGGTCGATTTAGAGGTCGACCTCTTAATACTGATTTTTACAAAAGAAAAAACAACACTAAAAATAGCAAAAAAAACTAAGATAGCCCCATTAGCAAACCACCATAATCGCGCATCATATGTAACGTGATCTTCCACGCGAGTGTGCTCTTAGGATAACCTGAGACCTCATCACCTCACCCATCGGCCATCCTGCATATATAGCCTCCTTACTATCTCACAAGCATATACGTCACTTTGAATATAATATAAATAAATATAATATTCTTTTGTATTCACCCTCCCAAATTTTGTAGTGCGCATTTGACACTACACGGTTTTAAATGAAAAGTTGTGAACTAGAAATAGATCCCATTATAGAGTGTGTCCATCCCAAGTGTTTTGAAAATTCAAGGTTTTGGATTTCAAAATCTGAGAAAGAATATCTGGGCTTCTAAACAATCTCAAATCTTAAGACTATCAACAACAAAGCTTTTGATCTCATCACTCGCTCTATAATTTGATGTTGGTCAACTGAAGCAGCTGAGGTATCTAAATGCTCCAAAGATTCAACATTGGATGATCCCCAATTGTATCGCGAAGCTCTTAAAATTATTTTACCTAAGCTTTTCTGGGTCTGCTGCATTGTTGGCACTTGGCACAGCCAGATTCAATTGGAAAAATGGAGGGTCTGGTGTATCTTAATTTGTCAGGGTGTTCGGGGCTAGAAAAACTGCCAGAGTCATTTGCCAAACTAAAGAAGTTGGTCCATCTAGATTTGTCAAACTGCACCAAAGTTACAGGTGTCTCAGAATCCTTGCCGAGCCTTACAAACCTTGAATTTTTGGACATATCATACTGCTGGAATGTCAGAGAGCTACCAGACCATTTGGGTAACCTTTTGAAACTAAAATATTTAAACATGTCAGGTTGTGACGAAATTGAAGAATTACCAGGATCATTTGGTAATCTAAAACATTTGGTGCATCTTGATTTATCACATTGTTGCCAGATCAAAGTGACACCAGATGTCTTGGGTGGTCTTACCAAACTCCAACAGTTGAACTTATCTCACTGTGGCTGCATTGACGGAACTAAGGTGGCAGAAGCCATGGGTAATCTCACACAACTTCGGCAGTTACATTTGTCTGGGTTCATGGATATGATGTGTCACGATGAATCAACCTTTTCTACTTCCCTTGAGTGTATCAGCACCCTCTCAGATCTGGAACATCTGGACATATCTTGTAATATAGGTCTTCTGCATCTACCAGAATGTTTCGGTAGCCTCAGTAAGCTGCATACACTGGACCTATCGGATTGCTCCTCTCTGCGGTTCCTACCAGATAGTATAGCCCAAATGGATAGCCTAAAGATGGTATATGCAAAAGACTGCAGGCCCTTGGTGACCCAGCTGCTTGCTGCGCGTGGATTGAATAAAAGTTTGCCTAGAGGACAGCAACTCATGGTCCAAGCTGACGAGTTAAAAGGCATCAACCTTGTTCTGATTCATGCTGAAGATGTTACCATGTTGACGATTCATGGAATTGATGAGGTGAAATCTTTTGAAGAGGTGCAAAGTATTAAATTGGCTGGAAAACAAGGAATTGAACATTTGAGACTTGTCTGGAGCAGCAGCAGCCACTACGTGAAAAATGGTTTCTAGCAACGGAGCAAATTTTTTGTAGGGGCGGCTGGTGATGGAGCCGCCCCTACAATGACGTGCTGAGGAGCCCAGAGACCAGCCGCCCCTACAAATAGAACAGCAGGGGCGGCTGGTAATACGAGCCGCCCTATAAATAGGTCTAATTTGTAGGGGCGGCTCACTCACCAGTCACCCCCGGTGTTGGTATTTGTAGGGGGCGGGTGGTGATTCAACCGCCCCTGCAAATGTCCGACGCCCAAACCAAAATATCATCTGCCCTCCCCCCCTCTCTCTCTCTCTGTCTCGACTCTTCCTTCCCCTCCCTCCCTCTCTCTCTCCCTCGCGCCGCACCCTCCCTCTCCTCCGAGCCCCTCCTCCATCTCTCCCCACGCGCCCTCCCCTCTCCCCGCATGGTGACCCTCCCTCTCCAGCGGAGGCGCACGGCGTCGCACCCCCCCTCCTCCAGCGCCGGCAGTCGCGCCGGATCCGAGGCGCATCGCGGCATCGGCATCGCCACAAAAGTCCATCTCATGCTCCCGCACCCTCTCCTCCTACCCCATTCCTTCCGCCTCCCTCCCCGCGCTACCGCTCGCCGGAGCCCCGCGTCTCCGCCCGCGCCGTGCCCTCTGCAGTAATCGCCCGCACCCTCGATCCCTTTGGTTTCATTGGTTCGTCCCCTTCCGTGCATCTGGGGTCTCCGATCTGGTGATCGCTCTAGCCTCCGGTAGAAGTTGCGACTCACTGGGTCGGTATTGGCCTCTTGGGGCCGT
This sequence comes from Miscanthus lutarioriparius, assembly GCA_904845875.1. NCBI lineage: Eukaryota > Viridiplantae > Streptophyta > Magnoliopsida > Poales > Poaceae > Miscanthus > Miscanthus lutarioriparius. The sequence goes on from CAJGYO010000013.1 coordinate 54,446,441, forward strand.
AGGAATCGGGCGGCTAGATCTGTGTGAATCATATCGTGGGCATCCGGCACTTCATCTCGCGTGCTTCACCGAAGTCGTCGTTGTCATCCCTCTGCATTTCACTGGGCTAGAGATCCCTCCATTCCAACCTAAGTCGATTTTGTTTGTTTCCTTTTGTTTTGCTTGTTACGACGCCGCTAGGTTGCTAGTTGTGTTCGCAAAACCATTTCCTCGTTGTCTATGATCCCTAGAATGCAAAATCTAGCCTTATTAATCTGTTATGGTTTGGGTATTATATGAAGAAATTAGCAACAAAGCCTCCTGATTTTGTTCTCGTAATAATGTGATTCATTTCAAGTGAATTCACTAGATTGGTCGACTATTGTCACTTCGTCGGTGGGATTGAAACGTGCTCTCGGTAATTGTTGAATCAGAACCATTTGTTATGTAACTAAGTCATCATCTTGGAATTTGCGAGAATCCTCGGTGGGCTGCTGCAAGAAGGGCATTAACCGACTTACGAAGAGAACTCTCCACAACCCAAGTATGATGTAAGTATTTTGGTGAACTCTTTGTTTGTTTGCTAGTTTCTTTAAATTGCATCCATATTCAATCTTCTTATCATGTGATTTTTATTTCCACATATTCATCTTGGGTGCACCATCACAATATGGAATCATTTGGAATCTATTGCTCATGCTTAAAAACAAATCATAGTAAACATGCTTAGCCTGTTGGAATCTACATTATCTCCATCAAGTGATGCTTAAAAACAAATCATTTTTAATGTAACTACGCTGCGTTGTAATGCATATGCACTGTATCTAGGTTGCTTCAAAAGGTACAACAATCTTTGCTTTGCTTCTTGAGTTGGTTTTTTCTTTTGCGGGCTAGGCGTCTAAGGTGGGAGACAAACCACTCCTCACAGTATCAATATTTATGCAGGTAATATGACTTGCAAGACTGAAACTATGACATGTTTATAGTTTGGATAAGATCAGTTCCTTCCTGATTTGTATCTTGAGTATATGTGCACTTAAATGCCTGCAAATATGCAAATGTTAGGACATGGGCATATGACTTGCCAATTGTAGTAATTGGTACTTGACAATTTGTATCTCTAACATATAGGAATCTCTGAGTGTACTATGTTTTAGCGACTTCAAGAACCTATTTTTAGTTGACATCATGCTTTTATATATTGACAGTGGGAGGCCCTTGCCCTTTTATTAATCGGAATATCTGTTAATCAGCTGAAATCATTGCCATAAGGTTCTAGTGCACTAGGTCTTCCTGTTGCAGCTGGAGCCTACCTATATACACTATTTTTTGTAAGTTCTGATTTTCTCATAATTATGGTAATGCACATGTTGATGCAATGTAAAACACATCTCCCATGAAATTTGGAATGCTAGTTTAATTTCTATGCACTCAATTTTTCTTGGTGAGCTCTTTTTCTTCCGTGTACATATTACAGAATAGGCATGGTGCTCTTGCAGTCAATGGACTGCAGCACAATGTTTGCATCTGCATTGGACATTAGCTGTAGTAATAATATTAATAAATTATGCAACCATCCAGAAGGCTCTAGACGACATCAGTACCTAAAGGAGGTCCATTGCTCCCAATGCATGAGGGAATAAATATACAGGAGGGTGATATCTTCTAACTAATGTTTATCTTTGACATTCTTCATACTTGTGCAGCCAATGTTGTATGTTCCAGGTGCTCCTCTAGGTTCAACTATGATCCCAATGGTTCTACCAGATGGCCATCTTGTATACATGTAAGTATTTCTTCTATCCTAAGTATTATTCTATAAAGCTTATACAGCATACATTACATTACATTGATTTGCTAGCGTAAGCACAACACCCGCTACATCTGGTCCCCAATGTTGTCGTTGTAAACCAGTTGGTGGGAGTCCATTGATAAACATATGGTGGTTTGTCGTTAATACATCTGTTTACGGAGAAGAAATGGTTTGATCAATGTGTGCTTATAACATAAAGTCATAAAGTTATCCAGTAGTAACTGAGGGATGTAAAAAGTGTGGCACACCTACCAAATGCCTTGTCTCTGTTAAAACACATGTAATTTATTTAGTATCCGTGGCTCTTAAATTTGACAAAAGGCAGACCTAGAGAATCTAGGTGAAAAGAGTATCTCTGTTGTAGAAGTAGTTTTTGTGAAATTTTCTTTGGTCCTTGCATCATTTTTTCTTCGTCTCATCTTAGATCTTAAGAGCAGTTCTATGAACCAACTGTTGCAGTGATATTACCCTATTGATTCCCTTCATATTTTCCTTGGTCTATGGCAGACCACAGCCTGCAGGGCAGCAGCCTGTGCCTATGACTTCGCCTCCGCCACAGAAAGGGGGTCGTCATAATGGTGGCAGCGGTGGTGGTGGATCCAGCTCTGGTAGAAGGCGTCAGAGGGGAGATGAAAATGGTAGTAGTAACAACAACAGCAGCAGCAGGGTCGGCACCATCCCTATTGATGTTTTCAGTGTCACTGTTAGCGCTTAGAAATTAGAACCTAATATATATTTAGAGTATCTCTGCTGCAACAGTACAACCATGCAGGCTACCAACTAATGCTGGAAACCGTACTTTCTAGTAGTTATTTTCGTCGTGCATCTCGTGTCTGTAACACTTGTAGATTGTCAGGATGCTTGATTTGAATTATATAGATATATATATATGTTTTGGTCGAATTTGAATTGTAAATTTAATTTTTTTTAGTGAAAAAATATACTATATGGGCGGTTGGTACTGTAGCCGCCCTACAAATCGATTTGTAGGGGCGGCTAGTAACACCAGCATCCCCTACAAATAGATTTGTAAGGGCGGTCTGGGAACCGTCCCTACAAATACATGATTTGTAGCCACCCTTTCATAGGGGCGGTTGGATGAGCCGCCTCTACAAACGATCAGTAGCCCCTAAAAAGTGTTTTTCACGTAATGAGTTACCATGAGAGGGTTGTGGAGGACAGCAAAGTGCTGGGAGGCCTTGAGCCACCAATCACTATAGAGAACTTAGATATAGAAGGTTACAATGGCGTAATATTTCCAGACTGGCTAATGGGCATTTCTCGTAATAATTTCCCTAATCTCGTCAGTATGTCCTTGGTAGGTTTGGCTAATTGCATCAGCCTACCACCACTTGGCCAATTGCCTAACTTGGAAAGGCTGGTTCTTAGAAGTATGCCAAGTGTTGCAAAAATTGATGAGGACTTCTGTGGTGGCACTGTTGCATTTCCTCGACTGGAGAGCTTCACCCTATGCGATATGAAAAACCTCCAAGTATGGAACACACGATATTCTTGTGGTGGGGATGATGCTGTGGGTGGATATATGTTCCCCAGCCTTCGTGAATTGGAAATAGATGGTTGTCCCAAGTTGAGGCTGAAACCTTGCCCATCGAAAGCTGAGAAGTGGACTATAAGGGAAAGTGACGGTGTAATATCATCGTGGGGTGAGAGCACATCAGACACGGGTGCTTCAACTTCCTCCTCTCCTCTGGTTACTACTCTGACAATACGACATTGCAATCTGCCTATGCATCAGTGGAGGCTGCTTCACCACCTCCCTGCCCTCCCAAATTTATGTATCTTGCACTGCAGTGATCTTGCCAGCTCACCTGAGATCACCGGATCCCTCTCCTCCCTCCAATGGTTGTCATGGACGACCAGAAGCAACCATGAGGCAGAAGTGCCAGAGTGGTTGGGTCATCTCACATCTCTAGAGAAATTGACAGTGAGCTATTTTCACGTAGATGCATTGCAGGATACAACCAAGCTTCCCAGTTCCCTACAATCGCTTGAACTAGACGATTGTGAAAGTATGACAGCACTGCCGCAGTCGGTAGGGGACCTAATGTCTCTCAAACGATTGAAAATATCATGGTGCACAAACCTGAATAATCTGCAGATCATGGGAAGCCTCACCTCTCTGCAGGAACTTCGTATCCGGTACTGCTCCAGCATCGAGTCTTTACCAGAGAGCATACAACAGCTAACCAATCTCGAAAAACTGCAAATTACTGGGTGCGCTGCATTACAGAGATGGTGTGAAACAGAGGAGAACATGATCAAGCTCGCCCACATCAAAGAAAAGGTAGAACTTCCCATACTGTTGCTCTTGTTTTGCTTTCTCATCATACCTTTTTTTTATACTAAAAGTGTTATTTTGTTCTGCATTTCTTATATAAATTTGCTAGTCTGATCTGGTCCATTTAACCTTCTAAGCTGGAGCGGGCAATGACACATGGTAAACCTAATATAAGTTCTTCTGAAGCACAGTATTAGTTTAACTATTTTTTGGGAAGAAATACATATACCCCCCGTGAACTTTACCTATAGTAAGTACTCCTTATACATGAGAGGAAAGAGAATGTTTTTTTTTAAAGATCGGCAAGAGATTTGCCGAATTATATTAGAAGAATTAAAGAAAAAAGGGATACATGCAAAACCCCTTTGACAGGGTCAACATGACCGATCTCTACGACCTTACAAGACAGGTTGTACAAAGGAACATCGACTAGAGAAAGGCCACTACACACAGAGAGACACAAGCCTGGAAACCCAATCTAGAACCAAAAGGAAGGACCTCGCGTAGAAGAAACCAGAACCAAGGCCACTGAAAGCCGAGGACATCTGCTCGGTGACTTTCCTTTCTAAGCGGATTATCCTATGTGCTTCCCACTCCATGGAGTGTGCACAATGTGCCAAATGGTATTGTTGGATATGCCTTAATTCCCCAAACTAACTGTTTGGTTGACAACCTGAATTTGCTAGTCTGATCCGGTTTATTTAACCTTCTAAGCTGGTTTTATTGCAGAGTGGCTTTGCCGGAATGCCTGCAGACTGGACGTTTGATGATTGAACCGCTAGCAAGAAAGAGAAGTGGGTGAAGTCCCAAAATCCCCGTTGCCGTGCTGGGCAGGGAGATGCCTCATTGTTGCGCCCACGGTACGTACCGTTTCCGCAACGGTAAATCTATATCGCGCTCTCAGTGCAGACTCAGTACTTGGGTGGTCAGAGTTCGAGTCCCAAGGTACTCACTCTTTATATGAAATTTTTACTATAGTTCAAGCATACAATAATTAATCCATCATAAAAATTTCACCATAATGGGACCATAGAAGTTGTAGCTATGAATTATTCTATTTAATTACAGAAAAGCATAGATCTAAAACTACAACAAAAACTTTGTACTAAAGCATACCATATTATATATTCACTGTGTAGATCTACTCATGTGGAGTCCAACAAAATTGGATTTTCTATTTTATGATTTTTCTATGATTTACTATGATTTTTTAAAGATTCAGTGGAAATAAATAAAAAAGAAAAAGACAAAACCACCGTCACTGTAGCAAACCACCGTCCAAAACCGCTTGGGGGGTTATTTGACCGGTTTTGAAAAGTTTAAGGGGTAGAAAATCCGGTTTTATAGTTTACGTTGGAGCTGTTCTTGATAAAACTGGTGTTTTGAGTTTAGCTAAAAATAAAAAAATGCTACCCAGATTTTGTATCATCCAACCAAACAAAACTTTACTAGTTAGCCTCCAAATTTAGTTTTAGCTTGTTCTGTTTTTTTTTCTTAGAAAAAAAGAGGGTCCTAACAACCCCTTAATGTCATCTTGAATTTTAGTAGAGTTAATTTTTCATGTTATAAAATAAGCCTTCAGAGATATCCCATGAGTTTTTGCATCACAAAACAGACTTTTTTTTTTGCAATGTACTCATAAATCAAACTTAATACCTTGCAGATGTCCCCCAAAAACTGCCTCTTGCAACTGGCATCTATTGGCCCCAAGAATAAACTCGCTAATCGGATGAAGAAGATGAGAGATGAACTGAAGGAGATCACAGATCAGCATTCCAAATTCAGGTTGGAGGTAGGCTCTGCTTCCAATGAGCACAAATTTCCTGATGCAAGGGAAACAGCAATGGTCATGAATGATGAAGAGGTCATAGCAGGGAGAACTGAAGAGAAAATGGAAATAATGGTTTCTTTATCTAAGAGCATTGAGTACTTGGAAAGCAGTTATTGAAGTGACTGAACCGTGACTTGGGGCTCTTGGTGGGTTTCAACTCTAGCCTACCCTAACTTGCTTAGGACTGAAAGGCTATGTTGTTGTTGTTGTTGTTTATCTAAGAGCGTTACTAAAAAGATTACCATCTTTCCCATATATGGCATTGGAAAGCCAACCATGGCAAAAACAGTTTTCAACGATACAATGTTCAATGAGTACTCTCGGATATGGATCTATGTGTCCCAGATGTTTGATACGAAGAGAATTGGCAACTCTATAATATCACAACTATCAAAAATGGAAAGTCAAATAACAGAAATGCAGATGATACATACTCGCCTTGTAGAACTATTTGCTAGAAAAAATATTCTCATTGTTCTAGATGACATGTTGGTTTGGCCATGTCCAAAGGAGACCTCCAGAGGCACCAGTGCATTGTGGAGTCCTAAGCCAAGCTAATAATATGAGGAGAGGTAGAGAAAGACCGAAATTGATATGGAGGGAGGCAATAAAAAGAGATTTGAAAGCTTGGGATATACCTAGAGATATATGTTTGAATAGGAGTATTTGGAAAGCAGCTATTGAAGTGTCTGAACCGTGACTTGGGGCTCTTGGTAGGTTTCAACTCTAGCCTATCCTAACTTACTTGGGACTGAAAGGCTATGTTGTTATTGTTGTTGTTGTTGTTGTTGTAGATGACCTGTGGGAGGATAATGATCAATTTCAGTTGGATGAATTGAAGAAGATGCTGAATGTTAGCGAGGATAGTAAGGTCGTTGTTATAGTAACCACACGCAACGAGAGCATTGCAAATTATCTTCAAACCATTCAACCCTACAAATTAGCACTATTGACAGATGGCTATTGTTGGACTATAATAAAGCAAAAGAGTGACTTTGACTCTAGATCTGATGATAAAAAACAATTGGAACATATTGGAAAGGATATAGCAAGGAAATGTGGAGGTGTGGCCTTAGCAGCTAAGGTCCATGGGCACATGTTGCGAACTTTCACTTTTGATGAATGGGAGTCTGCCAGCAAGAGTAATATCTGGAATGTATGTACTTCGGAAGAGACACATCATGTACTTTCATCTTTGAGGTTAACCTACAGCTATATGCCCTCACATTTGAGGCTATGTTTTGCCTATTGCGCAATCTTTCCAAAAGGTCAAGAGATGGTTAAAGATGATCTGATTCACCAATGGATTTCTTTAGGCTTCATAGACACAACACATGTACTCAACACTAGGCAACTCGGTGAAACATACATAACACAGCTCTTGGGGTTGTCCTTCCTTGAACATTCAGTAAGTTATCGTGTGCCTTAAATTGAATAGTTTAATTATATTCTTTGAGTACTTTAACATAATACAATTCTATAGCATCTTGAAAATACGTACATCACAATAAGAGACACTCTTTGGCAACTGTAAGAGTTGTCCCGCTGGTCTGGTGCAGTGGAAGGGACAACAAGCCAATGGTCAGGCTGTGGTTCTTGAGTGGAGAAGGGAAAGTGAGCTGACAATGAGGCAGATCCACTAGGGATGCAAGCAGGCAGGCCATGGCCAACCTGCATGCTGCCTCTCTGACTGCAACTCTGTTTTGTGGGCTTTGCGGGTGCCCACTAGCTCCATGTTGCGTTCTGCAAGTGTTCGCTGGGTTTAGTGGCAGAACCCTCAAGCCTACACCATCCTCATCCGTGGCCACTGTCCTTTGGGCTTGACTAATACACTAATTAAGGAAAGGGGAGAAATCTCAGAAGGTAGGCCATGCGCACTTGTCTCGCTTGTTCAAACCACAAGGACTGCAGGACTGGATTTGAGTTCAATGAGGAATTCCAAGCAATCTGTTTGCTTGGGCCTCGATTGGATGACAGAATAGTTCAATTTGGGGTAAGTGGTGTTTGATCTAGATGGTTTGGTCCATCTGATTGTTGGAAAAGATCAACCAGACATGATTGATGCGCCGGTGAGAGCGCGCACCTCGACCGCAGCACTACCTTCCTCCTACACCCCGCCAGCCTCAGACTTATTATGTGTTCCTACATTATCAAAACCAATGGAGAGGAAATGCTACATGTGCTTGCCTTTTATGCTCATGGGTACACATATTCACACACTGTTAGAGAGCGTAGCAAATACCAGCCTAGCTCGCTATAACCATGCGCCAGTGTCGCCATAGGCATAGGTACACCGAAGCCCACAACAAAAATTAAGGCCTTGAGTCTAACTCAACCAAAAAATTATTATGCTCCCCTAATATTAATAGTCGATGTGGGACTAAACCTAACACGTAATACTATTATAGCATGCCCAATATTTTAACGTACTTGGAGGCTACCACACATCTACCACCGTTGTTTTACGTTAGTAAATTTTTGAAGCTTTTTATTGCCTCCTATGGACATAAAAAATAACACACAACACTCACGCACACTGATACTTAAACATCATATAGCAATCATAGCCCAACCTACCACCATTCTAATAAAAAATACATACATTTGTACCCAATTCATTTCCTCATTCTATAAAAATGCTCCTGTTAGTATAATCTTATTTTTAGCCAGATGTGATAAGCTTTAGTTACTTTTCATTCCAGTTCATAGTTCTTCCCTTTGCATCATTTCTCTATGTGTTTTTGGACATGCGTTTATTACAAATTCTTTTATGTGTACTAGGTAGCGTGTTCGTGCGTTGCTACGGGATAGCTAATATTTTGTACTAAAAACACACGGATCGCACGATAAGATAACAATACTGTAAAAATTAAATATCAACGTTAAAGTGACATTTAATCCAAAAAGCAAAGTTTATAAATTTAACACAGTCACGGAGTGCGCGGCGTCGCAGGCTCACAAACTCTACTTTATAGACATTTCCGTGATGCGGTTAAGATAATGTTTTATATTGGCAAGAAGAAATCTCCGATATCCATTTCTTTCGTGCTCACAAACTAATGACTCTGGTGCAACAATGGAAAATACAAAGGAGCTATTCTCCTGAATGCGCGGAACCAACGCCACTACGATCGTGCCATCCCACGACCACGGGTATGGTATTGTTTGGCACTATTGTTCATTATTATCGCTAACTTGTTTCGTTGGTTTTATTCAAGTAATTTATGTTTGTAATTATGCAGGTGCTAATTCGATTGATCCTACATTGGCACATGAGAAAAGTGAGAAAAGTCGACAAAACTCATGGTTTTGAGAACATACACGTATAATAGTTATGAATGCCCGTGCATTGCAACGGGAAAATAATACCACGATAATATATGTACGAATGTGTGTTTACTATTACTCAAAAAAGAGTTCAGAATATTAATATTACACAAGTTTTAGTAAAGGACAGACAATTAAAATATTACTCAAGTTTTGATATGAAATATACATTACACATTTCCTAGTGTCGCCTGCACTTCTGCACCACCACTCGCCTCCCCGGCTCCCCTTATCGCCGATTGGCAGCGCTGCTCCTTGCCGACTTCCCCACTCCCCTCCCCACCCTCCAGCGAGTAGCCACCAGTGATGCTCCTTCCCTTCCTCCACATGTTTATAGCCAATCGTCATCATTACAGAAGTGTTAGTGGAGCATATACAATTAATGATAAATAAAGCATATAATTTAATAAGGGCGGGTCTGGTGCAAGCGGTAGAGTCTTACCGTCTGTGACCGGAAGGTCCTGGGTTCGAGTCGCGGCCTCCTCGTATTGCACAGGCGATGGTAAGACTTACCACTAACACCCTTCCCCAAGACCCCGCACAGGACGGGAGCTCTTTGCACTAGGTACGCCCCCCTTTAAAGCATATAATTTAAGTTTTTCTTTGAAATCAAAGCAAGCAAATTCATTCATAATAGCCATGTTCGCTACGATACTATTTTACTATATTTTGCCTATAATGTGTTTAAGATATTATTGTAGGCTTGCAAGAATTAAGAATCTATAGGAATTCCCTTCATACATCAATAAATCCATAAATAGACAAAAAAAAGTTCTTGCCCAACAAACATTCAATTAGAGAAGGTGGTAAGATCCTCAAGTTATAATGAAAAGCTACATTGTATTCCTCTTTGAAACATTCTTCACCAATGAATTAAGAAAAAAAAAAGCAGAAAATGTATGGCTAACTAGCAGGTACAAATAGGCATTTTCATTTTTTTTTTTTTTGCGAACAGGCATTTTCATATTATTACAACTAAGGATGATCAATATACTTGAAACTGGCAGGTAGCATTTCTAGGCAGCTAAAACTGAAACATGACCCTGATGCTGCTGCTGACGCTCTCATCAGTTATGATGCAGCGCTGAAGTTCCAGCTCATCGGCCAGTCTTGTGGATCCATCAATCCTTGTCCCTGCTTAGCACGAGCAATTCAGAAGCAAGAAATGCTATGTACAAAAGATAAACAGAAGCCTACTGCAGAAGACGCAGCTCCGCAGATGACCTTCTTGGGCTCTAAACAGAGGCGGCCTCATTAGGCTCTGTGCACCAGAGAAGTAGTAAAATGAAGTGTGGTTTCATTCTAAAAAAGGCAGGAAAAAGATACTGCTAAGAACTTGTAAATTTATTGCAGAGAACAGCAACCTTTTATACTACAGAGAGAACATCTATAGTACATTTCATAGCTAAGCAGTCTTGCACCACAATGCAGCATCGTTTTTAAAAAAAATACTACCATTTTGAGGGCAAAGAGCAATGCTGGACGAGCAATATATTGGTGTGGAAACTAAACAAGCGCGACGTGGATATGAACTACTCTGAACGCAGGCTGACAAATGCTCCAAGTCATGAAGTCAAAGACAGTATCAGCAGCTCTGAAGACTTACCGCTATCACCTATCAGAATGAATGTAGATGCAGTGCAAGAAACACCAAACACAAGCAGCACTACAACAAGCATGCAGTTAACATCAGCACTCGGGAAAAGACCTCGTGGAGTCTCTGTGACAGTGATTCAACCTCACGAACTCTGAAAGTCTGAAACCATTTGACACACACTCTGAACAGTGGACTGGTGAAGCAAAACAGGCTTCAAACTCTGGCAATCAAACCTATTACCTATGAATCCTCTTTGAATTCTTGCAAACACTGCACAATGGAAGGACTGGCTCAAGCAAGCAATAAAGCATCTCCAGTGATTCAAGGAAATACCCATCCAGAAACTCTAAATTCCTTTCATGCTTCAAATCAAACTGAGTTCACTTTTATCTACTCAGATCATCTAGAGTGGTACAACTATTTTTATGTTTCAGAAAGTAAGACCATAAGAGAAGCTGCTCTCTGCAATTGACATGGTCAAACATGAGTTTCCTAGGATTATGAACTGAAGTCCACCAACAGTTGACGCGCTATAATGCAATTTAAGCTTGCAGATTGTTGTCACCTACAATGCAAATATTATGAATAACCCACAATGCATTATTTAATCTCCGATGTTAAAATAATGGGAATCCCCATAAAAGGCTGGTCTGATAGCATGCATTGAACACAAAGAGTAGACCAGCTAACATGTAAAAAAAAAAGGGTGTACCCAGTGCAGAGAGCTCCCGCTCTATGCGGGGTCTGGGGAAGGGTGTTAGTGGCAAGCCTTACCGTCGCCAGTGCAATGCGAGGAGACCGCGACTCGAACCCGGGACCTTCCGGTCACAGGTGGTAAGACTCTACCGCTTGCACTAGGCCTGCCCTTCAGACCAGCTAACATGTGAGGAAAATAATAATGATCCTTGGTTTTTTAGAATGAAAGCTGCTGTAATGTTTTGAATATATTTTACTCATTTTTTAAATCATAAAATCCATATTCATGTCAGACCAGCAGACTTGGTTCCGAAACAAATGGCAAGACAAGCAACTAACAAAACTGTACCATTTAAAAAAATCAACAGGAAATGCTCTGACTGGAGAATTGAAAAATGAAAGTAACTAGTTCTCTTTAGTGTGCCATCACCAGTAACATATAAGGAAAACACCAGACATACAAATTACAGTGAATTTCATCGTCCATGTGGATATTCAAGTAACTATTTTCATCCTCCCTTTAGCTATTAAAGACATAAGTGAAAATCCCTGGTCGACTGTAGTAGGTGGGTTCCTGAAAGATTGGCAAAAAGGATAATGCCTGGAAACACATAAGGATATTGGGCCATTTTTTAGGAAATTTATGTGCTACCTTGACGATGATTTCACATGAGTGAATCTGAGGCCCGTTAGTTACTGAACTGCTGCTCAATGCATTCTCTAAGATAAGACAGTGAAATGAAAGAAATACAGAACCATGTACACCACTGCACAAGTCTCACAAGGCAATACAGAACCTTCCTCACCTGTTTGTGCATGCAAAACCAGTTTTGGACTTCTGGTTACCGGTGGCTAGTGGGCTGTATTTCTAATAGCTGTTACGGTGAGGTTGATTTTTAATTTATGTTTGATCAATCGTGATTATATTCCCTGTGCGAGACAATAAAGAACAAGCTGACTGCAGGCAGCAAAGTAACATGCATTGTTCAGCCATTCAATCCTATCATTGGTCATTTGCAGAATTCCAAAACATTCTGAACATAAGGGAGTGAGGCCAAACCTGGATCTTTTGTTGTTGCCTCTCCAATGTCGCAGCGAGGAGGGAGTATAGGAGAAGCGCAGCGCCACTGTTGCGTCGAGGAATCAGTTGTAGTATCAAATCAGTGGTAGTAACAAATTAATTAAACGATAATTTTGATATTGACCTCCTGCTTCAATTACTGAAATGTTAACATACTTCTTTAGATCAGGATACAACTTTGCCAAGTCTTCATTCACAAAGTCGTGCAACTCTGCAGCAACTATAATCAGAGGCCACGGGCACAATAATTACTCCCCAAATCCCCAATTAGTAACCTCCTCACAAACACTAACAGAGAAACAGTAGATTGGCAGCAGCAGCAGCAAAGATACCGTTGGCCTGACCACATGGGCAAAGCAGATCAAAGCACGCCAAGGTTGGGAGGATGGGAAGCACAAGGGCTAGGACACATTCAGAGCAAAGTATATCAAACCACACAGAACAGCAAACGCAGATCCAGTAAAGGACATTGGGCGTGCACATGTACGCCTCGTAACCTTAGAAAGGGATCAAAGTTAGTAGGCATAATACATTTATACACTTGTAATCAGATCAGATTCGAATACAAACAGCCAGGGTTCATACCTGTTGGGTGGTCGTCGCCGGCGAAGGGCCCGACCAAGACCTGAGCACCTGGCGTGCGCCGGCGGCGCGAAGCAGCAATGGTGGCAGGATGCGGGATGGCGGAGGGCGGCGGCGTGAGCGCGACAGGGCATGGGGCCAGGGTTCGGATGCTCGGTTTCGCACAGCACAAAGGGAAGAGAAGGGGTGAGCATACCTGTTGGGTGCTCGTCACCGGCGAAGGCCCGACCAAGACTTGAGCACCTGGCGTGCGGAGGCGGCGGTGTGAGCGCGACCGATCATGTGATCCTCGGAAGGAGCGCGATTGGAGGCAGCATCTCGCGAGGGCAGAGAGCATGATTGGAGCCTGGTGGACATCCGGTTTCACCGCGCGTCCTGGTCCACGCGCGGGGGAGCGTGCGCGCGAGCGCCAGGGAAAAGAGGACGTTTGGGTCCACCGCGCGAAGGAGCGTGCGAGCGCGCCGGGGGAAGCGAGCGAGCAAGCGAGAGCGTGCGACGCCGCCAGGGAGAAAGATAACGAACCAGGGTAGCACGCCGGGAGCCTCGCCGAAGCACCGTGGACCGGCCGCGCCACCTCCTGCCCGCGGGGTCCACGTCCGCGCGTACCGTGGCCGCCTGGGGAAGCTCGCGTGCTAGGGCCGCGGCTTTCGCACCGCCGGGTCCGCGCGCTACCGTGTCGTCTGGGCTGCGCGCCGGCTTCGCGTGCTCCTATGCCGCCGATGCTGCACACTACCGGGGTCGCACGCCGGGCTGTCTGGCCTCTTCCGCGGCGCCTCCACATGTCGGGGCTCGTGTGTACCTCCTCCGCGCGACGTATGGGGAGAGAGGAGTAGAGGAGGACCTGGTCGCGCCAGAGGCCTCAACCGCGCCGCTAGAGTTTGCCCTCGCCGGTGCCCCTGTGGTAGCGCAGCACAGGGTCGGGCCACCGGAGCAGGGTAGATGGAGGAGTGTAGCGCGCGTCGCGAATCGGAGCCGGCGAGGGCGGAGCGGCGGCTTCGCGGCATCGGCGGCGTCGTGGCTACCAGCGATGGCAGCGCTGCCTCGAGGAGTGGGGGCCGGAAAACCCTAGCCTCGTTGGGGTAGGGCGGCCATGGAGTGCGATGGCGTGGGCGAGCGCAGTGATGGAGCGGCGGCGCGAGGGCAGGGAGAGAGAGGGAGCGTCGGCGTGCGTTGCTACGGGAGAGGCGGATCGGACGCGTGGAGGCGGCGACGGCAAGGTGGCCGGGCGCGGCATCCGTGCGCGCTGCGGCCAGGGGAGAGGAAGAGGAGGTGGATGCGGAGCGGTGGCGGCGGGCGGGAGCTGGCGTCGGCGTGGATCGGACGCACGGTGGGCGGGGGCGGTGATTGCGGCGTTTTAGCGATTTGCGCGTGGATGGGAGGCGGGGATCGCTGGGTAGACGGAATAAATATCGTACAACAAAAAAAATATCTATTTTTTATTCTTTTTAGTTGTATAAGAAATAGCTATAGTATAATACTTGCATAGATTTTTCGTTTTTATCTTTACTTGGTTCATGATGGACTTTGGTTGTCAATTGTTATCCCAATTTCACCCTTCTGCATCATGCCTCTACGTGTGTTTGGCCTGTTTAATTGAAACCTTAGTTCAAGCTCTATATTTATCATCAAAATCAATATCATCATCGCTTTCTTTCTTTTTTTTCTTTTGAAAACGCAGGAGAGCTACGTTTCATTGTATTAGAGAGATGAAGGGGATGTCCCCTCACTCATACGGGGACCAGTTATGAATAGATGATCTGCATGGTGACACACATCGTGGATGTAAACCTTGAGTTGTTTTTTTCTATATTAAGGGCCCGTTTGTTTCCACTTCTCCTGGCCACGCTTGGATTATAATCTAAGTGGAGATTTTCTCGCTTCTCACTTCTCGCTTCTCGTAGTTTAAATCTCTGAAACGGCTTACCACATAAGCGAGAATCGGTGGAAATAAGCAAAGCGTTTTACGGGATTCTCGCTTATTTCCACCAACAACCGGCTTATAAGTGGAAACAAACGGGGCCTAACAATGGTAATTATTGATGGTACTGCTCCCACCGGAAGCGTTGAGTTTCGAATTGGACACGTGGCTATTATTATAATGGTTGGTCCGATTCTCCTAGCCATAAGAGATGAAGCTAGACTATGTTTTTCTTTATTAAAAAAGATGCATGATTATTCTAAAAAAAATATGCATGATTAAACTAGTTACCTATACGTGAGAGATCTGCTATTATTGATGGTACTGCTCCCACCGGAAGCGTCGCCGATTACAGAAAAAATCTCTCTTTTCATCCGCTCCCCCTATTTGCTTGTACCGGGCATTTGGCAGATATGCGTCGATATGCGTCTGAACTCCTCCACGCTTTCACTAAGGGTACATACAACTCTGGACTTGTGCAACTAATAGATTCCTTTCTCGATGGCTACGTCTCGCTTCAACATCTTGCTAGGCGGAAGGATACGAAGTCTAGCTTCAATGCGATTCCTAATGCCTCCCTTTCCAATTGTATATGCATGCATCTCTAGCTAAATTACTTACCGACGATTTCACTATCCATTCTTGATCTACCCTCTTTGGCCCCATTCGGCTTACTCCATATTCGGCTTCTTTTTTTTAGCCGGAACAATGTTTCTCTCTCACAATAATTCAGCCAGAACAGTGTTTTTCAATCAGTTTTAGCCAAAATTCTGCCAGCCGAACGGGGCCAATTGTCGCTCTACTCTATGATGAAACAGGATGAGACTCAACACAATGGCCATGCACACATAACATGATATTTCTGTTTGCGCCCTAGAGTCGTATATATAGATTAGAATTCCAGATGTATGTGTGTTATGTACAAGGACATTGATTCGCAGTAAGTCTACTATTCATCACTCGTCTTAAAGTTTTCGTCCTCGTATTGTACTGTCATCGCTATGAAGTAAGGTAAATGTAGCATGTACGTATCTATATTCCTTTTCCTTTCTTTCTTTTCTGCTTTTAAAAGAAATAGAGGAAAATGACCCATACCAAAGTTTTGTCAAATAATGTCCTGCCCCGAAAAACATAAAAAAAGATATTTTATAAAGCAAATACAGCGCCCCGCGCTCCTCGTATATCGCGACCGGTCGCGGTTTAACTGTCTCCCATCTCCAAAGTACAGCCAACTAAGAACGTTTAGGGTGCCAACAAAAAAAAAATGTCACGTGGACAATATATAGTGGCGTAAATTTCTTGCTCCAGTTAACAACTCGCGAGCATAAAACCGAGTGTAAGAAAAAAAAAAACTCTATCCCATCGCCCATCTCACAGCCCAGCCCAGCCCAGCCCAGCCGCCGCGAATCCGTGTTCATCTCCCCCACTCGATCGGCAACCGCGAGAGCCGACCCTCCGCTTCCCACCAAAAACCCTAGCCATCCCAGGTTCCTCCGGCCGCATCGCCGCCGACCGCCGACGATGCCTCCCAAGGCCAAGAAGGACGCCGCGCCTGCTGAGCGCCCCATCCTTGGACGCTTCTCCTCCCACCTCAAGATCGGGATCGTAAGCCCAATTCCATCCCCCTCCCCCACGCACACTCCCCTCCCCCTAGTTCTACTTGTAGCCGCTGCGATTTGCTGGATCTCGTAGCCGTTCTGGGGCACCTCGAATGGACCGAGCGAGCTCAGCGCGGCTGTGGGGCTCGCCTGACGTTCTGGGTAGTATCTACGGGCTCTGAGCTAATGAGTTGTGGATGCCTGGATGGGAGTGTTAGGTTGTGATTTCGTGGTTAATTGATTCGAGGCACGCGGTATGCTTGCTGCCCCTGGTGCACGGAGATATTCGCTTCAGAGGCTCGGATTGTTGTTGGCACGGATTTACCTTATCCTGCTATCGTGTTGTTCCTTGGAAGTTGGATAGTGAGTGCCAGGTGTGATCGAATGGTTATTATTGGTTTCTGTGCTTCTTGTTTTTTTTACTTATGGTTGTTGAGGATATGACTTGGCATAATAGCACTGATACATATTTTTGTTGTGGTGTGCACGTAGCATATATCTGGCAGTAATTCTGTATGTTTCTCTTGTAGCTATAGCTATTGTGGTGCTGTACTGCTTCCTTTAGTGGCATGTTAGAGGCCTAGGGCATTTGTGAGTCTTATATACTCCGTCCAATCTAAATTATAGTTCACTTTAGCTTTATCCTAACTTTAACCAAGTTATAGAAAAATGCATCAAATTAGTTTCATTAATATGTCTTGGTAGTGCATTTATTTGAACTTGTAGATGTTAATACATTTTTTTTCCAAAAACTTGGTAAAAGTTAGAGATGTTTGACTTATGACAAAGCTTAAGTCAGCTATTGTTTTGGAACTATCATGGCTTCTCAAATCACAATGCCCTACCTTTAGATTGCATGTGTTGGTCACTCTTTAAGCTACGAATGGTTCAATTGTTTGGTCATTCTGCGCTGAGTGCTGACTATGCATCAAGTTTCGTGCTCAAATGTGATTAGCTCGATGGCAAAATTACATTTGTATTTGGCTATAATCCCATCACCGGCCGCTTGATTCATTCACGTTTGTCACTGATAAGATGGAAATGTAAGTCAGTAAGATGAGGCCTAATTCAGTTTTCGGATTGATATTTCTGCAGGTTGGGTTGCCAAATGTTGGGAAATCAACTTTTTTCAACATAGTAACAAAGTTGGCAATCCCAGCCGAGAATTTCCCTTTCTGTACCATCGAACCAAATGAGGCGCGTGTGAATGTTCCAGATGAACGGTTTGATTGGCTTTGCAAACTTTACAAGCCAAAGAGTGAGGTTTGTTTCTTTTCTTTACTCATATTCAGTGGCATAGACAATGGGGGGAGGGGGCTCATATTGTAATGAACTAGCTTCTGAGGTTATGTTTCAGATCATCAGATGTAAAATGACTGTTCAAATCGTGTTTCATGTGCATTGTGGTCATTGAAATTCTGTGCAGGTGCCTGCGTATCTGGAAGTAACTGACATAGCTGGGCTTATTAGAGGCGCTCACGCTGGGGATGGCCTGGGCAATGCATTCCTCTCGCATATACGTGCTGTTGATGGAATCTTTCATGTCCTAAGTACGTTTTTGTTCTAAT
The DNA here is from genome assembly GCA_904845875.1 of Miscanthus lutarioriparius. Lineage (NCBI taxonomy): Eukaryota > Viridiplantae > Streptophyta > Magnoliopsida > Poales > Poaceae > Miscanthus > Miscanthus lutarioriparius. The sequence continues at coordinate 54,464,730 of CAJGYO010000013.1, forward strand.
GTTGTTAATGTTGGTATTTAGTATTCTAACAAATTATTATGCATTATTTTAATCAACATCTACTGCTGTGTTGCAGATCATGCATTTGGTTTTTAAGATACCGTCAGTCTTATAGTTGTTCGATTGATCTAATGCTTCTTTAGTCTGTACTACATATAAACTAGAAGTTTACTCTGATATTAAGTGAAAATAGGGCTACCATATTGCTTCATTTTGTGGCAAACAACATCTGTGATAAGAGTGATAATCAAAGAAGCTGGCAACTGTGTATTCTTATCAGTATATATGTTATCTATTCACAACATGTGCATAGCTGTTTGAATAATTGGTTTAGCATCCTTTCCCTTTTTGTTTCTCGTTGTGTGCTGATAGCTCGTAATTGTTGCTAGTAACTTTGTATTACAGATAAAAAATGATAAATATTTTGTAGTTCTAATGGACCCCAAAATGACTAGTCCATGTAATTCACTTCGCAAATTTATGTTCTTTAGCAAGGTTTAGTTACTAACTAATTAATTACACATCATTTTGTTGTATCTTTATTAACTAATCGAGTGTTGCATACGGTTTTCAGGAGCATTTGAAGACGCAGAAATTACGCATGTTGATGATACAGTAGATCCTGTTAGAGACATGGAAACTATTAGTGAAGAGCTCAGACTAAAGGTTTCATTGGATTTTGTTGATTTGCAACATCAGCTGTACAACATTTAAATCTTCTTTTGACGATGTTCTATTCTATTTTCTGTGCAGGATATAGAGTTCATGAAAAACAGACTTGAGGACCTTGAAAAGTCAATGAAGAGGAGCAATGATAAGCAGCTCAAAATTGAGCATGAATTATGTGAGAGGGTGCGGTATTAATTACTTCAATTCTTCCGCATAACTATGGGTCTTTTAGCAGCCTTAATAAAATATAATTGAAAATGAAAATTCTTTATCAGTAACTTATGTTCCTTCCCTTCCCTGGACAGGTCATAGCCCATCTTGAGGAAGGGAAAGATGTCCGTTTAGGAGATTGGAAAGCTGCTGACATTGAGATCTTGAATACATTCCAGCTACTTTCAGCTAAGCCAGTTGTCTATTTGGTATGAATTTCTTCTTTCTGTGCACCCATTCTATTAGTCAATAGTCTACCATGAGAAACTTTGAAGTTCAAGTTGTCCATGGTTTTTAGCTTGGACTGGCGTCATATTGGGTTTAGGAAAAAGATACTTTTTATGCATGCCTTTCTAGTTGAACATATTTTACATGTTTTGTTATGGCCTATCACCTTCTTGCATGCACTCTGTTCTGTTTCCTTGTATCTATATTTCTGCTGCTGGTTGTATTGGAGCTTTTACTCGATACCAGTATTAGTTCCTTAGTTTGCCTTGAATGGTTCCATAATAATTATCCTTGTATTGTATGATGCATTATTATTTGTACATGCGCAGTAAGTAATAACAAAAGAAAATGCATATTTTTCATTTGTGGAACCAACCAATTTCAACCAAATCAGTTTAAATTAACCATTTGATGAGACCATTTGACCCTTTATGATAATTGAAATGAGTACGCTACAACTTGTAACTGTAGATGGCCTTTTACAATGGCTTGGCTGACCATTAAATGACTTGGGAGCTGTACCGATTTCTTTTTTGTGCAGGTGAATATGAGTGAGAAGGACTTCCAGAGAAAAAAGAACAAGTTTCTACCCAAGATACATGCTTGGTATTGTTTCTCGAAGACTGTTTCCAAAGTGCTAGTTTTTGCCATCCAAGTGACAACCCTAGATTCTTGGCATTTGTTGCACAACCAAATGACATGTTTTAAAATCTGGATCCTGCTTTCTGGTAGAGATTGCTCCACACTGGCAAGTTAGTCCCACATCAGCTGCTATTTTAGAGCCACATCATATCTGTAAATGGAACTTAGATTTAAGAAAGCTTGTTTTTTGGTTCATGGTGGATCTTTGTGATATACTTGTACAGTGGACCACAATATCCAGGTTAAGTGACATGTGCCATATGACTATTTTTTTTACATTTGAACCCGCCTTATGTGAAACACTCTTCCTAAATACATTGCAATTTCCTTATGTTATAGATCTTAGTCATGTTATATCTGTTCTAAGCCACTTTACTGGTCCAATAATGTGATATATATTCCTTGGTAATGTATGTTATGTGCTTGCTGGTATTATAGCACACATAAGCTGATATACTTTTTTTCATCAGGGTGCAGGAACATGGTGGTGAAACCATACTTCCTTTCAGCTGTGCTTTTGAACAGAAACTAGTGGATATGCCAGAAGATGAAGCTGCCAAATATTGTGCCGAAAACCAGATAACAAGGTAAGTTAATTCACACTTTTGATACTGGAGTTGGTTAGCTTGGTCATGCTAAATGCTTCAAATGATGCTATGGACCTATGTCATGAGGTGACAGTTTCTACAAGGACATACTAACATCTTAAAATACATGTATGTTATTTCTATGATTTATGGAATTCAAAATTTGAGAAGCTGGAATGTTCATCGCTAAGACAAATATCATGTTGAAATAATTCTTCTATACAAGGCGAATATTTGTGAAAGAAAAAAACATTTTTCTAACTGTCAATTGTTCGACAACTTTCCGAGTTCTCATTGGTTCTAAATTTCAACTAAAATATTATCTATTATGCCCTGCAGCATGATCCCAAAAATTATCAAGACTGGTTTTGCAGCAATTCATCTGATATACTTTTTCACTGCTGGTCCTGATGAGGTACTTGTTCTTTTCGGTGCAGCATAATCTATCCTTTTGTTATGTGTTGCTAAAATAGTAAAACAGTACTACAGAGTTGCCTATCAAATTGTAGTATTCTTCATGTGCTTTTCATTGAACTTTAGTAATTTCTTTCGCTGTTTTGAATATTTTTGAAAAGTTGTGCAAATAGTTGAAGTTGAAACTTGAAAGATCATTTCTATGTGCACTTTTCCAGTAGGAGAATGTGATTTGAATTATCTGGTTCAGCAACAAATGTGATTTTTTTGTTCAGGTAAAGTGTTGGCAGATCAGACGTCAGACTAAGGCTCCTCAAGCCGCTGGTGCAATTCACACTGATTTTGAAAGGGGCTTCATATGCGCTGAGGTAACCTCTGCTATTTAAGTAGTGGCTATAGTTTTTAACTATTGTGATTTGCATAAGCTATAAGTTAAACGGGACCAGATTTTGGATAGCTGTCCTACTCGATGACCATTTTGATTGTTTGTGAATCTAGATGCTTTTAAAGTTACTCAATTTGACTTCTTGGTAATTCTGTCTATGATATCTATTTATCAGCACCCCCTCCATTTTTTTTGATGTTCATACTTGTGCACACTTTTAGTAAGGAAAAATACAAGATAATACATGCCCATTTAAAGCCAGCAATAGACCAATGAACTGATTTGAATCTTGTAGCATTTATGTATACTATAAATGAGGTATGGCTGTGTCCGCAGGAGCACTTTAGAAATAATATGTAGTTTCTGGCATGTCTTCTAGAAAACATATAGCATCCGATTCCTGTTGCAATTTTTCTTTTACCTTGACACTATAAATGTTTGGATATATACTAGCTGATGAGGCCAGTCTTTTGGCATTGTTTACTCTAGCTCTATTCATGTTTGAACAGTATAGTTTCATATATGATTGTTACTTCTACTTTTGTGGGTCAGGTAATGAAGTTTGAAGATCTGAAAGAACTGGGCAGTGAATCTGCTGTTAAGGTATACACTCCTTCCCCAAGGACATTCTTGTTAAGTGCCGTACTTTTTCAGCCAACGAATAGTACTATTCTTTCACAACAAATCAGCCAACAGTACTTTCAGCCATGGTTTATCAGTCAAGCGAACAGGGCATTGAATTTCGAATGTGTGTGCTGTAGGCTGCTGGAAAATACAAGCAGGAGGGGAAAACCTATGTGGTTCAGGACGGGGACGTCATCTTTTTCAAATTCAACGTGTCTGGTGGCGGGAAGAAGTGAAAAATGTATGAAGATGATAGCATCAATAGTGTATTACATCTTACCCCCGAATTTCTCGTTCAACAGTGTGTTACATCTTGCCCCCTATTTCTACATTTTTGAGGTCGCTAGCCAGTAGCCAGGTTCCGGTAACTCAAGCTTGTACAACGAGGCTCCATACTGTTGAAGGATTGTAATGAAATAACATGCACGGTTGTATAACTTGTGCTTGAGCTCTCGCTGTTACCAGAAGCTTAGAATCGCCTGAGTTTTGTGGGTTCGGTTTTGCCTTGTTCATTGTGTAAGCTGGTCGAACTGCAAATGATTTATTGCTTGTGGACGGACCAAACATGTATCAAGTAATAGTTGTAGAAGCTATGTGTGGCCCCCTCTTTGTGCCTTGGTTGCCCTCATGGGCCTTGCCCATCCTGGAAGAGTGGCGCAGACAGTGGCGCCGGTGCCAATAGGGACTTTAAAGATCGAGAGAGAGAAAAGTTTTTGGAGCCTTTCAAGTTTCAACTAGCTCAAACTGATTTCGGATTTGCTAGTGTCTGGACATCTGATCCAGCCGGTGCACGTGCAACGAGCGAGTGAGCGACCTAGCAGCGTCGGACTTGCGAGTGAGTGCCCAGTGGGCTCTTGCTGCCACGGATGTCGTCGTACCACGTGTGAGGACTGCTCACGCCCCCTCTCACTTCCCACGCACATTTCATTTGGAACACCTTATCAATTTTTGAAACTTCTAGATGCAACACTTGCAACATACAAAAGGAGACAAATGAAACACGAGTCTGAAAAACATTTGGAAACCGTTGTAAACATACACAACATTTAGATAAAACACTTGCAACATATGTGTGATAACATACGCAACATCTAGATCAGCACATTTGCAACATACGTCTGAAAACACAGATAAAATATTGGGAACAGACGCTTGCAACATACGTATACAACCATTGCAACATATGCACCATCCGATCTACTTTTGCAACATCCGTACAAAACACTTGAAACATACGTCTAAAACACTCGAAACATAGGCTTGCAATATGTTTGAAAACACATGAAACACTTGAAACACGGCGTCGCCGCCGCGCGCCATGGCCTACTTGGTGGGGAACTGCGATGCCGCAGGCCTCCCCTTCCTACCGACAGCGCGAGATGGATAGGGGCGCAGCCACAGGTGTGGGCGCAGGCCTCCCCTGTCTCCCCCTCCGCGACGGGTGAGGTGGATGGGGGCTCGGCGCTGGATGATGACGTGGCGCGGTCGCCAGAGCATCGCGGGAAGGGTTTAGTTGAAAATCAAAGCATCTTGTTCTGTTCCGTTTAGATACCAGGGCTTTGGAACTGATGATGTATTTTGACAACCACCACCAATTTTGGCTCTCTTCTTGGCTAAAATGCGCTAATAATACTGTTCTTTGATTTCTCTATTTCAGTGCATGCAGCAGAATACACGCAAAGCGCAGTGTTCTTTTTATTGCAAGCATATCCCACACACGACACACATTACTATGCATCCACACAACAGTGATTTTTTTTTTGAGGAAAATTACGGGATCACGACACTGACGGGCCTATCGAAGATCCAGCTAAACGGGACAGACGTGGGCTTCTTCTGGGCCTGGGCCGCCCTATCATGGGCCTTCTCCTCCATCCTCCGGATCTTGCGCGGCAGCCCGCACACGTAGTCCCGCGCGCGCCTCCCCTCGCCGGAGAGCCCCGCCGCGAGGTCCTCCACGCGCCACTGCCGTATGAGGTGCTCCAGGATGCCGCGGTAGTCGGAGGCCGTGTACACGCCGGTCTGTTGCGCGGCGGCGGCGTAGTGCGCGTAGAGGTCGGCGTCTTGGCCGTCGGTCATGAGCGCGGCCGGCATGGTGATCCGGCGGCGCATCATGTAGCCCAGCGCGCGCACGGCCGCGTCCGGGTCGACCTCGAAGAGCTTGCCGACGATGCGCGTGTAGGCCGCCTCGTGCCGCTTCTCGTCGGCCATGATGGCGCCGCAGACGCGCGCGAGGACGTGGTCGCCGTGCGCGCCGACGTGGCGCGCCGTGTTGCCGTGCGAGATCGCCGTGGCGCGCTCCTGGAAGGCGACGTAGATGAAGCCGTGGTAGGGGCTCCTGGCGGCGTTCATGGCCATCCCGGAGGCGATGAGGAGGTGCACGGTGCGGTCGACCTGGCGCATGTCGACGCGGCCGGAGAGGTACATGTAGCGGCTGAGCGCGTCGCCGTGGCGGTTCTCCTCGGCGGACCAGCCGCGGATCCAGCGCGCCCAGGCGGTGGCGTCGGCGCCCGTGAGGTCGCGCACGGCCTCGAAGCGGTTGGGCACGCTCTGGTACGTGGGCAGGGCCTCCTCCGTGATCATGTTGCCCACCAGGCAGACGAGGTGCGCGTCGGGCACGCCGGCCGCCCGCGCGCGGAGCTCGCGGCACGCCGCGTGGAAGCCCTCGTCTCCCAGCGCCGCCGGGTCCGGGAGAAGGTCCGACGGCTGCCACGCTTCCTCTGCCGGCTTCAGCAGCGGCAGCACGTGCGCCTCCGCCCACGGCTCCAGGTGCGCCAGCACTTCCAGCTTCTCCGGAGCCAGGTACCCCATCCATTCCTCCTCTTCGTCCTGCTTGCCCCGCCGCTTGAGGACAGGCGGGACAGGGGCGGCCATGGTCATGGCCCCCCTGCTGCTATGACTGCTCCTGCACCTCCTGCACTAGCACGTACGCGCTCAACGTTCATGACATGCATGTCGTTGACATACATATGAGACTGCACGTACAAGATTTAATTTGTCCTACACGAGACAGTATCGGAGGACAATACAGTACTCCTTCATTCTAAGTTTTAAATCGTTCTGACCATCCTAGATGTGCAATTTTTGCTATAGAAACATTATGGAGGTGTTTGGGACTAGCTCCACAAACTCCACCATAGAGCAGCTCTATAAAAAAACTGAAGTGCGTGGAGCTAAAATCGTTTGGCTAAAAAAACGTAGAGCGGAGCTGAAAAATGTGGAGTTGAGCAGTCTTAAACACCCATGTCCAGATACACACTAAAAGCTATGTATTAAAAAAAACGAAACTGTCTTATGAAACGGAGGGATCGAGTAGTAGATTGAGAAACAAAAAAAATTAGAACAGACTTATTATAATAACGAGTCACACAAATTAAACACGTTGTTAGTAGATCGATACGTATAACGCATGGAGTGTATGTACCAGTTGATTATCCGTGGGAGGGCGTCTCGTGTTCTTGCAGATGATGCAAGTTTGAAGGAGTAGTAGTTTTGTTTAGTATTTGCTGATTCGCAGGGCACTCCGTGTCCAGGCATCGCAAGAAGTGGTGTTGTTGCCATCATCATCCTCAGCTCGCTCAAACTAGCTTATAGCACACTATGTATATATGTGTGCGAATTGAAAGGACAAGGTGGTATAGGAGGGTAAAGCTAGTAGCTAGATCAGATGCTGCTAGGGTTCACTGAGATGTGCGGCATAGGCCGACCTGTAGCTATCTATTTATGGAGCATGATAGATAGAGCGATGGCCTAGCCGCTTCCACCTCGCTGCTGGTCGCTAGAAGTGTGCGGAGTCACAATGTAGCTTACTTACGCCGTCACCACCGTGACCTGGTACCATACAAATCGGTTGTCAGTTTTAAATTTCCAGCCACGAACCTCTTCACCAGTGTTCTATAACTTTAAGTGAGTTTGACACTTGACAGTGTGACAACAATATTTTCCGCGAGACCGCACAACCATTGCTACACAAATAATTTCGTGAGACACTGGCCTCAGATTAGCAGAGGTGGACACAATAGGGTGCCACCTCCATTAATCGTTGCTAGGGTACGCAGCTGAGCGTCCGCCTCGGTTGATGGTTAACGGAGACGGCCGCCTTTACACAACCGCCTCCATTAATGGTCTATTAACGGAGGCGGACAGCTTAAGTCAGCTGTCTCAGTGAATAGATTAATAGAGACGGTGTTGCTAAAACGACGTCATCTGTTAATGGTCTATTAACGGGGAGGCGGCCGTCCTTGGGATGCCCGCCTCTGCTAATCCCTGCCTATAAAGGTAGCTCCGCACCACCCACATCTTCTTCCTCCACGAGCTCACCCTTTCATTTTGACAGGGTTTGAAATCTAAAACTCCAAAAAAACACCATTTTTGGGGGAGGAGTTTTGCTCTTCGATTCCTTGAAGGAGGACACCGTAGGAGGTTGCTATGCGCTCCGTATCCTTATTCTGCTCTTTTTCATGTTTCGGGTGATCTAGATCTAGATCTAGAACTAGATCTATGGTGGAGGAGAGAGAAAACAAATCTGGTTCTTCATTTGCTTGAATTTCTTTGTAATACCGCTATACTTATGTTTTGTAATGTTAAGGCTGTCTTTAGTTCAACTTAAATTAAGGCTGTGTTTGGTTCAATTCAACTTCTGAAAAGTGCTTCTGTTAAAAAATGCTAACCAACATGTGGAGCCTGAAACTGCTTTTCAAGACGCAGGATATCATCATCTCATAATATCCATCCCAATTCCATCCAATTCATAACACACTACTACAAAAATGTTTTTGGAGATAACCCATTTTATTTTCTGTGGTGGTTGAAAATGGCACCCACCTCCAGAAATAGTCAAGGGGCTCAATATAATGGATGCAAGCCCAAAGCCAACCTCTAGAAACCAATCTTCACAGGCATGCGTCTTAAAGAAAGCCGCCTAAAAAAATAGGGATATCTTCACAGGCACTTCAAGTAGATTTTCTAAGGGGTTTCTGATGAGAAACCACCTTTCAAAATAGTTGCCACCCAAGTAATCTATAACATTTTCATATATGAAGTCGAGTGTGAACAAACTTTATATCAAATTATAGAGCGAGTGATGAGATCAAAAGCTTTGTTGTTGATAGTCTTAAGATTTGAGATTGTTTAGAAGCCCAGATATTCTTTCTCAGATTTTGAAATCCAAAACCTTGAATTTTCAAAACACTTGGGATGGACACACTCTATAATGGGATCTATTTCTAGTTCACAACTTTTCATTTAAAACCGTGTAGTGTCAAATGCGCACTACAAAATTTGGGAGGGTGAATACAAAATAATATTATATTTATTTATATTATAGTCAAAAGTGATGTATATGATTGTGAGATAGTAAGGAGGCAGGTCTCAGGTTATCCTAAGAGCACACTCGCGTGAAAGATCACGTTACATATGACTTATGGTCCGCGATTATGGTGGTTTGCTAATGGGGCAATCCTAGTTTTTTTTGCTATTTTTAGTGTTGCTTTTTCTTTTGTGAAAATCAGTATTAAGAGGTTGACCTCCAAGTCGACCGCATCTAGAACTTGATTTTCAAAGGCAGTTGGCTCACTCATCAAGGGGTAGTTTGTTACCGTCTCTGAAATGTGAAAACCATCCATTTTCAGATAATTTCATATAGGGCCGAGCAAAAAAAACTATCTTTGAAAATCGATTTCACTACATCAAAAAATGCTTTCGTAGTAGTGCATCAAGTGAGACATGAAAACATGATTCTAATCGTGCATAAGCTATGGTAATAGGTCAGGTTCCAATTAGGCTGGTAGGGAGGATCGGACTCATCAGTCAATGCAAGGTATGGATCGAACTTAATCGAGGTATGTATGGATCGGACTCAATCAATGCAAGGTAGGGATCAACTCAATCAATGCGGTAAGGCTAGCGTTCGAACGTCCGAACGCAGCTCCCGGGTCCCATGCCCTCATCGCATCTCACGCACCCCATCCCGTCCCCATCCAAAGCCAGCGTTCGGAACCACGCCCCGCGTCCGCACGGCGGAACCATGCCCCGCGCCCATCCCGTGCCCGCACGATGGAACCATGGCCAGCGCCCATCCTGCGCCCACATGGCGGAACCGCGACCCCTTTCTGGGCTCGAGCAGCGTTAATGCTCCCCGAGCGGGCATGGCGGCGCTCGACCTCAACTCCCATGGCCAAGAGTGGCCCGGAATGGTAGGCTATGAGGGCCACCTTCTCTCCGGCCCGCTAGGTGGAGGGATCGACGGCAGCATGGGTCCCCCTCCTGTTCGTGTCCACAGCGGTAGTCGTACCCTCGACTTACGCACGGTTCGCACTGGCGTTGGAGGAGGCGCCACGGCTGCTCGTGCCTTGTCGTCTTCCTCTGGTGGTGGCCGTGGACCTCCGTTGCCTCCTATGACCGCCGGCGTGCGCGCCTCGCGTGGATCTACATCCGGTGCGCCTGCCGAATCTAGGAGCCGCGGTGGACGTCGATGACCCGCGACGTCAGCTGTTGCGGAAGATAACTTAGATGTCAAGAACCCAAATGAAGCTGATGATGACGAGATCCAACAGATCTTTCCAAATGCTCAAATCCCAGTATTTTTTTAGAACCCAGAAAAATTTGCTATTTGTTTTATTTTTGCCGTCTTCATATTCTTGTTACGCATCATTTAGGATAGAGTCGACAGGGGGAATTGGTCAGAACCAAATACCGAGAAACTATGTGTAATTTGGGTTGACCAAATTACTAAAGGTAACTCCGTGAATGGTGTCTTGAACAAGATAGGGATGAGGGAGGTCATAAGAAGGTACTCTTTTGCAACCAATTTGGTTCATGATAGAACCTAGATCAGCAATAGATTAGGCAATTGAAGGGATATTGACAATTCATACAAAGACTGCACAATGACACTAGCTTAGGCCGTAGATCTGATGGAACTATTGATGCCACTGATTAATGTTGGGAAGACAACACTAAGGTAATTGCCAAACTACTTGTTTGTTGTTTATGTCTAGTAAGCTCTACCCTTGCTCACAAAGATAAGTTCTACAGGGCCACCCAGACTGGAAGAAATGCAAGAGTGGGAGGCCAGGTTACATTAATGAATTGGACCAAATGTTCCATGGTGTAGCTGTTGATGGCTCCACCTCATTTGTTCAAGGAAAAAGTGTCGTTGTGGATGATGAAGTGGAGGAGGAGCCACCTAAGAACCTTGATGTGCAGACCCCAGTGAGCATCAGTAGCCACAAGAGAGCAAGCAACACAAGCACCACTGGCTCTAGTCCCAACAAGAAGTCCAAGAGCCCAGCAGTTAGGAGCATGGACAAGTTCAAGAGCGAGAACGCTAGGATTCAAGCTGAGAGGAATATGATGTTCAAGAAACATCTGGAAAACAAGCAACAGATTGACTATCAGCTTGCCTAGCAGAAGGAGGTTGCCAGAGCAGAAAATATTAGGTATGTGCAGCAGTTGGCTCGAGAGTGTGGTGTAGATGAAGGAAACAAGCAATGTGTGGTTAAGCTAGCTGCAGACATCATTAAGTCAGTAGACCCAAACTTCTGAACAATTCATCCTAGATCGAGAAACCCTAGGTTCCATCCCTTCTTCAACAATTGTATAGGACCAATAGATGGCACTCACATACCATGTGTGGTGCCAAGTGATAGGCTGGTTTAGCACATGTGCTGCAAGGGCATGACAACACAAAATGTGATGGTTGTTTGTGACTTTGACATGAGGTTGACATTTGTTCTTGCTGGATGGTCTGGTTCAGTACATGACATGAGAGTGTTCAATGATGCAATGGCCAAGTACAACCATGTCTTTTCACATCCACCCATAGGTAAACACCTTGCTGCTATTGCATTTGCAGCTTCTAGTTGAACTAGTTGAATCTTACAAAACTGATCCATTGTGTAGGAAAATTTTACCTAGTGGACTCTAGCTAGCCAAATCGTTTGGGTTACCTTGCGCCCTACAAGGGAATCAAGTACCATCTTCCCGAGTATCGAGACGGCTCAGAGCCAAGTAATAGATCATGACAATTGGAATGGTGTACTTGAAATGTAACGTGTGTTTTTAATTTGTATGGTTGAGGACAATTGAATTTTGTACTTGAACTATTCAATAATTGTGAAATAAAGTGTAATTTTTGATGGTTTCTAAACAATACCGGGCATGGCATGAAAGGCGAGCTGCAGCAAGGGCGAGTAGCTCATCGAGCAGCTCTGGCGAGCAGCACCAAGGGCGAGCAACAAGGGCGACCAGCTCTTGCATGCAACCTGCATGGCTGTGCATGCATGACATTAATGAAGTAAATCAACCATTAAAGAAGGGCAAATTAGTCTAGTATTGATATGGTGCTAAAATTTTGCTATGGATCTAAACACCTCAGCCTAAAGTCAGAATGGCAAAACTTTAGCACCACCCAAATTTTTTGGCATGGCTGTTGCATCTAAACACCCCCTTAGCTATTTATTTAGGGTAGCCAAAGAAACAAAGTGAGCTGAGCTTCCGTAATGCATGCATGCACTGCATGCAAGCTCTAGGCAAGCACAACCAATCGCAAACTCAGTGGGGGCAAAAGTAGTACCTAACGCAAAACACGCATAGGCCTCTTTTGTTGTCATACACTCAATTCTCATATTTTGAAATTCTTCGACTGGTCTCCTTTATGTATATATAATTCCTAGCTCCACCACTGTTTGGCCGTCGATTAATCCTACCATATGGCTATTGTCGGCGCAAAAATGTGTCAATGCACCTGGCACACAGCAAGCTAGAAGGATCTGCTTGATGGAGCAAGGCTGGAGATCCGCTTGGCTTCAACGCAGAACCAGTCGACCCTATGAATTCCCGAAGGTGTGCTGGTCAATTTGACCTGCAATTGACAAGGAGAGAAAGTTTATCAGTAATTTAAGGTACAACATGTCGGTCTTGTCTAGACCGTTCCAAGTGTGCCGCTTCGGGAGCAGCCAGACGGGAAAAATCGACTAAACAGTCGATACGCGGAGAAATCGGCTACTCAGGACTGTAAAGCTCGTGGGTTGTGATTGATTTTATGATGACAAGTACAATGCACGTAGATGTAAGTAAAATCATCGGCTAGATGGATATTACCAGTGTAAAGCATTGAGCAGATGAATCTAACGAGAAAGGATATAACATGCGAATAAATCGTCTGTCTAGTACAAATGGATCTACAAATGTTTTGAATATGATCTATTTCTATCAACAGTGAGGTTCGACCGGATCGATGGCAGCTATGATGATAATAACAAACTAAAACTGAAGAATCCATAAAACCGTCTATACATTGATAGGTTTTCTAAAAGACATGCTATATGTGTGAAAGCACGAGCGAATCGGCTAAAATAGCCGATTCAGGTAGAAAATGGACTACAACATCGACTATTTAACATGGACAAATCTATGAACTCATCAGACCTAACCTGTTATCTTTAATAGTGGGGTTCGACCGGATCGATGGCAGCCATGATAAAGACAACAAATTAACCCTTTAAAGTAAACAGATCTATTCACATTTAACAGAATCATGAAGACACACTGTAGACATTAAAGCACAGACGATCGACTATTTAGCCGATGCGGGCATAGCAAACAGCGTACTATGCACGACCAAGATCGAAGCAGAACAGCCGATGAAACATAATCTGTCGTTTAAAGTAAGAACCGTCGCAATGTTGATTGGGCAGGTTGATATTGCTGAAAACTAATGATAATAAAAACATCAGCATGATCGGTAACTTAATGAATCTACCAGAAGGATGCCACCCTTAGATAGAGCCGATAACTTGACCTTAATCTAATTCGAGCAGTGGAGGTCAAACTTAACCGATGCAGCCGTACTTAAACTAGATAAGAATCGATAGCTAGCTTATGCTAAAGCTCGCAGTGGAGGTCGAACTTAACCGATGCAGCCTTACGAACATAAGTATAAGCCATGACGGTACTTACAGACAAGCCGAAGGTCGATCGGACCGATGCAGCCCTCCTTATTGAAGAACTCGCCGAGATGTACACTACTCCTACTCCTAAGGGTTGGCATGAAGCCAAAAAAGTAATTGGTATTGATTGATTGGATGCTTTTTACAATAGCCGGTGTCCAATATTTATACCCAGAACCTAAGCATAAATTCTACTCAAGTATGACTTATTATAATCTTTGGTATAAGAGAAAATATTTCTAACTCAAGATAACTTGGACCCTAATATTTCCCTTTTTGTAGAGTCCGACATTTTTCTCGACGCCAATAGTAGCTCATTGATGTTGTCCGCTGATGTCATCTGAAGAGAGCCGACCCCAGTGCCGCATCTAAATCGGCTGATATCAATCCTTATGCAATTGATTCCTTGATGACTCAATCTTGGAAGTTTTGAGTTCCCGCGTTCTTCTTCCCAAATTTTGGTGTAAACACATGCCCCCCAATTTTGGGATAAAAATGATCTTATTCCAAAATTCTTATTTACATGTTCACCATGTCGCAACCATTTATTTTGAGACATACACGTGACGTCTGACTTTTCGGTCCGAGTTTTATATAATATCCCAACAGTATTATTTCCAACTCACTCGGTCTATTCGCTTTCCCCTTCTTTCTTGAGCAAATCGTAACAGCCGACGCCGCCATCGCCAAGGCCTCAACCCTAGCAAATCCTCTGCTCTATCAAGCTGTTAATCAAGCAACCTTCCTTAGATTTGGATCTATTTTGGCTACAATGGCGGCCAGTGACCACGTCTCTAAGGTATGATTTCAATCAACCGTTACCCTGTATTTCCTTTCTTCTCAAATTTATTTTATTTGGTTTCTAGGAAATGAGGAATGAAATTCTGATTCCATCGCCTGTTGCTCCCAATGTCTATTTTCTTGGGCCTATGGGTGACCCTAATCCATCTGACTATATCCGTCAAGAAACCAATCGAATCCCCTTCAAACAATCTGCAGTGGATTTGTCCTCCTAGAACACCAAATCTCCCTTTAGAAACTGGCCCAAAATGCCTAGATGATGGAGAGATTAGTTCCGCAGGGTATCGGGGAAAAAAGCTGGAGATTGGGAGATTTATGACTTGAATCAATGCTTGACACTCTCGTTGTCTGAAATAAAAAGGAATGATTCACTCCTGCTTTCTGCATCTTATTTTTGGTCTAACACCCTAAATGCTTTTGCTTTTGGTCACGGCCCAATGACCATCACTTTGGCCGATGTTTATATGTTGACCAGCCTTAGAATAACAGGATCAATGCAACCTTATGACTTCTTAAGTGCCGGATCCAAGAAATTAGCCAAAATATCAGACTGCACAGGATGGGCAAGCTACATTCTGAACCATATTGGAGACGGATCAACTGTTAGCGAAAGAGAATATGTGGATTTTCTGAACATGTGGTTAGAAAGATTCATATTCTGTGGGTCATCTTGTGGTCCGACTTACAATCACAAACTCATGACAGAGCATCTGGCAGTAGGCATTGAAATTCCTCTTGGAAAGTATCTGTTGGGATCGGCATACCATTTGATGCATTAGGTGGCCGCTCAGCTACTGAAGAATGAAGCAGTGCACACCATCAGCGGCCCTTGGTAGCTAATACAAATGTGGTTAAATTTGTATATGCATAAGATTGTAAGGCCAAATCTCCAGAATTTGAGTTTTCCCTCCTCCAACTTTGACAAGGGATACAGAGGCAAAGAAGGAAGAACCCGTCAGTGCATGAACTATAGTGAAGCTGCATCGGCTATAACAATTGCTGTCGATATTGGCCATCTCTTCAAGAAGTTTTATAGAGGGTTTAATGTAGATATTGTGACTTGGCTACCCTATGATGAAGATGAGAACAATGAGTTGGTCTTCCCATTCGAATTCCGATTTGAATCAGGCTGCTCAGACGAAACGGCAGCTGCAATCTTCAATTCCTTCATCAAACCTTGCGTCCTCCTAGCCGAATTTTGTCGTGGCCGTGGCAAAATGTCTATAGATTCCTTCCTTCCAGGCAACCTCCCAACGTATGAGTTTTACAATCCTTCTTTGTAGCTCGTCAGTTTGGTCTTGGTCAACTGCCTCCTCAATTATTCTTCAAGAATACACTGAAGCTAAGAGAAGGTATCAGTGAAGTAATGGAAGCCTCCAGAGTCTTTCAACTAGGATCAGATCTTCCTTTTTTTTGCTTGCATGACTGGACAAGAATTAACTTCTCTTCTAACCTTTTTGACTCCTGGTGGCAAGAATGGCACTCACATCTCTTCTGTGGGCCAGTCCATCCTAGATGCATAGCTCTGGATGGAGATTTTGCTTCTGACGGTGAGGTAACTTACCATTCCTTTTTACAGAAAAAATATTTGATAAATTCCCCTGCCAACTGTTCTAACAGACCTTTTTAGGACACCGAATTTGATCCCCCAAGCTTGGACAGGAAGGGGTGTCTTATAGAGTATCATCCACCATGTCCAGCCTCAAGAATGGGATCAACTGCACCCACACTGAAGAAACTAATAAAAACTCAAGCTGCCTCTACCATTGTAACGTATCAATCCTCAAAACGCAAGACAGCCCAAGGGACAACACAGAAAACTGTTATTAGGAAAAGACTTCGCAGAACGAGGCCATCAACTGCCTAGGTAAACAATTCATCTTTTCCTCAAAATGATATTCAACTTCTAATCCCCTTTCTTCACAGTTATCAACCATTGCATCCTAATCGGCTCTAGGTGCGGAACTATTGTCCTAGGCCTTTAATTCAGCATCAACTAAACCTTCATCGGCCGATCCTCAAGAGGAGCCAAATTCGGTTGAACCAACTGATGCTTCTAAGACTGTAGAAGACGAGAACCCTTCCACTTCAATCCCTGATGTTGCCAAGGTATCTCCTAAAAAATTCTTAATTCTTATTCAATTTCTTCCTTTCTCTAACCATTTATCACGCCAGATACTCCCCAAGGAAATGTTTACGCAAAAGCAGGAGTCTGACAGTCTCCCTATTGAAAATAATCCTGTTGTTGTTGACACCCAGACTGTCGATTTCCCAATTCAGCACACAACTGATGGTAAGAAAATCATATATCTATTTTATCCTTCTACAACAATCATGAACTAAAAATCTTCCTTGATGTTTGTAGATACCAATGTTGAGAGTTTAGAGCTGATTCAACCAGATATCATTAGTGCATCATCAGCCGTTCCTTCTTCTCAGATAGAAGCTATCTCAGAAAAGGTACCGTATTTACTTCATCATTTATCATGTTATCAACTGATTCAATCCTTCTAACAAGATTTCCTTATATATAGGTACTTAATCTTTTAGCTCCGAGCTACTCTTTCAACCTTGAAGAGTATTTAGATGAAGAGGAAATCAGCTTATCAGCCACCTCTTCTAAATAAGCTTTATCAGAAGAGACTAGAAATCGACTAAAGGATATATTGCCAATGCTTGAGAAGAATATAGTCGATTTGGTCCAAGATGTAGATTTAATATAAAGAGTCTTCTCAGCCATTAAGGATAATTTATCCCCAGATCTTATCAAAGTCTTGTCACCTTTATCCATCATTGAAGATCAAGCCCCAAAGGTGAAAAAGGCTCAGAGGAACCTGTCTAATCGTGAAGCTCTATTGGCCAAGAAGAACTCCAACAGACAAGAGGCCAAAGAGCTGGCACAACTGATCGACAATTTGAAGAACTCCCCCTCAGGATCAAGCTAGAGCTAAACCAACTAGAAACCAGGCGTGCAGAACTTGAGAAGGAGCTAGAGAACGTGAAGGCTACCATTGATCGCTACAAGTCCAATCTGGCCCAAATACCCAATGCCATTAAGCAGAAGAAACAGGAACAGCTGACCAAGGTCAGAGAAGGCAGGGCCATCTACAGCAGCCTTGAGGATATTCCTGGATCAGCCAAAGAAGACAAGCAACAAATCACAGAAGTCGATGCTATCTGGCTAAAAGCATTGAAAACAATCCAGGATGTTCTAAACTTGTAATATGCATACTAACATGTATCTTGTGTGGAACCAATGATAACCATACTTCTGTTAATCTATTGTCTTCCTTGCCTTGGCTAAAGAGCCGATTTGAAAATAGACGATTCTAGACCTCTGACCTTAATCCAATTAAGTCTAAAAACACGACCTTTATTAAGAAAACTCTTCAACCTTTTGTCCTCAGTTATCAACGCCACATTCTCCTCAGCATTAGTCAGGTGGCGCTTCGCCTTCTATTAATTACGGTTGCCTTTTGCATGTCCCAAGATATCTACCATCCCACTTCGTGGCAACAAATACCAGCCGAGGGCTCCGGTCTCGAACACATCTATACTCGCAACTGCTCTTGTTCCCTTGCTCTTTTCATAGATCCAATCGACCTAATGGCTGGCGAGGACAACAGGGGCAAGCGCGCGGTGGAGGAGGTTCCAGAGGAAAACCTGCCGATGAGCTAGCGCCTCCGCCGAATGAGGTGAGATCGACATCTTCTGCTCATGGCAATGGACTTCTCTAACTTTTTATAGGTTTGTCTTGAATGACAGCCTTCGTTCGCTTCCTCCCATGGTCGGCAAGCCCTCCAATGCCACATCTGATGCTGCCTCTACGCCGGACTCATTGTCGGACTCTTCTGATTCCTACAACGGTGATGATGCTAGGTGTTTCCTCTGGGAGTGGAGCGCAGCTCAGGACCATTATTCCGAGGCAACTTGGGAAAATGATCAGCTTGAGATCCATCTTGGGACCTCTCAAGCTGCCCTTCATGCCGTCGAGGAAGAGGCCAGCGCTCCTCGGGCGCGGCTGGCCGAGTCTGATGCCATGATGGCGGGTAAGATGGACTTCAAGAACACCTTTATTTTGATTTCCACTGTTTTTGCCTTGATATCTTCTTTGTTTCTATGATCGCCAGCCCTAATGGTGTAGTTGGAGTCCCTCCAACTGGCGGCGAACGTGACTATGGCGGCCATCAATGCCCAGGGCCCCCTCATCAACGCCCGCCTCCACGACGTCCCAGCCCGTGTCCAGGACATTGCCCTTCATGGCGTTCATCGTGGCGCATCGGTGGCGCTAGCCACAGCGCAAGTCCAGACCAGGTACAAGCTCCATGCCATGGAGACCGGTTTCCCGATGGGCGACGGCCCTGGGGAGCACGAGGAGTTGATCGAGGAATTCATCGACGCAGCGGAGGCCATTGTGGACATCACATCCACTCAGGATGAGATAAACAATGTCTTTGATTAGTTTGTATTTAGGGCAAACTAATCAATGAATAAAATCTTCTTTTTTTCCATGATCGTATCTCAGTATACTTTTGCAATGTCTTTGTATACATCATGATTTTTTGTGTGTTTGTTTTTGTTCTATAGGCGATACATCTCGTATCGGCTTTTTCCCTTTTTGGGTTAATTTTGAGCTAAAGGCGATACCCTTCTAGTACCGGCTATTAGAGCCGATGACTGAACAAATTGGCTGTCAAGTGTTGATCCAAACGCTAGGATAACATTCCTTCAAACATTTTCCATCGATCGCTTCTTGACAGGTTGCACCAGAACTCTTCAGACCAAAGATTAAACAATTGACCGATCTAGACCAAGCATCTCATTAAGCAAAACAATCTTTAAATTTCCTTTAATAAATCTACCAACTCTTGCTTATACTCAGGATCCAACTTAGCACTTACATACGTCGGCCTAGGCCTATCTCCAGAACCAATATCTATCTCTTCTAATTCATCAACCAACGTAAAGCCATGTCCTAATTTACCATATGTGCCATCTATTGGATTATCCATTAAAACAAATTCTCAATGCCGAATGCTTGGATCAGCTGTTGGCTTTCATCATTGACTTTAACGAAGCCTCCTTCCCATAGCTTGCTAGAAAAACACTCGAAGTCTTCTAGCTCCCAATACATTGGATCAGCTGTTGCGATACTTACAGAATCATCAGCATGAACCAGCTCAACATCGTCTCCATGCCACTGAATCAAGCATTGATGCATAGTCGATGGTACACAACATTTTGCATGAATCCAATCACGGCCAAGGAGTAAACTGTATGAACCTTTTCCATCAATGACGAAGAATGTGGTGAGCAAAGTCTTGCTTCCGATTGTTAGTTCGATGTTTATTGCCCCCTGGTCTTAGATGCATTACCCCCAAAATCCTTAAGCATCATGTCGGTCTCAATCAAATCTCCTGGTCCCTTGCCAAACTTGCAAAAGGTAGTGTAAGGCATAAGATTAATAGAAGCACCTCCATCCACCAACATTTTGCTCATCCACTTCCCATCGACCAAACCTTTCACATATAAAGCCTTTAGGTGCCGATGCTTGACTGGCTTATCGAATATAGCCTATTGTATCACTGTCAACATGGCAACTATCTCCTCATATTCCGATTCATCAAAATCTGAATAGACTTCTTGATCCACTAGAGCTTTGAATTCTGATGGCAATAGAAAAGCTATTTAAATATTAGCCGATGGTTGACCCCTATCGGCTATTTGTTTAGCACGCCACACTTGAGGTCTATCAAATGCTTGAGTCCGTTCTAGCTCTCTATTCCTTAGGCGCTGCACCCTTCTTTTCTGGCTTCTCATCAAACCTCCTGGACACCATTGCCCTTCCTACCAAACATACTCTTCCTCATCATCTTCTTCTTCATAATCAGCCAATTTTGATCAACAACTCGCTTCCCAAGCCGATCATGAACACTTCTACTTTTTAAGCGCTGATCCAAATTATTATGATGATATTCTTCTCGAGCATGGATAGACTGGCGGTTGGATGAGAAAAGGTTTTGCAAGCTAAGGAATGAGTTGAACATATTGGATTTCTTAAATATGTGTTGATGCACCCCCCACTTATATGACATGCCTCTTCTTCGAGCAATCCAAGGTAAAAATTATTTGGCATGGCATACATCCTTGCTAAGGACATGCTTAGTGCATCTAGACATATTTCACATTTAATAGGCTCATTCATGAAAATCAAATGAATTTGATGATTGTATGGTACCACTATTGCTTCTATGCTTGTTTTTGGTCTAGTGGTAACATATGACATGTTTGTGGGCTTGTAAACCTAGTGTTTGATCTAGAAAATAAGCTCTAAGTGTTTAACTCAGCATGGTACAAGATAACCCTTATTTGGAGGTGTCAATAAGCTTGTCCTTGGATCAAATCGAGTTAAATATCTTTGGCAAATGATCTAGATTGGACCAAATTTGGAAAAATGATCCTCACCCCACTGATTGACATTGATAATCTCAACCTATCTATATTTTGAACCTTTGTGGTCATTGATGACAAAGGAGGAGAAATAGTGTACAAAGATAGTGACAAGACAACAAAGGGGGAGAATTTGATAGTGAAAAGACAACAAAGGGGGAGAATTTGACATAAGGGGAGAGATATGACAAAGGAAAGGAATCAATTAAAATTTTGAGCACACAAGTAGGGGGAGCAAGCTCATGAACTTGTATGATGCATTTGAATGTGCATTTCATATGTTTGCTTGCATGGCACAAGTTTTAAATTTCAATATCCATGCTTGTGTGGTGTATGCTAGTTGTAGATTTGAATGATGAAATGAAAATCTAGCATGCATAGGTTGTCTAGTGATTTCATTTCCAAGTGTTTCTAAGTAGTATCGAACTAACCATGGTGCTAAGGATGGTATAATGGTGCACTCTGATTGGTATCACGCTTCAAAGGTCCATCTTTTATACCTTAGCATCATTTGGTACACATTGTCTCCTATATTTCCTATCTAAGCATATGTGTAAGCTTCAATCCAAACTCTTAGCACATATGTAGGGGGAGCAATTGCTACCATATGGAGTTCATGAAACTTGTCCATATCCCTTTACACATAGTAAATATGCTTGGACAAGCAACATGAATTCAATTGAATTTCAATTCATATCTTTGTATAAGGGTTGTCATCAATTACCAAAAGGGGGAGACTGAAAGCTCTAGTTTGGTTTTGGTGAATTGATGAAACCCTAAGTGCTAACCTAGTTTATCAAAGTGATTATGAGATAGGTGGCACTACTCCAAGTGATGAAGCAAATGAAGATCATGACATGATGATGGTGATGCCATGGTGATGATCAAGTGCTTGGACTTGAAAAGAAGAAAGAGAAAAACAAAAGGCTCAAGGTAAAGGTATAAATGATAGGAGCCATTTTGTTTTAGTGATCAAGACACTTAGAGAGTGTGATCACATTTAGGATCGATAGCCGTACTATTAAGAGGGGTGAAACTTGTATCGAAATACGGTTATCAAAGTGCCACTAGATGCTCTAACTCATTGCATATGCATTTAGGATCTAGTGGAATGCTAACACCCTTGAAAATGTTTGTGAAAATATGCTAACACATGTGCACAAGGTGATACACTTGGTGGTTGGCACATTTGAGCAAGGGTTAGGAACTTCACCGGCGGAGTGTCCACCCGTAGAGTGCGGACAGTCCGACGGTGCCACCGGCACCCTAGATAGAAAAGACGAAGGTCACTGGAAGTGACCGGACACTGGCCTCTGTTGGACCGGTGTGTCTGGTCAGGTGGAGCATGAAGACGCTGGCGTCGGTCTCTGACCGGACGCTGGGTCACTTAGTGACCGGATGCTGGAGGGGTGCGTCTGGTCCTACTGATGTGGTAGTGCACAGAAGTGTCATCATGTGATCGGACACTGGGAGTCTCCGGTCGAGCATGACCAGACGCGTCCGATCGTGAAAAGTCGTCTCTGGATGCTTACTGGAAATGACGGGACGCTGGGGCTCAGCGTCCGGTCACTTTGAGCTGCTGCGTCCGGTCATCACTTGACCATTGAGATCGAGTGCTCTATATTTGAAGAGAGGGGACACGTGGCATGCATCGCATGACCGGACACTGGAGTCTAGCATCCGGTCAATATGACCGGGGCGTCCAGTCACCTCGTGTTGTGCCCAGTGAAAGGGTACAACGGCTCTATTTCGAGGGGGGCTTCTATTTAAGCCCCATGGCCGGCTCAAGCTCACTCCCTTGGCCATTTACATTGACATAGCAACCTTGTGAGCTTAGCAAAAGCCCTCCCACTCATCTCCATCATTGATTCATCATCTTTGTGAGATTGGGAGAAAATCCAAGTGCATTGCTTGAGTGTTTGCATCTAGAGGCACTTGGTGTTCGTGTTTCGGTATGGGATTCGCTTATTACTCTTGGTGGTTGCCGCCACCTAGACAGCTTGGAGCAGCGAGGATCGTCGAGCGGAGGGTGGTGATTGTCTCCGGCTCCGATCGTGGTGATTGTGAGGGGTTCTTGACCTTTCCCCGGTGGAGAGCCAAAAGGTACTCTAGAGGATTGCTCGTGGCTTGTGTGATCCTCATCTTGTGTTGGTTGTGTGGCACCCTATTGAGGGTTTGGCATGTGATGCCAATTAACGCGTGAATCTCCAAGTGAGTGAATCGCCACAACAAGGAGTAGCTTGACGGCAAGCAAGTGAACCTCGGTAAAAAATCATTGTGTTCATCATTTGATTCCGAGGTGATTGGTCTTCATTGTTATTCATTCTTGTGATTGATTGGCTCCTTCCTCGACACGACGGTATAACCTTCTTGCTCACTCTCTTTACATTACCGCAAACTAGTTGTCAAGCTCTTTAGTGTAGCTAGTTGTGAGAGCTTGTTAGTCTGGTTAGTGTGGCTCTTTAGTTAGCTTTTGAGAGCACACTAACTTAGTATAGTGCTATAGCTATTGTGTGGATAGAAACTATATAAACTAGAATTGTGGTAGGTGGCTTGCTATTTTAGTAGGCTAGCGCAACACTTGCTTCGCATCATAATTGTCTAACCGGTTTGTTAAGTGTTGTTGTAGAAATTTTTAATAGTCTATTCACCCCCCCTCTAGCCATCAGGACCTTTCAAGTGGTATTGGAGCCGAGGTCACCGTGATTTGAGGCTTAACAACCTTCGGTGTAAAAATGGCTCAAATCAACAACACCAAGAAGCCACCCCAATTTGATGGCACAAATTATCCATATTGGAAATCAAAGATGACCACACATATCAAGTCAATCAATAGAAGAGTGTGGAAGGTGGTAGAAACCAAAATTGAGATTGAAGATCCGGAGAATCCCACCGCGGCCGAAGAAGTGCTTCTCCAAAACAATGGCATTGCTCTAAGTGCCATTCATGATGCAATTGACGAAAGAACATTTGAGCAAATCAAGAATATTGAGATGGCTCATGAGGCTTGGAAGAAGTTGGAAGAATCATTTGAGGGCACTCAAGCCATGAAGGGTGCAAAGGCATACATTCTCAAAGAGAAGTTTGCAAGCTTCAAGATGAAGGATGATGAGAGTGTGCCAGAGATGTTCCATAGGCTTCAAGTGCTTATCAATGATCTCAAAGCACTTGGAGAAGAGGTGAAGGACAAGGACTTCTCCCACAAGTTCTTGAGATGTTTACCTTCAAGATTTGGCACATTGGTCACTATTCTAGTGAGAAGTGGTTTGGACACCATGATACCAAACCAAGTGTTGGGAGATATAATGACAGATGATACATATAGAGATGATGATGAGAAGGAAGAAAAGAAGGAAAAAAAGATGAGAAGAATAAGAGCGTGGCTTTCAAGGCCACATCATCCAAGGGCAAGGCAAAGCAAGATGCATCAAGTGAAGATGATGGCTCATGGGATGATGATGATGATGATGATGAGAAGATGGCTCTCATTGTCAAGAAATTTGGCAAGTTCATGATGAAGAAAGGGTACCATGCTAGAAGAAAGAAATCTTCATCCAAGAACAAGGAAGAGTAAAAAAGGTGCTTCAAATGTGGAAGTAAAGATCATCTTGTTGCTCAATGTCCATACAATAGCGACAATGATGATGACAACAAGAAGAACAAGAAGAAGGACAAGAAGGAAAAGAAAGAGAAGAAGGACAAGATGACCTTCAAGAAGAAGAAGGGTGGTTCATGTGTGGTCACTTGGGATAGTGATGCTTCCTCAAGTGATGATGATGATAGTGATGTTGACAAGATTACCAAGAAGAAGGCACTGGCAAGCATTGCAATCAATGAGAAGCCTTCTCTCTTCAACACTCCATCATGCTTCATGGCTAAGGCCACTAAGGTACAAATTTATGATGATGGAAGTGATGAAGAACATGATAATGAAAACAAAAATGAAAGTGATAGTGATGATGATGAACCTACTAAGGATGAACTATTTAACATGCTAGAAGATGCTAAAGAACACTTTGACATCAAGAGAAGGGAATGCAAAAGCTTGCGTAAGGAACTAAAAGCCCTTAAGCAAGCCTTTGATGAGCTCAATGCATCTCATGAGAGGCTAGAGAAAGCCCATGAGAAGCTTGGGAAGGCTCACAAAAATCTTGAAAAGGCTCATTCCTCTTTGCTTGATGTGCAAAATAAAAAGAAGCATGTTAAAAATTGCAATGTAGGCTTGACTTGTGATATAATTGATGAATCATTATCTATGCCTATTATTATTGCTCCCACTAACCCCTCTTGTAGAACTTCTACTTCCACCTCATCTAGTAGTGATGGTTTCACTTGTGATGCCTCACTAATGGTTGAGAATGAGAATCTTAAGAAGGAGGCCAATAAGCTCACTCACACCTTGGCTAAGGCCTATGGCGGTGAGGACCGCTTGCTTTTGTGCTTAGGTAGCCAAAGAGCTTCTCTCTACAAAGAGGGATTGGGCTATACCCCCAAGAAAGGTAAGGCGGCCTTTGCTCCTCACAAGACTAGTTTTGTGAAGAACAATGGTCGGTTTTGCACTAGTTGCAAGCAAGTTGATCATGTAGAGCAAAAGTGCATGAATAAGAAGTCACAAGCTAATGTATCCTCCATTAAGCTTGATTCTTTCTATGTACTTACAAAGGGTGCAAATAGTATAAAGGCTAAGTTCATTGGTAAACCTTGGATGGGTTCAAAGAAGAAAGTCATTTGGGTACCAAAGAGCTTAGTGACTAACCTTCAAGGACCCAAGCAAGTTTGGGTACCTAAAAAGAATTGATCTTCTTTTGTAGGTCAATTACAAAGCCGGAGGAATGCATTGGGTTCTTGATAGTGGGTGCACTCAACACATGACCGGTGATGCAAGAATGTTCAACTCAATCAACACCAATGGCAATGATGGTTATGATAGTATCACATTTGGTGACAATGGCAAAGGCAAGGTCAAAGGGCTTGTTAAGATTGCAATATCCAATGACATGAGCATTTCCAATGTGTTGCTAGTAGAGAGCTTAAACTTCAACTTGCTATCCGTGGCTCAATTGTGTGATCTTGGATTCAATGCATATTTAGGGTAGATGATGTAGAGATCATAAGTGTAGATGGCTCTAACTTGATCTTCAAAGGCTTTAGATATGAGAATCTATACTTGGTTGATTTCAATGCTAGTGAAGCTAGATTATCTACATCCTTGTTCACTAAGTCTAGCATGGGTTGGTTATGGCATAGAAGGCTTGGTCATGTTGCAATGAAACAATTGAATAGATTGGTTAAGCATGACTTGGTTAGAGGCTTGAAAGATGTTATGTTTGAGAATGATAAGCTTTGTAGCTCTTGTCAAGCCGGCAAACAAGTTAGAAACACCCATCCTAAGAAAAGCATGATGAGCACTAGTAAAGCCTTTTGAGTTATTGCACATGGATTTGTTTGGGCCAACACAATACACTAGCATTGGTGGTAACAAATATGGCTTTGTGATAGTGGATGATTATACTAGATACACATGGGTATTCTTTCTAGTGGACAAGAGTGATGTGTTTGCAACATTCAAATCATTTATCAACGGCATTCACAATGAGTTTGAAACAACCATCAAGAGAGTTAGAAGTGACAATGGTAGTGAGTTCAAGAACACTAGAATTGATGAGTTGTGTGATGAATTTGGAATTAGATATCAATTCTCGGCCAAGTACACTCCACAATCAAATAGCCTTGTTGAGAGGAAGAATAGAACACTCATTGATACGTCAAGGTCTATGCTTAGTGAGTACAATGTGAGTCAATCTTTTTGGGCCGAAGCTATCAACACGGCTTGCTATTGTAGCAACCGCCTCTATTGTCACCCATTGAAAGAGAAGACACCATATGAGATCTTGAATGGTAGAAAGCCCAACATTGCATATTTTTGGGTCTTTGGTTGCAAATGCTATATCTTGAAGAAAGGTACTAGATTGGGTAAGTTTGACACGAAATGTGATGAAGGATTCCTACTTGGTTATTCCACTACAATCAAAGCATATAGAGTTTGGAATTTGGATAGTGGTACTCTTAAAGAAGTTCACGATGTTGAATTTGATGAAACCAAGGGTTCACAAGTAGAAAATGAGAACTTGAAAGATGTTAGAGGCATTCAACTTTCAAATGCCATGAAGAACATGGATATTGGTGAATTAAGGCCTAGGCAAGTGAATGATGATGAAGATGATCAAGTGCAAGTGCTCTCTAACTCAAATGTGTAAGATGATACAAATCAAGCTAGTACAAGTGGCTCTCATGATAATGAACAAGATCAAGTGGATAGTACATCATCTCAACCCAATGATCAAGCAAGGGCAAGCAATCAAGTTCCAATGCTCCAACCAACCAATATTGCAAGAGATCATCCATTGGACACTATAATTGGAGATATTTCTAGAGGTGTACAAATAAGATCAAGATTGGCTTCATTTTGTGAGCATTTCTCATTTATGTCATCCATTTAAGCAAAGAAGATAGATGAAGCATTGAAGGATGTTGATTGGGTGAGTGCTATGCATGAAGAATTGAATAGTTTCACAAGAAATCAAGTATATGAATTAGTAGAGAGATCAAAGGGACACAATGTGATTGGAACCAAATGGGTCTTTAGAAACAAGCAAGATCAAGATGGGATAGTAGTAAGGAACAAAGCAAGATTGGTAGCACAATGATATACACAAGTTGAAGGTCTTGACTTTGGAGAAACATATGCCCAGGTTGCTAGATTGGAAGCAATTAGAATCTTGCTAGCCTATGCTTGTGCCCACAACATCAAACTCTATCAAATAGATGTTAAGAGTGCATTTCTAAATGGTTACATCAATGAAGAAGTATATGTTGAGCAACCTGCCGGTTTTGAAGATGACAAGAAGCCCGACCATGTGTACAAGTTAAAGAAGGCATTGTATGGCTTGAAGCAAGCACCTAGAGCATGGTATGAGAGAGTGAGGGACTTCCTACTCTCTAAAGGGTTCATGATGGGTAAGGTTGACACCACTCTTTTCATCAAGAAGATTGGAAAAGATTTATTTGTGTTGCAAATCTATGTTGATGACATCATATTTGGATCAACCAATCAAGACTTTTGTGATGAGTTTGGAAAGATGATGGCTAATGAGTTTGAGATGTCCATGATTGGAGAGTTGAGTTACTTCCTTGGTCTTCAAATCAAGCAATTGAAGAATGGTACATTTGTGAGTCAAGGCAAGTATATCAAGGATATGATCAGGAAGTTTGGCATGAGTGATAGCAAAGCCATTAGTACACCAATGGGAACAAATGGCAACTTGGATAGTGATGTAAGTGGCAATATGGTGGATTAAAAATTGTATCAGTCTATGATTGGAAGCCTACTCTATGTGACCGCATCAAGGCTGGATGTCATGTTTAGTGTATGCATGTGTGCAAGATTTTAAGCCTCACCAAGAGAAAGTCATTTGAAGGCTACAAAGAGAATATTGAGGTACTTGAAGCATACACAAAATGTTAGTTTGTGGTGTCCCAAAGGAGCAAAGTTTGATCTAGTTGGTTACTCCGACTCAGATTATGCGGGATGCAAGGTTGAAAGGAAGAGCACCTCGGGCACATGTCAATTATTGGGAAGATCACTTTTTTCATTGTCATCAAAGAAGCAAAATAGTGTTGCATTATCAACCACCGAAGCCGAATACATATCCGCCGGTAGTTGTTGTGCACAAATACTTTGGATGAAGGCCACTTTGAGTGACTTTGGAATCAAGTTCAATAAAGTGCCATTGCTATGTGACAATGAGAGTGCAATCAAGTTAACCAACAATCCGGTTCAACATGCAAGAACAAAGCACATTGATGTCCGCCACCATTTCATAAGAGATCACCAACAAAAAAGGGACATTTGCATTGAGAGTGTAGGCACCGAAGATCAACTTGCCGATATATTCACCAAGCCATTGGATGAGAAAAGGTTTTACAAGCTAAGGAATGAGTTGAATATATTGGATTTCTCAAATATGTGTTGATGCACCCCCCCACTTATATGACATGCCTCTCCTTCGAGCAATCCAAGGTAAAAATTATTTGGCATGGCATACATCCTTGCTAAGGACATGCTTAGTGCATCTAGACATATTTCACATTTAATAGGCTCATTCATGAAAATCAAATGAATTTGATGATTGTATGGTACCACTATTGCTTCTATGCTTGTTTTTGGTCTAGTGGTAACATATGACATGTTTGTGGGCTTGTAAACCTAGTGTTTGATCTAGAAAATGAGCTCTAAGTGTTTAACTCAACATGGTATAAGATAACCCTTATTTGCAGGTGTGAAGAAGCTTGTCCTTGGATCAAATCGAGTTAAATATCTTTGGCAAATGATCTAGATTGGACCAAATTTGGGAAAATGATCCTCACCCCCATTGATTGATATTGATAATCTCAACCTATCTATATTTTGAACCTTTGTGGTCATTGATGACAAAGGGGGAGAAATAGTGTACAAAGATAGTGACAAGACAACAAAGGGGGAGAATTTGATAGTGAAAAGACAACAAAGGGGGAGAATTTGACATAAGGGGAGAGATATGACAAAGGAAAGGAATCAATTAAAATTTTGAGCACACAAGTAGGGGGAGCAAGCTCATGAACTTGTATGATGCATTTGAATGTGCATTTCATATGTTTGCTTGCATGGCACAAGTTTTAAATTTCAATATCCATGCTTGTGTGGTGTATGCTAGTTGTAGATTTGAATGATGAAATGAAAATCTAGCATGCATAGGTTATCTAGTGATTTCATTTCCAAGTGTTTCTAAGTAGTATCGAACTAACCATGGTGCTAAGGATGGTATAATGGTGCACTCCGATTGGTATCACGCTTCAAAGGTCTATCTTTTATACCTTAGCATCATTTGGTACACATTGTCTCCTATATTTCCTATCTAAGCATATGTGCAAGCTTCAATCCAAACTCTTAGCACATATGTAGGGGGAGCAAGAGTTCATGAAACTTGTCCATATCCTTTTACACATAGTAAATATGCTTGGACAAGCAACATGAATTCAATTGAATTTCAATTCATATATTTATATAAGGGTTGTCATCAATTACCAAAAAGGGGAGACTAAAAGCTCTAGTTTGGTTTTGGTGGATTGATGAAACCCTAAGTGCTAACCTAGTTTATCAAAGTGATTATGAGATAGGTGGCACTACTCCAAGTGATGAAGCAAATGAAGATCATGACATGATGATGGTGATGCCATGGTGATGATCAAGTGCTTGGACTTGAAAAGAAGGAGAAAAACAAAAGGCTCAAGGTAAAGGTATAAATGATAGGAGCCATTTTGTTTTAGTGATCAAGACACTTAGAGAGTGTGATCACATTTAGGATCGATAGCCATACTATTAAGAGGGGTGAAACTCGTATCGAAATGCGGTTATCAAAGTGCCACTTGATGCTCTAACTCATTGCATATGCATTTAGGATCTAGTGGAATGCTAACACCCTTGAAAATGTTTGTGAAAATATGCTAAAACATGTGCACAAGGTGATACACTTGGTGGTTGGCACATTTGAGCAAGGGTTAGGAACTTCACCGGCGGAGTGTCCACCCGTAGAGTGCGGACAGTCCGATGGTGCCACCGGCGCCCTAGACAGAAAAGATGGAGGTCACTGGAAGTGATCGGACGCTAGCCTCGGTTGGACTGGTGCGTCCGGTTCGGTGGAGCATGAAGACGCTGGCGTCGGTCTCTGACCGGACGCTGGGTCACTTAGTGACCGGACGCTGGAGGGGTGCGTCCGGTCCTACTAATGTGGCGGTGCACAGAAGTGTCATCATGTGACCGGACGCTGGGAGAGTCCGGTCGAGCATGACCGGATGCGTCCAGTCGTGAAAAGTCGTCTCTGGATGCTTACTGGAAATGACCGGACGCTGGGGCTCAGCGTCCGGTCACTTTGAGGTGCTACGTCCGGTCATCACTTGACCGTTGAGATCGAGTGCTCTGTATTTGAAGAGAGGGGACACGTGGCACGCATCGCGTGACCGGACACTGGAGTCCAACGTCCGGTCAATATGACCGGAGCATTCAGTCACCCCGTGTTGTGCCCAGTGAAGGGGTACAATGTCTCTATTTCGAGGGGGCTTCTATTTAAGCCCCATGACTGGCTCAAGCTCACTCCCTTGGCCATTTACATTGACATAGCAACCTTGTGAGCTTAGCAAAAGCCCTCCCACTCATCTCCATCATTGATTCATCATCTTTGTGAGATTGGGAGAAAATCCAAGTGCATTACTTGAGTGTTTGCATCTAGAGGCACTTTGTGTTCGTGTTTTGCTACGGGATTCGCTTGTTACTCTTGGTGGTTGCCGCCACCTAGACGGCTTGGAGCAGCGAGGATCGTCGAGCGGAGGGTGGTGATTGTCTCCGGCTCCGATCATGGTGATTGTGAGGGGTTCTTGACCTTTCCCCGGCGGAGAGCCAAAAGGTACTCTAGTGGATTGCTCGTGGCTTGTGTGATCCTCATCTTGTGTTGGTTGTGCGGCACCCTATTGAGGGTTTAGCGTGTGATGCCAATTAGCGCGTGAATCTCCAAGTGAGTGAATCGCCACAACGAGGAGTAGCTTGCCGGCAAGCAAGTGAATCTCGGTAAAAATTCATTGTGTTCATCATTTGATTCCGAGGTGATTGGTCTTCATTGTTATTCATTCTTGTGATTGATTGGCTCCTTCCTTGACACGGCGGTATACCCTTCTTGCTCACTCTCTTTACATTACCGCAAACTAGTTGTCAAGCTCTTTAGTGTAGCTAGTTGTGAGAGCTTGTTAGTTTGGTTAGTGTGGCTCTTTAGTTAGCTTTTGAGAGCACACTAACTTAGTATAGTGCTATAGCTATTGTGTGGATGAAACTATATAAACTAGAATTGTGGTAGGTGGCTTGCTATTTTAGTAGGCTAGCGCAACACTTGCTTCGCATCATAATTGTCTAACCGGTTTGTTAAGTGTTGTTGTAGAAATTTTTAATAGGCTATTCACCCCCCCTCTAGCCATCAGGACCTTTCAATCTTATGAGGTGTATCAAATTTGAGATTCCCTTGCTGAATAGCCTTCTGTATTTGTTGCCGGAAAATTCTACACTCATTAGTAGAATGAGAAGTAGCGTTATGAAACTTGCAAAACTTCTTATTCTTCAACTGATTAGGAGGCAACATAACATGATTGGCGGGCAACTTGATCTATCCCTTCTCAAGTAAGAAATCGAAGAGCTTGTCCGATTTTGTGACATCGAAATCATAGCTTTCTTCAACTCCTTTTCCCCAAGGATTTGGCACCATTACTGTCTTCTTACCCCAATTCCATTCAGCCGCAGCAATCCTTCTTCTTCATCATCCTCATCGTCGTCATCGACTGAATATGGGTTATAGGCTTCAGCAATCGCGGTGTTCTTCTAGAATCGAGTATCCCTGCGCATACTCTGGAATTGGCTATTGAGTGCTGCCACTTGTTGAGTCAACTGACCTAAATTGTCAAACTCTTACCCAAGCAGCTTTTCTCTCCACGTTGACAACATTCCTTGAACGGCCAAAGCAGCTAGCTGATCATTAATTAGATTCAATGAGAAGCACAAATTTCTGGTCTCTCAGAATCTTTGGAGAAACTCGGTGCCTGATTCATTAGTTCTCTGCCTTATAGTTGTCAAATCGGTAATTTTCTTTTCTCCTGTCCCAGTATAAAAATATGTATGAAACTTCTTCTCTAGGTCAGCCCAATTAGCAATGGAATTGACTGGTAATGACAAAAACCAAGTGAAGCCTGGTTCTGACAGGGACAAGGAGAAAAAACGAACTCGATGGTCCTCTTCAATGGATGCTTCGCCCAACTGTGTAAGATATCGACTGACATGTTCTATTGTGCTTGTGCAATCTTGGTCAGTGAACTTAGCAAACTTCGGGAGCCTGTAATTTGTAGGAAGAGCGACCAAATCATACCACTTTGGATATGGACATTTGTACGAAAAGGTCTGCCCTTTTGGTTTCAACCTGAACTGATTCTTCATCATCTCGGTCACTCTGAGCAATAACTTATCAGCACTTGAATCTAGATTTCTCTGCAATTGTTGACCCATCTACGGATTAAAATTTTGGGTACCTTGATACCCTGAATTTGAAATCATATGAAGGATATTGTAATCTATATCATAATGATACCCTTGTGGAATCTCTATCTGTTGGGTCCTTTACTGGTTTGCTGCTTGGAGTCTCTGGTTATAAATGTTAGGATCTATATCTCTACGAATCCTTTGAACTGGTGGCGCTATTTTTTTAGCCGACGACGATATTTGGCCTGATGTGACAAAATTAATCATGTGGTTCTGAACTTGCCCCGTCGGCTGTTGCACATACTACACTGCTAATCCAGGATTATTTTGTACTTGATTGGTGGTGGTACCTTGAATTTGCTCAGATGAGCTCTAAATTACCTGGACATTATCATTATCAGTTAGTGCTGCTTCTTGATGGCTAGTACTGGCTTGATTAGTCTCCTGAGTCGACAGATGTGGAATGTTGTAATAAGCTGGCCCAACCTGATCAATTGGAAATCCATGAAACACCTCTTTCATGGTGTTGTGGAATATGCTCAAGAAAACTGTATTATGGTTCAATATGGCATCATGTACGGATTTGTTTACAGCCTCCACGAAGAAACACCTATCCTCAGCTTCATCTGTGTCAGACTGCCCATGCAATAAAACTCTTGGTAGTGGATATTTCTAAACAACTTTATTGTCACGTGTCTTGGTGTAGGACATCAAACACTTGTTCTAAAATTCTTCTATAGCTTTATTGATGACATCTTTATCCTCATCAGGTAGATCTTCATAAGGCACTATAAGGATGTCACTATTGTTGTGAGTTGCCATGACGATTGTGGTGTCCCACCGGGCATACCAGAACGTGTGTCGGCGCAAAAACGTGTCAATACGCCTGGCACATAGCAAGCCGAAGGATCTGCTCGATGGAGCAAGGCTGGAGATCCGCTTGGCTTCAACGCAGGACCAGTCGACCCTACGAATTCCCGAAGGCGTGCCAGTCAATTTGACCTGTAATTGACAAGGTGAGAAAGTTTATCAGTAATTTAAGGTGGGACATGCCGGTCTTGACCAGACAGTTCCAAGTGTGCCGCTTTGGGAGCAGCTAGACGGAAAAAATCGACTAAACAGCCGATACTCGGAGAAATCGGCTATTAAGGACTGTAAAGCTCGTGGGTTGTGATTGATTTTATGATGACAAGTACAATGCACGCAGATGTAAGTAAAATTATTAGCTAGGTGGATATTACCAGTGTAAAGCATTGAGCCAATGAATCTAACGAGAAAGGATATAACATGCGAACAAATCGACTGTCTAGTACAAATGGATCTACAAATGCTTTGAATATAATTTGTTACTATCAACAGTGAGGTTCGACAGGATCGATGGCAGCTATGATGATGATAACAAACTAAAACCCAAGAATCCATAAAACCGTCTATACATTGACAAGTTTTCTGAAAGACATGCTATATGTGTGAAAGCACGAGCGAATCGGCTGAAATAGCCCATTCAGGTAGAAAAGAGACTACAATATGTGAACAATCAACTATTTAACATGGACAGATCTATGAACTCATCAGACCTAACCTGTTATCTTTAACAGTGGGGTTCGACCGGATCGATGGCAGCCATGATAAAGACAACAAATCAACCCTTTAAAGTAAACGGATCTATTCACATTTAATAGAATCATGAAGACACACTGTAGACGTTAAAGCACAGACGATCGGCTATTTAGCCGATACGGGCATAACAAACAGCCAGGGTCATGCCGGGTCGAAAGCAAATCCACCAGCTAGCATCCTCTGATCTAAAGTACTAACAGTGGGGGTTGACTGAATCGATACATCCATAATAGCGAACTATGGACCAGATTCAACTAGCTAGTAAACCTTCTCAAGATCAGACATGTCTTGACCGCGTACTATGCACGACCAAGATCGAAACAGAACAGCCGATGAAACATAATCTATCGTTTAAAGTAAGAACTGTCACAATGTAACATAATAAACGATGGATTAAAAGAATGTGAGGCCGATCTAGATCGATCTCGATCGGGCAGGTTAATATTGCTGAAAACTAATGACAATAAAAACATCAGTAAGATCGGTAACTAATGAATCTACCATAAGGATGCCACCCTTAGATAGAGCCGATAACTTAACCTTAATCTAATTCGAGCAGTGGAGGTCGAACTTAACCGATGCAGCCGTACTTGAACTAGATAAGAATCGATAACTAGCTTATGCTAAAGCTTATAGTGGAGGTCGAACTTAACCGATGCAGCCTTACGAACAAAAGTATAAGACATGATGGTACTTACAGACAAGCCGGAGGTCGGTCGGACCGATGTAGCCCTGCTTGTTGAAGAACTCGTCGAGATCTACACTACTCCTACTCTTAAGGGTTGGCGTGAAACCGAAAAAAATAATTGGTATTGATTGATTGATTGTTTTTTACAATAGCTGAAGTCCAATATTTATATCCGGAACCTAAGCATGAATCATACTCAAGTACGACTTATTACAATCTTTGATATAAGAGAAAACATTTCTAACTTAAAATAAATTGGATCCTAATCTTTCTCTTTTTTAGAGTCCGACATTTTTCTCGACGCCAACCATAGCTCATTGACATTATCCGCTGATGTCATCCGAAAAGAGCCGATTTAAGTGCCGCATCTGAATCGGCTGATATCGATCCTTATGCAATCGATTCCTTGATGACTCAATCTTGGAAGTTTCGAGTTCCCGCGTTCTTCTTCCCAAATTTTGGTGTAAACAGCTATATCTATAATTAATATATGTACATATCTATATATATAGTCCACGCAAGGAATCATATATGTATATACTATATGTCGACGGCACTGCAGCAATAAAAACTGCGTGTTCTGATTGCACTGTACCATGCATGGACAGACAGGTGCACCAATGCAGCAGGAGGTCATTGATAACGCTAGCTAAGAAGCTCCTGTACGTGGCTGTGGGTCATCAGCACGTACAGCACTGTGACGACTACCGAATCAGCAGCAAAATGCATTCATCGCGGCCGCAGGAGGCAGGACTAGAGCAGTCGATCAGCACGTGATTGGGTTTTCAATTCTACGTACGGCCTACGGGAGACTTGGGATGAATCCATGTGCCCTAAGATTGATGAGCCTACGGGAGGCTTGGGATGAATCCATATGCCCTAATTGATGACAGTAGAAATAAGTTAGCGACTATTTTACCACCTACATTGCCTCTGAATATAGTCCTTCCCTCCACAAAAGAATACAATTATAAGATCCATACTGGTCAAACTAACTCAATTTTGATCAAATTTATAGTAAATAACATTAACATTTATGTCTCCTGATAAATTTATTATAAAAATATATTCTATAACTAATCTAATGATACTTATTTTGTATCACGGATGTTAGTATATTTTTATATAACTTTAATCAAAGATCAAATAGCTTGACTCATCGAATAACGAGAATTACATTCATTTGTTGACCGAGGGAGTAGTTATTATCTAGAAGCCGTCCAAGGCCTCTGGCACTGTTTGATCCTGTTCATTACTTTATTCACTTTCCTATGCACCACTATTAGTACTATTTTTTCTTATTGATTATTTCCTGTTTATCAATCAGTGTTAATAAACTGTTTATTACCATTTTCTTTGCTGTTCCTGTTCATATATACTTTTGTTCATGTTTTTTTTCACTGAATATTATCCCCATCGCAGCAGAGCGCGTGTTATGTGCTAGCTAGTCTTTATGACAGACGCTCTTCTACCCTGCTATGATTTTTTTTTCATGTTTGTCAAAAAAAAGTTCCCGTTAGCATGTTGTGAGAACCACCTAGATGCCTCTTACTCGTTCAATGTCTTTATGTGCAACATTCAACAAAACGAATTGAAGACTTCTCTGATTCAAAATATACATGTGTAAATTTGGGTCCATGGTTGATATGATCTAGAGAGTGAATTTAGAATTAACTATTTAAAGTGTTGAAATGCCTAGCTAGATGATCAATTCAACAGTTCATGGACCGAGACGAGAATGTGGAAAAATTTAAGGACCTATGGTGCATTTAACTCTACAAATTCCTTATTAGACTCTATCCTTGCATTGGAGTAACTCATTATTCCTGCTTGCACTGGATGCGAGACACACACAGCTGCATAAAACTTAACAACATACTCCTCTGAGACAAGAATACACGATAATCCAGAGTGGTTCTGAGAAGGGCTTTGACATCCCCTGTACTCTTGTGGAGTCATCGAAATTGTTGTGGTTTGGCTTCGCCAGTTCTTGGCCTCTTAATCTAGTTATTTCATCACTATTATATATGTTTCTGTCGAAAGCCTTTGTGTTAATAACTTAATATTCATAAATAGAATGTCCATGCTCCCTTCCGTGCATCTTAAATTCTCGGCTAACTTTCAACAACACACATTATTTCTTGATTTCAACTTATTACATTTAATGTCGTTGAATTTGATGCAACAATTTAGAGAGAACATGCATGGTACTAGGAGCACGACTCGTGTATGCTCCTGCCAAATTGGAGCATCGACAGCCACAACACTCTAGGGGGTGGAAATGGATGTATAAAATTCTAAGTTATCTGAATCTATATTCACTAAAACTTATAATAATAAGAATATCGTATTCATATTCATTTCTGATATAGTTGATGTATCTAAATCCATTTCTTATTACTTTTGTCTCCTCGATTTCAATTGGTATTTGAAAAAAATGTAGGATATCTGATAGTATCTGTATCTGTGAATAATATTACTAATATGTACCAATCGAATCTAATAATATTAGTTTGATATAAAAATAAAATTTCAGCTATTTTTAAAATTAATGGCATTAATTCAATATATCTAATTATGTTAATTTCAATTAACATGACCAATGATGTGTAGGTTTTTTAATAGTTGGCATTCACTTTTAAAACTTCCGGGTAAATAATAGCCCATGTTCTATCTTAAATACTAGTAATGCACATATAATTAATGCAATTATTAAATTATAATTTATATAGTTAATATAGCTAACAATTACCATTCATACATATAGAATTTAATATACTTATGTTTGGATCTCTCATTATACTTGTTTTTCTAAAATTGTTAGATGGATACTTATAGACAACACAAAGTTAAATGGATATGTGATTGTGAATTTGAATATGAAGTATCCTGATTTGTATTAGTATATCTGAGGACATTCGTATTCGTATTCGTGTCTACTAC
Source organism: Miscanthus lutarioriparius (assembly GCA_904845875.1). Lineage (NCBI taxonomy): Eukaryota > Viridiplantae > Streptophyta > Magnoliopsida > Poales > Poaceae > Miscanthus > Miscanthus lutarioriparius. The sequence goes on from CAJGYO010000013.1 coordinate 54,503,050, forward strand.
AGGAAATGTGATAAACAGTAACATTCCCATCCGATGTTATACGGATTCCATCGGTTTCCACCCCCTAGTATACGACATGCCATATATATAGAGGCCCTGTTTAGTTTCTAAAAATTTTCACCCTAAAGTGTCACATCGAATCTTGCGGCACATGTATGAAGTACTAAATGTAGACGAAAAACAAAACTAATTGCACAGTTGGGTGATAAATCGCGAGACGAAACTTTCAAACATAATTAGTCCATAATTAGACACTAATTACCAAATACAAACGAAAGTGCTACAGTAGCCAAAACCAAAAACTTTCGCCGTCTAAACGCGCCCATAGTAATACTGTTATTGTAACTAACACGGTCAAACCTCCTAATGAAGCAAATAAAATAATCGACCCCAGTCCAACACCGTAACGGAACGCCAGTTCATCTCTCGTACGTCGTACCATGCATGTTATAATTGGGACTGTACACACCAGCCTGAAGACGTCAGGACACACAGGCATTATTTCTGCTTCGCACGCAGGTCCCATCTACTCCTATAATTAGGTGGTGTTTACCTCCAGGTATAAAGTTTTGGGACATCGGATGTTATACGAGGGGTCGCATAAGATGTCCAGATAATAATAAAAAAATAAATTACAGAATTCGTCAGAAAAAACGTGAAACGAATTTATTAAGCCTAATTAATTCGTCGTCCACACATATGTTACTGTGAACGAGTTAGGCTTAAAAGATTCGTCTCGCAAAGTAGTCACAATCTGTGTAATTAGTTTTTTTAGTCTATATTTAATACTCCATGCATGTTTTTAGTCTATATTTAATACTCCATGCATGTGTCTAAATGTTTAGTTGGCAAGGTAAAAAGTTTTGGGTGTCACATCAGATATGTCGGAAGGATGTTGGGAGGGGTTTTTGATACTAATAAAAAAACAAATTACAGAACCCATCAGAAAACTGCGAGACGAAACTAATGATACTAATTAATCAGTCATTAGCACATGTGGGTTACTGTAGCACTTAAGGCTTTTTAGGGACTAATTAGGCTTGAAAGATTCGTCTCGCAATTTCTAACCAAACTGTGTAATTAATTTTTTTTCGTCTACATTTAATGCTCTATGCATATGCCACAAGATTTGATGTGACGTTTTAGGTTGAAAATTTTCGAGAACTAAACAATGCCACAGTAGAAAACAAGATCTGCGCAAGGTGAAATAAAGGACACATATGTCTCGTCGTATATATCAATCCTTACCTTTTTTGGAACTGTTCGCAATCAATAAATCGTCCTCCCTTTTGGAGACAGTCTATTGAATTGGTTCTGACAGGTGCAGTACATAAAATGCAGCCCACCTTTCCTTTTTATTTATGGAGCTCTAGAACAAGCTTTCAAGTTTTTTTACCGGTCTGTTAGCAGAAGATTGGAGGTAGGGCGGACAAATTGGGGATAAGCGGCCTGTTACACGGGCCACTCCCATCCAGTGCTCGCGGCCGGGCGGCACAAGTTCGAACCCACTCCGGACGACGGATGAAATGTTGATTACTTGTTACATGTACATTCTTAGTACTTACTTATATATGAATTGTCACGATTGATTAATAACTCATGAGCATGTCATTTTCTTTACACATGCCATGCTTTTCACAAATCTCATAAATGCCTATTAAATTCCCTTTTATCCACTAAATATTTCCGTTGGAATAAGTCCTCGAGTACAATCGTACTAACGGTACTATCATTAAGCTTTTTACAGGCACTTCATGTCAAATCCCAAAGATCATCTAGAGTAGAATCTAGTCGGGTGGTTCTTTATATTTGGGATGAACAAGTAGAAAATCTAATGAACCGTACTACAGAGTGATAGATAGAGGAGAGTGGATGGGAGTGTACTGACCATCGGAGGGCGCCGTCGAGGAGGATCCGGCCATCTCGTTCGGTCGGTGACGTTCTGCGCACGAGCAGCGATGGTCGGAGAAGAGTTGGTGAAGTCCGGCGATGCGGTGGCGGTGCAGTGAGGCCGACGGTGATGACGGTGGCAACTTCCCGTCGCTGGCTGCGCACCCTCTTTGAGATCGGACTTAGGGTTTGTTGGTGGGGCGGAGTGGCTCACGGTGAACCTCGTACTATGAGCCGTCGGCCCCCACCACTTTATATAGCGCAGTGCGACGGAGACCCACCAACTATGTAGGGTTGGGCGGCCCCGATCAGGGCGAGTGACCAAGGCCCAATAGGTTGTTGGGCTTATTGGCTGGGAGATCATTCTAATATTCTCCCCCTTGATCTCACACTATTACTTTTATCTTTAAACTTTAAACTTCAATCATTTTCTCCTTTCTCATTTCTTCACAGATGATGCATACAGCATGTTTCATCGTCACGGTCAATCGCCGATAGATTTAACAGCTACAATGCACGTCTCTGATCTGAAATAGATACTTTAACTTTTGGGCTCTTTATAGTCCAGGAATCATAGGCTTTCTCTTAAACCCATGCCGGCTACATGTTCTCTGAACACGTTGGGTGATAAGCCTTTTATGAGCAGATTCGTGAGCATCTTTTCGGTACTTATATGCTCAAGACTTATCATTTGATCTCGGACTCTATCCTTCACAACATAATACTTTATGTCAATGTGTTGGGTAGCACCACTTGACCTATTGTTGTGAGCATACTGTACTGTTGGATTATTATCGCAACATAACTTCAGTGGTCTATTGATGTCGTCAACCACTTTCAAACTGGGTATGAACTTCTTTAGCCAGTTCACCTGCCCCGATGCCTCATAACATGCTACAAACTCGGCATACATTGTGGACGATGTAGTGACAGTTTGCTTTGAGCTTTTCCATGAAATAGCTCCTCCTGCGAGAGTGAATACATATCCCGACGTGGATTTTCTTTCATCTCCCGCATAATCAGAATCCGAGTACCCCACCAATTGGAGAGATTATGATCTTCTATACGTCAACATGAGGCCTTTAGTATCTTGCAAATATCGCAAGACTTTCTTTACCATTTTCCAGTGTTCCATTCCTGAATTACTCTGAAATCTGCCAAGCAACCCGGTAAAAAAAGCTAAGTCAGGGCGCGTACACACTTGAGCATATTGCAAGCTTCCGACAGCTGAAGCATATGGAACCGCTTTCATTTGATCGAGCTCGTACTGGTTCCTAGGGCATTGAAAATCCCCATATCTGTCGCCCTTGACTATAGGAGCAGGCGATGGACTACATTTATGCATACTGAATTTCTTTAATACTTTTTCTATGTATGCCTTTTGTGACAGTCCTAATACCTTCTTTCTTCTATCTCGGTGAATTTCTATGCCCAAAACATATGATGCTTCACCAAGGTCTTTCATGTCAAACTTTGAGGACAAAAACTTCTTTGTCTCCTGTAGCAGACTCACATCACTACTAGCAAGTAGAATGTCATCCACATACAGAACGAGGAAAATAAATCTCCCATTCTTAAACTTTGCATAAATGTAATTGTCCTCAACATTCTCTTTAAATCCAAAATTCTTTATTGTTCTGTCAAACTTCAAGTTCTAATGTCTTGAAGCTTGCTTTAATCCATAAATGGATTTCTTTAGGCGACAACCCATTCTTTCCTTTCCTTCTACAACAAAACCTTTTGGTTGTACCATGTAAACATTTTCCTCTAAATCTCCATTTAGGAATGTCATCTTCACATCCATCTGATATAATTCTAAATCATAATGTGCCACTAGTGCCATTATAATTCTGAGAGAATCCTTACATGAGACTGGAGAAAATGTCTCATTGTAATCTATCCCCTTTCTTTGTGTAAAACCTTTCACCACAAGTCATGCTTTAAACCTTTCTATATTCCCTCTGGAGTCATATTTTGTTTTGTAGACCCATTTGCAGCCTACTGTTTTGGCTCCTTTAGGAATTTGTTCTAAATCCCAAACACCATTGGTACTCATAGATTCCATTTTATCTTTCATAGCTTTCAACCACTTTGATGAGTGTTCGCTTCTCATGGCTTCTTCATACGAGGTGGGATCACCCTCCATATGAAACTCTTTAGTATTATAGATTTCATAATCATCAGAAATAACTGATCTTCTAACTCTTTGAGACCTTCTAAGATCCTCCACATTTGGCACATTTTCTGTTTGAGGCTGTTGTTGCTCCCCCTCATGTGTGGCAATAGGTTTTGTAGGATTCTGAACCATGGGTTCCTCGTCCTCATTCGTTGTTGCCATAGGAGGAATAACAACAGGTGCTGACACCACAACATCTTGCGTTGTAGGTGTAGCAGTAGCAGATAGCTCGAAAAATGGCTCTTGAACCATTAGAGTGGGTGCATACACCTGTTTCTCCTCAAGATCAATTTCTAGAGCTACTATGCTCCCCCTCATCATTTCATCCTCTAGGAAGACAACGTGTCTCGTTTCCACAAACTTTATATGTCTATCTGGACAGTAGAAATGAAAACCTTTTGACTTTTCTGGGTAGCCAATGAAATGGCAACTTACTGTCTTGAGATCTAACTTTCCAATGTTTGGGTTAAATACTTTAGCCTCAGCAGGACTCCCCCACACACATAAGTGATTTAGTGAGGGTACTCTTCCTGTCCACAACTCATACGGTGTTTTGGGCACCGACTTACTTGTTACTCTATTGAGAATATGAATGGCGGTTTTTAACGCCTCCATCCACAGGCTCAACGGTAAGGTGGAGTAACTTATCATACTACGCACCATATCCATCAGGGTACGGTTACGCCTTTCAGCTACTCCATTCTGCAGAGGTTCGCCCGGTGTTGAATACTGGGCGACTATACCATTCTCCTGTAAGAACCTTGCAAAAGGTCCAGGAACTTGTCCATATGGGGTATGCCGACCATAGTACTCTCCCCCACGGTCAGACCTGACTATCTTAATCTTTAAATAATGCTGATTTTCAACTTCTGCCTTAAATATTTTGAATTTATCCAACGCTTTTGTTCTTTCTTTAATTTGATAAATGTAGCCAAAACGAGAGTAATCGTCTGTGAATGTTATGAATGAATCATAACCATCCACACTTTTCACAGGAAAAGGACCACATATGTCTGTGTGAATTATCTCTAAAATTCCTGTGCTTCATTTGGCATCCTTTTTAATTTTCTTTACATACTTTCCTTTAATACATTCTATGCATTGCTCTAAGTCAGAGAACTCCAGTGGTGGAAGAATTTCATTCTTAACTAGTTTCTCATTCTCTCCCTTGAAATATGGCCTAAACGATAGTGCCATAATTTCGATGATACATTAGGAGTTCTCTTTCATTTTCTGTTTGCATTGTTCGATGATGATACTTTCTCATTCACATCACATACGGAATTCACAATTTCATGAAGTGATAATAAATAAAGCTTTTCTTGTCAGAAGGCAAGACCAATACATCTATTATTAAACAATATTTGACATTTGCCATTTCCAAAAATGGCAATCATAACCATCGTGGTCGAACTTTGAAACACTAATCAAGTTTCTTTGCAAAGAAGGTACATAAAGAACATCTCTAAGAAAAAGTATGAAGCCATCAGCAAGCTCTAGCGGAAGATCACCAACGGCCTCAACATCTGCTTGTACTCCATTTGCGACTTTAATGAAACTTTCGCTTCTTTGCAAAGTTCTCATCGAACGAAATCCCTGTAAAGAATTAGCAACATGAATAGTTGCACCTGAATCAATCCACCAAGTAGATTTTGAAAACTTGACATACAAGGATTCATTTACAAACGTAATAATGTTCTCACCTTTCTTTTTCATAATCAACTTTAGGAAATCGGGACAATCTTTCTTGTAATGTCCCATCTTCTTGCAGTGGAGACATTGATCTTTATCCACTGGGAATTGCTTGTTCTGAGACTGTTGCATGGGACCCTTTCCAGGTGACTTGGAGGAAGAGCTGTTATTATAGTTCTTTTTCTTATTATCTTTTAGGTAGTTGATAGTACCACCCTGTGAAACTTTTATTCTTTCCTCCTCCTGCACACATATGGCTATGAGCTTTTCTAGATCCCATTTCTCGGGCTGTATGTTGTAATTAACAACAAAAGTGTCAAATTCTTTAGGCAAAGAAGCAAAAATCAAATGAATAAGAAACTCATCCTTGAGTACCAAATCCATTGGTTTGGGCTTAGATGTCAAATTGCTCATTCTCAGTATGTGCTCTCTAATGCCACTGCCGCCACCAGAGTACCTATCTGTCACCAGCTGCTTGATCAGCTGGGTTGCATATGTCTTTGAAGAGCCAGTGAACTGACTCTTTATTCTTTCTAGGTACTCTGTGATCGTGTCACAGTCTGGAATTGAGCCCACTATTACAGGCTCAATTGTATTCTTTATCACAGCCAAACATTTCTTATTGGCTATGACCCACTTTCTATGTTTGAGGTCAAAAGACATCTTTACGGGAGCAAAGTCCTGCTCTCTGTTCTGCCATACAGCATCAGTCTCATCAGTCTCCCTCACCGGCGCCACAAGTTCTTTGGGACATGGTGTGGTGACTACCCAGTCAACCTCAGCCAAAATGAAGGCCAAGTCGATCTTTTTCTTTCATTCAATGTAGTTATCCCCTTTGAGAGTTGGGATATCTTTGATATAAGCCATCAAGGAGTATCCTCCTGAAAACACAATTTCTCTTTAAAATGAGAACATAATATAATAACAACAATTGCATGCTTTAGTTCCAACTATGGTCAAAATTAAAACATACAATTTATCCTTTTACATTAATTCTACATCACCGTTGAGCAGAAATAGAATTAATGTATGACAAAAACCCATAATAACATCATAATATTGCCATTAATCAACGTTGGTCTGAATAATAACAATATTATAATAATCTGATAACATATCTATTTTTCAAAATTAAATTCTCCCGTTGGTTCGAATTTAATAATGAAAACAACTACTTTAAATATGCAACGGAAACTTTGAATAAAATTTACATGATAATATTCTCCAGAAGCAACTTTACTTTTTTACTAAACAAAAAATATCGTTGGATAATTTTTTGTACATAAATTATCATCAAAATTCAATTCAAATTCATCAAATATGAATCAAATCAGTTTCTGGAAAAAAGGAAAAATTGAATAAACTTATACTGTGCATTTGGCCTGGTCCAGCAGCAGTGCGCGCGGCCCAGCGCTAAAAGCCAGTTCACGCAGACGCGCGCGGCACCTCCCCCGCGCCCTGGCCGCAACCTAGGCCTTGGCCAGGAATTCCCTTTCCCGCCTAGGTTTAAAACGGCCCGATGCGCTGCTGGCCGTCGATCGTCGATCGACGGTCCTCCTTTCATTTCGGCCGGATGAAACCCGCGACGACCGCGGCTCCCCTAAACCCTAGCTCATTCTCTCCCTCCCCTTCTCTCTCATCACGCAGCGCCGCTCGGAGAAACAGCCGCAGCAACAGCCGTCCTCGGTGGCCGAGGGAGAAGAAGAGGGGCTCCGCCCAGCACCCTCTCGCCGGCGTGCGTGCTCGCCCGAGGCTGAGCACGCCGCCGTCGAGGGGCCGCATGGTGGTGCCCTGTTGCCGTGACCGCACGTGCGAGGTGCAGTACGGCTCGTTGCTCTGTCCCGCGCGCCGTTTGGGAGCGACGCCGCGGTCTCCTTTCCACGCGGTGGCGATGCCGCCGGCGATGAGGAAAGCCCAGGTAGGCTCCCTATCTTTAGGGTTAGGGTTTGGTTCTATTGGATCCGAATCGAATTCGAACTCCACTTTTTTCTTTTCATTCGTTTTTCTTTGCTTTTGATTCGGAAACCCTATATCTACACCCTAGGCTGACGAACTACTAGGGTTAGGGTTCTTTGTTGAATCCGTGTCCACTTTTCCCGTACCTGATCTAGGGTTAGGGTTTGATTTGTTTTTCTTTCCCCAATCCAGATCTACGAACTAGACAGGCGTTTGATACCATTGTTAAATCCCAAAGATCATCTAGAGTAGAATCTAGTCAGGTGGTTCTTTGTATTTGGGATGAACAAGTAGAAAACCTAATGATCGTACTACAGAGTGATAGAGAGAGGAGAGTGGATGGGAGTGTACAGACCATCGGAGGGCACCGTCGAGGAGGATCCGGCCATCTCGTTCGGTCGGTGACGTTCTGCGCACGGGCAGTGATGGTCGGAGAAGAGTTGGTGAAGTCCGGCGACACGGTGGTGGTGCAGTGAGGCCGACGGTGATGACGGTGGCAACTTCCCGTCGCTGGCTGCACACCCTCTTCGAGATTGTACTTTGGGTTTGTTGGTGGGGCGGAGTGGCTCACGGTGAACCTCGTACTATGAGCCGCCGGCCCCCACCACTTTATATAGCGCAGTGCGACGGGGGCCCACCAACTATGTAGGGTTGGGCGCCCCCGATCAGGGCGCGTAACCAAGGCCCAATAGGCCGTTGGGCTTATTGGCTGGGAGATCATTCTAACACTTCACACTTGGTGACCAACCCAAGCCGATCAAGCCATGCTTGGGTGAAGTCGAAGGTTTATCAGATGATGGGATGGGCGTCTCCAAAGCTATAGTTACTATGATGTTTAGCAATCGAGCGTAAGAGTGAAACTAGAATAGTGGGTTAGTAGGCTTAGTCGGTTTAAGCTTCACCTTGTATCCTATAATCTCCATCTTCATTTCATGTAAATGTAATCACGATGTAAAGTTTTTCAATAAATTTCAATGTATGATCTAGAACTAAGTAAATCTTTGATGATTTGTTCATGGAGTGAAATTTTTATAACCTGATCCTACGAGTACAACTCACATGAGAGGAGGTTGCCTGTAGCAACTCCGGGACCTCAGTATGACCCTGGTTAGCACCCCGTCAGTCGAGAGGACGACCCGAGGTGCTAACTTGGTGGGCCAAGGTAGAACCCTTGCGGTGGCTATCCCTCACATGGCTTGACACAGGCATGGCGGTGCGGGGTTGGCAACATGGCGGTGTTGCTGGCTAGGGGCGGGTGAGTGGTGTAGTGTAGGCAGCGTCAGCGTGCGGCCGCAAGGAGCTTGGGGCTAGCCTAGGGCCGGTGTGGTGGGCGCAAGGGTTTCATACGCGGGCGCTTGGCTACGCCAAGCTGAGGGCGGCGAGGCTGCGAACACGCTTGGCATTTCCTAGCGTGGGGGCCATGCGGATGGGGTGGCATGGCTTGGTGTGGGGACCGAGCGGTAGTTCTGGGATGGGAGCAACGGGGCCGGGGATGAGGGCACTGGATGTGCTTGCGCGCAGCTGGACGCGAGGGCAGCTAGGAACATCGGCGCGGAAGCATGCCTTATTGACGGAGAGGACTCGTTACCGTGAGTACCCACAGGGAGATAAAGGAATCACCGATGAAAAAGTGAGATGGGAGCAAGAGCGCTAGAGTCGCCCTTAATGGGCAGACATGCATGTCCACCAATTTATATCCTCCTCCACTACTGGATCGACCCATCAAGTGCGCGACAATCAACCATATGCGTTAGATGGATAAATCTATACAAGACACATTTGAGGGTGGAGATTAGAGGTGGGTAGAATAGATTGGGGGTGAGAGGTATTTCTAAATTCCTTCTCTCTTTTATATTATAGATAGATAGATAGTGGTAGATAAAAACTGTGTGTTTGTTTTGAAAAGTACTTTGATAACCTCATAATCTATTAGATTTTAAAGAATACTCTAATAGAAACTATGGGAAAAAAACAGTAAGTACGACCTTTAAGTGGAGGTGCATACCTTAGTGCGATATATATGGTTCGATGATTTGGTTAAATTTTACTTTAATCCATAATTTTCATAATCCCTGCTTTTACAACAATGCTTGTCAGATCCACTTACCTAGGCTGCATAACATTCAGCCTAATCAGCTGCGCTTGCTGAAGCAGCGCTATTATTGCTGCTAGATCACTAGATGCAAGCCTTCAATAGCTACAGTGGCTACGAAAACATTCAGCCACACAGCCGCAGCCACAACAGGAAAAGGACAGCGGAGCGGAGCGGAGCCGTTAGATTTAGTAGAATTACATCGAGTTTATACACTTTGGAGTTTGTATAGGTGTTTATATCCAATAATTAAAAAAACCCTACTTTCTTAAAAATTACATAGCTTTTGCATGAGACTGGACAAACATGCATTGTAAAATGGAGGTACTAGGAAGTCATGAATAATTAGAATGTGATTAATTGTATATCCATGTGTTGGTTTGATCTCCCAACCACAGTGACCCAATGGCCAGGCCTTGACCTCGCGCCCTGATCAGGGGCGCCCAGTCCATTTATGGCTGGCGGACCCCCGTCACACTACGCATTAAATAGAGGTGGGGGCTGGCGGCTCTCAGCACGAGGTTGGCCTGAGCCGTACGCCCCACCGGAAAACCCTACTCCGATCTAACAGAGGGGCGGACGCCGTTGCCGCTCCGGCCGCCTCGGGTGGTCGTCGCTGCCTCGGGTGGCCGTAGTGTCTGTGTGCACGAGAGCAAAGAGAAAGTGCCGAGCCGCCACCTCGCCGGCGCTCCGCTGCGCTGTGCGTACGAGCTCAGGGTCCCAAAAGGGCACCACCACGGTACCGCTCAACGGCGCCGCGCGCGGCTCAGGCTTCACGCATGCACCGGCGAGGGGCGCCACGGTGGCGCCATCTCCTCCTGCGTCGCGAGTTCGGGCCGCCATCGTCGTATGGTTCACCGGCGGCTGCTGCGGCTACTGTCTGCGGCGCAGTGGAGAGAAAGGAAGGGGAGCCGGACAAGCTCGGGCGGCACCACCCCTCACCGGCGCCGACGGCCACCACGGTTGCCGCCGCTGTCGCGTGCGGCGCGCGAGAGAGAAGGGGAGGGAAGGAATGAACTAGGGTTTAGGGGAACGGCAGCCACGGGTGCCTTTTGATCCTCCGCTGGGCGCGGACGGCCGTCCGATCTCCATCGACGGCTGAGCACGGTCGTGTCAAAAGCGGCCCAGGCGGGATGCCACTTTCCCGGCCCAGGCCCAGGTTGCGGCCTGGGCGCGGGTGCGCGCTGCGCGAGCGGCTGCTGGGCCGAACAAGCGATCAGGCCTTCGGGCCAAGCAGGCCTCCAGGCCAAATGAACAAGGAGATGTTTTCAGTTTTTTTTTCAGAAGCTGTTTTGAATGAATAAAGTTAAGTTTAAATGTTTTATATCTACTCAAATTTGATCCAACGTGATAATTTGTTTAGAGAACAGATGAGTAAAGTAAAAATGCTTCTGAATTAGTATTATTTTCAAGAATTTTTCATGCTACCGCTACAAAGTTAAAGAATATTATCTTCTCATTAAATTCGAACTAACGGGAGAATTTAATTTGAAGAGCAGTTGTAGTTATTCAGTAAATGATGAAAAGTTAATCCTCTAGTTAAAATTGGAACCAACGGGGAAATTTTAATTGGAGGAATAGTCGGTTGATAGTTAAAGTTAAATTATGGTATTGTTATTTTCTGACCAACGTTGATGATAACAATATTATAATTCTATGAGTTCTATGTTTAAAGTTTAAATCTCTGATGAATTTTGCATCAAAGTGACCAATTTTTCAGACAAAAGATAAAGATCAAGGAATGCTCTTAAACTAGAGAAATGTATTTTCATGTTTCCGCTGCAATGAAGTTGATTGTCTTCTAATTAAATTCAAACCAACGGGAGAATTTAATTCTGAGGAGCAGTTCTATGTTTTCAAGATTATTGAGGTTCTATACATTAATTCCATTTCTGCCCAACGGTGATGTGGAATTAATGTAGAAGAATGATATTTTATTCTATTTCTACCCAACGGTGATATAGAATAGAACATAAAGATTTTAAAGTTTAATGAGCATTATTGTTGAATATTTTTTCTAACAAAAGACCTCCATGCTTTCATTCTTGAAGGCAGTAAGAGAAATGAGCTGGGTACTTGTGACTCAGATGATGAAATGCCTAAGAGTAAGTTATGTATGAAAGAATGCCATTGCTTAAGGGACTGTGTTCTCTTTAAAGAATGGCTTGGAAAGGAAAGAATTAAAGGATATTGATCAAAGAAAGGAGATAGAGCAATAAGAGTTTGTTTAAGAAATGTAATCAGTAACATGCATGTTTAATTTGACCTACGTCGGATTAAACATGTGTGTTAAAGAATATTTGGATTTATTTCTGAATTTGATGATTGAACACGAGCCAATCCTGACAGTTATGCCCGTTCAAGGGAATTATCTCGCATGGCGGGAAAAGTTTGTGAAAGTACCTGCATGGTGGAAAAAGTTTGAGAAAATACCTGCATGGTGGGGTAAAGTTGGAATAGTACTTATGTTAACCAATCCTGCATGGCAGGGGAGTTTTGGCATAGTACTTATCCCGCATGGCGGGAGAAGGATGTGATGACTCATGTGCTCTAAGTGTATCCCGCACATGGAGAGAAGTTTAGGGTACCTCTTATGCTATCCTAGTATTGACCGTACACTCTGATTGTGTCATGGTTATTAAGTACTCAATGAGTTTAAGAACAAAAGAAAGTTGCATGTGAACCAAAAGATAAGAATGATATGCAAGCGTGACTTGCAGAAGTATTGATAATAATAGACTATATTGAGTTTTGAAGTGTAATGAGGAAAATGTACTCCCATACGAATTTTGTTTGCATGATGTAATCATGTGAATGAAGTAAGTAATCAAAGTTTCCTCATTCACAAGAGTTCTGAATGTTTCGAAATTGTGGAAGAAAAGTTCATACCACATTTCGAGGGGGAGAAATGTAAGATTAATTAAGAAAGACAATTAAGAAAGATACTTCCCCATACTTCAGATAATGCAATGCATACTATGCATTGAAGGTAAAAGTGATCTATAAAAGATGAATGTGATCGTTGAGGGAGTAAGACGGTCATAATAATGATACCCCTAAAGTAAAGAAATAGCTAAATTCCTGGACCTTTTACAGTTCCAATATGAAGATAGCATAGTCGGCTAGTATTCATACTGGATGAGTTCAGAGTTATCAAGGCAGTGATAAACGCGTCATATGAGTTTTTAGCAGATTAAACCCAAAATAAGAAATTTGAAGATACACCATCTTTACAGAAGATAGAGTAATTTGGGGGAGCATGGTATGTAGATACCTAAGGCTTAAATAGAAGTGGGATTACATATCCACTATAGTGTTTTAGAGCAACAAATTGCTTAATACATGTTGATGTTGTATGACATATACAACATCTGATGTTAGCTCTTAAAGAAGATGAATAAGTAAATAAGGATCTTGTGTTATAGGAGGCTATAGAACAATTGTCTTTTGGCAATGAAGAGTAACAATAGCCCCATATGAAAGAAGTGCCACGAGGCCCCAGAAGGTCTTAAAGAATAAGAAAATCAGATATTTCTGGTGACTAAGGAGTCAATGTTAAGAAAGAAATTCAAATGGAGGGTAATTCCACCTCAATTGAAAAAGCCATGAGTGGCGTTCACTCGTCTAAATGGCAAGAAGCAAAGGAAGATGAAATGAAATCGATAAATACCAACGATGTTTGGGACTAAGAAGAAATTCCCAATGGAATCAAAACAGTAGGTTGTAATGGGTTTGCAAGACAAATGTGACTCCAAAGGGAATATGGAAAGCAATAAAGCGCCACTTGTGGCGAAATGATTTACACAAAGAGAAGGAATAGATTATAATGAGCATGCAAGGATTCTTTTAGAATCATAATGGTGTTAGTGGCATATTACGATTTACAGTAACATCAGAAGGATGTAAAGAAACATTTCTTAACGGGGATTTGTATGGAAAAGTTTACATGGCATAACCCAAAAGGTTTTGTCGTGGAAGGAAAAGAACGTAAGGGATGTTGCCTAAAGAAATCTATTTATGGATTAAAGCAAGCTTCAAGACATTGGTACTTGAAGTTTGACAGTACAATAAGAAAGTTTGGGTTTAAAGAGAAAGTAGAAGACAATTGTATTTATGCAAAGTTTAAACATGGAAAATTTATTTTCCTAATCATGCATGTGGGTAGCACCTTACTCGCTAGTAGTGGTGTTAATCTACTGTTGGAGAATAAACAATTCTTCTCCTCAAGTTTCAATGAGAATGATCTTGGTAAAGCGTCATTCGTTCCAGAAATTGAAACTTACCGAGACAAAAGAAAAAGGGGTATTAGAACCATCTCAAGTGTATACTTAGAGAAGATTCTAAAGAAATAAAGTATATATATATGAGTAAACATGTGCCTGTTCCTATAGTAAAGGGAAATAGTTTTGGGAACTTTCAGTGTTCCAAGAACCAATGTGAGATCGAAAGGACATCCTATATGCTTCAGCTGTTGGAAGCTTAATGAGTGCTTATAAGTAAGAACTTACCCTGACATAGTTTATGTATCCAGGATGTTTTGGCAGAAGTCCAGTCCAGATATAGATCACTGGAATGGAGTTGAGAATGTTTTGCAATTGTGCAAAGATTTATAGGCCTCATGGTGAGTAAGAAAGAATAAGTACTCTCAAATAGTTATGGGTACAAATGTTAAATTTTGGCGAGATGTTTAGTGAAACCCACATAGTAGCTAACACTCGCAGTTGGAGTTTTATTGTGGAAAAGCTCCAAAGAAACAGTTGTGGTGTCATCAAAGATGCATACCCATAGTATAGCTTGTTATGAGGCTTAAGGACAGGCGAAATGGTTAAAAGAACTTACACCCGGAATTGATAATGGTATTCAACAGCAATAACCATTTAAGTAGTTCGCTCCTATAACAACGGGTCAAGTGTGCTGCCAAACACATTGACGTTAAAGTTATACGTTGTGAAGGAGAAAGTCCGGAATCATACTAAAAGTATTCAACATATAAGTAACAAGCAAGTGCTTGCGGATCCGCGTACAAAAGGCTTACCACCCAGTGCGTTCAGAGAACACACAGTCGACATGGGTTTAAAGGAAAGCCTATGATTTCCGGACAATAAAGGGCCCAAAGTTAAAGAATCTGTTTCAGAACAGGGACGTGTATTGTAGCTGTTAAATCTATCGGCGATTGACCGTGACGATGAAGCATGCTCTATGCACCAATCTGTGATGGAACAAATAAAAGTGAAAGGGATTAAAGTCAAAGTTTAAAGTTAAAGTATGAGTTGAGATCAAGGGGGAGAATGTTGGTTTGATCTCCCAACCACAGTGACCCAACGGCCACTTGGGCCTTGACCTCGCGCCCTGATCGGGGGCGCCCAGTCCATCTATGGCTGGCGGGCCCCCGTCACACTGCGCATTAAATAGAGGTGGGGGCCGGCGACTCTCAGCATGAGGTTGGCCTGAGCCGTACGCCCCACCAGAAAACCCTACTCCGATCTAACAGAGGAGCGCAGTCAGTGATGGGAAGCACCACCGCCACCACGGCACTGCGCGACCACGGTCTTCACCCCGGTCTCCACTACGGTGCCCTTCTTCTCCGACCGCCGCTGCCTAGCGCAGAGCTTTACCTACACCGGTGCCATGGCGATTACTTCCTTCTCTGCCAAGCCCGAAGCTATGAGTCACCTTCTCTCTGTCTCCCTCTGAATCTCTAAGTCACTTATTATCCCAAATATAAGTAGACACCCACTGGATCCACTCCTAGATGATCCAATAGTACTAACACCATGTACACAGTATATGGGGTGACAAAATGCTTTAGTTGCCTTGATGATGCTAGAGGACAAAACAGCAAAATCACATTTGCATTCGTAACAATATAGTTATTCAGTTGGCCGGTATTCTTAACAATATTTGTCTCATATACATATTCAAACACAGCAAAATCACATTTGCATTTCGCTAATGAATATATCTATCGTTTGTGTATGGATGGTGTATTAATTAATTGCCTATAGTACATGGTCGCATATGCAGCATGTACCGAGTACCATATATAGCAAGATATATAGCTCCCGAATCATTGATGCTACAACTACTTTTAGTCTTTTAACAACGTACGACAAACAGTCTATATAAGGAAGAGACATCGTTCGCAACGCGGTCACTAACTGTGCACACATATATTTGACAAAAAAAATCCTTATACGTTGTAAGATAGCTTGGCTAGCACACATTTTAGTGTCTGTTGAATAATGGTAACCCAAGAATCTCGCTGCTTATAATAATCTAAAAAATCGATCTACTACATCTGATGACCTGGCATTTTTTTTGAATAAACCAATGTTTAGCTAAGTATTTTAAGGTGTACTCCTACTAGATATACAACACCAGTCTATCATGTGTTATATGGTCAGTTGGCCATCAAATCCCATGTTATAAGCAGGACTAGTTAAGTGAAGTGGGGCCTAAGTTGGACTGGATGAGCTAGCTGTTCTTATAACCATTATTTACGACAGGGGTGCTTCTGCACGTCAACAGCGATCTGAAGCAGGAGTATTGCACACAGTGCGCTAGCTGATCTACCGCTCCGTACGTACTGTAAATCCTCATCTCTGTGAGCACTAGGCACAGGCACACAGGTAGCCCCGGCCCGGGTCTTCATAAATCTCGGTACGGACGACATAACCTGCAGCTGACTTTATCTTCATTAACTTGAGTACGGGGTGAACACGAGTATAAGTTTGACAAGTAAAGTCCATTCTCACGTGGTGTTTAGATCCGGGAGTAAAGTTTAGGATGATGTCACACCAGGGTGTTACATGAGAGTATTTGATAGTAATAATAAAAAAAATTACAGAAGTCTTTAGTAACCCGCGAGACGAATTTATTAAGTCTAATTAATCCGTCATTAGCATATGGTACTGTAGCACCATATTATCAAATTATGGACTAATTAGGCTTAAAAAATTCGTCTGTCAAATTAGTTACAATATGTGCAATTAATTATTTTTTAGTCTATATTTAATACTCCATGTGCCCAACAATCCGATGTGATAGAGAGTAAACTTTAAGAGAAGAAACTAAACAAGGCAACAGAAGTTTTATTCTCATTTAATAGGTGCAACCACCTAGTAAAAGGTCAGGGTTCATTTAGACCAATTAATTTTTTTATAAGCTGCAATAGCAGGAAAGGGAGCTAATAACTTTTATAAGCTAGGTGATTGAATAGTTCAAATGGACTATAAGCTGGGTTGTTTGGGTTTAACTAAAGCTTTTTTATATAAAGCAAAAGGTTTGCACGTCTTTTATATTAAGATAGAGAAAAAATTTAATACAACAAGCCTTAACGGCGCCCTAGGTGGTCATAAAAGATGTACATGGGCGCTCAGATCCTCCCCAGTGTACTAAAAGCTATGCTGCTTGCGCGGACCCACATCGCCATCCCACTACTACAGTATTTTTAACCGTGGCGGGCATTTTGGGTTAACCAAGGTGGTTTTTGCAACCGGCTCGACCAAAAGGTCACGGTTAATTGTGGCTTAACCGAGGCGGAATCGTCTCGGTTAAACAATTAACCGTGGCGGTCGGCTTTACACAACCGCCTCGGTTAATATTAACTGAGGCGGTTGTCTTAACATGCCCACCTCGGTTAAGATTTTAACCGAGGCGGTTCGCTAAAGACGCCTGCCTCAGTTGAACCATTAACCGAGGTGGCTGTTATTAAGCGCCCGCCTCGGTTAATGGTTTTCAGATTAAAAAAAATGTTTTTCAAATTAGAATTTGAATTTGAATTTCGCTAATGAAAACACAGATAAAGCAAAAAATAGATGACAAATATATATTACATTCATTCTTGTTCGACGAACCAACATTTAAGTTATTACACTAGAGATGTCTTGGTCATTACAAACCCACATCATTCATACATGAGCAACTAAGGACAGTCATACATATCAACCTTTCTTAGGAAAGAGGTCCGGTAAAATGCTGTCTGAGATTCGTAATTGTTTGCCTGAAGTTTTGGTCGACCTTCTCCCCTCGCCACCATCCTTGTACTTTCTTGAGCTGCTGCCAGCTGCTGCTGAATCTACTGCACGTCCTCAGGTACTCGCAAATGTAGAATCCACATAATACTAAGCCATAAGGTTGTTTGGCGCACTGCACGATATATAATACACAATCATTAGAGCATATATAGAGAGCAGTAGGAGGAGGACAGTATAGTATAGGAGTAGTAGTAAGAGTGGTAGTAGTTATAGGAGTAGAGTAGAGTAGTGTAGAGTAGTAGTAGTTGTAGTAGTAGTAGTAGTTAGGAGTAGTAGTATTGGTATAGGAGTAGAGTAGAGTAGAGGAGGAGTAGGAGGAGTAGGAGTAGGAGTAGGAGTAGGAGTAGTCGTAGGAGTAGGAGTAGGAGTAGTAGTAGTAGGAGTAGTAGTAGGAGTCAGAGTAGAAGGAGTAGTAGTAGGAGTAGCAATAGGAGGAGTAGTAAAGTAGTATATCAGCAATAGTAGTAGAGAGCATGCTCGATATAATAGCACAAACGATTTTTGATATACTTACCGAGAACTCACGCTTGAGTTTTAGTTTTGTGTCATTCTTGATTTTTTTTCTCCTCAGATGTTCTGTCATAGGATTCGGGATCTTGCACGTACTTCTTTTAAGCGCTGTACGAAAAACCAGTAGTGTCAACAATAATTTCAACATGTATGTTAACTATAAATGAATAATTTCTGTCACTTACTATCTCAAACAACTTTCAAAGTGCTTGTACCCTGCTTTGTTTGTTTCCCACAAAGAGTCAAATATACATGCCCTTCCGTCCTGAGGATAGATTATAAAAGCAATCTAGTGGCCCATGATGCCCTGTACCATTCACACAATACAGATTAGAAATGTTCAAATATCAGAAGTCATGATCCTAGTACCTATATATATATGTTCCAAGTATCTTTTGGACTTACCCGAACTGGTGGGCGGCCATGACGCACCCATTTCCCCGGACCTTCTTCATGGCTACATAGATGTACATTCCCTCCCGATACTTATATTCGATTACTAGATCTTCCCTATATTTCTTTCTCTCCTCTGGGTTCAAGTTCACCAGCTTTTCATGAGTGTCTAGTATATCATAGCCCATGATGGTTCTCTCTATAATAAGCATCGGAGAGAGATACATAATACCCTTGCCCAATTCCTTGCTTACATAGGCCTGCATCCTAAAAGGAAAAGTCATCATGGCATTATTAGTTTGTTCCTAAAGTACCTACAATGATGCAGTGGTGTCAAAGTCGTAAGTAACTTATAGGGCAAATAAGGTGACTTGGGTGATGTCGAGGTCCTTTCGTCACATGAGTCTATGCATGTTGTGGAAATCTACAATGACTTGACCATCCATGGCCGTGTGGAAGTACTTCTCCAGAATATTGATGACAAAGTTTTCTAGGCCCACTTTCGCCGCTTCCATGTACCACAGATGGAACCTCCTTACCTCCCACTTCTCTTCAAGGAGGTCGCCCAAGGTCAACATGAACTTTCCATGCACATAGTTTTCGGGGCAATTATCCGTCCGGGGCCAAAACAACGGTGGTGTTTTTGGCCTACAACATCGGGGCTTGAGATGTTAGGGAGTGGAAAAAGCAGATAGCATCTCAAAATAAATTATAGATTGACTATGCTTGCTAGTAGCATACCTTTCAAACGTAGTTGAGTATGGGTGCTCGTCGGCTATTTGATAAGAATGCTTGCTAGTAGCATACCTTTCAAGCCTAGCGAAACATCTGCATCCTTAGCTCCACCATCTTGGGGTCAGTGCTCGTGAAAGCGTCTTGTATCTTGTCCATGATCATGTCCTTGACTGCCTCATCACGGTCTTTCTGGACGAGCCCTTCCTTGTATCTCTGCCTCGTGTGGTTAGAGTTGGCATCGGATTGCTAGGCCTCCATGTCCTTCTAGCTCTGCCTTGAGGAAACCCCACGGACACAGCCGCAGTGCTTGGGGTTTCCCAGTGCCTCGGTTAGTACGTCCCTCTCTCGGTGAGGTTCGAAGGACCCGCTCTTCTCGGCCGTAGAGACCTCCAAGATCCTCTTCTCCACCTCCTCGGTGTTTATCTCATTGTACTTGGTCCTACCCTCCTTCATCTTTTTTGGCCTACGGGCATAGAGGCAGTTACATGACCTCACATCAATGCCCCGTAATGGATTCGGCTGCCCAGCCTCAGCTGCCTCCCTTTCTTCCTGCCGCCACTTCTCCATCTTAGCGGCATACCCTATCATGCCTAGGTGGTGGTGGAGCTCGTTCCTCTTTGCGAGCTCATAGAACTTCTCGCCCTTGGCCTTTGCATCTTCGATCAATTGTTTCACGACGAACTTTTCCTAGACGTCACTCATGATGAAGTTAGTCTTCAAATGGTGTCCTCCCTTTCTGCACGTACTCCCTATTGAGCATGGACCTGAAGTTGTAAAGTGTTTTGCCTGCAACAAACAGAGCATGCCCTATGCACTTGTCTTCATTATAGCCCTACGCTGGATACATGAACCGCCTCTTCACCTCTCCCCACACATTACCCTTGATGTCCTTGGGAACTTTTCTCCAATCAACATATGTGATAGGCACCTTCTCCCTGACTATACAAGAACACTGGTTGCTGAAGGTGCCGATGATGGTGGTTGGCTCCAAGGGCTCTCCTTTTGGCCCTAACTTGTGTATCAAATGCACTTTCTTGCGTATCTAGTGCCTTCTATGTTGGCCCCTCTTTAAGTCTGACTTCTTCTTGCTATCGGTCATTGCATTTGAAGGAGTGCTCGAGGAGACCAGGTGCTTCCTCCTTCATCCCTTCTTCACCGTCGTCAGGGTACTCCAAACGAAGAGGCACCATCGGTATCTATCGAGGACAAGAACTTGCATTAGGTATATACTTGTGTGAGGCCCCAAATGTTGTGTCAATTAACATGCACTGCTTCATCTACGTACCTCGCGCCTTGAGTCTTCGGTATCATCTTCCGGAGGCACTCGTGGCTCCGAGCGAGAACCTCGTGCCTGGCCCTTTGGATCAAAGTCCGGATCATCTTCTTCCTCTACACAAGGTCTCTTCACCGGCCTCGGTGTTACATCCTCGCTCTCGTACGAGGTGCTCCCGTCTGATGACGAGCCTTCATCATCGCTTGCATCAGGAATAGCCTCACGCCAATTTTCATGAGCCTCCTTGGTTGACATTGATAGCTATGACGAAGAGAGAGAGTTATAGGAACACAATGCTATATTCATCTCAAAACATATATGAACACAATGCTATATTTATCTCAAAACATATACAAAAAGTGAAGTAAAGTACAAAATTGTACAAGAAAAGTATAAAATTATACAAGGAAAGTACAAAATTTAAGAATTTCGAGAAAAATCATGTACATAGTTTGCTCAGATTCGCCCCATTGTCATCACATCGCTTCTAAACTGGTTGCTTGTATACAAGCCATCCTAGATTAGGGGCTCATTACCGGTAGGGGGCATTTGATCATCATAGCCACTGCCTCAGCATAAAAGGGTTCACATCATTGCAAATGCCACTGCATTAGCACATTTTTAAAAGTTTAAATAGTTCATCATTGCATATGCCATAGAGAAGCTCAAATTCAATCAAAGCATAGTATAAGAAACTTAACCGAGGTAGGCAAAAATGGTTAACCGAGGTTGGCAGTCCCATTAGTAGAGTAGACTAGTAGTAGTAGTAGTAGTAGTAGTAGAGTAGAGGAGTTGTAGTAGTAGGGTAGGAGTAGGAGTAGGAGTAGTAGGAGTAGAGTAGTAGTAGTAGTAAAGTGTAGTAGTAGTATAGTATGAGATAGTAGTTAGGACCAGCAAGTAGTTAGGACCAACAACAATGTTGTAGTACTAGGAGCAGTAGCAGCCAGCAGCTATAAGAGTAGTAGCCAGTGAACCAAGGCGGCCAACCAGCACCATAATAGGAGTAGAGTAGTAGAATGAAAAAATCATGGGCATCATAGAAGTGTAGCAGCCAGCACCATAATAGGAGTAGAGTAGTAGAATAGTGGTAGCAGTAGTATGGAGCAATGGTATGAAGACAGTGCCAATTGGCACTACTACAAAAAATCTTTTGCACAGCGTTTCCATTTAGGGCTCAAAGGCGGTTGGCCTAGTTACCCGCCTAGTAATATAGGAGTAGTAGTAGATATAGGAGAGCAGATGTAATATCCTCGGTGTTACACCCTAAATCATTTACTAAAACATGCCATGAGCATCATATTTATGTGTTAGTGCATGTGATAAAGTGTGTAGATTAATTCCTTGTAACCGAAAATGATTAATAAAAATGTTAAATGAAAGTCGATTCAATAGCTCATGTATATTAAGTAGGGTTTAAAACTAATTTTTATTGAACAAAAACACTATAGAACATATGTGTAGCGCTTAAATAAAGATTGGAATATGAACTTTGTAGATGTCAATAAAATACTTGCTGTAGAAAAATAACATTGCTAGCGAACATTTCTAATAGCCTAGAGATGCAACTTGGAATCAAATTCAGCTCATAGACTTAGAAGATTTTTAAGTGTATAGACAGCTAGACAATGCCATGTTTGGCAATTTATTTTATGAAATCGGGTTAAGAAAAAGTGTTATGTTTTAGCTCAGGTTGGTAGCCTCATATACCACCTTGAGCATGGTGAAGATGGTTTAGGTCCAGAAGCAACCGTTTAGTTTTTAAAAGCGCCTTAAAATTCATGCACGACACGGTCTCAGGCTGGTTGGCCGAGTGGGCGCAGTCAGCGCTCTCGGGCCCTCGGTGTCGCCACGCTGGCAGTCCCACACGCACGCGCGCTACCGCGCATGGCTGGCCATGGCTGATCTGGCTTGGCTGTGGCCTGGCCGCCACTAGCTCCTAGCGTGTGGAGCCACTGCTGCTGCTTGCGCAGCGAGGCGGTGCTGCCACCGGCCCTGCCATGCTGCCGCACTGTCGGCCCTCCCCACGCCATGGCGCAGCCATTGCCAGTGTCATTGCCTTGCCGTTATGTCCGTGCCTCCCTCTGCATCTCTGCGCCACTGCCGGCCTAGTGCGATGCTGCCTCTGCCGCACGCACAAGGTCGGGCTTGCCGTCGCCTTGTCATTGTTGGCACTACAGTGCGAGGGCCACGCCGGTCGCGAACATTCACGCCTGTCTGCTAGCGCCTGGATGTGGGTCTCCACGGTCGCGTCAACCACATCTAGTCAAGGCACGCACATGTCGAGCCACTGGCTATACCCCACCGCCCTCTCTCTGTTGCCGCCGTCAAGCCACACCATCAATTGGCCACCGAGGGATCACCTTCATTCAATTCAGCACATCCACATCTTCACCATCAAGTGCTCTCGCTGCTTGACCACACCCAGCCATGAAGAAGGCACTGCCAAGCTCCAATTTTGGAGTTTCCCCACCGCCATGCCGATAAGGCCATGTCCGGCCATGGATGTGGGCAGCCCTCCTACCATCCTTTCCGAGCCAATTCACCTGCACCACTAGCTTCGCCTTGCCTCCCTCTCCACCTTGCGCATGCTAGTGGAACCGCTATCGCCTCCCCGTCACCGCTGACGTGACTGCGCCACCATGGTGCGCCGCCACACGGCTCGGCCGCACGTGGCCACGCCTCCTCTATCATCCTCCACCCTAATCGTCACCTTGGCCTGGTCCATGGTAGCCTTCTGATGCTCATGCGCAAACCAATTAGGCATGTAGCTACCCTAGCTCACCGGAACAGTGGCGCTACCATCGCGGATGGCCGCACACCACTGTAGCCTTCCCAGCCAGTCGTGTCTCCCCACACCGCTGCTTAGTGTAGCCGCTCGGGTCAGAGATGGTGACTAGCCCATTAGGTGGTCTCGTCAGAGGTCCTCGGTTGTCGGGCATGAGCTGCGCGCTATGTCACCGGCCGCCTGCCGCTGTGCGTCTTGTTTGGGTCATCAAAAAGTGGGGGTATTCTAGAAAAGCTAGGGGGTTAAGTGAGAAGGTTTGAGAGAGGGGGGGGGAATAGTGTTAGCACTTAGTTGTAATTCAGAAGAAGTTCGAGGTCTCTTTTGCTAAATCGCCAGCGCGGGGACTTTCCTCGACGAGGGCTGGCCTCGCGTGGGCCGCGCCTATGGGCCGCTACGCGCGCGCTGTGTCGCGTGGGCCGCGCGGGTAAATTCGTTTTTCTTTTTCATAAGGAATTAGAAATAGTTTTCTAATTTAATTTTTGACCTGATCTTTGGTAAATCATATAAAATCATGTAGGTGTCCAAAAATTGTGAAACAAATTTTGTTAGGTTCCTAAAATTGTGCTCTATTTGTTAGTATATTTGGTTCATGTATGTACATGTTGATACCAGGAGCTATTAAATCATTTGAAAATGTTTAATATTGTTAGGATAATTATTGTAGGAATTTTTGTGGTAAATTGGTGATAGCTTTAGTCCTGAAATTTTTATGGTAGCTTCATTGTATTATTATGTGCTCACTGTAATTTTTCTAGCCTTAGAATAGACTAAACATTTGGGTAGTTAAATGCTCTTTGTTTCGATATACATTAAATCATTAGTAGAAATAAAGATATGTCCTTAATTTGTAAAGTTAGGTGTTTGTTAGTCGAACCCAATACTTTGCTTGGTAAAGATGATAGTTAGCTTAGTATCTTAGTCATTAGAGCTAGCTTAGTAGCTTAGTATACGTATTCTTAGTTTAAGAGTTATTGTTGCCTAAATGCTAAGTGTTGCATCATCATCGCATGCATGTAGAGAACGAGTTGGCGGAGATCGTGACCACAGGCGATCATGAGTTTGAGGAGATCATCGAGGAGTACGAGGAGGAGATTCTTGTGTAGGAGGAGGTCCCGGAGCCTCCACTGACTGACTCAGCTGACACCACGCTTGCCCAAGGCAAGCCCCAGTGCATGACCCTTATTTTTGATAATCATTGAATATATATATCTGATGTGCATTGATGTTATAGGAATTTTATGAAAACCACATGCATAGATATATCTGTCCTATGAGTCTTACTAGTGCATGTTCGAGTAGATGCTATGCTTAGGTTTTCGGTAGCGTGAGTAACCTATCGTTACTCATAATAAGTGATTATTATATTTACTCTCATGATAAAATGATGAAAGGAAAAATGGAGACCGGGCAGGGATATTATATGGGTATTGGTGGGTGTAACAGGTTGTGTCCCATGGCCAACGGAGCTTAGCTTGGTTACACTATTTTCCATGTCCGTGTCGATTGAGGACCGTCCGTTGCTGTGGATGGTAGTTAGGTCACAGACTTATTATCCTGAGCACATACTTGCTTTGCTTATGGGAGCGGGAAGGCTCGTTACGCTCTTGTCGTGGGTTCCAACTCTTTCTGGACTAACTGATTGGAGGCGGGGAAAGGTGGAGGTCTAAGCACCATGCTGAGTCTGGGTCCCAAGTGTGGGGGCTTGGAGTCCAAGTTTGGACAGGGACCTGGAGCCCTTGACAGGAGTGGAATGGGTTGGTCTTGTTTGTGCCTGGGGTACAATTGGGGTGTGTGTTTCGGGGTACCTAGCTAGGATACATTGGTTCATGAATTGCTATTTCCATGAGACGGTACGACTTGGCTATGGTCTGGCACCGTAGTAAGGACTGGATGATGAAAGATGGTAAAATAGTTCTGATTGCTCAACCCTTGCTTGAAAGTAGAACAGGTGCTTACTTAAAATGGTTAGCTAATGAAGTAATCATGACTGCTAATAAAACTTGACTGTAAGGATGAACTATTAGTAATACTTTCTGCAAACAAAAAGAAAACAGCAAACCCATATTGCCTATCATACTCCTTGGAGTCGGGAAACTATTTCCACTAGTCGGATAAGTCTTGCGAGTACACTGTGTACTCATGATTTATTTTACTCCTGTTGCAGGTGCAGCTTGAGGAGTAGCTCTTGTGTGGAGGATTCTTCTGGTGGGCACAGATAGATCCTTGTATCGTTTCCGCTAGATGTTTATTTTTATTCCGCTGTTCATTATCGCACTCTGAACTCTGGTATTATAATAAATAATTTCCAAGAACTCATGTTGTATGAAATGGACTAAGTATTGTAAACTCATACTCATTATCGGATTTTGGATGTAAAACATGGATTGTTTCGAGTTCTCCCTTGGGGTGTGCTCGATGGAATTGTCTGATGTAGCTCACTTTTGAGGTGCTTAGTGTCTAGTGGAAGACGAGCGCCTCCGAAAGCGTGTTATTTCGGGCGGTTCTGCCATGGCAGAGTAAATCCAATGCGGTCACGATCCGGCTGGGAAATGTATTGCTTTTGGAAACCATTTTATTTTTCAGCCCAAACCATGATCACACCGGATCCACATCATGCATAGAGTACAGTAGGAGTAGTACCAGTAGTAGTAGATTAATAGTCTTAGGAGTAGAGAGTAGTAGAGGATAGTAGTAAGAGTAGTAGGAGTAGAGAGTAGAGAGGATAGCAGTAAGAGTAGTAGGAGTAGTAGAGTAGAGGAGGACAGTAGAATAGAGAGCAGCAGCCAGCAGCAGCAGCTCAAGAGAGGGAGAGAGGAAGCATAGCAAGAACCAGACAACACCAGCAACACCAGAGATGGAGAGAGCAGGCACAACAAGCACCAGATCGCACTAGAGAGGGAGGGAGCAAGCACGCCAAGCACTAGCCTTGCCCTGTGCTAAGTCCTTCGGCCATTTCAAATCGACCTCGAAGGGCTGCCCAAAGCATAAAAGAGTAGCCAGAAAAGAGCAGTTCATCAAATTGTAGTATATAGTTGTAGGAGTAGATGAGTAGTAGTAGTATATACCAGTAGCTGTAGTAGTAGTATATACTAGTAGAAGTGTAGATGAGTAGTTGAGAAGTGTAGCTTCATGGGCAGTGCATCAAGCACAACAAGCACCAGAGAGGGAGGGAGGAGGTGTGCAAGTATCAACAAGCACTAGTGTTGCTGAAATTGTGTAAGAATAGTGGACAAGGAAGCAATAGGAGTAGCGAAATTGCATATAGTTGGTCCAATTTATCCCAATTTAGCCAAATTGTGTATATTTGCAAGAACAGTGGACAAAAGTAGTAGTTGAGTAGGAGGACAATAGAGCAGCAGCAGTAGTAAATAATAAGAGTAGACAATTTCACTTCAAAATCATCTCAAACTTATCCCAATTCATCACAATTTAGTCAAATTTGTCCCAAACCATCTCAAATTCATGTCAAATTCATCTCAAATGAGTGGCAAATGCTCAGTTAACTAATACATTAGGCATCATAGGCAGTGGCATTTGCATTCTGACAAAAAAATGCATCACATGCAGCATTTAATCAAAACTGGCAAATTGAAATGAAAACCACATCATAGATCATAAGCACGAGGACAAGAACATCACAACCAGTGTACCAGGGAAGATGGAGCCTCGAAGATGGAGTCAGGGGAGAAGCCAGGGAAGATGAAGCCAGTGGAGATTCTCGACGCTGAGGAGAAGGCGCGGCGGACGGATGGCAAAGACAGAGCCGAGGAAGAAGGCATCGGGGTCACGGACGGACGGGGAGGACGTAGCCGGGGAAGCAGGCCGCGAGTTCGTGGACGAAGTGGATGGCAGTGGGTGGTGCGGCGGCCGAAGCTAGGGTTTCACCCTAAGTTCGTCTCGATGGACGAATGGTGAAGACATAGCCGGGGAAGAAGGCGCCGAGGTCACAGACAGACGGGGAGGACATAGCCGGGGAAGCAGGCCATGAGATTGTGGACGGAGCAGATGGTGGCGGCTGGTGTGGTGGCCAAAGCTAGGGTTTCACCTTAAGTTTGCATCAGTGGTTGTAGCTTGGGAGCCAGCCCGAGGTCAAGGACGGACGGGGAAGATGGCGCAGGGCACAGCTCGAAGCTCGCGATGGTGATGGTTGCGGCAGCGGAAAAATTGGGCAACCCTTCAGGGTCGATTTGAAACCAGTGAAGGACTTAGAAAAAATCGAGGGAGAGGAGGCGGTATATATAGACAATGATTTACTAAGGCGGGCCGCTTAAGGTGCCCGCCACGGTTAATATTTACTGAGGTGGTTGCTTTAGGGTGCTCGCCACAGTTAATCATTAACCGCGGCGGGTGACTTAGGATGACCGCCAGCATTAAGATTAACCAAGGCAGGCGGCTTAGGGTGCCCACCTCAATTAAGATTTTGCATTTTTTACATTTCATTGAATTCCTTGGTTATTTCAGTTTTACAACGTTTTAAAATTGAAATTTAATTTGTAATGCTTTTTAAAATCCATAGGAGTAGTAGTATAGGAGTAATAGAGTAGTGGGAGTAGTGTAGAAGTGTAGGAGTAGTAGAGTTGTAGTAGTAGTAGTGTAGGAATAGTAGTAGAGTTGTAGCAGTAGTAGTAGTAGTGTAGTAGTAGGGTTGTAGGAGTGTAGTAGTAGAGTTGTAGTAGTAGTAGTTGTTGTGTAGGAGTGTAGTAGTAGAGTTGTAGGAGTAGTAGTAGAGTTGTAGTAGTGTAGTAGAGTAGTGTTGTAGGAGTGTAGTAGTAGAGTTGCTTTCAACAAGTATCAAATTATTTTTAAAAATCAAACACTTAACACGTATAGATTACGATATCCCACAGTCATATATATATATATATATTACAATAATAATTAGTTGCATAAAAGTTCTTGTTAATCAATAAGTGACTACATTATTACATATATGTGTGGCACACATCATTTTGCTGCAAGTGTTCCCACTATGGTCTTCTTCTCACCGTCAAGGTGAAACCAGGGCATCATCTTGGTCTTGTTGACGCCGTTCTCGACCAACTTGATCTTCTTTGGATGATCGGTAAAGAGCGAGAGCTCAGCGTAGTTCACTACGCCAGATTTGCACATCACTGCCGGATTTGTGAGAACCGGCAGTGATGTACCTTCACTGCCGGTTATGAGCTTAAAAATAAAAAAATGATTGGGGCTGGGCTAAAACCGGCAGTGAAGGACCACATCACTGCCGGTTTGTGGCTTGAACTGGCAATGTTTGGGCGAGCACTCATCATAGCCGGTTTAAGCCCAGAGCTGACAGTGATTGGGCTCTATCACTGTTGGTTCTAACCAAGAACCGACGATGATAAGCCTACAACACAAAAAGGCTACAACCATCCTCTCCTTCCTCCTCTCTTTCGTCCTGAGAACAGAGGCGCGCGTTTGGACCCTTCCCTCCATTGTTGCGGCTGCTCTTCACCATGAAGCTAGTGCTTGGATTTTAAAGAATGGCTTGATCTTTTTGCTTTAAGGTTAGTAACAAACATCCACTCCTTTGATTTTGTTGCTTAATTAGCTTTGTTTTGATGGCTACATTGCTTGATTCTCATTCTAGTTCTTTCTCCATTCTAGAGAGCACTTTTCCAATTGGACATTTGTGCAAGGCTCAAATTGTGGTGAATCCATCATCCAAAAGGTTGGTGTCTATGAACACATTTAAATTCCTAGCTAATTATTTCATGGTGGTCAAGATCATCATTGTTAGTATGTGATGCTATAATTTGTAGAAGTAGAGTAGAATAGTTGTTCTTCAATATTGTGCAATAATTGTTTTTTACAATGATTTTCAATTTATAGGGCCGGGGCTACCAATTTCAATTTTCCAATAATTAGTGTACAATAATGTTTTCCAAAAATGGTACTTTCGAGCTACAATTGTTGTTCATGAAGCTCGATTTCTTATTAATTCTTTGTAATTACTGTCTCAATATTTTTTTGTGCAGAGATGGTTCAAGAGTGGATGCATCTATCCCGAACGGACAAGCGGTACATGCATGGCGTCAGCCAGTTTATCACCGATGCCAAAGCCTATGCTGGGAATGCAAACCCTGTCTTCTGCCCATGCAAAGATTGCAAGAATCATAGGAACTTTTGTCAAATTGAGTCTATACGATCACACTTGATTACCAGGGGGTTCATGCCAAACTATACAATATGGACTATGCATGGCGAGGTTGGTGTGAATGTTCTGCAGGAAAACAATGATGATGTGGACATACCTGACGTAGCCATCCACGATACTAACGAGGAATCCGGTGTCAACACGGAACCTATGGCCACAGTTAATAATGTGTTTAGGAACAAGCTAGCTGACGACACCGAGGATAACGATGGCATTTCTCAGCTGCTACGTAATGTAGAGACCGGATGATACGATGGGAGGTCCTGATCTTCATGACGTAGGATCAATCACCAGATAACTAGCTAAAGAACAGCCGGATAACTTGCTGCAGGTAGTGATAACTAGTGCAACCTGGCAAATAAAACTCGAAGCCAACCACCGTCTTTAACCGGCAACCTGAATCGAGGATTCGCCCAACCACACTCAAGAAACCAACCAACACAACCTACAATCAATCAAGGTAAACCTCGAAGGGAGTAGGAGCACCAATTGGGAGCGGATGAAGCCGCCGCTTCTGTAAATCCCGCGAAGGAAATCACAAGAGCAAAGGGGTAGAGATCACTCTCAATATTTGTTAGCACACAGCTGAACAAAGGGGGTTCTGTATTTTGATTATCAAAAGTCTTCCTTTGCTTAGGAGTACATGGATATTTATACTAGGAACAACCCTCCTAGATAAGTATAAACACGAAAAGGAAAAGAAAGGGTAGGCTATGTGAACAAGCTTCCACGAAAAGAGTTTCTGAGTAGTTTCCGCATGGTTGTTGGTCTTCTACGCAGTCTTCAGTGTTTTGGCAATAACTCCATCTTGGAAAATCCAAATGACGTGCTGTTGGTTGTGTTGGAAAGCTAACTTGATAAGGTTTCACACCATGTATAGCATGCACCACGAAACATTGTAGAATGGTACAGTTTAAAATGAGAAGTTGTACCAATATCATGTCCTGAGAAGACTGTTAACCCTCTGAGCAATCTGCACTAAAGCTGGTTGGATCTGCACTAAAACTAGTCGAATCTGGTCGGCCTTGAAGCATTAGAAACTAGATTTCACAAGCTTTCTAAAAAGTCCTCATGGACCTCCATAGCCTTCGGGAATAAAAAGTTATGATATTTTCTTCTTGACAGTTCTGTCAGTTTCAAGTGGTCTGACCAGTATGTACTAAACTGATCGGATCTCATTAGTTAGAAATCCAAACTGGTCGGCATTAGCATCATTGGAAAGTAGATTCAACAAGCTTTCCAAAATGTGCTCATTCACCTTCATAGCTTCTGGAAATAAAAAATTATGAATATTTCTTTCCGACTGTTCTGCAGGACTGGTCTGGTTCGAGTGTGGTTCTTCTCTGTATTCATCACCTTGTGTGTTCTTGCCATTCTGCTTAGTGAACCTGAGCAACAATAACGTGCACAACTTAGGCAGTATATAATTCTCATTAATATTAAATAGAACTTCATAAAGTAGCGCGTTCACCTCTTGTTGTAGCTTCTTTGCTCGACTACGTGTAATCGGTCCCTTAAAGACGTGATATGGTGTAGCTGTAGGTGATGTTCGGGTTGGACTTGGTGCAACTTGAATTGGTGATGGCGTGGTCATATCATCCTCCTCCCCTTGAAAAGGAGTCGTCCTCGACTCTAATCCGTCTAAGCCCAATAACTGTGCTAGGCCAACAGGGCTAAATGCTTTGTCTCTGTTACCATCTACTTCTTCCATCACAGCAAGGTGTTTGAATCTATAATCATATAAACCAAGTAGTAGTCTTGTAGGTGGAAACCAAAAGGATTTAGAATCAAGTTTAGCTTTCACCTTGAATGGATGCTTAGGATTAAGAATGAATGTTGATGTCCTTGGCATGGTCATATCATCCTCCGTCACTTCAAGAAAAGTCATCCTCGACTTTTGTTCACCTGAAATCAGCTTAAACAAACTAGAGGGTGGATGTATGTGCCAATTGCTAAGATCACTTATTGAAGATTGTTTATTGCATTCTTCATAATTCATATGCACATTATTTCTTTTCTGGTGAGAGAAATAGTTTCTCAATGTTTGTGAACCTGATATTAGCTTTGAAAATGGTAGCACAAAAATTTCTTCCAAACCACTTATTTTATTCATGTTATCATGTTTCATCATAGGGAGATCAATCATTTCAAATGATGGGAGTGAAACATTCATGGCATTATAAAGATTCATATGTCGATTATTACCTTTCAGGTTTGATGAGGGTGTATGTACAATAAAATGTATTTATGAATGTTTACCTCCATCGTTGCCAAGATTCAAACTTGGGGAAGCAATGAATTGGTTATCAACATTGAGTACCTTTTCACTTCTCTCGTCAAGTATGGTGGAGTTATGAGCATCAATCTCTTCCTCATTTTCCTTGTACACCTGCATATTTTGAGAAACAACACTAAGAGTAGACATTAGTGGGTTAGTGTTTAAATCATCCTCACATGTTTTGCAATGAAGCTCTCTCTTTTTGTGTGGTGTATCCCTCACACTCCTTTTGTTGATGCTCTCAACCTCACATTTAGTGGAATCACACAACTCACTTTTATTTTGACTCTCACTCAATTTGGCTATGTGGCTCTCATTCTCACATGGGTATTGATGCACAATCACTTCGTCGGCTTGTGGAGCACCATACGAATAGGCGCCATCATTCATGGTCTCTTCTAGTGGCATTGTGATAGCAATAGTCAAAGCACAACAACCATCTTTTGACTTCTCAAAAGACATTGAATTTGCATTGGTTGAAGTGGATTCATCTTTATCAATCTTGCCTTCAATCTGAGTTTTAAGTGGCATGTTGGAGCACAAAGTTTTAGCACCACTGTCCAATAATTCATCACATATTGCAGCTGATGGTACCACACATCTTTGCATTATGTTCATGCTTGGAACAACATTAGTTTGCAACCGCAGTTTTGTTGGAGCATGATGAACTTCATCTTGGACAGATTTGTCACTCGCACTAGGTGACATAATAGTAGCGTCTTTCTTCTCACATTCATCTTGCAAACTGAAGATATGGGTAGCCATCATGTTTAGATTAGATGGTCCTTCAAAATTTGAAGTGTTCTCAATCTCTTGATCACATTTTTGCTCTGAATTTTCATCGTGTTGCACAGAAAAATTCTGGATGGTGTCAGAACATGTAACTTCACCACATTTAGCACTAGAACAAGACTCAACATATCTGAGATCTCCAACACTTGTGTTCATGCATTGTGATGGTACTTCTTGATGAATAATTTTCAGATTTGCATGCTATGAAACTACAACAATTTCCTTCAATTGAACTCTCAAAGGATCAACCTTGGAAAGAGAAGTATGTTCTCTAGTATCACAACTCAATTGATCATCTTCCACAACTTGCATAATGGTTTCTTCTAGCTCACCTTCTTTGGTATGTGCAGGAGAATTTTCTTCTTGATCTTGCTCAGAACTGAGAGAACCAGTGATGAGAATATTTGTAACTTCTTCCTTCACAATTTCAGATTGTAACTGACACTTTGGGATAGCAACTCTCTCAGGAGTTGGTGTAACATTATGATCCATAGTAACGTTACACACCTCATCATTTCTCTTATCAACTTGAGGCACAATGTTGTCTTCTTGCTGCTCAATAGAGTTCTTCTTGGAGTTGCATTGCTGATGTTCACTTCTTTTAGCACTAGAATCAACTGAAGAAACTTTTGGGACAACCTGTCCTCTCTTCTTGCATGCAGTTGATGCTTGCTTCTCTCTAGCAACAGAGGATACATTGGGCTGTAGCTTAGAACACATGTCTTCGCACAAATTAATGCACCTTGTGATCTTGTCTTGCTGCACCTTCATAATTTTCTTCTCTTCTCTAATTGCACAACTCAAAAGATCTTGCATGCCTCTAAAATATTTCCCCTCAACAGCAGCAGCAATATTAGGATTAAGGCCTCTCTTGAAGTAGCTCATTGTATCGATGCCATCAACAATATTGACTCGATGCATGGAAGAATATAGCTTGTCATAATATACTTGGACAGATTTAGTTCCTTGCTTCACATTCTCCAAACGACGAAGCAAAATCAATCCATATTTTCTTGAAACAAATTCCTTTCTCATGGCCTTCTTCAAATCTTCCCAATTCTTGATGAGACGCTTATGTGGATATTGTTTCCACCAATCAAGAGCATAATCTTCCAATTCAAGTATGGCTCGTGATATTTTCTTGGTTTCAGAAAATTCTTGGACTTCAAGTTCAATCTCCATTTGCTCTTACCAATCAAGAAATTCCTCTAGATCAGTACTTCCATAGAAAGGAAGCTTGGTATATCTTCGACCTATCATGGTTAATATATATGCAAAATAGCAAGCTTATATGTGGTATAGGATAATATGTGGAGCTCTCACAACCTCACCTCTCGTACCAACCGAAGCTCTTATGAAGTCCCTGTGGGTTATAGGAAAAACAGCGTGTGGTGGTAACGAAAGTGATGACTAGGCGAATACAAGACCAGATAGTATTGATTACGATGGCTTGTATGTGGAGCTTGGTAGGGAGTGATACACAAGGAATGCAATCTGAAATCTAGTTGTTGTAAAGTTAAATAACAATCCAAACTAGAAGTTCTCTGCCTAGTGCCGACCACAAGATATGAATGATGTAAATAGATCAAACACACGCGCAAAGAGATTTCGAATTTGATGCAAACAAGGAGTATGATTGGTATGCAAGTGTTGCGATTAGACCCAACCAAAATTTGCACCAAACAAAGATAGCAAACTGGTTACTCACTTGATATGAAAAACTTTCAGCACTTGTGCACATAAACCAACTGATCTTCAACTTTTCTTTCACAACTTTTCTCAATTCTCTTTTTTTGCACTTTTTTATAGAACTAAATACAGGGATCAGATATAACACTTGCACACTTTATGATAAACGAAAGTAACCAGTAGCTATAATTTGACAGGATCACAGTTTACGCGAAGGAGATGACATGGGTTTCAGATTTTTTTTGTGGGAATTTTCAGATATATGAAAGAGGCACAAAGGACACGCGATGGAAAATATGATCAGCAACTAAAACAAGACTCTAATGGATTGAAACTTAACAAAACTCACTAAAATAACAGATTGAAACAAAGGGTTGTGGCAAATATTTTTGTGGCTTTTTAGTGGATAGGACGAACACAAAATATATGTAGCTAAGGGTAAATAATCCTACCATGGTAACGAAAGCTCTGATACCAGATGATACGATGGGAGGTCCCGATCTTCACGACGTAGGATCAATCACCAGATAACTAGTTGAAGAACAGCCGGATAACTTGCTGCAGGCAGCGATAACTAGTGCAACCTAGCAAATAAAACTCGAAGCCAACCACCGTCTTTAACCAGCAACCTGAATCGAGGATTCACCCAACCACACTCTCAAGAAACCAATCAACACAACCTACAATCAATCAAGGTAAACCTAGAAGGGAGTAGGAGCACCAATTGGGAGCGGATGAAGCCGCCGCTTCTGTAAATCCCGCGAAGGAAATCACAAGACCAAAGGGGTAGAGATCACTCTCAATATTTGTTAGCACACAGCTGAACAAAGGGGGTACTGTATTTCAATTATCAAAAGTCTTCCTTTGCTTAGGAGTACATGGATATTTATACTAGGAACAGCCCTCCTAGATAAGTATAAACATGAAAAGTAAAAGAAAGGGTAGGCTATGTGAACAAGCTTCCACGAAAAGAGTTTCTGAGTAGTTTCCGCATGGCTGTTGGTCTTCTGCGCATTCTTCAGTGTTTTGGCAATAACTCTATCTTGGAAAATCCAAATGACGTGCTGTTGGTTGTGTTGGAAAGCTAACTTGATAAGGTTTCACACCATTTATAGCATGCACCATGAAACATTGTAGAATGGTACAGTTTAATATGAGAAGTTGTACCAATATCATGTCCTGAGAAGACTGTTAACCCTCTGAGCAATCTGCACTAAAGCTGGTCGGATCTGCACTAAAACTGGTCGGATCGGTTGGCCTCAAAGCATTAGAAACTAGATTTCACAAGCTTTCTAAAAAGTCCTCATGGACCTCCATAGCCTTCGGGAATAAAAAGTTATGATATTTTCTTCTTGACAGTTCTGTCAGTTTCAAGAGGTCTGACCAGTATGTACTAAACTGGTCGGATCTCATTAGTTAGAAATTCAAACTGGTCGGCATTAGCATCATTGGAAAGTATATTCAACAAGCTTTCCAAAATGTGCTCATTCACCTTCATAGCTTCTGGAAATCAAAAATTATGAATATTTCTTTCCGACTGTTCTGCAGGACTGGTCTGGTTCGAGTGTGGTTCTTCTCTGTATTTATCACCTTGTGTGTTCTTGCCATTCTGCTTAGTGAACCTGAGCAACAATAACATGCACGACTTAGGCAGTATATAATTCTCATTAATATTAAATTGAACTTCATAAAGTAGCGCGTTCACCTCTTGTTGTAGCTTCTTTGCTCGACTACGTGTAATCGGTCCCTTAAAGACGTGATATGGTGTAGCTGTAGGTGGTGTTCGGGTTGGACTTGGTGCAACTTGAATTGGTGATGGCGTGGTCATATCACCGGATGTCTTAGTGAAAGACAGCTGAGAAAGCTAGAGAAAATGAGACAAGATGGCAAAACACCATTGTATAGGAATTGTCCAATGAGCAAACTGGAAGCCGACATCATGCTGTTAGAGTTCAAATCGATAAACGGATTGAGCGATAAAGGCTTCGATCAGTTGTTAGGTATAATAAGGAAAATGATCCCAGAAAAAAATGAGTTGCCAGAAAAGACATACTTGGCCAAGCAAATGGTCTGCCCCATCGGCCTTGAGGTTGAAAAAATCCACGCGTGTTCCAATGATTGCATATTGTACCATGGAGAAAAATACAAAGACTTGGACAAGTGCCCCAAGTGTGAAGCTCCACGGTACAAGGAAGGGCCGTCAGATGATGGTACCAAGACCAGAGGAGGTCCCGTAAAGGTCGTTTGGTATTTCCCTATAGCTCCCCGGGTGCATAGGCTGTTTGCATGTGCAAAGTCAGCCAAGCTGTTGCGCTGGCATGGCGAAGAGCGTAAGAAAGATACAATGATGAGGCACCCCACCGATGGGCATGACTGGAGGACTATCAATACTATGTTCTATAAGGACATCGGTGGAGAGGTAAGGCGCCTTTGGTTTGCCTTGAGCACAGATGGGATGAATCCTTTCGACCAGGTTAGAAGCAATCATAGCACCTGGCCAGTGACGCTCTGTATATACAACCTTCCACCTTGGGTCTGTATGAAGCGGTCGTACATCCAGATGCCACTACTGATCCAAGGGCCAAGACAACCTAGAAATGACATCGATGTGTTTCTGGAACCAGTGATCGATGAACTAGTGGAGATGTTTGAAAAGGGTGTGTCGGATGTTTGGGACGAGTACAAAAAGGAACATGTCACAATCAAGGGAGTACTTATCTCTACAATCACTGACCTGCCAGGTCGAGGTTCGTTGTCCGGAGAGAAGACAAAAGGCTATACTGGATGTGTCGAGTACTTAGACGACACCAATGCAGTAAATCTGCCAAATAACTCAAAGATAGTTTATATGGGACACCGTAGGTTCCTACCTAAGAATCACCCTTATCGTAGGAACAGAAAAGATTTCAACGGTACTATTGAGAAACGCTTAGCTCCAAAATATCGAGACGGGCCTACGATACTTCGAGAACTCAACAAACTGGAGGTTATCCTTGGGAAGGGGGACAATGCAGTAGCAGCGCCTGATGGGAGCGTTTGGAAGAAAAAATTGGTTTTCTGGAAACTACCTTACTGGCAAACACATAATAAATACGCTACAACAAGAGACGAAGAAATACACAATAAAGATTTAAGGAACATACAGAAGTACGTCAAAGACAACCCAGGATTAAAAATGGAAGAGGCCGCGACCATCTATTATGATGTACAAGGGACGACAACCCCGGCAATGAAGTATGAAAGGGGCAATCTTTTGGTTCCTGATCATGAGTATAAAAATCTGACAACATATATGAGCCAGTTACATGAATATTACAGGGCTCAAGCAACAGAGACGGATGACTTTGGTTTTGAGGTTATTATCCGTTCGCCACATGTTTTCCATTATCCTGAAGAAGAGAAGTTCGATGTCGAGTGGGAGTGCTTGTTCCAGCTATACCAGAAACGCTCTCTCGATGTTCAAATGTTGACATTGTGGACTATGTAAGTACCCTACACGCACAATATTACAATTAACTACTCTCTCGAGACACAAATTGTTAACTTTTGAGCACTTTCCATGATTTTTATGTAGGTGTATAGCAAAATTTTGCATTCGAAAAAGAAAATTGGATTACATAGGCTTCTTGGACCCCTTACGAGTCAATGAGAGGACATGTCTAGGCCTCCATAGATGTGACATGGAAGACCTGAAACAGAGATTGATTGCTGTTTTCGACAAATTCACGATGAAGAACAAAACCCACATACTTCTAGCCTATAACTGCGAGTATGTGTTCTCGGCTTTTAATTTTATTCTTCTTTTTCATTAAGATTATTCGATAATTAGGATTATGTGATTGCAGCAACCATTTTGTCTTCATTTGTGTTAATCTTGCCAAAAATCTGATCGAGGTGTGGGACTCAAAGAAAAAAACATTTCATCATCTAGATGCACTGGTGGCAGTGCTGAATTAGTAAACGATCCTAATAACATATTATTTTCTAATCACACATACCGCTTTCTAATGTTTCTCCTTTTAATGTTGCTCAGTGTCCGAAGAAGACATATCGGTGGGAAGCCGGTCCCATTCAAGGTTGTCGAAATGGAGGGGAAGTACCTATCACAGCCGGCGGGAAACAATGAATGCGAGTTTTATGTAATGTGGGCAATGCTTCGCTACATCGACGGGAAATCGGAAGAAGCCGATAAGTTGGTGTGTATAATCCCCATTTCATTTATGTCTGTTAATAATTCAACAAAATGATTTACCGTTCCTCTTTGGATATCATCTTTTTTGAATGACAGCGCAAGAAATATAACCACGAAAGGCTGTTAGACATGGAGATCATCGCACTGCAATCGGAGCTAGCAAAATTCATCTTAGTCGAGGTATTGGAAAAAGATTGAGTATTTTCTATTGCACAATCCATGAAGTACAAGGACCAGTATGGCCCAGAGCAGCTCGCCAAATTATTGTAAGAAGTCCGAGAAGCATGTGTGAAGTCCAAGAACATTTCTTTTTTATTTTGAGGGATCGAGATGTGGATAAGAGCATTTGAATTGTAACCGTAACATTTATAATGTTTAATATTGATGTACCTATCGTCTACGTAGCGTATATAAAGCGAAACCTAATTCCACGAAAAAATATAAATTAAAATCAATTATAAAACAATAAATTGCGAACGTGACATCACTGTCGGTTATCAGAAAACCAGTAGTGTGGTTGTAAACATCACTGTCGGTTAGCAACAAAACCGGTAGTGATGGCACTGCCGGCTTGAGCCACAAACCGACCGTGTTGGCTTAGCCATCACTGCTGGCTCTTGTCACAAACCGGCAGTGATTCTTACTACAACACTGCCAGTTGAAACACAAATCGACAGTGTTGTTGGAACTAAGCTCTATCGGGTGGTCTTATGAACCGACAGTGTTGGTGGAAATGAACACTACCGGTTGTGTAAAGAACCGGCAGTGAAGTTGAAGAACACTACCGGTTTGTAGGAACCGACAGTGATAACTTACCCTCATCACTGCCGGTATGGTTGTGCCGGTTCAAAATCTGGCAGTGATAGGGTATTTTGAACCAGCAGTGATGGGGTATTCTGACGTAGTGGTTGTTGTATTCTTCGAGGCCCTGGTCTCCATCAGCTCCCACAATCCTCTGCTTTCCGAACACAACCACATACTTTTTGATGTCTTTGGGCACCGACCAGTAGGCTACTTGCGCGTAGTGGCTTGCTAGTACCCACAGATCATCTTTGTAGCCAACACTTTGGAGCTCCACGGTGGTTAGCCCATAGTCGTCCACGACAACCCCTTTGGTTTGACCCACTGGCACTGAAAGACAGCTAACTGTAGGTCACCGCCGTAGTCAAGTTCCCATATCTCTTCAATCTACCCAAAGTATATCTTAGTCTGCCCCATTGACTCATCGATGCCCTCATATCAAACACCAATGTTCTGTGTCGTGCTCTTCTTGTCCTTTTCCTTTGTGTGGAACATGTATCCATTGATGTCATACCCTTGACACATGGTGATTTGGGTGGATGGGCCGAACACAAGCCTCGCTTCATCGGACTATCCACGGGGTATGTCCTGCAGCTCTTTAATCCATGTTGTGAAACTAGTCTTATGCCATTTCTGGACCCATGCCTCCGTGCGCTGTCTGTCATGAGCGGCGCGGATCTCCTCCAAGTGCTTGTCAACATATGGTTCCATAACCACTAGCTGATTGAGGACGTTGTGATGAACTTCTTGCACCATTTCATATAGTACATTGGTGCCTACTTTCCTCCCTATGCAACCCATTCCCGAGGTTCTACCTTCGTGCTGAGGGATGGGCATGCTAATTGTCCTTCCATCCTGGATGTACCTGGTGTAGCAATTAACGGCCTCCTCGGTTGTGTATGCTGTGATCATAGAGCCCTCTGGGTAGGCACGGTTAAGGACGTATCTGTTAAGGGTCGACATGAACCGCTCGTACATCCACATTTGGTGCAGGTACACAGGGCCTAGTTCCTATATCTGATCAACCATGTGCATCATGAGGTGTGGCATAATATCAAAAAAAATGGCAGGAAGCACATCTCGAGCTAGCAAAGAGTCTCCGCGATGAACTGTTTTAGGCTAGGTAGCCTAGCTTCATCGATGACCTTCTATGTGATGTAGTTGAAGAAGTAGGACATGCGTGTGATGACCATCTTCATGTACTCTAGACTGATAGCCCTGATCACAATTGGAAGGAACATCGTGAGCATGACGTGGCAGTCATGTGCATTGAAGCTGGTTAGTGCGAGGTCCTTCATCAAGACCAGGCTCTTGATATTGGAAGAGAAACTGGTCGGCACCATGACACCCCTAAGCCACTGGCACACGGCCCTCTTCTCATCTCTTGTCAGGTTGTAGCTCGCACCCGGAAGGTCGACTTTCCCACTCTATGTCGCCGGTGTCGGGTGAATTTCGGTATTGATGTCCTGGTTGACAAGATCCATCCATAACTTTAGACCATCCTTCGTCTTAGTCTTGATGTCTAAAAGTATGCCAATGGTTCTTTCAAAGACATTCTTCTCAAGGTGCATGTAGTCGATGGCATGGGGTGTATTTAGCTCCTTCCAGTACGACAGGTACTTGAAGAAACACGACTGCTTCTTGAAAGGAACGGGGGTGACATGTGGTTCCTCCATCTTATCCTGCTTCCTCTTCTTCCTTGTCATGGTCCCATCTTCCTCTTTCTTCTTCTTCCCAAACTCAACGTCTATGCCCTTCACCATGTCAAACACCTTTTGCCTATACCTCATCCTTTCCGGCTCGTCAAGTTGAGGCTCCTCCTGGTTGTCGAAGTACTTATTCATCGTAGCTGCCCGGTACCTGTGCTTTTTGACGAGGAATCGCCTATGCCTCATGTACACCATCTTCTTGGATGCACTAAGGTAAGTGTAGCAGGTACCATCAATGCAAACTACACAACCTGACTTACCTTTGATCTGCCCTGATAGTGAAAAATGACCAGGGTAATCGGTGATGGTGACAAACATGATGGCTTTTAGAGTGAACTCCTTCTTTACAAACGCATCCATCATCTTGACCCCATCTTCCCATAGTATCTTCATGTCCTCCATGAGCTTCTCTAGGAACACATCTATATCATTGCCTGGCTACCTAGGTCTAGAAATATTCATGGTTAGTAAAAGATACTTGCGCTTCTGACATAGCCAGGGAGGTAGGTTGTAGACGGTGAGGATGACCGACCAAGTGCTATGCGAGCTATTGAGGTCACCGAATGGATTCATCCCATTGGTACTCAGCGCGAACCTTACGTTCCTTGCCTCATCGCCAAACACCGAGAACTTGGCATTGAAACGCTTCCACTGCTTGCCATCGAAAGGGTGCCGTAGCTTGCCATCATCCTTCATGCGCTCATCAGATGCATGTTAGGACATTAGCTTGGCATCCTCGAGGTTCCCAAATATAGCACGCAGGCGATCGATCATGGGTAGGTACCACATCGATAGGGTTGGACTTTTCCTCTACGTGTAACCCTCTTCTTCCTCGTCCTCAGGAGATGGGATCTGCTTCTTCGTGGTACTCTTCTTGGTCGTCTTCTTCTTTGGCCCTCTCTCATCGTCCGCATCTGCGCGACAACCGGCATTCCTCTTGTATCAACTCACGCCATAGTGCGGACAGCTCTACAAGTTCTCATACTTGCCCCGATATAGGATACAGTGGATAGGGCAGGCGTGGAAATTTTAAGCTTCATCGCCACTTGTCGGATCAACTTCTTCACCCGGTAGGTATTGGCGGGCACCTTGTTACCCTTTGGGTATGTGTCAGCAAGGATTCGTAACAGGTTGTTGAAGCTAGTGTTGGACCAGCCATGGCGAGCCTTCAGCATCAGCATCTAGAGGTTAAAATGCAGCGTCGTCCAATGCTTCGGACAATCCTTATAGAGGGGATCAATTGTCGCCTGCTTCATCTCTCTGAAATTCTTCGGCCACCTCGGGTTACCAAACAGAACGTCGTTGTGGTCAAGATGGCCAGTGATTGACTCAAAAAGGTCCGCTGTCTCAGGATCCCTCACAGGCTCACCGCCATCCCCATCATCACCACCCCCACCGCCATCGTCGTTAGCCGTGTCTTGGAGCATATCATCTATCGTGATGTAATCACGATCTGCATTATTGTCACCAGTAGCAGCATTGCCATGCCCGTCGACCGCTACTGATGAGGTTTGTTGTTCTGCATTCACCGCCGTCGTTGTTGTTGTCGATGAGTTTCCTCCAAATGCACCGGCACTCGGATGCTCTGCTTCCCCATGAAACTTTCAAACGGTGTAATCCTTGACGAAACCATATAGGACCAAGTGTGATTTCACCACGTTATCTTCGTGCAGTAGAAGGTTCTTGCATATCTTACACGGACAGATGGTGTATTCCCGCTTCAGACCCAGACGGTGCCTTTTTGCAGCAGCGATAAACTTTGTCACATGTTCTAGGTACGAAGGATCCAGTCTCGATGTCTTGTACATCCATTCCCTATCCATGATCGCTACACACACAAACAGCGAAAATGGCGCATATAAGTAGAGCAGTATGGAAAAAAGTAGCCAGGTAGCTCTAGATCTGATTTTCTCTCTCCTCCAAATAGATCTAGATCTAGATCTTGAGAAAAAGCACCTAAATCATGGAAAAGAGAGAGGATTGAGAGCGAGAATCAACCTCTTACGGTGCCCCTCTTCACCAAATCCAAGGGCAAAACCTCTCCCCCTACAAAATGGCCATTTTTAGGGTTTTGAGGTCAAAATCCAAAAAATAGAGGAGAAACCGTAGGGAAGAAGGGTGGGTGAGGCTGCATTTATAGCCCAAACTTAACCGAGGCGATCATTATAAGGAAACCGCCTCGGTTAATCGCCTGTTAACTGAGGTGGTTGCATTAGACCAAATGCCTCGGTTAATGGATTAACCGAGGCGGTTACCCTAAGCCAACCACCTCGGTTAATGGGCAACCGTCTTGGTTAATCCGAATTAACCGTGGCAGTTTCTTTATAGCGCCCGCCTTGGTTAAGGATTAACCGAGGCGGTTACTGGCCTGGCTGCCCTGCCTTGAATAACCGAGGCGGGCAACTAGGCCAACCACCTTGGAGCCCCATTTCAAAATGTTGTGTAAAAGAATTTGTGTAGTAGTGTCTGGTGGGAAGAACTCGCGTAGCGCTTGTATATTACCGGAGTCCCCGCCATAAATTTCATCGTACGCCTTCAGGGCCGACGCCGAAGGAGACGACATCCCGCTGGTTAGCCCCAGACGCTTGAAGACAAGGTGCTCACCTTGTTTTTGGACGCCGAGATATGTGATATGCTCTGTGTTTTTTTTTAATTTTGCCTGCTAGCAACTTGTTCTATATCTATACCTAATAATAAAGAGGTAAAAAAAAATTTGTCTATCCATTTTTTTCGTCCACCTCGCTCTAACTAACAGTAATCGAGAGTTTCTTCCATCTAGACTTATATGACCCTAGATAGTTAAGATAAATCGATCTCTCCAAACCTAAATAAACTGAAAAGGAATAGGAATCCTAATTCAAATCACTTTTCTACACGTCTCAAGTTTTATTTATGACATATGGACATAGGTTTCTTGACAAAAAAAAATACATGGCCGACGAGGACACGGTCTCTAAGGCAGAAAAAAAAACAGAAAAAAAATCATGGCCAACCTGGACAATCTCTCTACGGAAAAAAAAAGAAAAAAACATGAAAAAAGAGACCCAAACCAAGAGTTTGTACGGCAAAAAAGAAAAAAAGGAAAAAAATTTGTGGCCAACGAGGACATGATTTCTACGGCAAAAAGAAAAAAAAAGTCAGCGTTTATGGAAAAAACAGAAGAAAAAGATCCAAACTAAAGAGACTTATCGTGGTTTAGTATTTAGTATTATTAGGAATAGATCTCTACTCTTATTTTATTTCCTATATGGATTTAGATTACGATCCTTGTCCAACTTACTGGGAGGTATCTATATGGATTAGAATAGGATTCCTAACTATACTTGTGTCAAAAAACTAGAAAAAAAATAGACCCAAACCAAGAGTCCGTACGGAAAAAAAAAGAAAAAGAAAAAAAATTGTGGCCAATGAGGATACGATCTCTACGGCAAAAAGAAAAAAAAAGCCATCGTTTATGAAAAAAAACAGAAGAAAAAGATTAAACTAAAGAAATTTATGGTGGTTTAGTATTATTAGGAATAGATCTCTACTCTTATTTTTTCTATATAGATGTAGATTAC
Source organism: Miscanthus lutarioriparius (assembly GCA_904845875.1). Taxonomy (NCBI): domain Eukaryota; kingdom Viridiplantae; phylum Streptophyta; class Magnoliopsida; order Poales; family Poaceae; genus Miscanthus; species Miscanthus lutarioriparius. Next base: position 54,547,766 of record CAJGYO010000013.1, read on the forward strand.
GTTCCTTGTCCAACATACTCGGAGGTACACAAAAGAAATGGGCTGGTAGGTTTAGATATATAGATAAAAATGGTAAAACATAAAAAGATATGTACCATTCAGGTTGTTTTATGAACATTTGATAATTTTTTCTCGTGTTGCAACGTACGGACATATTTGCTAGTCATACTTAATTATTAAATAGATACAATGTGCAATATACAACTTTGGCACGATCGATATCTTATGTTTTAGCACAAAATCTAATGCCATGCTCCATAGTCATGGATACAACGTCACAACTGTTAATTGTCTTCAATATTTGAGTATATATGACACTATACATTGCAGAGAGAGTTTCTTCCTAACTGTATCATATATACCCCTTTGTATTTGTCATCCGAATACTATTGATAAAGAGTTAAATGAACTAGCGGCTTTCAAACTTATAAGGATGTGTCACTTAGGTCTATGAACTTTAAAAATATATTTTGGGTTCATAAACTTGTTAAATGGTGCACCGTAGGTGCATGCCACACACATACGTGTTTCTAGCTGATGTGGCACGACAAAGTGATATGTTTTTTTACATTTAACCCCTTTCATTCACGCTGACCAAGCCCAACAGACGCAGCGGCTCCCCTCCCGTGTGCTCATCCACACACCGTTGTTTTGCCCCGCCACCAGCCAGCACCTCCTTATCGGTATGGCACACGAGCCCACCGCTCACGCAGCTCCTGCCATATATGGGTCCACGAGGGATGCTACCAATGTGGCTTCTCGTGGGCACGCCACTTGCACCTTGGGTTCGCGGCAAGACCCAGAAGAACTAGGTTTGCAAGCCCCGTGCTACCGCCCCACCTCGCTGAGTGCACTACCGCTACTGCTTACCTCACGTACAAAGGGTTTAAGCGCCACGCTGTCATGCCACATCAACTAGAAGTATCTACGTGTGTGGCATCAACATATGGTACACCACTTAACAAGTTTAGAAATTCATAAATGTATTTTTGAAGCTCGTAGACCTAAGTAACACACCCTTACAAATTCAAGGCCCGCTGGTACATTTAACTCAATAACAAATGATAAATATAGTATTATGTCTTTGAACTCTTTATTCTTCTCTAATAAACAAACCATGACTCAAACCTAAGCAGTTTGTTATCCAATCTAATGTACCTATACCTACCTAATAATATTAAAGAGGGAGAATTTATTTTTCCTTCACTTCTAGAAACTCACCTCGTGGCTCGAGTTCATCCTCCACGTATTAATAAACCTAATCCAAATCCAATATGATAACCCTACCATGCCCTTACGCCCTGTATATGTGTTCTATATGTGATCCTAACTCATAATCCGTGCTCGTACGAGTTTTAGAACAACTTAGTGTCCAATACTAGTATGAAGTATGATTTCAAAACGTACCATGTTTCGTTGCAACGCACGAGCATCCTTGTTCTCTTGAACTACTTCAGCAGTACTTTTCAGCCAACGAATAATATTTTTCTCTCACAACAAATCAGCATAAGCTAAATTTCAGTGAAACGAATAGGACCCATGTTTACTACTAGTCTATATCTATCTATACTATAAAAGAGCGAAGGAATTGAAAATAGGCTGTCACCCTGATACTCACCTTAATTCTTGTCCCTTAGATTTACATTAAAATTTGATTCAACGCATCTAAATCTTTCACCTTGATCTGACAAATGGACCTGGCCGAAAAACTTGTAAACGTTTACACGTGTTTCTCTCTTGTCGGCGCCTTGCGCTGGATTTTTTTTCACCATCATCGACCCTACCCGTGTCTCTGTACGTAACCCTTGAAAAAGGAATTCTCTTTCCTATGTAACCTGGAAACGCGCCTTCGCCGTCCCGCGGCTCCGCGGCCACGTCTCCCACCGAGTACCTGCCCGTGTCGGTGAAGGAGTACTAGCTGCTGCCGTCCTCCGATGGCACGGACATCAAGCCTTCGTCCAGGAAGTAGATCATGGACCCTGGAAGCCATCGAACCGATCCACCTCGAAGGACCTGGAGCAGCCGACCGGCCCCAGGAACAGCGTCCGGGCATCCAGTTCGTCGCCAAGGTACTCAGCCGTGATGAAAGTGAAACTGCCGCTGCATGCATGTGTTTCATGAACTCTTCTTTATGCCTTTGTTCATATCTCTCGAATCACTTATATATAGGCTACTGAGATTGACATGGCTGTGAAACAGCTGCCAAAGCATGGCTCGAAACAGATTCGGCAAATTGGCAAATTTAGGAACAGTGGCTCCAGTATCTCAAATTTCAATCAAGCTTGGTTTCCCGCAGTTTGAAATTTAACTGTTACATTCTTGCTTGGGCTGATTTTCCATATTGGTCATATAAGAAATACGATGAACTGACAAGCTTTTTTTCTTCTTTATATGAAGGCAGCTAGCATGAAACTCCCTTTATTTGTTTTGATTGCACTAGAATTTATATAGTGCGGCAGATAAATGAGACAAGTTGATGACCCATGCAACGCTAACTTAATTAGCAACAATTTATGTCACGGATGCATGGATGGCAGACGTCATGAATGAATATATGCATCTTAGATAGGACTGCATGTTGTTGATGCATGCGCGCGAGCGCCGAGTTGTGGCTGCCGCGCACGTAGGAGGCCGTGGCTCAAGACTCGCTCGCCCACGAGCCTGGGCATGCAGGCATGAACGGCGTTGCGGAGCGTGGGGATGGACGCGCTGAACTCCCGCGAGGCCGCGATTTCGTGAAATTCGCGCGCGAAATTTTTTAGAGATTAGCACATGAAGTATGTTTTTTCTAAAAAAATTGGATCTAAACAAATATTAATATGATTTATGACTACATATCTATTAAATAGAAGAATATGTAATATAAACAATAGAAAAATATAAGATTAGAGTTATATAGCACATGTATTAGTGTATTAAAAATTTCGGAGTTTTCTTTCGGCCACCATCGAAATTACCGAATTTCGTGAAATTCGGCCGAAATTTCGCCGAAATTTTGAACCCTGCCCGCGACGTGCGCGCTATGATCGTGCTGCTCTACTGTACTTTCCAATAAATATGAAAGCTAAGAGCAGAAAACACCGCGCTTCTCTGGCAGCACCAAAACCTTCCGTGTCCAAGTGTTCTCGCGTCAGTTGAGTTTCGTGTTCGCAGCCGCTCGTGACCTCGCCGGCGGCTTCCACCGCCGTCTGGTGACTAACAAATGTTTCCTGTGCAATTCACGGCAAAGAGTTCTTGTTGATTTGAACTCATGCCTGCAGTGTAGCGAGGAGTGTATTTTGGCATGGTGATGGCTTTAGCGCTTGCTCTAATCTCGTATCAACGGACCGAGTCGAAGAACAAGGCTCTTCCCATAGTGATCTGTATCAACCGACCAGACCAACCATGAGGTCTTGATACGTCCTATGGTGACTTGCTCAAGAGAACAAACCACGCATAGGGTCTTGAACATGGAGACGACTGCGCGACACCGCAAACTACTCCTCGCCTTTCTCCAAGTCCCTGCTGGCTGCTGCCCTCTCTCTCCTACCTCACAACTTCAGGATGTGTCTTTCTTATGCAACTATATTTTTTTCTCCAGTGGTCAGCATCTCGACGTTTGTGTGCTCAGTTCTAGGGCAGGTCAGCAGCTCGACGTTTGTGTGCTCAGTTCTAGGGCAGCCAGGAGGCAATGTAGGTATACTATTCTTTACCGACCATGATTTTGATTCAGCCATGAACTTCAAAAGCCTGTACCTTCTCGGTTGAAAACACTTTGCTCTCATGTGCTTTATTCTTTGGCATGTGCAGACCATCACTAAAAGATCAAGATCATATGTTCTGAAAACTTGGATTTAGGAGTTAGGACTATCTTACATTGATCTCACCATCCATCGATCTCTTAGTTTTGTCACTTGCTCACATATCGGAAGTTTAATTTCATTAAGTTTTAGTTCTTACTCCTATATTCTATTGCAATTTACAGATGATGTATAGTGTGCTACCAGGCTACCTCCGATCTGGTACAATTACATTTTGCTCTCTTCTAGGGTTTATGTTCTATGCAATCTCACGGCCTCAATGGCCTTGGATAGTAGGAACGCCTCCTCTACGTTCGAATTGATGACCGAATGGAAAAGGGTGGGCAGGACAAAGGCAAGCGGCGTTTCGAATTGACGACCGAATGGATAAGGGCGGGCAGGACGAAGGCAAGCGGCGGGGCGGATCTGCCTCCTGGGGGAACAATTGGTGTTTTCTTAGCTGAACATCAGTTGTGTTCAACATTGTGTTCCCACTAGGTCAAAAGAGTTGTGTTATTTGACTGACAGAAATCTATACCTTTTGTTTCAAGAACGAGCATGGTATATTTTCATGTAATAAGTTCAAAATTTTAATTTTTAATTAAATAAGCTAGATAATCAAACTTATTTTGTAGCAGAAGTAGAGCAAGTATGTTAGATAATATTTGTATTCATCTATATTGATCATCAGATAGGATAAATAGGCTTCAAGGTGAAACTGGAAATAATTCTATGAAAATTATGCATCATCCGTCTTTTTGAGCCACCAATTTGAGCTCCTTCTTCACTTTCCAATGTTTTTTCAATAAGCCAATCAATCTGTCCATCTATCTTTGACCTAATTAGATTATTGAGTTTATGTTTGGAAAATATAATATTAACAAAGCATTTTTCTGATCATAAATATGTTGTTCATTTCTTTGATTGGTAAAATATGATATAAAAATAGATACGTCAGTAATTGTTGTATTTCTGAAACAATGTTGTCAAAAGGTATTCCACGCAAGAGTACATGAGGTTTAGCCAAAACAAAGCTATTAATTTCTCACTAGAAAGAGGACAAAAACTTTTGTGTACATGGATGTTCTACAGTTATGACAAAGGTATGTTAAATTAATTTATTTATTTTCATGTTTGATTACATTTATGTCTTATCAGAATTAAGTATATTCATGTTATAATTTATTTCTGCTAATTGTGCCATATATATATGAACAGTGCAAAGCAACTTGTTTTATGATATTAAAGAACGACATTGAATCTTAATTATCTACATTATTTATGTAATAAATCACTAAACTCAATTTAATAAATCATCAACTTGTTCCTATTTATATCAAATTACTTGCTATAGAAAAACATATATATCTTTCATTTTAATTATACAATTGTTTTTTGTAATAATCACACGTGCAAGTATGTGAGCCTGCAAAACCATAGACACGTGCGTGCCGGGCCACTAGTAAATATAAATAAGCTAACGAGTAATAATTGCACTGAAATTGATCTAGTGTGTTTATACTTACCCGCTCAAATTAAAAGGGTTTCGTTAGTCTATAGCTGAACCTAGTTTTCACTGAATTAGCTTTGACCATCTTTTATCACAATTCAAGAAACTCACGATCGAGGCAGATAGAACGAAGTTACCAGCTATTAATAATCTAAATATATAGCATCAATTAATAATAATACTTGTCCCAAAATTAAGTATGAAGATTCGTAGTAGTGGACTAGTAGTAGAGTAGCATTGTTACACATGATGAAGCTCGCAGTATAGTGGGCATCGAAGGAGGCTAGATTACAGACAGACACCCTGGCATGATTTTACATGATGAACCGCATCACATCAAGAAGCAAATGGATTGGAAATGAGTATCCATCCTTAACCGGAGAGGGCGCTGGTGTTGTAGACGAGGAGGGCGCCGCCGCCGAGGAGCCCAGCGAGGGTGATGGCCCAGATCAGAAGACCAGTGGTTCCTGTAATAAGGTCCAAGGATACGTACGTACCACATCACAAACTTTTGTTTTTAATTCCATCCAATGTATTAATAGTGGAAAATATGGAAATATAGGTCATACTCCCCCGTCCCATAAAAAGAGTCGCTATGAGACTCGTGTTGATCAAACTTTCTTAAGTTTGACTAGATTTGTGAAAAATATTAGCAATATTTATATAACCAAATAAGTTCATTATAAAAATATACTTAAAGATCTATCAATGAAACTAATTATATGTACCATAAATATTAATATTTTGTTATATATACCTGGTCAAAGTTGAACATAGTTTTTTTTTAGAATTTAAAGATAGTTGACTTTATGGGAAGCAAGAATGACTTTTTATGGGAGTGAGGCAATATATGCTAATATGCAGTGCGTATATATACGAGGTTAACAAAATCCACTGTGACAACATTTTCAGGGTGCACTTCACCGTGACGAAAGTATTGGTTTAGTAGTTCAATACGATATATATATATATATATATATATATATATATATATATATATATATATATATATATATATATATATATATATATATATATATATATATAACTACTGTTCTGCAGCTGGCTATAAAATAATTTATTCTGTAGCCACTTTGAGTTACGATAATTACTATGCTAATTCACGAGATTATATTAACTTCTTACTATATGATTTACTATAACATTATGGTAAATATCCTCATATGTTATAGTAACACAACTATCGTAAATATATATTCACTTTATCGTAAATTAGTATATAAAATTATCGTAAATGAAGATGGCTATAGAATAACTTATTCTATGGCCAGCTGCAGAATAGCCTTACCGTGTATATATATATCCCACACACCACGATACATATGAGCAGGGTGTCGTGAAATTATTATTAAGAAAAATACAATAAAGGTCGGTTATCGTTGTTGGACTTTGGAGTGTATAGTAAAATTGGCATTGCTTTTAAGCTAGTTGTGCAAATGCATGCTAACTGACATTTAACAACCGAGCATATGTTGTATACATGCATGGCCTGGCTAGAAATGATATATAGCTACTTGCTTGTATGAGCACTGTATTATTCTGGACAAGTGAGTATAGAAAGGGGGTGTTTGGTTCCACCTCCTAAACTTTAGTGTTTGTTCCATCGGATATTTGACACATGCATGGAGTATTAAATATAGACTAATTACGAAACTAAATACACAGATTAAGATTAATTTGCGAGACAAATTTCTAAACCTAATTAGCCCATAATTTGATAATGTGGTGCTACAATAAACATATGCTAAAGATAGATTATTTAGGTTTAATAAATTCATCTCGCGGAATACTGACGGATTCTATAATTTATTTTTTATTAGTATTCAAACATTCCATACAACACCTCGTATGAGGTCCACCGAGACACACTAAATCAAACACGGCTAGTGTGTACTTACCACCGACGTAGACGTCGCCGCTAGGAGACCAATCATTCTCGTTGTAGATTGGGCTGCAAATTGATTGCCAAAAACACAGTTGAATCAACTACTAATTAATATAACATTCACACAGTTATGTACTCGTGCCTATATATATATACACACACGACAGCGCTATTCTACACCCTAAGTGTAGAATATTATTTTACACCACAAGACAAAATTGAGCAGAAAAAATTACTGACTACTACTGAATCGCGTTCAGTATCACTCAGTACTACGTCCAGCATCACGAAAAAAATATTGAGTACTACTGAAACGCGACTATTAAACAATACTGAATTATATTCAGTATAGCAGTTTGGTGTAGAATAGTATTCTACACCTAGGATGTAGAATAGCGCTTATATATATATATATATATATATATATATATATATATATATATATATATATATATATATATATATATATATATATATATATGGATTTGCATATTTCGAATTTGGGCTGATGATGGGCGGCTCTCACCTGTATCCGTCGACGTTAGCGCCGTACTTGTCGACGAACTGGTACACGCCCTTGCCCTGCATCCATCATGCCATGCGTGTGGTTAACTATAGAACCATGCATCAAATTTTGCCTCTCTCAATGTTTATATAGGGCATAAAAAAGAGTCTTTCTAAAGTTCATTCATTCTCTAAACCATCATTTAGAGAGAGCTATTTACATAAAAATTATTTTCTACATCTTTCGACTCTCTAACAGTTTTTTCACATCATGTACGTGTTGTAGAGAGTTATTCTCGCTCTCTATTTTCAGCTAGCGAGAAATCTGAAACAAGAGATGTTTATATTTGGATAACTAATTAAAAAAAGTTGTTGGAGAGTAGTATTTCATATCGAAATCTCCATTCCTAATAATTAGGAAGGATATAGAGAGTTTGTTGGAGTTGTCGTTGCTCTTACTGTGTATTCAAAATCTCTGATGAATTTAATTAATTATTAACAACATATATGTCCGGTTGTAAATCCAACCGGGGCCGGCTTTCGAGACACGAAAGTGGCTATAGAAACAAGTGCTCACCTTGGCCTTCCTCCCGGAGGCATCCCTATCGACGGTCAGGCCACCTCCAATCCCTGCACATCCACATGCATGCACCTCACAAGTCAGAACCAAACACACACACACACACACTCAATTAGAGCAGCTTAACGATACACAGGAACAACGCATGGCACGCACCGAAGGGCTTGTCGGTCTTGATCTTCTTCTTGGTGCCGCAGACGACGGCGAAGGAGGAGGCGCGGCGGCCGAGGGACGGCAGGCCCTGCGCCCTGGACGGCGCCACCAGAGCTGACGACGAGATCATGGAGGCCGCCATCGCTGCTGCTTTCCGCTGGTGGTACGGTGCTAGCTGGGTGGTGCTTTGGTGATGGATGGATGGATGGATGGATGCGGAGCCCCCAGGTCGTTAGCTGCGGAGCCAATATACCTGTGGCGCCGAAACCTGACAATAATGTCCGGGAGGACAGGTCCGACGGCCGGCGCGCTACGTGGCGGGACGCGAGTGGCTGGACTCGATATCGCTGGTCCACAACGTTATCCTCTGAGGATTTTGTGTGGACGCCGTTGAATTCGTACGTGTCACATTGGGATGCATGGGAGGAAATTTTTGTGATGGAGGCGTATGCTTCGCCGTGAAACAATCAATCAAGAACCTGTGGTGCCCGGGGGTGTCATGCATGCGGACGTTTTTTTCTTTTCACATGCATGCACTCATATAATTGCCACCTGGACCTGGTGCAATGCATGCATGCATGCAATCCGCTCTAGCTAGAATGTTCTGACATGAGGATGCAACTAAGGCCTAATTTGGAACGCAAGAATTTTTCTTTGTTTTCTGTGTTTTTCTTATGAAAATGAACTCATCTTGTAGACCATATGTGATTTCACTGCAATCTGTGTCGCCCAAGACCCCAAAGACCCAGCCCATAGCTTGCCGCGGTTGCCGCTGTCATTTAGAGCAGGAAGGATTGGGGGCTACCAATTGTCCCGTGATGACTGCCAGCCCTAAAGAAGGTCGTTAGACCGGATGTGGAGATGATGGTCACAAACGGCGGAGGACGACGGCAACGACGTCGGAGCTGGATGGGTGGCTTTAAGCTTTTTAAGTGACACATCGAGTTCTCGCCACGGCGACAAATGGCATCATTTTCGAGCACTCCATAGATAATTTCATATAGAAGAATGTTCACCCTTGTAATGGATGCGAAACATATATTTTTTTGAGTGAGCAAGTTTTCTATGGATTCTCTAAGGTCAAATCAGATTTTTAGTATTTTTAAATGTATATTTATTCTATAAAAATATTATTATAATTTTTTGGAAAAATGTTTCTATAATTTTTTTATTAAAGATTAATTAATCTCACTGAACTATCGAGAAAGTTTAATCTACCTCCCTCATAGCTGATATGACATAGGACGGCTGACATGATATCACATCAGTCAAAACCGCTTATAGAGGTAAATCCGGTATTTTGAAAAGTTAAAGAAGTCTAAAATCTGGTTTGTAAGTTGAGGGAGACAAATCAGACTTGTGCAATAGTTGAAGGAGGCCATTCCGCTTTAAGTGACACATTGGTTTCCACCACGGCCAAATATGGCATCATTCTTGCACTCCATAGATAATTTCGTATAAAAGAATGTTCACCCTTGTAATGGATGCGAAAAATAAGTTTCACTTCAAAGTTACCGGGCAGCTAGCGCCCGGACGTCCAATTGTAGGACATGTCTGGACGCTGCTCCCGTTCAAGCGCACCACCACGCCCCATCACATCCCGGCGTAAAGGAGAGCGCTAACCGCACCATGTCACCTACGACATACTCGTCCCGGTTGCCTCCGCGCCCAGCCACGCCCCTTTCCTCGCCATGCCTTGTCGCCAAGCTTGAACTGCCGCGGCGAGATGGAGGGAAGGGAAGGGAGGGAGGGAGAGGAGAGGAGAGGAGAGGGCGAGGCGCGCCGTGCAAGGTAGAAGCCGAAGCTCTGCGGCAGGCCGCTGTCCGCCAGCCACCGGCGCCATTGCGACATGTGTAACACCCCATCTCCTTTTAAAATATCCAGATGAAACATTTGCAACATACGTTCGAAAACAGATAAAACACTTGAAACATGCGTCTGAAAACACTTGCAAAAACACCTGAAAATACTTGAAAGCCATTGCAAAACATATGCAATATCTAGATAAAAACACATGCAACACATGTATGAAACATATGCAACATCAAATAAACACGCTTGCAACATACGTATGGAAAAACAAATGAAACATTTGGAACAGACACTTGCAACATATGTGTATAGCCATTGCAACATCCCGATCTACTTTTGCAACATCCATATCAAACACTTGTAACATACCTGTCAAACATCTGAAACACTTAAAATATACACTTGCAACGTACGCTTTTAGCAAAACCCTGGTAGGCGGGTGGGATAGGCGGGTGGGTGGGTAGAGCACTGTGTAGTGGGGGTCTGACTATGCGGTTGTGGTGAAGGAGGGCAGCGGGCGGGTGGCGGCGCAAGTAGCGGTGGCCATCTAGACCAGCCGAGGCGTGGCACAGCACGGTCGGCCCAACGTATAGCCATAAGCACGTGTGGCCAGCCCGACGGCTGCCAGGTCAGGGGCGCGCACCAGAGGGACCAAGGGTGCGGTCGGAGGATGGTGCACATAGACAGTATTTATTACAAAAAAAAAGTATTCAGCTATTTAGTTCAACTCAAGGGAAATAGCATTACAAAAATAATAATAACCAAATTAAGGAAACCAAAGCATATTATTAATTATTCGTCCATCCATTCTTGATAATTAGCTCCATCCAAATTTCCAACTTAAGGCATGCAAACCAAATGACCTCCCTTGCTTTCTCGTGCTACAGGAGATGCCTACAACCACAGTCAATATATGGTCCTACGAAGAATATCATTTGATAATGGGCCGTGATCCGGCCCCAAGGCCCCCAACCCTACTCCAGTCCTATGCGATTTGGCACTGAATCCAATCCCACCCCAACGCTCACCGGTTTCATTCACCTCAATCCGATCTTATCAACGTGCAAACACAATCCTAACCCAAGCACGGTCCTTTTTAAAGCCCTCGAGCCGATCCAACACTGGGAATCCAAGGGCCTTAACAAGCAAGTGCCAAAAGCAATGCTACTGCACATACAGATACAGTACCTTGCGAATCAATCGATCTGCACATACTGATGAACCAACACAAGTGCCGTGCCGGAATAGTACGCATTGTTTGGACAGGAATAGTCCACATAAATTATACATCATGTCATAACTAGGAAAAATCTAATTCATTCCCTTCTTCAGTCACCTCCCTAATTTCATTTGATCTTTTAGACTCCAACTCATTATCCACTTATGGCTTGTCACATTGAGCAAATGGAATGCCAAAGTGATGCAGAACTAATAGCCTGTTTGAACTGCAATAAGATAACAATATTTATAAATCAATAGCATTCATCATATGAAAAGAGATTCTATAAATCAATTGCAGTCAGCCACTGCATCAAACAAATTACTCATGGCTGTAATTAACAGACTCATGCATAAAGTGAGCGACAAATAGTTGAACCACCTCTCATCTACCATATCTTTTTCTAGGAACAAATTCATCGCTGTTCATCTACCAAGATCTTATACAGCACACATGACACGGCTACAAGCACAGAAGCAACAGCTTAATATCAGAACATTCCTAGTGAAGATAATTCAACAGTAAACTTTCTAGTAAAGAAATAGGACTGCATCCAACATCAAAGCTGGACCTTCAAAAGTGCAAAGCGGCATCTGTTGTAGCAGATAGAATGGTTGATTTCCAATGAGCATCTAAGAGTAAATGGTGCACAGCATTTCCAATGAGCACAGAAAAATGACATGGGCTCAAAGAAAACAAGTCCATGTTTTTTAAAGAGAAACCTAGGCATGACTTCATCTTAAGAGTCAGCAAACTAGGCATCTCTGCCTCATTAACAAATCAAAGGCGACCAATTCCCAGGGTCATCACTTGCACAGCTGCACCAACTAAATGCTAGATAAGGGCTGCCTGATGGTAAACTGCTGTTTACAGAGCACCGGACCAGCAGCTAATGTTCCACAGCAAAGGAATGAAAGGTGTCGTTCAACAAGGCTAAAATAACAAGCTTTTCCCTTAAATGCAGCTTAACTGCTTGGATTACAGCCTTATGAAACACAAAGGAATTGTTCTGATTAGCCTGATTTTGAACGTCGATGTCTCACGACGCAATAAACCAACCAAAAAAAGAAGCAAATACAGTACAAAACCATGTTAATATCAGCAAGCCCTTTATTTATGACATTCATTTCCTGATAGATAGTTGTGAAATGCCGGGTTCCAGAAGTCTATTCTAATGAACACTGATCAATAATGCTGGTACATGGATGAATGTACAAATGTTTGAGTTGAATTTCATTTTTCTTATAACAGACTTTAATTACATTAACAGGAGTTAGAACATGAACTAGTGGTCTATACCAAGTTATCAACAAAAAACTTCCACAAACGTACAAAATTGGTTGCTACTGCTTGAAATTTTCTTAATGGTATGAACAGTAATCATGGGGCAATCAAACTGCCATGGTTCAAGAAAATCAAATGTGCAGGGAGGCAACGTTCAGCAGGAATTGTTCCAATTCTAGTGAAAAAACATGTTTTCTACAGATAAACAAACTTCATTTAGAGTCTCTAAGATAAACTTATTTTCTTTCGGAGACCAACAACCTAGCATGCTGACATTCTCTGCATATGTTCCTGAATATTCAGCTAAGTGGTAATCACCAAACAAATAGTACTAATGCCCGACCAATAAGCTTATCTGGGAATTGGATGTAACACTGTTAGCATAGATTGGTTAACCTGCTCGTTCCCACAAGATTATGTTGCAATCAGGCTCAACATGGATAAATCTGTAGTGTCGAGCTAAAATCAATTCACATATACTCGCAGGTGCAACATACAAAATTCAAACAAGAATGCATGAGTAGCAATGATGTAAGCACTTAAAAAAACCATTTCAACAGCTATATTACCAAAAGAAAAGGACAAACGAAAAGGAAAGCTATATTACCAAAAGAGATTGTAAAACATCTTCGATTGCTTCAGAATGGTGTACGGTCTCGATGTGTTGGACAAGAAGCTTCTTAACTTGTGGTGGTTCCTCTGAAGCTGCGGGCATGTGAAGCAAGTAAATCAATTTGCAGGTGAAGGTGGCACTACTATCCAAAGAATTTTTTTGTGTCGTTTCATGCAGCCACATTGGCAATACAGCCATTATTATACAGGTAAGTGAACATACCACAAGAAGAAATCTGTGACAAGAGTTGGGTATCTCTCTGCAAATCCCTGGGGCTCTGCTTCTCTGTATAAAATAGAAAAATCCTGTTATCAGTGACCAACAAAATAATTTTCTTAACTACAGCACTGTGTGCTCCAGGCGCCAACAGAGTTTATAAATTCACAACATACTATGAATCGTTTTGAATTTCAAAGTGGAAACTTAAGCTCAGCTAAAAAGTTCCCTGCGTGAAACATCCTTGTCACAACATGACCATGATGTTTAAATACTACAGATAGCGTGCATGTATACATATTTTTTCCTGGGAATATAAATTTCTATCATTAGGAAACTTTTGCACAGCATCAATATTTTTATTGTTAGGACATGACAATATAGTTAACAAAGCTGGAATCAAAGTGGGCTACCACATCATAGTGGCGTAATATTGCTCTATCCAGATATTACAGATCTGTTCAGCTGAAGAAGGCAAAGTCCCAGAAAAAGCTGGAATCAAAGTGGGCTACCACATCATAGTGGCATAATATGATATGTCCCAGAAAAAGAGCACCCACACCCCACAAAGATATATATTTTGTCTTTATTTTCAGGTATATATGGACAATGCAAGTGATGTTTGTCTTGTTACTAGGGCATCCCAAACACAAATGAGCACTATAAAATGATAGAACATGATTTTTGAGGAATTCAGGACAAAGGATCAACTCATTTCGAGGTTCTATGAGGGATATAAACTAAAAAAAATAATTGTAGACTTAATAGAGAAAGTGTAATATGTTTATCAACTTCAATTTCTCAGCTTTTCCATTTTTTTATAATATATGTATAATCCGCGACAAATCGTTCCCTAAGCCGACAAATCGTTCCCTAAGTCAATGGCGTGCACGCACTATTTCATCATAAAAACCTATTTGATGCCCATATGGCCCTCTTGCAAATCCATGACAACAAAACATAAATCGTCACATATTTGACCAATATAGCCATATCGAGAAACGTCACCACAAATTCATTATGGATCGTCAGATTAGTTGTAGTGCTCACTTTCATGGTTAATAGTTCACACAATCACACTCACACAAACCAGTTCAGTGTCACCAACAAGCTCGTTACCGAAAAAAGAACCTTGTTGCTAAGCTCCAGGTTGGGGATCACATTGTTACTTCTCAAGAGGGGAAACAACAGGCAGTCCTTGATTACTATGAAGAATTGCTCGGAACTGCTGAACATAGAGACTTCACCTTGGACTTTCATGCTCTTGATATCTTGCATCTCTGGATGAGACTTTATCTGAAGAGGAAGTTTGGGCAGCTATAAGAGATCTCCCTCTAGACAAAGCTCCAGGGCCTGATGGCACCGGTTGTTTCGATAAGGTTTGTTGGGGTGTTGGGGGATTATCAAGGATGATATCATGAGGGCCCTTCTAGCAGTACAGAGAGGACATGTTTTTAAATTTAAACTCCTCAACACAGCTTTCACTACCTTGCTTTCTAAGAAGGTTGATGCTGTCCATGTCAAGGATTACAGGCCAATAAGTCTCATTCATAGCTTTGTGAAGCTTGTAGCTAAATTTTTTGGCAAATGGGTTGACCCCTCACCTACCAAACTTGGTGTCCATTAATCAAAGTGTTTTTGTGAAAGGAAGGAGCATACAAGACACTCACACTAACTCACTCCAACTCACGCCAAACTCCACCAAACTCTTTGATCCTTAGGATACAAGCGCGCCGATGTCTGAATCAAAGGGTGACCAACACCAATATTAGGAACCTAACTTTCTGAATGGGGGCAGTCAAGAGGGAAATTCCTCGAGCCCCAGTCAAGAGTTTGGTGGAGTTTGGTGTGAGTTGGAGTGAGTTAGTGTGAGTGTGAGGGCTTGCCTCTTTGGGTGGCCTGGGGTGTATTGTATGGGTTCTTTCCCATTTTTACTTCTTAATATAATGATGCGCAGCTCTCCTGCGTTTTTCGAGAAAAAAAGGAGCATACAAGACAATTTTCTTTTGTGCAGCAGCTGGCCAGGGCTTTACATAGCAGGAAAGAACCCCGTATTCTTCTAAAGTTAGATATTTCAAAAGCTCTCCTGGTCCTTCTTACTTGAGATTCTGCAACATCTCGGTTTTGGTTATATGTGGTGCAATCTTATTAGCCTGCTGCTGTCCACTTCTACTCAGATTCTGCTCAATGGCGACCCAGTAGAAAGTAGTTTTCATCATCATGGGCTTCGTCAAGGGGATCATCTTTCCCCTATGCTTTGTATCTTGGTGATGGAAGCTCTGAACTCAATAGTAAATCATGCAACTAGAGAGAGTTTCCTACAGCCCATTGCTGTCCAGCAAGCAAAACCGGAAATCATCGGGTCCGAACGTTCAGACCCAAGTCTCCGTCCGAACGGCGTCTTCCTCTCCCCTGCGAGCACCGTTTCTCTTCCTCGCGGGCGCTTGCAGCTCACGACCGGCCCACAGCAACGCGGCCCACGACGCACCACTGCTCCTCCCTCGTCTCCATCTCCGGCAGCTCTCTCCCTCCCTCATCTCCATCTTCGGCAGGCTTAGAAGGAAGGGGCTCAGGGGAGGCAGGCCGGCCAGGCAGTAGAGATGGTGGCCGGGAAGTTAGGGGCCCTGGCGGCGGCCGGGCCACGTCGGAGCGGGGGTGTCACGGCAGTGCTTGCCGGCGAGCAACGCCATGGCGGCGGCGGCGGCGGGAGTGGGGGTGGGGAGGGAGGGGAATAAGGAGGCCGCCGCGGGCGCGGTAGGGTCTCGCCGGAGCTCTGCGGCCGCGGACACGGAGCTCTGGCGAGACCCTACCGCACCCGCGGCGGGTGCGTTGGGGGCTGGGCAGGGCCGGCGCGTGCGAAGTGGGGGAGGAAGGGCACGTGGAGGCACGGGAAGAAGATAAACAGTGCTGCCGGCGCGCGGCTCCTGTCCGAACGGGCGGACCCTAGCAGCCCCCAAGCAAAACACCGACTCTCCTTTTATGTTGATGACGTGGTCGCCTCTGTTAGTCGCTGAATTCTCACTCTTGGTAGTAGTAGAATTCTTACTCTTATCGAGAGAGGATGACACTAGGAGTTGGGGCAATTTTTTGGTTTATTTCTCACACAAACTCACACAAATGCCATGCCAACCTGAGGGGTTGGGGATACATATTTATAGACTGCTAGCCAGCCAAGCATATGCCAAGATGTTAGTCTAAGATGCTAATATGCTGTCCTCTAAGATGCTATCCTAAGATGCCTCTAAGATGATGTCCTAAGATGCTGTCTAAGATGTTGTCCAGTCAAGATGCTGTTGTCCAGTCAAGATGTTGCTGTCCTCCAGTCCCTGCTGTCCTCAAGTCAAGGATGCTGGGCAGCAAGACCACAAAAGACTGCTGCAGCCCCACAATGACCACAGAGACTTATCCCATCAGCCTCATTATGGTTCAAGTGGTTTTAACCTCCATTCCTATCTACCTTATGATTGCTTTGGATCTTCCCAAATGGGTTATAAAGGCTATTGACAAGAAAAGAAGAGGTTTCTTATGGAAAGGTCGAGAGAATGCCAAATGGTGGCAGCTGTCTTGTCTCCTGGGAGAACGTTCAGCGACCAATTCAGTTTGGTGGCCTTGGTATCCACAATTTCGAGCGGTTAGGTTGGGCCTTGTGCATTCGATGGCTTTGGTTGGAAAAGACTGATGCCTCTTGTCCTTGGGCTGGCCTGCCTACTCAAGTGCCTCATAGTGCTAAAGCTCTGTTTGATATCGCGGTTGACTCCATTGTTGGTAATGTTGAAACAATTAAATTCTGGTCTGACCGTTGGTTGCGAGGCAAGACAGCCGCTGAATGGGCTCCTAATTTGATCAAGCTCATACCAAAGAGAACCTTGAATCAAAGAACTGTGGCGCAAGCTCTAACAAACATAAGTTGGGTGGCTGATATAAGGGGTGCTCTGATAGTACAAGTGCTTATTGAATATTTACAGTTCTGGGAACTGGTGGATGACTTGGTGCTGCAGCATGACACCCCTGGTCAACATCGGTGGCGCTCAACCAAATCAGGTTCCTACACCAGCAAGTCTGCCTATACCTCCTTTTTCATGGGCACAATTAAATTTGCTCCTTGGAGGCGTATTTGGAAAAGTTGGGCACCTCTTAGATACAAATTCTTCATATGGCTGGCAGTCAAGAACCGGTGCTGGACAGCTTAAAGGTTAGCCAAAAGGGGTTTGCCTCATCCTGCTTCATGCCTCCTTTGCGACCAGGCAGAAGAAACTATTCAAGACACCCTTGTTGGTTGTGTGTTTGCGCGACAGGTATGGACAATGATTCTATACAGATTGGGACTTCTGCTATTGCTCCTCAGCCGAGAGTGACCTGTTTCTCTAACTGGTGGTGCCAAGCAATCAAGTTGATAAAAAGATGAGAAAGGAGCTGAATTCTTTGATTACTGGATGCTTGGGAAATCTGGAAACATCGCAATGTATGTGTGTTTGAAGGGGCTTCTCCTAATGTCCAAGAGGTTTTACATGCAATGGCAATTGAAGGTTCTTTATGGTGTATGGCTTGGAGCCTCTGTTCTTCAAGAGCTGCTCCTTCAGTCGCTAATCACTTAGCCATGAGCCTCTGTGTTCCCTTGGCCCTGGTCGTGTAGAACTTGTTCACGGTAATTCTTGTGCTGTGGGTGTGTGTGGTGTCCTGGAGTCTCTCTCCCTTGTACTAGGAATGAACTCTTGACCCTACTGAAATGACATGCAGTTCTCCAGTGTTGTTCAAGAAAGAAAAAACCATACACAGCCCATATATAAGAGCCCATGATCCTTGGGCTTAGCCAGCCCATTACCAGGCCTAGACGTGACATGTCAAACCAATTCCAGTTATGAATGACCCCATTGGATAATCCTTATGATAAACAAAAAGACAGTTCTGATGAGTTGTGAGTAGGACCAATGAATTGGTTTGTTTCAACATACAACGAGAAACCCATGGCTCTTAACTTCGGAGATATATCTCTGAGTGAGCAAAAGACTGGATCTTTCATTGCCCAGAAAGCTTAAGTCTGTTACCTGCTGATGGAACCAAAGGGATAAGAGTATGTGGATTTGTGCAAATCAAATAACATACACAAGCGCCAGTGTTTCTGCAAGAGAGGCTGTCTTCAGGCAGTGAGACAACCCCCAACAGTAATCAGCTTGCTCTCTGTTGAACAAGGGAAAATGAGTCAATGATATCAAATAAAGACCCTGAATAATAACACTATGACACGCACCTTCCCTATGCATGGCTCGAACAATTGGAATCACCACATAACAACCCAATGGATGTGGCGCAGCACGGAATCAGGAGCATCGAGAGCTCCCCAAGGCCCCAGGACGCCCGAGAGCTTACCTGTTTTCTTGCTCTTGGTTGTCCGAGAACAGACTAGTTGCAGCCACAAAATGAACCAGTACTCATAAATGGTGTGGGTACCAGTGCCACAGCCAACTTAGTCAGGATGATCTTTGCACAGCTCCATTGGTAGTCGTTGATCCCGACGCTGAAAGTACGTGCATTTTGTTTTCCTTGACCCTGAGAGGGCAATCTTTCCATGCTCCAGGTGCCCGCATTCCTGACATAGGCCCACCAATCACTAGCACCAGTAACTGAATCTGGTAGGATCCTAAGAACACAAAGCATTTTGTTTTCCTTGACCCTGAGAGGGCAATCTTTTCATGCTCCAGGTGCCCGAATTCCTGACATAGGCCCACCAATCACTAGCACCAGTAACCGAATCTGGTAGGATCCTAAGAACACAACTGTCTGCAGGTGGTTAAATAAACATAATTATATATACTGTTTTTTTAGTAAGTTCATGAATCATGATTGACAAAGGTAAATACAACTACAAGAAATTATTACCTTTTTGTTGGCATGACGCTCCTTCAGTCAAATGACATTCATCAACACACAACCATTGGACATCATAAATATGAATGAGCCTTTCGATGTCTCAAGGTTCTCTGATGTAATACTGAAAAGGTCAGTACATCTGGCTTCATCCCCTTATCTGTCATTTCTTGTAAAAGATCTTCAGCCTTAGCTATTTCTCCCTGGCAACAGTATCCATTTATAAGAGCTGTGTATGCATAAACATCAGGGGTAAGTCCTTTCGCTAACATCTCATCAAACAATCCCCATGCTTCATCTAGATATTCTGTTTTGCACTGTCCATCAATCAATACTGTGTAACAGGTTACATCAGGTTCAATCTCCATGTCTTTCATAGAGCTCAGCAACGTCTTATGCTTTGTTCTAAGACGAAAGCTCCTCCATTCCTTGGCGATACCCTGCCACCCTTGGTGTAGGGTCTCCTTTATGTGGCCATCCAATAGCACTGTGTATGCAACTACATCAGGCTTGATTCCTGAATTTATCATTTGAACAAATAAGTCATATGCTTCTTGCAACCGACCAACCTTGCAATAACCATCCATCAGTACAGTGTATACAATGACATCAGAAAGTCCTCTTTCAACCATATCAAGGAACCATAAGTGAGCATTCCGCATATCTCTTGTCTGACAATAAGCTGATATAAGTTTGCTATATGAAATTACATCAGGAACAACATTCTTTTCCAGCATCATACTACACACAGTTGAAGCCTCCTCAGCCTTTTCATCTATACAGAGGCTGTTTATCAATTTTGAACATGACAAATGATCCACCATATTTCCTTGTTTAGCAACTCTAAGAAAAAGTGTGTAAGCATGCTCAGTCCAGCCTGAGTGCAAATAACCACAAACCATAGAACTGTATAGCACTTCAATATTATCTATCCCTTTTTCTTCTATTATATTAAATAATACCTCTGCTTCCCTCAAGTTGCCTCCTCTACAAAAACTAGCAATAGCTACACCATAAGTGAGTGAATTAGGCTCCAACCCTTGATCCATCATGTGCTCGAGAAGGTCATATACCTTAATAACAGCGCCATTCCTGCTATATCCACTGGCCAGTATGTTATATGTAACTACATCTGGTTTTATATTTGCCTTCAGCATCTGCTCAAATACTTGCCAGGCATTTTCTGTTTCTCCTTTCAGACAGTAACCATTGATCAGGCACGTATAGTGGATTTTGTCCGGGACCAAACCTCCAGCCATCATTTCATTCAGTAGCTTCACTGCCTCATTCATGTTCCCAAGCTTGCAATAAGCATCCATAGTAATGTTATAAAGCACACCATCAAGATGGAGTCCTAAATCTCTAAATTTCTGGAAGTGAACAATAACTTCAGATACCATGCCTAGCTTCTTGAGGCACTGTAGAAGGTAACCAACAATGTAACAATTTATCTCGATGCCATGGGATACCATGGCTTCAATATGATGCCACGCCTTTCCTAGGTTACCCATTTTGCAATAACTACGAATGAGATAGCTATAACCATATAGATCAGGGGTAGATCCATGTCTGGTCTTGATCTCCAAGACTTTTTCAGCCTCCTCCAGTTTCATTTCTTTGCATAGTCCATCAATTACCATATTATAAGCGATGGACTCAATTGCAACCCTCTCCTGAGTGATCTCATGAAGAACAGCATATCTGCTTACCATGTTATAAGCTAGATCATACTTTCCACAATCACAAAGGCCAATTATAAATGATGAGTATCCATGTACATCTGGTTTCACTCCCATTTCAATCATCCTAACCCACACTTGGAATGCTTCGTCTGCCTTATTTGCTTCAAAAAATGACCTAGTGACTATGTTCAATGACTGAGTATCCAGCGTCAACTGAAAGCACTTCATTAGATCATAAGCTCTGACAACCATATCCGAATCACCACTCTGAGATACAAATTTGAGCAGAAAATTGCAAGCCCAAAGTGTAGGAACAAATCCAAGCCTGCAAAGGTGACAAAACATCTCTACTGTTTCTTGTGCATCGTGGCTGGTGGTGTATGCCTTGATTAAGCAATTGACTGCATAAGAGAGTACGTGAGAAGTGGCACATGTTTTGCTCAAGTGATCAATAAGTGTTAAGATTTCTGGGCCACCATTACCAGTTCCAGAGAGAATCTCACAAAACAAGGATACCAGCATCTTCCCCTGGAATGAATGGGATAAAATTTGTATGATCTCTGAGTAGGTTGAGAAGTCATGGTGAAAACCAAGGCTATGTATATCTTTAAAGTAGGCAAATGCAACTGCAGGATTCCTCCTTAGGCAGCGGAGTGCCTGCACAACACTGTCAGAGCTCAAAGACCGCTGCTGTCTCCGGATAGGCTCATTATCAGGAGGAGCACAATTCAGCCTTTCATCACCGCTTGAGTCGTCACGCTGAACTGAAGCAGCGAGTACGGAGTAGGGGCAAGAAGGAACTTCCCAGGGGAAAACCTTCCTGTGCCTGAACCATTCAGCAGTGCATTTGGGCCACCGCGACAGGATCATTGGAGATATAAATCTTTCTGCTCTTCCAACGACCCATTAACCTTCATTGAGAAAAGAAATATGCCTGCATCGGAAAAGAAATAGACAAAAAATATCAAAATTTTCAGATGGTTCCCATTACCGTACAGGCAAATGTATTATTTAATTTCAATGCTGATTGCACATAATGGTCAAACCCAAGAGATGATTGGAAAAGAGACAGAATTTCCTGTGAATTTCCATATCTCCATGTGATAATGTTACACCGAACCAACTAAATCAGTTAAAAGTAACTGAGGAAATTAAGTACTTTGCTAATTTGCAGAACCGGCTATTTTCTACATGCACTGTTTGGGGTTTCCGAATCCTGGCTAATTCATTAGCAGAAGTCGTTAAGGACCAACCACACGAGAATTTTGTTTAAGGTAATGAATAGTGACAAATAGAGCACCATTTCTCCATTAGGAAATTCATTGTAAAGTTGGTGACACAGATACAAAGAGATGTATATAACTAACATTGAAACAAGTTATTGATCATTTGATCTTCTAGTTTGGTGAAAATATTATGCAAGAAATGTTTCAGAACATGCTTTTATGCTCAAAGCAAAATTATATTCTACACACTGAGTTATATTCTACACACTGAGGCTTGAAATCTGACTACCATTAAACTAAATCCACGGTCTTTTTTTTTTGTTGCTCAGCAGGCCCCTCTTTAGTTCCCGGACTCATCTTTGAGACACATCTTCCCTGATGAATGAGATATTATTCCATTCTATCCTAGCCTCGTATGGAATGCTATGCAACTGGACTTAATTTTCAAGAACTAATAATCGGCAATCAGAAAGGGATGGATTAATTAATAATACTTCAATGTGCAGTGCCTATATAGTACAGCTTACCTGTGGCTAAGCAAAGCACTACTGCACTAGCGCAGTGCAGCGGGGCCAACCAGCGAAGGGAACTGCCGTGCGCCGTGCGCTCGTGCCGGAATCGGCCCAGGGCCTGGATGCTGCGGACGATGCCGTGCCCCTGGGGCCGCCTCCGCGCCGCCGGGGCCGGGCAGCGGGAACTCTGGAAGAAGAGGAGGCAGGACCAGCGACCGCAAGAGTCAGGGGCGCCTGCTGGCTCGCGGTTGCGGATGGGGTCTGCCGGTCTGGTCTCTGGTGGTCTGCCGGCTCGGCGGCTGCCTGCACTAGCGGAACACCGACGAGGCGGCGAGGAGGAGCGTGCTGCGTGCGTGCGCCTGTTTGTGTTTAGCGGGTTGGGCTGGGCCTTCTAGCCTCTTTTGCAGAAACCCGCCAGATGGGCTGGAATCTAGCCCAATCATCAAAACGAGGTAGCAGCCCAATCAAGGGACCAGCCTCCCCTCCCACTCGCCGCGCCGGCCATTTCTTCCCTCCGCCGCCGCCGCCGGGGCCTTCCTCCCTCTCCCTCCTTCCTTGCCTTTGCCAGACTCGCCGCCGCACGCTGCAGCTCAGGCAGTCAGGCTGCAGTGCCACTCCTCCCCTCCCCTGTCTAGTGGATTGGAGATCCATCGGGGCGTGGAGGATTGGTTTCTTCTTCGTGCCCTATTGGTAAGTTTAATCACAATGAATTCTTCAAGAGTTCCTTCTGTCCCGGGGCACCTTCACTTTGCGGGGTGGCTGTGAGACATCGAAGCCTTTATTTCTCTTCGTTCAGTTAGCTGTGTGTGAATTTGCTTCCAGCCCGTGATGCCCCAGTAGCACTTGCTGGTGGTACCCAAGATGAAGTGCAGGTGCACTTCTATTTTCCAGAAATTGTGAGGGATTTAGGGTTTGGATGGCAAGCTGTGCACATTTGCTGCTGGCATATTTTGACCACAATAGAAGCACAATAGCTTTTTTTCTCTCTATGAGGATGGATTTGTGTGATTGTGTCGCTAACTAGAATACTAGATGTTGAATTTCTTCACTATGTAGTGCCATTTATTATCTTGATGAATCTCGTGTGTCAATTTTCTGTGGATTAGCCAGGATTTGGAAATTTTCACACAGTACATGCAGCTAGTAATCTGCTGTACACTTTGTCAAGTACTTTATTTCTGAGTGGTTCTAACTCGCCTGGCTGGTCTACTATAACATTACTACTGCTGCCTCCACTAAAAAAAAAGATGTTTAAGACAAGGCAAATGACTTCCTCGCTATTTGTTTTGCTTGTCTGAAACAACCGACATTTTCTGTTTCGATTCAGGCATACAGTCTGAGACCGTTTGCTATGCTAAATACCATTGGTCTGTCTAGTCCCTGATTTGTGACCCCCCTGTCTTAGCAAGTAACTTGGATTGGGGTTAAACTTTAAACACACCATACTCTATTTTGCTTCCTATAAAGCAGCGGCAAAAGGCTTTGTTCTAAATATGGAGATATATGAATTAAATAGAAAAAATTTCTCTCCAACCATATCTTGGATTTAGTTAACCTTTTTCTGCAACCCACACTGAATTTATCATGTTCCATTTTCCTGCTCTGTAATGGGATTACAGACCGTCTAAAATAGAATCCTGAATTCAATGATATTTAGTTCAGTTACTTATATCTGGTGGCCTTTTTTATCTAGTGTCACTCTGGAATTTTAAGGTCTTCACAATTCGTGCACACGTAAAAGTTCTGTTCTATATTTTTGCATTCTAGGGATAATCAATAAATAGTGAAAGTGGAACTTATTAAGGTGGTAAAAGCTGTGTCAAAGTCATACTGTCATAGTGAGTTAGTGACTGTCTCAAGTTCTCAACTGTCCCAGTCTCGGCCAATCCAGTCTCACTGGCAAAGGTTTGGAATTTGGATTCTCTGCTCTCTGCATAAATATCTACACTGATTCTCCTGGGTCCTAGGTAAAACTTTATTATGCTTCACGATTTCTGCTCAGTGTAGAAAAAACGGAAGAAAGTAAGTGCTGAGGTAAATCATCTTTGTAACTTGTAGCTACCAGTGAAGCACCAATTTTATGGCACAACAGTTTTTTTCTGCATTTTCAGCATGTCTAGTTTGATCCTTTGATCTATGCTGCAATAATATTTATAGTTCACAAAGGGGGAAAGAGGATACATGAGTAGAATGATGAGCTTAGAAGGAGGCTCTTCATCTTCTTTACTAGTAACTCTTGACTTAGTCACTGTTTTTCTTGCACTTACACTTCTACTTGTATTAGATAGACATGCACGTCGAATTAAAGCATTGAAACCCTGTGTTTTCCTTAAAGATCATTATAGTTAAACCATTCAGCTTATCTCCTAATCAAATAGTAATATCTCTTCAGTAGAGCAGATGCTTGTACCAGTGGCAGAACCAGGAAATTACCATGAGGGGGCTGGATAAACATAATCGTTATCTCACAATATAGGCCATCAGTAAATATAAGAATAATAACTGTATATATGTTTAGCCTTTCATCCTTAGGTGTTTATTAGCTATTATAAGATCTCACGACATAATTAAAAAAAATAATTTTAGGATACATAATTACATATAAAACTAAAATCAAAACTGAGAAAATGCGGCCTGGGTAGCCAATCGATCAGCTGTCGTGTGGTGCAGTGGTGCATTGAACCAGCGCACCCGTGGTTCCGGGGTCAGCTGTTGCATGTAGCCCTTGCCTATTGTTGCTGCTTGTCACTGGATGCAGCGCCTCTGCAGTAGCCCTGGCACTCACTAGTAGATCTTCCCATCCATTGTTGCCTAGGTTAATTAGTTGGTCTGTGAAGTTAAAAGTATCTAGTTGATTCTTCTGTGTCTACTTCTGGACTCGTGGCCATGTGGGCTCCCACCCCCTTGTTCTGCTGTTGGCTTGAACAGCTATCTTGGTTGATGATGTGATAATATTGTATAGCACAATGTTCTTAAGAATGCCTTTTCTTTTCATTTTTTGTGAGAACGCTTCTTTGATGCTTAACTTGTTAATCCTTCTGCAAAATCCAATTGTGAAACTGTTTGGGAAGAAACATGGATGGTGGTTGAAGATCAATCGTTTGATCCCAAGCGTTTGAAGGTGCTTAATTCTTTAGTGGTCTTGGGATCTTGGATGTTGTGGAAACATCATAATAACTGCATGTTCAACGTTCTTCTCCTAATGTTGTGCGAACTCTTAGATTTGTCCTGAGGGAGAGTGATCTTTGGAGCCTTGCTGGTGCTAGGGGTTTAGCCCAGCTTGAGGCAGACATCTTTTAGTTTGCTTGGTCGCTTGGTGGTGTCGTGTGTCCCTCCTTATCTGGTGTGTTTGTAATTTGTTATAGAGTTTTGTTTGTGGGCTGCATGCTTGGTACGCCAGGCCCATGGGGGTGTGTGTGTGTGTGTTTGTACTTTGGTGTTCTTGTTTCTTCTTTATGCAATGGTATGCAGCTCTCTTGCATATTCGAGGAAAAAGAAAAAGAAAGCTTATATAAGTTCACCATTGGCAGGAATTTTTCTGGTAATCAGCATGGCACTGTCATCAGTGTTGAGGAGAATAAATGTGAAAGATTTGACCTCCAAGGTTTCAGTCTATACCAGTGCTACAGGTGATGACTTTGGCAGCTTACCATAGTATATTTAATCCACTTAAATTATATCTGCCTAAAGAATACATGCTTCCAGAGTTATCTGGTGGACTAAACATGATATTTAGGCGCTGGGCCACAAAAAAGACTGCTGGATCAACAAAAAATGGCCGCGATTCCAATCCAAAGTATTTGGGTGTAAAGAAGTTTGGTGGAGAGGTACCACTTCGAATACTCCATTCTGATTCTTTAAAAGAAAGGCATTATCTTTAAGCATATAACGAGAAGAACTCTACATGATTATCATATAAATAGATAATTTGACAATTCCAGTCCATTGCACTCGTCATGTGGTCAGAGGCTTGCTTGGAGTTTCCCTTTGGCAGTTGACACATATTAACATACTTGGCTCCAGTACTATGATTCTGCATATTTATCAACGATACATTGGTCACTTAATCTTCTACGTTTTTGTCTTATGTTATCAAGGGTTGGACACATTGAACTCTTACTGCCACTATGCTCCCCATCTGATGACAGTTTTTTTTCCTCAGAAAGTGCTACCAGGGAACATCATCGTCCGCCAAAGAGGGACCCGCTTCCATCCTGGAAACTATGTTGGCATGGGCAAGGACCATACACTTTTCTGCCTGAAAGAAGGCCATGTCCGCTTTGAGCGCAACAAGCTCTCAGGCAGGAAATGGGTTCATGTTGATCCAGTTGCTGGTCATGATCTTCACCCCATTTACGCAGATGGTTTCGCTACTACAGCCGACACTGAGCCTTTGCAATAAATGTGTTTGGGGATTTGGGGTGTCATTTTGTCCCAACTCATTCAGCTGCCATTTTACAGTTTCATGTGTAAACTTTAGCATGCTTGAATGTAGCTGGACCTTTTCTTTGTAATCATAACTACCCCCTTTGAATAATATAAGTTATACATTGTGATCTTTATTCTCATGGTTACCTTCAAATTTCAAATATGATGTCACTACAATGGAGTTTTTATCATTATAGGGGTTGTTTCACCATTTCTACATGTTCTTTCTCATGAGTTGTTCGATTATTCTGAACATGCAATTTGCATGAGACTTAAGTGCTATGTTATTATTTTACTTGGTCACATTTTAAACTTTGTAATTAGTTAATATAGTTGTCCATACTAATTGCTCGCTTTAGCTAGGTATCGATATTCTAGGTTTTAGGATGTGTTTGCTAACTAGTGTACTTCGCATGGGATGTGTTTGGTTTGTTGAATGCAAGACAGGTGAATATGTATTTTACTCGTGCATAAAATCATGGCATATCTTGCATAATGAAATGATATGAAAGAGCATGTGCACAAAATAAAAATATAAAAATTTATGGGAATTTTCTCATGGTGAACATGTTAAAGTGTTGATGGGTTCAAGATTGAAAATTTATTTTGTATGCAACATTTTTTAATCGATTGATGTATGTAGAATGCATCCTAGATGATATAGAAGGAAAAAAGGTTGCACATATTTGGTTTTTTTTTATCCATAATACCAATAAGCTGAGTGCTGGTTTTCATCATTACAATTTAATAGTTTGTTGGGATATGTAAACCATATGCATAATATATCTTGAAACATGATAATGGTAACCGTAGAATCCTGATACAATGATGCATACAAAGATTAACATTTTAATACCCTTAGAGAGAGTGTAGTCTCCATAATGTTAGTGATATGAGCCACTAAACAAAATTCCTTATATGATGAAATTTCAAATGATTCTATAAAGGCTGTTAAAATTCAATGTAAAATTTAACTTATATAGAACAAGAGTATCATGCCTGAGGTACATGACTGTGTACTACATGCGGTAGTACAATATTGGACTAATGTTATTTTTAACAGAGGCATTTGTAGTCTTATTTGTTGAAGTGAGTTTCAAACTAATTCCAAGAACTCTCCAATAAATCTGATGTATAGTTTGGACCAAATGATTGACTCCACATATATGTGTATCTGTGTATGAAGATTATACATCCATATTGTTGGACAAATGTCAGTTTTATTGCAGTCACTTTTATTTAAAAATGGCATTTTGTGTTTTTGAAACCGTGATATGTTGGTTGAACGAGTGATCATTTTATATTTTGGGTAATGTTACATTGTCTTGACAACTTTGATAAGGGGGTTGCAAAATAATACGTGGACCTTGCTCCTTTGAGCACTCGCAATAGGAGTTAAATACAAATGTGCAATTGTGCATGTGTATGCCAATAGGGTTAGGCATTTTGGTTGGAATTTAGATTAAAGTGGCTCTAATGCTACGGGATCCTAACATTTTGTTGATAGTGGCCATGTCAGAAATTAATTCCATCCAACGCTAGTTTAGACAATCTAAATTTTTTTTGTCAATAGTACATGAATTGATCATGTATTTAATAAATTTACTTTGAATAGTAAATTATATATAGCATGAAAATGCAAAAAAAATAACAAGGTGATAATGCCATGTAATGATGTAACAAAGTTGCTGCTATTGTTTTGGATTCTATTCTAATGGGAATAGGTGATGTAAAAATCATTTCCAAAACATAAGCTACGTGCATACGATAGAAGATAGTGCCAAGATAATGCTAAAGCTATTGATTTATAATTAAGAAAAATGGATACTGAAAATAATTTGAATTCAAGATGAGTCGGGGTGCGATCATGGGTGGCTTGAATTCAAGATGAGTCGGGGAGAGATCATTTGTGGCAACGGGTTTAACTGGCCCTTTGCTCCAGCCGATTAAAATATTTCTATTTTGCTCCAGCCGATTAATTATTATTTTTTTTTTTTTTTGCAAAAGCCTAATTACAGTTGCAACGATGGCAATCGGTGCCCAAACAAAAGGCACTAATGCGTGATTCATCACAGGTACATAAAGAAAAAAAAAACAAATATAACGCATTTTAAAAGTACTTCTTCAGAGAAGGAAAATGTATAGGGAAAAGCACTTCAAAAGAAATTTGAAGACATCACCTTGATTTTTACCAATACACATATGCACAACAGCAGTACATTTATACCATTCACAAATGCAAGAGATAAACACGCAACACATAGGATTCTATTGTAACAGATTCACATCTCATAATTACCAATGACTGCGTCAATCAGTTATAGGCACCCAAAAGAGTCTCCAGGAAAAAAAAATCATGGCTTTCTACTGAGCTACAAAATTTCAACATCATGCTCATTATTTACAGAAGACAGCTCAGAGCAACCACAACAGCTGTTACCACAATCCACAACAACAAACTCTATTACAATTTGTTAACAGACATTATGACACACTGCAACTTTTTACACTTGATGAGGCCATAATTGCTTGTTATCACAAAATGCGCATGAGTAACTGCACAGGTGAAGGATGGAGCGAATTTTAGTTTGATAGAGGGCTCCAGGGACCTTTTAGGGGGAGATGGGATTGACTAAGATTAATGAATATGGATGCTTCTGAATAATGTATGGTTACCATGCAGGTTTAGAAAGAACTTATTAATATATGGTTCCACAGTAGAATTAATCACTGCAGAAAAACATGCAATTCTTTCGAACCTGATGATGGAAGAATTAGGCAACTACTGACATGACAAAGCACAATGGGTGAACCAGCCACAGACTGGGCAGGAAGAATCCCCATCTAAGGTGGTAGCACCATCGGATGTTAGAATAGTTCTCTAGGCAGTTTTTCAGACAGCTGAAATATTAGAATAGTTCTTTAGACATCCACCAATGATGGTCACAGATACTTGCAGAATAAAAAGGGCGTACCCAGTGCAGAGAGCTCCCGCTCTGTGCGGGGTCTGGAGAAGGGTGTCAGTGGCAAGCCTTACGGTCACAGGCGGTAAGACTCTACCGCTTGCACCAGGCCCGCCCTTCATATACTTGCAGAATGCTCAAAAAAAATTTGATCTGCATATTGTGATCCAAGAACTTGACTAAGCTTATGTACATTGTTGCTTCTAAAAGTCTAGGGTTTCCGGGCAAGTTTTCAAAGAACTTGTATGGTCCTCAACAGAGTTAGCAGCCAAGGAACTCTTTGGAACCGATGATGAAAGAATCAGGTATTGACACGACAAAGTTATAAGAACCGAAGCAAGCAATGGGTGAGCTAATCAGATTGACAAGGAACAAACCCCGCTCTAAGGTCACAGCTAGCAGCATAGGCAAGGCAGAACTACAAAAACAACACTAAGCACCAACTGAATCAGCCAATGGCATTCACCTGGAACTTCACATTCCAAAGAATGTTTGAAACACAGGAAGCTCAAGGAGTTTTGGACAAGCCTTTCACGAAAGGGTCATTCTCAGATTCCAAAGAGGGCCCATGGTACTATTAACCTAATGAATCAGATAGCAGTCAGACAGGATGAAATTATAAGAGCTACACTAAGCAGAAAGTGAATCAGACATTGAGGTTGGGAAACAGGCCCCTCTACTATTAGTTGTGAAGGAATAATCAACTCAGTATTGACAGGGCAAAATTCAAAGAGATATCGGTAAGCAGCAACTAGACTGGTCATTGGGATAATGAAGAGTAAGACATGTGAATTATGATGACTATGCCAACACAAACAAAAGAGATATCGGTAAGCCGCAACTAGACCGGTCATTGAGATAATGAAGAGTAAGACATGTGAATTATGATGACTATGCCAACACAAATAGGTAACAGTTGAAGATCTAAGGAACAATGAGTGCCTTGTCTACTACTGGAGTACACCTCGCTCAGATATGCATACTCATTGGGAAATTGGACAGGTGGAGGAAACACTGCATTCGATGTTCTTCAAAAACCCAGGGAAACTATGGATGGCAGAGGAAGTCAAAAGAGATCAAACTGATGAGATGGTGTTCTCAGACCACAGAAGGAATCCTAGGTAGACATTATGAAAGCTTTGATCAAATTCTCAGCAGACTGCCTCTGTTCAGAGGTTCCAGATATGTAAGCAATATGGTCATGACGAGAGGATTTTGATTCAATAATTTCAATGTGAGCTCCAGAAATCTGCAACAGCATCCATAGAATTATGCATCAGCATTAAAATGTAATAAAATTTTGATTTTACACAAATACAGGACTGACAAAATCTTGTGAAAGATCCACTTTAATAGATGTCAGGATATTCCCAATAATTCTTGTGTAAGATTCCTTACACAAGAATAGAGGGTTTGCCAAGTAAGATCAACACAAAAATGTAATAAAACGTGGATATTACACAAATAGAGGGTTGTCAAGTTGACCTGATACAGCACCCCAAGATGTCAGGGTATAGCTGTTGTGGACTGATCCTTTTTAATATTATTATGTCATTTCAGAATTTAGTTGGACAATGAACATGTGGTTCTTGCATAGTAATCCGTCTAAAACTAAATGCTTTCAGAATTTAGTTGAGGTCCGTCAGCATCCTACACATGCATTATATATGTTTTTCTATTTCAATAAAATGCAAACGAATGAAATAATCTTTATTCCAATAAAAAATAAACTCAACATATCCAGGGATAGCAAGTAACATGAGATCAAGTAAAACAAATAATCCAATCTACAAAACAACTCTTGCAAAGTTTCATGAAAGCAGAGGATTTTTTTCTAAAATAGTTGTGATATCTACCTGAGCCCTTTAACATGACACTTTAGATGGCGTATCCAAATTAAAAGTTAGGAGAAAATAAATATGCTTAGGGCGTACCCAGTGCAGAGAGCTCCCGCTCTATGCAGGGTCTAGGGAAGGGTGTCAGTGGCAAGCCTTACCCTCGCCTGTGCAATGCGAGGAGACCGCGACTCGAACCCGGGACCTTCCGGTCACAGGCGGTAAGACTCTACCGCTTGCACCAGGCCCGCCCTTCAAAATAAATATGCTTAATTCAGGGAAAATTAGGGCATGATTTGTTGTCTATAATAAGATCAAGATTTAAGTTCTAGCGTATTTTCATTCTAAGAGTAAGCAAAAATATAAACTCACCTTTCTAATGTTGTCCAAATTTGTGCCACGTTTTCCCATTACTTTTGACAGGCTACTAGCAGGGACAGTCATTTCCACACGTGGTACATGTCTGGCCATTAATATTTAGCAAAAAGAAAAAAAGAATTATAATTGCAAGTATCAAACTGGATAGAGAGCAATAACTAAAAGGAGAACTAACATGGTAGAATCAGAACAGGATTTATAGCAAGTTCAGTTGAAACGTACTCTTCATATGACTTTGATGTATATGATGGAAGTCGTCCATAGCCATCATCAGTGACCTAATGGAGAGGATGTCAACAATTAAGATGATAACAAATTCATAGATACTAAGGAATGCCTAAGACCAGAGTAGGAAAGGAGAAAAATGATGCAAAATCACAAACCATACCTGCATGGAGCTATACCCATACGAACTGGTACGAGGGAATACTTCCAGAGCTCTCTCAGATTCACCTCTTCTATCATAGCTCAAGGGGGCAATTTGTGGGTTGCGAGGTAATAATGCAGGCAAAGAAAGACTGCTTCCATATAAGGAATCAGAGGTGGCAACGGTTAGCTTGCCATCCCTGTCAGAATTTTGGCTTTCAACACTCTCTTTCAGAACATCTTCCCTAAGTCTTAAAATTATCTGAACAAGAGCATCACGCAGCTTGTCTGCTTCTCCAGATACCTACACACATTAGCCATTTGACATTTGACTATTTGAGACATCTTGCTACCAAGGCTATTTAAAATTTTAAACTGGTAAACAAATGAGTACTCTTACCTCAACAAGTTCGTCACTGGAAGATGCTCTCCGGGGCTTATCGCCCTTAGAAATGAGGATGTTTGCCTTAGTCTTCTTCCTCATGTCATTGACTATTGAACCACCCCTGCCAATAAGACAGCCTATAACCTTATTTGGGACAAGAAGGCGAAGATTCATTCTATCATCCTCATAATCATTGATCTTGGCTTGAAGCAGCAAAACAGCTTCCACAGCGGCAGACTTAACATCATCGGTGGCCTGAAAATGAAGGTACAACCTAAAATTGAGTAGACGATAGGATACTGAAAACAGAGCAAAACCTAGGTGAGGATATTTGGTCTGACCTCAGTGGATGTAATGGTAATGATACTTTCCTCCTTGTCATTCTTTGCATCATCAACATCTATCCTTGCACCACTCTCTTGCCTTATATTCTTTATGGTAGCCCCACCTCTGCCAATAACCAAGCCAATTTTGCCACCAGGGCATAAAACACGAAACTCAAGTTCTCCTGAACATTTTGGGGCACTATAAGTAGGAATAACTGGAAGAATAGATTGATAAATAGGCAGTCGACCATGATCATTGGCAGGTAGAGCAAGTTCAGGAACATGACGTGTTGACCCTAAGATAGACATGCTTGGGTGTACAGAAGGTATAGCAGCATCTGGGGCTGAGTAAAAGTTACTAGCTGGATAGACAGGAAGTTCTGAAGGGATTATAATGCTTGGAGTAGGTTCAGGAATGGAAGTTTCAAGAGGAATGTTCTCTTTTGATGGGTGCTTGTAGATGATGGTTGATACTCCAAACAGTGCTTTTTTAACAGCTTCAGCACCACCAGTTATCTGTTTACCGTAAATAGTTAGCAGAACATATGTAACAACAGACGAAAGATATTATAGAACATTGCAGAATTTAGAAGAAAGAGGTGGTGGATTGGAATTTTTAATCATGATACATTTAAGTGTGAGCAACAAACAAAAGCATACTTTCATAAACAGAGGACAAGCGAAATATGTATGCGTTCGGAAATATATAGCCTAAAACCTGCATTTTGTCAAAAAAGGATAAGAAAATCTGAAGCACTGTGCTAGCTTAGGAGATTGCAACTTCAGGAACAAATAGTTCTGTACCATGATGACAAAAGATAAGCACAATATATGGTACAGTTGTAATACAAAAAAAAAATTGAGAACCAAGCAAGTTATTGCAAATATACTGCTTATATATCCTGCCACTCTTTAATAACAAATATCAAATAATATGTAGGGAAACACACATTGGTTTACCAAACAATGAGATGCCAGAGAATTTACCTGAACAAAATTATCAAAACTCATAGCACATGAATGTGTAGCGTCACTTGGATCTTTTGGGCTCACTTTAATGAATGCTCTTGATGTTGATCGAAGATGCTTGATGACAGCACCAGATTTTCCTATAACATTTGAGGCCTGACTAGCTGGCACAAGAATGTTAGCTTCCTCTGTATTCCTCTTATCAGAGTCTCTACGATTCTTTTGTAATGTATGCAGTGCATCAACAATTGCATTGTGCACCCTAAGTAATGCATCTTGAGCTGCACAAACAGGCTCATTGTCATGACCCTCAGCATCAAGGTCTCTATGCTTGACGTAGCAATATACCAGGATAACCCTTTTGTCTGCACCAGGGTACGGGTCAACAACCTTGACTTTGGCACTTGTCTGTTGCCGGATAGCATTTATCACATTGCCATTCTTTCCTATGACACTACCAATCAAACTGTCTGGACAGAGTATACGGTAAAGAACCAGTCCATCATTGTTAGAGCTCTCCTGAGCATGGGGAAATGGCCTCTTGTGTTGGTCCTTCCTTTCTTCTCTTTCATATTCCCTGTGTTGGCGGGGACGCTTACCAGTCTGCTGTCTCATTGTTTAGTTAACTGTGTAAGAAAACAAATCATAAGATTCATGCAAAGCTTTATACAGATGTAGGAGAAACATCTAACGATCGAACGCTTTCTGAAAAAGGGAATCCAAATCCCAACAAGGAAAGGTACAGTTGTACACAACGTAACCACTGTGACCATAGCAAAAAAATATTGTAGGGACATATATCACCAAAAAAAATAGACATAGCCAACTAGAATATAGCAGCCAAACTACAATACAACAGCTCAACCAATCCGTTTAACATATCAACAGTAACGGGTGTATGATGTTCTACTAAGGCACCACAGAGAATAATCGAACAAGGAAGAATTACAAATACCAACTACTCACAATGCAGCCACAAGGGATGCGAAAGTTGTTACTACTTCTAGAGTCCTCCAACCCAGTAACCAAACCGACAAGGCAAAACACGACAAGGAACTAAATTTGGAAGGAACAAAACGACAACTAAACTAGATTCGGTCATCGATGGCGCAAATCAGAACAAGGAAGCACACAAAAGATAGTGCTACACGGTGCAACCATCTGAGTGAGTACGACACAGGTCCCAACGGTTAAAATCACCTAGATGGAAAGCTCGTACATGCATGGTTCTTGTATGTAAAATGGTTGTAGGTGAAGCATTTCCCGCGCGAAACACATGGATGGGCTAGCCGGCTATGTTTGGCACTGAATCGTCACAGTTCACAGGCAAGGATGGTATCACACAAGCCACTTGAATAGGCCACAATGTACATATAAGCTAATAGGGCCCTTAACCATGAGCACAAAAAAGAATCGGTCTGAGATGCTTGTGAACATAGATAGATCTTCACCAGTAGAGGCAGAGGTCGGCCAGGCTACGCAATTCTGGCACAGCACAGGAGGAAACCTAGGCTCACAGAATACAGCACACGGAGAGAATTCGGCACATAGCACAGGACACTGCGACTTGTCCTGGGGGGCACCGAGAAATCGTAGGGGTGCCGATAGCACAATCTGTCGCGGCGACGAACGAGAGGATGAACAACCTAATCTACTCGAAGCGAGGATCACTAAGTAGACTGACCGAATGAATCAGCAGCGCGCCCCGCCACGCAGAGAAGAAATCCACGGCCATCTCTTAGCGGCAGGGGCAAAATTCTCTTGGAAGAAAGGGAAAATCGGAATCAATTGAGAACGGGGACGACGGGACCAGCGCTGATAGTTCGGATAAGGGGACCAGGCAAACGAACAATCCGCCCAAGCGAGGTATAGGGTTCGTTACCAGAGGTGCACGGAAGGAATCGTCCGGCCGTCCGCGCCCGGGAGGAGAGCGGCGGCGAGGGGAGGATCCGCGGCAGAGGGACGCGGGGAGAGGGAGGAGCCGTCGCCGCTCGCCGGCGGTCTAGTCGTCGAGGTGCTGACGTGCAAGGGCTGGCGGTCTTGGGTTTTTAGAGGGTAGTGAGGTAGTTGGATGGGCCGAGGACTGCTCGGTGCTGGCTGGGTGGATAATGTGGGCCCTTTCCAGCCTATGAAGCATTTTCGGCCCATTAGTAGATATATACGCTCTGTTTGTTTGGGCTTGTTTGGCTTATAAGCCATGGTTAAAAGTAGCGTTGGCTGGTTTGGTGTGAGAGAAAAATACTGTTGGTTGGCTGATAAGCCATAGCTTATAAGCCAAATACGACCAAGCGAACATGCTGATATTTGGTTGTATAGAATATATATTTCATAATAACTAATTTAGTGATATTTATTTGTATCATAAATGTTAATATATATACTTTTATACAACTTTAGTTAAGCTTTAAATTGTTTGGCTTCTAAAAAAAACGAGAATTGTATTTTTTTTTATAACCGGAGGGAGTGCAAATGTAAGGCAATTTTTTTTCCTTCCTTCCGGTATCCATGTCATCTCTGACCGCGTGACGTGGGAAGTTAGGAACCTAATGACGTCATCAATGGACCAAAGCAGGAGAAGGAGAAAGAGGCGAGAGCGATACAAGGTGGGGAACGAGAGATCGGCCGGGACGGAAGCAGAGAAAGAAAAAAAAAAGAACTTCGTTTGCTAGTACTGTACTAGATTATTTCTCCTGATAATTATTAGTAGGACAATATAACACAAAAACAATCCAAGAACTAAAACAAACTGATCAAACACACGAGATGAATTCTAATCTAAGAAGGATAAATATTAGTACTAAACACACAGAGCAAAGAGGGAGCACAAAAGACGACGGTGTCCGGCACCGCACTAGATGAAGATTGAAGATTGCTATGCTAGCTGTACAAAGCTAAAGATACAAGCAGCATGTTCGTTTGGCTGTGGCTTGTCGTAAACGATCGTAAATTTTTAGCCGGAATAGTATTTTTCTCTCACACAAACCAGCCAGCAGTACTTCTTCACGAACCAGCAACGATACGAAGCAGCCAACCGAACAAGCTAAAGAAGCACAGCTTTGTACCGCCAGCTGCCGCCTGCCATGGAGAGCATAGTTGGACTCACCTTTTTTTACGGGCTAGTTCGCTTCAATTTATCAACCAACTTATTAATTAAATCTATAATATTTTTCTTTCACAATAAATCAGTATCGTCGTGCTTTAATACCGGCCGAAAATGCCACCGTCGTCGTCACAGCTCCGAGAGTACGCCTACGGCCTTTCATCACGCTGTCCACAGTACTCTGCACATGGGAAGACTTGAAAATTCCAAGTCTTCCTCGTCTTCCACTCTCGGGGCCCACGTGATTGCACCTGCTTAATGTATGATTATATGCACTGTTTTCCATTCATTGTCACATCATTGGTTTTTATGGTTTGGCCTTTTTCCTTTTTGGTAATTTATTATGGTTTGGCCTTGTATGCATGCTCGCGCTCCCAAGTCCCAAACCAAGGGAGTAAACTGGCAATTTGGAATATTTTGATGTTAAGACTTAAATATCTTTTAACCCTTTTTTTTTACAAAATATGCTTTCACAGTGAGACAACTTTTTAGCTATTTTTATGAACCGTTCAAGTCTTGATATAAAATACCTTGATTCAAAACATGGAAGAGCTTTGTACCTGTTGCAGTACTCCCTTCATCCCAAATTGTAAGACGTTTGATTTTTTTGCCCCCAAGTTTGACCACTCGTCTTATTCAAAAAATTTATGCAAATATAGTCAAATTTAAGTCATTCTTGAAGAATTTTTATTAATAAACCAAACCACGACGAAAGAAGTGATATTTTACACAAATTTTTGAATAAGACGAGTGGTCAAACTTGGTGTCAAAAAAGTCAAACGTCTTACAATTTGGGATGGATTGAGTAGTTTGTAACGTATTTTCCTCCTAAATTATAAGATATTTTGGTTTTTCTAAATACATTATTTTTATTATGTATCTAGGTATAACATATATTTAAATGCAT
Organism: Miscanthus lutarioriparius; assembly: GCA_904845875.1. NCBI lineage: Eukaryota > Viridiplantae > Streptophyta > Magnoliopsida > Poales > Poaceae > Miscanthus > Miscanthus lutarioriparius. The sequence continues at coordinate 54,586,284 of CAJGYO010000013.1, forward strand.
AGCAAAAGCTATAAATCTAGAAAATCTAAAACATCTTATAATTTGGAGTAAAGGGTATAGCATTTTGTGAGATTAACCTACAAATCAAACACGTTGTAAACGTAGATGAAGAGAAACAAGTGACTCAAATTCAATTCTTGGAGTAATCGATGTATATCTAAACAAAAAGAATACGTAAGCTATACGTGTCATTCATTATACAAGCCCTAGCATTTCATTTATTTCGATTTGTACATCATATATACGCAACAAAAAGACACACAACATCGTGAAAAATAAGCTTCAAAAAAGACATACAACATCATGAAAATAAGCTTCAAAACCTATCTAATGTGGTCTTGCGTGGCTCAAGCTACTTATAATCGGTGGCGGAGCTTGGGCTAAAATAGAGGGGCAAAACATCAAAGAATGGCAATGTATTATTTTATATTATAATAATAAGCTCATATACTAAGATATAAACCTAACGGTGAATCACCTATTTGCAGGACCGAAGGAGGCAGGCCACGACCAATCTATCATATTCCTTATTTTTGTATATCAAATATGTTCTCCCGTGTAGCCACACCACCCGTTACTATATCATACTATTTTCGCCTCTCTTCCGTGCTTATGTCCGCGTCTCCTCTCTACCCACTCGGTACTTTAAAAAAAAAATTCAAGCCAATCTCATCGGTTCGCTCGCCCCTCCCTACCGCTGCCGTTCCTTCTTTGACGCCGCCTCTACATTCTCTCCAACGTGCTACGCTTGCTCAACCCCTACCAGCGCCACCGTCGCTCCTTCCTTGGCGCTGCCTCTACATGTCTCTCCAACGTGCTGCGCCTGCTCGACCCCTATCAACGTCGTTGCCTTTCTCCGCCCCTCCTAGTGGCAGCACCCTGGCAAGTGCATCCTCCTCGACGACACCTAATCGGAGACTCCACGGTCCATAGGTTACCTACTCTTTGTGTTACTTTCTATTTTTTATTGGATTTGTGATTTTTCGCTGCTTTGGCTTGATTCCTACCTCTTCTACGATTTTAGGCTGTTACTGTCACATGACTAGAACTCGTATACTACACTGGGGACCGGCAATCTAGAATCAGCCAGGATCTGGCCTAGGGCTACGTGCTGGTTCACAGCTCAGGCTCGCGGGTAAATAACTTCTTTAACCAACTTGCTCCTTGTTCTGACTTCCGAGCAACCGTTCAGTTTAGCGGGAGAGAGAGTGATTAATAAACGGAAGGGAAAGTCAGATGGCTGGATGATTTGCCGACTTACCACACAAAGCTCATCTAGTACCTGTACCTCTGTGTCTTCGTCTCTCTGTCTCTCTGTGTGGTCGACTGGCCGTGTCTCCCCAGATCTCCCCAGTCCTCACCGGTGAGGGAACGCTCCGCGGGTTCTTGGGCGCCGGCATTGAGGCCGGCAGCGCACCAGTATCAGGTGAGTTGTCAGTTCTTGATTCTTTGGGTCGGGTGCTGAGGATCTAAGCTTCTGTTCTTGGTTGTCCGGCTTCTGGGCTCCGAAGATCAAGCTGCTTTGCCCTCCCCCCTCCCTCCCTCTCCTTTTGGGGTTAAAAGACGCTCTTTTGTTGCGGCGCCGCCAACGCGGTGTTCGACGATACTGTAGCGATTCGGGCGCTGCTGGGTTTGGCGACTTCCGTAAATGAGGTTTCAGGTGATCTATTGATCTGGATTGGCTTTCTCATTCGAGCGGCTTGCTTGATGATCTTTTTATAAATTTTTGGGAATGGTTGAGGTGGAGTCCGTACGGTGGCTTGCCTCTGCAAAAATAAATGTCAGGGGGGCATCTTTCTGAAATTTCTTCACCAACTTTTATTTCATTGCCCTTGTGTGTGCAACCCTGTTGCACTGATTAGCTAAATTCTTGATTGGCGCCTCTGCGCCTAGTCTAGTTTAGGTGGGTTGGATCGGTGAATGCAATTTGACATCTGTAGATTGGTTACTACTTTCACTTTCTTTGTTTATGTAATACTTCTTCCATTTTGCATCCCAAAGGAAGCGAAATGCACTGTCTTCGTATAAAGGAGGAAAGTACCGTGCTTGTGCATGGCTGGGTATCAAGGGTGGGTGGATAGGAATGTTGTTAGTTCACTGTTTTGACTAGGAATTGTCAAATATGGACTATCTAATTTAGTTTTATTTCGCAATCAAACACTAACATAAAGGAAGTGAAAATTTTTCATACTGTCATGAGAAGAACACATAAAGTTCATGAAAATATCAACTTTTGGTGAAAATAAGAATGCACTATTTTGTTTTCTGTAAAATCAAGTAGACCTTATCCATTTTCTCAGTGTAAAACTGGTGGTGTGCGAAGAATATGTCTGCCAGTTGTGCCAATGCTTACTTTTGTTGTTATTAAAGCTCATGTAAACACAGGTTGCTCTCTGTTTTTTTTTTCCAAGTTACATCGACCTGGTTCTGTTTTCATGTGATTTCAGGACTATATATTCCCTTACCCCACTAGACACGTTTTATATTAGCTTAGCAAGTTGACCGTTTAACTCCAGAATAAACACTAATTGATTTAACAGTGCTAATAATGTGACAGGTAGAGTCAAATCTGCACATGGGTGCATCAGGTCTCTTATTTATATACATAGGCCCCGTTCGGCTTACCTTATATCCGCACTATTCAGCTTGTTTTTTCAGCCGGAACAGTGTTTTTCTCTCACAACAATTCAGCCAGAACAGTATTTTTCAGCCAATTCAGCCAAGTTTCAGCAAGCCGAACGGGGATAATTAAGTGTTTTTCACAGTGAACGTGTACCAGTAAGTGGGCCTATCTATGATTACACAATAATGATCACGAGGGACCATTGGGTTGTTACATTGAGACTGTTAATTGTATGCTATAATCTCTGTTACTTTTCTTATGCCCCTCTGTCTATTTCTTAGGAGCTTTTTTATTCTTGAACACGCAGGAGAGCTGCGTGTCATTATATTAAGAAGAATAAAGGAGTGGGTTTAGAAACCCCATACAGCCACACACATACACACACCCTTTTACATCTAATGTTGTATCTCTCTCAAATTTCAAACTTGACCTAAGACCACTTATTTCTCAGGAGCTCAGAGGTCATTCAATTCTGGGGGCATCAACTATATTCAATTTTCAAAAAAAAAATGGCCTGCTGTTTTATGTGTGGGACAGGCATGAAACAAAATACTGAAAATGAAGGTGAGCATTTTTGTATCATACATCTGAATTATAAACTCTTCTGTCTAGAAAAGAAAAACTCCTGATACATTTATATTTATGTTCTGGCTGTGCCAGGAGGAAGCAAGGTGAAGATTTTTTCCTATCGTGAGATGAGGAAAGCTACACATGATTTTAGTGGGGCAAATAAGATCGGTGAGGGCGGTTTTGGCTCCGTTTTCAGGGTAATTTTCATAGTTGGCCACTTCAATCAGGTTTAATGTCTATTGTATCGAATTGTCTTTTTTAAACTTTACCCTATTTGAACAGGGAAAGCTTAAAGATGGAACAATTGTTGCGGTGAAGGTCCTTTCTGCTAGTTCAAGGCAGGGTATCCGAGAGTTTGTAGCTGAACTTACAGCAATTTCAGATATCGTACATGAAAACCTAGTTACCTTGGTTGGTTGCTGTGCCGAAGGGTCTCATAGGATTCTTGTGTACAATTATCTTGAGAACAATAGTCTTTCATATACACTTCTAGGTGACATGCTTACCAACTTTATTCTTTTAACAAGTCAATTTTCTAGTAGCTATGTGATATGTGTGTACTCATATGGTATTGCAGGTTCAGGCCGGAGCAACATCCGATTCAATTGGAGAGCCCGTGTCAAAATTGCTGTAGGTGTTGCTCGTGGGCTTGCTTATCTTCACGAAGAAATTCGCCCCCCTATAATTCATCGAGATATAAAGGCAAGCAATATTCTTCTTGACAAGGATCTTACCCCAAAGATTTCTGATTTTGGGTTGGCAAGGCTCCTCCCGCCCAATGCAACTCATGTGAGCACTAAGGTTGCAGGAACAATGTAAGCATAACCTTGCTTAGGAGTTTGAATGAATTATTGTGTACAATATATTTAGTTCTTATCTGCATTTTTTTTTATTCCTTTTCAGAGGATACCTGGCTCCTGAATATGCTGTCAGGGGACAAGTGACAAAGAAATCAGATATCTATAGTTTTGGTGTTGTACTACTGGAAATTGTTACTGGTAGATGTAACCACAATAGTAGATTGCCTCATGGAGATCAATTTCTGCTTGAGAGGGTAAGGCGCTGTCATACTTTGTAAGCCTACGCTTCAGTTTGAGGTTCTCAGTTTAGTTAGCTTTCCAATGCTGAAGTTATCATTTAGGGTCTGCTTGGAACACAGGGATTATACGACTTCCACAGGATATAGATTAACCAGACCTAATATTGTTTAGTATTTGGTATCTGATGAATTAACTGTAACTATTGTATCTATAGTCTGTCATTTATATTCATCATGGTCAGCTACCAAACATCTTTTGTAGCTAAACCTAAAGAGTCATGGTTGTAGCTCGCCTTGTCATGTATCCAAATAAAGTAAAATACACCTTCAAAATGAATGGCATTCCAAGTACAAACACTCAAGATATATTTTTTTTCTCTGTGGCCAAGCTCACTTAGCTGGGTGTTCCTGAATTTGAAAGTTTTGTTGGTGCTCTTGCAGACATGGACATACTATGAGCAAAGAAAACTAGAGGAGATCATAGATGCTGAAGTAGGGGAGGACCTGAACGTTGAAGAGGCATGTCGTTTCTTGAAGGTTGGTCTACTATGCGCCCAAGACGCGATGAAACTGCGTCCAAACATGGCCAACATCGTCCTAATGCTGACAGGAGAGAAGGAAGTCTCCATGGACAGGGTCACCAAACCAGCCGTGATCGGTGACCCATACCTCAATGGAAACAACGATCAGAGACCAAGCAATGCAGACACTACCACATTGAGATCCTTTGCCACGACTGAACCTTTAACATCATCAGAAGCAAACACAGAGTGGTCTCTGTGATAAAAAAAAAACTGGTATATATACAAAAAATATCTTAGATTAAAGGGGGAGAGAGAGATGGAGAATTATTTTTGTGGATGCTACGATGCTAAAAAATACTGCATCGCTTCTGTTGATTATGTTCGTTTGTTATTTCATTTTTTGTTGTATATACTTGAAATGGAACCATTGGAGTGAAACGAGGATTGAATATGCTTTACTCATCTGTGTTAGAACTACATATATTGAATCTGTAGGGTTTCTACCATATTCAGTTTTTCCAGAATCTGTCTTTTATCTTTTCAGTCTGATCACCTTGAATTCTTGCAAAAATGCTAGCAGTGCCAGTTTATCAAAGTGATCTGGACTAAGTTTATCCCTATGGATAGTACGGAGTACTACCTTTGCGCCTGGATTGGCATGTCTTGTGCCTTCCAGCAAGTGCCATTCAGAAGACGAAATTTACCTATGAAACACGAGATATGGATTCATAGAAAAGTTTGAACTAAACGTGAGAACATCTCAATGCAAAGAGTGAAAGGAAGGTGAGAGTGCATCAGAACTAGAGCCTGAAAATTTAGCAACTCCTAGAGTTTCATCACACTTCATTACAATGTAAATATTTGTCTTTCACCGACTATCTGAAGTTTATCAGGTGCATATCCATCCCTTAAACCTGATTGTGGTAAGAATAAGAATAAGAATAAGAATAAGAAACCTGAAATTTATCTCAGCAAAAACCCATACAAGACTATTCATAGCGTTTTTTTTTGGGGAAAAGGGGCTATTAAGTGTGTGTACTTGGAGAATCAAACCTTGCAGCGACTTTGCAGCAAAATATCATTTGTTCACGTTCATCTGCACTTAGAAACATATTTGGAGAATAGAGAAATAGGAACAACCGAACAAGATATAAGGACACGGTTCCTTCATTAGCAATCCTATGTACAAATACTACGCCAAGCCATTAGTCCAATAATGAATAATCTAATCTGTAATCTGCATGTCACACTACTAGTCAAATTTAATCTTCATGTACACTCAGTACTAACACTCCAGACCTCCAGTAGGACAGCACATCACAACCACTATCCAGCAAACAACACAGATCTATCTCATATCCCAAGGGGGTTCCACATCTGTAACATGCCATTTTCCTGGTTCCAGTTGCAATTTGGAGTAAGCTCCAGTACTGAACTACTGTTGTTTGAGACACTGCTCATCACTGTCCTGATGGATTCCTTCTCGGAGGTGTCGAACGCCAGAAGGTCCCCAAGGCTCACTGGTCTCTTGAACGGCAGTGCCAGCAGACCGGAGAAGCAGGACACCTGCTCTGAAACCGTTGGTGCGGCACCGTAGTCGGTGTAGGTGTCAGCGAGGGGTGCAAGCGGCAGGGCAGCCGGCAGTTCTGGCCAAGCCGATGGGGTGCCGTCCTGGGCATCTTCAGAAGCTGGCCTTGGGGTGGTTGTTCTGCTCTTGTAGAACACCCTGCATAGCACCCAGTCCTCCTGAATTTTGCAGAGATATGTTATGTTATATATAGTCCATATAGAAATTGCAAGTGATATATGGCTGGAAATATGAGGCCAGTTGAAACTGAACATATATCTTGGCTGGATGTAGTAAAATCCTTATCCTAAGTAGGGCAAGAATATTCTGAATTCTGATAGGCTGATTCAGCAGACTGGTGTCATACATAATGTTGATGCAATGCAACTAACATAACCGCCCTATGTAGCAAGTTGCGTTGAATAGTTTCATTTTCTGGAGTTGGTTACTTGTCGAGGAATAAGCAATCTTACAAATGTTTGGCAACTTGAAGTAAAGAATTAGTGAACTGGACAGTCATCACATACTTTTCAAGGGAGTGTTCAGTACATTAATTTACTCTACTATGTGATGTTGATGGCACTGACATAACATCATTTACAACAAGCTACTTGAAGGACTTTGTCTTGCAAGTTTGTAACTTGAGGAAATTAGCAAAACTACAGATCTGATTGTTTAATTAATTGGCAACATTATTAAAAGAAGAATTAGTCGTATAGAGAGTCAAATAACTCCTTTTCAAGGGAATGTTCAGTACATTAATTTACTCCATTCACTGTAGCTTATCTGATGGAATCAGTTGAACAACTTTGGATTGGATCATTGCAGGCAGTGACGTAGGCATGAATTGACTGAAAGGTAGTAATGGATGGGGAGACTAGGCCATGAATAATGGTACCGTGCATATACAATAATTGGGGTGGGCAACTTGCAGGTAGTTTTGTCATGCGAGAAACGAGACCTACACGCTTGGATAGAGCCAAAGAGTAAGAGCTTCTTTAGCATCATCACAGAGGTGCCAAAGACAATTTTGGTGACCAGTTTTTTCTTTTCTTTTTGTAAACCTTTGGAAGGACTGTAAAAATCCTAAAGAACAGCGAACATAGTACTGCTATTTTGATATAAATACCATCACCTGAGACTTTAAGGTTTGTGACAACATGAACCAAGAATATATGGTGTATGCAGATCTAGGTTACCTTCGTTGCCGCAGCTGGTACCGACGGCGCGGCGTGTGGGTGGAGGCGGAACTCGTGCATGCCCCACTCCGTCTTCCTCCCGTTGGGCGCTCGGCCCCGGTAGAACACCAGCGTCTTGCGCATCCCCACCACCGCCGTCGCATCCTCGCCACCGCCGGCGAGGACGGCGCGGTCCTTGCCGGTGGCCTTCCAGTAGCCGGAGCGCGTGGCGCGGTTGGTGCGCTGCCCCGTCGCGTACTTGCGGTCGCGCAGGTTGAAGAAGTACCACTCCTTCCCACCCACGCACGCAGATTCTGATCAACATCGACAAATGACCTCAATTAGATAACCCATACTGAAGAACACCACAAAAAGGGTTTCGTGGTGTAGTTGGTTATCACGTCAGTCTAACACACTGAAGGTCTCCGGTTCGAACCCGGGCGAAGCCAAATTTTTTGTTCATTTTTTTCCTTTTGCAGAACTACTGAATTAGTAAACTCGATATATTCTTGTTCCATTTTTTTTAAAGAAGAATGAAGAGAAATAAATAAATTAAGAAGAAAGAAGAACGAACAACATTAGCAAAAAAGAGTATTGTTGATTTCTGCAATGAATCAGATTTAATTTGCTGAGACCGAGAAGACACGGAGCATAAGGGTACTGTTGATTTCTGCAATCAATCAGAATTAATTTTCTGAGACTGAATGTACGGAGCATGAGAATCGAAGAAGAAAAAATTTACTGGATCATTGAGAGTAGCTATCAGTATAATTAGCTAGTGCTTAGTGCTACCGACCTGGAAGGTCCCATGGCTCGCACTTGTTGAGGTCGACGTCGACGATGGCAGCGCCGCCGCCGCGATGGCCACGGCCGGAGAGCTTGTGGAGGAGGTAGTCCAGCACGAGCTCGTCGTCCCTGGGGTGGAACCTGAACCCCGGAGGCATTCTCGCCTCCATCATGCTGATCGACAAGCTCATCTTCTTCTACCTAAATAAATGTTGCGGCTCTAGTATGTCAGAGGGAGATTTGAAGACCAGCTGCAGGGCAATAATGGAAATGGAGCACCTCATGATTCATGAAGCGGTAGGATGTGGTATAAATAGGGTGCACAAGTCAACCATGCAACTTGCCAGTTTCTACTTCCATATGCTTGAGTATATTGACGATCATTCTCACATATAGGTCCTATGGGGTGCAAGAGGCTAGCTAGCTAAATGGTGCTAAGGCTATCTCCAACAACTACACCTAAAATACAAGACACATTCGTTCTTTGGGTAGCGCTATAGACAAAAGGTTCAATAACTATTCGGCATCTTCTTCAACAACAAGACCCAAAAGAGAATTCTTTCTGCAAATGGGTTTCTAGGAGAGAGGATGCCCATATTTGGCTTGTGCCTAGGTCTCCCGTATAGGTACTCTGTTGGAGACTGATTTTAGATCTCTTGCTATCTATTTTGGGTTTAGGTGCCTATATGAATGGTCTAACCAGCTAGAGTAATAGGTCAATTCAAGCGCGGCGCCTCACGCCCACGTCAATCCAGCTACTCCCAACTCTCCTTCCATTTCGTTTTACTATTTTTTCCTCTTACAGCTGATTTAATTAAACTGTTATATCCTAACTGTCCACTAAACAACAACAGCAACAACATTATTAAATAAGCCTATCTCTTTTTTTTTTATGAAACACAAGAGACCTAGACACTGACTCCTATAAACGAAGGCCAGTAATAACCCTAAATGAATAGGGCCGTTTGTTACAAAAATAAATTTAGAAAAAAAAATGAGAGTACACATGTTAAGTCTAGGATTTGCACCATAAATATATAGATACTCCCTCCGTCCTCAAAAGAATGTAATCACATATAGAGAAAAAAATTAGTACATAACAAAGAAGACACATGTATCCTACTCTTTTTATTGTCCACATGTGTTGACGTGACAAAAGGAAATGATTGAAGCTATAAACTTTATTCCATCATTCATCTATAGAGCATATTTTTTTTAGGATATATCATACCTACTCACAAGAATAGAGTTGCATTCTTTTTGGACAACACATAAGTCCTAGAATTGCATTCTTTTTACGACGGATGCAGTATGATATGCCATAAACAACCTACCAAATGAGCTACACTTATTTAGCAACTAAAGCCTCTCCTTATTATTGTTACCTTAGTCCTATCACAGATGGTTAGCCTTGTGGTTTTAAATTGTAGTTGTTATTGTTACCCTTCATCTATTCCTTTCACATATGCTTAGCCTTATGGTAGGAAATATACAAATATCCAAAGACAGAGGAATGTGACTGTCGGTAGATTATACATGCGCAGAGGATTCCTCACGACATGCCCACGTGCAAACAAATGGACAAAATTTCTGGCCCCGTTCGCTGGTCTGAACTTTGGCTGAAACTGGCTGAAAAACACTGTTCCGGCTGAATTGTTGTGAGAGAAAAACACTGTTCCGGCTGAAAAAACAAGCCGAACAAGCCAAACTTTAAAACAAGCGAACGGGGCCAATGTGGCCAAAGTGAAGATGCCAAGTCTTTTCTAGTAACTACTAGTAGTAGAAACATATATACTACCTAAACAAAATCTTTTGCTGGTCCTTTTGCCGACAGAAGCAACAAAGTTGGAGAGTTATACTCAAAGTGAAGATGCTCAACTTTTTCAGTCATAAGGATATTTTGCAACCTTAATAGAATTCCATTTCTTTTTGGCACTAGCTAGCAATTGAAGCTAGCTGGCTAAATACACCATGGACAAAATGGCGTACTAATACACATTACTCCTAAAATAAATGGCTAATTAGGTTACATGCATATTTAGACCCTGTGTAGAGAAAAAGAAGATAGGCACATGGTTATTTGGGAAAGCATGCTGTGGTGAACAGTATAAAATTTAGTTTGTTCCTCTTGGCTGTACCATTATCGGGTCAGTTTTGTTCACATAAAGAATTCAGATCTCGCAGGCCAGCAGAAGGATATATATGACAAATAATCAAAGATAACAATTCTATAGGGTCTGGACGTCACAGTTGTGCAAAAGATGGTGAAAGGGACTCTTCTGCTTTAATGAATGGTAGAGCTTTGCTTGCTAGGTTTATTTTTGAAGGTTAAAGCTTTAATTTGCAATGTTATCTCTTTTTCTTTCTTTTTCTGTAATGGTGAAAATGGCACAAATACTGAATTATGTAGATGGAGAAGCAGCTTTCTTTATTTTTGCGATAAGATGTCTCAGTGATTTTAGATTTAAGCTAGCTATAGCTAGTGAAACTGATTAATCCATTGGTGTGATCATGTTGCCACATATATCACACAATTGGATTAGCATGTGTTGACAATGGATATATAGATGTAATACAGAAAAAAAACATGACAAAGCAATTAAGACTTTCCATATATATGTGCCAATATGCCTGCTGAAAGAGAGGCATCACTAGCTGACAAGTCACAACATGCACACTCACGAGTTGCACAATCTTTTTTCGAAGGGTAAAGTCCAATTTACAGCCTTCAACTCCCATCAAAGTCCGGATTTCAACATCGAACTCCAAAACCGGATAACTTTGGCCACCGAACTCTTAAAACCGTTCACTTTTCAACCCTGGGCCGGTTTCAGGCGGTTTTGGTGGATGAACAGTAGCTTTTGATATTTTCGGAAGACGTCGAAATTTTATATTATTTTTTTGAGCATCTTAACGTCCTCAAATGAAAAAACTAAAAAGTTGTAGATCTCATTGAGAGCTACAACTTTGGTATAAAAAGTATTTTCATTTAACTCCATACAAATAATATATTAATGCTAAATACGTATGTCGGAGCGAAGATAATTTTTATATTAAATTATGGTCTGCTGAATGAGATTTATACTTTATTTTTAATTTTTTTCATTTGAGGACTTAAATGAAAAAAAAAAAAATATAAAATTTAGATCACCATAATAATCTATAATTTACATATAAAATTATCTTCAGAGCACATACATATTATTATTTTATTTTTGAAATTAGAGTTAAATGAAAATATTGTTTTTTTATGGCGAGAAAGTTATAGCTCCCAATGAGATCTACAACTTTGTAGTTTTGAGTATTTTCATTTGAGGATGTTAAGATGCTGCTCAAAAAATAAATATAATATAAAATTTCGACGCCTCAAAAAATATCAAAAGTTGTATGCTTATCCATTGAAAACCGCCTCTAAACCGCCCAAGGTTGAAAAGTGAACGGTTTCCAGAGTTCGAGGGCCAAAGTTATCCGGTTTTGGAGTTCAAGGTTGAAATCCAGACTTTGGCGAGAGTTGAAGGTTGTAAATTGGCCTTTACCTTTTTTCGAAAGCGTGCTCAGCACATGCTTCATTAAAAGATGTTAGAGTTGGTACAAAGATACATATGACTCGTATGTAATCTCAGGATTACCAACGAAATCCCACGGTCACAAACCAAAGCAAGAAACCCGAGTTGCACAATCACACATATAAATATTTATTTATTTCCTAGCTTTCGAGATAGAGAGTTCTCTGAAATCTTATCTGCACAAGCTTGACGACGATGCATGGCCATCCGAAACTGACCGCCGGCATAGTCACAAGCGACGTTAACCCGGTGGGAGCAGCTTCACGTGGCCTCTCACGTGCCACGGCCCACGTGTCCACGGCCATGGCCGTGCGATTCGAGATGAACGGTCTGGAAATCACAAGGGAGTCACCGTCTAGGGGCCGCTGCACTTATGGACAGAATGCTCAGCTTTTATCCGAAGCAACTTCTACCTCCTATTGGCTCGCCTATTATTGGCTGCACTTACACATGAGATGAGATGCTATATATGTACAGTGTATGATAGAGATTGAGAAATCGAACAAGGATGTACTGTGATATTGCGGCGCTCATCTTTCACAAGTGGAAATGACTGGTCATTGTCTAGGGCATTTATATAAAGTAAATTATGACCTACCTCATGTAGATTTATCTGGATGGGACAATGTCTTGGTGGCGGGGTATTTGTCGACTACCAATACTCTTATAGCAACTTTAGCAAAGCCTCCAAATGAATCCCTATTTTTTATTTGAGAGCTTCCTCTATGTTTAAGGGTCCTATTTTTTGGACCCAACTCCAATAGTATCTTTCAAATTTGAGTCCCTTTTTTTGGACCCACTTGTGATTCACATAACTCACATGCCGAGTCCATGTGCTCGTCGTCCTCAAGTCCTAGCGCTCAGCTCGACACCCACCCTGCAGAGGGCAGCCTCATCGCCCTCCCCTTCTCTACCACCGCGGAACCCTACCCCCCGCTCCCGTGGATCGGCGTTTAGCTTCTTCCATATGTTCGGCTCGATAGTCACCCCGAAGAGGACAGCCCCATTGTCCTCCTCTTCTAGGACTTTTTCTGGTCACATGGATAGACGTTCGACTTCTTATGGGACACCTCCACCTCGACATGGGCTACCTCCACAAGCACGACCACAGCTCTGCCTCCAACCACACCAGGGTCGTCTCCATGAGGATGAGGGTGATCTATCGGGTCATTGCAGACGTGTAGATTGGTTGTGGGGCAAGTGTGGGAGGGTGGCAGAGGCTACTCGGGAGACAGGGGAGGCCCACATCGGGCATGGAGATGGGGTAGACACCAACGACGGTGCGCACCAAGCACGCGAGAAGATAAAAAGGTGCACGCTCTAGGGGGGAGCAGTCAACTACCATTTACGTTTGAGTGTCATGGGGACGCCCATTGTAATGAGGGTTGGGGGTTAGGGGTGGGGAGATTTGAGGGCCTCCCCATTTTGAGGGCTAGGATAGGAATCTTGCTAGACTTGTGTTTTTTACTTGAGCCTCCAAATTTTGGTTTAGGGGGCTGTTTAAGGGCCCTTCTGGAGTTGCTCTTATTAATCCCATACACCACTACTTTCGAAAGCTTCTACAATTACTATAAAAGTGGTTTTTGCCCACACCCACTTTTTGTAGGTCATAGACCTTGATCACACTACTGTATTTGAAGGGTGTTGATGGTTACTAACTCATAATTTCATACCATCAACTATGCTTAATTTGGAAATGTAAATGACTTCAAACCGTAGTCATAAGATTTATCTCTAATCAATTCTATAAGTTTTGGTGACCATGTGAGTATAGGAACAAATGGATGAAAGATTGGCCAAAATGCTTTTACAACATTTTTATTTGGGTCTTAGAAGAGAAACATCACAATTCCTTGACACCACATCTGGATGAGCCTTTTTACTTGTCTGGGTTAGTGAAGGGAGAACCACTCTTGATAGAATCCTTAAGAACACTACATACACTGCCATTCATGATGAATTTTCCAATGAGGAGGTAATCCCAAAGGAAGAACAAGCTTTAGTGGCCCAATCTCCACCAAGCTCTTCCTAGAACCAGCCACAACTAGCTTTCCTGAACCAACCTAGGAGACACCAAAGGAAGAAGAAATTGATCCTTTGGAATTTTCTTTTAAAATCAAGGGTGATTTGTTCTCCGATTTAGAAACATCTCAAATTATCTCATCCAAAAGAGATTCCACACCTTCAGTGTGACTGTGTAGTAAGTCATGCTATGGAATCGTAAAAACCTTGTAATTTTTTATAGGGAAAACTTTCTATATGCCATTGGGTAAAACTTGTATACCTGATCTGTCATCTAAAAACTCAATCCTATCAATGCCACTATCCATAAATTTTAGTCTCTTTCACGTCATTATTGATCATATTCCAATAGTCTTGGCCAATAGACATCAAAAAGATCAATTTATCCATTCTCCTAGTTGGACACAAATTTAGTTGCTCTCTTTTATACCCCCAACTTAACACATGGTGTGAGGGGGTGTTCAATAGGTTTACCCTCCACAACCATTGCCACACTCATAGCCAAGTAGTAGCACAAGTGCAGGCAGCCAACATACCGAGCAGTACCAGTTAGCAACCACATGGCTCACATCTCTATCATCTCCTTCCTTATTGAGCCACCCATTTGCCCATTGTTGATCACCTCTGCAATTTGGAGATGACTAGTAGGAGCAATACTAACATCTTGGTGTTCATATGCTTATTCAGTCTATTACCTTGGTATGGAAGGGATTATAGTTTAACATCAATGGCATATGTGATAATCATATTTTTAAGTGGCAGATTAGATATTTAGGTTTATGCCAATGGCATGTAAGGAAGTTTTCCAAGAATAAAATTTACCCAAAACCATTTGGAATTTAGAATGAAGTGAATAGAAGAACAAAACTTACCCAATAGAATATGGGTAAATCAAGTTACCTGGTAGATTAAGATTCCTTAACAAGGCCGGTTTTGACAAGGGTGGAGGGAGAAGGGCGGGCGTAGGGGCCTACCCCCTAAGGTTATATGATGTTTCATTGCATATACCCTAAATCACTAGATTGGATAGAAATTAGCTAAGTATATTAACATCATTTGTTGATCAAGCAAAATGACCACTAAAATTATATTTATCTAATGATTGACATGTTTCTAAGATAGTCATAACTCTTCTAGGGTCTACCATGATCACCGAGAGGGCTTTTATAGTAATGAACAACCTAAAATATACTATATAACATCTCACGAGTACTATATGAAGTTGTGAACACTCAAAGATAATCATAGAACATCTCATTTATACTACATGAACACTGAAAGGTCATAAATGGCTAGAGGGGGGGTGAATAGCCTATAAAAATTTTCTACAAACTCACTAGAATAAATGGTTAGTACATTAAATGGCGTAATGCAATTTTGCTCTAGCTCTACAAGGGTTGCAAGCCACCTATACCAACAATTCTAGTTGCTATGATCTCTAGGTTCACACAAAGCCTATGTCACTACTCTCTAAGCTACTGAGCTCTCAAAGACTAACTAAAGAGCCTCACTAACCAAACTAACAACCTCTCAAAGACTAACTACACTAAAGAGCTTGACTAGGCAAGAAAGTAAACAATGTAAATACAAGAGAGAGTGTAGGAAGATTATACCACCATGGCAAGTGAGATGAACCAATCAATGAACGCCCAATCAATCACCGGGAGAAATCCAAGAGACAAGTGACACACAATTTTTCTCTTGAGGTTCACGTGCTTGCCGGCATGCTAGTCCCTGTTGTGTCGACCAACACTTGGTGGTTTGGCGGCTAATAGGTATCACACACCTAGCCAACACTTGGCCCCGCAAGAACCTACCCACAAGTGAGGTAAGTCAATGACACGAGCAATTTACTAGAGTTACCTTTCAGCTCTTCACTGGGGAAGGTAGAAGACCCCTCACAAATCACCGGGAGATGGCCATGAACAATCACCAACTCGTGTCAATCCTCCTCCGCTGCTCCAAGCCGTCTAGGTGCCAGCAACCACCAAGAGTAACAAGAAATCCGTGTCCACAACGATCCCCAAGTGCCACTAGATGCAATCACTCAAGCAAATGCACTAGGAATCACTCATAATCTCACTATGATGATGAATCAATGATGGAGATGAGTGGGAGGTGTTTGCTTAGGCTCATAAGGATGTCAAGTATGTCAAAGTGCCAAAAGAGTGAGTCCAAGGCCGGCCAAGGTCTATTTATAGACCCCCAAGAAAATCTAACTGTTATGCACCTCGCGGGTAATCGGACTCTGTGACTGGACTCAACCTAGAGTCCGATCAGGTGCGTCTGGTCGCTCCAGCCAGCAAACCATAGAGCACCACGTCACTCCATTCAAATTTGACTGTTGCACCGCCAAGCACGCATGCCCTAGTCAAGGATCGGATGCGCCCCTCGTTCGACCTGACTTAGAGTGCCCCAGTGTCAGGTCGTTTCTAGTAAGCACTTAGAGAGCTTTTTTTTATCGACTGGACATGTGCGGTCGTAGTTGACCTGATGCGCCGCGACGTTCGATCACTACAACGCAATCACTTAAAGGCTACGTCAGCCAAGACCTGACGCACAACCTGCACGTCCGGTCGCTCCTCGTCTCCAGTGTTTTATCACAAACCGAGCTACGCCATCTCTGCTGCACGTGACCTGACTTAGCGCTAGAGGCTTGTCCCTATGTCTGGTCATGCCACAGAGGCAGACCGAGATCCTAGGGTTTAGCACTGGACGCGTCCAGTCATGCTGAGACCAGCGTCCAGTCATCACCCTTCACCTCCTTTTCTTTTTCTAACTTCTCAACTGCTTCACCCTTGCTTCCAAGTTGCTAACCACAGTGTGTACGACTCTTGTGCTCGTGTGTTAGCATTTTCAAAGCATTTTTCAAGGGTTAATTGTTAGCACACTAGGTCCCTAAATGCATATGCAAGAATCATGTCACCTAGTGGCACTCGATAACCACTTAGCCAAAGATTTCTCCTCTTTATAGTACGACTATCGATCCTAAACACACTCATACCCTCTATGGTGTCTTGAGTGCCAAAACAAAAACCTATTTGATACCTTTGCCTTGATCTCCTTGATTTTTGTTTTTCTCTTTCCTTTTTTCCAAGTTGGAGCTTGATCACCATCATCACATGTCCATCTCCATCTCCATGGACCTCTCACTTGCTCCATCACTTGGTGTGTAGAAACCTAGCTCATGATCACACTTGATGACATAGGTTAGTACTTAGGTTTCATCAATTATCTAAAACCAAACTAGGGCTTTTAATCTCTCCCCCTTTTTGTTAATTGATGACAACCTTTTCACAAAGATATTCAATGAAATCTTTTTAGATTAATGTTGCTTGCTCAAGCATTTTACCATGTGTAAAGGATATGGACAAGTTTCATAAACCCAAATTGGTAGCATTAGCTCCCCCTACATATGTGCTAAGAGTTTGGATTTGAAAGCTTGCACATATGCATGGATTTTGAAAGAGTGGGGAAGTAATGTCTACCAAATGATGCTAAGGTGTAAAAATGGACCTTTGAAGCGTGATACCAATCGGAGTTGCCAATAATACCATCCTTAACACCATGGTTAGTTAGATTGCACTTGCAAAACACAAACACTAGATACCTCATGAGATCAACATTATAAGCAAGGCTCTAGTTCCACTTGTAAAGCAAGCAAGGCACATCTAACTATCATCCTATGCATGCTAGTTTTGCATTTCATCAATCAATCCTACAACTAGCATACACCATACAAGCATGGATATGGAATTAAAAACTTGTGCCATGCAAGCAAGCATATGTAATGCACATTCAAATGCATCAAACAAGTTTATGAGCTTGCTCCCCTACTTGTGTGCTTCAATTTTTTTTAATTGATCCCCTTTCCATTACCATTTCATTTGTTTGCTCCCCTATCTTACTATCATTGTGAATCTCTCTCCCCTTTTGTCATCAAGGACCACAAAAGGTGAGCTCAAATTTTAGATAGGTTGGGAACCATGTTAAGTGAGGATAATTTTTCCATATTTGGTTCAATCTAGATGACTTGCAAAAGGTATTTAACTCGGTTTGATCCAAAGACAAGCTTCTTCACACCTCATTTCAAGGGTTATCTTGACCATGTTGAGTTAAACACTTATAGCTCATTTTTAGATTAAATACTAGGTTCACAAGCCCACAAACATGTCATATGCTACCACTAGATCATTTCAAACATAGAAGAAATAGTGGTACCATACAAGCATCAAGTCCATTTGATTTTCATGAATGAGCCTAAGACATGTGAGGAATGACTAGATGCACTAAACAAGTCCTTAGCAAAGAATGAATGACATGTTAATCAATTTTACCTTGCTTTGCTCGAAGGAGAGGCATGTCCTATATATAATGGGGGTGCATCAACACATATTTGAGAAGTCAAGTATGTTCAATTCATTCCTTAGCTTGCAAAACCTCTTCTCATCAAGTGGCTTGGTGAAAATATCAGCAAGTTGATCATCGGTGCCACACTCTTAATGCAAATATCCCCTTTTTGTTGATGGTCTCTTATGAAATGATGGCGGACATCTATGTGCTTTGTTCATAAATGTTGAACCAGGTTGTTGGTGAGCTTCACGACACTCTCATTGTCACATAGCAATGGCACTTGTTTGGACTTGATTCCAAAATCACTCAAAGTAGCCTTCATCCAAAGTAATTGAGCACAACAACTACCGGCCAAAATGTACTCTGCTTCGACGGTTGAAAGTGCTACACTATTTGGCTTCTTTGATGATCAAGACACAAGTCATCTTCCTAATAATTGACATGTGCCCGATGTGCTCTTTCTCTCAACTTTGCATCCCGCATAATCGGAGTCCGAATATCCAATCAACTCAAATCTAGCTCCTTTGGAATACCACAATCCAACATTTTGTGTATGCTTCAAGTACATCAATATTCTCTTTGTTGCCTTCAAATGACTTTCTCTTGGTGAGGCTTGAAATCTTACACACATGCACACACTAAACATCACATCCGACCTTGATGCGGTCACATAGAGTAGGCTTCCAATCATAGACCGATACATCTTTTGGTCCACCATATTGCCACTTGCTTCACTATCTAAGTTTCCATTTATCCCCATTGGTGTACTAATAGCTTTAGCATTATCCATTCCAAACTTCTTGAGCATGTCTTTGATGTACTTGCCTTGACTCACAAATGTGCTATTCTTTATTTGCTTGATTTGAAGACCAAGGTAGTAACTAAGCTCTCCAATCATGGACATCTCAAACTCATTTGCCATCATCTTTTCAAACTCCTCATAAAAATCTTGATTGGTTGATCCAAAGATAATGTCATCAACATAGATCTACAACATAAACAAGTCATTGCATATCATCTTGGTGAAGAGAGTGGTGTCAACCTTGCCCATCTTGAACCCCTTAGAGAGTAGGAAATCCTTCAATCTCTCATACCATGCTCTTGGTGCTTGCTTCAAGCCATACAATGCCTTCTTCGACTTGTAGACATGGTTGTGTTTCTAGTTATCTTCAAAACCGGGTTGTTGTTCAACATAGACTAACTCATTGATGTATCCATTGATAAATGCACTCTTAACATCCATTTGGTACAACTTGATGTTGTGGGCACAAGCATAGGCTAACAAGATCATAATTGCTTCCAATCTTGCAACCATGACATATGTTTCTTCAAAGTCAAGACCTTCAACTTGTGTGTAGCCTTGAGCCACTAATCTTGCTTTGTTCCTTACAACTATCCCATCTTGATCTTGCTTATTGCGAAAGACCCACTTGTTCCAATCACATTATGATCCTTAGGCCTCTCAACTAACTCCTATACTTGATTTCTTATGAAGTTGTTTAGCTCTTTATGCATAACATTCACCTAATCAACATCCTTCAAAGCTTCATCTATCTTCTTAGGTTCAATGGATGACACAAATAAGAAATGCTCATAAAATGATGCCAATCTTCATCTTGTTTGGACACCTCTTGAGATATCACCAATTATAGAGTCCAAAGGATGATCTCTTGCAATATTTGTTGGTTGGAGCACTTGAACTTGATTGCTTGCACTTGGTTGATCAATTAGTTGAGATGATGTACTAGCTACTTATTGTTGATCTTGCTCTTTGTCATCACTTGTACTAGCTTGATTTTGATCATGAGAACCACTAACTTGCATATTTGAGTTAGAGAGCACTTGATTCTTGTTATCTTCAACATCTATCACCTCTCTAGGCCTTATATCACCAATGTCCATGTTCTTCATTGCATTGACCAATTGAGTGCCTCTTACATCATCTAGATTCTCATCTTTCTCTTAGGAACCATTGGTTTCATCAAATTCTACATCATGAACCTCCTCAAGAGTACCACTAGCCAAATTCCAAACTCTATAAGCTTTGCTAGTAGTGGAGTAACCAAGCAATAAGCCTTCATCACACTTCTTCTCAAACTTGCTCAATCTAGTAGCTTTCTTCAATATGTAGCATTTGCAACAAAAAACCTGAAAGTATGCAATGTTGGGCTTTCGTCCATTTAAGAGCTCATATGGTGTCTTCTCCATCATTGGGTGACAATAGAGGCGATTGCTATAGTAGCAAGCCATGTTGATTGCTTCGGTCCAAAATGATTGACTAACATTGTATTCACTCAATATTGATCTTTCCATATCGATCAAGGTTCTATTCTTCCTTTCAACTAGACCATTTGATTGTGGAGTGTACTTGGACGAGAATTGATGCCTAATTCCAAACTCATCACATAACTCATCAACTCTTGTGTTCTTGAACTCACTACCATTGTCACTTCTTACTTTCTTGATGGTTGTTTCAAACTCATTTTGTATTCTCTTGATGAATGTCTTGAAGGTTGCAAACACATCACTCTTATCAACAAGAAAGAACACCCATGTATATCTAGTGAAATTATCCACTATCACAAATCCATATTTATTTTCACCAATGCTAGAGTATGTGGTTAGTCCAAACAAGTCCATGTGCAACAACTCAAATGCCTTAGATGTGCTCATCATGCTCTTCTTAGGATGTGTGTTTCCAACTTGCTTTTTGGCTTGACATGCACTACATAGCTTATCCTTCTCAAATGTGATGTCTTTCAAGCCCCTTACTAGATCATGCTTAATCAATTTGTTCAGTTGTTTCATTCCAACATGATGAAGCCTTCTATGCCATAACCAACCCATGCTAGACTTAGTGAGCAAACATGTTGACAATTAGGCTTCTCTAGCATTGAAATCAACTAAGTATAGATTCTCATATCTAAATCATTTGAATATTAAGTTAGAGCCATCTACACTTATGATCTCTACATCATCCACACCAAATATGCAATTGAAGCCAAGATTACATAATTGAGCTACCGATAAAAGGTTTAAGTTCAAGCTCTCTACTAGTAGCACATTAGAAATGCTCAAGTCATTGGATATTGCAATCTTACCAAGCTCTTTGACCTTGCCTTTACCATTATCACCAAATGTTATACTATCAACTTCATTGCTATCATTTGTGTTGATTGAATTGAACATTCTTAAATCACTGGTCATGTGTTGTGTGCACCCACTATCAAGCACCCAATGCCTTCATTTGGCTTTGTAATTGACCTACAAAAGAGGATCAATTTCTTTTAGGTATCCAAACTTGCTTAGGTCCTTGAACGTTAGTTACTAAGCTCTTTGGTACCCAAAGAGCTTTCTTCTTTGAGCCCACAATTGGCGCACCAATGAACTTAGCCTTCACACTGTTGGCACCCTAGGTAAGCAAGTAACAAGAATCATACTTAATTGAGGATACATTAGCATTCTTGTTCTTGTTTTTGCAATCTTGCTCTATATGCCCAACTTGCTTGTATATATTGCAAAACCGACTATTACCCTTCACAAAACTAGTCTTGTGAGTGACAAAGGCCGCCTTGCCTTTCTTGGAGGTATAGCCTAATCTCTCTTTGTTGAGAGAAAACCTTTGGCTACCCAAGCACTTTAGCAAGCGAACATCTCCACCATAGGCATTGCCTAAAGCACGAATGAGCTTATTCACCTCCTTCTTGAGGGTCTCATTTTTCACC
Organism: Miscanthus lutarioriparius; assembly: GCA_904845875.1. Lineage (NCBI taxonomy): Eukaryota > Viridiplantae > Streptophyta > Magnoliopsida > Poales > Poaceae > Miscanthus > Miscanthus lutarioriparius. Next base: position 54,608,237 of record CAJGYO010000013.1, read on the forward strand.
ATTAGTGAGGCATCATAAGTGAAACCATCACTCAAAGGTGAAGTAGAAGTGGAAGTGCTACAAGAAGGGTTAGTAGGAGCAACAACAATAGGCTCAATGAAAGATTCATTGATTAGATCACATGTAGTGCCCACGTCACAAGTCACAATGACCTCCTTCTTGGCTTGCTCAAGGAGAGAGGAGTGAGCTTTTTCAAGCTTAGAGTGAGCTTTGCCAATCTTCTCATGGGCTTCCACTAGCCTGTTGGTGTTTGATGACTGGCAACCCATCACGGGGGTACCCGGGACGGTGTTCGAAGGGCTTCGACGTATGTAGAACTCGACAGTAAACACAAAGAGATGAACAATTTATATTGGTCCAGGCCTTCTTATCGAGTAATAGCCTTTACGTCCAGTCGGCGTGTATCCTTTTGTGTTGGATTGATTGTATGATTGTTAAGGTTACAAGGGAGTGCACCGTACCTCTCTTTATATAGGGGAGAGGGTAAGGACATATATCTAGTCCTAGTCGGTTACAAGAGAAGAGTCCTAGTCCTATTACAGAATCTAGCTTTCATAGTAAGTCAACTAAGTCGATCTGAATAGCTTTAAGTCCACGTCACCTTGTCTCGCGTCCTTCAATAGATCGTGGGCCATCCTAGGCCCATCCAAGTAGTACCCCCGTGGGAAACCCCTAGAACCTTGGTCCGTCAAACCCCCGAGCGTGTCATGCACTACTAGAGAATAGACTTTAGAACGATGTCCCAATTTGGCATTAGCCTCAACATTTTTTGCCCCCAGGACTAAAGGTTCCTACCCAACGGTCGTCCGCGGGGTAGGGATCTTTAGTCCCGGCTGGTATTACCAACCGGGACTAAAGGTTGGTAATACCAGCCGCGACTAAAGCTTTTAGTCCCGGTTTGGGTGATGCCCCGGGAATAAAGATTAATCTTTAGTCCTGGTTTGGCCCCATAACCGGGACTAATTATCCCGGCCTATAGACCAGCTCATTTCTTCCTCCCCGAGCCCGAGCCATTCCATTCAAACTCACTGCCTCTGTTCTTCAGCTTGCTGTTGTTCTTGCTCTCTCCCCCTCCATTGGTGTTGCTCTTCGATTTTGGAGGTAACAAACTTAATCCTCTTATGTTTTATCAGTAGCTTATCTTATTTTGCGATGTAGATGCATATGTAACTTTATATGTTGGACTTTATTATGATTTTATGTCATTTTTAGCTCAAAATCACATGATGATTTGCATATATGTTTGGATAAACAAAAGTTAAATTAGTTCATCAAAATCACTTGATAGTTTAGTATTGCTAGTATATGTAGTACATTTCATGGTTTAGTTAGATAAATAAATATTTTTATTTTTTAATATATTACTTTAGAAATGAGAAATTTACAATAGTTTGCAAAAATAAGTATAGAAAGTAACTTGATATGGTGGATTTGATTATGATTTCTATGTCATTTTTAGCTCAAAATCACATGATGATTTACAATAGTAAAATCACTTGATAGTTTGGTATTTTACTATTATACATAGTACATATTTTATGGTTTAGTTAGATAAATAAATAATTTTAGTTTTGTTTAAATATATTATTTTAGAAAATGTGAAATTTACACTAGTTTGCAAAAATAAGTATAGAAAGTAGATGACAACTGGTACCGGATTCTCGGCTTCTCGTTCGGTTGCGAAACGACTGAGGCCAGAACTCCCTCTCATTATCTGCGGCAAGTGTAAGCAGAAGATTATGATGGAGTACCGAGTCAAGAGACAGGGACCCAACAAGGGTCATGTTTTCTACAAGTGCCTGGATCGCGATGTGAGTTTCTTACGCATTTGATTATTATGGCTAATTGACCTGCTTTTCTTGAATATTTTTGACTAAATATTTTTTGGCTTTAATTTCAGTGGGAGGGCAATGGATGCGATGGTTGGTACTGGGAGGAAGATGATGCTACATACGTGCAGAATTCGGGTGCGCTTGAGGTAGCGGCTGCTGATGATGAGGCAGTGAGCCAGTAGGAGAAGCTTATTGATATTCAACAGACGAATGATTTGTCTGTTTTAGTTGCGTACGGCCACGAAATAATTATGTTATTGAAGTGCATTGTAGTTTTAGTTTGTTTAGTGATAGTTGGGATTGCTTACGTTGTAGACAGGCTTAGTTAATTAATCAACCGTGTGTGTGTCATCTATGTTGTGTAATAAAATACTTAATTATGTTCAAGGTTTTCATAATTTGTCATGTAATGCAGATTATGTCACGCCATTGGATGTACAATGCCGATCGCCGCTCCTAAGGCTTTATTGAGGGCGTGCACTATTTCTTAGGTGTGGCCGAGGCAAATAAGCGGGATGGTTTCATGTGCTGTCCATGTGCCCTATGTAAGAATTTAAAGGAATATTCAAGCTCAATGAATCTTCATTCACATTTGCTTAAGTCAGGTTTTATGTCAAACTATATATGTTGGACTAAGCATGGAGAAAGCGGGGTCATGATGGAAGAAGGTGAAGGAGAAGATTTAGACATTGATGACATTATTGCTCAGTATGGTGCCTTTGATGATACTACAATGGGGGAGATGAAGAAGAGGTAGCGGCAGAAGATGATCTCGGTGATGCTCTTGGCGATGCCTTTCGTGATACACAACAAGAATGGGAAAGTGAAAAAGAGAAAGTTAAGTTCGAGCGCATGCTTGAGGATCATAGGAAGTTGCTATACCCGACGGTCGAAGAGGGGCAAAAAAAGCTGGGTACAACACTGGAATTGCTACAGTGGAAGGCAAACAATGGTGTATCCGACAAGGCATTTGGGAATTTATTGAACCTCATAAAGAAGATGCTTCCGAAGCCAAATGAATTGCCCACCACTACGTACGAAGCAAAAAAGGTTGTCTGCCCTTTGGGATTAAAAATCCAGAAGATACATGCATGTCCTAATGACTGCATCCTCTACCATGGCAATGAATATAAGAATTTGGATGAATGCCCAGTATGTAAAGCATCGCGGTATAAGATCAGGCACGATGATCTTGGTGATGTCAAGGGTGAACAACGTCCTAGAAAGAAAATCCCTACCAAGGTTATGTGGTATGCTCCTATAATACCACGCTTAAAATGTTTGTTCAGAAATAAAGACCATGCAAAGTTGTTGCGGTGGCATAAAGAAGACCGTAAGGTAGACAATATGCTGAGACACCCAGCTGATGGGTCCCAGTGGAGAGCGATAGATAGGGAATTTCTAGAGTTTGCAAATGAGGCTAGAAACTTAAGGTTCGCCTTAAGTACAGATGGTATGAATCCTTTTGGGGAGCAGAGCACTAGTGAAAGCACTTGGCCAGTTACTCTATGTATCTACAACCTTCCTCCATGGTTATGCATGAAGCAGAAGTTCATTATGATGCCGATCCTCGTCCAAGGTCCGAGGCAACCTAGCAACGACATTGATGTCTATCTGAAGCCATTAGTTGAAGAACTTCTAGTTTTATGGAATAAACCAGGTGTACGTGTCTGGGATGAGTACAAACAAGAACACTTTGACTTACGAGCAATGTTGTTCGTAACAAACAATGATTGGCCTACTTTAAGTAATCTTTCAGGTCAGACAAACAAATGATATAATGCATGCACACATTGTTTTGATGACCTTGACAGTATATATTTGAAAAGATGTCGAAAGGTCATGTACCTTGGCCATCATCAATTCCTTCCTTTGAATCACCAAGTAAGAAAGAAAGGGAAGCATTTTAAAGGTAAGCCAGACCACCGGAAGAAGCCTCATAACCGAACCGGGGAAGATGTACTCGCAATGGTCAAGGATGTGAAAGTAGTATTTGAAAAGGGACAAGGCAACGAATCTGTTCCCAAAGATGCTAAGGGACACGCACCCATGTGGAAGAAGAAGTCCATCTTTTGGGAGCTACCCTATTGGCAAGTCCTAGAGGTCCGCAACGCAATCGACGTGATGTACCTGACAAAGAATCTTTGTGTGAACCTGTTAGGATTCATGGGTGTGTACGGGAAGCCAAAGGATTCACTTGAAGCACGCCAGGACTTGCAGGGCATGAAAGAACGAGACAACCTTCATCTAGAGAAGACAGATGATGGACGTCATTACTTAAGTCCTGCTAGCTACACGCTTATCAAAGAAGAGAGGGACAACATGTTCAAATGTCTAAGCAGCATCAAGGTCCCAACGGGATTCTCCTCCAATATAAAGGGTATAATAAATGTGCCAGAGAAGAAATTCCTAAACTTAAAGCCCCACGACTGCCACGTGCTTATGACACAATTGCTTCCAGTTACTTTAAGAGGAATTCTACCTTCACATGTACATCTAGCCATCGTAAAGCTATGTGCATTCCTCAATACAATTTCTCAGAAGGCAATCAATCCAGTGGAACTAGCTACTCTACAGAATGATGTGGTTCAATGTCTTGTCAGCTTTGAGTTGGTGTTCCCTCCATCCTTCTTTAATATCATGACACACCTCCTAGTTCATTTGGTGAAGGAGATTAGTATTCTTGGACCTGTGTTCTTACATAACATGTTCCCCTTCGAGAGGTTTATGGGAGTCTTAAAGAAATATGTGAAAGTCCGTTCTAAGCCTGAAGGAAGCATCGCCCAGGGCTATGGAACAGAGGAGGTCATTGAGTTATGTGTTGACTTTACTCCTGACCTTGCCCCGATTGGCGTTCCCGAACCGCGACACGAGGTGAGACTCAGTGGTAAAGGAACTTTAGGGAAGAAAACATATATCGGCATGGAAGACGATTATTTCAATAAAGCACACTACACAGTTCTTCAGAACTCGTCATTGGTGCATCCGTACATCGAGATACATAAGGAGTTCTTACGATCCAAGTTTCCAGGGAAGACTGAAGCTTGGATTAGGCGTCAGCACATGGAAAGTTTCAGTGGTTGGTTGCGAAAAGAATGTCAAGGCGATGACAATATTAATGAGCAACTGTATTTGTTGGCTAGGCAACCATCGTGGCATATCCTCACGTACCAAGGGTACGAGATAAATGGGAATACATTTTACATAGTTGCCCAAGATAAAAGGAGCACTAATCAAAATAGTGGTGTTTGCATAGATGGCACAGATCCAAATGGGAATATACAAACATATTATGGCCGCATAGAAGAGATATGGGAACTAGACTACGCACCTAATTTTAAAGTCCCTTTGTTCCGGTGCCAATGGGTGAAGCTGACCGGAGGAGGGGTAACAGTCAACAAAGAGTATGGAATGACAATAGTGGACCTCAATAATATTGGGTACAAAGACGAACCATTCGTCCTTGCTGCCGATGTGAGTCAGGTGTTCTATGTGAAAGGCATGTCTACAAAATCAAAGAGAGGAAAAAATGAAGACATCAACTCAATGATCAATGAGCCAAAGCGCCATATAGTTCTTTCTGGAAAAATAAATATAGTGGGAATTGAAGACAAGTCAGCCATGTCAGAAGATTATGAAATAAATGTCCGAATTCCACCCTTCATAGTGAAGAAAGATCCAAGCATCATGTTAAATGATGAAGACACTTCATGGTTACGACAAGATCATAACCAAGGGTCATACGTTAAGAAAAATACACTATTGTGCCCGCATGATACAACGATGCATGTTTAATATATGTTTCAAATTTCACAAGTGTGTGACATAGTTTCAGAAAGTCTATATGAGATTCAAGAATTTGTGACTAGTGTTTGATAAAACTTTCTCAAATGGGAAAATGTGCTATGTAACAATTGTAGATCTTGCTGAGATGATCAAACTTGGTATTCAGAGTTTTTTCATCTGAGGTCATTTAGTGTCTCATTTGAGCAAGTTTGACCAAGTCAAATTTGGTCAAATGAAAAAACAACACTTTGACTCTAGTATTATGAACTCTAAATCACTTTAAATTGAAAAGTTTTGAATACAAAGTTTGTTAAACTCATCAAGATCTACAATTGTTGTTTTGGTCAACTTTCCATTTGAGAAAGTTGGACGGTTCAAATTTGTGATTTTCAATTTCGACGCCTACAAACTAGTTTTCGGAACCCTAAATTGTCTCAAATTGAAAAGTTTTGAATACCAAGTTTGTTCAGATCATCAAGATCTACAGTCCTTATATAGACAATTTTTTCATTTGAGAAAGTTTGAACAAAATATAGTTCAAATTTCACAAGTGTGTGACATAGTTTCAGAAAGTCTATATGAGATTTAAGAATTTGTGACTAGTGTTTGATAAAACTTTCTCAAATGGGAAAATGAGCTATGTAACAATTGTACATCTTGCTGAGATGATCAAACTTGGTATTCAGAGATTTTTCATCTGAGGTCATTTAGTGTCTCATTTGAGCAAGTTTGACGAAGTCAAATTTGGTCAAGTGAAAAAATAACACATTGACTCTAGTATTATGAACTCTAAATGACTTCAAATTGAAAAGTTTTGAATACCAAGTTTGTTAAACTCATCAAGATCTACAATTCTTATTTTGGTCAACTTTCCATTTGAGAAAGTTTGGATGGTTCAAATTTATGATTTTTAAATTTCGACGCCTACAAACTAGTTTTCGGAACCCTAAATTGTCTCAAATTGAAAAGTTTTGAATACCAATTTTGTTCAGCTCATCAAGATCTACAATCCTTATATAGGCCATTTTTTCATTTGAAAAAGTTTAAACAAAATGTAGTTCAAATTTCACAAGTGTGTGACATAGTTTCAGAAAGTCTATATGAGATTCAAGAATTTGTGACTAGTGTTTGATAAAACTTTCTCAAATGGGAAAATGAGCTATGTAACAATTGTAGATCTTGCTGAGATTATCAAACTTGGTATTCAGAGATTTTTCATCTGAGGTTATTTAGTGTCTCATTTGAGCAAGTTTGACCAAGTCAAATTTGGTCAAATGAAAAAACAACACTTTGACTCTAGTATTATGAACTCTAAATTACTTCAAATTGAAAAGTGTTGAATACCAAGTTTGTTAAACTCATCAAGATATATAATTGTTGTTTTGGTTAACTTTCTGAGAAAGTTTGGACGGTTCAAATTTGTGATTTTTAAATTTCGACGCCTACAAACTAGTTTTCGGAACCATAAATTGTCTCAAATTGAAAAGTTTTGAATACCAAGTTTGTTTAGCTCATCAAGATATACAATTATTGTTTTTGTCAACTTTCCATTTGAGAAAGTTTAGATGGTTCAAATTTGTGATTTTTAAATTTCGACGTCTACAAACTAGTTTTCGGAACCCTAGATTGTCTCAAATTGAAAAGTTTTGAATATTAAGTTTGTTCAACTCATCAAGATCTACAATCCTTATATAGGCCATTTTTTCATTTGAAAAAGTTGTAGAACAAAAATACTATATTTTCTTTATTTTTATAGGTTCAACAAAAATTTTCTGTCAATTTTGGTAAAAAACCGAGAAAAAATTAAAACATTGACGTTACAATAATGTGATAATAAATTTCCTATCGAGTAATATTAGTTTTATTAATTTTAAGTTACAAATATATTTTTGCATTAACTAAATACTTAGTATTAGTAACATTTATATTCTATACTCATAAAAAAAATTAAAAACTTTAGGTTACAAAATTTTCCTATTTACAATAAATAATTAGTTAATCAATAGTATTTTTTTAAAATAAATATTGTAAAGTATTGAAGTTGCTATAGAATTAATTGATTAACCTAGTATTAGACAAGGAGAACAAAATCAAAATCCTAGGTCTTTCCAATTACTCTGGCGGGCTGCCAAAATTTTCAGGCCTTCAGTCCCGCCCCAGGCCAGGAACCGGGACTAAAGGGTGAGCGGCAATTTCGGTGCCCGCCCAAAAATACCTTTAGTCCCGGCTGGTAACACTAACCGGGACAAACGCCATTTAGTCCCGGTTGGTAAGCCGAGCCGGGACTAAAGAGTTGGACCTTTAGTCCCGGTTCGGCTTACCAGCTGGGACTAAATGGCGTTTAGTCCCAACTGGTGTTATCAGCCGGGACTAAAGGGTCCCTGCCTATATATATTGAACGGTACCTGTTCTGTTCATCTTCTACTTTTCGATCTACACGTCGATCATCGCCGCCGCCACCGCCATCTTCGATCTCGCCTCCGTCGCCCATCCCCGCGTGGCCGTCGAGCTCCTCTCTGCGGCGCCGCCATCGTCGTCTACCCCCGCCCGGCCGCGCCATCCGCCCGGCCCGCATCGCTCGCCGTCTCTCCGCCGCATCCCGTCTCCGCCGCTGCACCCGAGCCCACCAGCTCCGTCGCCGACCGCTTCCCGCTCGGCCTCGTCGTCGAGCCCCGCCGTCTCCGTCGTACGTTGTCCTCGCGTGAGGTGCTCAGCTCGGCCCCGTGGCCGGCCAGCACGCCCTGCCCGGCCCGCCATCCGCCCCAGCTAGCCTGCTAGCTAGCTGCTCTCGGCCATATTTTTTTACAAAGTTTCTAGTTTTTTAGATTGTTTTTGATATATATGTTAGATTAAAATGTATGTTAAATTTAATTACTAGTTTATTTAGATAGTTTTTGATATATATGTTAGATTAAAATGTATTAAAATTTAATTAGTAGTTTATTTTAGTTTTTTAGTTAGTTTTTAGATAGTTTTTGATATATGTTAGATTTAAATGTATTAAAATTTAATAAGTACTTTATTTAGATAGTTTTTTAGATAGTTTTTATTATAGTTTTTGATATATGTTAGATTAAAATGTATTATCTATTACTAGTTTATCTAATTTAATGTTAGATTTATTTAATTGGATTTAGTAATTATATATTCTATCTCTCTATATATATGTTAATTAGATTTAATTTTGATTTAGTAATTCTATCTATGTATATATGTTTATTATATTTAATTGGATTTAGTAATTATATATTCTATCTCTCTCTATATATGTTAATTAGATTTAATTTTATTTTAGTAATTCTATCTATATATCACTTGGATATTTTATTAGTAATTCTATCTATATCACATGCATATCTAGAGAGAGATTCTATATGTATACATATGTACTTAATTATTTCTATGTGTATATATACATGTACTTATTTCCATGTGTTGAGAGATAGAGAAAATTGTATCTGGAGAGACATTCTATATGTTATCACATGCATATCTAGAGATATATACATATGCACTTATTTCTATATGTTGAGAGAGAGAAAAAAATTGTATCATTCTATGTGTATATATACATGTACTTATTTCCATGTTGTTTGGATCGAAAGTTTTTGATTCAATTCCAAAGCCTATACCTTATTATTGTTTATCCTTATGAAATATTATGTGTTATTATATTTAATTGGATTTAGTAATTCTATATGTGTTATCACATGTACTTATGTTATGTGCCATAGTAATTCTATCTATGTGTTATCTTGAAGATACAAATGGCTGCTCTGGATGATAACTTGAATGATGACATAATGGCGGCTATTATCAACATCGACACCAATGCGGATGTAGATGACACGAGTCAGTACTTTGCTGATTATGAGGATATCATGAATATCCCGGTGGTTGAAGATCAACAAATTGTCGCGCAAGAAAATACTGGCGAGGTATATTCGATTATCTGTCATCTCTTATAGATGCATGCGTACGTATATTTGTTGTTAATCGTTGTGTTTCTACTCATGTAGCCGGTCTTTGGATCTACATCAACCACCGGCAAGAGTAGGAAAGTCCAAGGGCCAAAAAAGCCATTAGAGGGCCATTTCATAATATCAGAATTCAACACCGACACTGGCAAACCATTGGGACCACATGCTCAGACATATGTCAATCAATGTGGGGTCATTGTAAGGGATAGGATCCCAGTTAGTGCTCGTGAATGGAAGCAGAAGATATCCGCTCCTAATGTTAGTTTTGTATCTGATCGTGACAAGAACCTAGCTTGGAGAGATATCACTCAGCATTTCACATTACAAGAAGATGATGCTTTGAAGGAGCTAGTGAGGGATTGAACAATGAAGAAGATGGCAACATTGTTCTAGAGTTCGAAGAAGACATTGTATAAAAAGTTTATCTTGAAGAATGATACGCCGGATTTCAATGCTAAGGCGTTTGTCAAGTTGGAGTCCCATTGGGGTGACTTCATAGAATACAAGACATCTCAAGAGAGTGAGGAACGTGTGATGAGGAATCAGCAGAATGCCCGACAGAAGCAATACCATCATCACATGGGATCAGGTGGTTATAGGAGTGCTATTCCCAAGTGGCAGAACCTAGAAGCAGAGATTACTACCAAGGGAATCATACCTGAAACAATAGAGAAGAACTGGCCTCAATGCGCGAAGAATTGGTTCTACGCTCATGGGGGACGCCTAGACCCAGACACTGGCATGCTAATTTTTGGCCAAAAAATTGAGAGAGCAACACAGAGACTAGCTCGTGCTAGGGAAGAAGCTGATAGTGGTGTTTTCAAGCCCAACAGAGAGAAGGATGAATTGACATATGCCCTAGAGAATCCCGAACATGGTGGTCGAACAAGAGGCTATGGGGCGGTTCCGTGGCTACAAGCATTCCCAGCAGACAAGGATACCTACAGAAACCGCCAGAGAAAGAAGGATGAGGAGGCAGACCGAATCTGTGTATTGGAGCAATTTGTTAATGAGTCACGACAAGCATTGCTTGAATCACGTGAACGAGAAAAATCTCTTGAGGCAAGAACGCAGGAGGAGATCAAGAGGCAAGTGCAGCTAGCAATGAGTCAAATGCAATCGCAATCAACGCCGGGAGTCACCATTAGCCCCGTTGGTCAGATGAAAAGCAGTTGTGCTTCCACGAAGCTGCCAGTTATTCAAGATGACGCTGGGTTGCGCTTCCCTATTGATGACATTACTGAGCCTCTAACAACATGTGAGCTGCATATTCTAGATGGTAATAATGCATCAATCATGGTGGTTGTCGGGGTTGTATCTCCAATAGACCGAACGAAGACACCAAGAATCCATGGGTCAGTTATTTAACCTGGATATGCTAGCGTCTCGGTCGATAGAGTGCTCAAAGGTTACAGCAATGTTCCTCTTGACATTGAAGGCGGTGATGGGGAGAAGACACTAGGAGAAGCAGAGAAGACATTTATTCAATGGCGCAAACGCTTCATCATCATTCCTGGGGCGCCACCGCTTCCCCTACCTCACCCTAGGTACGAATGAAAGTGAATGAAATATTATTTTCCATTAATTTTCTATTGGCTTCAAAAATAATTGACTCACAACTTGTTTTTGTAGCAGGGTCTCCCCCCAGCCTAGCCCAATCATTCATTCCCCATCTCATCACAGCGTCGCGGGGGGCGAGACGACTTCATCCTCACGGCTATCTCCAACTCCTACACCGGCCCCATCGCCTCCACAACGATCTCCAACTCCTACACCGGCCCCACCGCCTCCACAACGATCTCCAACGCCTCCACGCTGGTCTCCAACACCGGCCTCATCGCCTCCACGCTGGTCTCCAACACCGCCCCACCCCCTCCACAACGACACACTACAGAGACGTCTAAGGTCCTAGCGGCAAAGAAGACCCCCAAAAAAAGAGTTATTTCTCAAGAAATACTTCCTGAAAAGACTGATGAGCAAATAGTAGCTAAAGAAGACAAAAAAGTGAAAGATTTTTTATAGATATCAAAAAGCAGAGACAAGCGAAGCTTAAGGAGAAGCCGTACTTTTACATACCACAAGATCTGCTGAGGCAGAAGGTCGAAGATCACAAGAAAAAGATGCTTGAACTTCGTAAGTCTCTGCCACTATCAGACTATGACCGCTCTCTCGTGAAGTCACATGATGCAGATAAGAAAAGGAAAAGAGCATCAGGGAAGGATGTCCCACAGCTCGGACAACAGAATCAACCAATGCAAAATCTTATTGTTGCTAATGAATATGGTTCCAACATAGAAGTCTATCGACCAGACAACTCTGGAGAAGTGTCAGTTCAAGACCTTAATGCTTTTTTTGAAGATACTGGTTTAACCTTGGATCAATTGACGGGCAAAGCTCCAATCCATAACCTGGAAGTTGATACCTAGAAGACTTATAAATTTGGCAAAATTCTGTACAACCCTACGACTCTAAATGAATTGGGTACGCAAATGTACTTGCTCAATAAGTGGTACATGTAGGCGTGTGGCAGGGGTGAGGAGTGGATCTTTGTCAGATTTAGAGACCATCATTACTTCCGTGGCGATGACATCTTACATATTAGTTTTGAAGAATTGCATCAACTATACCACATGGACGCTCTGGACAAATCAATCATTAGCTGCTTTTGTTTGTAAGTGATTCTTACTTTTATTTAATAAACTCACTTCCATGTGTACGTGTATATAATTATCCTCACATGTAACTTATATTTATATACAAATTCTAGATGTCAGAGCTCCAAAGAATACAAGACACCAGTGTTGGCTTCATTGAGCCTTATATCGTATTCAAAACCGATATTATTGCCAAGGAGCATTGGGTATCTGAAGCACAGAAGAATATCATGAGGTTCTTCGTGAAGCAGCACAACAAGACAACAATACTTTTCCCGTACAGCTTTGAGTAAGTGTTAATAATAATGTAGTCTACACATTTTATGTAATATCAATACAACTTATATGCATGTACGTGTGTGTATAAACCAATGCAGGTTTCACTGGATACTCATTGTCATTGAGTTAAACTCAAGTTGGTTAGTAATCTTGGACTCGTTGAGAAAAGAGCGGACACTATACCAATATATGATAGACATTATCCAGGGGTAATTTCAATCTCTCGTGCACAACTATTATTGAATAGACTTTGCCATAATTTATTAACGATCGTACATTATTGGTCGCACAGGGTTTGGAAAGAGTTTATTCGGCAACACCGCAAGGATGCAAGACACCACTTAATGTAGTTGAAATACCAGTAAGTTATACTATATATACTTCCCCACGTGTTTAATTACTATATCATACTTCAATTTACGTGTGAGATGATGAGAATAATCTTCTTCTCGTACAGTGGCGTTTGCGGCAGCAACCAGGTAATAACTTGTGTGGATACTACGTTTGTGAATTTATCACTGCGCACATAAGAAGAACTCCTAAAGATGTCCTCAGAGTACGTATATATCAAATTTTTATTTATTTTTAAATGAATATATATATATATATTAATACTTTTTCTTTTATTTCAAATGCAAGACTGAATAGTTGAAACAAAGGGTCATGCAAAAAGACCATCTGAAAGCAGTTCAAGAGTCAATAGCAGGATTTCTTCTAGAAAAAGTGCTAAATCCCAACGGCGAGTTCTACTTTGATCCTAAGGAATAAATGATGTAAATTAAATGTTTATTGATACCGTTATTTTCGAGAACAAGATTATGAAAGTGTTGTATATATACACATATATCTATAATATATATAGTTTCATACTTTATTCGAATATAATAATGCTCGAGATGAGAATTAGATGTAATTATATATATGCGTGAGTGTATTTATATTAGCAGCGTAGAATACATACATAAAAACATATTATATATTAAACAAATATGTGTAACTGAACTAAAAATAAATTAAAAAAAAAAAAAGAAAAAGAAAAGGAACCTTTAGTCCTGGTTGGGGTTACCAATCGGAACTAAAGGGTGCGGCCATGTTTGCTCGGCTGGAGGGCCTTTAGTCCCGATTGGTAATACCAACCGGGACTAAAGGTCCCTCTTTAGTCCCGGCTCGATGACCCAAGACTGAAGGTTCCACCTTTAGTCTCGGGATCGTTGTCCCGGCGCGGTAACCGGGACTAAAGGCCGTTACCGCCCGGGACAACAAGGCCATCCTATAGTAGTGATGGTTGAACTCAGAAGCCTTCTTGTTCCTCCTGGTCTTGCTGAGTAGAAATAAGTGTAGTCCGAGTACTTTTATAAGTGAAGCCATGAGGTGCTCTGTAAAGCCTCTAGGTGACATGCACTTTTTAGAAAAGTGCACTCATTGAGTGTAGCCCCCGAGCCTCTTCCTGTTTGCAAAACAAAGAGTTAGAGGGTCTAAAAGAAAAAACATCCATAGAGGATATGTGCCCTATAGCCCCTGAGCCTGTGTCCGAGTACTTGTACTCGAGACAAGGATATGAAAAGAATATACTCGAGGATGAGAGTGTCAGAAAAAATTATTGCCTTGTCTGCTTGTACAGAAGCAGGTAAGACATGTCAAAGTCACATGCAAAGCTTTAGACAGTTGGTCTAAAGATGCTTAGGATATTCTTGGGAATATGCCATCAAAGGTGCTATCGGATGTATTGTGACTTCATATGTGCTGGAAAAGGCTGTTTGTAAACTAAAAATGTGTAGTGGGATTGTACCCTTGTAGTGTAGCACATGAACCTATGTAGGAGTCAGTAGCTTGTCCGTGTATTCCACGTGAACCTGGTCCATAAACAACACCGAGACGCCTATAAAAACCCTCCTGGTGAGCACTTGAACCTTAGTTATAGAGGAAGCAAAGTGGCTCAGAGTTTGAAGCTTGCAAATATGGTGGTGAGCAAAGTAAACCAGCCCCTGAGAGTTCTTGATTGGTATAACCAAGAGCTGTAGTGACTAGAAGAATTCATGAGAGAGGGTTTAGAGGTAGGCTAAACCCACAGTTGTGAACGGTAGAGGAGTCTGGAACTGCAACTAGAAGAAGTCTTGTGACGGCTGGTAGGGTGACACATCCAGCAGTCCCATGTCAGTTCTTCTAGGGTGCCTATCGACATATGTTCATGAAGGGTCATACCCAGACCTGAATGTGTACAGATGGTGTCGGCTGGGTGGCAAGATGTGCGAGTAGCTCATCCTGCATACTAGCCTGCAAGCTTCCTCTTGCAGTAGCTATGCTCCCAAGGGTAGTTGGCCAACAAATGTTCATAGCCGGATGGTCTACCCAAGGTTCTAGGCTAGGACACACTGCACTTCTATTATCTACCCAGATGCATTACTCTTCTCCTCTTGGATCTAGGTGCATCGGGTATGAAAGTACCTACTGAGAAGCACTTAGAGTATGAGTACTCTGTTTTATCCGAGTAAGTGTTGTCTTTGTTATTGACGGAAAAGATCTTGTATCCAATACTTATAACTCTCTAAATAAATAGTCGCTCATTATTCTAAGTGGTCTTGAATCTTGTAAAGTGTGCAACTCTGTATCCATTGAAGTGTTGTTGGATAAAAAATCTTCATCCGAGTACTATGCTGTTAGTGCATACTGTCAACCGATTGTCAGAGTAATGCATCAATCATCCGGGTACTTCATGATGTGGCCATGTAGACAGAGGTCGTAGCATGGCCAGTACCTGGAAACAAGAAATCCAAAGGATAAGTCTGAACACATTGTGACACATTAGAAATCCTAAAAAGGCATGCAGCCATCGTATCAACCGCATAGGCACATTAAAATGGAAGGGAAACTAAAATGCCGCGCCCGTTGGCGTGATTATCGGGCAGCAACATGGTGAAAACCCTATAAAAAGGGAACCATTCCTATGCATCATCTTCCTCTGCTCCATTTGCTTTCTGCCTAAGCCCCTGAGCCACTATGAGCGCTACCAATCTCGCATCTTGAAACCCTAGATCTGTAAAAAGCTCTGTTTGATGGGTAAGGGCAAGAACTCGAGTGCCACCGCTAAGAAAGTCACCAAGAAGAGGGCGTTGGAGGTGCCGGAGATGGCCGCCGCTACTCAGATCTATCCAGCGTCGGTCATGAAGCCGAAGCATCTCTTGAAGCTCCATGAATATGGCTATCTGCCAGAGCAGGAACTTGGGGAATGGAAGGTGCCTGGAGAGCACCGTATTCCCAATCTAGAGCTGGGTGAGATTGTTCTCTTTGTGCTGTTCATCCAGCATGGGTTAGGGTTTCCTGCAAGTCCTTTTTTGCATGGGTTTTTGCACTATTATGGCATAACCCTGAATCATCTGAACCCTAACTCCATCCCGTATCTTTTGATTTTTGTTCATCTCTATAAAACTTTCCTTGGCATCCCCCCAACTATCACTCTTTTCCGCTACTTTTTCAAACTAAAACCACACCCGGACGCCACAAATCCAAGTGTTTTGGGGGGTGCTGGTATTTAATTTCACGTGGGGAGGAAGAACGAGTATGTCCATTATACCCTGGTAGATTCTATAAAGAACTAGAGGGCCGAGTGGTTTTATGTGGGGAACATGTGCCTCCCTAGAGGTGCATAGCAACACCGCACCAGTACCCAACAACCGCTTGGATAAAGAGACACTGAGTGCAACAGAACTTGAAGGTATTCGTCCTTTCCTCAAGCAAATCCGAGCCATGAAGGACCAAGGCCTTAGTGGAGTCGGAGTGGTTGCCAACTTCATCAGGCGCCGAGTACAACCTCTACAGGAGAGGATACACTATGGGTTCGAGTATACTAGGCTAGAGGACCCTACCTAAGTAACCACTGATGAACTGATGGAGGATGAAGTTCTGGAGAGAATTCAGAACGTGCTTGCGTCGATACAGGTGATACCATACCAGCACCCAGAGCGTGATCATCAAAATCTGCTAGCCGCTATAAGTATATTGACATTGTGATCTATAAATATCTTAATACTATGAAAAGCTGACTCCTGTGTATTGATACAGGAGTTGGTGTGAAATTTCAATGATTTGCCTAGCCGTCCTCCGCGTCCTGACTCTAGAAGAGTTGGCGAAAGCGGAGCGGCATCCAGTGGAGCAAACGGAGGGAGTACCGCCACCGCCGTCCCTATGGACTAGGAAGCTAGGGGTGAATCTGAAGGGAGCCTGGATGTCCTCATAGTCCAAGCAAACCCAAGTGCTAGGCAGGGAGCCACTGATAGGAAACGATTGTTGGAGGCCGATGTAGCCACCGGTAGCGGGCAGTGCCCAAGAGGCCCCATCGAGCCTGTACACTGAGACCAGGTAAAAGATATCTAAACTATCTCCATGTAGTTTGAATTTTACTTTGTGCTAAATCCAATTCATGAACAGCTACTACACATGAGGTTGTGGAGGAACAACAGGAACAGGAGGAGGAAGACACCTCATATTCTGTCAGACAATAAGCATTCTTTCTGAGTAAAATTCTATTATGGATTTTTGACATCAATATACTTGGTGATGTTTATTTCCTCTTGGCAGGATGCCACCACTAGACCTGTTGAGCACCCGATTGCCAACTTAGGGTGATGGGATCATGCTTGGACAGGATGCTAGCACTATGAGTCATCAGGAGGACTCAGTATTGTCCGCATCAGTATCAAGCACGGAGCTGGGTCGATCATTTAGTGGTATATCACTAGGAAAGCCCACTCTAAAGAAGAGATCCAGTGCCCGGTAAGTGTCGAAGTTTCCTTTGTATGTTACTTCGTTCCCAGGACATCACTTGACTGCTACTCGTACTAGGGTACAAAAGGCACTAAGTACCTGAGCGTAGAGTGAAGAGCCCTAGGTTGAAGAGAAGCCACATACTGATGGTGACCGGGTGGAAAAAGGCTAGGCAAGCGGGCCTGTGTCTCCACCAAGGTCCACTGAAATGCCACAGGCGTAGGGTCCGACGTCTGCTAATGGTGAAGCGGAGCAACCTGCGTAGCCAGGTACTGTAGAGGGTGTGGAGGTGCTGCAACCACAGGTAGCGGTGCCTATTCATGATGAAGTGCACTAGCCGTTGGGGCCAAAGCCTGTGGAGGCTACTACTGATGAAGCTATGCGGAGCACAAGGGCTGACCCAAGCACCACTACGTCGAGTGCTCCTGCCCCAGATATGCCAACGACAAGCGCTTAGCTAGCGGAGGAGGATGATGTCATCCTAGTTACTGGATTGGGTACCTAGCTCCAGGCATATATGTAACACCCCAGGTGTTAGTCATGAGTTAAGCAGCGAATTTGGACTTAAGTAGGATATATCAAGCAATGATCATGATCTCTAGTTCATAATCTTGAAAGTGGTGATGGAAGTGCTGAGGTCAAATCTATGAAATTGAGTCCCAACTTAACTAGGATAACACACCTTTGCTTACATATGGACCCTTGTTAAGATTATGCATTAGTAATGTTAAACTTGCTTACTTCATGTAGATTACATCAATATGCATCCATAGTGAACTTTGGAAAAAGTTTCATGAAGTTTGGAATCAAGAAGTCACATGGAATGATGAATTATATCATTGCTTGAATCACTTTATTAAGTGAACGATAACATGTGATGTCAACCAAACCTTGCAACCTTGCTCAAACAACTCCAAATTGGTTCTACAACAAAATTCATGAAGGGTTCATATTGATCAAGTGCCAAGATAATGCCTCAATCGGTCTAAAACTCTAATTTAGGGTTTATCGTGATCCTGCTTTGACCTAGGTAAAACAATAGCTTCTGTACTTGTGCTGAGGTTTGACATTAAAGGAAAATTATTTTTTAGGTGGAGTTCTTCAAACTTTGTGTTTGGACCAAGAGCTAAAACGGCCTCCAACTTGGTTAAACAGTGACCTCAAATTTGAATGCAGTGCTCTTTTAGGCTCTCAGAAATCTTTCAAAGTCCCTGATCAGTAGCAGTGAGTTGACATATTTGCAATATTTTCTCTTGCAAAATTGTATGGTAACTCAATTTAATTCCTTAATATGAGTTGAAGTACTCAATTTAATTCACAGAGCATGTTTCGCTCCGACTGTGCCCTCTCCAGCTAGGCATTCATGTCGATCACCGATTTTAGAGCCTGCATCAGATCACGATCAGCTCCTCGCTTTATCAGCTTAGCTCGAGTGAGTTTTTCACTCGCTCACTCAGTTACCTCTTTGGTTTGATTGTGCTTGGTTCTCAGGGCTTCATTCAACTCCTTCACCTCGCCTTCCAACCGCTGGGTCCTGATCTGCTCTTTTGCAAAGAGGACCAAACACAATCATTATCATGATCACCGACTACTACATGTCAGAAACTATAGGGAAGTCATACAGTTCTCTTACCTTTTAGCTTGGTATCAAAGAGCTTGGCCTTCTCTATCATCTTCAACAAAGAATCAAAGGCGTCATTCTTTCTAGTCTCAGCGGCCGCCTTTTGGCGCTTAGCCACACCAATCTGAGCCCAAAGGATGTAGAGAGTCTCTTCATGTTGTTTTTGCATGGACATCCACTCGGCCTCCTTCTTGGCCTGCTCCTCCTTCAACTTGGTGAGCTCTGCCTGGGCTTCCTAGACACTGACAGAGGCCTTCAGCTCTGTACCCAGAGCATATGACTGTTTTAGGAATGAGAATTTGGAAGATATTTACAACAGGGAATGACAAAATGCATTTACTTACCCTTAATTGGCCGTCAAAGATAGAAGCTTGGTTCAGCAGCCCAGACCATGACCTCATCAACCTAGCGAACCCCGAACTATATTGCGACAGAACTGCCCAATTTATACAAAATCAAGTACGGCCGTCCCCGTTTAACATGTTGACGCGCACATACTTTCACTTATATAAACCCAGTAGTCCGCCGAGTGTCACAAAGGACCTCGGTAAATCCCACATCACAACCAAGACCGTAATAGATTAAGCAAATACACATCACATACACGGAGTTGCAATGGAAATTATGTGTACAATTGAGTTCACAAATAATAATATGTTGCCAAGTTTACAAATATGATAGCTAAAACAACATAGATTTAAAATGGTTACAATAACATAAGTTTTAAATACACTGCTAGCATAAGTAACATCCCCCAACAATAGCCTATAGACGAGAAATAAATATAGAGTCATCGAGCCCACTGGCGGTTAGCCACCATCTTCAGCAGGCCGAGAACTTCACCTACAATATGATGGGATAAACCCTAAGTACTCGAATATACTTAGCTAGACTTACCCGATAGGAGAGAAATAAAAAAACTCTCAAGGATATGCAAGGCTTATTTAGTGGAGCTGGTTGGATAGCATAACTTTACAAAAAGAGCATTACTACCATAAGTCCTTACTTTCAATATTTTAGTCAATATCTTAGCATCAAGTTTAGTGAAGCTTATTGTGGCTAACTATGCACCTATTCTAGAGCAATCACTTGATTAATAAGCATCACAATAGTAACCATATCCGGTTTATCATATAATTATCATAACCATCATGTTCCATCTAGTGTTACTACGAAGAGCAAGTATCAAAAAGTTGTCTTGACCAACTTAGCCTCTCCGATGCTCGAAGCTAAGTAGCCGAATGCTATCACTGATGGTGGAAAATAGATGACATGCTTCTCTTCCCTTAAAAGTCTTTCGCAACAAATCTCGCGATGAGATTCTCGTAAGGGGGGAGGGCAGAGGGCTATAACACCCCAGGTGTTAGTCATGAGTTAAGTAGTGAATTTGGACTTAAGTAGGATATGTCAAGCAATGATCATGATCTCTAGTTCATAATCTTGAAAGTGGTGATGGAAGTGCTGAGGTCAAATCTATGAAATTGAGTCCCAACTTAACTAGGACAACACACCTTTGCTTACATATGGACCCTTGTTAAGATTATGCTTGAGTAATGTTAAACATGCTTACTTCATGTAGATTACATCAACATACATCCATAGTGAACTTTGGAAAAAGTTTCATAAAGTTTGGAATCAAGAAGTCACATGGAATGATGAATTATATCCTTGCTTGAATCGCTTTATTAAGTGAACGATAACATGTGATGTCAACCAAACTTTGCAAATTTGCTCAAACAACTCCAAATTGGTTCTACAACAAAAGTCATGAAGGGTTCATGTTGATCAAGTGCCAAGAAAATGCCTCCATCGGTCTAAAACTCTAATTTAGGGTTTATCGTGATCTTTCTTTGACCTAGGTAAAACAATAGCTTCTGTACCTGTTCTGAGGTTTGACCTTAAAGGAAAGTTATAGTTTAGGTGGAGTTCTTCAAACTTTGTTTTTGGACCAAGAGCTAAAACGGCCTCCAACCTAGTTAAACAGTGACCTCAAATTTGAATGCAGTACTCTTTTAGGCTCTCAGAAATCTTTCAAAGTCCCTAATCAGCAGCAGCGAGTTGACATATTTGCAATATTTTCTCTTGCAAAATTGTATGGTAACTCAATTTAATTCCTTAATATGAGTTGAAGTACCCTTTGTGAAGGAAACAACAAAATAAGTCTCATCACTTTTGCAGCACGTTTGGACCGCCAAATTCAGTTCCCAAAACTGCTAGTTTCACTGAACTTCATGGACTTAACCTGAGTTTCTGAATCATGATTTCAGTTTTCAGGTACCCTCCTTTGGGAATTTATATCTTTGAAACCAAGTTGAACCAGTCCAAGATCCTTTAAGCAAAGTTGTAGTACTCATGTAGCTCTACAACATGGTGCAGTCGATTGAATCAATCATCAACTGGTTTAGGAGATAGAGAGAGGAGAAATCTGAGTTTTAGTCGGGCCATCGATGTTCTTCAGAATGCCATCAAGCGTGGGTGGCCGACCGGCCTCAGGCCGCACTCACCACGTGGCGTCCTCGCTCCCTGCATGCTCACCACCTCGCAGCCATGTTCAAGAAAACGGAGGCCCGAGCACTCGCCCTCTGTCTCTCTTGCTCACTTGCCCTCCCTCTCTCCCTTTGCTGCCTCTTGCCATCTCGCCTACCATGGCAGACAAGCAAAGCTCCATTGCTACCGTGTTCTACTACTTTGCTCCTCTGTGGCACAAGCCAAGAGTGCTACCACCTCCGCCTTTGCCTTCTCCCTTCTCCCGCACCATTTGCTCAACCGCGCCACCGCCTATAGCCTGCTGCCGCTAGAGCTACTCGCACGCCGTCGCCAGTTGCCGTGGCCAGCAAGCCACGGTCCATCTCCTAGTCTTCTGCGACCACCAGCCACTATGCTCAGGCACTAGGATGGATGCACGGCCCATCCTTGCCGCTGGCGCCCACCTCCTACAGCCAGAATCACCTCGACCGGCTGTCTTCTCTGCTCTACGTTCGTGTAAGAGGAAGGAGAAGGGTGTAACTTGAAATAGAAACTCTTTGCAGGGTTCCTGATGCAAGAGCGCCAAAGAGTACTTTTCAGTTATGGGTTTGATCAGTTTTGAGATAAATTTAGGGTTCTAGATGAAAAAGTGTTTTTCCTTTTACTGAGTAGGCGTATATGTCTTTAGAACAAGTTTTACTTACATTTAACAAACTAGTTTTCAGTCATGCACAACATGACAAGGCTAACAAAACTAACACCATTTCTTCACACAAGCAAGGTAACATCACATAGCATATCCTAACAAGGCTATTCAAACAACATAGGTCAAGGCACATCTCTCTAGTTTCTTACAAGGAAGCTAGCAAATCACCTTGATCACAAGTTGCAACAAGTTACTTATTATTAGAACAAAGGTGAGGGGAGCATATTTATGCACAAGCACAATCATGATGCATGACCGTCCTATTTGTCCTCACAAAATTGTCAGCCTAAGGTGGCAATCATGTTCTATTTCGGTGGCATAACACATACTCTCTCAACATATAGCTAGTCATCAGCTACATTCAATCTACGCATTCGTGGTTAGCGTACCTATAGAAGATTCCATTTCATCCCAACCCCACATACATATATATCAAAAGTAAAGTTATCTATGATCTCTATATCAAGCAAGGGCTAAGTCGCTAATTGCTAAATTAGTGAGCTCTCAGAAACTAAACTAAAGAGCCTCACTAACCAAACTACTTGATAAGCCAGGTAGCTCTCAAACTAATTACACTAAAGAGCTTAGCTACAGTAGAATGTAAATACATAAGATTTTTCCTCCACCATTAAACTATATGGTGGTCACTTACCTGCTTATCTTAGTGTAGGGGTATATTGATCCATACATTACCATTTAAGCGAATGGCATCCATATAATAGCACGCCGTATGGATGACGAAATAAAAATTGCAATAAGGTAAATTCCCCCATAGTTAGCATCAGTTTACTTGAAGCCACCTAGTAGTCCTTAATTGAGCTTAACTGGAGGTTATCACTAGCATAGTTTTGCAAATTAGTTTTGACAAATTTGCCTGTAGCTAAAGTTTTAGTCCAAATAGGTTTTTAAAACCAAAACTTTGTTTTTAAAACTATGTACATAACAGTATTATGTTTAATCTTGCTCCGATGCTAGCTGTGATAGAACCGTCTAATTTATACAAGATCAAGTACGGTTGTCCCCGTTAAATACGTTGACGCGCACATACTTTCACTTATATAAACCCGGTAGTCCGCCGAGTGTCACGAAGGACCTCAGTAAATCCACATCACAACCAAGACCATAATAGATTAAGCAAATACACATGACATACACGGAGTTGCAATGAAAATAATGTTCACAATTGAGTTCATAAATAATAATATGTTGCCAAGTTTACAAATATGATAGCTAAAACAACATAGCTTTAAAATGGTTACAATAACATAAGTTTCAAGTACACTGCTAGCATAAGTAACATCCCCCAATAATAGCCTATAGACGAGAAATAAATATAGAGTCGCCGAGCCCACCGGTGGTTAGCCACCATCTTCAGCAGGCCGAGAACTTCACCTACAAGATGATGGGATAAACTCTGAGTACTCGAATGTACTCAGCTAGACTTATCCGACAGGAGAGAAATAAAAAAACTCTCAAGGATATGCAGGGCTTATTTAGTGGAGATGGTTGGATAGCATAACTTTGCAAAAAGAGCATTACTACCATAAGTCCTTACTTTTAATATTTTAGTCAATATCTTAGCATCAAGTTTAGTGAAGCTTATTATGGCTAACTTTGCACCTATTCTAGAGCAACCACTTGATTAATAAGCATCACAATAGTAACCATATCCAGTTTATCATATAATTATCATAACCATCATGTTCCATCTAGTGTTACTATGATGAAGGAAGCTCAGTCAAGTTTCTCACTATCCGAGAGAGACGATGATTCGACTCGATTGCAACCAGCTGGGTAGAAATCCTAACACAAACCCACACTTCCCTCATCGGGGTCGCGTCGGGTCACCTTTGGTACAACTCAGGACTCAACTTCGTGGGTTCGATCAGCGCCGCACCCTCAGGGACTGACCAACTGCCAAGACGTTTAGGCCCAGCCTGCCCTTGGTCTCACATTCGGCTCCCCACACATCCTTACTACCTCTAGTGTGCGCACTCGTATAGAACGAGGCCTGGCTTGAGTTGAGCTACTCGGCTTTGCGGTCGGAACGAGTTATTCGTCCAGCTAAGTGAGAGGCTGTGTTCAAAATGACCGAGGACCAACAACGATGCGGTCCTTAAGCGATAGAGATGGTATAAATATGCACACAAGACCTGCATGTCCTGCTACCTCTCAATCACCAGATCTTGTCCGGTCTCCATTTATTCATCATCACATGGTTATGTTCCACGATAGCAAATATAGCCAACCGTGACCAGGTATTTACCTATGTCTCGTAGGTGATAGGGAATCACCCACTTCTACCGGTCTAAGCTTGGCTAAGCATAGAACATCCTACTCATACTAGTAAGGGTTCATGTATTCATATATAGTGGACAAGGTAGGAAATATGCACCAACGGTTTCATTCAACTCCTATCACCTAATGCAGCATACAGAAGTTATACTTATGTGTATTTGTAAAAAGAGAGGGTAGGAGACTTAGGATGCTTCGGGGCTTACCTGGGATCCGACACAAGTCAGTTAGTTAGCTTGCACCATCTTGGTGGCATATCCGGCCCTAGCACTTGCTTAGCCCTTCTATCTTTGGGATAGTTCCACCAACACACCATCTTTGGGGCTTATCCACCAACACCGTCTTCTGGTTTGACTCCAACATCCTGTGCTTCACGTCCACACATGGTACATCTAGCGTACCTAAATGAGATGCAAGATGCAAGTGCATGAATGCGAAGAATGGTAACATGCGATGCATCATGTAAAAGCATTTAAAACAAGCACAAGGTTACACCACATGACATGAGTACCTAGAGAGCAAGTTATTTACATCAAGTCTAACATAGAGATAGCAAGCACATCAAGCATGGCATGCTAATCAACTCAAGTTCAGTTACATCAAGCATTTATCAATCAAGAACTAACTAAACATGTTTAGCCAAACAAGATTAAGCTAAAGCAATTAACTTAGCACATGCCCAGAATCTAGATAGCAACATAGAAGGCACTTGTTTCAACCATAACTAGAGTTATAGGCATCAAACAAAGGTTATCCTAGACTTTCTAGAAATCTTAGAAAATTGTCTACAACTTTGTTATTTATACCTAGAGATGATTCAAAGGTTAACAGGGTTGAAAAACACTAACAAGTAGATCTGCACAAACTAGGACAAAACACTACCATGAACTTCAGAAATGCATAACTGGAGTTCTAATCATCCAACAAATATGATTCTTAACTTTATGGAAATCTTACTAAGTTATTTATAACTTTCCTATTATAATCTTAAGATGATTCTATAGTTATTAAGGTCAATCAACACCAAGAAAGCATCTCTGTCCAGATTTAGACAGAATCTGCCATTCCAACTCGGACAGCTATAACTTGAGTTCTAAACCACCAAAAATGGTGTTCTTAGACATTTTGGAAATCTTAACAAAAGCAATACAACTCTTCTATTATCGCCAATACATGATTCCAAGTTTAAATAAGCCAAACAATATAATCATTCAGATCTATTCAGAGAACATGCAAAACCTGATAGCGAACTACTAAAGTCTATAACTCCTAAACCATCAGGCCTAAAATTATGAAATTTGATGAAAAGCAATATAAGGAAACTATCTACAACTTTTGTATTCAACATATCTATAGAAAACATCATTTAGGCCATGAAATCATTGCTACACTGCTAACTGCTCTAACAGCCACAATAACAGAGATACAACTATATGCATTTATTATTTATGTTGTTAACAACTAACATTTTGTTCCTATATATATGCAGCTCCTAATCATAACCAAGCAATCACATTACTTAGCACCCAATGTTAGAAGTATTACATGACATAAACACATGCATCTATTAACAAACTTTCATCCTCTACTTATATAATGCAATATATATATATATTATTTTTAGTGCTATACAAGAACAACTAGTTTGGGGCTGAGACTTTTATGAGTGGTAGATGTTATCCAAACATGACTACTGCACAAATTTCACATACTCAGGTTTTATAATTTAATTACTATGAAAAAGACATATCTTAATTATCAATGAACATGTAAGAACAAGATAAATATGAAACTCAATATTTTCTACAAATGCATGGCCATATTATATGTTATTATGCTAGCACAACATCATACAAAGGTATAGGAACAACATTTTCCATTTTTACACCTTCATAAAAATTATAACTTATTTAAAACCATTTATTAAGCACTAAGCAAGTTAAATCAATAACTTAGTCACACATGCACCAATAAATCTGAAATTTTTACCATAGCACACGTATGGGATCAGTATCCTACCATAAAAATTTCACAGCAATTGGAGCACTAAAACTTTAGATATGAATTTATTCCTAGAAAACCCTAATTTACAAAAATAAATAAAAACAGCAGGAACTTTCTACTAACACATATCATATTATGACTCTACTGCATAGATCTACTCATAAGGATTCTGAAAAATCTTCATTTGCTATTTTATAATTTTTCTATGATTTACTATAATTTTTCAAAGTTTTAGCTAATTATATGCATATAAGGAAAAAGAAAAGGAAAAAACACTTTTTCATTTGGAACCCTAAACTTTTCTCAAAACTGATCAAACCCATAACTAAAAAGTACTCTCTCTGGCGCTCCTGCATTAGGAACCCTACAAAGAGTTTCTATTTCAAGTTATACCCTTCTCCTTCCTCTTACACGCACGCAGAGCAGAGGAGACCGCCGGTCGAGCCGATTCCGGCTGTAGGAGGTGTGGGGGGTATAACCCCAGATACCCATGGCAATGGATATGGGCCACACCACTAGGGGAGGTCTAGCCCAAAAGATTGAGGCCTACGGTGCTCGGCTTTGGTCGGCGTGCATCGTAAGGCAATCAAAAGACATCTTGGCGATGAAGGAAGATCTGTTCGGATATGATAGATATTGTGTTCCTTGTAAATACTTACCATATAGCCGAATAGATCTGGGCCTAAACCGACTTGTAACCCTACCCCCTGGACTATATAAGGAGGGTAGGGACCCCCCTCGAATTCATCTCATAATACAATCCACCAAAGACACATAACGTAGGGTATTACATCGATCAGACGGCCTGAATCTATCTAAATCGCCTGTCTCTACGCTTATGTCACCATCCGGCTCCTATTACGCGCACCTCCACCGATTCATCCGGCTCCTATTACCATGGGTGATGAGGACATCACTTCTTCAGAGGCACCAGCTGATCCTCCAACTGTCATGCAAGGTCCAATGACTCGGGCTTGAATGCGACAACTCAATTTAGAGGAGAGCTCGTTCTTAAGTGATCCTTTTCATACTTTTGAGAATAGACTACTACCTAATGATGTTATCTTGCTTAGGAACATTGGAGAGGGTCATGAGAGACTTAGAGGATGTGGTGGACATGAGGATGACCAGCAAGGACGTCCAACAGAAACCAGAGGCCCGATCCAACATGATTTCGAGTCTGCCTCGGCCTCCAGGACCAGTCTGCCTTAAACTAGTCACCCAGGACGCATCCGGACTCTGTTTTCGACGATCCACATATGGATGGAAAGCTAATTTGATAAGGAAGCCAATACAAGTGGTCTCACATCAAAAGCTATTCAGAATCAATAGGAATCATGGTCACAAGTCAGCATCCAGAATCTGCCAGGGTGCTGCGACATCGTCTTTTGATCTGTTGGACTATGTATCGTGTTTGGGCCCATTAGGGGCACGTCTAGGGGTCTTGCATGACCCTAGAGTCTTCATAAACAGCCGCCGCCCCTCCATTAGGGTTTGGGTTTTTCTTAGATTATTCTATCAAGAATAGTTTCGCCGTTCATCGATTTGTGAGACCCCAACTTTGAGAGATTAATCATTCATTTGCAATTTGGTTGTGTCCTTTCTTGTTCTTGCTTGTGTTCTTCGTTGCGCAGGTAGGGATTATCCTTCTTGGCGAGGTCAACCTAGTTCGTGACTCGGTTGATAACTAGAGGAGCTGTGGTGCTAAGATTGCAGGGTTCGATCTTTCGATCTGAAGGCGGATCGGTGTGTCATTCTCCACCACAACGATAGTTACCACCACCTGACAGAAGATTGGGATCCCTATCTCCATTAAGTGGTAATCAAGGCTAAGGTATACCATCAGGTTCACATTTATTCTCCAGTTTGAGTGTTTCGCATTTGTCCCATAGTTCAGTGCTATATTTTTGTTCCTGTCCTAGAACCTTGTGCGCCATAGCCTTTGCATATTTCAGTTTCAGAGTCCGTCGTCTTGAGTTTGTGTCCTAGTCGAGGTCTTGTTGCTGGTTAGGTTGTGTTAGAGTCTAGTTCGTGTGTTTTCCCCCATCGTTTCCATCAAATCTTTGCTGTTGTGACCAGTTTTGTGCATATTGTTTCCATTTTGTCCTCTAATTTAGAGTCAATTCTTAAAACTGGTCTAGTTTTCGCATACGAACATGGATTTCGATGTTCCATATATCAAAATCGATCAGAAAAAAAATTGATCGATTTTGAGCTTTGTCGGGGTTCGAAAATTTTAAATTGGTCAAAAAGTGGTCACAAGATCCTCTTTTCGTGGTCACAAGGTTTTTGTCAATTTTGAGCAAGTTTTCTAAAAATTCCACAGGTCACGTTTTAAATTTGTTTAAGCTCATATTTTTTGTGGTTACTTATTTTGTGCTCCTAAGTAAAGAAAAAATATCGAAAAAATAAAATAAAAAATTGAAAATTCCCAAAAAAACAACGACAACCCAAAAAATAGAAAAAAAGAGAGGAGCAAAAGAGGAACAATATCTAAAGGAGCACATAGAGAAGACCAAAGTGAGCTGTGTTAGCGTGTGCTGTCTGGTTCCTTGTTTGTGTTGTTGTTTCTATCCACCATACTTATTTTTCACACACCTGTCACCTTGCTATCCACCATACTTTTGTCACACACCTGGTACTTGGAACATTTTAGACCAGCAACGAGAACAAGTACTTTGGACTATAATTCAGCATTACTTTCTGTTACTAACTTGTGTGCCAGATATACATATTACTCTTTGTTTGCCTTTCAAGCTCCACAAATTCTTCAGATCAGTACAGAAAAAGGGCTTTGCAATCTCGGTACCACTGCCTCACAGGTATCACGAACCAGTCGCCGGTTGTACCGCCCACTGCTTGCGTTGGTAAGAACTTTGTAAGAGCTTGGTAAGATGCTTCCACTTGCTGTGAAAAGTGACACCACTGCAACCACATAGTCATTTGGTAGGGATAACTTTCACCGTTTGTTCCTGTTTTTGTGTTTACAATGGCATGAGGTGAACAGACTGGAGATAACAATCCTAAGGGTTTCAACGAGTGTGTCAGTCAAGAGCAACTACAAGCTGTTGTAGAGGATGCCCAAAAAAGGATGAATAAGGCCGTTAGGAAGGCCGTCACTGACGCACTCATTGAACTCAACATTGGCAACAGCATGGAGAGATTGGACAAAAGAATTTCTACGCTAACCGACAAGGTTACTGAGTTGGAAACATTGGTGGCGGTCAACAACAATGACGTCTCCGGCAGCAACACCAATGGTCTCTTGCCAGAAGACACGGTGCATGATGCAGCTGGAAACATAGATCGAGCAGCCTTTCGACAAGCAAGATTACGACAACGTCTTCGCCGCAACACGACAGGTATGGGTGGTGTCCACCACCATCAAGGTAATAATCACCATGTACCCGATGATCCTTATGCTAAGATTAAGTTCACAATACCATCTTTTTCGAGTCATTACGATGATGAGGGATATCTTGATTGGGAGATGACAGTAGAACAAAAGTTTAGTGCCCACCTTGTGCCTGTGCATCATAGAGTTCGTCAAGCTACTAGTGAGTTTAAGGATTTTACCATTATTTGGTGGAATGGGCTAGCTGCACAGGATGCTTTACCTGGTATGTGAGAAGAACTTAAGGTAGCTATGCGTGATCGCTTTGTTCCTCCTTATCATAGAGACTTACGTAAGAAATTGATGCGTTTAGAACAAGAAGATAAATCTGTATAGGATTACTATGGTGAGCTCCAAAAGGGGTTGATGCGCTGTAGTGTTGTGGAGGGAAACGAAGATGCCATTTGTCGTTTTTATTCGGGTTTGAGGCGTGAGATTCAAGACATTGTTGATTATAAAGAATTTAACACTGTTAACCAGTTGTTTCAGTTTGCTATGCTTGTAGAAAAGGAATTGCAGGGGCGTGAACAGCAGAGCAAGAGAAAGGTCAGCACCACCACATACACGCCACGCTCAGCACTATCTTTGGGGCTGACCAAGCCAACCACTTTTTGAGCGCCTCCACCAGCGAGCAAGCGAGCAACAGCCTCTGGAGTTTCCGCTACACCTAAGGCACCTCCCACACGACCTTCAGATTCAGGTAAAAATTCTTTGCAGGTGCCTACCAAGAGTTCCTCATCCGTTGCATCGACGGGACACACTTCGGGCATTCAGTGCCACCGTTGCCATGGCATTGGCCATGTGTAGAAGGACTGCCCAAGTCAGCGGGCATACATTGCTACAAAAGATGGTTACATCAGCACCTCTGACATTGAGGATGAAGAAGACCAAGATGCAGATGAGGAGAATGGCGAAGTCCTTGGTGACGAGGCCACAGTGGCCTATAGGAGCATCATTGTACAGCGGGTGCTCAGCTCACAATCCTAGCAACCTGAGAAGCTACAGCGCCATAACTTGTTCCATATTTTCTTCATCATCAGCGAACGTCGCGCACGTGTCATTATTAATGGAGGTAGCTGCAACAATTTGGTGAGTTCTGATTTAGTCAAGAAGCTTGGCTTGACCACACACCTACACCCACACCCACGTCCATACCATATTCAGTGGTTAAATGAATCTGGTAAAGCAAAGGTAACACAAACTTGCAGAGTTTCATTTTCCATTGGTTCTTATGCTAATTCTGTTGATTGTGATGTGGTACCTATGCAAGCTTGTTCACTCTTATTGGGTCGTCCTTGGGAATATGATAATGATGCTACACACCATGGTAGAAGTAATAAATGCATTTTTGTGCATAAAGGAAAGAAAATTACTTTGGTACCTTTGACCTCTGCTCAAATTGTATAAGCTGATAGAGAACGCGCTGCTAGTTTGAATGATGTCCAATCTGAAAATCAGCAAGTTGCTAATTCTATTTTCCCACCTAAAAAGGATAAGTCTACATCTATTTCTAAGGCTGAGGGGATTAAATTGAAGGGTGGTGTTATGCTTGCAACAAAATGTGACTTTGCTGAAATTTCTGAAGATGATATTTGCTATGCTTTGGTATGCAAACGAGCTATGTTTTCGCTTGATGATATTATTAGCTCAGTGCCTCCTACTATCACTAACCTTTTGTAGGAGTATGAGGACATTTTTCTAGCTAAGATACCCCTGGGGTTGCCACCTATGAGAGGGATAGAGCATCAAATCGATTGGATCCTGGGAGCAACCTTGCCCAACCGTGCTGCCTATCGAACCAATCTCGAGGAGACTAAGGAAATTCAGCGGCAAGTCCAAGATCTTTTGGACCATGGGTATGTACATGAAAGCCTTAGTCCTTGTGACGTTCCTGTACTTTTGGTTCCTAAGAAAGATGGAACTTGCCATATGTGTGTTGATTGTAGAGCCATCAATAATATTACTATTCGGTATCATCATCCTATTCCTAGGCTAGACGACATGCTAGATGAGTTGTGTGGTTCTATAATTTTCACTAAGATTGATTTACGAAGTGGCAACCACCAAATTAGAATGAAACTTGGAGATGAATGGAAAACTACGTTTAAAACCAAATTCGGGCTGTATGAGTGGTTAGTAATGCCTTTTGGTTTGACAAATGCACCTAGCACTTTCATGCGCTTAATGAATGAGGTTTTAAGAGCTTTTATTGGACATTTTGTGGTAGTTTACTTTGATGATATATTGATTTACAACAAGTCTTTTGATGAACATATGGATCACTTACGTGCTATTTTTAATGCTTTACGTGATGCACGTCTATTTGGTAACCTTGAGAAGTGCATCTTTTGCATAGATCGAGTTTCTTTTCTTGGCTATGTTGTAACTCCACAGGGAATTGAGGTGGACGAGATGAAAATTGAAGCCATAAAGAGCTGGCTGGTTCCCCAAACTGTCACACAGGTGAGGAGTTTTCTTGGTCTTGCAGGATTCTACCGCCGCTTCGTCAAAGATTTCAGCACCATTGCTGCCCCATTGCTTGAGTTGATGAAGAAAGGGATGGTGTTTCATTGGGGAGAGGCACAATGTGGCAGAACCTCCTAAATTATAGGGTCCACATGCACATGTCACTGTCCAACGACCTCTGACAACTATGCATATGTTCCTGGTAACTTAAGAAGACTGTCGGGTGTCCTCAGGGAACCCCGAATCATCCACGATTTCCGAGCAGGATCACATTACAGAGTCATTGCAGTATTACAACATTTATTCAAATATCTACACCAGAGTAAAACAGTGGAAGTCTTACAATAATATAGTTTACAAAACAATAGTTTCAAACCTTACAACTAAGTTTGATAATTATTACAAAACGTAGTAGTGGAGTTGCATTATAACATAATACAAACACACAAATGGATTGCCCTGCCCAAGGGCCACGCATTTACTTATCGTCATCGCATTGAACAACAGTCATGCAGCACGGTCCAAAGCAGACCTGCTCATGAGCCTCACCTGCAATAAGGGTCAACGAACCCTGAGTACAAAAGTACTCAACAAGACTTAACCGAAATAAGAATTGATAGAACGCAGGAATGCAGGCTCAGGGATTCAAGGTATGGCTTTAGCAATAATCAAAGTTCTTTTGCGTAAAAGCTCTTTAACAAAATTCTTTACTTCAACATATAAAACTTCAAAAGAACCACATATGAATCTGCCATGATCCGTAATGAGATCATGAACTTCATATCAAACTCTTTCTCAAAACCAGTTCAAATTTTAGTTATTAACTATGATGATGAACAGTGAGTTGAGTCTCCATAACCGAGGAGCAACGACGATTTGAATAGATTTAACCCAGCTAGGAATTCCAGACCACACGACATATGCAGGTCCCCAACTTACATATATCAACCAACCCTCGGATCCTCTAAAATAAGAACGGGTCCGCGCCACCCGAGAATATAGTACTCCACCAATCCAGCCCATTGCCACATGGGTACACGCTATTCCCACCGTCTCTCCACTCCCAGTGCACGAGTAGCCATTCTCGTAATAGAATAGCCAAGTTAAGGCTTACCGGAGTATGCGGTTAGTACTACAAAGTCTCACCTCATGCAATTCAACAACGGACGCACCTTAATCGACACAGGCAGAAAGAACCCGCTCACAAGACCTCCATGTCTTGTGGCTCTCACACACCGAGTCCGCCCGGTCTAGATTTATTACTTCACATGTCCATATCTCATGATAACATAAGTAACCAAGCGTAACCAAAGATCCATTTAAAATTCACAGGTGATAGGTAATTACCCGACTTTCATCGTTCTAAGCATAACTAAGCATAACTAGGCATATACGAATTAAAACTGGTAACAAGGTAGATATGGAAAAATAAGGTTGGTAATGCACCAATTAGGTTTTCACTTAACTCCTAATAACTTAATGCAGTAAAGAAAAGCAAAAGCGAAATCAATTTGTAAAACACAAGGTAGGTTTAAATGCATCCGGGGCTTGCCTTCGTTGACGGAAAAGTTAGGTTCCGGAGTCGTTCCACAATTATCAAACCCGACATCAACAGGCCGATTAACTTCTTCCACAACTTGATTAAGTACCACGTGCTCACCTTCGTTCATTACACGTAGTAACAATGCCATGTTTAACATGATGCGAGATATAAAACATGATGCTCGATGATGGATGCAAAATAACAACTTGAATACAACTTTCCTTCGCGGTACAGTTATAAGTCAAACTAACTAAACTTTTTTCGTAACACTTAATTCCATTGCCAAGGATCATTATTAACTAATGACCCAAGGTCATCACTCAATCCAAAATTCAATCAAAACCTAAATGATTAAAGGTTACTATTTGCTTTTATGAATCAATTATTTAATTAAAAATTATGAAATAAATCAACTTGTTCCAATTGAGCTAGAATTTTTTTAAAGGTTCATCACATGATAACTAAGTGGCAAAACAAGTTTCATAATTTTTGGATAATTATTTAAGCATAGAAAAATCATGGAAACTCATTTATTATTTAATTGGGCAATTTTTTAATCATGGAGGTCACACAAAAATTTTCATAATTTTTGGAGCTCTAAATAATTCTACACAAAAATAACAAATCACATCACTATTCATTCAAATTTGCAAAATAGAAAAATCCATTTTGAAATACTGAGTCACCGACAGGGTGACCCCACCTGTCATCCCCGTCCTCCCGCGTCCAACAGCGACGACCGCGATTTGACCGTCGGTAACTCACCGCCGGTGAGGTCCCTGGCCAAGGCGAAGGTACCAACACGTTCCCCACAACCCAACGCAACAATTGGAGGCACTAGCTTGAGCAATTACAGCGAGGTTCGAGCTTGACGCCGGCCATGGCGGCCACGACAGCGTGGCTGCCCTACGCCAGCAAAACAAGACCGGTAGCGGTTAAACACAAAGCACGGGAAGACTCAGGAGCTCACCCACAACACTTCTGAGCAATTGGCTGAACCGGAGGAGCAACGGAGAGGCCCGTCGTTGGTCACAGCAATCACGGCGGCGTGAACCACATCGGTGACGGTGTTCCGGTGGCTGCGGTGGAGGAAATGATCAGACAACAAGGCACAAAGCATCATGGCAATTTGGTGAAGCTAACGGTATGCTCAGCAAGAGCAGGGATAGACCGTGGAGCGCCGGCCACGGCGACGCGCACACGACGGTGAGGTTGCCGGCCGCTGGGAAGAAAGGCACGCACAGCGGGTTCCCGGTGGAGTCAAGCTTCAAGGGTTGCTCTACTGGGTGCGCAAGGAACAGGCGAAGCTGTGGCAAGCTATGCTACGACTGGAAATGCACCACGGCGACGGCAAAAGCTCAACGGAGCTATGGCGGTGGCGACAGGAAAAGCAGAGGGAGAAAGAGAAGAAGAACAGCAGCGACGCAGACGTTATAGCGCGGCCAGGAAGCAAAGAGAAGCCATGAAGGAGCCTTCCCCGCGCCAGCGCGAAGCTAAGGACGGCCACGTGCGCGCCTGGAACCGAGAAGAAGGCCGCGGGCGATGTGGTGGCTTCGGTGGCTACTGTTCACCAAAATTACCAAATTGTCAGTCGATTTAAAACCCAAATTACTCCCAAATTTATGTAACAACTCAAAAATCTCCAAAAATAAAAGTTGTTCAAAATTCAAATTTCTACAACTTTTCTTTTATAACCACCCACTAATTCGGTCTACATTTTGAAATGCAAATTTGAATTAAAAAATGGAACATTTAAAGAATTACGCCTTTTCAAATTACTTCAAATTTTTCTAAACAACTTTGAAAACTCCAAAAACCAACTTTGTACAACTCAACAAGATCTACACTTTTGCTTTAAGGCTCAACCCAAAAAGTGCTCAGATTTTGAAATGGGTTTTCCAGGGCAATACTTAAATGATGAAATTTAGGGTTTTCGAAAATTCAAACCCAAACAAAATTTTGAACTTGATTCAAACCATACAAGGCAACACTTATAACATAAATGTAAACTTGTTTTAGTGCATGCATATCAAAGTTTTCACCAAGGCCAAATGCTTTGCAATGCATATGATGACATGTCATGTTTTAGGTTTTAAAACACCAGGGGTGTTACAATCCTTCCCCCTAAAAGAAATCTTGTCCCGAGATTCAAAGTCATAGGATAAGTAATGGAAAAGGAAATGTGTTAATCCAAAAACATCCACAACTTGTCCATACAATAGCTGAGGTTCCTTTACAAACATGGTTCGCAACAACAGAGCAAACTAACATTATTCTATATTGACGCAAGAAACTCTAGAAATTTTTCTAACAAGTAATCTTCGGATTCCCAAGTAGCTTCTTCTTCTGAATGTTGATTCTATTGTATCTTGTAGAACTTGATTGTCCTCCTTCGAGTAACACGATCTTTTTGATCCAAAACTCGGATAGGATATTCGGAATAAGTCAAATCCGGTTCAAGTTCCACTCCTTCAACCTCAACATTCTGCTCAGGCACTCAGAGACACTTCTTCAATTGAGAAACATGGAACACATCATGTACAGCTGATAGATGTTCTGGTAATTTCAAGCAATATGCCACTTTTCCATACCTCTCTAAAATTTGAAATTGTCCAATATATCGAGGTGCCAACTTGTCTTTAACACCAAAACGGGTAACTCCCTTCATTGGTGATACCTTCAGATATACAAAATCTCCCTTGTTAAACACCAATGGTCTACGTCGTTTATCCGCATAACTCTTTTGTCGGGACTGAGCTATCTTCAAATTACTTTGTATTTGCCTAACCTTGTCTTCTGTTTCTTTCACAAGGTCAACTCCAAAGAACCTTCTTTCTCCGAGCTCAGACCAACTCAACGATGTTCTGCATCTACGACCATAGAGTGCTTCAAATGGAGCCATTCTAATGCTTTCCTGATAACTATTGTTGTATGAGAACTCGGCCAAAGGTAAGCACTCATCCCACTTATTGGAATAGTTAAGGACACAACACCTTAACATATCTTCAAGCACCTGATTGACTCTTTCAGTCTGACCATCAGTCTGCGGATGATAAGCTGTACTATATAGTAGTTTGGTACCCAATGAAGAATGCAATTATTTCCAAAAGCAGGAGACAAACTGTGTACCCCTATCGGACACAATGGTCTTTGGTACTCCATGGAGGCTCATGATTCTTGATAAATATATATTGGCATATTGGATAGTGGGGTATATACTCTTGACTGGAAGAAAATGTGCTGACTTGGTTAGTCGATCTACAATCACCCATATTGAGTCAAATCCCTTTGATGTCTTGGGTAGACCAACAATAAAGTCCATACTAATATCCTCCCACTTCCAAGCTGGAATAGGTAATGGTTGTAACTCTCCAGCGGACCTCAAATGTATAGCTTTCATCTTTTGACAAGTATCACACTTGGCTATATATCTAGCAATCTCTATCTTTATTTTAGTCCACCAAAATCTTTGTTTCAAGTCATGGTACATCTTGTTGCTTCCTAGATGGATAGATAACCTAGTAGCATGTGCCTCTTCAAGAATTGACTGTCACAACTCAGGAACTTTTGGTACCACCAGGCGATCCTTGAACCATAACACACCTTCTTCATCTATGCTGAAGCATTCCGCTTTTCCATTCCTGACTCTTTCCTTGATATGGGCTATACCTTTGTTTTCTTTCTGAGCAGCAATAATCTGGTCTTAAATAGTGGCTTCAACAATAATGTTGGTCAAACTATCTTATTGAATTACCTCTACATTCAACTTCTCCATCTCTTGACATAAAGTCAAACCCATTGTTCTCATTGCCAGACAATTGCAATAACTTTTGCGACTAAGGGCATCTGCAACCACATTTGCTTTACCCGGGTGATAATGTACCTCTAAGTCATAATCTTTAATCGGTTCTAACCATCTTCTTTGTCGCATATTCAATTTTGACTGAGTAAAAATATACTTTAAACTCTTGTGGTCTGTATAAATATGGCACGTATTACCAAGCAGGTAATGCCGCCAAATCTTCAGAGCATGGACCATAGCTGCTAACTTCAGATCATGAGTCGGATAGTGTTCTTCATGTTGCTTTAGTTGTCTAGAAGCATAGGCAATGACTCGGCCTTCTTGCATCAATACACATCCAATACCAATACCTGAAGCATCACAATAAACATCAAATGACTTCTCGATACCAGGTTTGGCTAATACTGGTGCAATGGTTAACAGTCTCTTCAAAGTCTGGAAAGCTTCTTCACAATCAGGTGACCAGATAAACTTGGCTTGGTTCTTCAACAACCCAGTGATAGACTTGGACACTCTAGAGAAATCTGGGATAAAACAATGGTAATATCCCGCCATTCCTAGAAACTCCGAACCTGATGAACTGTGGTTGGCGGTTTCCAATCAAGCACATCCTTAACTTTGCTTGGATCAACTGCAACTCCTTTAGCTGACAAAATATGTCCAAAAAATTGTACTTCCTTAAGCCAAAAGTCACACTTACTGAACTTGGCATAAAGCTGATGTTCTCTCAAGCGTGACAGAACAATTCTGAGATGTTCCGCATGTTCTTCCTTATTCTTGGAATATACTAGGATGTCATCAATAAACACCACTACAAACTTGTCTAGCTCAGGCATGAATACTGAATTCATCAGATACATGAAATGAGCTAGAGCATTTGTCAAACCAAAAGACATTACCAAGTATTCATATACTCCATATCTTGTGGTAAATGGTGTTTTGGGAATATCTTCAGGCTTAATCTTGATTTGGTGATAGCCAGACCTCAAATCAATCTTGGAGAAAATTTTGGCTCCCACCAGTTGATCAAAAAGCAAATCTATTGGAGGTAAGAGATACTTATTCTTAATAGTCACTTCATTCAATGGATGATAGTCAACACATAACCTCAGGGTCTCATCTTTCTTTTTCACAAAAATTGTCGGACATCCCCAAGGTGATGAACTAGGTTGGATAAACCCCTTATCAATCAACTCTTGCAACTGAGTCTTCAACTCCGCTAATTCCTTGGGTGGCATCCTATAAGCTCTCCGAGAAATCGGAGCTATTCCAGGTTTCAACTCTATGTTAAACTGGACATCCCTATCAGGTGGTAGACCGGGTAAATCTTCAGGAAAGTCACACACTACCGGGATATATCTAATCTCTTTGACGGTAGTTGCACAAACTTTGCCCACTGATCTTCTTAAGGTTGGAAGTTGGATAAGAAGTTAAGTACTATCTGGCAAACTCACCCTTATAGTCCTATTCAAAGCATCTATAACAGCCTTATGCTGATACATCCAATTCATTCCCAAAATTACATCTATATTCTAATCCATTAGGATAATCATGGTAGTGGGAAAAATATGCCCACCCAGGTTTATGGGTACCTGGTATACCATTTCCTTAGTACACAGACATCCCCCGGGCGACTGTATAAAGAAATTTTCCTTTGTTGCTCCAATTGAAATTTCATACTTCACGACAAATGTTCTATTGATGAATGAATGAGATGCACCCGAATCAAAAAGCATAACTGCAGGATGATTGGCGACAGGAAACATACCCATCATCATTGGCTCCCCTTAAGGAATCTCCCCGGCTTGAATATAGAAAACCCTTCCTATCTTCCTTTCATCTTTGCCCTTCTGAGCATTCTGATTGTTGTTCTTATTCTATGCTTGACCCTATTGTTGATTGGCAGGGGCCTTCTAATAATTTGGATTAGATTGCCTTGGATATGGACATTCCCTCGAGAAATGACCAGACTTGCCATAATTGAAACAGGGATACTTGTGACCCTAGGGTGTTGGAGCTAACACCAGAAGTATTAGTCTGTTGTGGATTCTGATAAGTTGTAGCAGGACGGACATTTGATTGTTGCCCGGCTTGAAACTACGGCGGATGATAAGGAGGATGATAATGGTTTACTCAATGATAAATCACCCTCTGCCTCTTTTGATTCCCACCAAAAGATCCAGACGGCACACTCTTTTTCTTCTTGATCTCCTTATGTTGCCGATACTTTTCCTCTGACGCAATTACAATATTCACTGTCTCATGATAAGTGACATTGGTACAAGTAGTCATCATTGTCTGCAGCTTGGTATTCAGACCTCTCATAAACCACCTCTTCTTCTTGATATCTGTATTGACATGTTTAGATGCATACTGTGATAGGTGATTGAATCTTCCCACATACTGCATCACTGTTTGATCCCCTTGCTTCAAAGCAAGGAACTCATCTAGCTTCATGGCCATCACTCCTTCTAGAATATAATGGGCTCAGAAGGTAGTACAGAACTCATCCCAAGTTATTGGAATGCTAGCGGGTTGCATAGCCACTAAGTTTGCCCACCAAGCACCTACTGCTCCTCGAAGTTGATGGGCGGTAAACACTGGTTTCTGAATCTCCGTGCAGGGAATAAGATCAAATTTCTGCTCCATAGTCCGAAGCCAATCATTAGCCTCTAGTGGTTCATCTGCCTTGGTGAACACCGGTGGTCTTGTATCTGTAAAATCTACATGCGTAGCGTCCTGCCTGTTATGATTGCGACCACGGTTTCCTTGCACCATATTCTGATTACTCTGAGCTATCTCTCGA
Source organism: Miscanthus lutarioriparius (assembly GCA_904845875.1). Lineage (NCBI taxonomy): Eukaryota > Viridiplantae > Streptophyta > Magnoliopsida > Poales > Poaceae > Miscanthus > Miscanthus lutarioriparius. Next base: position 54,648,632 of record CAJGYO010000013.1, read on the forward strand.
AGCAATCGAGCATTTTCCACAGTCACATTGACTAGGGCGGCGATAGCATCAGCTAGATTCGGTGGAACTGGTGGCGAATCAGGAATGCCGTCCTCGTCTTATGAAGTACCAGGAATATGCGAACCCCGCGTATGACACATCTATTCATCACAAACCAAACTTTACTCACAAGTCTTTATTGAATTGCAATAAGAGCTTACTCCAAAACACATTACATAGGGTTTACTAATTTATACATAAGACCACATCTAAACAAGACTACTTAACTTTAACTAGAACTAACTATTATACAACTCTACTCTTCTCCTTGATCACCTCCAACTTCGGGCTCGGTATCCATTCCGGAAATATTTCCGCCCTCATTATCACTTTCATCGATCATTACGAATTCTTCCGGATCTTCTTCTTCTTCCTCTTCTGATTCACTATCATCAGCAAGGATGACACCTGGGTCCATTGCATCAGCTTGAAGTTCATGATTTGGATCCAGGAGATTGCTTAGCCTATGAACTTCTTCATGCAGATAAGTATTATGTTCTTCTAAATCTTCTACATAGAATTCTAGCTCATGAGTTCTAGCTCTAGCTACATTTTCTCTATGCCAAGCTTCATTTCTTTCGTCCACCATATGAACTAACATACGTTCGCAGTTCCTATGAGCGGTGGTGAGACGCCTCAATTGATCCTGTAATTCTCCTACCTGGATGGCATCCAAGGCCCTATCTCTAGTAGCTTATGCTAACTCTGCAGAAATCCTCTATATCTCTGCCTGGGGATCAGGCCTAGAGCTGCTACTGCTGGCACCGTCATTCCTAGGGGCAAGCTGGTGGCGAGGAACTCCTTTGGGTCCAACAGACTTATGGGGTGTCATCTTGGTACGAGCCATACTGTAGGAAGCAAGATTAATCCAAGTAAGCCAATCTGACAACAGTCTCAAGAGCAGCAAGGGTGGACTACACAACTCAACCCAGACTCACTACCCAACCCAGACTCAGAGGTGAAGGAAGTAACAAGTGAATTAATCATGATGCATGAATCGTTCTTATGAACAAAACCATCAAAGCTCCTAAAGTACATAAACAACAGTTGTTATTAAATAGGGCATAATAATATTACTACTCCACCACACAAAGCCTTTTTAATCAAATAAGGAATGGTGAGAAAGAAATTAGATAAGTCAGAAGCAATTTGGACCAAATTAACAAGTTATACTTATATGTCTCAAATCATTTTGAAGTTTTTGTAAAACAATACAACAAAGACTTTGTAACGATCGCTTTGATACCATTCTATGGCAGAACCACCTAAATTATAGGACCCACATGCACCTGTCACTGTCCGACGACCTTTGATAACTATGCATATGTTCCTGGTAACTTAAGAAGACTATCGGGTGTCCTCGGGGAACCCCGAATCATCCATGATTTCCGAGCAGGATCACACTACAGAGTCATTGCAGTATTACAATATTTATTCAAATATCTACATCAGAGTAAAACAGCGGAAGTCTTACAATAACATAGTTTACAAAACAATAGTTTCAAACCTTACAACTAAGTTTGATAATTATTACAAAACGTATTAGTGGAGTTGCATTATAACATAATACAAACACAAAAATGGATTGCCCTGCCCAAGGGCCACACATTTACTTATCGTCATCGCATTGAACAACAGTCATGCAGCACGGTCCAAAGCAGACCTGCTCATGAGCCTCACCTGCAACAAGGGTCAACGAACCCTGAGTACAAAAGTACTCAATAAGACTTAACCGAAATAAGAATTGATAGAACGCAGGAATGCAGGCTCAGGGATTCAAGGTATGGCTTTAGCAATAATCAAAGTTCTTTTGCGTAAAAGCTCTTTAACAAAATTCTTTACTTCAACATATAAAACTTCATAAGAACCACATATGAATCTGCCATGATCCGTAATGAGATCATGAACTTCATATCAAACTCTTTCTCAAAACCAGTTCAAATTTTAGTTATTAACTACGATGATGAACAGTGTGTTGAGTCTCCATAACCGAGGAGCAACGACGATTCGAACCGATTAAACCCAGCTGGGAATTCCAGACCACACGACATATGCAGGTCCCCGACTTACATATATCAACCTACCCTCGGATCCTCTAAAACAAGAACGGGTCCACGCCACCCGAGAATACAGTACTCCACCAATCCAGCCCATTGCCACATGGGTACACGCTATTCCCGCCATCTCTCCACTCCCAGTGCGCGAGTAGCCATTCTCGTAATAGAATAGCCAAGTTAGGGCTTACCGGAGTATGTACTACAAAGTCTCACCTCATGCAATTCAACAACGGATGGACCTTAATCGACACAGGCGGAAAGAACCCGCTCACAAGACCTCCATGTCTTGCGGCTCTCACACACCGAGTCCGCCCGATCTAGATTTATTACTTCACATGTCCATATCTCATGATAACATAAGTAACCAAGCGTAACCAAAGATCCATTTAAAATTTGCAGGTGACAGGTAATTACTCGACTTTCATCGTTCTAAGCATAGCTAAGCATAACTAGGCATATACGAATTAAAACTGGTAACAAGGTAGATATGGAAAAACAAGGTTGGTAATGCACGAATTAGGTTTTCACTTAACTCCTAATCACTTAATGCAGTAAAGAAAAGCAAAAGCGAAATCAATTTGTAAAACACAAGGTAGGTTTAAATGCATCCGGGGCTTGCCTTCGTTGACGGAAAAGTTAGGTTCCGGAGTCGTTCCACAATTATCAAACCCGACATCAACAGGCCGATTAACTTCTTCCACAACTTGATTAAGTACCACGTGCTCACCTTCGTTCATTACACGTAGTAACAATGCTATGTTTAACATGATGCGAGATATAAAACATGATGCTCGATGATGGATGCAAAATAACAACTTGAATACAACTTTCCTTCGCGGTACAGTTATAAGTCAAACTAACTAAACTTTTTTCGTAACACTTAATTCCATTGCCAAGGATCATTATTAACTAATGACCCAAGGTCATCACTCAATCCAAAATTCAATCAAAACCTAAATGATTAAAGGTTACTATTTGCTTTTATGAATTAATTATTTAATTAAAAAATATGAAATAAATCAACTTGTTCCAATTGAGCTAAATTTTTTTTGTAAAGGTTCATCACAAGATAACTAAGTGGTAAAACAATTTTCATAATTTTTGGATAATTATTGAAGCCTAGAAAAATCATGAAAACTCATTTATTAATTAATTAAGCAATTTTTATCACATTCAAAAATTACTGAAAAACAACATTTAATATTTTTCCTAAATAATATACATCACAGAGAGGTCACACAAAACTTTTCACAATTTTTGGAGCTCTAAATAATTCTACACAAAAATAATAAATCACATCACTATTCATTCAAATTTGCAAAATAGAAAAATCCATTTTGAAATACTGAGTCACCGACAGGGTGACCCCACCTGTCATCCCCGTCCTCCCGCGTCCAACAGCGACGACCGCGATTTGACCGTCGGTAACTCACCGCCGGTGAGGTCCCTAGCCAAGGCGAAGGTACCAACACGTTCCCCACAACCCAACGCAACAATTGGAGGCACTAGCTTGAGCAATTACAGCGAGGTTCGAGCTTGACGCCGGCCATGGCGGCCACGACAGCGTGGCTGCCCTACGCCGGCAAAACAAGACCGGTAGCGGTTAAACACAAAGCACGGGAAGACTCAGGAGCTCACCCACAACACTTCTGAGCAATTGGCTGAACCGGAGGAGCAACGGAGAGGCCCGTCATTGGTCACAGCAATCACGGCGGCGTGAACCACGTCGGTGACGGTGTTCCGGTGGCTGCGGTGGAGGAAATGATCAGACAACAAGGCACAAAGCATCATGGCAATATGGCGAAGCTAACGGTATGCTCAGCAAGAGCAGGGATAGACCGTGGAGCGCCGGCCACGGCGACGCGCACACGACGGTGAGGTTGCCGGCCGCTGGGAAGAAAGGCACGCACAGCGGGTTCCCGGTGGAGTCAAGCTTCAAGGGTTGCTCTACTAGGTGCGCAAGGAACAGGCGAAGCTGTGGCAAGCTATGCTACGACTGGAAATGCACCACGGTGACGGCAAAAGCTCAACGGAGCTATGGCGGTGGCGATAGGAAAAGCAGAGGGAGAAAGAGAAGAAGAACGGCAGCGATGCAGACGTTATAGCGCGGCCAGGAAGCAAAGAGAAGCCATGAAGGAGCCTTCCCCGCGCCAGCGCGAAGCTAAGGACGGCCACGCGCGCGCCTGGAACCGAGAAGAAGGCCGCGGGCGATGAGGTGGCTTTGGTGGCTACTGTTCACCAAAATTACCAAATTGTCAGTCGATTTAAAACCCAAATTACTCCCAAATTTATGCAACAACTCAAAAATCTCCAAAAATAAAAGTTGTTCAAAATTTAAAGTTCTACAACTTTGCTTTTATAACCACCCCCTAATTCGGTCTACATTTTGAAATGCAAATTTGAATTCAAAAATGGGACATTTAAAGAGTTACGCCTTTTCAAATTACTTCAAATTTTTCTAAACAATTTTGAAAACTCCAAAAACCAACTTTGTACAACTCAACAAGCTCTACACTTTGGCTTTAAGGCTCAACCCCAAAAAGTGCTCAGATTCTGAAATGGGTTTTCCAGGGCAAAACTTAAATGCTGAAATTTAGGGTTTTCGAAAATTCAAATCCAAACAAAATTTTGAACTTGATTCAAACCATACAAGGCAACACTTATAACATAAATGTAAACTTGTTTTAGTGCGTGCATATCAAATTTTTCACCAAGGCCAAATGCTTTGCAATGCATATGATGACATGTCCTGTTTTAGGTTTTAAAACACCAGGGGTGTTACACACAAGAGGAGTCCTTTGACACTTTGAAGGACAAGCTCACACACGCACCATTGCTGCAACTTCCAAATTTTGGTAAGACTTTTGAGCTAGAATGTGATGCTAGTGGAGTTGGCATTGGTGGTGTTTTGATGCAAGATGGTAAACCTATTGCTTACTTTAGTGAAAATTGCATGGTACTATTCTTAATTATTCCATGTATGATAAAGAATTGTATGCACTTGTTCGTTCTTTAGAGACGTGGCGTCATTATTTGTGGCCTAAAGAATTTGTTATTCATTCTGATCATGAATCGCTTAAGTATCTTCGCTCTCAAAATAATCTGAATCGTAGGCATGCTAAATGGGTTGAATTTATTGAATCTTTTCCTTATATTATCAAACACAAGAAAGGGAAGGATAATGTGATTGCTGATCCTTTGTCTAGAAGATATACATTGCTGTCCCAACTTGATTGTCGGATTTTTGGTCTTCAATCCATAAAAGAACAATATGCGCTTGATCTTGATTTTAAGGATGTGTTGCTTAATTGTAGAGAGGGACGTACATGGAATAAGTTTATGATCACTGATGGGTTTTTGTTTAGAGCTAACCGCCTATGTATTCCAGTTGGTTCCGTTCGTCTTTTGTTGTTGCAGGAGGCACATGGAAGCGGATTGATGGGATATTTTGGTGCCAAGAAGATGGAGGAGGTTCTGTCCACACACTTCTTTTGGCCAAGGATGAGGCGAGATGTAGAGCGGTATGTGGCTCGGTGTGCCACATGTCAAAAAGCTAAGTCACGGTTGAACCCACATGGTTTGTATATCCCTCTTCCTGTTCCTTCTACTCCTTGGGCTGATATATCTATGGATTTTGTGCTGGGTTTGCCAAGGACTAAGAGGGGGAGGGATAGCATTTTTGTGGTGGTTGATCATTTTTCTAAGATGGCACATTTTATTCCTTGTCATAAGAGCGACGATGCTGTTCATATTGCTGACCTTTTCTTTCAAGAAATCGTTCGCTTGCATGGTATGCCTTCTACTATTGTTTCAGATCACGATGCAAAATTCTTGAGTCATTTTTAGCGCACGTTGTGGAATAAATTAGGGACCAAGCTGATGTTTTCTACATGTCATCCCCAAACTGATGGGCAAACTGATGTTGTGAATAGAACATTGTCTACCATGTTGAGAGCAATTTTGAAGCATAATTTGAAGATGTGGGAAGAGTGTTTGCCGCATGTGGAGTTTGCATATAACAGGGCGGAACATTCAACCACCAAGGTAAGTCCTTTTCAGGTAGTGTATGGTTTTAACCCCCATGCTCCTATTAATCTTTTGCCTTTACCTACCACTGAGAGAATACATAGTGATGCTAGAGAGCGTGCTGATTTTATTCGTAAGTTGCACGAAACAACTAAAGCAAATATTGAAAGAATGAATGAAAAGTATAGAATTGCTGGTAGTAAAGGTAGAAAAGAGATTAAACTTGAACCGGGTGATTTGATTTGGTTACATTTGAGAAAAAGATAGATTTCCTAAGCTGCATAAGTCTAAATTAATGCCAAGAGCAGCTGGTCCTTATAAGATCATTGAAAAAATAAATGATAATGACTACAAACTTGAATTGCCACCCGAGTTCGGGGTTAGTCCCACCTTTAACATTGCAGATTTGAACCTTATTTGGGAGAAGAAGATGAGCTTGAGTCGAGGATGACTCCAATTCAAGAGGGGGAGGTTGATGAAGACACCACTTCTTCAGAGGCACCCACTGATCCTCCAACCATCATGCAAGGTCCAATGACCCGAGCTCGAATGCGACAATTCAATTTAGAGGTGAACTCGTTCTTAAGCGATCCTTTTCATACTTTTGAGAATAGACTACTACCTAATGATGTTATTTTGCTTAGGAACATTGGAGAGGGTCATGAGGGACTTAGAGGACATGGTGGACGTGAGGATGACCAGCAAGGACGTCCAACAGAAATCGGAGGCCCGATCCAACATGATTTTGAGTCTGTCTCGGCCTCCAAGACCAGTCTACCTTAAACTAGTCACCCAGGACGCATCCGGACTCCGTTTTCGAAGATCCACATATGGATGGAAAGCTAATTTGATAAGGAATCCAATTCAAGTGGTCTCACATCAAAACTATTTGGAATCAACAGGAATCGTGGTCACAAGTCAGCATCCAAAATCTGCTAGGGTGCTGCGACACCGTCTTTTGGTCCGTTGGACCATGTATCGTGTTTGGGCCCATTAGGGGCGCGTCTAGGGGTCTTGCACGACCCTAGAGTCTTCATAAACAGCTGTTGCCCGTCCATTAGGATTTGAGTTTTGCTTAGATTATTCTATCAAGAACAGTTTTGCCGTTCATCGGTTTGTGAGACCCCAACTTTGAGAGATTAATCATTCATTTGCAATTTAGTTGTGTCCTTTCTTGTTCTTGCTTGTGTTCTTCGTTGCGTAGGCAGGGATTAGCCTTCTTGGTGAGGTCAACCTAGTTCCTGACTCGGTTGATAACCAGAGGAGCTGTGGTGCTAAGATTGTAGGGTTCGATCTTTCGATCTGAAACCGGATCGGTGTGTCATTCTCTACCACAACGATAGTTACCACCACCTGATGGAAGATCAGGATCCCCGTCTCCATTAGTGGGCATTCCCCTCAGTAGATTGCCAGCCAAATTTCATCGATAGTGGCGCGCCAAGTAGGGGGTGTGCGTGCTGATTCCATGGCGAGCCAGATGGTCCACTTCCCGAGCTCCATGATCCTTCCCGAGCCAGGTCAGACCTTCACGGTCAGATCTAAGACCTGGGTCATCGGCGCTGATGGCATCGAGGAAATCGTGGAGGCGGTGCAGAACCACCCTGCGCCGATCGTGCCAACGTCTACAACGACATCTTCGATCCCAACGCAATGCCGCTGGGTTAGGAGATCCATCAGCAATGATGATCTGATCGCATCCATCGATCGAGTCATAGACCGCTTAGCGAAATGTCAACTCCTCGTGGATTTGGTCTTAGATCAATCTAGAGCAAGCGACAAATTTCCTGTACTCTAAGATCACCAAGCTGCTACAACCAAGCGACCTGCTCGGCCACATCATTCAAGGCGGCCAAATTCTGATTTGGTGATCACGGTAACTCTAGAGGGGCATACCGTTCAACACTGACCACTCCCCACTTCAATGGAGAACATACCGAAGCCCTATTCTTTTGGGCTGGTGGGTGCGGGTCCGATCTATCAGGATGCCATGCACTATCTTATTCGCCGACCACGCCAAGCGCAGCCACGTCAACGACCTCTATCAGATCGACTTCCCTAAGGTCGACCAGCCTACGCCAATGGTAAATATGGTGCAAATCTAAACAGATCTTCTAGATGACATGCTCCATACAATCCTAGAGGAAAGCCCCGAGCCATACTCTGAGGGATCTACCAGCAACTGCCCACCTTTCCCTCTAGGCTTTGGGAGAGAGCTTTTTATGGTTAGCCACGACAGCGTTGCTATCGATGGAGAAACCAGTGTCTAGCGTTGTGAGCACGAAGCCAGGAACGCTGATTGCCAACAATGTCACAATGAAGAAGCAGAAAATGCCGCCCAAGCTTCCAGAGGTGACCCACCACCTCTCACTCGTAATCTCCAACAAGAGTTCCTCATGGTGGACAACCAGGCAGTGGAGCAGACTAAGAGGGTAAGGGCATGTATCTAGTCCTAGTCGATTACAAGAGAAGGGTCATAGTCCTATTACAAAATCTAGCTTTTATAGTAAGCCGACTAAGTCGATATGAATAGCTTGAAGTCCATGCCACCTTGTCTTGCGTCCTTCAACAGATCATGGGCCATCCCAGGACCCATCCAAGTAGTACCCCCGTGGGGAACCCCAAGGACCCTAGTCCATCATAGCCTCTCATGAGTAGTATTGAGCTCATCAAAGGATTGCTCAAGAGATTTGACCTTACGCAATTCTTTACACTCCTTCTTTTCATCTCAAAGCAAGTATGAACTTGCTCCAACATGTACATGAGCTCCTCCTTTGAGTACTCATCATCATCATCACTCCTACAATCATCACTTTCACAATCATCATTATCACTCACATCATATTTTACCTCGGTAGGCTTTGCCATGAGGCAAGTCGATAGAGTGTCAAAGATGGAAGGCTTGTTGTTGACGGTGATGCTTGCTAGTGCCTTCTTGAGAGACTTCTTGTCATCATCATTATAAATCATCATCATCCAATGAGCCATCACTATCCTAACTTACCACATAGCCTCCACCCTTCTTCTTTTTCTTGAATGTCATCTTCTTCTCTTTCTTTTCCTTCTTCTCCTTCTTATCTTTCTTCTTCTCATCATCATCATTGTCACTATTGTAGGGACATTCTGCTACAATGTGATCCTTGCTCTTGCACTTGTAGCATCTCCTCACATACTCCTTGTTGTGATATCTTCTCTTTCTTGCACCATAGCCCTTCTTCTTCATGAATTTGCCCATCTTACGCATAAAGAGAGCCATGGCCATATCATCAATATCACTAGCATTTTCCACTTGATTCTTCTTTCTTTGCTTTGCCCTTGCTCTTGGATGAGGTGCTAGCCTTGAATGCTACACTCTTCTTCTTCTTCTTGTCTTCATCCTTCTTCTCATCTTGGTCAACCCCCTCCCTTTCCACACGGTATGTCTCTTGTGTCATGACATCACCTAGTACTTGGTTAGGAGTTATATCCTTCAATCCTCCTCTTATGACAATCAATCTCAATGTCTCAAATATAGGAGGTAAGCACATCAAGAACCGATGAGAGACATCATCATCATTTATCTTCTCACCCAAAGCCTTCAAGTCATTGATGATCACTTGCAATCTATGGAACATCTCCGGAATGCTGTCACCATCCTTTATCTTGAAGCTTGTCAACTTGTCGTTGAGGATGTAGAACTTGGCACTCTTGACCACCAGTGTGCCCTCATAAGTTTCTTCCAATCTCTTCCACACCTCACTAGCTCTATCACAATCCTTGATTTGCTCAAACACCTTAGAATCAATGATATTGTAGATGGTGTTGAGAGCCATTATATTGCATTGCTTATTGGCCTTGTCTTGGTTGGTAAGATTGGTGGGATCAAGAACTATATAGTCACTTTCGGTCATATCCCACACTTGATCATTGATTGAACCAAGATACATCTTCATCTTTCTCTTCTAATGTGCATAGCATGTACCATCAAAAGAACGGTGGTTTGCCCCCCATATGGTTTAACACAACTTGAGCCATCTTTTGACACCGAGGTTGTTAAGTCTTCAATCAAATGGTGACCATGGCTCCGATACCACCTGAAAGGTCCTAAATGGCTAGAGAGGGGAGTAAATAGCCTATAAAATTTTTCTACAAACTCACTAGAACAAATGGTTAGTACACTAAATGGTGTAATACAATTTTGCTCTAGCTCTACAAGGGTAGCAAGCCACCTATACCAATAATTCTAGTTGCTATGATCTCTAGATTCACACAAAGCCAATGTCACTACTCTCTAAGCTAGTGAGCTCTCAAAGACTAACTAAAGAGCCTCACTAACCAAACTAACAACCTCTCAAAGACTAACTACACTAAAGAGCTTGACTAGGCAAGAAAGTAAACAATCTAAATACAAGAGAGAGTGTAGGAAGATTATACCGCCGTGTTAAGTGAGATGAACCAATCAATGAATGCCCAATCAATCACCGAGAGAAATCCAAGAGACAAGTGACACACAATTTTTCTCCCGAGGTTCACGTGCTTACCGGCACGCTAGTCCCTGTTGTGTCGACCAACACTTGGTGGTTCGGCGGCTCATAGGTATCACACACCTAGCCAACACTTGGCCCTGCAAGAACCTACCTACAAGTGAGGTAACTCAATGATATGAGCAATTTACTAGAGTTACCTTTCGGCTCTTCATCGGGGAAGGTACAAGACCCCTCACAAATCACCGGGAGATGGCTATGAACAATCATCAACTCATGCCAATCCTCCTCCGCTGCTCCAAGCCATCTAGGTGGCGGCAACCACCAAGAGTAACAAGAAATCCGCAGCCACAACAATCCTCCAGTGCCACTAGATGCAATCACTCAAGCAAATGCACTAGGAATCACTCCTAATCTCACTATGATGATGAATCAATGATGGAGATGAGTGAAAGGTGTTTGCTTAGGCTCATAAGGATGTCAAGTATGTTAAAATGCCAAGAGAGTGAGGCAAAGGCCGACCAAGGTCTATTTATAGACCCCAAGAAAATCCAACTCTTATGCACCTCGGGGGTAATCGGACTCTGTGACCGGACTCACCCTAGAGTCTGATCAGTTCCATCCGGTTGCTCCAGCCATCCAACCACAGTGCGCCATGTCACTCCATTCAAATTTGACCGTTGTGCGCCCACGCGCGCATGCCCTAGTCAAGGACCGAACGCGCCCCTCGCTCGACCTGACTTTGAGTGCCCCAGTGTCAGGTCATTTCTAGTAAGCACTCAGAGAGCTTTTTTATTGACCAGACACATGCAGTCGTAGTTGACCTAATGCGCCAGGGCATCCGATCACTACAGCGCAATCACTCAAAGGCTACGTCAGCGTACGTCAGCCAAGACCTGACACACCACCTGCACGTCTGGTCGCTCCTCGTCTCCAGCGTCCGATCACAAACCGAGCCACGCCATCTCTACTGCACGTGACCTGACTCAGCGCTAGAGGCTGGTCCCTATGTTTGGTCATGCCACAGAGGTAGACCGAGACCCTAGGGTTTAGCACCGGACGCGTCCGATCATGCCGAGACCAGCGTCCGGTCATCACCCTTGCTTCCAAGTTGCTAACCATAGTGTGTACAACTCTTGTGCTCATGTGTTAGCATTTTTCAAGGGTCAATTGTTAGCACATTAGGTCCCTAAATGCATATGCAAAAATCATGTCATCTAGTGGCACTCGATAACCACTTAGCCAAAGATTTTCCCTCTTTATAGTACGGCTATCGATCCTAAACACACTCACACCCTCTATGGTGTCTTGAGTGCCAAAACAAAAACCTATTTGATACCTTTACCTTAATCCCCTTGGTTTCTTTTCTCTTTCTTCTTTTCCAAGTTGGAGCTTGATCACCATCATCATATGTCCATCTCCATCTCCATGGACCTCTCACTTGCTCCATCACTTGGTGTGTACCAACCTAGCTCATGATCACACTTGATGACATAGGTTAGTACTTAGGTTTCATCAATTATCCAAAACCAAACTTGGGCTTTCGAACACCCTAAAATACATCTAAAACATAACATGTATACTTTGTGAATATTGCAAAAATCACATTTATACTATGTGAACTGTGAACATCCCAAAATACACAATAGAACGTCACATGTATACTAGGTAAACATCACATGTATCAAAGCCAAATGTTTTGTATGTGGTGTTACCTACAAATACAGAAGGCACATCACAAATGCAAGTGGTCGAGCATAATTGGACAAGCGGCAGGGGCCATTCTTTATAATCAAGTCTTAATCATCTATTAACAGTAAAAAAAGTTATTGTTTAGCAGGTGGAAATTTTATTGGGCAGGGGCGCCATGGCCCAGCTTGGTCTGAACCAAGCTCCGCCCCTGACAAATGCACAAATTATTTCTATAGTTAAGAAAAACAAATATAGAAGACACATTATAAATGCACAAATTATTTCTATAGTTAAGAAAAACAAATATAGAAGACACATTATAAATGCACAAATTATTTCTATAGTTAAGTAAAGCCAAATATTTTGGTATGTAATGTAATCCAGACAAAATGCAGAAGATACATTACAAATGTACAAATTATTTGTATAGTTAAGGAAAGTCAAATGTTTTGGTCCCTCATGTAAGACAAATGCAGAAAACACATCACAGATACACCAATTATTTCTGTAGTTAAGCAAACCAAATGTTTTAGCATTTGATGTAAACGTGACAAGTGCAAAGACACTACATGAATGCATAAATTATTCACTTAAGCAAAGCCAAATGCTTTGGTACATGATGTAACATAGACAAATGCAGAAGACATGTCACAAGTGTGCAAATTTCTATAGTTAAAGCAAAGCCAAATGTTTTGACATATGATGTAACCAAACAAATATACAAGACACATCTCAAATCCATAAATCATTTCTATAGTTATGGAAAGCCAAATGTTTTTTATATGCGACATAACCCAAATGCAGAAAGACACACCTCAAATGTACAAATTATTTCTATAGTTAAACAAAGCTAAATGTTTTTGGAACGTGATGTAACCGAGACAAAGGTAGAAGACACATCACAAATGCACAAATTATATCTATAGCTAAGTAAAACCAAATGTTTCGGCGGATTATGTAAGACACATAAGAAATGCATAAATTATTTTTATAATTAAATGAAGTCAAATATTTTTGATATCTGATATAACCCACACAAATACAATCATATCTCATGGAATAAAAAATAAAATAAAACCAAATTTTAATTAGAGTAAAATGAAAAGGAGGAAAAATTTTAAAAATAAAATAAAAATGAAAAATAAGAAAATCCACAGAAAACATAAAAGAAAAGAGAGAGGGAAAATAGAAGAAAAGATAGAAAAACGAAAAAGGAATAAAACATGAAAACAAAGAAAATGATTAATTATTATCTTTATGCCTCCCAAAAACACCGTTTATTTGCTCTGCTCCTAATCCATATTGGTTCACGTCAGATGTGCCTTCGCGGATGACGACCATCTCGTCGCCTACAACCTGTAAGTCTGTCCATTGGACCAGGAGAAGAGAACAAGTAAATAACGGCCCAATCAGTCACCTGCAGCCAAAGCCCGTATCACCGGACGCGCGGAAGAAGTGGTCGACGCCGGCCCGTTACCCCCATCCGACTGGCGTTTGCATGATGTGTCTGTCCTATACCAAGGCGATGGACGTGCTCCTGGCGATCTTCCACCACCTCGACCACACAACATCCTGATCTCCGCGGACCAGGTGTGCCGCTCCTGGCGCCGCGTCGCGCGGGAGGAGCCCCCGCTGTGGCGCCGCATCACCATGCGCGGGCACGAGGGGATCGCGCGCAGGCTCAACCGCGGCGGCATGGCCTGCGAGGCCGTGCGGCGCAGCGCAGCGCGGGCCACTGCGAGGCGTTCTGCGGGCAGTACGCCGGGGACGACGGCTTCCTTATCTACCTCACTGAACAGTAAGAATCAGAATCGTCCTCTTGAGAAAAAAATTTACCGCTTGATTGATATTGCACTTCTTCATTTGATTCGGTTGCTAGCTGTCTCGTTGCTTGCCGACCAGCTGTTGTTTGAGTGTAATTTTGATATGTGTTTTCACCTCATTCATAACCTTTTTTTTCCCGTGTTACTGTCTGATCTGGTTGTTGTCCAAAATTAGCTGTCCAAAATTAGCCAGCTTCCTGTCTTTTCAGATTTGTGACTTAGGCCATAATGTTATTTTATCAGCTAGGAATGGTTCTAAATTTAAAATCTAGAAAGAATGTCTGTTGCAGGTCTATTCAGACTTTGTATTGTGGTCACAAATTTTGCAGGGCGAATTCATACACTGATCATGTGTCTGTAATATGTTTTTTGCAAAATTGGGAAGACCGCTCCTAGATACATCATACAACTACGCCTTTAAGCATTGTTTGTAGTTTTTGTCCAGACTTTTATCACCTTTTTTCATTAATTGTCATCAAAGATGCCAACTTATCAAACGTCGTTTCTACCTATCCCTAGTATATACACTTTTAAGGTTGAACTGGCAAGGAAAAGATGTACCTCATCATATACCACCCTAGAGTATAGCAATATTCAACTTCATTATATGATTTATGTGCTATAAAAGCACAATAGCTTTTGAGAAGAGAAGGTGGATGGTGGGGACATATCCAAAAACTAGACATATCTGTATGTTTGGTAAACTCTTACAGTTTTTTTTAACGCAAGTAAACTCTTACTGTAATCCTGGCAACTTTGTTACATTCACATATTTTATTAGTTATGTTTATGACTTGAGTGGTATACTAAGTCTGTCCTCAGCAGTAACCACTGCAAAGTTTAGTGTCATAAGCTTATGACAGTTCCTGAAACTTTTGAAGCATTCGAAAATGCACCACTATGGCAAGATTTGAAAAATGTATCTTTGAATTCTGGAATGGATACATGCTTCAGAGTTTATGTTTGTAATTTTTACACCGCTGAAAATTTGTTAATCTTGCATCCTGACACGTAAATTCTGAGTTAGACTTATAGTTCATCCATTACCACAAAATCACTGGTGCGATGAAACTGTGTTTACGGCTTATACCACACATTGGCGTAGTCCCAAAATGTATATATTCAAGTGTCATCACTGCAATGTTTTCTCATACCAGATCTTACACTATATGATTGTTTATACTTGAAAAAAGGTCATCCTACTCCTATATAGTATATATATATATACCATGTGTTCATCCAAAGGAATACATGCATATCTAAACTTATTTTCGTTTTGACAGAAGTTTAGTAGTGCTGAACAACTTTTATCTGAATACTTTCTGGTGCCATTGGATCGTTGATTGTTAAGGCATTGTGCAAATTTTACAGGGCCCCTTGTCTAAAGAGCCTTCGCCTTATTTCCTGCAACCTTGTCTCAAATGAAGGACTTACGGAGGCTGTGAAAGGGCTCCCTCTGCTTGAGGAGCTCGAGCTCTCGCTATGTCCTAACGTTGGTGGTTTTTTTGTGAGCATTGACGTTTGTGGTTATGAGGTTTACAAGTTTGTTAGCGAAGTATGCCCACAGCTGAAGCACTTCAGACTGAACAATGAAGATTTCAACGTTACTAGAGATTGGAACAAGAACAAGGACGTTGGAGGGATTGCAGGTATGCATGGGCTACGCTCCTTGCAGCTTTTTGGCAATGGCATGGACAATGAGGGCCTAGAAACCGTCTTGGACAGCTGTCCCCATCTGGAGTCCCTTGACATACGCCATTGCTTCAACGTCGACATGGATGAGACTCTGCTCCTCAAGTGTGCCAAACTCAAGACGCTGAGGCTTCCTGACGACCCCACTGATGACTATGACCTCGAGATTAAAACACCTATCAGGATGTGTGTGATTGACGATAGCCCTTGGTATTCCGATGAGTACGATTCCTATAGAAACCGGCTCCGCTCTCAAGATTACCTCAACGACTCCGACTCCTAGGATGATACAGATTTCTTTGTTGCGCCATCCCGCTACGAGTCACTACTACACAAACGTTTTTTTTAAGGGGCGGCTCGTAACCCTTTGTAGAGGCGGTTTGTCAGCCGCTCCTACCAAACCGTCTCTACAAATCATGCATTTGTAGGGGCGTTCTCAGGCCGCCCCTATAAATCGATTTATAGGGGTGACTGTAGTACCAGCCGCCCCTATAATACCTGTTTGTAGGGGCGGTTCAGTCTAGAACCGCTCCTACAGTACGTTTTCCCACAAAAAAAATTCAAATTTGCAATTCAAATTCGACCAGAACACTGTTTGTTTCTGCGTATTCCATCCAGCGTTCGCGTTGCCGAACGCCCCACGACCAACGTTTCGATCCGCGTTCGCGTTGCCGAACGCCCTGTGACCAACGTTCCGAACCGCGTTCGCGTTGCCGAACGCCCCGCGACCAGCGTTCCGAACCCCTTAGACTACAAACACAAGAGTATTATATAAACTACATTTACAAGTCTAATTCACAAGAATATATACAATTCATCATTGAATAGACATAATTCACAAGGTAAAATCAATGTCAAATTCTATACACATTGTTATCAACGTCCTAGAGCTAACCTTTTAGTCTCACGAATGTGTTGGTACTGAGGATTACTACCCAAGTCAGACTCTCGGTCATGGTAGGCGCCTTTGACGTGTACAATATGGTCTAATATGAAGTTGCAAAGGTCGCCGACGAGCTCTAAGAGTTAGTCATCCTTGTATGGGTCTCTTTTTATTTCTCTCTCTTCTTTTCACTATAAGAGAACAAGTTTTGGTTTAATATTTCATACCATGTACGAAGTTTTTATACTACGGGTGAAGATGTTCAAACTTACGCTTAAGGGGTGTCTCCTGTAGGCACCGGTGTTACTCATCATAGAACATATATAGTATCCATAATATACACTCACAGGCTTCTGCTTGGGGCACTGTGTGTTTTGCATATGAAAATATTAAGTAATGCTTTTAACATCTATGTAATGGAGTACTGAAGAAGTAAGTTACACTTACCGCACATAGTATTTTTATAGCCAACTTTTCCTTCCTTGCTGGGTCATACCTTCCGTGATGTGTAGTGACATAGAACCTAAATGCCATGTTCGAATTATTTTAGCAAATACAACTTGTTAGTATCCAAAAGTGAACGTTACAAGTATGTATACAAACATATAAGCTAATAAGGATTGTCGATATGTATACGTCTTGAGAATCGATATGAAGTCTTTGTATGTCACTGGGTCCCTATCTATTGAATCAAAGACCCCATGTCATGCTCCTCCCGACATCGACGGCTATACAAATCCAGTGGTTGCTGCATGGATTTAATCATAGAACTAGATAAGCTCTTTTGTATCGAATAAAATATATCAAACAAAGCTTTAAGTATAGAGTTAAACTTACTCGAAGTTGTAGGTAGCCATATAGTAGAGTGCTGTTGGAGAATTTTGAAAGCCAGGGCAATGTATGCTGCAACCTTAAGGGACTCTTCCCTTAGTTTCGCTATACGGATGTGCTCTTTTTCCCGAAGAGTCTTTGCAGCAGCTAGCTCTTTGGCATCCAGTTTCCAAAGTTTAGAGTAATTAAAATTTGTTTGGGCTATAGCTTGAGGGTCTATATACCCGGCTTTCACACTTGGCATTTGTTTGACAATGTGCACTTGCATTCTACAAATCACGGCGTGGGTTAGTTACAACAAAATTCAAAGATTACATTCATATCATATCGAGAGGACAAGGACTTACAGGTACTACGTGCGAATTAGATTCATCTCCATTGCTCCCAAGTGAAAGCATGTCTGCATGTCATTGAAGTTAAAGACAATTTTCTCGGCTGGGCTTCCAAATATGCTGGTGGGGAAGCATGCTTGTATGAGGTCTATGCTCGTTGGGATAACACGCAAGTACCAATCATAGAACCTTCTCATTCCAAGTGGTAGGCGTTGGATGTCCCGGTTTGGTAGGAAGGGCTTGCCTCTTTCATATGTTTTCGGGCAATCCTTTGACCATTTGATGGCATCAACATTTGGATACTGCTTTGCAATTTGGTGGAGTTTGCTAGTGACGGCCTCCTCAGAACCCCATTATGGGACTTTTTTAACTTGGTTTTCAGGCTTGAACTGGTCATGGGAATACCACTTGGACACCGACGAGACGTCATTCATCAGAACATAAACTAGCCTTATGGTGATTGGATGCTTCTTTCAAAGTTCCCATTCAAGCACGTCCTCATCTTCTTGTGCATCACCTTCTTCAGGAGGCAATCGTTGTTCATGTATCAGCTGTGTTTGTTGAGAAGACTATGGCATCTCATCATACACTTGCTTGGTACGAGCTAGAGAAGGTTGTGGCATCTCATTAGGCATATGCTCGCTAGGAGGCGGGGAAGAATG
Organism: Miscanthus lutarioriparius; assembly: GCA_904845875.1. Classification (NCBI taxonomy): domain Eukaryota; kingdom Viridiplantae; phylum Streptophyta; class Magnoliopsida; order Poales; family Poaceae; genus Miscanthus; species Miscanthus lutarioriparius. The sequence goes on from CAJGYO010000013.1 coordinate 54,667,129, forward strand.
TGGCATCTCAGGAATGTGGTGGTCACGAGACGGTGAAAATATCTTCCCGACCTCAACAACTCGCTCCAAATTTTGGAGAGGGGGATACAGCGAAGAAGCAGTCAATATAATGTCCCGTTTGTGCTAGAGGATGAACTGCCCAATAACTTCTCCGAGTAACACCAGCCCCTCGAGAGTTGCGTAGTCTATCCTCCACTTCATAAACTCGGGCTTCACAGTATGCACCTCGACCCTAGTGTAGTCCGGCGGTATCTTATTATTGTGGTGTAAGCCACTGGGAGGATGTGCCACACCCGTTGCCACCTCCATCACAGTGTTCTACCGGCCATTGAGAAACACCAAGGTGCAACTAGTTGGTTCCCGTATGCGATCGATAGGGGTTGTGGCTGCAGTGGAACCTTGGCTGCTAGGAACTTTCGGAGGGCTGCCAACTAATGCCAGTTCTTCCGGTGGCGTCACTAATATCCGTGGCTCCGTAGACAGTCCTTGCTCCTCTAGCGCCTTCGCAACTAGAGCCTTCACTTGGAGCTTAAGATTAGTCTCCCGGTCTCTGCCATGTTTCTTGTACATGTGCCTATCCTCTTCGAATCCTTGCTTCCAGGTCGTCCTTTTCCCTAGCCCCCTGGTGTGGCCTATGTGCTCCTTGTTTCCCAAGCCAAGGCTAAGCTCGTCCCTCTCTCTGGAAGGATTGAATGAGCCCTTCTCCTTGTCTTCAGCATATTTCAGTGTCCTTGATACTACCTCTTGGGTCTCCGGCTTATCAAAATTAAGATTACTGTCGGATGATTTTGTACTCCTCGCATATATCTAATTCCTTGAGCGTACCTTCAAATTCGTCACATCGATATTCCCAACAGTTGCGGCCTCTTCGTCCATCTTCCTAAACTGCTCTTCCTTGGCATAGTAGCCACCAGGGCCTAGATGATGGTGGTGTTTGTTCCTCTTCATCAGCTCAGTGTTACGGGCACTGAGCTCCAATGCCTTCGGTGAAGTCTTTTGAGCCATGAGCTCCTCCCATTGACTAGGAGTTATTTTGCCAAACTCATTGAAGGGAGTTAACCCCTTTTGGATATACTTTATGTTGAGCTCCAACCTCGAATGTCGGAATGACTCTCCCATCATCTTGAAAGCATTTTTTTACCAGTTCGTGCTTACCCTCCGGAAATCTAAAATTGAGCTTCAGCTGCCTATCCCATAGTTCATTCTTTTTGTTCTCTGATACCTCTTTCCAGTTAGGGATTGTTGGGTTCAATTTATCTTTTACTAGGGCCCCGATCGCATTACAGAATCGTCCTCTTAATTCCTTCGTCTCAAGGATCTCCCTGGCTGGTCCGACCTCTGTTATCACATAGCATGCCTTATCTGGATATAGATTTCCTTTTCTATCCCCTCGTTTCCTCTTAGGCTTGGTAGTCATGGTTGTGTCTTGAGGTTGTGGAGCAGAGGCATCGTGATCCATCTCTATGGCTATTGCCTCTGCTCTCCTTTCTTCTACTCCGTCTTGTCCAGCGAGATGTCGCGGACGTCGACATCGTCTTTTCCGAGTTTCAGGAGGGACCTATATATACGACAGGTCAAAGTGTTAGCAGAGGTAATACAACCAAAGTTTTAGCAAAATTTATAAGCTAAGGCTTTTTCCCAACCTCGTTGTTCGGGTCAAAATCCTTGTCCAAATCTTCCTCCGTTGGCCTCCTTCTGGCTTCACGTGGGAAAGGATCCTCGGGACTTACATATCCCTCTTCTGAGTCATCATCATCATCCTCTTCTTCTTCGCCTTCATCAGCCTCTCCTGCTCTTCCTTCTGCTCCGCCTTTCTCCTCGTCACACTGCTCCTGAGTAAGCATCACTTCTAGATCCTTTTCTAACTCGTTATCGAACTGCTCCTGAGTAAGCTGGTCCTCTAGTGCTTGCTCCTCATAGGTTGGCTGCTCATCATGCTCGGGGCATTGGGCTACACTTTCTGGTGTCCGCGACATTATTTCGCGCTTTGTTCTAATAGATGCAAGATAGTGTGCTTTAGGTACGCGAGAAGGTATAAGAAATAAAAAGGTCTATAAACCAAAGTAGTCTTATAAAACAACAATATATAAAAAAAGACGAGTAGTAGCAGTAGTAGAGGCCTCAGAAAGATGTCAATCATCATCTGATCTTGAACTTGGAGCATCAAGGCATCATAACAGAGAAGAGATGAGAAGGTAATGTAGGGGCGGCTGCTAATGATGCCAAGTTTCTCACAAGTTCTTAATCATCAACTCATATTCCATATAATGTATGGACTTAGGCAATTTCATCATCGGCAAAACAAAGTAGAGGAGAGGAGAGGGGAGATTTGGCAAAAAAAGCAACAACTGCTTAACAAACATAGAGCAACAACTAATGGCAAAAGTAGTCAAAATGTTGCTTAACAGACATAGAGTAGTAAGTAGTAAGTAGCAGCCACAGTTTGGGCTATTGGCCCATGCATAAGCCCACCTAGTAGTAGGAGCATGAGTAGTAGTAGTAGTAGTAGTAGGAGTAGTAAGAGGAGGAGTAGTTGGAGGAGTAGTAGGAGTAGTGGTAGGAGTAGTAGTAGTAGTAGTAGCAGCAGCAGCCACAGTTTGGGCTATTGGCCCATGCATAAGCCCACCTAGTAGTAGGAGTAGTAGGAGTAGTAGTAGTAGTAGTAGGAGTAGTAAGAGGAGGAGGAGTAGTAGGAGGAGGAGTAGTAGGAGTAGTGGTAGTAGTAGTAGTAGTAGTAGCAGCAGCAACAACAACAACCACTACACACCAGCAGTATATAAGCAAAAAAAAACAGAGGAGTAGTAGTAGTAGGAGCAGGAGGAGTACTAGTAGGAGTAGTGGTAGGAGTAGTAGTAGTAGTTAAGTAGAAGAGAGTAGATTTGCATATCATCACTGACAAAGCCGCCGTTTGTCAAAAAATAGAGAGGGGGCTGCATATATGGTCAGCAACAAATAAGAGAGGAGAGCACACTGCTACTATGGTCAGCAACATAGAAGAGAGAAGAGAGCACCAACAAGTAGTAGGAGTAGCACTAGAAGAGAGAATAGAGTGGTAGCATGAAAGCCCTTTGCCTCAGATTTCAAGTCACATTATTTATCACATGAGAGAGAGAGGGAGGAATGTTCTAGAAAAATCTCAGATTGCATTCTTAGTTGGCCCAGGACTACTAGGTCCTCCCCCAAACTAAAAAAAAGACAACTCATAGTAGAGTAGTAAATATAGGAAAGTAGAGTAGTAGTAGTTAGGTAGTAGTAGCTGCACAACAAAGCAAGCAAAAGAGAGGAATGGAGTATAGTACAGAGTAGTAGCAGTAGTAAGAGAGTAGTAGCAGTAGTAAGAGAGCAACAACAGCAAAGTAAACTGACCATAACTGGAGATTTACAAATCCAAATGACATGCAACAAGACAATTTGGAAAGCTTATGAAATTTCCTAAAATTCATTTTCAGACCTCAAGGCATGATTCCAACTTTACCAGGTCGAAATCACTTAATAACAGAAATATGTCTTCACAAGACAGAAAGCAGCCAAAACTGGACTCAAACTGAGAACAGCTATATCTTCTAAACTACTTGGCCAAATGCCACCACATTTTAACACAAGCTAGTTTAGTAAGTTAACTACAACTTTGGTATTCACATGATTTCCAGCAAACACCATTATCAAAGCCTAATTCACCAAGTGCTAGAAACTATTTAGAATTATAAAAATGCTAAAATTAAATATTTACTTATGTGCCAAACATGATTTCTGACCAAACCAAGTGCATCACAAGTTCATAAATGATATAAGATCACCAGAAAGTAAGGTGTTCACCACCATTTTATTTCTTTTAATGCCTTTTTTAATTTATTTAGTTATTTAAGTGGAATAATGAACATATATGAAAACTGCACAGTTTAATCTACAAAAATTACAGTTCATACCACATGCTCCAAATAGGTTATTGTAAAAATTTCACCCAAAGTTACCAATAGAAACATCCTACACAAAAATAACAAGGCAGCAAGGCTGATTTTGGCCTAACTTAGAAACCCAATTGAAAAGTGTCAAACAACAGAAGCAATATTTTTCCTAGCTTCATATTAGTGTCACGGAAGAATGGAAATGAAAACCATAAACTGTATACATTTGAAGATGGAAATGAAAAAGGTCAGTGATGAGATTAAGGGCAAGCAGCAGTAGATAGCACATTTAGAAAGACAGATTAAGGGGAAGCTTGACCAGTTAGAACATACACCGATATATTATATGTAGTCAATTAGTTTTCAATTACTTTGTCTCTGAATTGGTACATATTAAACTGTTGCAATGATTTTCCAGTCTCACACTAAGCTACTGGAGCAGGTCAATGAGAAAGCATTTAAACTTGAGGTACCTACAGTAGAGAACTACGTGTTACGACAAGTTACAAGTTACGACAACTTCCACAGTGGATCGTCCCGGGCGTGCACTCCATCGGCAGCGTAACTACGTGTCGGTTTGCTAGGGCCTGGGTGCCGTTTTGGTTTGGTGGCAGCGATTGAGCGTGTTTTTGGTGTGTAAATGCGAGTGATGTGGCCGCTCTCACTCTGGATCTTTTTGGGGTATGTGAAAGTGGAGGGGCTCCAACTTTTGGGACGATCCACTGTGGAAGTCATCGTAACTTGTAACATGTCGGCAAACGACGCTACCATCCGGCTGTCCAAGTTGGTGATGTTTCAACATCAGAGCTACTGTAATCTCAGCATAAGAAGTGCTTAAGAACAGACAACCTAGTACAATGTATGCTCAAATCATCTACAACATTGATGAGAGAGTTATACGAATGGTGTGTCATCCTGAAGAACAGATATGGATCTACGTACCTACAATCTCTATTGCTCTAAGAAAAATATTATGCGGACACTGCAGATAGAACAATCTAGCAATAAGCATCTAAGACTAGCCCATGCAAGTAAAAAGATCAATCATCATCAACACATATCCACGGGGCTGGCGGCTCAATCAATCATCATGAAACCCTAACAAGGGAAATGGGCTGAGGAGAAGGGGATGGAGGAGGGGATGAGACCGAGGAGGAGACGGAGAACATACCTATATCAAGCGCGAGCCGTCTTGGCATGCACCCGGTGCGTGACCCAGGGCTAGATGAGCGCGCGTGTCTGGCGTGTGTGGTCGTAGAAGGAGGCCGCCCACACCCACCAGGCCACCGCCGCCAGCACCGCCGCCTGCCACCTAGTCAGGCCCGCACCCGTGCCCGCGCCTAAACCCATGACCCACCGCTGCCACCTGGTCATAGACGAGGGAACGAGGAGGTGTACGACGCGCCAGGTGGAGGTGGAGGGCGGCAACCGATAAGGAGGTGAGGAGGACACCGCGCACCAAACCCTAGGCAGCCGTTCGCGCTGCTGTGACCCGTTGCCTTGCGTCGCGTGGAGGAAGGGGAGTGGTGGATGTAACACTCCGGTGTTACGATCTTATTTAGCGCCGCGATTTAGGCCTAATCAAAATTTTCGAAACGAGTCTCTCAATTTTTTTTATATAAAAAGTACTCGAGGCGATAAGCGAATCCTGTGTGGCTTAGTTTTGTGGACTCGAATAAACGCTCAAGTTAAATTTCGCAGTGAGTAGAAAGAATTGGAAATGTCAAACGACGATGCTAGTGAACGGTTTGTTCTGTTAGATTAAGTATGAAAAACAACTTTTATAAATAAAATAAAATCTATTAATAGTGAGGACGATATATATATATTATTTTGATAAGCACGAACGTATGAGAGAGCGCGCAACGGCTTCGTTTAATTTTTTTTTCAGACGTACAGCGTACTCGTTGATTTGCATTTATTACCGTCACGTCCCTGCCCCTTGGCATGCCTGTTTGCCTGACCGGTCGTGTTCCCGCTCCGCTAAACGTCACCGTTCGACTGTCCGTTTCGTCGGCATCATCGCTGCGGCACCATCAATGCCTTTGCTTGTCGCTGCTCGCTCTGTCCTTGCCCTTTGTTTTGCCTTCTCTTTCTGCCTTGATTTCTTGCTCCAGATAAACTTACATGGGCTGACACTCTGACTGCACGTTTCGGTGTACATATATATATACACTCGACTGCCTTGGTCAACGGTCAGCACTGCCAGCACTTTTCGGTGTATATATATATATATATATATTAATTAGAACGTGACTTGACTTAAGCTTTCTGGATGATTGTTGTAACGTGTAGATTGGTGAAAGCCTCCAGCCGTTGTTGAATTCAGATCACGGGAAAATAGATTGGCTGCAAGGGAAAATTTCCTATGTGCATGATTTGATGAAGTAGTATATGCATATATACATGCAATCCAAAGTAAGTATGATTATTTTAATCGTTATGTGCAAGCAGATCGTAGGCCATCTCGGCCTGGCAGGAGACCATCGACTGCTGTACGCCGTCTCGGGACTTGATCGTTGTATATATATATATATACATCTGCCGAGCTACTAGTTCCGTGCGGCACGTTTTCTGTTTGTTGACAGCGACTTGTCCAATTTTTGTTTAATGAAAGCGCAGCAGTCCTACAGAGCAGCCGAGCAGCCGAGGGGCTTGTTCGCTTGCTCGTAAACGATCGTAAATTTTCAGCCGTAAACAGTATTTTTCTCTCACACCAAACCAGTCAGCAGTAAATAATCCACGATACGATACGGCCTCCCGAACAGGCTGCTCGTCTCGGTCCTGCACAGCTCCGTTGCCAGGCCGCAGCCACAGCTCTGGACCGCAACATCGCGTCGCTGTCCCGCAACACGCCATGGCCGCTGGGCCACGGCCGGCACCGCCCGCCTGTCGACTTTTTTTTTCCCTTTTCCCCTCGTGCTTGCGCGTCCTCGGTTCCCCGTGTTGGACGCAGGCCCCAGCTCTTGCTTTTTCCCTCTGCTCCTCCGTAGCCCCGCAGCACCGCCCTCCTCTTTATCTTTTTGAGCGCGCGTGAAGCCCACTACCGCACTGGACCGAGCTGCCTCGCGCAAGCACCCGCACGTCTCCTCTTCCTTCCCCGCTCTGGTCCGGCACGCTGCCTTCCTGCTCCCGCGGCTGCCGTAGCTGCGCACCGGTTTGACGTGCCCCGTCCGTGCGCCCGTGCTCGGCCACCGCGCGGCCAGCCCCACCGACGAGCCGCATCGCCACCGCCCGCCAGACGCTACCAAGACGATCGCTGTGCCGCTTTTCCGCGGCGCGTCTCGCGCCAAAGAAGTGCGATTTTCCCACGCGTGCAAGACGGCAGCCGCAGCCCCGCTGCGTGGTCCTGTGCTGCACCCGCGTCTCGCCGGTCCGTCCGCACCAAGCCTCACCACCAAGTACCCCGGTGTCCGCGCCCTTGCCATGCCCTCGGTCCGCTCGGGACTGCTGCGTGCTCGTGGTCCCGCAGCTGCCGCGCGCGAGCGCGTCCCTTCGCCGCGAAATCGCCATGGCCGCCCGCAGCTCCAAGCCGTCGATGCCGCCCCTGGTGCTCTGCTTGTGTGAAGGAAGGTAAGGAGGATATGAATCCAAGAAGAAACGTAATACGGGGTCTTTACTGCAAATACATGACTCTGATGAATAGTATACATAGTACTGCGGGTTAGTTTAGCTTTAAGCGGGGGTCTCTTATGCAAAAATCTGCAACTCACATCCGGGTCGGGCCTGTTCGGCCGGCCTGCTATGCGCGCAACCGTGCCACTCGGGCCGCCGTAGGATTTCTGGGCCGATGCCCACGGCCTGCTCGCTGCCCTGCCCGTCCGCTGGTCAGGCAACCGCCTGGGCCGGCCTTAGTCCGCTTGTGCCTGGGCCGGTCGGGTGCCACTCCCGCCTGGGCTGCTTTGGCCGCTGGGCCGCGCACGTGCTGTGCGTTTGTGGCCGTGGGAGCGGCTGGGCCAATTTGGTTGCGCCGGCCCGTTTCGAATTGTAGCGCAATTTCTAAGTTAGTTAAAAGTTAAACTTGCAAAATCAATATAAAATTATATAGGAATCCAAAAATTATGAAACCAGTTTTGTTAGTCCTCCAAAATCATGCTCTATATGTTAGTATATTTTGTTCACGTAGTTTGGTAATATTTTTGGGAGCTATATAATTAATCTAAGATACTTAATATTGTAAAATATAAATTTGTAGGAACCTCCGTGAGAAATTGGTAATAGTATTGGATCTGAAATCTTTGCAGTAGGTTCCTACCAATATTAGGTATTCACTATAAGTTTTATAGCTTCGGAATAATTAGTTGCTAGATAGAAAACGATGTCCCATTGCGAATAAAGACTAATTCGATAGGATAAAATAAAGAAACAACTTGGGTTTATATAACTAAAATAATTAGTGGGAAGAAACGCCTTATTCGACAACATGGATACGTAGACCAGCGTTAGAGCTATCTCGTTAGTTTGAGAGGCGTAGATCGTATTTTTACAAGTCACCGTTGCAATAGATTAATTATGTCTTTGCATTGCATCACATTGCATATCGTATAGGTACGATGATGGATCAACGGATCGATCGAAGGATGATTGGGAATCCGCGGATGGTGTACTGGTATCCCCTCTAGGAGATGATGCAATGGGCTTGTTATCCAGCTGATGGTGGATGATCTGAAGATGCATACACTAACTTTAAATATATCTTGCACAGGCAAGCTCCGGTGCATAACCTCTACTTTCTGCAGTTTAAATTATATTTGTGCATTAAGTTTTAAGGAGTTGAATGAAACCCACTTGCATATATATCTTTATCCTATGAGTCTTACTAGTATGATAGAATCGTGTAGAATGCTATGCTATAGGATTCCGGTAAAAGTCGAGTGATTGTCTGTCACTCGCGATATATAGGAAATATGTTACTATATTAGTATCACTTTGAAAATATAAATGTTGGGAGAGGTAAACTGGTGACCGGACAGGGATATGGTTTGGGTATTGGTGGGTGTAAGAGGTTGTGTCGCCATGGATGCGAGGCATGACTTGGTTACACTGCTTTCCCTATCTGGTCGGTTAAGGACCGATCGTTGCATATGACTCTAGGCAGGTCACAGACTTATTATCCCGAGCACATACTTGTGTATGGGCGCTTGAAAGACTTGTTGCTCTCTTATCGCGGATCCGGCTCTTTCCGGACCGACTGTTAGGGTTTGTTTTTGGTGGAGGAGATCCTTGCACCGCACTGAGTCCGGGACTCAGGGGCGGGGGCTTGGAGTCCCAGTTTGGACGGGGACCTAGACACCCGGGACAGGAGAGTGATGGGTCGGTCCTGCTTGTGCCTGGGGTACAAGCGGGGCGTGTGTTTTCGGGGTACCCAGCTGGGGGCATTGATTCGCGAATCGCCGGGCTATCCGGTACGGCTTGTCTACGGTTTAGCATCGTAGTAAAAACTGAAAGATGGAAGGTGGACAAAGGAAATCTGATTGCTTACCATCTGCTTGAAAGTAGCACAGGTGCTTACATAGAATGGTTAGTTAATGAACCAATGCGGTTTTTAATAAAAATCGAATATAAGGACACACGTTTAGTGTTGCTTCCTGCAAATGCAATGAACCCACAAGCCAAATAGCTTTGCATATCCTTGGAGTCTTTTCTTTTCTCCTATCGGGTAAGTCTTGCTGAGTACAATTGAGTACTCAGGGTTTCATTCCTCCTGTTGCAGGTGACAGGTGGATGCTAGAGCTGACCTTTGTGTGTGGATTCCTCCTGGTGGGCTCAGCGAGGATTTCCTTTACGCTGCGATCGTAGTTGCTATTTATAACTCTCACCAAATGCTTTTATAAATGGAAGTTTAATAATCTGTTATCATAGTTTATATATCAATACTTCATCATGTCATTAATAGAGGTTTATTTCCGCTGTAACTCTGATCACATGTTTATATTTCGCTGTTCAATTAAATTGTTTACAACTCTGATAATATGATTTCATTCCACTGTTATATTAATAAATGTTATACTCTGATGTTGTATTAAAAGTGATGTAAGAAATGGTTACGAATGATGTAAGCTTTATTCTCTCATTTGTGATCCTGATGGCAAAAATGTGGATTTTCGGGTTCTCCCCTGGGGTGTGTCCGACGGAACCAAGTAATTTAGTGTTCTCCCTCGAGTGCTTAGTGTCTGATGGAAGACAAGCACTCCTGTGAGGCATTAGATTAGGCGGTTCTGCCACAGTGGAGGACCAGGAGGAGGAGAAGGAAGAGGAGGAGGACAAGGGTGGCTGCCACCGCGCGGAGGGTCGACCACCGCCGAGGAGGACAAGGGTGACTTGGGCAGCCTGATGACGTCGGGAGGAAGAAGAGAGCGCCCAACACATTTTCACCCGTGCGCCCTTGTTTTTATACCCAGGATGATTTGTAGGGGCGGTTCATGAACCAGCCGTCCCTAAATACGCATTTCTAGGGGCAGTTCCTGATCTAGCCGCCCCTACAAATTCATTTTTAGGGGCGGTTCCTAATCTAGCTGCCCCTATAAATACATTTCTATTTTATTAAATTATTAATTATGTATTTTTTAAATTACAAAAACACAAAGTAAATGTATATAATATTTTGTATTATTCTATATATGCACAAATATATATAAAAATAATTGTAGTCATAAAAGTTGTAAACATAACTCAATCTTGTCACATGACTACAATTTGAATTTTAAAAATTTGAATTTTAAAACTTCGACTACAATTTTAGGACATTAAATGACCTAAAATGAAAATATTGTAAACATAAAAGTTGTATAACTCATTAACATATACAACTTTTATTTTGGTCATCTTATCATGTGACTTTGTTTAAACGATTCAAAATTTAAAATTCAAACAATTTCAATTTAAAACAATATTTTAAAGAGTAATTGATTTCAGTTGAAAAACTCATGAATACCAAAGTTGTAGAACTCAGCAATATGTACAAATTTTATTTTGATCATCTTTTCATTTGACCAAATTTGAACAGTTAAAATTTTGAATTTCAATAAATGACAACTTCAAACAAGATTTTGAAACCTTAAATGATTTCAACAATAAAAAGTCGTGAACATAAAAATTGTTGAACTTATCACTATCGACAACTTTTATTTTAGTCACTTCTTCATGTGCCAAAGTATTAGTAAAAATTGTTCATAAATTCACATATGATTCATAGTTTTATGAACTATACGAGAGATATGTTGATTTGTGAACAATGTTTACTATCACTTTGTTAGATGAAAAAATGACCAAAATAAAAGTTGTAGATCTTGATGAGTTATACAACTTTATTATTTATCACTTTTTCAGCTGAAATCATTTAATGGTTGAAAATCTCGTTAGAACTTGTCATTTTTTTAAATTTGAAAATTTAAATTGCTCAAACTTTGTCAAACGAAAAGAATGACCAAATCAACCCAGTAACTTGATAGGGCATGATTTTAGAAAATTTTAGGAAAAAAATCATCACATTTGGAGCTAGTACGAGGGAGAAAGACTAGTTACAAATTTTACCCAGAGATTAAAAAAATCATAACTGTTCATGATGATCAATGATGAACAAGTGTGGTTTCTCTTTTTAATCTGTGGCTAAAACTTGTAACTAGTTTTTCTTCCTCATACTAACTTCAAATGTGATGGTTTTTTCCCTAAAATTTTCTAAAATCATGCTCTATCATTTTAGTCTAGTCATCCATCTTTGTCACTAATTTTAAACAATTCAAATTTTGAATATCAGAAAATAACAGCTTCAAACCTGATTTTCAACCACAAAATGATTTTAGCTGTAAAGGTGATAAATATAAAAGTTGTTGAACACATCACTATCTACAACTTTTATTTTGGTCATCTTTTTATTTGACAAAATTTGAATAGTTCAAATTTTGAATTTCAGAAAATGACAACTTCAAACCTGATTTTCAACCACTAAATGATTTCAGCTGTAACGGTGATGAATATAAAAGTTGTTGAACACATCACTATCACTTACTTTTATTTTGGCCATTTCTTCATTTCATAAAGTGTGAAGTGATTTCATAAAGTTTTAGTAGTAATAAAGTGGATGTTGAAATAGATTCATATGGATGTTGCAAAGGGTAGTCTCACACATATGCATAAATATAGTCTCACACACATACATAAATATATAGTCTCACACACATACATAAATATATAGTCTCACACGTATGCATAAATGAAGTCTTACAAACACACACTTACACAAACACTCCACGTTCAACAACTAGCTAGCCCGCTGTAACGATTTTCCCCTTGACACCTTTTCGTTCCCATGGTAATATGTCTTTGGGTAGGTTTTTTTCCATAACACTGATCTTCTTAGGAAAGTCTATGAATAGCGACATCTCATCATAGTTATTGTAAGCTTCAACATCGTCCACGCCATCAACTTCGATAATGTGCTGTTTCCTGGAGGCAACTACATGCTTTGTCTTCTTCTTCGAGGGGAGGTTACTTTGTGGGTTAGACATATAGAAAACTTGTGCGACACGTGAAGCGAGCACCCAAGGGTCATCTTGGTAGCCTAGATTCTTGAGGTTCAGGACTCTCAATCCGATCTCGTTCAATTGGTGTTGTTTGATCCAGCGGCATCAAAACAGGGCCACCGTTATATCCCTTCAATAGTCAAGTTCCCATATCTCTTTAATGATGCCAAAGTATTGGATCTTTTGCCCCAATCCATCGAGAGCCTCTATTCGAACGCCGCTGTTTTGGTTCACATATTTACTTGTCTTTAAGAAGCATCGGTTCCTTAGGTAAACTATCTTCTTGGATGCATCCAGGTATACCCATGTAGTACCATCCAAGCAAACCAAGCATCCCGTCTTTCCTTTGATCTGTCCAGACAAAGCAAACAACGCAGGGTAATCATTGGTAGTAACAAATATTATTGCTCTACATATGAAGTCCTCCTTTCGAAACACATCGTACATTGGCTCCCCATGCCTCCATAGCCTCTCCATTTCTTGCATCAAAGGCTCGAGAAACACGTCTATATCAATGCCTAGTTGTTTAGGGCCAGAAATAAGAATAGTGAGAAGAAGGTACTTTCTCTTCTGACACAACCACATTGTGATGTTGTACAGGGTCAAGATCACTGGCCAAGTGCTGTGGTTGCTCATCCTCTTATTGAAGGGATTCATTCCATCGGTGCTTAAGCCAAATCGTACATTCCTTGGGTCATCGCTGAATTCTTTGTGCTTCTCATCGAACCTTTGCCACTGACTACAATCAGCTGGGTGTGCAATCTTATCATCATCCACCTTGCGCTCATCATCCCACCATGTCATGAGTGCGGCTTTTTTAGGGTTTAGGAAGATACGTCTCAAGCGGTCGGTCACTGGCAGGTACCACATTACCAAGGTAGAAATTCTTCTCTGCTTTGCATCATTGCCTAATGGAGTGTTCTCTGGGGGCTGAGATTCTTGTACCACCTTTTTTGTACCCTTCTTATTCCTCTTTTTCCCCATGGAGGCTTCGTCCCCACCGTAAAGGTCATTGTTCTTGCACCGGCTGGCACCACACCGGGGACATTTATCCAATGACTTGAATGTTTCATCATGAAAAAGTATACAGTGGTTGGGGCATGCATGGATTTTTTCAACCCCCATTATCAATGGACTTATGACCTTCTTCGCTTGGTATGTGTTGGCGAGAACTGAGTTTGGTTGTGGCAGCACCCATGACAGGAGATGCAATAGATTATTGAAACTACAGTCTGACTAGCCGTACTTAGCCTTCAGGATGAGTAGCTCAAGCACAAAACGTAGCGATGTCCAATGTGTCGGACAACCCTTTTCAACACCATACACAGTCTCCTTCAATACTTTTGTCATCCTTTCCAAATTTTCTAGACCTTTCGGGCTATTTAGTAAAATCTCTGGTCCAAAGGCTCGAATCATGTCCTCCGAATCATCTTCATCCCCGATACATGCTCCACCATCATTATTGGCACCACCTTCGTTGTTACCATCCCAACCACCAACATCACCACCTTGTTCATTGCCAAACTCTGAATCCATTCGTGCATCAAGCTCTGCTGAATATTGTGACAGGGATTCTATGGTTTCGTCGTCGTATTCATCCTCATCCTCGTCGTTAACAATAACCGTTTCACCATGATGAATCCACATTGTGTAGTCCTCAACAAATCCTCACATAATCAAATGTGATCTGATGATAGTCACATCTGTCTACGCCATACGGTTCTTGCAATCTTTACAGGGACAAATAATTGTATCCTTATTCTCTGTCAATGTCATTGCATGCTTCTTTGCGGCCTCAATAAATTTATCCACCTCTTCACGAAAACCTGTCTTGAACCTTAACGAACCATACATCCAAGAGTTCCTGTACTCCATCTTTTACAATAACAACAAAACAAACATAAAGGACTACTTATTCAGATATATAAAATGAATCAAATTAATAATTACTTGAGAATAATTGTATATACTTCAGATATATATGAATATAAATCAAATATAACTACATGAAGCATACAAACAAACCATGGTAGAAGAAAATTAATTAATGGCCTATTTATCCATAAATAATTAAAATACATATTTGTTGATTACAATAAACAATTTCAAAGACAACAATTAGCAACAATTATATTTTACCCAATATATTTCATGCAAACCCTAGTCTAATTTCATCAAACTCAAATTTACAAAAGCAAAATTAATAAAAAAACCAAACTCTAGATCTAGATCTATATGCACATGAAACATCCATAAAACTAACTAATTGTTCACTAAAATCAAGAAACATGGACCAAATAAGGGTATGATCTTGTTCCCCTCCCTAATTTACCTTAGTACATTCAAAACTTGGGTCTAATTTGCTTCATAAGTAGCTTAAGCACCATAGAAGAGAGAGAAAAGCAAAACTCTAATTACTCACTAACCAACCATTAAAACTTTAAAAAAAAGTGTGAAATAACATTTTCTTACCGTTTATAACCTCTCCACCAAAGGATTCGAGACCAAAACTTTCCCCCTTAGTAGAACAATTTTTAGGAGGTGCCTAAGGCATCCTCACCTTTCTTTCACGAGTTGGAGTGAGTGACCCGAGGAGAAAGAAGGTGCTGCAGTTTGCTTTATATATGGGTCATTTGTAGGGGCAGCTGGTGATAGAGCCGCCCCTACAAATCGGAGGTATTTATACACAGGCATTTGTAGGGACGGCTCAATCACCAGCCGCCCCTACAAATAGCAATACTGGGGGCGGCTGATGAGTGAGCCGCCCCTACAAATCCGGCCTATTTGTAGGGGCGGCTCGTATGACCAGCTGCCCCTGCTGTTCCATTTTTAGGGACGGCTGGTTTCTGGACTCCTGAGCACGCCACTATAGAGGCGTCTTCATCACCAGCCGCTCCTACAAAAAATTTATCCCGTTGACAAACCGTTTTTTACGTGGTGTGACCTTGGCAAGTATGACAGGATGCTTCCAATGAGCACGCGCACGTTCCTGAAATAAAAGGCGATCTGCATACTGAATTGAATTTCATGGAAGAGCTCAGATGTTAGTATATCTCTCTACAGGCACGCCCGTATCCTTTGGGTTTTTTGTTGTTGTTTCTGCATGACGATGAAATCTGTCTCCGCTTGAATCTTTAGTCTCAGCTTTCATGTTGGTCTATTGATTGATTTTGTGTGCGTTAGTTTCACAACAGGGTGGTGAGAAGTTCTCCTGTAAACTTTAGTTTGTCCGTCGTGAAAAGTGAACTCACTCTGAATGCTTTAAAACTGAAATAAGTGCCAAGTTGTTGGCCTATCTTTCGAAAGCACCTGTCCCTGTGTACTGTGGTTTAAAATCAAGGGATTCCTAGAAGCTCCCATCTCTGCCGACGTGGACAGCCAAGGTTTACTCCAGATGTTCCACATGCGCCGCCTCGTCACCCCAGCTCCCGTTCACCCCATCTCTGCCATGTGGACAACCAATGTTTCCTTTCCGTAGCATCGACAAGTAGACATGCTGCAATCGTTTTGGCTAGGATTGGCAATCATTTTCGTTAGGACTAAAGGAAAAATGTCAAATCAGGATCTGTTTGATTTGCTATGACTAATTGTTAGCCTTGGATATGATCTTGTGCATCATATCATCCAGTGGAACTGATATTTGAGGGCTTCAATTGTGCCAGCTCTTTGATGTTCACAGGATGATATCCTCCAAGTGATTATTCTTCAATTTATTATGTGGTGGGCTCTGTCTTCTCATGTTGACTTATTGGAGTCCATTGCATGATGCGGTGAATGCTCCGGTGAGGAATATTCACAATTTCTTCTACTTTTCAACTCGAATCTTGATCAAACCTTGTTCTTGCAACCCTAGACCTATTGTAACTTGTCTCTAACACATCTTCAACATAGAATAAGCAATAGGGGCGTTAGGCCTAGGTCCACCCTTGAACAGAGCTATCGGTCACTCGGTCAGTTGCCAGCAGCTATGAAAGGCATGTAGCTTATTGGTCACAAGAGGAGCAAATATTCTAAGATTTAATGACTTTGTGTTTTCAGTGGTAGGTGATATTCTTGTCGACAACGAAGCACCTGTGATGACTTCGTCAGTCTCGCCTCGAGGATTTGCTACCCAGCCTTCGATGGTGCTCATAGGATAGAGTTTGTTTGCGTGTGTTCATAGGGGTAAGTGTACGTGCATTGTGAGCGTCTATATTGTACTAGGTAATCTAAAAATAAAGTTGCGAGCAACTTCGGTGGACATTTCACAGATCATTGTATTGTCAAATGCCACACTCGGTTAGTTGCCAGCAGCTTCATGGATACTTCACAGATTATTATATTGTCAAATGCCACACCTTAACAGTATGCATAAAAAAATTGGTGCTATGAATTATGCATTTATGCATTGTGAGCATACTGAACCTGGCGTAGTTTTCACAATGGTGCGAAAGAAAATATACATCGTTACCAACACATTGTTTAAGCACTCTCATAACGTAGCATAAACAATCTATTGCAAACTAATTCTATTAATACGCTGTTCCATATGAAAGATGGTAAAGTTGTACAACAAAAGGTACATAACACGGTAGTATATATGCAGAGTGAACCTCATAACTCTTGACCACTCCTTAACATGATTTCATTTCCATTGACCAGACACGTCAAAACCATTGCAGCAAAAAAGAAGATCGGACATTGCACACTGCTTGGATATCATTCAAGGAAGAAACCCATAATTTATAGTCTCAGTTTGTCAAATTAAGATGGTGATGACGATGATGAGGCAACTGTATTGATATCCCCCACATCACTACACTTTGGAGATTTCTAAAACAATGCTACTGCTTTCAATCATTTAGCCATGGATTGAGTATTTTGGAATACTCAAGTTCCTCACTCTATCACTCAAGGATGGCCATCAGTCCCTTTGTAGTCAGATCACATTCAAACAATTCTAGTGACTGTAAATTTAACATCATTGGAATTCCTCTGTCAATAATCTCCAATACCAACTCCTCATCGACACCACAGTTATCATTACAGGATGCGCTGAAACTAAGTTTGAGTTTCATGAGATGGGGACAAGCAAACAGATTTCAACATATCCTCACTGGGGATATTAACATAGACAAGTTCGAGATCCTCAAGGAGAGGGTGCTTCTTGAATGCCACATTCAATACTTCATTGGGTATATCTAGGCATAACAGATGGAGCCACTTCAAAGAGTTTGCTCTGCAAGAATGTTTTAAAATCAATTAGAATGAATATATGAGTTAATAAATGTTAATGCATCATATTAGTGGTATGTAACAAATCATCTATGCAAGTGAATATTACCGTGCTGTGCTCTGGTGAGAATGAGAAGAAACCAAAAAAAGATATACAAATAAAAGATATTGTAAATGATGGTCTTTAGTTATTCAAATATGAAGATAAAGAAAAGACTTAAACATAACATCAATAGCCGAATGGTGGAAAATGTTAAGACAAAAAGAATATACAATTGGGTTAGAGAGTTAAATAGGTTTTATCCTACACTACCCCAGATCTGGACATCACCGCCGGTTCAAAAACTCACTTCACTGCCGGATTTTGAACCGATGGTGGCATACCAGCAGTGATGAGGGGTTGACATCACGGTTGGTCCTTAAAAACCGACACTGATCTACAGGAAACAGTGTCGGTTCCTGGTTCCACCCGGCAGTGTCCAGTTGAACAACACTGCCGGTTTGTAGAGCCAACCGATAGTGACAGTTGCTTCAAGAGTGTCGGTTCTTGGCTCAAGCCAATAGTGTTAAGCAAGCCTACACTGTCGGTTCATGGATCAAACCGGCAGTGTTGTAGTAAATATCAGTGTCGGTTCATGGATCAAACCGACAGTGTTCTCGTAACTACCAGTGTCGGTTCATGGTTCAAGCCGGTAGTGTTGAGCAAGCCAACACTGTCGGTTCATGGTTCAAACCGGCAGTGTTGTAGTAAATATTAGTGTCGATTCATGGATCAAACCGGCAGTGTTCTCATAACTATCAGTGTCGATTCATGGTTCAAGCCGGCAGTGTTGAGCAAGCCAACACTGTCGGTTTCCTTCTAACCGGCAGCGATGGTTACGACAACACTGCTGGTTTGTTGCTAACCGACAGTGATGGCCCGTTCGTATTTTATTGTTTTATAATTTATTTTAATTTATATTTTTTCGTGGAATCGGGTTTCACTTTATATACGCTACGCAGACGACAGGTCCATCAATATTAAACATTATAAATGTTACGATTACAATTCAAATGTTCTTATCCACATCTCGATCCCTCAAAATAAAAAAGAAATGTTCTTAGACTTCACACATGCTTCTCGGACTTCCTACAATAATCTGGCGAGCCGCTCTGGGCCATACTGGTCCTTGTACCTCACGGATTGTGCAATGGAAAATACTCCATCTTTTTCCAATACCTCGGCTAAGATGAATTTTGGCAGCTCCGATTGTAGTGCGACGATCTCCATGTCTAGCAGCTTTTCGTGCTTAAATTTCTTGTGTTGTCATTCAAAAAAGATGATATCCAAAGAGGAACAGTAAATCATTTTATTGAATTATTAAGAGACATAAATAAAATGGAGATTATACACACCAACTTATCGGCTTCTTCCGATTTTCCGCCGATGTAGCGAAGCATTGCCCACATTATATAAAACCCGCATTCCTTGTTTCCCGCCGGCTGTGATAGGTACTTCCCCTCCATTTTGACAACCTTGAATGGGACCGGTGTCCCACCGATATGTCTTCTTCGGACACTGAGCAACATTAAAAGGAGAAACATTAGAAAGCGGTATGTGTGACTAGAAAATAATAGTTATTAGGATCGCTTACTAATTCAGCACTGCCACCAGTGCATCCAGATGATGAAATAATTTTTTCTTTGAGTCCCACACCTCGATCAGATTTTTGGCAAGATTGACACAAATGAAGATGAAATGATTGCTGCAATCACAGAATCCTAATTATCGAATAATCTTACCAAAAAAAGAAGCATAAAATTAAAAGTCAAAAACACATACTCGCAGTTGTAGGCTAGAAGTATGTGGGTTTTCTTCTTCATCGTGAATTCATCGAAAATAGCCATCGATCTCTGTTTCAGGTCTTCCACGTCACATCCATAGAGGCCTAGACATGTTCTCTTATTGACTCGCAAGGGGTCCAAGAAGTCTATGTAATCCCATTTGCTTTTTACAATGCAAAATTTTGATATACACCTACATAAAATCATGAGAAGTGCGTGTAAGGTACTTACATAGTCCACAGCGTCAACATTTGAACATCGAGATCGCGTTTCTGGTATAGCTGGAACAAGCACTCCCACTCGACATCGAACTTCTCTTCTTCGAGATAATGGAAAACATGTGGCGAACGGATAATAACCTCAAAACCAAAGTCGTCCGTCTCTGTTGTTTGAGCCATGTAATATTCATGCAACTGGCGCATATATGTTGTCAGATTTTTATACGCGTCATCGGGAACCAAAAGATTGCCCCTTTCATACTTCATTGCTGGTGTTCCCGTCCCTTGTACATCATAATAGATGTTCGCGGCCTCTTCCATGGTTAATCCTGGGTTGTCTTCGACGTACTTCTGTATGTTCCTCAAATCTTTATTGTGTATTTCTTCGTCTCTTGTTGTAGCGTATTTATTCTGTGTTTGCCTTTCGAATTCAGGCTTCAACATATACGAAGGCAGTGAGGCACAGAGATTGAAGAAACTAACACAATCTTCCTTCGAGATGTGTGTTGTAAATTTTTCTTTCATTAAGGTGGTAACGCTGCCATTGAATGGCCTTTTTCTTTTCTGTTGGTCGACTTTGGGAGCATTAGCGACCGAATCCAAGGACCTTTTCTGCGACTACGAGGATGTCCTTGATCTTGTTTTGGGCTGGGGTGGAGGAGGACGACGACGAGAATTATGTTTTCTCGGTGCTGATGAAGATGGAGGAGGGGGGGAGGAGGAGGAGGAGTCTCTTTTCTCAGGGCTGATGAAGATGGAGTCGAACAAGGAGGAATAGAAGGAGACCTCTGTCTTCTCGGGGGTGATGGCTCTAGATGAGGAGGGGAGTGATCTCTGTTGGGAGATGGTGAGTGATCATCGGGGGTGGGCGAAGACTCGCAGTCGTCCTCATCATCAGAGGACAATTGATGGTCAAGCTTAATGAAGTGCTTGCGCCAGGCCACTTGAGAGCCCTTGTTTTGACCAAGTTTCGGCCTGCCTTCCGCTACGGGGTACTCAATGGGTATCTTGTTAAACTTCTTATCAAGTATTCTATCAATGGTGATGCGAGCGTACCCCAGTGGAATTGGGCGGCCATTAATTGCCCCGTCTCCCGTAGGCCAGGCCTGGCCGAGCGCCACCTTGTCCTTTGTCCATTCCTAACGGATGTACAACCTAACATTGACAGGTTCAGTGATGTTGTCCACCGGATGAGGCAGATTCGCCTCTTCTTTGTCGAGCAGGGTCGATCCGCAGCTGCTGCGACCCCTAAATTGTGGGATAAAGGCACTAGGAGTAGGGTTTTGTGGTACTACTGACCCCTTGGACAACAAAATTTGCTCGACTCACGCTTCAACTGATGAGGACATGACACCCATGCATATGACCATGTTTGGCGCATGGGATGGAGGGGAAGGAGGCCAGCAAGGGTGTCCAAGTCAAGAAGGAGGCCCGAGGCTAATTCAGTTCGAGTCCCTGAGGTGGAGGCCCAAAGCAACTCAAGTTCGAGTCTGTCTCAGAATCTAGGACCAGTCTACCTTAAACTGGTCATCCAGGACGCATCCGGACTCCATTTTCGATGATCCACATATGGATGGAAAGATATTTTGATAAGGAAGCCAATCCAAGTGGTTTCACGTCAAAAGCTCTTCGGAATCAATGGGAATCATCGAAACAAGTTAGCATCCAGAATCTACCAGGGTGCTGCGACACCTTCTTTTGGTCCGTTGGACCGTGTATCATGTTTGGACCCATTAGGGGGCGCGTCCAGGGTAGGCGATGACCCTAAGAACAGTTTTGCCGTTCATCGGTTTGTGAGACCCCAACTTCGTGAGATAATCATTCATCTGCAATTTGGTTGCGTTCTTTCTTGTTCTTGCTTGTGTTCTTCCTTGCGCAGGCAGGGATTAGCCTTCTTGGCGAGGTCAACCCGGTCCGTGACTTGGTTGATAACCAGAGGAGCTGTGGTGCTAAGATTGCAGGGTTTGATCTTTCGATCTGAAGCCGGATCGGTGTGTCATTCTCCGCCACAACGATAGTTACCATCACCTGACGGAAGATCGGGATCCCTATCCCCATTATCAATGGTCGCCTCAATCCGTGCTTCTATTCTGTCTTCCATCTCTTTTAGTCTCCTCAAATACTCTGCCTCATGTTCCGCTCTACCCCCCGAGCGGCTTCGGTAAGTGTTAGATTCTTGGGGGAAGCTAGTTTCCAAGAAACAACACCGGTTCCTCTAGTGCGACCAGAGTGCTCCTTGGTTCCGAGTGCTTGGGTGAGCACGTCTTTCTCCCTATTAGAAGTGCGAGTCCCTTGCCTCACCTCCTCAGTTACCTGGGAGATCCTCTGGATGAGTTCGCTCATGGGTTGATTTGAGGAGCTAAAGCTCCCATCCTCGGTGTGCTGTACATTTCTCCCCATACAGTATAATACTGATCTAGGCTCCCAATCGGTGGTCTCAACCTGAACGCCTTCCTCAGCAAGGCGATCCATCTTTTGAAGTTCTGCTTTAAATTCTAACATCTTTTTGGCATAGCCACAAGAGCCGAGATGATGAGGATTCATCGCTTTCTACGAATTCTCCTTATTCTTCCTGCTCAGTTCTAAGTACTCCTCGGATAACCTATATTCCTTGAAATCCTGCCAGAAGTCCTTCTGCTTGCTAAACTATCCACCATCGAAATCTGGCTCTTTATTTTGGAGGACAAAATTCTTGTACAATGTCCCCTTGAAATTCTTGAAGCATGTCCCCATGATTTCTTTTGCTTTTTTCTTGACTAACTCCCTATCATACTCGGCTGAGAAAGTGAGATACTCTGGAATCTTGACATCCCATATGTAATCCTTCTCGCTTTCGAGAACCCTCCACCGGTCATCATCTTTCCCAATCCACTTCCTGTACTTAATCGGGATGAAGTCCCTAACAAGTAACCCGAGGATAGTCTTGTATTTGGTCAAAGCTATAGGTGGTGAGAGTGGATCCCTGAATTCATCGAACTTAGTAATGTGCCAGTGTGCATTCCTACCAATAGGAATCTTTGGCATGCCTCGCTTGGATCTGGCCTTCCTGCTACCCGAACCCTCTGGCTCCTCGGCCGACGGAGGCTCCTGCTAGAGACACTAAGTAAGCTATGATCCTCTCAATTGATTAGCATGTGTGGGTACATAGTGACATGATACCAAAGTTACCTAGCCATCTTGGTCATTTTGACCCAGATCGAGCAGGCCGGACGGGGTCCATGGCTGCTCGTTCTCACCGACCTGATTGACACCGTCACCATTTGTCGGATCATGCGGCTCTCCTGTCCCAGCGATATCAGCCGCTTCTTGTTGCCGATCAGTTCTTCGGCGACGGGGTAACAGGCGACGATGAGTCATGGCTGTGACACGATCGTGGTTAGTTTTGGCCGTGGACAACTACTAATAGCATATGTTCATATATATATATATAATATGTTTAATGCAAAGTCTAATAATAAGTCCACATACAACAAAGTCAAATAATAGCATATGTTCACCTAGAACAAATTCATTGCTTGATTGACCACATACAACAAAGTCCACCTACTCTTCTACGAAACTAAGCCTACATCAACTTCCAAATAAGAAAAGCGATGACCATAGCCATAAATAAAAGCATGACATCTTTCCAAGACTAAGGAGCAATTCTCCTAATCTTCACATCTTCGGTGGGTGGCTTCTCTTCGATCTCTAGTGCTAGCGGATGGCCATGGTTTGCATTCATTGGACCATAGTTGGCCGGTTGCCCATGGTTTGCAAGGTAGGCTAGATGACTATAGTAGGCCCTCAAAGCTTCAGCTTCTGTGTTGTATTTTTTATGCAAATTACCAGGGTAGCGATTGACTTGAGCATAGCAATCTTCCCAGGTTCGATAAATCCTAGGCATGTGACCAACATGCACTACATACCATGCCATGGTTGCCTATACATTTAAGTAAATTAGGTTGTCATTCAAACATGATGTATTCTTATACAATTTAATATATTTACGAATAACACACGACCATTGCATAGATAGGAGTGTTTGGAAAATAGCTATTCACGTGCCTTAGTAATAGTTGTTAGATGTAGCAAAGATATAAAGAATATTT
This sequence comes from Miscanthus lutarioriparius, assembly GCA_904845875.1. Taxonomy (NCBI): domain Eukaryota; kingdom Viridiplantae; phylum Streptophyta; class Magnoliopsida; order Poales; family Poaceae; genus Miscanthus; species Miscanthus lutarioriparius. Next base: position 54,690,903 of record CAJGYO010000013.1, read on the forward strand.
TTTATTCGTTAAAAACCAAATGATGATTTAGAGAGTCAGTTTAAGACTTTTGGATATACTCCTAGAGATGTCTAAGAGTCTTCAGTCTCACTATAAATCCCCCATCCATCGGCGCGAGGTTCTTTCACAAGTATTAGTGTAGGTAAGCATCTTTCCAAAATAGTGATACTTTGATCTGAAACTTACATGGTTGGTAGGGGCAAATATGCATCTCATACTATCCCAGGAAAGTGACATAAAAAACTCATAATAAGATAGGATTGTTGGAAAATATTCCTAGTTTAATGCATAAGGCTACATAACTATGTATTACTTGTAATCTTGCATAAGTTAATAATTATGCATCTTTATGCTGATAGCATGGAGAATTCCATGACAAGTTTGGACATATATTAGTTCTATAGGTCTAAAGAATTCCATGACAAGTTTGGAGAATTCATAAAGAAAATTCAAGTACTCCGAAAACAAACTACCATTAACGTTCAGAGAGCAATTTCTGTCAAGTATTACGAATCCCTACTATGTTTATCCTGGTAACCAAAAATAAAATTACGCTTTTGTTCTTATCAGTATACTGATGAATAGAGCTGAGCAACGTGCTACTAAGTAACAATGTACTACTTACTAGCAATGCGTCCAGAAACACAAAGAAACAGATAGCACACACTTTATGGCAAACCTAGGTTCTAGCATTCACAGCTGCATGATCAAACTGTATGACAGCACACACTGCATGATCAAACTGATTCAAGTAAGCAGCTATGGGACATTTCATCAGACACATAGCGGGCAGTGAGCCACGCACTCACCGTGGGGGGGGGGAAGCAGCTGTCTACGCGCTCCTGAAGGCCTCGGTGGTGGGACGGAAGGCGTGGTGCTCCGGCTTGACACGGACGGAGCGGTGCTCCGGCTTGGGGTGGTGGACGGCGTGGGGCGGTGCTCCGTGTAAGGAAAATGGACCCTAGGCCCATTTACTTTGGATTTTAGTGTTTGATAACTAACACAACTAAATTAGACTAATGAATTTGCAAGTGTTTGTTTTGTAGTTCAATAGGGTGCAAGACGTAACTTGGACGAAGGTGATGTGATGATCCGATGATCAACACCTCAAGCAAGACCTTAGGAGCACAAGAGAAGACCCAAGAGATCAAGCAAAGTCCAATCATGAAGATTGGAACCAAGCCGTATGCAAGATCGCGAAGAAATGAGCTCACTGTGGTGACCGGATGCTGGACTGGACGCTGCGACCGAACGCTAGGCAAGCGGCTTGGTAGACAGGCGACCGGACGCTGGCGGCAACCGACCGGACGTAGGACAGCAGCGTCCGATCGAGTACAGAGAGGTTCCAGAGCGGCAAATCTGCTACCGGACACGTTCGGTGGCAGGTGACCGGACGCTAGCCAGCGTCCGATCAGCACATTGCTGGCTCAACGGTCGAGATGACCGGACACATTCGGTCAGGACGATTCAGCGTCCGGTCAGTAGCAGTTTCGCGGGAATTCGACCCCAACGGCTACTTTCTCAGTGGGGCTTATAAGTACAACCCCCAACCGGCCATTTGAGGAGTGTTGATACACCATTTTAGTGATCTCCACTTGCATAGAGCTTAGTGATTCATTAGGTGATTAGCATAGGTGCTTTGCAAAGTGCTTAGGTTGATTAGACCACCGCTCATAGGCTTGCTCTAGGTTTAGGCCTAGTGTTTAGTGAGGTTTGCATACCTCTTACCACTCAGTGCTTGCGAGCACCATTGTTGTACATCGGAGGGGCTTGAAGTCTTGCGATATCACACCAACTGCGTTTGTGGTGTGGCCGCCACCATGTACCGGAGGGAACAAGGCCTGTGGCGTTTCTGACGGAAGCTTGATAGTGAAGATGGCGGGGAGCATCCGGGAGAGGCTTGCCGGAAGGCACATCGGAGACCCACTTGAGCGTGGGGAAGGCCCGAGGCTATCCATGGAGTTACCCGACCGGGAGCTTAGCCCTTGTGAGGGATTCCTTGCGAGGGGCTCCAATGAGGACTAGGGGGAAGCCTGCGCGCTTCTCGATACCTCGGTAAAAATACCAGAGTCGTCGACGGGAGTTTGCATATCTCTACCTTGCTCTTTAGCTTCCGCATTTACATTGTTTACATTACTTGTTTTGCGGTAGAGATAGCAACTCACTAGCAAAACCGTAGTTGCACATTTAGATAGTTTATCTTTTGCATAGGTTTTGCTAGAGTTAGAAAAAGAGGCCATAGTTTTTGGAGTTAGAATTTAAGTCGCTTAATTCATCCCCCCTCTTAGGCGTCACGGTCCCTTCAATTGGTATCCGAGCCGGTTGGCTCATTTTGGACCTTTGGCTTAACCGCCGTTGAGCCGACGCTATTTAGAGTGGTTGGGATGGATACCGCTAGGCCTCCGCACTTTGACGGCACTAACTTCCCATACTATAAAGCTAGAATAGCTTACCACCTTGAGGTGGTTGATTTGGGTGTATGGAGAGTCACTCGTGATGGGATGAAACCCATCAAGAATCTCGAAAAACCTACAAAGAGTGATGAAAAAGAAATGCACTTCAATGCTAGAGCTAAAAATTGCTTGTTTGAATCACTTAGTATGGATGTTTTTAACCAAGTATTCACTTTAAATACGGCACATGAAATTTGGTTAAAACTCCAAGAGCTCCATGACGGCACAAGCATTGTCTGTGAGCAAAAACATTGTCTAGCAAAACAAAACTATGATTCCTTTACTATGAATGATGATGAGCTTGTTCATGATATGTATTCTCATTTAAATATAATTATCAATGAGCTCCATTCTATAGGATTATTAAAGCTAGATGATGCGGACATCATGAGGAAGATCATCTCTGTGCTACCACAAAAGAAATATGCAAGCATCATCACCATCCTTCACAACATGGAGGACTTGAGCAACATGACCCCGGGCATAGCCATTGGCAAGTTAGTGGCATATGAAATGTCACGTAAGATGGGTCAAGAAGAAGCTTCTTCATCAAGCAAAGCCAAAGCTCTCGCTTGTAGCGAGAAAAAGAAGATGAAGGGCAAGCAAGTTGAGACAAGCTCAAGCTCAAGTTCATCAAGTGAAGATGAAGAAGAAGATGAGGACGATGACGATGATGATGAAGATTCAAGTGATGATCAATCTTCCTCCTCCACCTTTGATCTTGATGAAGAATCAATCAAAGTGATCAACAAGGTGGAGAAGATGATCCAAAGGCTCAATGTCAAGGGTGTGCCCATCCAAATTCAAGATTTCATTTTCACAAATCAAAGAAAGGAGCAAAGAAATAGAGGATGCTATGGATGCGGTGAGTTGGGGCACTTTGTGGAAGTTTGTCCAAACAAGCCCACACCCAAGACAAAGAAGGCATGGAAGAACCAAGCCCTCACATCAATAAGATCATGGGATGATTCTTCAAAAGAAGAAGAACCCCATCACAAGAGGCAGGGCCGCAAGCACTCATCATCAAGCTCTTCTAGTGTGTGCCTTATGGCACGAGGTAATGAAAGCTCTTCCTCCAGTGAGAGTGATAGTGATGATGATATGCCTTCTTATCATGAACTTGTGCAAGAAAATCTTAATTATGCTAAAGCTTGCACTAGTCAACAAAAGAAGCTTAAAAGTTTAAAAGAAAAGCTAGATAGTTCACAAAAGGCATACAAAATCTTGCTTGAACAATATGAGAACTTTGCTAATCTCAATGTTGAACTATCTACTAAAATTGAGAAACTTGAGACTAGTGCAACAACAAATGCATGCACAATCAATGATGAGCAACTCTTAAAGAAAAATGAAAAATTAAAAGAAAAGTTAGCTAGCTCACAAGAAGCATATAATAGTTTGCTTGCTAAAATGGAAACCATGTGCAAACATTGTGATGAGCTAACTAATAAAGTTGCTAATCTTGAAGTCGTTAGCACAACCCCCACCAAGGCATCTAAAAAGAAAAGTTCTATCATTAACATGTCTAAAAAGGATGCCTCTACTTCTTGTAATGATTTATGTTTAGACTCACCTTTGTGCAACCAAGTTTGTTTTGAGAAAGTTGTAGATACATGCACACAAGAGGTTGCAAAAGAGAATGAGCAACTCAAGCAAGAAGTAGCTCGCCTCACCAAGGACTTGACTCAAGTGAAAGGCAAGGCGAAGCAAACCCAACTTCATCAAGATAACACCATCAAGGGAGTGAAGAAGCTTGATGAAGGACAAACTATGGTTTGTTACGTGTGCCACAAGGAAGGTCACAAGTCCTATGAGTGCAAGGTGAAGAATGGGGGAGGAGCAAAGAAGAAGGAGAAAAAGCAAACAAGCAAGCTCTCCAACACCTACACCAACAAGGTGGACAAGAAGGCATCCACACCTTATCTCTTGAAGAAGAAGAAAAATGACAAGGTGGTGGCCATCAAGGTGAACAAGCAAGCCAACTATGGGGTCAAATGCTTTTGGATGCCAAAGGAAATCATTTCAAACTTGAAGAGCACCAAGAAGGTTTGGATCCTGAAAGGGAAGTGAGAAGTCCGTCGGACGTCAGGGAATTTGGAGACTTGGCAAAGTATGGGTGCATTTCATGGGGTGCATCATGATGGACAAAATCATTGCCAAGTGGGTTAGTGAATACTATGCACCCAAATTCCCCTTCCCATGTTAGATAACTAGATGTTATTACTCTTCAATTGGTACATCTTGCAATTAGGTTTTCCTACAATTGGTATCTTTAAGCATCTAGTTACTCTTCATGCCTAGGTTTGCATTTGCATGCTTATATCTTTTATCATGCATACACTAGGTATATCTTATGGTAGGCTTGCTCGATCTCATTTTTAACCCTTGGAGCAAACCTACATGGTTTAAAATTGCTTAGAAGCACGGCACATAGCTTGTCTTACTTTTGTTCATCTAATATGTGCCAAAGTCCAAATTGTAGATAATCTCTCCTGGATATCTTTTTGAAAATGATTCTCACATTCATGAGATGTCATCTTTCAAGTGGTATTTTTGATTCTAAAATCAATGTGCATAATTTCTACAAAGTATTCTACATTTGTGTGCACATATTTAGGGGGGATATTTCTACAACTTGGATGCTTTGAGACTAACACTTTTTCAAATGGTATCAAATTTTCAAACCTATCACATGTGTAGTAGTCTCATTGTAAGGAAATTGGAGTCCCCAGAGTTAAGCATCATTCTTCAATTGGCATCATCATGTTGATTTCATTTCATATTTATATGCTTTCTCCATATATTATATAGATTAAACTCTCTTGTGCAATAAATTGCAAATTATGCATATGCTTTGCTTTCTACCATATGTATGCATACATTTAGGGGGAGCTTAGTCTATATAATGTGAGAGTCAAATTTTGTGATCCATTTCACTCTATACACAAAGGATCACGAAATTTGACCCTCCCTTGTGCTACTAATGTCTTCCTTTTCGGTGTTTGATGCCAAAGGGGGAGAATTTGAAGGACCAAAGGCAAGCATCAAGTTGATGTCTACCAGTGGTAATGGTCCGAGAAAGGGAGGAAAGTGGATTATGGATTAGTCTAAGTAATTGTAAAATTTGTAGGAAGCAAGGCTTAAATCCACAATGCCACATGGGGACATTTGCAAGGGCAAGATGGTCTTCAATTGGTATCTAAGTAGGATATTCTAGCATCATATAACCTTGCCCTTTGCATTGCATCCTAGCAAGTAGATAGTTTTTAAATTTAATTTTTTTTATTATTTGCTTGCTTTGGTCGTGTTGGCATCAATCACCAAAAAGGGGGAGATTGTAAGGAAAATGGACCCTAGGCCTATTTACTTTGGATTTTGGTGTTTGATGACTAACACAACCAAATTGGACTAATGAATTTGCAAGTGTTTGTTTTGTAGTTCAATAGGGTGCAAGACGTAACTTGGACGAAGGTGACGTGATGATCCGATGATCAACACCTCAAGCAAGACCTTAGGAGCACAAGAGAAGACCCAAGAGATCAAGCAAAGTCCAAGCATGAAGATTGGAACCAAGCCGTATGCAAGATCGCAAAGAAAAGAGCTCACTGTGGTGACCGGATGCTAGACAGGACGCTGGACAAGCGACTAGACGCTGGGCAAGTGGCTTGGCATACAGGTGACTGGACACTGGACCGGACGTTGGCGGAAACCGACCGGACGTAGGACAACAGCGTTCGATCGAGTAAAGAGAGGTTCCAGAGCGGCAAATCTGTGACCGGACGCATCTGGTGGCAGGCGACCGGACGCTGGCCAGCGTCCGATCAGCACATTGCCGGCTCAACGGTCAGGACAACCGGACGCGTCCGGTCAGGACGATTCAGCGTCCGGTCAGTAGCAGTTTCACGGTAATTCGACCCCAACGGCTACTTTCTCAGTGGGGCTTATAAATACAACCCCAACCGGCCATTTGAGGAGTGTGGAGCTGAGGAAACATACCAAGGGTGTTGATACACCATTTTAGTGATCTCCACTTGCATAGAGCTTAGTGATTCATTAGGTGATTAGCGTAGGTGCTTTGCGAAGTGCTTAGGTTGATTAGACCACTGCTCATGTGCTTGCTCTAGGTTTAGGACTAGTGTTTAGTGAGGTTTGCATACCTCTTACCACTCGGTGCTTGCGAGCACCATTGTTGTACATCGAAGGGGCTTGAAGTCTTGTGAGATCACACCAACCGCGTTTGTGGTGTGGCCGCCACCGTGTACCGGAGGGAACAAGGCCCGCGGCATTTCTGCTAGAAGCTTGATAGTGAAGACGGCGGGGAGCATCTAGAAGAGGCTTGCCAGAAGGCACGTCAGAGACCCACTTGCGCGTGGGGAAGGCCCGAGGCTATCCACGGAGTTACCCGACCGGGAGCTTGGCCCTTGTGAGGGATTCCTTGCGAGGGGCTCCAACGAGGACTAGGGGGAAGCTTGCGTGCTTCTCGATACCTCGGTAAAAATACCAGAGTCGTCGATGGGAGTTTGCATATCTCTACCTTGTTCTTTAGCTTCCACATTTACATTGTTTACATTACTTGTTTGCGGTAGAGATAGCAACTCACTAGCAAAACCGTAGTTGCACATTTAGATAGTTCATCTTTTGCATATGTTTTGCTAGAGTTAGAAAAAGAGGCCATAGTTTTTGGAGTTAGAATTTTAAGTCGCCTAATTCACCCCCCTCTTAGGCGTCATGGTCCCTTCACTCCGGCGTCGGGAGGTGCTCTGACGTGGGGCGGTGCTCCGGCGTGGGGCGCTACTCCGATGTGGGGCGGTGCTCCGACGTGGGGCGGTGGACGGTGTGGGGCAGTGCTCCGGCGGTGTGGGGGGAGGGGTTGGCGCGGGGTTGAAATGAATTTGGATAATTTCAACCCGCGCCACTTTTATAGCAGTAGCTCATCACTGCTGGTTCTGCTTGTAAACCGACAGTGATGGGGCACATCACTGCCGGGTCACTCCCCAAACCGGCAGTGATGTCGCTGTAACAGTTAGGTGTTAAGTTAGGTGTTAAGTAGGATAAGTTTTCGTTTTCTTTTGAACTCCTCCTACTGGCGCAACGGTTAAGACCCCTCAACTTAGCCCCTGAGACCCGTGTTCGAGTCCTAGGCGGCCCAAATTTTTTTGTTCTATTTTATAAATTATTAATTTATTTCAGAAAATAGCTCATCACTGCTGGTTTTGCTTGCAAACCGATAGTGATGGTGTACATCACTGTCGGGTTATTCCCCAAACCGGCAGTGATGTTGTGTAGCAGTTAGGTTTAACTTAGGTGTTAAGTAGGATAAGTTTCCGTTTTCTTTTGAACTCGTCCTACTAGTGCAATGGTTAAGACCTCTCAACTTAGCCCCTGAGACCCGTGTTCGAGTCCCAGGCAGCCTAATTTTTTTGGTTTAATTTTATAATTTATTAAGCGGTCTAAAGGTCAAAAAGATAAAATAAATGTGTTGCATCCCTAAATCGAACCGAAGCCTACAAGTTCCAGAGCAGCGGACAAACCATTGAGCTATCACCTGATTTCGGAAAATTTGAAGGAATTTATTCTTTTGAGTGATTATCTGTCCCTGCTTTGCGCGTAGGCCCTTCAACTCCCCAGCCATGCTGGTCGCACGGTTCCCAAATGAAGAGCTGCTATTTTAATTACCCGGTCCTTGAAGCGCGGTTCCCACGAAGAGACGCCGCATTTACCCGTCCATCGGCTAGCTGCTCTTGCCGGTTCCCAAACACAGGCGCGCTCTGTCTTCCCAACACAGGCGCGCTCTGTCTTCCCAATGCAGGCGCAATGGTGGTTCAACCGTTCCCAATGTAGGCGCGCTCCATCTTCCGAGGGGTGCGAGTTATTGCACCGTGATCAGTTCCACCACCGACACACCTATATAAGCCCCCATGCACACAGTCGGCCGCCACACCACCGTGCGTCAAGAAAGCGAAGCACCGCCCTTCCCACGCACACCTCGCCTCGACCGTCGACCCGTCGCCATGCACAATGCCTCGCCGCTTGAAGACAACATGGGCAAAGCTGAACCCGTCGTCCTCATGTCGCCCCCCAACGCCTCCACCGACGCCGTCGTCTGAATCAGACCTCGAGGTGAACCTCGAGGATGATCCGGACCATGAGGCTACATCGGAGGAGGAACCAGAACCTCTTCCGGTGGAGGAGGTTGTCTTCAACTCGTTGGAGATGGCTCGGAAGGAGGAGGACCGACACTTCCGCGCCATCACACAGAAGGAGACTGACGACTGCATCCTAAAGCGCGTCGTTGAGATCTCTAAGGAGGAGGAGTGCCACCGCAAGGAGGAGGAGCGCCGCTGCCAGGAGGAGACCGAGCGGCGTCTCGCGGTGGACATGGAACGGCGCCGGCGCAGGGCTGAGCGCAAGAAGCGCAAAGAGGACCGGCAGCAGGGGGATGACGCGTGCGGTAGCACCAGCAGTAATTAGTAGTAGCACTACTGATTAATCAATGCCTTAGGTCGATGTAATAATTTACTGGTGCTAAAAAAACCGTGTCGTCGAATCCTTTGTTTGATCATCATCACCTTGGGTTGATACTTTACATTGCATATGACCTCTTGTTTTATTTGCTTACATATTGGATGTTGCATTTTGTATGACCTTGTTTTGCTTACCTCGTTGTCACGAAGACCATAGTATATGATATGCTACGTACCGGAGATCAAGGGGGCCAACAAGACTTGCTCTTCTAGATAATACCGTGTTGCAGCATGTCTGTCATCTGTCACATCACTGCTGGGCCATTCTTTAAACCGGCAGTGATTTCCATGTGTGGTTACATCATAAGTAAATTATCTTTTCCACATCTTTCAAACACCTTCTACTGGTTCAACGGTTAAGACCCCGCAACTTAGCCCCCGATACCCGTGTTCGAATCCCGGGCGACCCAATTTTTTTGGTTTAATTTTATAATTTATTAAGCGGTCTAAACGTCAAAACGATAAAATAAATAAACCATGGCACACATCCTATACTAGCGCAGTGGTTAAGTGTCTGAACTATGTAGCCCGAGACCCAAGCTCGAACCAGAGGGCTGACACAATTTTTTTAATTTTTTATATATCACTGCCGGTTTTCAAAATAAACCGACAGTGATAACCAGCATCACTGTCAGTTTCTTCTCATCACTGCCGGTTTCTTGAAACCGACATTGATGTTTATATATATTAAAAAAATCTTTTATATACTGAATAAATAGAAGCATATGTATTCCTATGTCGAAATGGCTTGAAATTTTTTGGCAAGCGTGTACACCCAAATTAAGACTCCACATAGGATCTTAGGTTTTTCTGTTCATTTTTTTATTTATTATATTTTTCTCCGTGCCAAATGAGACAAAAGAGGGTGAATTTCATCTTGGACCCAATAGATTTTTTCATCCACATCCACAAAATTCTTATCCCTATGGCATATTAGAGCCTGTGTAAAAGTTTGGCACCATTCCGGATCTTTTCGTGGGTAGACTCAGTTCAACCTATAATTAAACGGCGTCGTCGCGCGAAAATTCAATTAAACCTCAGTAAGTAGCAAACCATCTCCAGAAAATCCTAAACTTGGTGTTTCCTTCACACGTGGCACGTGCAAGCCTAAGAAAAAGTTTGAGACCAATACGACTCTAGAATGCCTATGAACCACAGAAACCTTGATAACCTATGTGTATAGTCATGGTTCGATAAAAGGGCACATGTACCTCTGTGAAGCATGTATACTCCGCCAATGTCGAAATGGCTTGAAATTTTTTTGGCAAGCATGTACACCCAAATTAAGACCCCACACAGGATCTTAGATTTTTCTGTTCATTTTTTTATTTATTATATTTTTTTTCGTGCCAAATGAGACAAAAGAGGGTGAATTTCATCTTGGATCCAATAGATTTTTCCATCCACCTCCACCAAATTCTTATCCCTAGGGCACATTAGAGTCTGTGTAAAAATTTGGCACCATTCTAGATCTTTTCGTGGGTAGACTCAGTTCAACCTATAATTAAACGGTCTCGTCGCACGGAAATTCAATTAAACCTCAGAAAGTAGCAAACCATCTCCGAAAAATCCCAAACTTGGTGTTTCCTTCACACATGGCACGTGCAAGCCTGAGAAAAAGTTTAAGACCAATACAACACCGGAATGCCTATGAACTACAGAAACCTCGATAATCTATGTGTATAGTCATAGTTCGATGAAAGGGCACATGTACCTCTGTGAAGCATATATACTCCGCCTATGTCGAAATGACTTGAAATTTTTTTGGCAAGCATGTACACCCAAATTAAGACCCCACACAGGATTTTAGGTTTTTCTGTTCATTTTTTTATTTATTATATTTTTCTCCATGCCAAATAAGACAAAAGAGGGTGAATTTCATCTTGGACCCAATAGATTTTTCATCCACCTCCACAAAATTCTTATCCATAGGGCACATTAGAGCCTGTGTAAAAGTTTGGCACCATTCCGGATCTTTTCGTGGGTAGACTCAGTTCAACCTATAATTAAACGGTCTCGTCACGCGAAAATTCAATTAAACCTCAGAAAGCAGCAAACCATCTCCGGAAAATTCCAAACTTGGTGTTTCCTTCACACGTGGCACGTGCAAGTCTGAAAAAAAATTTGAGACCAATACGACACCAGAATGCCTATGAACTACAGAAACCTTGATAACCTATGTGTATAGTCATGGTTCAATGAAACGGCACATGTACCTCTATGAAGCATGTATACTCCGCCTATGTCAAAATGACTTGAAATTTTTTTGGCAAGCATGTACATCAAAATTAAGACCCCACACAGGATCTTAGGTTTTTCTGTTCATTTTTTTATTTATTATATTTTTGTCCGTGCCAAATGAGACAAAAGAGGGTGAATTTCATCTTGGACCCAATAGATTTTTCCATCCACCTCCACAAAATTCTTATCCCTAGGGCACATTAGAGCCTGTGTAAAAGTTTGGCACCATTCCAGATCTTTTTATGGGTAGACTCAGTTCAACCTATAATTAAACGGTCTCGTCGCGCGTAAATTCAATTAAACCTCAGAAAGTAGCAAACCATCTCCGGAAAATCCCAAACTTGGTGTTTCCTTCACACGTGGCAAGTGCAAGCCTGAGAAAAGTTTGAGACCAATATGACACTGGAATGTTACATGAATTACATGCATGACAATAATTAAACACACAAAGCCGTACATATTAAAATTAGAACCCAATTAAACTACGACCTTGAAAACCTAGCTAAATAAACATTAATTACTATCGGAATCACTACCGGGATCGATCGGGCCACGCACACTAACATGCCTCTGTAGCCATATATGGTAATTGATGTCACGGATTATGTATCTGCTTGTATCGATGAAGTCCAATGCCCTAATGAGTGCACTCTCTCGTGCCTCACAATACATAAAGAATGGTCGGCCATAGATGTAACCTACTGAACGACCATTGCCCCTGTTAGTAATCCTTATGCAGTACTGGCGTCCTTCTATAGTGAGATGGCCGAGGTTTCCATTGCAGAAGTCCCAATCGTACCCGAGTTGCTCCGTAGCTTGGTCTAGAACGGCCCACAAGCCACATGCAGCATAGGTAAGGTCCTGTAGCGCAATCTGCATGTGGAGAAAAAGAAAAAAATAGAGAATGTTATTACAATAATAAATAACAAATAACCACGACTCAGGTATAAGTAACCATTTTACCACATCCGCATGGTTGTAGCTCGCAAACCATTCGCTTGCTTGCCGGACGGGGATATCACCAGCATTCAAAGCAAGTGCCTTGAAGTGCGAGAAATCAGGCACATCATAGCAAATACGTCGAAGTGCCTCTAAACAAATGCGCACGACACTTAATTGGGTGCTTATCACGTTCGGGCTCTGTATTCCCATCCCGTGGATATGGTTCCGATGATTTAAACCCCTCACAGGGATGAAAAAACTGAGTTCACACGTCCATAGCCGACCACTTGCATTAGATGTCGTGTTCTCGACGATGTCCGAGATAAAGAACCAGCTAAGTGCTGTTCGCAGCCAAGCTATTGGGGATATAGTCTGCAACATATATGCATGCAACAATGATATTAAACTAATTACAGTTATTTGTTAGCATAAAAAAACAAAAGATGTTGGAAAATATTTCATACAATAGCTGGAACAGGGAACCGTGGAATGGCCACATTAGGAGCGAATGGCTCATCGCCAGGGTGGAAACCTGGTTCTTGTGGTGGGGGAGGTCCATTGTTCATACCATCTGATCGATAAAATGCAAAAAATGAACATAAAATATATGCATAAAAATTCTTGCAAGTAAAATGTGGCAACATAATTAAATATAGATTGAATGCAAGGAATAAGAATATATATAAATGTAGAATGCAAAGAAACATGAATACAAATATAGATCAAATGAATATAGATAGAATATTGGAGAAGACAACATATCAATACCATTGAAAAATGCAGGAGCCATGACCAAATCACGTAGAGAGAGTGGATGTCTTGAGAAGTGAGAGTGAAATGTGATAAATGAGACTGAGAGAGTTCGTGGGTGGGTGGGATCGATGTATGTGGCCGACAGTTTGTTTTATATAGGGGCCATGGACATCACTGCCGGTTTCTAAATAGAACCGACAGTGAATGTGCATATATGTGAAGGATATATTTATTTAGATACTACAGTGAAAAAGTTTTAACAACAACGATATATTTATTTAGATAGTAATGAAATACATCAAAAAAAATAGAAATAAGTTACATATACGATAACAAAGACCTTACACTACAATTACATATATGATAACAAAGACCTATTTGCATATAGGTTAATGTTACCATCAATGTGTATCAACACATTATAATTTAACCACCTCAGTAGCATTCTTCTAGCATCAACTAGGGTCAAACAATAGCACTGAGGTGGTCTACGAGCTATACCGGTTGGAGATGATAAGTGACATCGATGAATCCATGCCTCTGCTGTACATGACCTTTTTCTGGGTACAGTCTAGAGCACATCGGATTCAGCTCGGCACCACAACGGATGGCTCTGTGAACCTCGTGGCATCTCCAATCTTCGGCGTTGCTGTATCTTTAGTAGCATTCTTCTAGTACCTCATGTGTGCACCATTTTGGTGGACTATGATGCATAACGATATCTGTGGTTTATTGTGAGAGGAAAACATTGTATCATGGCTGATAAGGCTTGGCTAAAACCAACATGCATGGAGAGGCTAGCTCCTGGCCGAGGGCCATTTTATAGGGGCTAGCAGTCGTGGTTGTGGTCATGGGAGCACTGTTGGCATGTGAGGAGCATCTACATATCACTGTCGGTTTTAGTTTAAAAACCGATAGTGAATGGGGCCTTCTGTGTCGGTTTGAGCAACCGACTGTGATAGAAACTATCACTGCCAGTTTTAAAACCAAAACCGGTGGTGAAGGGCCTTGCCGCCAACTTTAGGTAAAAAAATATAAAAAAACAATGTCGGTTTGGAGCCTGCCATCGCAGCCTTTTGTAAAAAATATAAAAAAGTTTGGCCCGCCTGAGATTCGAGCGTGGGTCACGGGGTCGAGAGTGCGCGGCCTTAACCGCTGAGTTAGGATAGGGAGTTCGGTTAGAATGGTTTTATTTTTTCCTTTTATCCCATTGTAATGCACTACTAAATAATAAATGCAAAATCAAAAAAGTTTGGCCCGCTTGGGATTCGAGCGCGGGTCTCAGAGTACAGAGTGCGCGGCCTTAACAGCTGAGCTAGAATAGGGAGTTCACTTATTTTGCTTTTCTTTCTTTATTTATTAATAGAAATAATGCAGTTAGTTTATATTCTAAAATAACATAAAAATTTGTGTCTTGAATATTTAATTCTATGATAATGAATTAATGGTCTATAATTATCAAATAATAGTGTTTGTGAACATCATCTTAATATTTGATTACATAGTCAATAATTAACTTGTAGAGATGCGCACAAAATATAAATTAAATATTCACTGCGAATTACTGATACAACGTCAGCATAATGATTACATAGTTAACAATAATCTAACTATCTTTAGGACCATCAATAATGAGGGCCTCATTGTGATCAATTCGTACGTAAGCAGGTTTGTCACCTTCTTGAAGGATAGGTAGGGGTACATTCACCCCGAATGGAGGCATTTCCTGATAGCCCCTGTAGCCTTCTTCACCCGTCACTCCATCGACACCGACAATCTTCCTTTTCCCTTATAGGACTACTTTTAGCCTTCCTTTTGTCTTGTTGTCCCTTGCATAGAAGACTTGTATAACATCTCTTGCAAGAACGAATGGGTCGTCTCTGTATGTGGTCTTAGTGAGATCAACGGTAGTGAACCCTTCGCTGTCAGTGTTGATTTCCTCGAGCCAGACCCACGGGTAGTGAAAAAGAGCTGCCTTCAATGGACCTTATGCTAGCTCCCATATCTCCTCTATGAAACCATAGTATGTCGCCTGCACGTTGCCATTCTCGTCGTGAGCATCAAAACGAACACCACAATTTTGGTATGTGCTCTTTCCATCTTGCTTTTTGTGTAAAATGTGAATCCATTGATCTCATACCCTTGGTACTTAAGATATGTACTCGAAGGTCCCTTGGCTATGGCATCTAGTTGATTACCCCACTTTATTCCAAGCAAGCGACGTCGCAACCAGCTGACAAATTCCTCCTTATGTTTTTTATCCATCCAAGCCCGTGACCTGCTTGGATACAGAGTTTGCAGCGATTGCCTGTGCTCATCAATGTATGGCATCACACCCTCAGCTTGCTGGAGAATAGCGAACTATACCTGTCTGAAAGAAACAGGGTCGTCTACTGTAACAGATTTCTCCCCGATCGTTCCTTTGCCACGTAGTCTTCCCTCATGACGAGATTCTGGAACTCCGAACCTTTTGATGTCTAGATAATATGTGCAGAACTCAATGGCCTCCTTTGTTGATCATCCTTCAACCATGCCCCCTTCTGGCCTGAAGCTGTTCCTAACATACCTCCTAAAAACTTTTATCAATCTTTCGAAAGGAAACATCTGATGTAGGTACATTGGGCCAAGGGCTCTAATTTGGTCAATAAGATGAATGAGCAGATGCAATGAGATATCAAAGTAAGTCGGCGGGAAATACATCTCAAGCCTAACGAGAGTTTTGGCTATGTCCCGCTGCAGCTGCTCTAGCGTGGACACATCAATGACCTTTTTTGAGATCACGTTGAAGAGCGAGCAAAGCTTTATGATTGGGGCGTGGACCTTTGGGGGGAGGATACCACGCTGGGAAACAGGGAGCAGCTGAATCATAATGACATGATAGTCATGGGCCTTCATAGGGCCATAGTTGAACTTGAGTTCTCTCATGTTCACTAGCCTCTTTGGGTTCACACAGTAGCCCATCGGGACTTTGAGTTCATTGAAGAAAGAAATAAGCGCACGCTTTTCTTCCTTCTTCAATGTCCATGACGCAACCGGAAGTTCGAACTAGCCATTCTCTAGCTCCACGGGATGCAGCTCCTTGATTCCTAAGTGTTGCATGTCCAGGCGTGTGGCTAGTGAATCCTTCGATGTCCCCCCGGTGTTCATCAAGGTGTTAAGAGTGTTAGCGCACATGTTTTTAGTGATGTGCATGGGATCAAGACAGTGGCGTACACTCAGAAATGACCAGTAAGGTAGTTTCCAGAAAACTGATTTTTTCTTCCAAACGCTCCCATCAGGCGTTGCTACTGCATTGTCCCCCTTCCAAAGGACAACCTCCAGTTTATTGAGTTCTCAAAGTATCATAGGCCCGTCTCGATATTTTGGAGCTAAGCGTTTCTCAATAGTACCATTGAAATCTTTTCTTTTCCTGCGGTAAGGGTGATCCTTAGGTAGGAACCTACGGTGTCCCATATAAACTATCTTTGAGTTATTTGGTAGATTTACCGCATCGATATCGTCCAAGCACTCGACACATCTAGTATAGCCTTTTGTCTTCTCTCTGGACAATGAACCTCGACCTGGCAGGTCGGTGATTGTAGCGATAAGTACTCCCTTGATCATGACATGTTCCTTTTTGTACTCGTCCCAAATATCCGGCACACCCTTTTCAAACATCTCCACTAGTTCATCGATCACTGGTTCCAGAAACACATCGATGTCATTCCCAAGCTGTCTTGGTCCTTGGATCAGTAGTGGCATCTAGATGTACGACCGCTTCATACGGACCCAAGGTGGAAGGTTGTATATACAGAGCATCACTGGCCAGGTGCTATGATTGCTTCTAACCTGGTCGAAAGGATTCATCCCATCTGTGCTCAAAGCAAACCAAAGGTGCCTTACCTCTCCACCGATGTCCTTATAGAACATAGTATTGACAGTCCTCCAGTCATGCCCATCGGCGGGGTGCCTCATCATTGTATCTTTCTTACGCTCTTCGCCATGCCAGCACAATAGCTTGGCTGACTTTGCACATGCAAACAGCCTATGCACCCGGGGAGCTATAGGGAAATACCAAATGACCTTTACGGGACCTCCTCTGGTCTTGGTACCCTCATCTGACGGCCCTTCCTTGTACTGTGGAGCTTCACACTTGGGGCACTTGTCCAAGTCTTTGTATTTTTCTCCACGGTACAATATGCAATCATTGGAACACGCGTGAATTTTTTCAACCTCGAGGCCGATGGGGCAGATTATTTGCTTGGCCAAGTATGTCTTTTCTGGCAACTCGTTTTTTTCTAGGAGCATTTTCCTTATTATACCTAACAACTGATTGAAGTCTTTATCGCTCAATCCGTTTGTCGATTTGAACTCTAACAGCATGATGTCGGCTTCCAGTTTGCTCATTGGACAATTCCTATACAATGGTGTTTTGCCATCTTGTTTCATTTTCTCTAGCTTTCTTAGCTATCTTTCACTAAGACATCCAGTCTCTACATTACGTAGCAGCTGATAAATGCCATCGTTATCTTTGGTGTCGTCAGCTAGCGTGTTCCTAAACACATTATTAACTGTGGCCATTGGTTCCGTGTTGACACCGGGTTCCTCGTCAGTATCGTGGATGGCTACGTCAGGCATGTTCACATCATCATCGTTTTCCCGCAGAACATTCACACCAACCTCGCCATGCATAGTCCATATTATATAGTTTGGCATGAACCCCCTGGTAATCAAGTGCGATCGTATAAACTCAATTTGATGAAAGTTCCTATGATTCTTGTAATCTTTGCATGGGCATAAGACAGGGTTCCCATTCCCAGCATGGGCTTTGGCATCGGTGATAAACTGGCTGAGGCCATGCATGTACCGCTTGTCTGTTTGGGACAGATGCATCCACTCTCGATCCATCTCTGCACAAAAAAATACTGAGACAGTAATTACAAAGAATTAATAAGAAATCAAGCTTCATGAACAACAATTGTACCTCGAAAGTACAATTTTTCGAAAACATTATTGTACACTCATTATTGAAAAATTGAAATTGGTAGCCCCAGCCCTATAAAATTAAAATTGTAGTAAAAAACAATTATTGCACAATATTGAAGAACAACTATTCTACTCTACTTCTAAGAACTAATTATAGCATCACATACTAACAATGATGATCTTGACCACCATGGAATAATCTGCTAGGAATTTAAATGTGTTCATAGACACCAACCTTTTGGATGATGGATTCACCACAATTTGAGCCTGACATAAATGTCCAATTGGAAAAGTGCTCTCTAGAATGGAGAAAGAACTAGAGTGAGAATCAAGCAATGTAGCCATCAAAACGAAGCTAATTAAGCAACAAAATCAAAGGAGTCGATGTTTGTTACTAACCTTAAAGCAAAAAGATCAAGCCATTCTTCAAAATCCAAGCACTAGCTTCATGGTGAAGAGCAGCCACAACAATGGAGGGAAGGGTCCAAACGCACGCATCTGTTCTCGGGATGAAAGAGAGGAGAAAGGAGAGGACGGCTGCAGCCTTTTTGTGTTAAACCGGTAGTGATGAGTGCCCGCCAAAACACTGCTGGTTCAAGTGACAAACCGGCAGTGATATGGTCCTTCACTGTCGGTTTTAGCCCAACCCTAATTATTTTTTCATTTTTAAGCTCATAACCGGCAGTGAAGGTACATCACTGCCGGTTCTCATAAATCCAGGAGTTATGAGGCCGACAGTGATGTGCAAATCTGGTGCAGTGCCATCAGATTTAAACTCCGTCGAGTGACACAAAACTCATAAGAAGTTATGCTGCCAGAGGGTTGTGTCAGATAGTGAAGATGGTTCAGGTTTTTGCATATATTTGTCATTTTGTGGCAAATTGCAGTGAACATACATATGGATATTTTGTGATTTGTCAAGCTATCTTTGATGGTAACCTAACATCGTCCACTGATCTGATATGATTTCCGAAGAAAATGAAAACTAAATGATTGTGCACCGACAACTTTCAGATGCATTTATCTCATCCACTGCTTTGTGAAATAAATGTTTTCTAGCATCCAGTGACTAAAATGTTGTTGAAACTCAAAACACATTGAAATTATCAACAACTTATGTATGCAGCAGTAGACCTAAACCAAACCAGTGGCATACTCAAATGTGTAATAATAAGAACAATTCAGGTCACATTTCCACATCATGTGCTAGAGGCCAGAGGCCGGAGCTACCTTTAGCATCACAAATTCCTACGCACAGTAACTCAGTGGTTGGGGCGGGCGCACTAGGTGTGCTCAGTATCGAACTGCATAAATGGGTACTGAATGCAATTGACACGGTGAGAATAATTGGGTTTGGTTAATTTGTTTCGACGAACGAACAAACTGAAAAATACTACTTGGTTCGTTGGCAAATCGGTACCTTTCGACCAGATAGAGCAGCAACTCCTCGTCGCAGGGTCCTGAGAAGGATTCGCAGCGGCCTGCGCCACGGTCCACGGCGGCGCGCGCCATGGCACCCCACCCCTTGCGCAGGCCCGCGGACACCAGCGCTTCCACGTCGATGTCGACGCGGCGCCACAGGCCGGGCTCCTCGAGCGCGGCGCGCCGCCACGCCTCGCACGCGAGCTCCGCGCCCCGCATGATCTCGCGGCAGGGCCCCGGCTTGAGGAATATGGTGGACAGGATGTCGCGGGGCAGCGCTGCCCAGTCCCTCCGCCTTGCGGCAGGTTTCGAGCGGCAACGGCGTGGGGAGGAAGGCGGCATCGCAGGCGGCCAGGGCGAGAGACGGAGGGTCGCAGCTTCCACGTGGGCCTGTTTACTTTTGTGCACCCGACAGGGAGATTTTGAGTATAAACTCTCCGAATAGTGACCATCTTTGACAAAAGCAACCGTGGACAGTCCTCGATGATATCCTAATGCCTAATACTATGGCATAAGTCATGGTACGGTACATTGGTACCAGCCCCTATCCTACGTCTGTGGAACGAAAAAAAAACTCATTCCATAAGAGTGCCTATTTCGGTTAAAAAAATATGAGGCCCTCAAATCTTCCTCTCGGGCCCTCGTTTTACCGGAGGGTTTGGAAGGAGCCCCTACTTTTTTTTTGTTTTGATGGTACATCTCCCCGCACCCGTCGGGATCCCGCTTGCCCGAGCGTGGCACGCTGCTGCCCGATGCCCTGCCTCATCCCCAGGCACGATCATAATGCCCGAGCCTCATCCTTCACCTAGATCCCGTCCCCAACTCCTTTGAGTGGCAGGGGCATAGTCGTGATGCCCGATGCCCCCACCCTTCGCCTGGGTCTTGTCCCTGTCTCCTCTCGGCGGTAGGGTGCGGTCGCAATGCCCAACACCCTTGCCCTTACCTGGATCCCGTCCTAGCCTCCTCTCGGCAACATTGTAGATCTTGTTCCCGGCTTCTCTTAGTGGCGTCGAGATGGGCGGCATCCTCGCTGACTCCCCGCTCCCTCCCTATCTCCGGTGGCTGATGTTCTTCCTTCCCCTGGGTGAGAAATAAAGTCAATGAAAAGCGGGCCTAGGTGCCATTCTCTATTAGAATGAGTTTGAGGGCTCTATTTTGAAGGCCACTGCTGGAGTGCATCCCAAAAAATAGGGCCCTCAAAAGTGGGGAGCCCTCAAATAAAAAATAGGGACCCTGTTTCAAGGGTTATCGTTGGAGTTGCTCTTAGCATTCCTTACCCATGCCACAAGTTGTGATTCCACCATCTATGTTGCAACCACATTAGATCATAAATTATTTGCTATGTGTCAGGTATCAGTATTAAGGATACCTGTAAGAAGAAAGCTGATGGCCCCGAACGCTAACTCGTCCGAATGGTCAAGAGCGTATTTTAGTCTCGCTCGACCACGAGGGTACGGGCTCCGTCTCGCCCGACCCCGAGGGTGCGGACTTCGTGTCGCCCGGCCTTGAGGGCGTGGGCTCCATCACGCCTGACCCCGACGGCGCGGGCTCCATCTCGCTCGACCCCGAGGACACGTGCTCTGTCTCGCTAGACCCCGGCGTGGGCTCCGTCACGTCTGACCCCTCGGGCACGGACTTTGCCTGGACAGACCCCTCCAAGAGGGATTCTGCTTCGCCCGATGACGGCCCGTACTGGCCCCAACCACTACGGGTCTAAGAGTACGAACCCAGGGTCAAACTTTTGACATTAGAAATGGAGTAGGCGCATCTTGACGTGAGCCGCGGCCACGACAGGCCATACTTAAGGACTCACGTGGTCAACAGTGTTGGACGTGCTGGCGCTATGCTACCTAATTCCCATACGACTTCCGACGGGGGTATCTACTAACCATGCCGCCCACCGGGACAGAATGGAGCGCCACGAACGGCTGACGATGCCCGCGTATAGCGCCAGTGATGAACAGGCTCTTGACGTGGAGCCATCCTCGTCATCATCTACATGATCGGCAGGACCCGTGTAAAGGGGATGAAGGGCGCCATGACCCCGGTGGCCTTCTTCCTCCCCACTTCTCTCTCTCTTTCTCTCATGTAACCTACACCTTCCCCATCATCAACAAAAGGAGAAGCATGACACCCCATGAAAGGCAACGGCTAAAATAGCTACAAGGGCTCAATGAGCTCAACGAGACTCAACTCCGTTCGACCTTTTCACTAGAGACTTGGGACCTGCTCCCTCTCTCGCCTGTTTATAACCCCTACAACAAACTAGTGCCAGTAACACGGGCACTTGCAGACTGAACGTTGGGAAATTCTGTCCGAACTAGTATAAATCCTTGTGTCCTCTGAGCACACCATCCGGGTCAGTCACGCAAATCACAAATTTACTAGTCGGTGATTCAAAACATCGACAGTTGGTGTGCTAAGTAAGGGCCTTTTGCGTGTCTCGTTGTCCACAACCGGCCATGGATGGCTAGCCACGATGTCAGCTGGGTCCTGGGCGCGCACGTGCACTTCAGGAGCATAGATTTCTTCATCACCACGGAGGGAGAGCTGGCGCGGGCACCCACCCCCGTCTAACTTCTTTGTGGCACTGGCCTCCACGCAACCATCGAGGTCCTCAAAGAGCTACAGCTACATGCCCCAGAGGCCCTTGCCCCCAGGAGCAACCAGCTCCTTGGCTTCAATTACGGGAGGCTAGAGCACCAACTCGACGCCTTCCTAGGACCTCGACCATCCCAGGAGGACTAGCGTTGTGTCACCTTGTCGTTCGCCAATGTCATGACACAACTTGTTGGAGGGGAACCACTCTTCCCAAAATACCTCACCCGGACCACCCCGACAGCATTCCTGTTCGGTCTACGCAACGCCGCAAGGACCATTGGTCACCTTGCAGCACAGCGCATGCACCCGTCCCCCATGGATGACGAATTCGTGGGTATGATGGACTACGTCGTGGAATCTTTTCACGACCTTCTCGTGGGAGATTTAGAGATGATCTCCAACTCTAACTCCAGCAGGGGAACCCATCACCCCTTGCGAGAATGCTTCATGGCAGGCACCCCTGAGGGACATGTCGAAAGCGTCCACGAGGGAGGGGCTACTCCTATGGATGACCTCGATGACAAGGTCGAGGGTGATGCGGGGGCCCTGCCTCACCTGTGGGTAGAGCAGCTGAGGGCACGACACAAGGAGATCGAGGATGAGCGACTCTAGCAAGAGCAGGAGTGACTCTAGCGTGAGATCGAACGCCATGGAGACGGTGGCCGTGCACGCGCCATCGCCCGTGACGTAAACCGGAGGATCATCGAGGATGACAGAGGCCTCCCGCACTTCGCCCGGGCAAGCCAGAACAAGCTGCCATGGTGGCCTTGCTTCGAGGGCTCCCAGAGCCCGTGACACCCAAAGACCGTCGGGCCCATCACGAGATCCACACGATGCTCGAGCACGCGGCGGTGTAGTAGGCAGAAAGCTTGCTGTCTCTACGATGCGAGCTCGATGCCAGTCAGCGTGTGCCTTTGGGATGACATGGCCTGGACATATCTGTCCACCAGGCGTCATGCGATGGTGGGGGGCTTGCCATGGTCCCGGTGCATGAGTTTCTCGGCCTGAACCATGACGCACATAACACACTAGACGTCCATAGGCGTAGATGGGGGACAAGAGAGAGAAGGCCGACCACGACTACCACCCTCGTCATGGCAGACGCTATGATAGCGGCGAGGACTAGAGCCTGAGCCCTGATCCGTCAGGGCCCCAGGCTTTTGGCCGATACATCCTCAACGTGGCTTTCCCACCGTAGTATCGATCGCTGACCAACATCCCAAAATACTCCAGGGAAAGAAACCCTGGCCTATGGCTTGAGGATTACCGGCTAGCTTGTAAAGCCAGCGGTGCGGATAGTGATTACTTCATTATCCGCAACCTCCCCTTGCTCCTGGCCAATTCGGCATGAACATGGCTGGAGCACCTTCCGTCCAACCAGATTCAAAGCTGGGTGGACCTAAAAGAGATCTTTGTGGGAAATTTCTAGGGCACCTACACATGCCCTAGGAACCCCTAGAATCTAAAGAGTTATCGATAGAAGTCTAGGGAAACTCTCCACGAGTACATCCGATGCTTCTCCAGGCAATATAATGAGTTGCCTCACATCACCGACGCCAACATCATCAGAGCCTTCCTGTCTAGGACCACTTGTGAGTCCCTGGTCCACAAGCTAGGACACAAGGGCCCTCAGACCACCAAGGAGCTCCTCGACATCGCAACTAGCCATGCCTCAGGCGAGGAGGCGGTCGGAGCGATTTTCGACCACCCCAAGGCAAAGCGAAGCGGGACGAGGACACCGGCGAGGGCGCCTCCAACTGCCTGAACAAGAATAAGAACAAGCAGCGACACGGGTGTCTTCACCAGCGATTAGTACAAGCCCGCAGCCCGCTACGAGGAGCGGGAATAGACTGGTGATGGGTCGCCTGCCCTAGGCTCCTATACTGACCGACCGTTGACTCCTTCCGACCCTGAAGTCATGGAGCTTGATGAAGATCCAGTGGTAGAGCCTGACCCTCTAACTGACTGGAGGATGCCTTACCTCGACTACCTCCTCCGTGAGGTGCTCCCGACAGACAAAATAGAGGTCCGACAGCTCGCACATCACGCCAAATCCTTCGTCATTATTGAGGGGGAGTTCTACAAGCGAAGCCACACCAAGATCCTATAGCATTACATCTCCATTGAACAAGGGAGCCTACTGCTGAAGGACATCAATGGTGGGGTCTACGGACATCATGCTGCACCTAGAACCTTGGTCGAAAATGCGTTCCGATAGGGCTTCTACTGGCCAACTGCGGTGGCCGACGCTGAGCAAATTGTGCGCACATGCGAAGGGTGTTAGTACTACACTCGTCAAACCCACCTAGCGGCCCAAGCACTCTAGACGATCCCTATCACGTGGCCATTTGTGGTCTGGGGGCTTGATCTGGTCAGACCCCTCAAAAGAGTGCCCGGAGGCTATACATACTTGCTTGTCGCCGTGGACAAGTTCACAAAATGGATAGAGGCTCAGCCAATCTCCGTGATCAAATCTGAGCAAGCCATGCAATTTTTCCTCGACATCGTCCACCGGTTTGGAGTCCCAAACTCCATCATCATAGACAACGGCACATAGTTCACCAGGAAAAAATTCCTCTGATTCTATGATGGCTACCACATCCGCATCGATTGGGTCACTGTGGCGCACCCCCGCATGAATGGGCAGGTTGAGCACGCGAACGACATGGTCTTGCAAGGCCTTAGGCCTAGGATCTTCAACCGTCTGAACAAATTTGATGGACGATGGGTTACGGAGCTTCCCACGGTACTCTGGAGCTCGAGGATGACCCCCAGCCGAGTGACCTACTACACACCTTTCTTCATGGTCTATGGTTCCAAGGCGGTCCTCCCAACCGACCTCGACTATGGAGCACTGAGGGTTAGGGCGTACGACAAGCAGGGAGCCGAGGCGTCCCTTGAGCCATGGATCAGCTCGATGATGCACATGTCGTTGCCCTCCTCCGCTCGGCCAAGTACCAGCAAGCGTTGTGCCGGTACCATGGCCGTCGGGTGCAGGGTCGGGCCTTCAACATCGGGGACTTGGTGCTCCGCCTCATCTAGAGCAACAAGAACCGCCATAAGCTCTCTTCGCCATGGGAGGGACCGTACATCGTCACAGAGGTGCTCCGATCGCGCACCTACAAGCTCAAGACCATCAACGACAAAGTCTTCATCAACACTTGAAACATCAAACAACTACGTCACTTTTATCCCTAGCTTATGCATGTACTTGTGAAAATTAAGAATGATGTTTCTAAAATGCAAAAATATTTTTTCTTATCGGTTTCGCTATTTGTCTCCTCAATCTACAGAACCGCTGGGACTCGCGTAAAGCAGATGAAGGGCGCCGTGACCCCGGAGGCCTTCTGCCTCCTTGCTTCTCTCTCTCTCTCTCTCCCTCTCTCTCTCTCTCTCTCTCTTTCTCTCATGTAACCTGCGCCTTTCCCTTCATCTATAAAAGGGGAAGCAGGACGCCCCATGAAAGGCAATGGCTGAAACGGCTAGAAGGGCTCAACGAGCTCAACGAGACTCAACTCTATTCGATCTTTTCACTAGAGACTTAGGACCTACTCCCTCTCTCGTCCATTTGTAACCCCTACTACAAACTAGTGCCGGTAATACGAGGAGCTGTAGACTGGACGTAGGGACATTCCGCCCGAACCAGTATAAATCCTTGTGTCCTCTGAGCACACCATCCGGGCCAGATGCACAAATCACAAATTTTGTAGTCGGTGATTCGAACACACTGACACTATGTGTATAATTTCAACTTAAGAGTTCATGATGATCTAGATGCTCCAACATATGCATTTGTCATAGTTGGATTTCCCACTTTCGGTGGGACGTTAGGGGTGGAAACAGATCGAATATGCTTGGAATCAAATAGAAATATCACTATTTATCATATTTTTTTGTCAGAATATGGATACCAATCTGAATATTTTTGAACTCTAAAACAAAACTTTGGATATGTTTGAGGCACTGGCCTGGGTCAGCAATTTTGCTAGGCCACTATAAGCGGCCTGCCATCTTCCTCTGGATAGTTCCTCAAAAAAAAAGAGAGAAGAAAATCTTCTTCGGGATATATTCGATGCAGATGAGTGTTGAATTTCCAAATAAAGCCCTGCCAAAGATGACCTTATACTATGGGAAAACAGCTATGTCTAGACAAATAAGTTTTGGTTTCACCCATTTGGTTTGCATTCTGCTTTTTGGTAGCAAAAATACTTTTCAAAAGCTGAACCAAACACAACCATAGAAAGCGGTTTTTATTCGAATAGTGCTTGGATCCAAATGAGGATTTAGAGAGCAAGTTTAAAACAGATTGATGGAGATGCTCTGCGTTGAAATTAGTACCAGAGATTGGAACGTCCTAGCTAATAGCTTCAAAGGAATTTTTAAATTAATAAAAATATTAACTAAATTCCCAAACTAAATAGTAACTAATACTCTCTCTGTTCGAAATTAAAAGATATTTTGGCTTTCTAAAAACATAGACTTTGCTAGGTATACAATATGTCTATATATATATAGTTAAAGTAATGTATCTAGAAAAGTAAAAAAGTCTTATAATTTAAAATAGAGGGAGTATTAGTTAGATAATTTGATTGGAGTTCAACTAATATGTCTAATAGCCACGCTATTAAAAACGTTGTTGTCGGCATAAAAATATGGCGATGCGCCAGACACACAGCAAGTTGGACGATATGAACGGAATGAGATTGAAGATCTGCTTGGCTTCACCACGGGACTGGTCGATTCTGAAAATCCAACGGCGTGCTAGTTAATTTGACTTGCAATTGACCAGGAGAAAAAACTTTATCAGTAATTTAGGGTGGAACATGCTGATGTTGCACAGACAGTTCGAAATATGCGGCTAAACAACCGATTCGATAGGGCTATCGACGAAATAGTCGATATCCAACATATCAGTAAAGCAAGGATCGCTGAATTAAAGATTATCGACTAATATCAATGATGATGGTACGAATTCAAAATAACCGATACTCATGGGTCATAGCGATTTTATTATGATTGATTAATCCAGACAGAACAAGTACAGTACACCCAAATATAAGTAATGTAAAGAAACCTCATCAGCTAGATGGATATAACCAGTGTAAAGCATTGAGCCGATAAGTTTAATGAGAAATGATATAACATACGAACAAATCGACTGTCTAGTACAAATGAATCTACAAACATCTGAATCTAATTTGTTACCATCAATAGTGAGGTTCGATCGGATCAATGCAGCTATGATATAATAACAAACTAAATCCAAAGAATCTATAAAACCTTCTATATATTGACAGGTTCATGAAAAACATGTTATATATGTGAAAGCACAGGCGGATCGGCTAAAATATCCGATGCATGCATAGCAAACAAACATGGTTCATATCTTGATCATGAACAAAGCCACTAATCGATAATCTCGAATCCAAAGTCTTACCAGTGAGGTTCGACCAGATCGATGCAGCTATGGTAGTGTCATTAGATTAGATGTCATTAACTAGTGAGTTTATTCAAGATTGAAATATGTCTTTGGATGCATACTATGTTTGACTAGAATAGAGATAAAACAGTCGATCTAGCGGAATTAAGCCATCAATTATAAGATTTGAAGCATGACCAAATCAGAGGACGACCAATTAAGATGATATGATGTCGATCTATTTCCATCTCAATCAGGTGATTTGTTATAATTAATAAAACATTAATTATAATAAGATCGATAACCGGTGAATGAACAAAAAAACAGTAAGAAAAATCTTACTAATATTAGCAGATTCGATAACTGGTGATATTATATTAAACAACAAGTTATTTAATACAAGATCGATAACTTTGATCTATATTATGATTCGTAAGAGATGAATCAGCTAATGCAGCCTTACAAAAGTACGATACAGATCGATAACTAACTTATATTATAGCTCATAAAAGATCAATCAACTGATGCAGCTTTATAAGCACAATACAAGTCGTAATGGTACTCACAAGCAAGCTGGAGGTCGACCAGTCGATGCAGCCTTGTTTGCTGAAGAACTTGTCAAGATCTATAGGACTCTTACTCCTAATGCGATGACGAAAGTTAGAAAGATTATGTTGATTGATTGTTCCTTTTTTTTGTACAATAACCTAGGTCCAATATTTATACCCAAAACCTAAACATGAACCCTACTCAAATACGACTCATTATAATTCTTGGAATAAAAGAAAACATTCCTATCTTAAAAATAACTTGGACCCTAATCTTTTTATTTTTGTAGAGTTTGACATATTTTTCCCCGACGCCATCTCAGACGTAGTCCATTGACGTTGTCTGCTGACATCATCTATAAAATAGCTGATTCCGACATTGTATCAAAACCAACCGATATCGATTCACATCTGATCGATTTCTTGATGATACAATCTTAGAAGCTTCGAGTTCCCGTGTTTTCTTTTCAAATTTTGGTGTAAACACATGCCCCCTAATTTTCGGATAAAAATGATTTTATTCCAAAATTTCTGTTTACCTGCTCACCGTGTCGCAACCGTTTATTCCAAAATAAATGCGTGACTTCTGATTTCTTGGTCTGAATTTTATATAATACCCTAACAATATCATTTCTAACTCACTCGACCTATTTGCTTTTCCCTTCTTTCTCGAGCAAGCCTCAATAATCAAAGCCGCCATCACCAAGGCCTTAACCCTAGCAAATCCTCTGCTCCATCAAGCTGTTATTCAAGTAAGCATCCTCAGATTCAGATCCATTTTGACTGCAATGGCGACCGACGACCACATCCCTAAGTTATGCTTTCAAGTTCCTGTCTTCCAAGTATTAGCCATTACCCTATGTTTCCTTTCTTCTCAAATTTATTATATCTGGTTTCTAGGAAATGAGGAATGAAATTTTGATTCCATAGGCTGTTGTTCCCAATGTCTATTATCTTGGGCCTATGGGTGACCCTGATCTATCTGACTTTCTCAGTCAAGAAACCAACCGAATCCTCTTCAAACAATCTATAGTAGATTTGTCCTCCTGGAACACCAAAACTCCTTTTAGAAACTGGCCCAAAATGCCTAAGGGATGGAGAGATTGGTTTCGTAGGGTATTAGAGAAAAATGCTGGAGATTGAGAGATTTATGACTTCAATCAATACTTGACACTCGCACTGTCTAGAATATAGAGGAATGATTCACTTCTGATTTTTGCATCTTACTTCTGGTCCAACACCTTAAATGCATTTGTTTTTTATCACGGCCCAATGACCATCACTTTGGCTGATGTTTATATATTGACTGGCCTTAGAATAATAGGATCAATGCAATCTTATGACTTCTTAAGTGCTGGATCCAAGAAATTAGCTAAAATATCAGACTGCACAGGATGGGCATGCTACATTCTGAACCACATTGGAGACAGATCAACTGTTGCCGAAAGGGAACATGTAACTTTCTTGAACATGTGGCTGAAAAGATTCATCTTTTGTGGATCATCCTGTGGCCCAACTTTCAATCATAAATACTTGGCAGAGCATCTAGCAGCTGGCAATGAAATCCCTCTTGGAAAATACCTGCTAGGATCTGCTTATCATCTGATGCACCAGGTAGTTGTCCAGTTGTTGAAGAATGAACTAGTGCATACCATTAGTGGTCCTTAGTGGTTGATACAACTATAGCTGAACCTTTATACGCAGAAGATTGTAAGACCTGATCTTAGAAATCTAAGCTTTCCTTCTTCCAACTTTGTTGATGATTACAAAGGAAAAGAAGGAGGAACTCGACAGTGCATGAATTATGGTAAACATGCATCAGCCATAATAATTACTGTTGATGTAGGCCATCTCCTTAAGAAATTCTACAGAGGATATGATGGAAACATCTTGACTTGACTGCCTTATGATGAAGATGAAGATAATGAATTAGTTTTGCCAGTCAAATTTCGGTTTGAATCAGGCTGCTCAGATGAAACAACTGCAGCAATTTTCAGTTGCATCATCAAACCTTGTGAACTGCCAGCTGAATTTCGCCATGGCCGTGGCAAAAAGGCTACTGGTTCTTTTCTTCCAAAAAATCTTCCAACTTACAAATTCTACAATCCTTGTTTCGTGGCCTGTCAATTCGGCCTTGGTCAACTACTCCCCGGCTATTTTTTTAAGATATACTGAAACCGAGAGAAGGCATTAGTGAGGCAATGGAAGCTTCCAGAGTTTTCTAGTTAGGATCAAATCTTCCTTCCCTCTATCTGCATGAATGGACTAAAGCCACCTTCACATTAAATTTATACGATTCCTGGTGGCAAGGATGTCACTCCCATCTCTTCTGTAGGGCAGTTCATCCTAGCTACATAGCTTGGATAATAATTTTGCTTCTAACAGTGAGGTAACTTACCATTCCTTTTCAGAAAAATTATTCAATAAATTCCCCTGCCAACTGTTCTAACAAACTTTTTCAAGACACCGAATTCGATCCCCCAAAGCATGGACAGGAAGGGGCATCCCATAGAATACTATCCACCATGTCCAGCCTCAAGAATGAGATCCACAGCACCCATCTTAAAGAAGCTAATGAAGACCCCAGTTGCTCCAGCAGTACTTAGATACTAGTCTTCCAAACGCAAGGTAGCCAGAGGTGTGACTCAGAAAACCACCACTTGGAAAAGACTTTGCAGAACCAAACCATCAGCTGCTCAAGTAAATCAACCGATCTCCCTTCTCACATTAATATTTAATTTCTGATCCAACTCCCTTTTGCAGCCACCAAGTATTGCATCCCAATCTGTTTTGGGTGCTAAACTACTGTCCCAGGCACTTGAATCAGCATCCACCAACCCCTCATCAGTTGTTCCCCTTAAAGAGCCGATTACAGTTGAAACAACTGATGTTACTAACAGACCTCAGGTGATAGAAGATGGGCATCTCTCTATTTCACCTCTTGATGCTACCAAGGTATCCTCTCAAGCCTCCTAATTTTATATAGTTTTATTCTCTTCTGACCATTTACCTTGTCAGACTCAAAAAACATGTCACCACAAAAATGTGGTGATGCACCAGACACGCAGCAAGCCGGACGATCTGAATGGAATGAGATTGGAGATCTGCTTAGCTTCAACACAGGACCGGTCGATTATGAAAATCCAATGGCGTGCCAGTCAATTTGACCTGCAATTGACAAGGAGAGAAAGCTTTATCAGTAATTTGGGGTGGAACATGCCGATGTTGCACAAACAATTCCAAATATGCGGCTAAATAGCCGATTCGATAGGACTATCGACTAAATAGTCGATATCCAACATATCAATAAAGCAAGGATCACTGAATTGAAGATTATCGGCTAATATCAATGATGATGGTACGAATTCAAAATAACCTATACTCATGGGTCATAGCGATTTTATTATGATTGATTAATCCAGACAGAACAAGTACAGTACACCCAAATATAAGTAATGTAAAGAAACCTCATCAGCTAGATGGATATAACCAGTGTAAAGCATTGAGCCGATAAGTTTAATGAGAAATGATATAACATACGAACAAATCGACTGTCTAGTACAAATGAATCTACAAACATCTGAATCTAATTTGTTACCATCAATAGTGAGGTTCGATCGGATCAATGCAGCTATGATATAATAACAAACTAAATCCAAAGAATCTATAAAACCTTCTATATATTGACAGGTTCATGAAAAACATGTTATATATGTGAAAGCACAGGCGGATCGGCTAAAATATCCGATGCATGCATAGCAAACAAACATGGTTCATATCTTGATCATGAACAAAGCCACTAATCGATAATCTCGAATCCAAAGTCTTACCAGTGAGGTTCGACCAGATCGATGCAGCTATGGTAGTGTCATTAGATTAGATGTCATTAACTAGTGAGTTTATTCAAGATTGAAATATGTCTTTGGATGCATACTATGTTTGACTAGAATAGAGATAAAACAGTCGATCTAGCGGAATTAAGCCATCAATTATAAGATTTGAAGCATGACCAAATCAGAGGACGACCAATTAAGATGATATGATGTCGATCTATTTCCATCTCAATCAGGTGATTTGTTATAATTAATAAAACATTAATTATAATAAGATCGATAACCGGTGAATGAACAAAAAAACAGTAAGAAAAATCTTACTAATATTAGCAGATTCGATAACTGGTGATATTATATTAAACAACAAGTTATTTAATACAAGATCGATAACTTTGATCTATATTATGATTCGTAAGAGATGAATCAGCTAATGCAGCCTTACAAAAGTACGATACAGATCGATAACTAACTTATATTATAGCTCATAAAAGATCAATCAACTGATGCAGCTTTATAAGCACAATACAAGTCGTAATGGTACTCACAAGCAAGCTGGAGGTCGACCAGTCGATGCAGCCTTGTTTGCTGAAGAACTTGTCAAGATCTATAGGACTCTTACTCCTAATGCGATGACGAAAGTTAGAAAGATTATGTTGATTGATTGTTCCTTTTTTTTGTACAATAACCTAGGTCCAATATTTATACCCAAAACCTAAACATGAACCCTACTCAAATACGACTCATTATAATTCTTGGAATAAAAGAAAACATTCCTATCTTAAAAATAACTTGGACCCTAATCTTTTTATTTTTGTAGAGTTTGACATATTTTTCCCCCGACGCCATCTGTACGTAGTCCATTGACGTTGTCTGCTGACATCATCTATAAAATAGCTGATTCCGACATTGTATCAAAACCAACCGATATCGATTCACATCTGATCGATTTCTTGATGATACAATCTTAGAAGCTTCGAGTTCCCGTGTTTTCTTTTCAAATTTTGGTGTAAACACATGCCCCCTAATTTTCGGATAAAAATGATTTTATTCCAAAATTTCTGTTTACCTGCTCACCGTGTCGCAACCGTTTATTCCAAAATAAATGCGTGACTTCTGATTTCTTGGTCTGAATTTTATATAATACCCTAACAATATCATTTCTAACTCACTCGACCTATTTGCTTTTCCCTTCTTTCTCGAGCAAGCCTCAATAATCAAAGCCGCCATCACCAAGGCCTTAACCCTAGCAAATCCTCTGCTCCATCAAGCTGTTATTCAAGTAAGCATCCTCAGATTCAGATCCATTTTGACTGCAATGGCGACCGACGACCACATCCCTAAGTTATGCTTTCAAGTTCCTGTCTTCCAAGTATTAGCCATTACCCTATGTTTCCTTTCTTCTCAAATTTATTATATCTGGTTTCTAGGAAATGAGGAATGAAATTTTGATTCCATAGGCTGTTGTTCCCAATGTCTATTATCTTGGGCCTATGGGTGACCCTGATCTATCTGACTTTCTCAGTCAAGAAACCAACCGAATCCTCTTCAAACAATCTATAGTAGATTTGTCCTCCTGGAACACCAAAACTCCTTTTAGAAACTGGCCCAAAATGCCTAAGGGATGGAGAGATTGGTTTCGTAGGGTATTAGAGAAAAATGCTGGAGATTGAGAGATTTATGACTTCAATCAATACTTGACACTCGCACTGTCTAGAATATAGAGGAATGATTCACTTCTGATTTTTGCATCTTACTTCTGGTCCAACACCTTAAATGCATTTGTTTTTTATCACGGCCCAATGACCATCACTTTGGCTGATGTTTATATATTGAGTGGCCTTAGAATAATAGGATCAATGCAATCTTATGACTTCTTAAGTGCTGGATCCAAGAAATTAGCTAAAATATCAGACTGCACAGGATGGGCATGCTACATTCTGAACCACATTGGAGACAGATCAACTGTTGCCGAAAGGGAACATGTAACTTTCTTGAACATGTGGCTGAAAAGATTCATCTTTTGTGGATCATCCTGTGGCCCAACTTTCAATCATAAATACTTGGCAGAGCATCTAGCAGCTGGCAATGAAATCCCTCTTGGAAAATACCTGCTAGGATCTGCTTATCATCTGATGCACCAGGTAGTTGTCCAGTTGTTGAAGAATGAACTAGTGCATACCATTAGTGGTCCTTAGTGGTTGATACAACTATAGCTGAACCTTTATACGCAGAAGATTGTAAGACCTGATCTTAGAAATCTAAGCTTTCCTTCTTCCAACTTTGTTGATGATTACAAAGGAAAAGAAGGAGGAACTCGACAGTGCATGAATTATGGTAAACATGCATCAGCCATAATAATTACTGTTGATGTAGGCCATCTCCTTAAGAAATTCTACAGAGGATATGATGGAAACATCTTGACTTGACTGCCTTATGATGAAGATGAAGATAATGAATTAGTTTTGCCAGTCAAATTTCGGTTTGAATCAGGCTGCTCAGATGAAACAACTGCAGCAATTTTCAGTTGCATCATCAAACCTTGTGAACTGCCAGCTGAATTTCGCCATGGCCGTGGCAAAAAGGCTACTGGTTCTTTTCTTCCAAAAAATCTTCCAACTTACAAATTCTACAATCCTTGTTTCGTGGCCTGTCAATTCGGCCTTGGTCAACTACTCCCCGGCTATTTTTCAAAGATATACTGAAACTGAGAGAAGGCATTAGTGAGGCAATGGAAGCTTCCAGAGTTTTCTAGTTAGGATCAAATCTTCCTTCCCTCTATCTGCATGAATGGACTAAAGCCACCTTCACATTAAATTTATACGATTCCTGGTGGCAAGGATGTCACTCCCATCTCTTCTGTAGGGCAGTTCATCCTAGCTACATAGCTTGGATAATAATTTTGCTTCTAACAGTGAGGTAACTTACCATTCCTTTTCAGAAAAATTATTCAATAAATTCCCCTGCCAACTGTTCTAACAAACTTTTTCAAGACACCGAATTCGATCCCCCAAAGCATGGACAGGAAGGGGCATCCCATAGAATACTATCCACCATGTCCAGCCTCAAGAATGAGATCCACAGCACCCATCTTAAAGAAGCTAATGAAGACCCCAGTTGCTCCAGCAGTACTTAGATACTAGTCTTCCAAACGCAAGGTAGCCAGAGGTGTGACTCAGAAAACCACCACTTGGAAAAGACTTTGCAGAACCAAACCATCAGCTGCTCAAGTAAATCAACCGATCTCCCTTCTCACATTAATATTTAATTTCTGATCCAACTCCCTTTTGCAGCCACCAAGTATTGCATCCCAATCTGTTTTGGGTGCTAAACTACTGTCCCAGGCACTTGAATCAGCATCCACCAACCCCTCATCAGTTGTTCCCCTTAAAGAGCCGATTACAGTTGAAACAACTGATGTTACTAACAGACCTCAGGTGATAGAAGATGGGCATCTCTCTATTTCACCTCTTGATGCTACCAAGGTATCCTCTCAAGCCTCCTAATTTTATATAGTTTTATTCTCTTCTGACCATTTACCTTGTCAGACTCAAAAAACATGTCACCACAAAAATGTGGTGATGCACCAGACACGCAGCAAGCCGGACGATCTGAATGGAATGAGATTGGAGATCTGCTTAGCTTCAACACAGGACCGGTCGATTATGAAAATCCAATGGCGTGCCAGTCAATTTGACCTGCAATTGACAAGGAGAGAAAGCTTTATCAGTAATTTGGGGTGGAACATGCCGATGTTGCACAAACAATTCCAAATATAGGCTAAATAGCCGATTCGATAGGACTATCGACTAAATAGTCGATATCCAACATATCAATAAAGCAAGGATCACTGAATTGAAGATTATCGGCTAATATCAATGATGATGGTACGAATTCAAAATAACCTATACTCATGGGTCATAGCGATTTTATTATGATTGATTAATCCAGACAGAATAAGTATAATACACCTAGATATATGTAATATGAAGAAACCTCATCAGCTAGATGGATATAACCAGTGTAAAGCATTGAGCCGATAAGTTTAACAAGAAATGATATAAAATGCGATTAAATCGACTATCTAGTACAAATGAATCTACAAATGCTATGAATCTAATCTGTTACCATCAATAGTGAGGTTCGATCGGATCGATGCAGCTATGATAATAATAACAAACTAAATCCAAAGAATCTATAAAACCATCTATATATTGACAAGTTCATGAAAAACATGCTATATGTGTGAAAGCACAGGCGAATCGACTAAAATAGCCGATGCATGCATAACAAACAAACAGAGTACATATCTCGATCATGAACAAAGCCACTAATCGATAATCTCGAATCCAAAGTCTTACCAGTGAGGTTCGACCAGATCGATGCAGCTATGGTAGTGTCATTAGATTAGATGTCATTAATTAGTGAGTTTATTCAAGATTGAAATATGTCTTTGGATGCATACTATGTTTGACTAGAATAGAGATAAAACAGTCGATCTAGCGGAATTAAGCGATCGATTATAAGATTTGAAGCATGACCAAATCAGAGGACGACCAATTAAGATGATATGATATCGATCTATTTCCATCTCAATCAGGTGATTTGTTATAATTAATAAAACATTAATTATAATAAGATCGATAACCGGTGAATGAACAAAAAAACAGTAAGAAAAATCTTACTAATATTAGCAGATTCGATAACTGGTGATATTGTATTAAACAACAAGTTATTTAATACAAGATCGATAACTTTGATCTATATTATGATTCGCAAGAGATGAATCAGCTAATGCAGCCTTACAAAAGTACGATACAGATCGATAACTAACTTATATTATAGCTCATAAAAGATCAATCAACTGATGCAGCTTTATAAGCACAATACAAGTCGTGATGGTACTCACAAGCAAGCTGGAGGTCGACCAGTCGATGCAGCCTTGTTTGCTGAAGAACTCGTCAAGATCTATAGGACTCCTACTCCTAATGCGATGGCGAAAGTCAGAAAGATTGTGTTGATTGAGTGCTCCTTTTTTTTGTACAATAACCTAGGTCCAATATTTATACCCAAAACCTAAACATGAACCCTACTCAAATACGACTCATTACAATTCTTGGAATAAAAGAAAACATTCCTATCTTAAAAATAACTTGGACCCTAATCTTTTTCTTTTTGTAGAGTTTGACATATTTTTCCCCCGACGCCATCTGTACATAGTCCATTGACGTTGTCTGCTGACATCATCTATAAAATAGCTGATTCCGACATTGTATCAAAACCAACCGATATCGATTCACATCTGATCGATTTCTTGATGATACAATCTTAGAAGCTTCGAGTTCCCGTGTTTTTTTTTCAAATTTTGATGTAAACACATGCCCCCTAATTTTCGGATAAAAATGATTTTATTTCAAAATTTCTATTTACCTGCTCACCGTGTCGCAACCGTTTATTCCAAAATAAATGCGTAACTCCTGATTTCTTGGTCTGAATTTTATATAATACCCCAACAATATCATTTCTAACTCACTCGACCTATTTGCTTTTCCCTTCTTTCTCGAGCAAGCCTCAACAATCAAAGCCGCCATCACCAAGGCCTTAACCCTAGCAAATCCTCTGCTCCATCAAGCTGTTATTCAAGTAAGCATCCTCAGATTCAGATCCATTTTGACTGCAATGGCGACCGACGACCACATCCCTAAGTTATGCTTTCAAGTTCCTGTCTTCCAAGTATTAGCCATTACCCTATGTTTCCTTTCTTCTCAAATTTATTATATCTGGTTTCTAGGAAATGAGGAATGAAATTTTGATTCCATAGGCTGTTGTTCCCAATGTCTATTATCTTGGGCCTATGGGTGACCCTGATCTATCTGACTTTCTCAGTCAAGAAACCAACCGAATCCCCTTCAAACAATCTATAGTAGATTTGTCCTCCTGGAACACCAAAACTCCTTTTAGAAACTGGCCCAAAATGCCTAAGGGATGGAGAGATTGGTTTCGTAGGGTATTAGAGAAAAATGCTGGAGATTGAGAGATTTATGACTTCAATCAATACTTGACACTCGCACTGTCTAGAATAGAGAGGAATGATTCACTTCTGATTTTTGCATCTTACTTCTGGTCCAACACCTTAAATGCATTTGTTTTTTATCACGGCCCAATGACCATCACTTTGGCTGATGTTTATATATTGACTGGCCTTAGAATAATAGGATCAATGCAATCTTATGACTTCTTAAGTGCTGGATCCAAGAAATTAGCTAAAATATCAGACTGCACAGGATGGGCATGCTACATTCTGAACCACATTGGAGACAGATCAACTGTTGCCGAAAGGAGACATGTAACTTTCTTGAACATGTGGCTGAAAAGATTCATCTTTTGTGGATCATCCTGTGGCCCAACTTTCAATCATAAATACTTGGCAGAGCATCTAGCAGCTGGCAATGAAATCCCTCTTGGAAAATACCTGCTCGGATCTGCTTATCATCTGATGCACCAGGTAGTTGTCCAGTTGTTGAAGAATGAACTAGTGCATACCATTAGTGGCCCTTAGTGGTTGATACAACTATAGCTGAACCTTTATACGCAGAAGATTGTAAGACCTGATCTTAGAAATCTGAGCTTTCCTTCTTCCAACTTTGTTGATGATTACAAAGGAAAAGAAGGAGGAACTCGACAGTGCATGAATTATGGTAAACATGCATCAGCCATAATAATTACTGTTGATGTAGGCCATCTCCTTAAGAAATTCTACAGAGGATATGATGGAAACATCTTGACTTGACTGCCTTATGATGAAGATGAAGATAATGAATTAGTTTTGCCAGTCAAATTTCGGTTTGAATCAGGCTGCTCAGATGAAACAACTGCAGCAATTTTCAGTTGCATCATCAAACCTTGTGAACTGCCAGCTGAATTTCGCCATGGCCGTGGCAAAAAGGCTACTGGTTCTTTTCTTCCAAAAAATCTTCCAACTTACAAATTCTACAATCCTTGTTTCGTGGCCTGTCAATTCGGCCTTGGTCAACTACTCCCCGGCTATTTTTTTAAGATATACTGAAACCGAGAGAAGGCATTAGTGAGGCAATGGAAGCTTCCAGAGTTTTCTAGTTAGGATCAAATCTTCCTTCCCTCTATCTGCATGAATGGACTAGAGCCACCTTCACTTTAAATTTATACGATTCCTGGTGGCAAGGATGTCACTCCCATCTCTTCTGTAGGGCAGTTCATCCTAGCTACATAGCTTGGATAATAATTTTGCTTCTAACAGTGAGGTAACTTACCATTCCTTTTCAGAAAAATTATTCAATAAATTCCCCTGCCAACTGTTCTAACAAACTTTTTCAAGACACCGAATTCGATCCCCCAAAGCATGGACAGGAAGGGGCATCCCATAGAATACTATCCACCATGTCCAGCCTCAAGAATGAGATCCACAGCACCCATCTTAAAGAAGCTAATGAAGACCCTAGTTGCTCCAGCAGTACTTAGATACTAGTCTTCCAAACGCAAGGTAGCCAGAGGTGTGACTCAGAAAACCACCACTTGGAAAAGACTTTGCAGAACCAAACCATCAGCTGCTCAAGTAAATCAACCGATCTCCCTTCTCACATTAATATTTAATTTCTGATCCAACTCCCTTTTGCAGCCACCAAGTATTGCATCCCAATCTGTTTTGGGTGCTAAACTACTGTCCCAGGCACTTGAATCAGCATCCACCAACCCCTCATCAGTTGTTCCCCTTAAAGAGCCGATTACAGTTGAAACAACTGATGTTACTAACAGACCTCAGGTGATAGAAGATGGGCATCTCTCTATTTCACCTCTTGATGCTACCAAGGTATCCTCTCAAGCCTCCTAATTTTATATAGTTTTATTCTCTTCTGACCATTTACCTTGTCAGACTCAAAAAACATGTCACCACAAAAATGTGGTGATGCACCAGACACGCAGCAAGCCGGACGATCTGAATGGAATGAGATTGGAGATCTGCTTAGCTTCAACACAGGACCGGTCGATTATGAAAATCCAATGGCGTGCCAGTCAATTTGACCTGCAATTGACAAGGAGAGAAAGCTTTATCAGTAATTTGGGGTGGAACATGCCGATGTTGCACAAACAATTCCAAATATGCGGCTAAATAGCCGATTCGATAGGACTATCGACTAAATAGTCGATATCCAACATATCAATAAAGCAAGGATCACTGAATTGAAGATTATCGGCTAATATCAATGATGATGGTACGAATTCAAAATAACCTATACTCATGGGTCATAGCGATTTTATTATGATTGATTAATCCAGACAGAATAAGTATAATACACCTAGATATATGTAATATGAAGAAACCTCATCAGCTAGATGGATATAACCAGTGTAAAGCATTGAGCCGATAAGTTTAACAAGAAATGATATAAAATGCGATTAAATCGACTATCTAGTACAAATGAATCTACAAATGCTATGAATCTAATCTGTTACCATCAATAGTGAGGTTCGATCGGATCGATGCAGCTATGATAATAATAACAAACTAAATCCAAAGAATCTATAAAACCATCTATATATTGACAAGTTCATGAAAAACATGCTATATGTGTGAAAGCACAGGCGAATCGACTAAAATAGCCGATGCATGCATAACAAACAAACAGAGTACATATCTCGATCATGAACAAAGCCACTAATCGATAATCTCGAATCCAAAGTCTTACCAGTGAGGTTCGACCAGATCGATGCAGCTATGGTAGTGTCATTAGATTAGATGTCATTAATTAGTGAGTTTATTCAAGATTGAAATATGTCTTTGGATGCATACTATGTTTGACTAGAATAGAGATAAAACAGTCGATCTAGCGGAATTAAGCGATCGATTATAAGATTTGAAGCATGACCAAATCAGAGGACGACCAATTAAGATGATATGATATCGATCTATTTCCATCTCAATCAGGTGATTTGTTATAATTAATAAAACATTAATTATAATAAGATCGATAACCGGTGAATGAACAAAAAAAACAGTAAGAAAAATCTTACTAATATTAGCAGATTCGATAACTGGTGATATTGTATTAAACAACAAGTTATTTAATACAAGATCGATAACTTTGATCTATATTATGATTCGCAAGAGATGAATCAGCTAATGCAGCCTTACAAAAGTACGATACAGATCGATAACTAACTTATATTATAGCTCATAAAAGATCAATCAACTGATGCAGCTTTATAAGCACAATACAAGTCGTGATGGTACTCACAAGCAAGCTGGAGGTCGACCAGTCGATGCAGCCTTGTTTGCTGAAGAACTCGTCAAGATCTATAGGACTCCTACTCCTAATGCGATGGCGAAAGTCAGAAAGATTGTGTTGATTGAGTGCTCCTTTTTTTTGTACAATAACCTAGGTCCAATATTTATACCCAAAACCTAAACATGAACCCTACTCAAATACGACTCATTACAATTCTTGGAATAAAAGAAAACATTCCTATCTTAAAAATAACTTGGACCCTAATCTTTTTCCTTTTGTAGAGTTTGACATATTTTTCCCCCGACGCCATCTGTACATAGTCCATTGACGTTGTCTGCTGACATCATCTATAAAATAGCTGATTCCGACATTGTATCAAAACCAACCGATATCGATTCACATCTGATCGATTTCTTGATGATACAATCTTAGAAGCTTCGAGTTCCCGTGTTTTTTTTTCAAATTTTGATGTAAACACATGCCCCCTAATTTTCGGATAAAAATGATTTTATTTCAAAATTTCTATTTACCTGCTCACCGTGTCGCAACCGTTTATTCCAAAATAAATGCGTAACTCCTGATTTCTTGGTCTGAATTTTATATAATACCCCAACAATATCATTTCTAACTCACTCGACCTATTTGCTTTTCCCTTCTTTCTCGAGCAAGCCTCAACAATCAAAGCCGCCATCACCAAGGCCTTAACCCTAGCAAATCCTCTGCTCCATCAAGCTGTTATTCAAGTAAGCATCCTCAGATTCAGATCCATTTTGACTGCAATGGCGACCGACAACCACATCCCTAAGTTATGCTTTCAAGTTCCTGTCTTCCAAGTATTAGCCATTACCCTATGTTTCCTTTCTTCTCAAATTTATTATATCTGGTTTCTAGGAAATGAGGAATGAAATTTTGATTCCATAGGCTGTTGTTCCCAATGTCTATTATCTTGGGCCTATGGGTGACCCTGATCTATCTGACTTTATCAGTCAAGAAACCAACCGAATCCCCTTCAAACAATCTATAGTAGATTTGTCCTCCTGGAACACCAAAACTCCTTTTAGAAACTGGCCCAAAATGCCTAAGGGATGGAGAGATTGGTTTCGTAGGGTATTAGAGAAAAATGCTGGAGATTGAGAGATTTATGACTTCAATCAATACTTGACACTCGCACTGTCTAGAATAGAGAGGAATGATTCACTTCTGATTTTTGCATCTTACTTCTGGTCCAACACCTTAAATGCATTTGTTTTTTATCACGGCCCAATGACCATCACTTTGGCTGATGTTTATATATTGACTGGCCTTAGAATAATAGGATCAATGCAATCTTATGACTTCTTAAGTGCTGGATCCAAGAAATTAGCTAAAATATCAGACTGCACAGGATGGGCATGCTACATTCTGAACCACATTGGAGACAGATCAACTGTTGCCGAAAGGAGACATGTAACTTTCTTGAACATGTGGCTGAAAAGATTCATCTTTTGTGGATCATCCTGTGGCCCAACTTTCAATCATAAATACTTGGCAAGAGCATCTAGCGGTGGCAATGAAATCCCTCTTGGAAAATACCTGCTCGGATCTGCTTATCATCTGATGCACCAGGTAGTTGTCCAGTTGTTGAAGAATGAACTAGTGCATACCATTAGTGGCCCTTAGTGGTTGATACAACTATATTTGAACCTTTATACGCAGAAGATTGTAAGACACGATCTTAGAAATGAGCTTTCCTTCTTCCAACTTTGTTGATGATTACAAAGGAAAAAGAAGGAGGAACTCGACGATTGCATGAATTATGGTAAACATGCATCGCCCATAATAATTACTGTTGATGTAGGCCATCTCCTTAAGAAATTCTATAGAGGATATGATGGAAAC
The DNA here is from genome assembly GCA_904845875.1 of Miscanthus lutarioriparius. Lineage (NCBI taxonomy): Eukaryota > Viridiplantae > Streptophyta > Magnoliopsida > Poales > Poaceae > Miscanthus > Miscanthus lutarioriparius. Next base: position 54,733,742 of record CAJGYO010000013.1, read on the forward strand.
ATCTTGACTTGACTGCCTTATGATAAAGATGAAGATAATGAATTAGTTTTGCCAGTCAAATTTTGGTTTGAATCAGGCTGCTCAGATGAAACAACTGCAGCAATTTTCAGTTGCATCATCAAACCTTGTGAACTGCCAGCTGAATTTCGCCATGGCCGTGGCAAAAAGGCTACTGGTTCTTTTCTTCCAAAAAATCTTCCAACTTACAAATTCTACAATCCTTGTTTCGTGGCCTGTCAATTCGGCCTTGGTCAACTACTCCCTGGCTATTTTTCAAAGATATACTGAAACCGAGAGAAGGCATTAGTGAGGCAATGGAAGCTTCCAGAGTTTTCTAGTTAGGATCAAATCTTCCTTCCCTCTATCTGCATGAATGGACTAGAGCCACCTTCACTTTAAATTTATACGATTCCTGGTGGCAAGGATGTCACTCCCATCTCTTCTGTAGGGCAGTTCATCCTAGCTACATAGCTTGGATAATAATTTTGCTTCTAACAGTGAGATAACTTACCATTCCTTTTCAGAAAAATTATTCAATAAATTCCCCTGCCAACTGTTCTAACAAACTTTTTCAGGACAACGAATTCGATCCCCCAAAACATGGACAGGAAGGGGCATCCCATAGAATATTATCCACCATGTCCAGCCTCAAGAATGAGATCCACAGCACCCATCTTAAAGAAGCTAATGAAGACCCTAGTTGCTCCAGCAGTACTTAGATACTAGTCTTCCAAACGCAAGGTAGCCAGAGGTGTGACTCAGAAAACCACCACTTGGAAAAGACTTTGCAGAACCAAACCATCAGCTGCTCAAGTAAATCAACCGGTCTCCCTTCTCACATTAATATTTAATTTCTGATCCAACTCCCTTTTGCAGCCACCAAGTATTGCATCCCAGTCTGTTTTGGGTGCTAAACTACTGTCCTAGGCACTTGAATCAGCATCCACCAACCCCTCATCAGTTGTTCCCCTTAAAGAGCCGATTACAGTTGAAACAACTGATGTTACTAACAGACCTCAGGTGATAGAAGATGGGCATCTCTCTATTTCACCTCTTGATGCTACCAAGGTATCCTCTCAAGCCTCCTAATTTTATATAATTTTATTCTCTTCTAACCATTTACCTTGTCAGACTCAAAAAACATGTCACCGCAAAAATGTGGTGATGCGCCTGACACGCAGCAAGCCGGACGATCTGAATGGAATGAGATTGGAGATCTGCTTAGCTTCAACACAGGACCGGTCGATTATGAAAATCCAATGGCGTGCCAGTCAATTTGACCTGCAATTGACAAGGAGAGAAAGCTTTATCAGTAATTTAGGGTGGAACATGCCGATGTTGCACAAACAATTCCAAATATGCGGCTAAACAGCCGATTCGATAGGACTATCGACTAAATAGTCGATATCCAACATATCAATAAAGCAAGGATCGCTGAATTGAAGATTATCGGCTAATATCAATGATGATGGTACGAATTCAAAATAACCTATACTCATGGGTCATAGCGATTTTATTATGATTGATTAATCCAGACAGAATAAGTATAATACACCTAAATATATGTAATATGAAGAAACCTCATCAGCTAGATGGATATAACCAGTGTAAAGCATTGAGCTGATAAGTTTAACAAGAAATGATATAAAATGCGATTAAATCGACTATCTAGTACAAATGAATCTACAAATGCTATGAATCTAATCTGTTACCATCAATAGTGAGGTTCGATCAGATCGATGCAACTATGATAATAATAACAAACTAAATTCAAAGAATCTATAAAACCATCTATATATTGACAAGTTCATGAAAAACATGCTATATGTGTGAAAGCACAGGCGAATCGACTAAAATAGCCGATGCATGCATAGCAAACAAACATGGTACATATCTTGATCATGAACAAAGCCACTAATCGATAATCTCGAATCCAAAGTCTTACTAGTGAGGTTCGACCAGATCGATGCAGCTATGGTAGTGTCATTAGATTAGATGTCATTAACTAGTGAGTTTATTCAAGATTGAAATATGTCTTTGGATGCATACTATGTTTGACTAGAATAGAGATAAAACAGTCGATCTAGCGGAATTAAGCCATCGATTATAAGATTTGAAGCATGACCAAATCAGAGGACGACCAATTAAGATGATATGATATCGATCTATTTCCATCTCAATCAGGTGATTTGTTATAATTAATAAAACATTAATTATAATAAGATCGATAACCGGTGAATGAACAAAAAAACAGTAAGAAAAATCTTACTAATATTAGCAGATTCGATAACTGGTGATATTATATTAAACAACAAGTTATTTAATACAAGATCGATAACTTTGATCTATATTATGATTCGTAAGAGATGAATCAGCTAATGCAGCCTTACAAAAGTACGATACAGATCGATAACTAACTTATATTATAGCTCATAAAAGATCAATCAACTGATGCAGCTTTATAAGCACAATACAAGTCGTAATGGTACTCACAAGCAAGCTGGAGGTCGACCAGTCGATGCAGCCTTGTTTGCTGAAGAACTCGTCAAGATCTATAGGACTCTTACTCCTAATGCGATGACGAAAGTTAGAAAGATTATGTTGATTGATTGTTCCTTTTTTTTGTACAATAACCTAGGTCCAATATTTATACCCAAAACCTAAACATGAACCCTACTCAAATACGACTCATTACAATTCTTGGAATAAAAGAAAACATTCCTATCTTAAAAATAACTTGGACCCTAATCTTTTTCTTTTTGTAGAGTTTGACATATTTTTCCCCCGACGCCATCTGTACATAGTCCATTGACGTTGTCTGCTGACATCATCTATAAAATAGCTGATTCCGACATTGTATCAAAACCAACCAATATCGATTCACATCTGATCGATTTCTTGATGATAGAATCTTAGAAGCTTCGAGTTCTCGTGTTTTCTTTTCAAATTTTGATGTAAACACGTGCCCCCTAATTTTCGGATAAAAATGATTTTATTCCAAAATTTCTATTTACCTGCTCACCGTGTCGCAACCGTTTATTTCAAAATAAATGCGTGACTCCTGATTTCTTGGTCTGAATTTTATATAATACCCCAACAATATCATTTCTAACTCACTCGACCTATTTGCTTTTCCCTTCTTTCTCGAGCAAGCCTCAACAATCAAAGCCGCCATCACCAAGGCCTTAACCCTAGCAAATCCTCTGCTCCATCAAGCTGTTATTCAAGTAAGCATCCTCAGATTCAGATCCATTTTGACTGCAATGGCGACCGACGACCACATCCCTAAGTTATGCTTTCAAGTTCCTGTCTTCCAAGTATTAGCCATTACCCTATGTTTCCTTTCTTCTCAAATTTATTATATCTGGTTTCTAGGAAATGAGGAATGAAATTTTGATTCCATAGGCTGTTGTTCCCAATGTCTATTATCTTGGGCCTATGGGTGACCCTGATCTATCTGACTTTATCAGTCAAGAAACCAACCGAATCCCCTTCAAACAATCTATAGTAGATTTGTCCTCCTGAACACCAAAACTCCTTTTAAAAACTGGCCCAAAATGCCTAAGGGATGGAGAGATTGGTTTCGTAGGGTATTAGAGAAAAATGCTGGAGATTGAGAGATTTATGACTTCAATCAATACTTGACACTCGCACTGTCTAGAATAGAGAGGAATGATTCACTTCTGATTTTTGCATCTTACTTCTGGTCCAACACCTTAAATGCATTTGTTTTTTATCACGGCCCAATGACCATCACTTTGGCTGATGTTTATATATTGACTGGCCTTAGAATAATAGGATCAATGCAATCTTATGACTTCTTAAGTGCTGGATCCAAGAAATTAGCTAAAATATCAGACTGCACAGGATGGGCATGCTACATTCTGAACCACATTGGAGACAGATCAACTGTTGCCGAAAGGGAACATGTAACTTTCTTGAACATGTGGCTGAAAAGATTCATCTTTTGTGGATCATCCTGTGGCCCAACTTTCAATCATAAATACTTGGCAGAGCATCTAGCAGCTGGCAATGAAATCCCTCTTGGAAAATACCTGCTAGGATCTGCTTATCATCTGATGCACCAGGTAGTTGTCCAGTTGTTGAAGAATGAACTAGTACATACCATTAGTGGCCCTTAGTGGTTGATACAACTATAGCTGAACCTTTATACGCAGAAGATTGTAAGACCTGATCTTAGAAATCTGAGCTTTCCTTCTTCCAACTTTGTTGATGATTACAAAGGAAAAGAAGGAGGAACTCGACAGTGCATGAATTATGGTAAACATGCATCAGCCATAATAATTACTGTTGATGTAGGCCATCTCCTTAAGAAATTCTACAGAGGATATGATGGAAACATCTTGACTTGACTGCCTTATGATGAAGATGAAGATAATGAATTAGTTTTGCCAGTCAAATTTCGGTTTGAATCAGGCTGCTCAGATGAAACAACTGCAGCAATTTTCAGTTGCATCATCAAACCTTGTGAACTGCCAGCTGAATTTCGCCATGGCCGTGGCAAAAAGGCTACTGGTTCTTTTCTTCCAAAAAATCTTCCAACTTACAAATTCTACAATCCTTGTTTCGTGGCCTGTCAATTCGGCCTTGGTCAACTACTCCCCGGCTATTTTTTTAAGATATACTGAAACCGAGAGAAGGCATTAGTGAGGCAATGGAAGCTTCCAGAGTTTTCTAGTTAGGATCAAATCTTCCTTCCCTCTATCTGCATGAATGGACTAGAGCCACCTTCACTTTAAATTTATACGATTCCTGGTGGCAAGGATGTCACTCCCATCTCTTCTGTAGGGCAGTTCATCCTAGCTACATAGCTTGGATAATAATTTTGCTTCTAACAGTGAGGTAACTTACCATTCCTTTTCAGAAAAATTATTCAATAAATTCCCCTGCCAACTGTTCTAACAAACTTTTTCAGGACAACGAATTCGATCCCCCAAAGCATGGACAGGAAGGGGCATCCCATAGAATACTATCCACCATGTCCAGCCTCAAGAATGAGATCCACAGCACCCATCTTAAAGAAGCTAATGAAGACCCTAGTTGCTCCAGCAGTAGTTAGATACTAGTCTTCCAAACCCAAAGTAGCCAGAGGTGTGACTCAGAAAACCACCACTTGGAAAAGACTTTGCAGAACCAAACCATCAGCTGCTCAAGTAAATCAACCGATCTCCCTTCTCACATTAATATTTAATTTCTGATCCAACTCCATTTTGCAGCCACCAAGTATTGCATCCCAGTCTGTTTTGGGTGCTAAACTACTGTCCCAGGCACTTGAATCAGCATCCACCAACCCCTCATCAGTTGTTCCCCTTAAAGAGCCGATTACAGTTGAAACAACTGATGTTACTAACAGACCTCAGGTGATAGAAGATGGGCATCTCTCTATTTCACCTCTTGATGCTACCAAGGTATCCTCTCAAGCCTCCTAATTTTATATAATTTTATTCTCTTCTAACCATTTACCTTGTCAGACTCAAAAAACATGTCACCGCAAAAATGTGGTGATGCGCCTGACACGCAGCAAGCCGGACGATCTGAATGGAATGAGATTGGAGATCTGCTTAGCTTCAACACAGGACCGATCGATTATGAAAATCCAATGGCGTGCCAGTCAATTTGACCTGCAATTGACAAGGAGAGAAAGATTTATCAGTAATTTGGGGTGGAACATGCCGATGTTGCACAAACAATTCCAAATATGCGGCTAAACAGCCGATTCGATAGGACTATCGACTAAATAGTCGATATCCAACATATCAATAAAGCAAGGATCGCTGAATTGAAGATTATTGGCTAATATCAATGATGATGGTACGAATTCAAAATAACCTATACTCATGGGTCATAGCGATTTTATTATGATTGATTAATCCAGACAGAATAAGTATAATACACCTAGATATATGTAATATGAAGAAACCTCATCAGCTAGATGGATATAACCAGTGTAAGGCATTGAGCCGATAAGTTTAACAAGAAATGATATAAAATGCGATTAAATCGACTATCTAGTACAAATGAATCTACAAATGCTATGAATCTAATCTGTTACCATCAATAGTGAGGTTCGATCGGATCGATGCAGCTATGATAATAATAACAAACTAAATCCAAAGAATCTATAAAACCATCTATATATTGACAAGTTCATGAAAAACATGCTATATGTGTGAAAGCACAGGCGAATCTACTAAAATAGCCGATGCATGCATAACAAACAAACAGAGTACATATCTCGATCATGAACAAAGCCACTAATCGATAATCTCTAATCCAAAGTCTTACTAGTGAGGTTCGACCAGATCGATACAGCTATGGTAGTGTCATTAGATTAGATCTCATTTACTAGTGAGTTTATTCAAGATTGAAACATGTCTTTGGATGCATACTATGTTTGACTGGAATATAAATTAAACAGCTGATCTAGCAGGATTAAGCCATCGAATATAAGATTTGAAGCATGACCAGATCAGAGGACGATCAATTAAGATGATATGATGCCTGTCTATCTCTATCTCAATCAGATGATTTGTTATAATTAATAAAACATTAATGATAACAAGATCGATATTTAGTGAATCAACAAAAAACAGCAAGGAAAATCTTTTTAATCTTAGCAGATTCGGTAACTGGTGATATTGTATTCAACAAGTTATTTAACACAAGATCGATAACTTTGATCTATATTATGATTTGTAAGAGATCAATCAGCTGATGTAGCCTTACAAAAGTATGATACAGATCGATAACTAACTTATATTATGGCTCATAAAAGATCAATCAGATGATGCAACTTTACAAGCACAATACAAGTCGTGATGGTACTCGCAAACAAGCTGGAGGTCGATCAGTTGATGCAGCCCTGTTTGCTGAAGAACTCGTCGAGATCTACAGTACTCCTACACCTAATGCGATGGCAAAAGCCAGAAAGATTGTGTTGATTGATTGTTTCTTTTTTTTGTACAATAACCGGAGTCCAATATTTATACCCGGAACCTAAATATGAATCCTACTCAAATATGACTCATTACAATTCTTGGAATAAAAGAAAACATTCCTAACTTAAAAATAACTTGGACCCTAATCTTTTCCTTTTTGTAGACTCTGATATATTTTCCCCCCGACGCCATCCGTACGTAGTCCAGTGACGTTGTCTGCTGACGTCATCTATAAAATAGCTAATTCTGACACTGCATCAAAACTAGTCGATATCGATTTACATCTGATCGATTTCTTGATGATACAATCTTAGAAGCTTCGAGTTTCCGTGTTCTTCTTTCCAAAGTTTGGTGTAAACAGTTGTTATCTCGCTAGTAGCTAACTGACAATATATAGTAGTCAGTTCGGATGCAAAGAGATCTTTAGTACTTGTTGCATCAAATGTACTCCCTTTGTTTCTCGAAGCATGCATGTCATTATCATTTCCCGAGAAGTCAAACATTTTTAAATTTTGCCAATTATATACAAAAGAATATTAATATTTATAATGCATACTTAGTATAGTTAGATAAATTTAAGTAATATAAATGTTGCTAATATTTTCTATAAAGTTAAACTTGAGAAAGTTAATTTGACTAGCACACATCGCATAGCGTCTTTCCTTTTTGGGCGACGGGAGCAACCGTCAAGAAACATATTCCAAAGTTTGGTGAATGTTTATGCACACTAATGTCCAGAATTAAGGACAGTCTTGGTGGGAGTTTCATATGAGTTCCATTTGCATTAATTTGGTTGCCATATAGTCATTTTTGATGATATGACATTGTATTTAATAAGAGAGAAGAAATAAGTTATAAAATTAAATGTCTATGAAACTTTAGAATGAAACTTTGTATTAAGAGTGAGTATTTCACCCAAGTTTCATTTCATTCTATATGACATGACAGTCTTACAAACAACACCATGAAACTATCCATTAAGACTGGCCTAATAAGAGAAAAACAACATGATTTATTATGTTATATATATATAGGACGAGGCTAAAATGCACCTGGGTGCATTCTGTGAAGCGAGTGCACCCAACACGCGAGCGCGAGCCACGAGACGCGCGGAGCGCGGCGAGCAACGAGCGCGAGATAAGTCCACGCTCCTACATGCAAAACTAAATGGAGACAACCAACTATGTGATGCCACCTAACTGCTCAACCCACCCTCTAGGAAGCATGCATGCAGGGAATCTTTTGTTGATTCGAAACGAAAAAAATGAGATATCTTCTAAACCATATATCCAATTTTAGTTCTGTTTGAAGTAGGTTGTTGAAAAAATATGCTTAACAAAACGAGATCCATGAAGGCTGTATTTGATGAAGTTTTTTTTGAAATACGTAATTGCAATATGTTGTACTATGAGTTGCAAGCACTTCTACAACACAATTGCAACTTGGCTGTAGCGTATTTAGCACTAGTTGCAATGACGGCTGTATTTGATGAAGTTTTTTTTCAAATACGTAATTGCAATATGTTGTACTATGAGTTGCAAGCACTTCTACAACACAATTGCAACTTGGTTGTAGCGTATTTAGCACTGGTTGCAATGAAGGCTGTATTTGATGAAGTTTTTTTTTTCAAATACGTAATTGCAATATGTTGTACTATGAGTTGCAAGCACTTCTACAACACAATTGCAACTTGGCTGTAGCGTATTTAGCACTGGTTGCAATGAAGGCTGTATTTGATGAAGTTTATTTTTTCAAATACAGTTGCTACTCAGAATTGCAACTTGGCATGATTATAGTGACCAGATGCATATAATACACAGAGTTATAACTAGTTGCGACTAGGTGATAGACAGAGTTGCAATCGGTAGTACATTGACATGCAACTCGTTTAAAGGATAAAAAATATATCCATATTAGATCTAGTTTTGCTCAGAATATTTTATTGAGTCGGATGGAACAAATGGTTTGTCCCTCAGGGTTACGGTTTAGGAGAAAATTTGTTTCAAAGATTCGAACCAATAAAAAATTCCATGCATGCATGTATTCGCTTGGGCGCGCTGGTTGCTCCAAGTTGGTGCGCCCGCCGACCTGGGTGCATTCTATATACAGGATGTACCCAGATGTATTATAGCAAAATAGTATATATATATATATAATTGACAACTAGAGGCATGGAGACCAATTACTCAGCAGCAGGGGCTGACTAACAACCAACAGGCGGAGGCTAACCTTACTCACATAAACCCGAGACCTCCGCACATAATATTCATTGAGACCAACCAGCCATCCCAAATACATAATAGACAACTAGAGGCATTGCCTCTGCCTCCAACAACATAGCTCGCAATACCCAAAAATGAACCTAACCCAGAGAACCAACTCAACCCTCACACACCCCTACCAACCATTGGCATGATACTGCCTATAGCTGGGGGCTCCTTGATGGAGTTCCAGACTAAGAAGTAGAAGAAGGATCACCTTAGGTTGGTCAACAACATAGCAGTTCAAGGCCCACTGCGTTACACAAATTGGTCGAAGACGCCAATCACCTTTTAGAACAAGATTTGCAGCTAGAGAGTTACCCTCATACCGACACCATGGTAATTAAGGCCAACATTGCAGGATGGGAAATTAATAGGGTTTTCATATACTCCGAAAGCTCTACATATATTATCTTTGTCAATGTCTTCGACCAGATGAAGCTAAGAAGGAGTTAGTTGCAGCATTCGAACTCACCACTAATTGGTTTTGGAGGAAAGAGGATAGATGCATTAGAAAAAATATCCCTCCCAGTCTCCTTTGGAGGTCAAGAAAATGCAAGAACAGAGTATGTGATCTTCAACGTAATAGATCTCTACTACCCCTACAACACCATCTTTGGAAGAGGATTCACAAAACAAATTCAATGTAGCCTTCCATATGGGTTTCCTGTGTATGAAAATGCTAGCCTTGCATGGAATCATCATAGTTCATGATAGCTAGAAGGAGGCAAGAAATATAGAAAGTGCCATCTACAAATTGTAGTGCAATATCAACTCCGTCGAAGCAGCTAAAACTAACTCAATGGAGCCTCTAGACATGCCAAAGGGAAAAATAGATCTCAAGGACTAGGAAGAAACAAAGACAGTCCCATTGAAAGATGTAGTCCTAGACAGGAAGGTCATGATCGGAGGCAACCCATCAAAAGAAGAGGAAGCAGAGCTCATAAAAACCTTAGCAAAAACAAAGACGTCTTCGCCTGGTCAGTCTCCGACCTAAAAGGGGTCAGCAAGGACATTATACAACACTCCCTTGACATCAACCCCAGAATAAAACCAAAGAATCAATGATAAAGGAAATTGTTAGAGGAGAGAATTTTAGCAGCAAAAACCGAAGTTTAGAGGTTGTTAAATGCAAACATCATCAGAGAGGTCAAGTACTCAGAATGGATGGCGAATGTAGCACTGGTGCCAAAGAAAAACGAAAAGATGAGAATGCGCAGAGACTTCATTGATCTAAACAAAGTATGCAAGAAAGATCCATTTCCACTACCAAGAATAGACAACTCCATCGACAAGGCAGCACGATGCAAGCATTTCTCTCTCCTAGATTGCTTCTCAAGATACCACCAGATCTGGCTCAAAAAAGAAGATGAAGAGAAGATAAGCTTCACTACCCCCTTCGGAACTTTTTGTTACACAAGAATGCCCGAAGGATTGAAAAACGTTGGATCAACCATCACCAGAATGACGAAGGCAGTCCTCGGCCCTCAGTTGTAGAAAACATCATATCTTATGTTGATGATATTATGGTGATGAGCAAAAATGAGGGAGAGCACATAGCAGATTTAAAGGAAACCTTCGCCAATCTAAGAGAGGCCGGGCTAAAACTCAACCCAGAAAAGTCTCTTCGGCGTAAGCAGAGGTAAAATACTCGGGTACTTCATAGGACCCAAAGGCATAAGAGCCACCCTAGAAAAAACAAAGGCCATAATCTCAATGGAGGAACCATCAACCAAAAAGGAAGTCCAAAAACTCACTAGAAGAATAGCAGTGCTGAACAGATTTGTCTCAAAGTCAGTAGAACACAGCTTCCCATTCTTGAAAGCTTTAAGAGACGGAGATAAAGTGGAATGGGGGTCAGAACAATAAAAAATTATTTGGCTACCATACTCATTGTCAGTGTGAAATGTGGCCGACAAGTAAATATTTGTAGTTTTTGCCATGTGTTGGGATCGGATGTGGCCTAGCACTCAGTGACACAGGGTTTATACTAGTTCAGGCAATGTGCCCTATGTCCAGTTTGAGTCGATCGATGACTTTATTCCTGAGCTTAGGTGCTCAAAGTTTGCAGTGGCGGAACAAATGAGTGAGGAATGAGAAAGGGAGTGTTAGAGACCTAGTCGAACTCTGATCCAAATGGAAGAGAGTGATGGCTACTTCCATTGAAGGAGGTGGCGCATTGGAGGGCTCCTGCGCTAGGGGAAGTTGTTCCGTGACCCCGGGATGACGAGGTCGTCTCCTTCCTCACCTTCCACAAGCGTGGGCTTGGGTATCCCGCGCATTGGTTCCTGTGCGGTTTACTCAATGAGTGTGGCCTAGAGTTATAGCTCCTCAACCCTAATGGGGTGCTGCAAATCACCAGCTTCATCACTGTTTGTGAAGCCTTCCTTGAGATAGAGCCTCATGTAGATCTCTTCCGATGGATCTTCCTCGAGCGGGCCCTATTTGAGGGGAAACCGCCTACTATCGACCCAGGTTGGTGGGTTCGCCCTATAGAAGCGTACCAAGCCCTCGGTCCCCAAGCCATCGGTCCCTTATCTGGCGTACTCCCCCAACGACTCCAATTAAGGATGGCATGGCGAGTGGTTCTACATTAGGAACCCAGTGGATGCACCATTCCTGAGGTCTACTGGGGGGAGGCTGGAGAAGAAAATAGCTAGTCATGGGGCCCCTCTCGTCAGCAACTTAAAAAGCTAGAGATCATCAAGCAGGAGCTTTGAAAGCTTGTGTAGGGTGGCCTTGACGGGTTGTGGATCTTCCACACCTTCATCCGCCATCGGATTGCCCCATTGGTGAAAAGATCACGGCCGATGTGGTAGTATTTTGGCCCAACAGATCCCGACCGCCCGTTGTTGAAGGAGTTGTCAAGGGATGAAATTTGGGTGTATCTTGGTCGAGTGTTGCAGTTGGGGGATCAAGATTCCCTCGAGGGGACGCCTAGACCCATCAATGCCACGAAGCTATCCACTTTGGTACACTCCTTTCCCTTGACTTTTTCTTTCTTGTTTTGATCTCTCGATCAATTCTAAGTCGCCCGTCTCGTAGGGGCTTACGGGCAACAAATCCTGGCCGCATCTTCTGAAAGGCCAGAAGGCATGGCCCGACAAGCTACTCAGAGGGAGGTCATGTAGGCCAAAAAGAAGAAGAACAAGAAACTCCAAAGGAGGTTTGACAAGGAGAAGGAGATCAACCGGTGGATCCATGGTGGTGAGAGCTAGAGTGACATGGAGGCAGAGGAGCCCACAGAGATGGGTGATGACATGAGTTCCTCGGAGGATGATGGAGACAGGGGCACTACCGTGACCTTGGTAGAGCGCCATGAGCCCACGGCTATGCCCGTCGGTGGTGGGCGTGGTATGTGATGAGGACATGGCACCTTCGGATATGAACAATGATTATAAGGTGCGCTCGTTCCTACATTTGCATAGTGGCTTTGGTTATAATTCACTTGGTTCCACATGTACATGTCACTATTTGATTGTAGGTTCAAATGTGTTTCATAATGGAAGTTCATCAAAGTTGAACTTTCGGTTCGTCGGCAGTCCGATAGTGCCTCATTGGGAAGGCCATAACTCATCCATCCGGAGTGCGATCGAGGTCAATGAGCACTTGATGGAAAGCTTGTTTGATAAGCTTTCAAATAGATCTGGTTCCATCTCAATATCACATCGGCAAGGCCTCCAAATCGCCAATATATTCTGTCGCTGTTTCTGCTGGGAGCTACACTATCGTTATGGGCTTGTTATTCATCCTTGGGACCCTGGCCCAAGTGGGAGCACACCCCAAGGACTTGGAGAACCCACCAAGAAAGCCCTTGGACGTCCTCCTCCTTGGCCACCACCTTAGGAGGCCAACAAGGACGTCCAAGCCAAGCCAGAGGCCCAGTCCAATCCGAGTTCGAGTCTGCCTCGGCCATCAGGACCAGTCTGCAATAAAACGGACGCCCCGGACGTATCCGAACTCCGTTTTCGATGATCCACATATGGATGGAAAGATAATTTGATAAGGAAGCCAATCCAAGTGGTTTCACATCAAAATCTCTTCGGAATCAATAGGAATCGTCAAAACAAGTCAGCGTCCAGAATCTGTAAGGGTGCTACAACACCTTCTTTTGGGCCGTTGGGCCTTGTAACGTGTTGGGACACCTTTAGGATGTGAAGAGAGATCTTTGGACGTCCCTTAGGCTATATAATCAGTAGCCACCACCTACATTAGGGTTTGGGGGTTTTGCTTAGATTATTCTGTCAAGAAACAGTTTCGCCGTTCTTCGGTTTGTGAGACCCCAACTCGTGAGATTAATCATACATTTGCAATTTGGTTGCGTTCTTTCTTGTTCTTGCTTGTGTTCTTCATTGCGCAGGAAGGGATTAGCCTTCTTGGCGAGGTCAACCTGGTCCGTGACTCGGTTGATAACCAGAGGAGCTGTGGTGCTAAGATTGTAGGGTTCGATCTTTCGATCTGAAGCCGGATCGGTGTGTCATTCTCCGCCCCAACGATAGTTACCATCACCTGACGGAAGATCGGGATCCCCGTCTCCATTAAGTGGTATCAGAGCTAAGGTATACCGTCAGGTTCACATTTATTCCCTCGTTTGAGTGTTTTTGCTTTTATCCCATAGTCCAATGCCATATTTGTTTCCTATCCTATAACCATCCGCGCCATAGCCTTTGCATGATTCAGTTTCAGAGTCTGCTTTGTTGAGTTTGTGTCCAAGGTCAAAGTCTTGTTGCTGGTTTAGATTGTGTTCTTTTCTAGTTTGTGTTGATCCCTTCACCCGCCGCTATTCCGTATCAGCATCGGTTGGCATCTTGTGTCCACTAAATCCCTGATTCGAGCAGCTTCCTTAAAATAGTCATAACTTTTTGCATCCAAACTCGAAACGGGACAAATTTTATATCTACGGAGAACGCCAGAAAATTTTAGATCTATTTCATCCCAGCAATGCTGGGTTCGCAAAAATTAGATTTGCGAAATTCGATTAGGAAAATTGAGTTTCTGAGCCCACAAGTTTTGGTATGCTTTTTAGAGCACAGTCCTAATTTTCTATAGGCCACATCTTTTATTCAATTGAGCTCAAATTTTTTGTGGTTTATTCTTGTGTGCTCCTTGCTGAGAAAAAAAAGATTAGACAAAAAAATAAAAGAAAAAAATAGTAAAAGAGAATAGAAGATATCGAAAAGGAGCACATAAGGAACACTCAATAGCTCTATTGTTTGTGGTACCTTTTGCCTTGTTCATATCCGTTGCTACCTTTAATACTTGTTTCCTTTCATCCTTGTTTCCTCTTTTGTTTATCACAACTGGTGATAGGAACACGTATAGGCCAGCAACTAGGACAAGTGCTCTGGACATTTATTCAATATTGCTGTCTGTCACTGACTTGTGTGCCACATATACATATTTGTTCTTTTGCGTGCCTCCCAAGCTCCACATATACTTCAGATCGGCAGAAAAAAGACCCTTGCAATCTTGGTGTCACCCCCTCACAGGTATCACGCATACCAGCCACCGATTGTACCGCCCTTCGCTTTGTGTTGGTAAGAACCTTGTAAGAGCTTGATAAGGTGTTTCCTTTTGTCTGTGATCTTGAGAGGCAGCACCACTCCACCTGCGTGTAGTAGGATTATTAGGGATAACCTTCTTTGTTTGTTCCTTGTTTTTGTGTTTACAATGACAAAGTTGTTCGTATCCACCGACTTATGATGGTATAGGTGCTGATGAGTACATGGAGTGGGAAATTGCTATCAATAACATATTTGCTACTCGCCTTATGTGTCCAAGGAGGAAGGTAAAAAATGCAGTTAGTGTTTTGCGACATTCTGCTTTATCTTGGTGGGAGTCTTTAGATCCTTCTGATAAGCCTCAAACTTGGAATGATATGAAACTTCTTATGCGAGAAACCTTTGTTAATCCACCTCCTGTTTTGACTTCATATGATGAGGTGCACCATTTAGAGGAAGAGTCTGTTGTTATTCCTCCTGCTATGCCTAACCTTTTGCAGGACAATGTAGAAAAGAGCAAGGATGCCGTGACAGAAAATGAGAAGCTCACAGTCTCATGTGAAAATTTAGAACCATCAACTATTACCCCTGCTGAACATGAGAGCAAAGGTAATGCCCATGATGCTAACCTCACAGAAGGTGAGAGTTCTCTTGATGTGCTGAATTTTTCCACCAATCATGCTATGATAGAGCAAATTTTAGTGGAGCATTCGCTTGATTTACCTTTGTCACAAGATGATTTGCTTGATGTTTCTTATGACGAAGATGACTTGCATGATGATATTTATGTTATACCCATACAATCATTGAAGAATGATCACGCTATATGTGTGCTGAAAATGAGCACTTGTGCTGAAAATAGACTTGTTATTCATAATGCTAGTGAAGTTGATGAGCTGAAATTGTTGTCTTCTTTAAATACTTTGGGTTACATTGAATTTGATGTTCCGTGTAATCTTAGTTCTTTAGAGGAGAAACTTTATGCATATGCTAATTTGCCATGGTTCTCTAGACATACATATCATTTTATTGGAAAATATAATTGTAAAGGAGAGTATATGGTGCATCGTGTCTATATTTGTTCAAATTTAAAATCTCCTTATATTGTGCAAAAGTACGATCAACCAAAGGATTGCAATTGATATAATCTTGTCATGTCGAGTTCCCCTAGTTTTGTTATAAAGAAACATGTTAAATTTCAAGAAGGGGAGCAATGTTGGCTACTACCAATAATGTTTTCTTCATCTAATCCCAAACCGAGGACGGTTTGTTGTCAAGAAGGGGAGGATGATGAGGACATGGCACCTTCGGATATGAACAATGATTATAAGGTGCGCTCGTTCCTACATTTGCATAGTGGCTTTAGTTATAATTCACTTGGTTTCACATGTACATGTCACTATTTGATTGTAGGTTCAAATGTGTTTCATAATGGAAGTTCATCAAAGTTGAACTTTCGGTTCATCGGCAGTCCGATAGTGCCTCATTGGGAAGGCCATAACTCATCCATCCGGAGTGCGATCGAGGTCAATGAGCACTTGATGGAAAGCTTGTTTGATAAGATTTCAAATAGATCTCGTTCCATCTCAATATCACATCGGCAAGGCCTCCAAATCGCCAATATATTCTGTCGCTGTTTCTGCTGGGAGCAACACTATCGTTATGGGCTTGTTATTCATCCTTGGGACCCTGGCCCAAGTGGGAGCACACCCCAAGGACTTGGAGAACCCACCAAGAAAGCCCTTGGACGTCCTCCTCCTTGGCCACCACCTTAGGAGGCCAACAAGGACGTCCAAGCCAAGCCAGAGGCCCAGTCTAATCTGAGTTCGAGTCTGCCTCGGCCATCAGGACCAGTCTGCAATAAAACGGACGCCCAGGACGCATCCGAACTCCGTTTTCGATGATCCACATATGGATGGAAATATAATTTGATAAGGAAGCCAATCAAAGTGGTTTCACATCAAAAGCTCTTTGAAATCAACAGGAATCGTCGAAACAAGTCAGCATCCAGAATCTGTCAGGGTGCTGCAACACCTTCTTTTAGGCCGTTGGGCCTTGTAACGTGTTGGGACACCTTTAGGACGTGAAGAGAGATCTTTGGACGTCCCTTAGGCTATATAATCAGTAGCCACCACCTACATTAGGGTTTGGGGGTTTTGCTTAGATTATTCTGTCAAGAAACAGTTTCGCCGTTCTTCGGTTTGTGAGACCCCAACTCGTGAGATTAATCATACATTTGCAATTTGGTTGCGTTCTTTCTTGTTCTTGCTTGTGTTCTTTGTTGCGTAGGCAGGGATTAGCCTTCTTGGCGAGGTCAACCTGGTCCGTGACTCGGTTGATAACCAGAGGAGCTGTGGTGCTAAGATTGTAGGGTTCGATCTTTCGATCTGAAGCCGGATCGGTGTGTCATTGTCCGCCACAACGATAGTTACCATCACCTGACGGAAGATCGGGATCCCCGTCTCCATTAGTATGGAGACGCATGGTGATGCTCCTGAGTTGAGGAAGCACGGCGTGAGTGAAGACGTCACCTGCGAACGAGAGGCGAAGCGGGCGCGGTCGCCATGCCCTTCGGAGACACCATTGGCTTCTCAGCCCCCTACGTTGGTTGCTCGGGGGAGTGTGATCGTCCACCCATTCCCTCGGGGTCGATGCATGCGCATGGCCCTCAAATGGGGAGATGCCCCATCGATTGCTATCATGGTCTCGCCACGAGTTGGTGGCCATGACTGTTCACGGATGGAACTGGGATCGGCCATGTCTCCCGCACTCTTTATCAATCCAAGGGGGCATGGGTTGCGACCCCCGAGCAATCCTTGTCTGGTCGACTCATCGTCAGCCGGTCGGAATTTCAAGGTTCTACCACTTTCGTCTGGGTATGTATTCATGCTTCCCTTTGCCGCCATAGTTTGAGTTTTTGGCATGACTAGGCTGTGTTTGTGCCTTCTCTTACGACGGCCATGCTCTGGATGGTATGAGATCTCCCCACCTCCCGTGCGAGAAGAGTGGAGGCTCGGCCTACAGTGGGCCACGACGAGCAGTGGGGGAAGTAGGTTGGGGGTGGCACGACCTTCCTTAACGGGGGTTGTATCGTCCCAACTAGTTTTGAGCATGGCGGAAGCGGTGGCGGTGGCGGTGGTGATGGTGGCGATCCCCATGGTCTCGGTAGAGGCCGGGTTGGGGGTGACTCTTGTGGTCCCTCCCCCATCGGTTGTGGAGGAAGAGAGGAGCGAAGTTGGGCTCCCTATTTCACTTGGCAGAGGAGAGCATGGTTCACCCGCCTAGTCAGAGCTGGAGGATGCTAAAGAAGCCACGACTAGGCTAGAGGTAGAGTAGCCGCCGGCGAGCCATGGAGTCCTGGTGGTGGACACCCCCTTGGACGGTAAGGAAAACACCATGGTGGAGCCACCAGTTGTCTCGCCATTCTGGGAGCTGGCATTGATCTAGTGGTTGCTTGATACTATGATGGCTGGATCTCGAGAGGGTCGGTGGTGACCCAAGAGCTAGTGTGGCCTTACTTCAGCGAGCTAGAAAAAGACCGGTTCATCCTTCATGATGAGGAGGAGGTGAGGCTTTAGCACTGGCTCAGGGAGAGAGGACTATCGATGGAGTTTGATCTCACCCATACCAAGGCAAGGCTCAAGGATGCCTTGGAGAAGGTTGAGCTCATTCATCGGACTGTGACTATCGACCTACCACGTGTTGTAGAGGTAAGTTTTCTATGTTCCTAGTGTTGTCTATGATTCCTTGGCATTTAAGTGGTTGTCTCAGCATGCCTGCTTCTTGTCTCACAGGACCTGGAGATGATGTCGATCCATAAGTCCTAGTTTCTCCAAGAGCAGCATGGTCGGATGGAGCAGGAAGCATTGGCAATGCAGTGGGTCACCGAGCTTAGGCACAAGCTAGAGTTCGCCTACCGTGTGTCCCAAGACCGGTCGACTGAGGCAGCAGGAGCACGGGAGGTAGAGCTGTTTGTAGTCGGGTGGGTGATTGCCACCAAGCAGAAGCTTGACATAGCATAGGCCCACTTGGTGGAGACCAAGGCCGCACTCAGGAGGTCCCTAGAGACTTTGGAGGTAGAGCGGAAGGCCCGATCGGACGCCATGCAGGAGGTCATCATGCTCCGGAGGCAGATGCTCGGGGCAGAGGAGTTGAATACTCGGTTACTCAAGAGGGTGACCCATCAAGAGGAAGGGCTCTCCATTCTTGAAAATGCCCGCCTTGGTACGTACCTATCCGGTCCTTGGTTGATGCCTTGATTTTTTTCTTTTCCTCGCTCCTGAATTTGTTGCCGTGTTTCTAGAGCTGGGTGGAAGATCGGCTCTCTAGAGCAAGAGCTAGGGATGGCCAAAGTGGTGGTCGGTTAGAGCGTGGAGGTGTTGGCCCAGTCCCTTGAGGAGCGATGCACTCTTGTGGGAGAGCTTGACCAGCTTTGCAACATTGTGCAGGTGGTGGTCTCCGAGGTGTTTGGGTCAGGACCGAGCACCAGTAAGCCCGCCGTCCAGCTGGCGGAGGTCCCGATCGAAGTTCGGGCGCTTATCTCTAACAACATGTTCTTCAGGACGTCAGGGTGCTGATGTTGGTGGTGACCCACTACCTGGACCTAGACTTTGCAGCTGCCTATAGAGGGTATGCCTGTGGGTGGAGCGAGGATGAGATCTAGGCACTGGGTGAAAGCTTGGCGCCGCATGCACAGTTGGTTGCCGAGCATGTCACCATGCAGTGGGTGATGGAGGCTCGCCACTCAAGGGTGGTCGTAGGTGTGCGCCAGGAGGTTGTCGTCCAACTTGCTGAGGTTGTGGAGGCTAGGTCGGAGGTGAATGTTATTCCACCCATAACTGTAGCCAAGCCGAGTGTCGTCGTCCCAACCATAGCCGAGCTGCCTTCGTCCTCACCAATCACACCATCAACCAACGCAGCCGGAGGGCCACAATAGAGTTAGAGTAGAAAAAGTGAGTTTATGTAAAAGATGAATTCATGGGGGAGCCCCTGTGTAAACGGTTTTACATTCATGAATATTTTAAGTTCATTTTATGATAAAATCACTCGTGAGGGGAAGCTTGTCCCGCCCGGCCTTGTTTTTATCCTTTACATAACTTTTGTTTTTTGTCCTTTCCTTTTCGCACCTGCCCGTTGACCGTAGACTGCAACCTTATGAAACTAGGCATGGCCCGCGAGGCTCAGCTGCTCGTAACCGTAGGTCGTAGCAGGGTGTGATCAGTCCGGAGGCTAAAGCGTAAGTTATGTAGGGTAATCAAAGGAATGGGATGCCCTTTCATTCAAGCGATGAGTGTTACTACATGATAGTAGAAAAAGGGGTGTGATATCACACCCCCGTGGAGCCCCCAAGTGATCCAGGATGAGAGTGCTCGGGCTAGGTTGCTGTAGGAGCAAGCATTGAATGGAAATAAATGGTAAGACTAAGCTTTAGGGAAAGAAATGATGTAACTATTCGATGTTCCATGTATTGCTGAGAACATTGCTGTTGTCGTCCTTTAGCCGATAGGTGCCCGGTCGGATCACCTCGGCTACCACATATGGTCCTTCCCATGGCGGAGAGAGCTTATGCTTGTCCTTTGTTGACTAGGTCCTCCGGAGTACGAGATCACTGACCTCAAGGATCCTCCCCATGATTTTTCTTTTGTGGTACCTACGGAGAGTTTGCTGGTAATGAGCCTCCTTAAGCAGGTTGACCACGTCTTGCTGAGCCTCTGTGGCTTGGTCTTGGTCGAAGGCCTTTACTATTAGGGCACCATGATCGAGGTCGGATGGCAACACTGCCTCGGCTCCATGTGCCAGGAAGAAAGGGGTGAATCCCATGGATTGGTTTGGGGTCGTTCTTAGGCTCTAGAGGATCGCTGGGACTTTGACGACCCATCGGCCAGCATACTTTTTAGCTGGTTGAAGATGCAGAGCTTGAGTCCTTGGAGGACCATGCCATTGGCCCACTCGACCTGACCATTAGTATGCGGGTGTCTGACCGAGGCCCAATCAATCCTGATGCCATATCCATCATAGAAGTCCTAGAACTTTTTCCTAGTGAAGTTCGTTCTGTGGTCGGTGATGATACAGTTGGGGACACCAAACCGATGGATGATGTCGACGAAGAACTTGACCACTTCTTCTGAGCGAATGTTGGTGATGGGCTTCACCTCTATCCACTTGGTGAACTTGTCCATCGCCATGAGTAGGTGAGTGAATCCACCTGGGGCCTTTTTGAGGGGCCCAACCATGTCGAGGCCCCAGACCGCAAATGGCCAGGTGACGGGTATGGTATGAAGCTCCTGCACTGGCAGGTGAGTTTGCCGAGCGTAGAACTAGCATCTTTCACCCTACGGACAATCTCCTCTGCATATCGTAGTGTAGTGGGCTAGTAAAAACCTTAGTGAAAGGCTTTCTCAGTCAGTGACCTTGGGGCCACATGATGTCCACAAATTCTAGCATGGACTTCGAGGAGAAGTTGTTTCCCCTAGTCGGTCGGGATGCACTTCATAAGCACTCCCAATGGACTTCGCTTTTAAAGTTCATCACTGATGGTGATGAACATCTTGGCGCATTGAGCGATCCACCATGCTTTAGGTCTTTTTGGTGGGAGAACTTCTTCAAGGACGTAGGTGAGTAGTGGCGCTCTCTAGTCATCTGGATCGAGCGATGTCACTATGGAGGCGCCAAGATCAGAGCCCCCGATCGCTTGGTCGAGGTTGGGGCACGTTAGGGGGTCAGAGCCCTTGAGTGCTAGATTGGTGTCAGAGCGTGTCTAGGTTGGATCCTCTCGGATGTGGGCAGACAGCTCGTGGAGGTCATTTACAAAGACCCCATCGGTGGGCGGTTCCCATTTGGCCACCAATTTCATGAGGAAGTCAGCAACATTGTTATCCTTTCGAGGGATATGATGTAGCTTGATCCCTCTGAGCTTATCCTCAAGCTTGTGCACATCCTGGCAGTACACTGCCATAAGAGGGCTCTTGCAGGAGGATTCCTTCATGACTTGGTCGACAACCAACTCTAAGTCACTGCAGACATACGGCCGCATGGCGTCGAGCTCGATGGCGATGCGTTGTCCATTGATGAGGGCTTCATACTTCATGGCATTGTTCGAGGCAACAAAATGGAGGCGAATCATGTAGCAGAGCCTGCTCCCCTCTGGGGAGATTAGGACCACCCTAGCCCCTGAGCCAGGCACCTTGATAGACCCATCAAAGTATATCATACAGTACTCATGGGTGACATCTGGGGTTGGGAGCTAGACTTCCATCCATTCAGAGATGAAGTCAGCAAGAGCCTGAGACTTAATAGTGGTGCGGGAGACATACCTGATGTCGTGGCCCTTGAGCTCAAGAGAGCACTCGGAGATTTGGCCGATGGAGTCGTGGTTACGGATGACCTTCCTGAGCAGGTACGAGATGATGACCATGACCTCATGGTCGGTGAAGTAGTGCAGGAGCTTCCAGGTCGCCATAAGCACGGCGTACAAAAGCTTCTTCACCTAGGGGTAGCAGACCTTGGTGTCTACGAGTACCTCGCTGATGAAGTACACTTGTTGTTGGACCTTTAGGGGGTGTCCTGGCTCCTCCCTCTCAACTACAAGGGCGGCTCTTACAACATGGTTGCTTGCTGCGATGTAGACAAGGAGAGGTTCTCCCTGTTTGGGTGCGATGAGGATTGGGGCTGACGTCAGCTATGCCTTGATGCTTTCCAAGGCCTATTATGCCTCCTTTGTTTAGATGAATGCCCCCATTTGCCTAGTTAGGAGATGAATCAGTTTAGGGTGGCCAAGCAGTCGGTGAGCCTCTACACGCCCTTGACGTTGCGTATAGGGCCCATGTTGGAGATGGCCATGATTTTTTTGAGGATTGCTTCGATGTTGCGCTCGGATAGGATGTATTCGAGTAGCTTCCCCTTCGGAACCCCAAAAACACATTTTTTGGGATTCAGTCTGACGCTGAACCTTTGGAGGTTCACGAATGTGGCGGCCAAGTTTGCGATTAGGTCGCTCGCTTGAGCTATTTTCACCACTATGTCATCTACATAGACGACGATTGTTGGTTTTGGCCACTCAACTTGGTCAGGTTGGTCGGGCGGGTCAATTTTGTTGGCGAAGCATTGCTGCATGCACCTTTGATAAGTGGCACCAACATTCTTTAGACTGACAGGCATGGTTATGTAATAGTACAAACCATACGGGGTGATGAATGAAGTCACAACCTGGTCGGACTCTTTCATCGCAAGCCTGAGTAGGCATCCAGAAAGGAGAGGATTTTGTATCCTAAGGTGGAGTCACTATCTGGTCTTTGCGTGGTAAAGGAAAATGGTCTTTTGGGCATGCTTTGTTGAGGCTAGTATAGTCAACATAGATTATATATTTCTCATTCTTCTTTTTCACAAGAATAGGATTAGCTAGCCACTCGGAGTGGTATACCTCTTTGATGAATCTGGATGCTAGAAGTTTGGCGATCTCCTCGCCTATGGCCCTACGCCTCTCATCATCAAAGCGATGTTGGCATTGCTTGGTAGGCTTTGAGCCTAGGACGACGCATAGTGCGTGCTCGGTGACCTCCCTTGGTACGACTAGCTTGTTAGAAGGCTTCCATGCAAAGACATCACGATTTGCTTGTAGGAAGTCATCAAGCTCGCTTTCCTATTTGGTCGGGAGCTTGGTCCCAATCTGCACTGCCTTGGTTGGGTCACTGGGGTCGATCTCCATCGCCTTGTTTTCCTCAGTCAGATGGCACTTGAGGAGGTCTACCCATTGTAGTCGAGGACTACTAGAGTCGCCGAATTCCCAAGCTCTAGGAGCTCGGTGGAGTTGATGACAGTGGTGGCGAGCTCGTAATGTTCACGGTCGCATGTGTAGGTGTACGAGAAGGTGCTACCCACGCTGATGACGCCGTTTGGTCCCGGCATCTTCAACTTGAGGTAGGTGTAGTTGGGGATTGCCATAAACTTGGTGTAGCATGGCCGTCCCAAGATGGCATGGTAGGACCCTGGAAAGTCTACTACCTCGAAGGATAGGACCTCCGAGCAGAAGTTGGCATGGTAGCCAAACATGACGGGTAGGTCGATCTGCCCGAGTGGGTATGCTTGCGTCCCTAGGATCACGCTGTGGAAGGGAGAGATCACGGGGCGGAGTTCTGACCGGGGGATGCACATGGCGTCGAGGGTGTCGATGTAGAGTGTGTTGAGGCCACTACCTCCGTCCATCAGCAGCTTGGTGAGGCACTTCTTGCAGATGATGAGGTCAATGATGAGTGGGTAGCGACCCGGTCGGGCGACGTGGGAAGGATGGTCTCTCTGATCAAAAGTGACCGGGGAGTCTGACCATCTAAGAAAAGAGGGGATGGCCGACTCGGTGGTGCATGCCTCTCCATAGCATACCTTGTGCTGGCTCTTGGAGTGGATGGCGTCAGATCCCCTAAAGATCATGAGGCATTCCAACTAGTTGGGGAAGCCATCATCATCCTTACCCACCGCGCCTCCCTTCTTTGCCACGTCCTCCTTGCCCTTCCCTTCCTTTGGATTGGTGGCTTATCATAGGAAGCGCTTGAGGAGTTCATAGTCCTTGTAGATGTGCTTGATGGGATATGTGTGGTTTGTGCAAGGGCTCTCCATGAGTTTGTCGAAGTGGTCAGGCTAGCCCTGCTGGGGCTGTTTGCCCATGCAGTCGGCCACGGCGACCAAAGCTGGGCTTGCCTTTGAGGAAAGAGGTTGGCCGGTGATCTAGACACTTAGGGAGATCTTTGAGAGTTGGCTCCTCTTCTCCTAGAGCTATGGCCTGAGGTGTCTCCTGCTGATCCTCCTCTTCTTCTTCATTGAACTCCAACAATGTTATCTCTTCGGACGATCCTATATGCATGAGCATAAAATAAGATATCACAAATGCATATACGATGACACATATAATATGATGTGATGTGATGAATGCATCCTCATAAGTGTTTTCAATAGCATGGTATTAAAGTAATAACAAGTGCATCTTATTTTACTGAGTAGGTGCCTATCTCTTCTCTAATAACTAAACAAACACTAATATAAATTATGTTCTGGACCACAATATAGCTACCACTTGTTTTGACCATAACTGGAGTTATACACCTCAAAATAATATGGTTGTGGACATTTTGGAAATCTTATGAAATTGGCTACAATTTTATTTTAATACACTTAGTGTGATTTAGTAGTTATCTAGGTCAAACAATTCAATCATTTAAATCTATCCAAAGAGCAAGCATTTCTGACAGCAGACTTTTAACAGCCATAATTCATAAACCATAAGGCCTATGACCATGAAAATTAAACCCAAGGTAGTTAAGTAAGTTATCTACAACTTTGTTCGTAACAAGTTTTACAGAAAAGACGATTATCATCATGAAATTATCAACTCAACTGAAACTATACATGCAGCCATCTAGTTAAATTATAAAGCAATAATTAACTAGTTGCATACAACCAAATGCTTTTAAGCCTTACTAACAACATCAACAGATCATATGTATCACAAGCACCATAGAAAACATCATGGTTAAACATAACTAACTTATTTATATCCATTCATTATTTTCCTTAAATAATAGGGTGATTTAAAGGATAAATAATTCTAGTGCTTAATAAATTCTGATAAAATTACAGTAGCCTACAAATGACCTCAATAGTCTACTGTAATAATTTCATGCCATTTGGATAGTATAACTACCTCTACAAAAATGACAAGTTACATAGGCTGATTTTAGCAAAAATAGTTTAGCATAGTGAAAAGTGTCAAACAACATATTTAATATTTTTCTTACATTCCTCCAAGCATAAGAATACTGTGTAAAAAGTTGGATGATCATATGTTATGTATTTTTACCCCAATTAATTTCACTAGAAACTAGCAATTAGTTAGGATTAAATATGAAGACCATATTCAGATTATTACCACAAGTTTAGTATTTTTCCTAGCGAGAGCATATCAACACAAGAGCAGAAAAATTGGAATCACCATTTTATCACTTTTCTAGCTCAAGTTATGCAATTTACAAGATGGAAACTATTTAAAAAGCATTTATCTAGCTGCATTTTATTCTCCCAAAAAATACCAGAAATAGTTCATCTCATATTTTTATCAAATACTACACTTCAATATGAAACTAACAAAATTTGGTTCACCAAAATGCGACACTCCTAGCTTAAGATATGAATTTTTGAAACATGCATTCAAATATGTGAAATAAATTAGAAAAATCAAATCTCGTACACACTGACAGACGGGGCCCGTGGTCAATGGGACCCACACATCTGACACACAAAAGAAGAGCGCGGCGCTGATTGGCAAGAACTCACCGACGGCGAGGTCTCCGACGGTAGCGTCTTCACCACTGGACTCTACACGTCAAGCCGCGTCGATAGGTAGGCTTAGTTGGCCCGGTGGCTCGCCGGAGCAAGCTCGATGGCGACCATGGCGGACGGCGAAGGTCGGCGACCATACATCGGCCATCTCTAGCTATTTTATGCTCAGGCGAGGACGTCTACTCCATCCTAGTGACCTTGCAGAGTTGTACATCATAGGTGAGGGCTCGGGGTGGCGTTGGTGAGCTCGACCGCGTCCATGGCCGTGCGGCGGCACACGGAGCATGGCGGTGCTCACGCTGTTCTAGCTAAACGGCGGTGAGAGGTGGGTCTTCATCATGCCATTACCTCAACCTAGGGTTACTCAACCTAAGGCACGCGATAAAGGAGGGAGGCGGTGAACCAACTCGACGGCGGCGCGCTCGAGTGCCACGGCAGCCATGGCGGGCGCGCGCGGGGCGGTGACTCATTCCGGCGCCGTCATGTGGTTGTGTCATCTCTAACTCTGGCCTAAAGTACTAGACTCTAGCATGGTGCTGGACCAAAGAAAACAAATGCATGTGGTGCGGTGGAACGGCAGAGACACGGTGAGCCACGAGCGTGGTGGCACTCCGGTGACGGTAGCGGCTACGGCGAAGCAAATTACCACAATACCTGGGTTCAATAGGTGGTGCTGGTGGCTGAAGGAGGTGGAGGTGATGGCATAGCAACTGTGGCCAAGATGAATTGGCCAGTGGAGCTATGTCGGTGGTGAGTAGCTGCGGTGAAGCTTTGGTGGTGCTCGGTGAGCTCGGCGCGGCGCTGCGGAGAGGCGGAGTGAGCAGGAGAAGGCAAAGGCGTGTGAGTGGAGTGAACGGTGGGTGCACAGCGTTTATGCATGCGATCATGCCTGATTAGCTAGGCCAATGCCTGTGTATAGCCGCCACGCGACAGCCTTGGCCTATGGCCGGTCGGCCATTGTCGGGCGTGGGCACGGGTTCAGGCGCTGCCTATGTCGACTGACGGAGCGACTTAGTGACTCAATAACTCCTAATCCGTGGCGAATTGGCAAAAACTTCCTTAATGAAAGTTGTAGAGCAACATGAAATCTCCAACTTTGCTTTAAGAACCATCATCTAATTCTCAATGTTAACAAACTACATTGCTCCAAAGTGAGGTACTTTGAGACTAAAAATCGTTTCAACACTTAGAAAAATTTTCAAGTCTCAAAACAACATTTTATTGATACTTGTGAGATATTTTTGAGCATGCTATGCACTGAATTAGACCTTGACCCTAATATAAAAGTTGTAACTCTAGTCAAGTACTACAACTTTTCTTAAGGGTGCACTACCATGCAAATACTCTATGCTATAGTTCAACTTAGGTCAAATATACAACTTAAAAATGAAAGCCTACACTATAACCATGACTTAAAGGCCAAATGGGTCCAAGTCATGAATACCAAAATTGTTCCATGTGACATTATAAAGATGTTTAAGGTACTCCTAAGGTCCCACAAACATTTTATTCATTGGTCACATGTAAATCCTAGCATATGTAAAGCATTTAGTAACAAACACATGTGATATAAGCAATCTTTGAGATAAAATTTGAGATGCTCATGCTCATGAATGATTAATGATGCTTGTGCTCATGCAATGCCAATGCCAAATGCATGCTTAACACTGAGGTGTTATAGCCCCTCCCCCTTATAGAAATCTCATCTCGAGATTTACAATACCTATCATTCTTTGTAAAAGGCAGGATAAACCTCACGTAAGTAATCCTCCTGTTCCCACATGGCATCTTGTTTAGTGTGGTTATTCCACACCACTTTGTAGAACTTAATGACCTTGCTCTATGTTACTCTTTCCATCTTTTCTAACACTCAGATTGGTTTCTCTTCATATGTCAAATCAGATTGTAGCTTAATGTTGATGGGTGCAATGGCTTCCTCAGGTATACGAAGATGCCTTTTCAACTGAGGAATATAGAAGACATCAAATATTGCACTCATTTCTAGAGAAAGTTGTAACTTGTAAGCGACATTTTCTTTCCGTTCAATAATCTTGTATGGCCCTACATATCTAGGCGCAAGCTTTCTTTGTACTCCAAATCTCTGCACTCCTTTCATAGGTGACACTTTTAAGTATACATAATCTCCCACTTCAAAAGTTAGTGGTCTTCTTCTTTTATCAGCATAACTCTTTTGTCTTGATTGAGCTGCTTTCATATGCTATTGGATAACACGTACTTGTTCTTCAGCTTCAGTGACAAAGTCAATGCCAAAGTATCATCTTTCTCCGGGCTCAATCCAATTCAAAGGAGTTCTACATTTTCGACCGTACACGGCTTCAAAAGTTGCCATCTTAATGCTCACTTGATAACTGTTGTTGTAGGAGAACTCAGCTAAAGGTAGCCATTTCCCCCATGAACCCTTAGAAGATATAACACAGGCTCTCAACATATCTTCTAAGATCTAGTTTACTCGCTCAGTCTATCCAGAAGTTTGTGGATGATATGCTGTACTTCTGATTAGTTTAGTTCCCAAAGCTTGGTGCAAGTGCTCCCAAAAACGAGCTATAAACCGCGGTCCCTGATCTGAGATTATAGTCCTTAGTACTCCATGTAGTCTCATGATCTGAGAAACATATAGCTCAGCGTACTTCCCTGCGTGATATGCTGTGTTAACTGGTATAAAATGCGCTGACTTGGTGAGGTGATCTACAATGACCCATGTTGAATCATGACCTTGCTGTGTCATTGGAAGGCCTACAATAAAGTCCAGACTTATGTCCTCCCATTTCCATCCTCGAATAGGCAAAGGCTGAAGTAATCCAATAGATTTGAAATGAACGACCTTTACTCTACTGCAATTATCACACCTAGCAACAGAGGCGGCGATCTCTTTCTTCATTTTGGTCCACCAAAAATGGGTTTTCAAATCTTGATACATTTTGCTACTACCTGGATGGATAGACAACTTGGATGAATGAGCTTCATCTAAAATTTGATTTCCAAGCTCATGGTCTTTTGGTACCACAAGTCAGTCCTCAAACCATAGCACACCTCTTTCAACTAACGTAAAATGCTTGGTTTCTTGTTCTTTCATCTTTTTCTTGATGTGAAATACACCTACATCTGTCTTCTGCAGTTCTATGATTTTGCACTCAAGTGAGCAACTGGTAGTAATATTGTGCAGCACAATAGGATGTAACAAATTAAATCCATCTTTTAGCAATGCTTCCAAAGTGTTGCAATGAGATTTCCGACTAAGTGCATCTACTACAACGTTGGCCTTTCCTGGATGGTATTGCACTTCCAAATTGTAGTCCTTGATTAGCTCTAACCATCTTTGCTGTCACATGTTCAACTCAGGTTGAGTGAAGATATATTTGAGACTTTTGTGGTCATTATATATGTGACATATGTTTCCCAACAAATAATGTCTCCATATCTTCAACGCATGAACAATTGCTACAAGCTCTAAATCATGCGTAGCATAATTAACTTTGTGCTTTCTCAACTACTGAGAAGCGTAGGCAATAACTCAACCTTCTTGCATGAGCACACACCCCAAACCTGTACCCGATGCATCACCAAACACATCGAAAGGCTTTTCAATGTCGGGTTGTGCTAGAACAAGAGCGGTAGTTAACAGGGTCCTTAGGGTGTGAAAAGCTACTTCACACTCTGGTGTCCAACTAAACTTTTCATCTTTCTGAAGTAGTCTGGTCATGGGCTTAGCTATCTTGGAGAAATCAGGAATGAAACAATAATAGTAACCTGCTAACCCTAGAAAACTCTAAACTTCATGAACCAAAGTCGGGGCCTTCCAATCCATGACCTCTTGTACTTTAGAGGGGTCTAGAGAAATTCCATCTTTAGATAAGATATGACCCAAGAAAGGTACTTTGCTCAACCAGAATTCACACTTGCTGAACTTGGCATATAACTTATGTTCCCTCAATCTAGAAAAAACAATTCTCAGATGCTCTGCATGGTCTCCTTCATTCTCTGAATAAATCAAAATATCATCAATAAACACAACCATGAACATGTCGAGCTCGGGCATAAATACTGAATTCATCAAATACATAAAGTAGGCAGGAGCATTTGTTAGTCCAAAAGACATGACCAAATACTCGTACAAGCCATACCTAGTGGAGAAAGCTATTTTAGGTATATCCTCTGGTCTAGTCTTAATCTAATGATAGCCTGACCTCAAGTCAATCTTGGAGAATACCTTTGCTTTTACCAACTGATCGAACAAGATATCAATACGAGGCAAATGATACTTGTTCTTAATGGTCACAGCATTAAACGGCCTATAATCCACACACATTCTCAAGGACTTGTCCTTCTTCTTCACAAACAAAGCTAGACATCCCCATGGAGACGAACTAGGTTGAATGAGACATTTGTCCAACAGTTCTTGTAACTAAATTTTAAGTTCAGCTAACTCATTTGGTGCCATCCTATAGGGTCTTCTTGAGATAGGTGTCGTACCTGGCACTAACTCAATCTTTAATTCTACATCTCTATCAGGTGGTAAACCTAGCAAATCATCTAGAAATACATAAGGAAACTCACAAATCACTAGAATATCACAAAAGGGTAGTGGCTTGGATAGCGCAAGACAAGTTTTGGAGATCAAAACTTTAGGGGAGTGGTACTAGAAAAGCATTACCTCCCTTTGGTTCTCTCAACATATTTGTTCTAGTGGATGTGTCAATGAGAACACCATGGTCACTCATCCAACTCATGCCTAAGATCACGTCTATGTCTAATCCAGGCAATACTATTAGATCCATCGTGCACTCCCTCTCTTGTATAGAGATGAGCACATCTTTGACTATCTTATTTGTAGAGATAGTAGCCCCAGCTGAACTTATACTATAACCACCCTTGTTTACTTCAATTACTTTTTTGATCATACTTAGATGCAAATGCTTGGCTCATAAATGAATGAGAAGCTCTAGAATCAAATAAAACAATGGTGGGATGTTTGTTAACAAGAAACATACCAGCGGTGACAACCTCTCTCGCAGGAACTTCTTCAACAGTGGTGTAATGCACGTATCCAAGATGTGCTTTGGGATTTGCCTACCTCTGATTTCCCTGGCTTTGATTGATGTTCTTCTTAGGATGGGGGCACTCTTTGGACCAATGGCCCAACTAATTATAGTTGAAGCATGGTTGATTGCTCCTGGGTCCTACAAAGCTTCCTTGCCCTCCATTCCCCTTGGGTAGGGCAATGGTGAATGGCTTATGAGACACCTTCTGAGGTCGGTTGGCCTAGGCCTTTAGCGGAGGAGGCCTGAACTTTGGTGCTACCGGTCGAAACTATGGCCTAGCCACCACTGGAGCTCTAGACTGAAAAGACCCTGAGGCACATACCTTAGCTACTCTCTTGCAGCCTTTTCCTGCCGCATGTAGATTGTTCTGATTCTCTTGAGTCAAGGCATCACTGATGAACTCATTGTATGTGGTGCACCTCGAGTTGGCCATGGTTTTCATTAGCTTAGTGCTAAGGCCTCTCTTGAAGCTTTCCATCTTCTTTTTCTCTGTATCAATGAAACCTAGGGCATAATTGGACAAGTTGTTGAATGCATGCATGTACTCCATAAGGGTCTTGGTCCCTTGTGTGAGTCACATGAACTTGGCTGCTTTCATGTGCATTAGCCCTGGGGTAATGTGATGTCCCCTAAAGGCTAACTTAAATTGCTCCCATGTGACCTGTGAGTTGGCAGGTAGGGAGGACAGGAAATGGGTCCACCATATCCTAGTTGGTCCCTGCAGCTGATGGGATGCATATTCTGCTTTCTGATGTTCTGTAACCCTTAATAGACAAAACTTTTGCTCAATTGTGTTAAGCCATTCATCCGCCTGAAGCGGTTCTTTGGCCACCTTGAAGCTAGGAGGCCTGGTGTCAAGGAAATCCTTGAAAGTGCTATATTGATTCGGCTTAGGCCCCTATTGTTGCTGACGGGCGCGAGTAGTGTTTTGTGCAATGAGGCGTAGGGTTTCCTCCATAGTTCTCTAACTACCCAAGAACTATGTGAAGAATTCATTCGTAGACGGCGGTGGCGGTGGTGGTAAGTCATCGTCGTTGCCCTCTTGGCTGTTGCCTGCTCCAGCGTGAGTGTGAGTCATCTGTAAAGTTGCAACAATAAGTGTTTATTGGATGATGTCAAGAGATTGCAGATGAATTATTTAATCATGCCAAACTAAAATTACTAGAGAGAATCTTAAATTCATACAATAAAACAGAGGCATAATAATTTATTCTCGCAACATGACATCACCAATTTGATCACTTATTAGGCTCATAGCGCGTTATCATGGATGTCATAATCACCAGTAAAATGAAACTAGAATTTCATTAAAGTTCAACCTATCGTGAAACAACATGCAGAGTGCCAATATTACACGGAAGTCAAATCATGAATACTGAACTTCAAGCTACAAGTCCATTACATAAATAACAGGGATACATCTAGCGCTCTAGCTAGTCACTAGGCAATTCTAATCTTTTGTGTGCTCGCTGTCGAGGTCGGAGATAGGGTCATCCTCACCCTCTAGCTCTACTTCTTC
Source organism: Miscanthus lutarioriparius (assembly GCA_904845875.1). Lineage (NCBI taxonomy): Eukaryota > Viridiplantae > Streptophyta > Magnoliopsida > Poales > Poaceae > Miscanthus > Miscanthus lutarioriparius. Next base: position 54,766,367 of record CAJGYO010000013.1, read on the forward strand.
TTCCTCCCAACCGTCATCTTCAACTAACATCTCTTGATCTTCTTCTTCCTCATTAAGGATCGGGTGCAGTTGGTTGTTTAGGAAATGCACCTCATGCTGAAGATCAACTACCATGTTCTAGGTCTATGCAAGCTGCTAACGCAAATCCCTTTCGACACGGTCCTGATGTACGCTCAAGGCTTGGGTCCTGTCTCATTCTGCTTTTACCATAGGTACACGGTTGTTTGCTAGGATCCGCTGGCGCATAGCTATGAACACCTCAACACGGGCGGCCTCCTGCTGCTCCCGTAGTCCTACTAACATTGCCTAATCTTCCGCTCTTGCCTCTTGAGCGGCAGCTCTTTGCTGATCAACTTGCTCCATTTGAGTGTGGAGATTTCCTAGAGCTACATAAGCTTGATCAGTTTTCCATCGAGCCTCACTTGCTGCCTTTTTGTGCTTGCGCACATGCTTCTTTAGCTTAGGCTGTGCAGCTTCAAGTCTCATGAGCTTATCCATGCAAGTGGTATAGGACTCCTGCCAGAAGTCCCTAGTGTCCTGACGAGTATAGAACATCTTCATCACTGCAAACATTGCACTCATAGCGGGACTAGAACTGTCTGGACGCTTATCTCGGTCTCGGATCAACACATTGCTATTGCGCTATGCCCACACTATCATTGATGGATCCACTCAAGGAAAAGTACCCACGGCACAGCCGGTAAGATCATCCCCATGCTGCTGACAAATCTGACTCAGCACCTCAAAGGCTACTACTTGGGTAGCCTCCCAGGGAGTTCTTCCTTCATATTCTGCCTTCCATTCCTGCTAGAAGGGTGCTTGGGTACGAGCTGTTATGGTCTGCTATACTTCATACCAGGGTTGTCCGTCTAGGTATACTTCATTCTAGTAATAGAGAGGCGGTTCGTAATACCTCACCTAATGCAACGCTCTCCAAAGTAGGGCAGGAGTTCCAAACATCAACAGGAAATTCTCACTTCCAGCCGGTGCTGCCTTCTGTCCCAACAACATGGTGCAACTATCGTGAGACAAAGTCATAATGGATATGAGTTACATAACCAAGTAAGAGATTTATAAGGGGAAGAACAATGCAAGTATGAATTAATGATTTATCATGATGCATGCACGTTCCGTACGTCCTTACAAACTTAGGAAAAATTATTATTAATGACATACACGGTGGCATACATATGTTCTCTCATATATAGCGTAACTAGTCGGGCTACATGTTTTGCTGTTAGTGTACCTGCACAAGAATTTCATTTCAGCCCAACCCCATAATTATATATGCAGAATTTGAATCTGGGCTCTAAGTTGCAATATAAATACTTCTATATATATACCCATATATATACTTCTGTATTAAAGCTACCCGAAAGTAAATACGTCCTATATATACATATAAATATGCATACATAGTTGTATCAAAGCTAACCCACAATTAAATACTTCTGTATATATATGAGGCATATATACACTTCAGTATCAAAGCTAACTCTCCCCATAGACCGCACGCTCGCATCTTGCGGTCATGCCACTGTGATGATGATTGGCATCTTACCTAGGGCGTAGAGGCATTTGATCCATACATTACCACTCAAACAAATGGCACCCATACAATAGCACGGCGTATGGACAACGAAAAGGAAAACCCCCAAGTTAGTACTTAATTAGCCACCTGAAGTCCTCAACTGGGCATAAAGGAAGTGATCACTGGCACACTTTAGATTCAAACTCTAGGTTTTAAAACACCTATATATATAGCTATAAGTTGCTAAAAACTGGTTTTGGAAAACAAAAACCTTTGTTTTAAATACACATGTGGCAATTAATGTTTAATCTTGCTCCGATACCAGCTGTAGCAGAACCGACCAATTTATAAGAGCACAAGTACAATGGCAGACCGCAAGCGGTCGCACAGTCATACTTGAGCCCATATAAACCCGGTAGTCCGTCGAGTACCACGGCGGGTCTCGATTAACCATCAACATATAACCAAGATCGTACATGATTCAACATACATGTCACACGTTACATAAAGTTCACAAATACCATTCATCCATCAAAGTACGAATTAAGGTTATTACAAACCAAGTTCAGTAAATAGCAGCAGAAGCAAATTAAAGTTTGAAGCTAACATTTGCCATCATAGTTCAAATACATAGTGCCAGTTCATGATCACACTCCCACAAAAGCATGTAAGATGGATTAATAATAGATGCCTGCCTAGGGCTCACTCCTCATCCACGGCGGGATAGAAGGAGTTCTTACAATAGCCATGATAAATTGTACCATCTGCAACAATGAGAATAAAACCCTGAGTACGAGAAGGTATTCAGCTAGACTTACCCGTCATAAACGAAAAATAAGGTGACTCCAAGGATTATGCAAGACTTTATAAGTGGAGCTAGCTTGACAACATTCTGCATAAACAGCGACTAACTCAGTTATACAATTATAATTCGGTCATCAAGTTAATTATACCTATTCATCTCTAGATTAGCAACTAACATATGCCAAACATGTAGTATATTGTTTAGTAGCATACAATAGTAACCATAGCCAGTGTAGTAATTCCATGTTCATCTGAACCATCACTTTCCATAACACAGTTACTATGATGTTGGAGCTAGCCAAGTTTCTCACTATCCGGGAGAGCCAGTGATTCAAATCGATTTCAACCAGCTAAGAATTTATTCATAACACAAACCCAGGCAGACCAGATCAACTGTCACCTTAGGTCACCTTTGGTACAACTCAGGAACACATTTTGCGGGTTTGCCCAGTGCCACATAATCAGGGACAACTAGCTGCCAGGACGATCAGGACTACCTTGCCCTTGGGATTACATCTAGCTCCCTGCACGTCCTTACTACCATCCAAAGTGCGCACTCTAACAGAGTGGGGCCCGAACTGAGTTGAGCTACTCGGCTTTATGGTCGGAACGAGTTATCCAGCCAGCTAAGTGAGAGGCATGCGTCCAATCTTGTCAGAAGTGCCAACAACAGTACGGTCCTTAATTTGCATAGACAGAATCACATAAGTCAACCTACACATATACTCCATCCGACCTCCATTTATATTACCCCATGGTTCTTTTCCATGATAGCAAATATAGCCATCCGTGCTTTGGTATCCACCTAAATCTCACAGGTGACAGGGAATCACCCGACTTCTACCGGTCTAAGCATGGCTAAGCATATATTTGATCTTTGACCTACACAGGGTTAAAGGTATATGTAACTAGACAAGGTAGTTCCTTGCATCAAGTGTTTCCAATCAACTCTTATAAACTAATGCATCAAACATAAAGGACTCAAGTAATATTTTGTAAAACAAGGGAGACTTAGAATCCTCTAGGGCTTACCTTTGAGGAAAGAGGATGGCCAGTGATCTGGGCACTTAGGGAGATCTTCAAGAGTTGGCTCCTCTTCTCTTAGAGCTATGGCATGAGGTGTCTCCTTCTGATCCTCCTCCTCTTCTTCGTTGAACTCCAACAGCGTTATCTCTTTGGACGATCCTATATGCATGAGAATGATATAAGATATCACGAATGCATATACGATGACACGTATAATAAGATATGATGTGATGAATGCATCCTCATAAGTGTTTTCAACAGCATGGTATTAAAGTAATAAAAAGTGCATCTTATTTTACTGAGTAGGTGCCTATCTCTTCTCTAATAACTAAACAAACACTTATATAAATCATTTTCTGGATCAGAATACAGCAGCCACTTATTTTGACCATAACTGGAGTTATACACCTTAACACAATATGGTTGTGGACATTTTGGAAATCTTATGAAATTGCCTACAATTTTCTTTTAATACACATAGTGTGATTAAGTAGTTATCTATGTCAAACAATTCAATCATTCAAATCTGTCCAGAGAGCAAGCATTTCTAACAGCAGATTTCTAACAGCCATAATTCTTAAACCATAAGGCCTATGACTATGAAAATTTAACCCAAGGTACATAAGTAAGTTATCTACAACTTTGTTATTAACAAGTTTTACAGAAAAGACGATTATCATCATGAAATTATCAACTCAACCGAAACTATACATGCAGCCATCTAGTTAAATTATAAAGCAATAATTAACTAGTTGCATACAACCAATTGCTTTTAAGCCTTACTAATAACATCAACAGATCATATGTATCACAAGCACCATAGAAAATATCATGGTCAAACATAACTAACTTATTTATATCCATTTATTATTTTCCTTAAATAATATGGTGATTTAAAGGATAAATAATTTCAGTGCTTAATAAATTATAATAAAATTACAGTAGGCTACAAATGACCTCAATAGTCTATTGTACAAATTTCATGCCATTAGGATAAGTACAACTACCTCTACAAAAATGACAATTACATAGGCTGATTTTAGCAAAAATAGTTTAGCATAGTGAAATGTGTCAAACAATAGATTTAATATTTTTCATACATTCCTCCAAGCATAATAATACTGTGTAAAAATTTCATGATCATATGTTATGTATTTTTACGCCAATTCATTTCACTAGATACTAGCAATTAATTAGGATTAAATATAAAGACCATATTCCAAGTATGACCACTACAAGTTTAGTATTTTCCTAGATAGAGCATGTCAACACAAGACCAGCAAAATTGGAATCACCATTTTATCACTTTTCTAGCTTCATTTTATTCTCCTAGAAAAATACCAGAAACAGTGCATCTCATATTTTTATCAAAAACTACAGTTCAAGATGAAACTAACAAAATTTGGTTCACCAAAATTGGACACTCCTAGCTTGAGATATGAATTTTTGAAACATGCATTCAAATCTATGAAATAAATCAGAAAAACAAATCTCGTACACACTGATAGCCGGGGCCACGGTCAACGGGGACCCACACGTCAGACACAGAGAAGCAGAGCGCGGCGTTGACCAGTGAGAACTCACTGACGGTGAGGTCTCCGACGGTAGCATCTTCACCACTAGAGTCTACACATCCAGCCGCGTCGGTAGGTAGGCTTAGTTGGCCAGGTGGCTCATCGGAGCAAGCTCGCCGGCAGCCATGGCAGACGGTGGAGGTCGACGACGGTACACCAACCATCTCAAGCTATGGTACACTCAGGCGAGGACGTATACTCCATCCTAGTGACCTAGCAGAGCTATACAACACAGGTGAGGGCTCGGGGTGGCGTCGGTGAGCTCAACCACATGCATGGCTGTGCAGCGCGTGCACGGATCACGACGGTGCTCACGTTGTTTTGGATAAATGGCGATGAGAGGTGGGTCTCCATCATGCTGTTAACTAGACCTAGGGTTACTCGATCTAAGGTGCACGATAAAGGAGGGAGGCGGTGAACCAACTCGACGGTAGCTAGCTCGAGTGCCACGGCGACCATGGCGGGCGCGCGTGGGGTGGCGACTCGTTCCAGCGTCGTCACATGGTTATGTCATCCCTAGCTCTGGCCTAAGCTGCTAGACTCTAGGACGGTGCTGGACAAAAGAAAATGAAGGCATGTGGTGTAGCAGAACAGCAGAGCCACGGTGAGCAGCGAGCGTGGCGGCGCTCTGGTGACGGCGGCAGGTGCGGCGAAGCGAAATGCTGTACTACCTGGGTTCAATAGGTGGTGCTGGTGGCTCAAGGAGGTGAAGGTGATGGCATAGCAGCTGTGGCCAAGATGAATAGGCCGGTGGGGCTATGTCGATGGTGAGCAGCTGCTATGGAGGTACGGTGGTGGTCGGCGAGCTCGGCATGGCGCTACGGAGAGGCAGTGCAAGCAAGAGAAGGCAAAGGCGTGTGAGTGGAGTGAACGGTGGGTGCACGACATTTATGCGAGCGAGCATGCCTGACCGGCTGGGCCAACGCCAGCATACGGCAGCCACGCGGCGGCCGTGGCCTGTGCCCGGTCTGCCACTACCGAGCGCGGGCGTGGGTTTAGACGCTGCCTTCGTCGACTGATAGAGCGACTTAGTGACTCAATAACTCCTAATCCGTGGTGAATTGGCAAAAACCATTGCTCAACTTAGAAAGTTGTAGAGCTACATGAGGTCTCCAACTTTGCTTTAAGAACCATCATCTAATTCTCACTGGTTAACAAACTACATTGCTCCAATATGAGCTACTTTGAAATTAAAAATCGTTTCAACACTTAGAAAAATTTTCATGTCTCAACACAGCATTTTGTTGATGCTTGTGAGATGTTTTTGAGCATGTTATGCACTGAATTAGATCTTGACCCAAAAATAAAAGTTATTACTCTAGTCAACTACTACAACTTTCCTTAAGGGTGCACTGCCATGCAAACACTCTATACTATAGTTCAACTTAGGTCAAACATACAACTTGAAAATGAAAGCCTACACTATAACCATGACTTAGAGGCCAAATGGGTCCAAATCATGAATACCAAAGTTGTTCCATGTGACACTATAGACATGTTTAAGGTACTCCTAAGGTCCCACAAACATTTTATACATTGGTCACATGTAAATCCTAGCATATGTAAAGCATTTAGTAACAAACACATGTGTTATAAGCAATCCTAGAGATAAAATTTGAGATGCTCATGCTCATGAATGATCAATGATGCTGTGCTCATGCAATGCCAATGCCAAATGCATGCTTAAAACTGAGATGTTACATTTAGCTTAGGAATCGTCTCCCCTCCAGAGGATTCACCTTAGCATCATCAAAGTAGCCGAGCTGCCATAACTCCTCGATCATGTCCTTCTTCATGAGCGAAGGCCTAAAATCCCACATTCTGGATGTGCCAGCCATGTCTCCTGCCACTTCAGTGATGATCAAGTTAGCAACGGAGGCCTCAACTCTAGAAAGATCCTCCTCAGGCCCTTACGCCTCCGCACTAACGATCATACACTCCTCAAACCGTGCGGACCACCCACTAGACCTAACATCAAGAAGGCAATGGTATCACCCAAACAAGGAAGCCCACGCATGGAGGAGGACTAATAGGCATAGCCACTTCTAAGACAGTGACAACCCTAAAGGGGAGCGAAGGCAAAAATCAACTAAGCGAAAGCTAGGCGCAAAGGGAAAGTGCAGGGAACAGTAGTAGTGAAAGCGATGGCTAGGATAGGGATAGGGGGAGCCTTCATCCACCGACCGTTATATAGCCCTCGCCGTGTCGCTTCAGCTTCTAGGATCAATGGTCATGTCCGTGCAAAAACACGTCGGTTCCACAACCACCATGGCGAATCAAATAACGACACGTCACCAATGTAACGGTCTGATCCAGGCGTCCTAGGGGGGAAAGGGAGAGAAGCCTCCACGTGCACAAGAGCCTTCATGCCTCAGAGCCTGAGGACCATGTTAAGGGGGAAAAGCCTCCATGTATGCAAGAGCCTCTGCACCTCAGAGCCTGAGGACTATGTTTTGAGGGCAAGGCTCGCCAGCATCAGACGAAGCTCTCAAGGGGGAACTATTGGGACACGGTTATGAGTTACGAAGGCTGGGGACTAAAACAGTAATGAGAGCTAACGAGGATGTACTATAACCAACAAGGGGTAGAATTGTAAAGAGTAGCCTTAGCAAGCAGTGCCCTATAAAAGGGGAACAAAAACTCTATACAGAGGGAGGTGGTTGAAAGCATTTATGAAACCCTAAATTGGCTTGGACCCACTCTCCACCTAACATGCCTTCGCCCGAGGCACTCGACCGAGCGAAAGGCCTCGGCTAACTCTCCCTAGTCCCACCTGCTGGAAACCTTCGCTTTCCAACATGATCCTTAGTTTTGGTAATTATTTGCTTCTATTGTTCATTGTTCACCATCCTTAACCTGATACTCTAATCAATTTCATTAGGATTTGGATTAGAGTAGTAAAATATAGTGTAGACATGGTGTCTAGAGACTATACGCTTACCTATGTCTATGGCTTGCCCCTTGGTTTGTTTGCGGTAGTTAGTAGATGGTGATAGCCATCTGATCTTTGAATTCTTAAAACATAGGTCAACTTTTTCTTGGCGGTTTCGCAACCTTCTCATCCCTTTCTATTGCTAAGTGGCATAGTGACCTAAAGTGAACCACCTTTGTATCAACCTTACCGATCTAGTTTCATAACCATAGAAATCATCTCTATGCAATCTATCATATACCCTTGTGTCAACATAGGACGAAATTAGTTTTTGTGAAGCTCACTTCACGTTCCCCGTGGAAATCGATACCTTATAATACTGCCAGCCGAAAGCTACATTGATAGTCATGCGCTAGTGGTTTATTTTGTGTGCCACCATTGGTGTTAGTAGTGTTCACCATGCCAGTCAGTGTGTGGTTCCTCCTCTTAGCAATCCCATTTGATTCAAGTGAATAGGAAGGCGTCTGCTCAAGAATAATGACATGTTCCCCACAAAATTCATCGAATAATTTGGAAAAAAACTCCCCACCATGATTTGACCTAAGATGCTTAATCTTTCTCTCAAGTTGATTCTTAGTTTTAGCCTTATAGATTTTAATGTAGCCCAAAGTTTGATCCTTATACATATTTTAGCAAGTAGACATATAAAAATCTAGTTGCATCATAAATTAAAGTCGTGAAATAACTCTTTCCATCTTTTTTCAAGACACCATTCATCTTGCATACATTATGATTTCTAGAGGTGTCAAGTTTCTCTCCTCTGCTGCCTTGTGAGACTCAAGATTGCTTTGATTGCACAAAACTATGGCACTTAGAACCTTTGTCAATAGTGAAATCTAGAACAAAACTCATGCTAGACAATCGTGACATCAAACCAAAGTTAACATCACATAGTCAGGAGTATCAGACACTCACATTATTATTAACGGGTGCCACAAATATGGTTTACTAATTTATCACAAAAATCTGCTAAGGAAAAGCGGATTAAGCCTCAACACTCATAGCCTTTCCCATGTTTCAACACTACTACTTTATTGGATTCTAACACTAGCTTAAACCCGTCTCCACATAAAAGGGAGCTAGTAACAAAGGTCTTGTTCATAATAGGGGCATCCTATACATTCCTTAGCTGCACGATCTTTCCCGATGTAAACTTTAGATCTATTGTGCAATACCACAAAAGATGTGATTCATAGCCCATTAGGATGGAAGAACCCTAGGCAACCTGGTAATAAGAGAACTTAGGGATGTCAGTGCACACATGAACATTAGCCCCATATCAATCCACTAACATGGATATTGAAATACTGAAAGTATAGTAGGTAGATTACCATATCCATCATTAGCGTTGCTAGTGGTCATGTTGTCAATAGTCTTATTCTTTTCCCTTGGCTCTCCACTTGATTTCGGATCTCTTTGAAAATGTGGCGAAGCTCTCGACTTGTACTGTGAAGCAAGGCAACTGAACATTGTTCTTCTTTTTCTTGAAGATAGTAGTTGTTTTGGTAGCTAAAGACTTATTTTCCCCTTGTTCTTGCCATGTGGGTTTCTACACCATGTTTGTGCTAGAAATGGCCCTTGGCTCCCTTATTGGTAGTATCCTTAGCTAGAGCCTTATTGTAACACCTCTGGTGTTACGAGCTTGCTTAGCACCTAGGTTAATGCCTAAGAGAAATTAGCAAACAAGTTTTTAGGTTTGAAGGTTTAAAGCACACATGGAATTATAAACGAATCTTGTGTGACTCGCTTTCGTGAATAGAACAAACAAATAAGTGTCGCTAGTCAACTTGTCTCGGTGCTTAACAACTTTTAAATAATCTTGTGGACAAAAGTTGTTTAGGGCTTGTTTTGGAAAAGCATGATGAAAGTGCTTCAAATGCCTGATAGCAAATAAATAGTGAATGGTTTGTTTATTTGATTAAGCATGAAAAACAATTTGTATAGATAAAAATAAAAATATAACTTGTAATTGGTACATAGATAAAATTTGAAGTGCAAGTTCAGTAGATGAAAATGCAACTTTGGTTTTGAAGAACGAATCTTGTTAACTAGGGTTTTTGCCAGGTCAAAAATCGAATTTAAAATTTAAAAACCAGCTTCTCGCGTCCACAGTAAAAATCTGAAATTATATTTAAAACGTTGTTTGTGGCGATTTGTTTTGCGCAAAAATAATTACATAACACCCTAATGTTTTGTTCCTTGGCTTGGTATGGAGCATGCGCTATCACGTGAAATGTTTATTGGTGGAAGTCAATATGATTTAGATCTTTTAAAGTTGCTGACAAGGTGTCGCTGTTCACATCCGCGTCGCGTCGTCCCACGTGCAGGCACATAGCCAGCAGAGCCATGTGACGCCCATGTGTTCGGCTGCAGCGTGCTGACTCGCGTCCATGCTCTAGCCTGAGTTATTGAGGACGTTGAGCCCTATGATGTTTCCCTCCCTCCCTTGCACTGCTTTCCCCTTCCTTTCTTTTTTTGCTGCCGTGGAGGAGGCGCCCCAGCTCCTGCTCACCCTCCCCACTCTCTCTCGCTCGGCCTCCCTTTCTTGGCTTGCCTCCTATGTCAGGCCGTCGTTGCCGCCCCTCCCGCCCACCCGTCGCCCGGCCCCCTCGTGAACACGCGTGAGCGCTCTGTAGCCCCTCAATGTTGCCCCTCACGAGCGCCTTCCCCGCCGCTGCTTGGCCTGCCCTATTAGAGCTGTGGCCATGGCATTTACACGTCGCCGTGCGTGTGGCCGGTCCATAGCAAGCACTTGTGGCCGCCCCCATCACGCGCGCGAGCACGCCCGAGCCCCGTGTTGCCTTGCGCCGCTCCACCTCTGTTGCCGCGCCCGTAACGCCCTCGCCATCGTCCGTGCCATGGTCGTCACCATGTGTGGCTAGGCCACTCTTGGCCGTGCTTGGCTGGGCCGCTACCACCCGTGCCTATGGCCGATATGGCCATAGATCCACACCACCTCGAATCGTGCCCTGCTGCACAGCCGCCATAGTGGCCACCTCCATGTTGCTCATTGCTGCCACCGTTGCGCCCTAGCCGACCACCAGCACTCGTGGCTGGACCACCTTGGGCTGCCCTAGCCATGCTGCCAATGCCCACGGGAGCGACAACCACCCTCGCTGCCCCTACGCATCGCCTCCATCATCACCGACGACCCCCAATGCCGAATCGGCTACCGGTGATGGCTCCCCCACTGTGTGCTCTATTCTGGAGGAGGTGAGGACGTAGAAGTGTAAATAAAAGATTTTTCGGGGGGCTAGGTGTGAAAACTGTGACTCATATGAATAGTATCACATAGTGTTGTTTACCTCAAGTTAGTTTAAGGTAAATGCAGGGTCCTTTTTGCATAACCGCTAGGTCGGTTTGGGCAGGCCGTGCTGACCGGCCTGCTGTGCCTAGGCCCCGCGTAGGTCGGCTTACTGGGCCGCTGCCTACGTGCCAGGGCCGCCCGCGCCCGTTACCGCGTGCCCCGCTTGGGCCGGCCTTGTGCCGCCCACGCCTGGGCTGCGTGCGCGCGCTGTGTGCCTGGGCCGCGCGGCTGCAGGCTAGCCACGTAGCCCAGTGCATGGAGTAAATTTCATTTTCCTTTTTCTTATTTGCAGAGACTTCATAAATCCGCCAAAAAGTGTAGAAAATCACAAAAATGCCAAACCTATTTTATTAAGTTTCTAAAATCATGATCTATCCAATAGGGTGTTTCGTTCCCATAGGTTCTATATGTTTTTAGGGTTGCTCTAATTCTTTTAACATACTTAATATGGTTAAGACAAACTTATAGGAATTTCTGTGATAAATTGGTGATAGTGTTAGCTCTAAAAATTTTGCACTTGGTGAGAAGTGTTATCAGGTGTTCTCTATAATTTTTGTAGATGCATAGTAAGTAAATTGCTAAGATAGCAATTGAGCCCTAGTTTGAATATATAGTAAATCAAATAAATGAAATAAAGAAACACCTTGGAATTGTATGACTAAAACAGTTGTTGGGAAATGACATCTTTCTCGACGATGTTGATACGTAGATTAGTACGTTAGTCATTAGAGCTAGCTTGTTAGTTCGTAGCATGTGCTCTGTTTTAAGAGTTGTTGTTACCTTGTTAATTAACTATTGCTTCATCTCTGCATCGCATTGCATACCATAATAGGGACGATGATGGATTGTGGAGTCATCAGGAGTTGCTGGTGATATGGTACTTTTGGAGATCATGTCACCAAGATGGAATGCTAACTTTGGTTATATGTAACCCAGGCAAGGCTCGGTGCATAACCCCTATTATTCTGCACTTCAAATTATGTTTGTGCATTAAGTTTCATGAGTTGAATGAAACCCACTTGCATCTATATATATCCTTATACTATGAGTTTTGCTAGTATGATAGGATCATGTAGTTTGCTAAGCTACAGGACTTAGGAAGAAGTCGAGTGATTGTCTGTCACTCGCGAGAGATAGGAAATATATTATTGTTGTTACTATATGATTATCACCTGGAATATACATATGGATGATAATTGGAGACCAGGTGGAATGGTACTTTGGATCTAGACTTGGTTGGGCATTCGAGCGAGGTTCGGATTGCATTGGTTCAGCCTAGGTCAGTTAAGCACCGGCTGTTGCATTGGGTTCTAGGCAAGTCACAGACTTATTATCCTAAACAGATACTTGTGTATGGGTGTGTGAAGACTTGTTACTCTCTTATCATGGGTTCCGGCTCTTTCCGGATCGACTCTTAGGGTGGTTTTTGGGTGGAGGTCCAAGCACCACACTGAGTCCGGGACTAAGGAGCGGGGGCTTGGAGTACAAGTTTGGACGGGGACCTAGACCCCGTGATAGGAGGGTACTGGGTTGGTCCAGCTTGTGCCTGGTGTACAAGTGGGGCGTGTGTTTCAGGATACCTAGCTGGGCACATTGATTCATGAATCATCGGGCGATCCGGTATGACTTGTCTATAGTCTAGCAACGTAGTAAGAACTGGAAGATGAAAGATGGTAAAATGATTCTGATTGCTTACCACCTGCTTGAAAGTAGCACCGGTGCTTACATAGAATGGTTAGTTAATGACTAATGATGTCTGCTAATAAAATTGAATATAAGGACACACGTTTAGTAATGCTCCTACAGATGCAATAAACCCACAAGCCAGATAGCCTTGTATATCCTTGGAGTCTTTTCTTTCCTGCTGTTGGGTAAGCCTTGTTGAGTACAATTGAGTACTCAGGGTTTTATTTCCCCCTATTGTAGGTGACACGCGGATGCTAGAGCTGACTCTTGTGTGGGGATTCCTCCTAGTGGGCTCAGAGAGGATTCCTTTCTGCTGTGATCATAGTCTTTATTTATAACTCTCACTAAATGTTTTTATAAATGTAAGTTTTATAATCTGTTGTCATAGTTTACATATCAATGCTTCATCATGTCATGAATAGATATTTATTTCCGCTATAACTCTGTTCACATGTTTATATTCCACTGTTAAAATAAATTGTTCATAACTCTAATAACATGATCATATCCTGCTTATTTAAACATAAATATTATACTATGATATTGCATGGAAAAGGATGTAAAAGAAAATGGTTAAGAATGATGTAAGCTTTATTCTCTCATTTGTGATCCTAATGGAAAAATATGGATTTTTGGGTTCTCCCTTGGGGTGTACTCGATGGAACTGCATAAATTAGTGTCCTCTTTGGAGTTCTTAGTGTCTAATGGAAGACAAGTACTCTTGGGAGGCATTAGATTAGGCGGTTCTGCCATATGTGGTATCAGAGCATAAATGAGGAAATAAAGCTTCAAAATCTTTTTCTAAACTAAAATTTGACAACCCATTTTTACAAAAAGATAGGGCATTTAACTGTGAAGTTATATAAGTAGCCCTATTACTATGGTCATGTATTCAAGATAGATGACACTCTGCTGACTTAGGTAGGCTTAATCAATTTTTCTGTAGTTACACTAACCCCGACCATAGTCCGATAGTATCGACTAGCTACAGGGAGAGAACGATGTGCCAAACATCTCAGAATGGTTGCCCTATATAATGGCAACAATAGAAGGACATATAGGATGTGCATTTATGCATATCCTATTTGTGCATTGTAGTGCCCATACTGCTTGTAGATATGCCATCCATAGGTGTCACGCGTGTTGTATTGTGCACGACTGACCCGTCCTTATTCCAGAGTTATTACTGCACTGTGACTTTGTGCTCCACGTTCGCTTGTGGTTCACACCGGTCGTGACCCATGTCTCCCCGTACTCTTTTCTATGCTCTGGTTGGACCCTTGCCCTGTAGTCGTACTAGTCAGTAATAGCCTCGAACATCACTCGCCTCGAACGCACGAAAAATTTGGTCGATTCATTCGTAGTGATCCCATGCAAGAACCATGGGTGGACTGTGCTAGGACCACTAATTGGTACCACCACTCGGTGCACTTTAGCTCATCTAGCTTTTCTTTTGAGCAAGATTTTCGCTTAGTCCTTCTTTGCAACCACCACCAGGGATGGCAGGAGCCTGGGTTAGTAGTTACTACTTGAACATTGAGGGTTTTCCTAGAATCCTAGATGCCACCCTGCAAAATCTCAGAGTCAAAGATCGTCCTGAGTATGAGAGGCATGGCACTGAGCGGTGTGAGGTTACCGTCTACATTAGGAAGAGTGAAGAGTTCCCCAACGTCACTAAAGCCTAGAATGTGAGCGCAATCGGGTTTCACTTCGTCGACACCTACTAGGTTGTGTCCCACAAAGCCTTGCAGTATCTTTGCTAGATCTATGAAGAGCCCATTGCTCATACCCCCATGAGGTTCTTTTAACCTTTGGAAAAGAATCGGTGGGCATGGAGGGCTCGCATGGAGTCTTTGCAAGGGAAAGATGCACAAGAGGATAGTCCTACCGTGGTGCACTTGACCACTTACCAACTTGCTCTGGATAAGTAGTATGACCGGCAAGCCTCGGAGTTGAGGAAGCCGAGATCTTCTCCAGGATGCTCCAGGTGCAGCTTGCCAAAGCACATGCCAGTGCGGAAGCCACAGAGAGTTGGGAGACTACCATGTCAGAAGCTCTAAAGGAGGATGAAGATCGGCATGTCCATCAGTTGGGAGAGGCTTACCTGGTCACCAGGGCCAAGCGAAGGACGCTGGCTGCTGAACGGTAGGATCCTTTGATTGTGGAGGGGATCCCTATCCATCCACCAGAAAGAAGGAGAACCAGTGTTGCAGTACCGCCAGCACCTCCACCCTTAGAATTGTCGGAAGTAGAACCCTTGTTTCCTCTCACTCAGCCATTGCCAAGAGAGGAGGTAGATCCATAGCCAGGGCGATAGAAGAATCCGCCGAGCCCGGGAATGAAGATGGGTGATCTGACAGAGTAGATTAGTTGCCTTGGGAAGGTGTACCGTAGTTGATAGTGCTTTTCATCACTGTTCTCTAGTACTGTACTCTTGCCATAGTTTTTTGTCCGTAGTTGTTGAAGTAGTCCGACCGTAGGGAAGGTGAATGATGTGTCGTAAATGGGAGAGTGAGAGTCTATAAGTTGCACCAGCCTAATGACATTTGGAATATGCATTTTATTTATTTTGCTGTGTTTATTGCGTCCATCTGCCCTTGGGTCTTAGTAGATGTGTTTATGGTTTTCAAGGATGATATTAAGAGGGTTACAAGAGAAGTTACCATTCAAATGCCTGCAGACCTGCCATGATTGGAGAACAGAGGACATTGTATTGACTAATTGTGGATGTCCCAGTAGAACACTTGAATCTCTTTAAATCAAATCCATCATTGGATTTGAATTCCTTGTCCCTTGTTGCGAAAGGAACCCTTGTTGTTGAATGTCCCTTGCAATACTCCTCAGATTCTATGGTCTATGACCCCACCACCTTCATTGCATGTAGGTTGGTAATAGTTGCCTAGTTAATAGCTTATGGTTCCATGACAAAACCGAGGGCTCTGTGGAATAGCTACCACATGGTGACGCTGCTCGACATGCGCTGGTATCGACGTTGTTGACCAAGTACCTTTACTGAGTTACACCGCTGTACCGCTTTTGCTACAAAATATTCTCCTTGGAAATATCCGGGTATTCAAACGGGAAAATCCACAACGGGTTGATGCAATAGTGTTCCCTCGAGTACACAAGAGAATGTGATGTTGGAGGAAGAACGTATGACATGGTCTTAGTTTATATGAAAGACGAATGTGGTCAAGAGAGGGAAAGAAAAAGAAGAGTAGTAGGGAAAATTTAGCTTCGGGTAGTAGGGAGTGCTTAGAAAAGTCTAAGCGGACGTCAAGTATCAAGCACTGTGCACAGCTCACCCACGCTACTCACGCCGAGTCGTCGTCTATGTCGGGCCCATTAGCGCATCGTTCTCGTGTAGCCACAGCATCGTGCCACACTCGCTGTCTTCGTGCACTGTGCGTTTCTCCTTTTCCCGGCATCCGGTTGGCTATCGACCCCATGCTCTCATCCTCGTACCAGACACCCCCCTTTTCCCCTCCCTTCTTTCTTCTTTTGGGGACACGGCCTCTGCATGCCTTCCCTATTGAGCGAATCTCCTCCCCTCTCTCTTATCCTCCCTCTGATCGCTCACGCAGGGAGCGCACCATTGCCGGCTTTATTCCCACAGCGTGAACCATCAGTGTACCCCATCCATGCTATCTCCACTTTTGGTGTGTTGCACCCCACCTCTGTTCACCACTATAAGATGCCCTTGGTCCTCTCTCTTCTTCTTCATCCCCATTCCCCTCACATTTGGAGCAGAGCTATGAGATCGAGTTGACATTGTTGAACTAGGTTCGTCAGTCTGAGGTGATGGTGTAATCTGAGAAGAAGAAAGGATCTAGTTTTTTAATAAGTTCAAGTCTACCATTGGTTAGTTTGGTCTTAGGGTTCACGATGTTTGACTTGTCCATCTCCTGTTTCTGTATCTGTTGGTCATACGCCATGTTTTGGATAATCATTATCGTATTGTTTCTCCATTGCCCTCGTCTATCTTGACTTCTAAATTAAGCTTTGGTTGTATTAGGTTGCTCTTAACCATGTATCCCTAAATCCCTATCTGGTTTAGCATTTGAAGTCGTGTAATTTCTGATCTATGAAATATAATCGCGTTTTCCCCTCTTCTGATTCTTGCTATGAATCTCGGGACAAGATTCTTTTTAGTGGGGTGGTTGTAACACCTCTGGTGTTACGAGCTTGCTTAGCACCTAGGTCAATGCCTAAGAGAAATTAGCAAACAAGGTTTTAAGTTTAAAGGTTTAAAGCACACAAGGAATTATAAACGAATCTTGTGTGACTCCGTTTTGTGAATAGAACAAAAAAATAAGTGTCGCTAGTCAACTTGTCTCGGTGCTTAACAACTTGTTTAGGGCTTATTTTGGAAAAGTAAGATGAAAGTGCTTAAAATGTCTGATAGCAAATAAATAGTGAAAGGCTTGTTTATGTCATTAAACATGAAAAACAATTTGTATATACAAAAATAAAAATATAACTTGTAATTGGTACATAGATAAAATTTGAAGTGCAAGTTTAGTAGATGAAAATGTAACTTTGGTTTTGAAGAACGAATATTATTAACTAGGGTTTTTGCCAGCTCAAAAATCGAATTTAAAATTTAAAAACCAGATTCTAGCGTCCACGGTAAAAATCTAAAATTATATTTAAAGCGTTGTTTGTGGCGATTTATTTTGCGCAAAAATAATTACATAACACCCAAATGTTTTGTTTCTTGGCTTGGTATGGAGTATGAGCTATCGCGTGAAATGTTTATTGGTGGAAGTCAATAGGATTTAGATCTTTTAAAGTTGCCGACAAGGTGTCGCTGTTCACATCCGTGTCACGTCATCCGACACGTAGGCACACAGCCAACAGAGCCACGTGACGCCCATGTGTTCGACTGCAGCATGCTCCCTCGCGTCCGTGCTCTGGCGTGCGTTATTGAGGATGCCGAGCCCTGCTTCCCTCCCTCCGTCGCACTGCTTTCCCCTCCCTTTCTTTTTCTTCTGTTGTGGAGGAGACGCCCTAGCTCCTACTTGCCCTCCCTGTTCGCTCTCTTGCTGGGCCTCTCTTTCTCTGCTTGCCTCCTACGCTGGGCCGCCGTCGCCATGCCTTCCGCCCGCCCATCGCCCGGCCCCTCACGAGCATGCGCAAGTGCTCTGCAGCCCCTCAGCACTGCCCCTCCCGAGCACCTTCCCCAATGCCGCTTGGCCTGCCCTGTTGGAGCCACGACCATGGCCTCTACACTTTGCCATGCACGTGGCTGGCCCGCTGTAAGCACCTGCGGCCACCGCCATCGCCCGGCCATCATGCGGGCGAGCACGCCCAAGCCCCGTGTTGCCTTGTGCTGCTCCACCTCCGTTGTCACGCCCCGCAATGCCCTCGCTATCGTCCGCACCATGGCCGCGGCCCTACGTGGCTAGGCCACTCTTGGCCGCGCTCGGCTGGGCCGCTACCGCCCGTGCTTATGGGCGAGATGGCCGTAGCTCCACGCCACCTCCAATCGTGCCCTGCTGCACCGCCACTGTAGTGGCCGCCTCCGTGTTGCTCATCGTTGCACCCTAGCCTACCATTAGCTCTCGTGGCTAGACCACCTCGGGCTGCCCTTGGCCATGTCACCAATGCCCACAGGAGCAGTAGCCACCCTCGCTGCCGTTGCGCACTACCTCCATCATCGCCGGTCGCCCCCATGCCAAATTGGCCACCGGTGAAGGCTCCCCCACTGCGTGCTCTGTTCTGGAGGAGGTGAGGACGAGAAGTGTAAATAAAAGATTTTGTAGGGGCTAGGTGTGAAAACTGTGACTCGTATGAATAGTAGCACATAGTGTTGTTTACCTTGAGTTAGTTTAAGGCAAATGCAGGGTCCTTTTTGCATAACCGCTAGGTCGGTTTGGGCAGGCTACGCTGGCTAGCCTGCCGTCGCGCCTGCACCCCGTGTGGGCCGGCTTGCTGGGCCGCTGCCTACGCGCCTGGGCCGTTTGCGCCCGTTACCGTGCGCCCCGCTTGGGCCAGCCTTGTGCCGCCTGTGCCTGGGCCACGTGCCGCACTGTGCGCCTAGGCCGCACGTCCGCCTAGGCCATTGTGGCTGCGGGCTGGCCACGTAGCCCAGTGCCTAGAGTAAATTTTATTTTCCTTTTTCTTATTTGCGGAGACTTCATAAATCCGCAACAAAGTGTAGAAAAATCACAAAAATGCCAAACCAATTTTGTTAAGTTTCTAAAATCATGATCTATCTGATAGGGTATTTAGTTCGCATAGGTTCTGTATGTTTTTAGGGTGGCTCTAATTCTTTTAACATACTTAATATGGTTAAGACATAAACTTGTAGGAATTTTTAGGATAAATCAGTGATAGTGTTGGCTCTAAAAATTTCACACTAGGTTAGAAGTGTTATCAGGTGTTCTTTGTAATTTTTGTAGATGCATAGTAAGAAAATTGCTAAGATAGCAATTGAGCCCTAGTTTGAATATATAGTAAACCAAATAAATCAAATAAAGAAACACCTTGGAATTGTATGACTAAAATACTTGTTGGGAAATGACATCTTTCTCGATGATGTTGATACGTAGATTAGCACGTTAGTCATTAGAGCTAGCTTGTTAGTTCGTAGCATGTGCTCTGTTTTAAGAGTTGTTGTTGCCTTGTTTATTAACTGTTGCATCATATCTGCATCGCATTGCATACCATAATAGGGACGACGATGGATCGTGGAGTCATCGGGAGTTGCTGGTGAGATGGTACTTTTGGAGATCATGTCACCAAGATGGAATGCTAACTTTGGTTATATGTTACCCAGGCAAGCCCCGGTGCATAACCCCTATTATTCTGCACTTTAAATTATGTTTGTGCATTAAGTTTCAGGAGTTCAGTGAAACCCAGTTGCATCTATATATATCTTTATCCTATGAGTTTTACTAGTATGATAGGATCGTGTAGTTTGGTATGCTATAGGACTTCGGTACAAGTCAAGTGATTGTCTGTCACTTGCAAGAGATAGGAAATATATTATTGTTGTTATTATATTATTATCACCTAGAATATATATATGGATGATAATTGGAGACCAAGCGAAATGGTACTTTGGATCTAGACTTGGTTGCGCATTCGAGCGAGGCTCGGATTGCATTGGTTCCGCTTGTGTTGGTTAAGGACCGGCCGTTGCATTATGTTCTAGGTAGGTCACAAACTTATTATCCTAAACACATACTTGTGTATGGGCACGGGAAGACTTGTCACTCTCTTATCATGGGTTCATGCTCTTTGCGAATCGACTCTTAGGGTGGTTTTTGGGAGGAGGTCCAAGCACCGCACTGAGTTCGAAATTCAGGAGCGGGGGCTTGGAGTCCAAGTTTGGACGGGGACATGGACCCCATGACAAGAGGGTAGTGGGTTGGTTCGGCTTGTGCCTAGGGTACAAGCGGGGCTTGTGTTTTAGGATACCTAGCTGGGCACATTGATTCGTGAATCACCGGGCGATCCGGTACGACTTGTCTATAGTCTAGCAACATAGTAAGAACTAGAAAATGAAAGATGGTAAAATGATTCTGATTGCTTACCACCTGCTTGAAAGTAGCACAAGTGCTTACATAGAATGGTTAGTTAATGACTAATGATGACTGCTAATAAAATTGAATATAAGGATGCACGTTTAGTAATGCTCCTGCAGATGCAATAAATCGACAAGCCAGATAGCGTTGCATATCCTTGGAGTCTTTTCTTTCCTCCTATCGGGTAAGCCTTGTTGAGTACAATTGAGTACTCAGGGTTTTATTCCCCCCTGTTACAGGTGATAACCGGATGCTAGAGCTGACTCCTGTGTGGGGATTCCTCTTGGTGGGCTCAGAGAGGATTCCTTTCCACTGCGATCATAGTCTTTATTTATAACTCTCACTAAATGTTTTTATAAATGTAAGTTTTATAATATGTTGTCATAGTTTTTATATCAATGCTTCATCATGTCATGAATAGATATTTATTTCCGCTGAGAACATGAATAGCGAGGATTTAAGTTCAAATCTTGAAAAATAATCAAATTTTCTTATTTTTTAATTTTTTTACCACTTATAGCGATGGGGCAACCCACAACTAGAAAATTGGCATGTTTTCATATAAACTAGAAGCATACCTCACGTGTTGCCGCGGGATTTTCTTAAAAATAAATCTATTTTATACATAGCATTACTATATGGTATTATGTATACTATATAAATATAAATTTGACTTGCATCTAATTTTATTGTATGAGATCTGGTAAAAAACCCGGTAAGCTAATAAAAGAAAAACCAATAGAATATTTGATTACATTATAGAGGAATATGTGATGAAATAAATAGCATATGTAGATGACTACTTGTATGTTAATAGATTAAAGATTAAAAGTATTGCATATGATAGAGATGATGTGGATATTTTTTGTAATTAATAAGGGATGACATGGATTTAATGAAAAATGATGTGGCACCTTGCATGAAGAGAAAGAACATTTAGTGGAGTCACTTAGTGGGGAATGATATGTACACCTTGCATGAAGAGAAAAATCATCTAGTGGGGTTTAACTTTATAAGAGTACTAGAAGCATACCCCGCACGTTGCTGCGGGAATTGCGGATTCCGTGGTATGGTGACGTAGACAACAAAAATGCTTATGTGTCTTGCTGACGTGGACATTACAGTTATATGTGCTAGTGAGTTTTAATTGTATGTGATAGTGTATTGTCTAGTTAGAAAGCTTGTATATTGAGATAAATACCTATATGGGTTTTGTTTTATAAGAGTATAAGATATAGATAATGGTCGTGAAGCTTCCTCTTCTCTTTTTCATTCTTTCCTTGTTTTACCCATATTCGACGCTTAGCAAGATTTTTTCAAAATAAATTTGTGTTCTTATTTGGAAATGTTAAATATACTTTAAATCTTGAAAACTTAGTTTTTTTATTTTTTATTTTTACCACTTACCACTACCGGTTTGAAACCTGACAGCGACGGGGCAGCCCACAACTAGAAAATTGTCGGGAAGCTATCTCTTCGCTTTTTCTTTCCTCGTTTTACCCATATTTTGTTCCTTGATGACAAGATTCTTCCAAAATATACTTGTGTTCTTATTTGGAATATTAAATGTACTCCTAGTTAATTAGCTTCTGGGTTTAGGAGGTATTAGCATTTAATTAGGCAACGAGAACCAATAACACCTAATAATTTTTGTGGCCTAGTATGAAAAATAAGTCCGTACTAGATGTTGAGAATTATTATTTAGTGATCAATTAGGGATTAATCCTGGGGTGTCTTTTCACCTATCTCTCTTTTCACACTTGTAATCGCCCACATGAGTCTTGTATATAGGTTTTTCTGGATCACGCCATTATAATTCTTCAACTTTGAAAATTTGCCACTAT
Source organism: Miscanthus lutarioriparius (assembly GCA_904845875.1). NCBI lineage: Eukaryota > Viridiplantae > Streptophyta > Magnoliopsida > Poales > Poaceae > Miscanthus > Miscanthus lutarioriparius. Next base: position 54,788,603 of record CAJGYO010000013.1, read on the forward strand.
AATTCACCTGTTCTGAAACTTGCCATTACAATTCTTCTTTTACCTGATACTTTGCCATTTTCTACATCTTCCGGGTGTTTGGGCCCACTGTCAGGCCGTATACATGTACACATCTTCCATATGGACCAAAAACGCCCAGCTGCATCTCTTCCTCCACTCACTGACGTGTGGGCCCCACACGTCATATTCTCCTTCAACCTCCAGTAGTCTTCCTCCTTGAGTCTCCTCTTCCTCCACCGTCCAATGAGGGGGAGGGCCGGAGGGGCGATAGCGGCGGCGGTGGTCGCTCGCCTGCGCGCGACCATGGTGGCGCAGGGATGCTGCTAAAGCTATTCTTGGGGCTCATGATGCTCGACATGGTGGTGGTGCTGTTCGCATTCACCATGTTCCAGGCGGAGCATGCAGGGGAGGTGGCAGTGGTCGTGCTCGCCCTGTTCTAGCTGTGCCTCGGGGCGGCGGCTCAGTTGGGCTTGTCGAGGGCAGCATGACTGGAGGGTGCGAGGGATGGGCTAGATCTATGCGGTGGCAATGACAGCGGCTCTCGCACGCACCTACGTGGCGGCGGCGGCGGCTGCTGCTCACCCGCGTGCCTACGGGAGCATGGCAAGAAGCCAGTGGCAGCGCATGCTTGGGTTAGTAGGGCACGCTTGCGCAAGCACGGCAAGCAGTGAGCGGCTACAGCGGGTGGTGTAACACCTCGGGTGTTTAAAATACTAAAACCTGACATATCATCATATGCATTGCAAAGCATTTGGCATTTGGTGAAAACTTTGAGATGCATACACTAAAACAAGTTTATATTCATGTGGTATGTGTTGAATTGTATTGTTTGACTTAAATTCAAAGGTTGTGTGGATTTTGAATTTTTCGAGAAAACCCCGCTTTTCAGCATTTAAATCCTACCCTGAAAATCCATTTCAAAATCTAGACAGAATAAGGAGATGGTTATAGAAGCAAAGTTGTAGAACTTTCAATTTTGAACAACTTTTGTTTTTGGAGATTTTTGAGTTGTTATGAAAAATTTGAGAGTAAATTGTGAATTTTTGGCGTATGGCAATTTTGTAATTTTTGTGAATAAAGTGTTCACCGCCTAAGCTACATTGCCGCTGCTCCTTCTTCGGTGTTCCAGCGCGTGTCGTGGCCGTCTTTTGATGTCGCTACTGGCACGGAAATAGCTCCGTCGTGGCTTCTTTTGAGCTTCGCGCCGCGCTTATAAGTACCAAGACGTCGTCATCGCTGCTTTTTCTTCCTTTGTTTTCACCACCGTCGTTATCATCGCTCCAACAAGCTCAAGATCGCCTCCCTAGCGCTGTTGCCATCTCGGTAAAGGCCGCCCTAGTTCCGCTTCTTTTTCCTTGCGAATCCAGCCAATTTAGCCTTGATCGCTCGAAATTGCCGAGAACTCGCTGTCCACGTTTTTTTCTTCCTCGAGGTCAAGAACTTCACCGCGCGGGCGTGTCATCGGGCTGAGTTTTTCGGTGAGCCGTTGTCCATGTCGTGTACTTACGGTTTCGCTTCGGCGTCTGTAGTCTTTCGCCGCTTGTTGTTTACTCATTTTGATCGCCGTAGATCGCCGGTTCTCCCTTACCGACGATCTTTGCTTCGCATAGTTCACCGTAGTGGTCGGATAGTTCACCGTAGTGGTCGGATAGTTCACCGTAGTGGTCGGATAGTTCACCGTAGTGGTCGGATAGTTCACCGTAGTGGTCGGATAGTTCACCATAGTGGTGATAGTTCACCATAGTGGTCGGATAGTTCACCATAGTGGTCGGATAGTTCACCATAGTGGTCGGAGAGTTCACCAAAGTGATCGGTGCTAGCGTGGTCACATCGCCATTTAATATGGTTTGGTTAATTTGGTTTGTAATCGTATTACTGAAGAAAAATTGTATCCAATTTATTTATTTTTGTATCCATCATCGAGCATCATGTTTCATATTCCACATCATGTTAAGCATGGCAATGTTACTACGTGTAGTAAACGAAGGTGAGCACGTGGTAGTTAATCAAGTTGCGGAGGAGGTTGATCTGTCTGTTGAGGTCGGATCAAGACTTGTGAAACGTCGCAGAGCCGATTTTTCCACAACGAAGGCAAGCCCGGATGCATATAACCCTACCTTGTATTTTACAAATTGATTTCGCTTTTGCTTTTCAATACCGCATTAAGTGATTAGAAGTCAAGTGGAAACCTAATTGTTGCATTATCAACCTTGTTGTTCCATATCTACCTTGTTACCCGCTTAAAATCGATATGCCTAGTTATGCTTAGCTCGCTTAGACCGATCGAGTTGGGTGATTACCGTCACCGCGAGTTTTAAATGGAACTTTGGTTACTTATGTTATCATGTGATATGGCAATGTGGAGTAATAAATCTAGACCGGTGGACTCGGTGGTGTGAGCCACAAGACTGGTAATGTCTTGTGAGCGGGTTCTTCCACCGTGTCGATTAAGGTCCGTACTGTTGGTGAACCGCTTGCGGTGAGACTTTGTAGTACTAACCACATACTCCGTAAGCCTTAACTTGGCTATTCTATTACGAGAATGGCTACTCGCGCACACTGGGAGTGGAGAGATGGCGGAGTAGCGTGTACCCTCGTGGCTGGAATGTGGCCGGATTTGAGGTGTGTGTGCTCTCGGGTGGCGCGGACCCGTTCTTGTTTAGAGGATCCAAGGGTAGGGTTGGTATATGTAGGTCGGGACCTACATATGTCGTTGTGGTCTGGAAGTCCCAAATTTGGGTTAATAATCGATTCGAATTGTCGTTGCTCCTCGGTTATGGAGACTCGCTTCTCTGTTCATCATCGTAGTATTAATAACTGGAACTCGAGAATGGTTCGAGAAAAGTGTTGGATATGAAGTTTCATGATCTTAATACGGATCGTGTCAGCTTTGTTTATGATCTGATGAGATTTTAAATATTGATACAAAGAATTTTGTTAAAATGCTTTTAAGCAAAAGAACTTTGATTATTGCTAAAGCCATACCTTGAATCCCTGAGCCTGCATTCCTGAGTCTTATCAGTTTTTATTTCGGTTAAGTCTTGTTGAGTACTTTCGTACTCAGGGTTTGTTGACCCTTGTTGCAGGTGAGGCTCATGAGCAGATCTGTTTTGGATCGTGCTGCATGACTGTTGTTCAGTGCGATGATGATAAGTAATGTGTGGCCCTTGGGCAGGGCAGTGATATTTGTGTGTTTTGTATATATTATAATGCCACTCCACTACTACGTTTTGTTATAATAATAGAACTTAGTTTGTAAGGTTTGAAATAAATGTTTTGTAAACTAAGTTATTGTAAGACTTCCGCTGATTTACTCTGTGTTGATATTTGGATAAATGTTGTAATACTGCAATGACTCTGTAATGTGATCCTGCTCGGAAATCGTGGATGATTCGGGGTTCTCCGAGGACACCCGACAGTCTTCTTAAGTTATCGGTAACATATGCATAAATGTCAAAGGTCGTTGGACAGTGACAGGTGCATGTGGGCCCTATAATTTAGGAGGTTCTGCCACAGGTGGCGGGTTAGCGAGCAGGAGCCGCGGGCCATGGCTGCCGGCGTCGGGGAGAGGCCTGCTCAGAGCTCATGTGCGGCCATGACCTGGACGGAGCTCCCACGCGGGAGGTCAGGCTTGAAGTGTCCGCCCACCCCTCCCATCTTGCCGGACACCGTCCTTCCAGGATGGCTGGCGGTTGAAGGAGAATCTAACGTGTGAGGCCCACATGTCAGTGAGTGGAGGGAGAGAAGCAGCAGGGGGTGTTTTGGTCCCTATAGAAGATGTGTACACATATATGTCCTGTCGAGGGCTAGCATGACCGGAGGGCGTGAGGGATGGGCCAGATCTATGTGGTGGCGACGACAGCGGCTCTCGCGCGCACCTGCGTGGCGGCGGCGGCGGCTGCTGCTCACCCGCGTGCCTATGGGAGCATGGCAAGCAGCGAGTGGTAGCGCATGCTTGGGTTAGTAGGGCACGCTCGCGCAAGCACGGCAAGCAGTGAACGGCTACAGCGGGTGGCGGGTTAGCGAGCAGGAGCCGTGGGCCATGGCTGCCAGCGTCAGGGAGAGGCCTGCCCAGAGCTCATGTGCGGCCATGACCTAGACGGAGCTCCCACGCGGGAGGTTAGGCTTGAAGTGTCCGCCCACCCCTCCCATCTCGTCGGACACCGTCCTTCCAGGATGGCTGGCGGTTGAAGGAGAATCTGACATGTGAGGCCCACATGTCAGTGAGTGGAGGGAGAGAAGCAGCACGGGGTGTTTTGGTCCCTACAGAAGATGTGTACACGTATACGTCCTGACAGTAGACCCAGACACCCAGAAGACATAGAAAATGGCAAGTATCAGGTAGAAGAAGAATTGTAATGGCAAGCTTCATAATAGGTGAATTGTAATGGCAGATCTCCAAAGTTTAAGAATTATAATGGCGTGGATAAAAAACCCGATATATATGTACACACTGTTCATTTAGAATACAACTTAGATCATTTGCATCATCTAATTCTAATACGTTATCACGCATGCTGTTCTCCCTGAGAAAAAAAGGCCGACAACCAAGAAGCCTGAAGCCGATGTTCTTGATGCCGATGAAGCCCGGATCACATCGCTGTAGATTCACCAAGATCGAAGACACGGCCTTGGCCATGGTTTACTGTCTCATGATCTTCCACGAAATCATCTTCTGCCATCATATTGCAGCAGGGAAGACGAAGAACAACATCGGCCTACACTAGTGGAGATCAACGATGACGCAAGTCATATGTCAAGGCAAATTTGCTTGCCTCTACATTTAATTGATGATCTCCGCATACATGAACAGAAGGTACGAAACCGACCTGTTAACTGTGTTCGTCATGTTTTCTTCACTTCTCGACATTGTGGTTGTGGCCGTGGATGCTGTGACATTCGCGCCTGGATCAGTAGGCGGCTGCCTTGTGTGGCCTGACTCTGGCCGATTGCAAGCCTCACGGTGGTGACTGCGTCTCGCCGGAGGCGGCAGTTGCGTCTGCACCCACCTTGGTTGGCGTGCGGTACTACTGCTTCATGACTTGAGCAACGGCGTCAGCAACCGTAGCGAAGGTGGGGCCTCTGCACTTAGCCCGCGGCAGCCCCCGCGTGCCAGGCCAAACTTCAGCGTCTGGTGGCTGGCTGCGGCCAGGATCGAGGTGGCTGGCGGCCCTTCCCGCACCCGCAGAGGCGGCCCGATGCCTGCGCCTCGCATGCGTGGCTGGCGCCTCCTGCGCCCACGGCTGACGCCCCCACACGGCAGCCTTGCCCCGGCACGGGTGGCCCTCGTCCGGTACTAATGTCCGCGCGTTCGCACTACGGCAGCGGCGGCATCCACGTGTGCCTTGCCTATGGCGACAACGCCCACGAACACGGGACGGGCACTCGGCGCGGCAGACGAGAGGCCAACGGCGGCAGCGTTCGCCCCAATGCCGGTGGCATCTCCGATGGCCATAAGACGGATCGACGTCTTTTGGTAACCGTCCGTGAGATTGGAATTTGGAAGGGATAAGGTTTGGCTATTTTTCCATAAAGAGCCCTATCTCTAATTCAAATTACATAATAGTATTTATTTGATTAATTATGTATAATTTTATGTTTTAACTATCTTGTTTTAACATAAAAATATTACTGCAACATATTGCATTTATACCTCATATAAATGCTAGTTTTAGACCTCATGACTAAATAAATTATGATGCAAATTATTTATCTAGTGTAAATAGATTTTTGAGACCTATGGGTCTTAAAAATTTGCATCATGATTAGTACTATTGGAGATAAATTTACTATTGTAATGTTTAGATATATTTTTCTGTGTCTATGATTTTCTAGTTTAGTCATGGACTCTAACAGTACTAGTATGGTAGAGTTTTTACTCCTATACTTTGTTTGCTTTTAAGACTAAAAAATTGTTCGTATCTAAACATATATAGTTTGCCGATTTTTGTTGTTTGGCAATTATTTTGGTTGTAACAAAATCAGATCCTCTTAACTAATTGATAGTTAATTAAGGATGGATGAATTTAGGTTCATATTGGCCTAATTTCAAAATGCAAAATAGCTGCCAAACCATTTTGCTAGCGAGGCTAACATCTGTTTTAGTTTTATATTCCCGTACTTTGTTGACCTTGTTAATTTGGTAATTTTCATAAATTGCATTTTAGCAGTGGTTGATCCTTTTAATTAAGTTTTTCTTAATTAATGATGTATTATGCAACATTGTTATACTCATATCTTGGATACCTTTGGGATCATAACACAAGTGATGGAGTCCTAGGCATTGGCTGCGCTTAATTCATCTTGAATTATTCGGCCCATAGACCGTGCCTATGGCAGCGATTATTCGCCCATTACTGAGAGGTCTACATCATGTTTATTTTAAACTTGATGATTACCTACATTGTGTTGTCCCAATAAGTGTTTTGGAAATATAAGAATGGTACACTTTTATGGTGACTACCTTCATTCATTATTCAAGGCTATACACAGGTGGTAGAGTTTTAGGCATTGACTGTGGTATATTTCTACGAATATATCAGCCCAGAAACCATGCCTATAGCAACAATTTATTTGCCTACTGCCGAGAGATCCACTCTATGTTTCGGACATGGAGATTATCTACAATGTGTGTGCCAACATTAATAATTATTGTTCGTAAGGTCTACACATCTTGTGATTACCTCTAATTGTTGGAAAGTTTACAGTTTTGTTGACTATCTCCAACAATCCAAAATAAAGTGACAAAGATATGGAACACCCTAAATTTTGCATTAGAGATTATACTATCACCATAGTGATTTTTAATTTACTTTAGGCGTAAATTAACTAAATCAAGTTGTGGATACTGACTTCAGAGGAGTCTGATGAACTCACTCTTGATGACATCAATATCGCACATGGACAATGGACATTGACATTGGTTTTATCCTATGGACTAATGGAAGCATTTACTGAACCTCAGTTAGGGGTTGCTTTCATTATAAATGAAAGAAAATTATGCCTTAATATAGTTAAGGTACTACGTCCATAAAGATCATCGATAAGATCATCTTGTGGAAAGATACGCACATTCTTCGTGGCTCACTCTTTGGGAGTTTTACGAACAATAAATAAACTCATATAGCTTGAGGCTAATCATAAGTGGATCATGTCTCTAGTTTTCAAACTATTGAAGACTATGATCATATTGTTCATACAATTTGTTTCCACTAGTAAAAACAAAAGGTCTAATGTGCAATATGAATGATGGCAATGTGAACCCAAGAATGGCAAAGAGTAATGTCATATATGTGGTTGTGTTTAGCATAGAGCTAAACAATGCCGTACTCTTAAATTTTTAGTTGATCTATATCAACATTCTATAAGGGATGAAATAGGAGCTACAGAAATAGGATATGAAGGGTGCTTCAATCTTAAAATCTGAAGCTACATAGGAGGTTGGTTGTTTATGCTAGATTTTTTGGGATCACATAACAACACTACTTCTTTTCTCGTAAAGAGAACATCACATAGATGGACAACATGATCATCGAATATGCTTCAAATAATTTGTTTTGTGATTTGGGATAATCTCATGGTCCATTGAGAATATGTGATAATGTCCATCGAAGATGTTGTAATACTTGTTGTCAAGGCATAACTATTGTGGGTATCATATTGATGTGTTTGATACTCGACAATATTTATAGATTTCTATATATTAGATGAGAATTTCATTAAATTCTTGTCATATATAGATTGTATGGGAATCATTCCAATGTGGAATGATATGTGCCTAGTGGACATTTGTACCACCCTAATTAGAGAAGCAAAATATTCCTAGTTCTTATGACAAGAAGAGGGAATATTTTGGCCATCGATGATGCGATGCAATGATAGTTTGCCATGTTTTGCTACTATCATTCTTCCTATGAATACTGAGTTAGTAATTGAGGATATTTAAATATGTCCTAATTCAACTCGTATCTTACTAATTATAGAGATATCCAATTGTGTTTTTGTATGAAAACACAAAAAGGACAACATTGGATGTGGCGTATAAGTAATAAGATAAGTCTCGTTTTGGTTGTATTATGCATACAACCATTCCCGTACAACATGTTGTGTATAAGATAATTTTTTGCACTATTGATACATTCTAGATTTGGAATAATCAATTTGGCCATCCAAAAGGGACGCGTGAAAAATTATTGGCAATTCTTTTGGTCATGATTTTCTCAAAGTGTGGATACGATAAGTGCCACAAGGAAACAGATTTTAAAACTCTCTTATCTTAAAATCAAATTGAATATCTTAGATTCATTGATCATATTCAAGAGAATATGTGTGGGTCTGATACAAAGATTGTATGGATAGTTCAGGCATTTCATGGTTGTAAAGATACATCTATAAGATGATCTAGAGTGTGTGAAGTATCCACACTCAGCCATGCATTTGGTACATAATGGCTCATGTTGTGAGCTCTTTATCCTGAACACTACTGAATTTTTGTGCCTACAATGACAATTATTTGGTATAACAAAAGTTTAGTTACATATCCAAAAGGATAAATAGAATCTATGAGTATGGCATCATTGTCATAGTAGGACCATTGTTAGTGAATTGCTATTTGCCAACTTCTTATTGGGGTCAGACAGATTTACACATTCCTGACTTGTGATTAACTGTATATCCCCTATATGCATTTAGTACGTGGGAATCCATGAAGATTTCCTTATTTGTGTAAGATTGGGTTATGTTGTATACGTACTAATCTCACCACCACAGCGTACATTGATAGGCACACACAGGAAACTAGGGATCAATGTGAGATTTCAATCTCTGTCGATTGTTAAGTATCTAGGACCTTTTATGGAGGATCTATTTACAGCCTCATATGCTGGTTGTTGTTTGATAATGAGCATTTTTAGGCATTAGGGGGAGATTTGATGTACCATACATAATGCAAGGAAATTATTTTGGAATGCATAAGCATTTCATGCTCAGGATCACGTACTAAATGAACTGGATTTTGAGTTAAATGAATTGCATAATATTGCAAATAAACTACCAAATGCATTTAGTGATTACTAAGGCGTCTTTTAAACTTGTTAATCCTTTACAAGTATATGCCAGAGAGAGTGGTGATACCAAGTGAAAGCCCTAGTTTGGTTTTGGTTAATTGATGAAACCTAGGACTAACCTTTGATCTAAGTGTGTGATTTAGACAAGGTGGTCCAATCCACGTGGTGAAGCTAGATGATGGCCATGACGAAGGTGATGGCCACAAAAGAGATGATGAAGTGATTCACATTTGGAAAAGAAGAAAGAGAAAAACAAAAATAGGCTCAAGGCAAAGGTATAATGATAGGAGCCATTTTTGTTTTGCACTCAAGACACCATAGAGGGTGTGAGTGACTTAGGAATGATAGACGTACTATAAAGAGGGGAAATATTTGGATAAACGGTTTATCAAGTGACACTAGGTGACATGATTCTTGCATATGTATTTAGGAACCTAGTGTGCTAATCTTGACTCTTGTAAAATGCTTCGAAAAATGCTAACACATATGCACACAAGTTCTACACTTTGTGGTTAGCAAGTTGGAAGCAAGAGTGAAGCGATTGTGGACTTAGAAAAAGAAAATGAGGAGAAGGTCCACGACCGGACGCTGGCCGTGGGGTGACCTGACTCACCCCAGGCGCATCCGGTCATTTATTAGCAACGTGGCGCAGCTGGCCGGGAGGGCCAAGGAGCGACCAAACGCTGCCTCCTACGCGTCTGGTCACTTGTTCGATGCCGGTGGCTAGTGGCGATCGAGCGCGATCGGATGCGCAGGGCGTGACTCAGGTAGCGCTGATGTATGGTGACGTTGGCTTCGCAGGCATGTGGAGAGAAGAAAAAAGATGACCGGACGCATGGGCGCGTCAGGTCATCTCTGACCTAACACGTCCGATCAGTTTAAAATGGCTCTAGAACCTCTCTAGAAATGACCGGGCGCTGAGGGCTTGTGCATCAGGTGGCACAAGCAGCGAGTCCGGTCGTCACTTGTCTAACTACGCTGACCATTTTCAAGCATTGAAGATCAACACGTAGGTTTCAAACGTGGACACGTGGTAGCGGATCCACGACCGGACGCTGGCTCGGGCAAATTCGGTCAACTCGACTGGCGCGTCTGGTTAGTACGCAGAATGGCCTCCCTTGGCCCTAACGGCTCTATTTGTTTGGGGACGTCTATAAATAGTGTTTGGCCAGCTCCAAAGCAACTCTCTTAGCACTTTAACATACTTGAGATCCTTGTGAGCCTAAATAAACACCTTCAACTCATCTCCATCATTGATTCATCATCATCATAGTGAGATTAGGAGTGATTCCTAGTGCCTTTGCTTGAGTGATTGCATCTAGTGGCACTTGGGGATCGTTGTGGCCGTGAGATTTCTTATTTCTCTTGGTGGTTGTCACCACCTAGATGGTTTGGAGCAGTGGAGAAGCTTTGGCACGTGTTGGTGATTATTGGTGGTCGACTTCAGTGATTGTGAGGGGTCTTGCACCTTCCCCGATGAAGAGACGCAAGATAGCTCTAGTAAATTTCTCATGTCATTGAGTTACCTCACTTGTGGGTAGGTTCTTACTGCGTCTCTTTTGGTGGGCTAGGTGTGTGATACCTATTAGCCGTCAAACCACCAAGTGTTGGTCGACACTACGAGGACTAGCGCGCCAGCAAGCACATGAGCCTCGGAAGAAAAATTGGTTGTCTCTTGCCCTTTGGTATTCTTCCGTTGATTGAATTAACATTCATCTTGTGATTGGTTCACTCCTCTACACGGCGGTATAATCACCCTACTCATTTATTTACATTCCCACAAACTAGTTATAGCAAGCTCTTTAGTATAGCTATAATTGAGAGCTTGCTTTGTAGTTTAAGTTCATCTAGTGCAGCAAGTGTGAGAGCTCTTAATGAGTAGTGACTTATCAAATTGTGTGCCTAGTGATTATAATAACTAGAATTGTTGGATAGGTGGCTTACAACCCTTGTAGAGCTAGAGCAAAATTGCATTGCGCTATTTGTGTTACTAAGCAATTTGCTCTAGTGCTTTGTAGAAGTTTAAAATAGGCTATTCACCCCCTCTAGCTATATTAGGACCTTTCAAGTGGTATCAGAGCCGTGGTCACCATTTGATGGAAGGCTTAACAACCTCGGTGTCAAATTATAGTCAACCATGTGGGGGGCAAACCACCATTCTTTGATGGCACATGCTATGAGTATTGGAAGGGAAAGATGAAGATATACCTTGGTTCAATCACTAACCAAGTGTGGGATGTGACCGAGAGTGACTATGTGATTCTTGATCCGAACAATCTCACCAACACCGACAAGGCCAGCAAGCAATGCAATACAATGGCTCTCAACACCATCGATAATGCCGTTGATTCCAAGGTGTTTGAGCAAATCAAGGATTGTGAGAAAGCTAGTGAAGAGTGGAAGAGATTGGAGGAGACCTATGAGGGCACACCAGTGGTGAAGAGTGCCAAGCTATACATCCTTAAGAACAAGTTGACAAGCTTCAAGATGAAGGATGATGAGAGCATTCCAGAGATGTTCCATAGATTGCAAGTAATTGTCAATGATTTGAAGGCTTTGGAAGAAAAGATCAATGATGATGATGTCTCTCATCGGTTCTTGATGTGCTTACCTCCTAGATTTGAGACATTAAGATTGATCATCATTAGAGGAGGATTGAAGGATATCACCCCTAACCAAGTACTAGGTGATGTCATGACACAAGAGACATACCGTATGGAAAGGGAGGGGGTAGACAAGGATGACAAGAAGGAAGATGAAGACAAGAAGAAGAAGAGTGTAGCATTCAAGGCTAGCTCATCATCCAAGAACAAGGGCAAGTCTAAGAAAGAAGAATCAAGTGATGATGAAGATGCTAGTGACATTGATGATGAAGCCACGGCTCTCTTTGTGCGCAAGTTTGGAAGATTCATGAAGAAGAAGGGCTATGGTGCGAGAAAGAGAAGAGACAACAACAAGAGCAAGGAATATGTGAGGAGATGCTACAATTGCAAGAGCCCCGATCATGTTGTAGCAGATTGTCCCTACAACAGTGACAATGATGAGGATGAAAAGAAGAAGCACAAGAAGGACAAGAAGGAAAAGAAGGAGAAGAAGGAGAAAAAGATAACCTTCCAAAAGAAGAAGAAGAACAAGGGTGGAGGCTATGTGGTCACTTGGGATAGTGATGGATCTTTGGATAGTAATTGCTCTAGTGATGATGGCAAGAAATCTATCAAGAAAGCACTAGCAAGCATCACCATCAACAACAAGCCTTCCATCTTTGACACTCTATCGACATGTCTAATTGCAAAGCCCACCAAGGTAAAATATGATGTGAGGGATGATGATTGTGAAAGTGATGATTGTAGAAGTGATGATGATGAGGAGTACACCAAGGAGGAGCTCATGGACATGTGTGAGCAAGTGCACACTTGCTTTGAGATGAAGAGAAAGGAGTGCAAAGAATTGCACAAGAAGATCAAATCTCTTGAGCAATCCTTTGATGAGTTAAATTATAACACCCTAAAATTTGCTCCTTTAAAAATAGAGATTAAAATGATTTATTTATGAATTTTGTGCTCATAAAATATAGAAAAATAAATTTTTTTCATTAAATTAAAAATTCATCGTAGGGTATAGCAACATGGTCGTGCATACATGCCGATGCATTTGATTTATTGATTGAGTGGTTTGAATCAAGATTCAAAATGGTTTGAATTGCTTTTGGAAATAAATTTGAAAATGGCTTTGAAATAAAAGAAAAGAAAATTAGAAAATAAAAGCATTTAAAAAGTTGTAAAAATTTATTTTTGAAAACTTACCAAAATTTCTCATTTTTATTGAAAATAATATTTGAATTTGGTTTTGGTTGAAGGTTCAAATGAATTCAAAACCTATTTGAAAAAGTATTAGGAAAAACAATTTGGAAAAAAAGAAAAGAGCAAGCGTACCCCGACTCAATCGGGCCCGCGACCTACTCCCTCTTGGCCTGCCTCCCCTCCGCAGCCCGAAGGCCACTCGGCCTTCCTTTCCTTCGTGCAGCCCAGCTCTACCTGCCCTTCCTACCGTTTTTCTCTCTACCAAGCCAGCCCAGCAGCAAGCGGCCCAGCAACGCCGTGCCATGCTCCTCTATTTCATGCCTCCTCTATCACTAAATTGTTGGACCCGCTTGTCAGTGTCCTCACTGTCTTCTTCCTCCCATCCTTGAATCGGACTCTACCACCGCCACCGATGGAGTCCGCGTCCGCCACGCGTCGCCTTGCCTTGCGCTCCAAGCAGCTTCCTGGTCTTAAATATCAAACCCCCATGCTCTACCGCCTCCCTACCGAACCATATCTCATGCCACCTCACCCCAAGCTAGCCTAGTGCCTCTGCCTGGATCTCGCCATGTGGAGCTCGACCCCGCTAGTCACCTCCGTAGCTTCATAGCCGCCCTAATCCCCTATCAAGCTACGCGTGGTGGTAAGGACCCTTTGAATCCATCCTCCCCTCGCCCTGCCGCTCTCTACTTTGTGCACATCCTCACATCCAAGCCAAGCCACAAAAATGTGCATGCCAACGTCACCGTCCCTTCCTTGCTTCAAGCGTTACCCCCATCGAGTTCGCAAGCTCGATATCTATCATCCCATGCTACCCATTGAAGCAATCAAGCCAGAAAACGCCATTTTGGTGAACTCTAGCGAGGTCCTCTGCTCCCCAACCATGGCGCCGCCACGCACAGCACCGCTCTAGTGACCGCCATTCCACGATTTGATCTTCACCACCCAATCCAAGATCAACGGCCTAGATTAGAAGATACCGATTCGGTTGGCTCATTTGCTAAAGAGACCCTCGGTTTTTGGATAATCTAACCCGCCGGCCCTGATTTTATTCTAAAGAGCCCCTGCCCTTTCTCCTATTAGTGCCCGTGGTCCACTAGCAGATTTAAAAATCAGATTTTATTTATTTCAATTCAAAAATTAAGTTTCATCTATTTACAAAATTGCCACTACCTTCTATAGGCCATATCTTCTTCGTTTTAACTCCTATTTGACCCGTTCATGTTGCGTTAGATTCATAACGACGTAATCTATGTATTAGTGGCATTTTTTAACATGTTTAAAGCTTTTGAATAAAATAGAAATTAATCTATATGTAGTTACTTTTCCAATTAAAAGCAACTTAGGTTTTGACTCCAATCTTTTCTAAATAAAGTAAGATTAGCTTTCTCTTGGTTTTCTAAATCAAGACTAATTCGACTTAATATGATTTAGATATTTATATAGAATATTTTATATATACTTTTATAAAATAAATAAAGACTATAGTTTTCTTTTCCACGTATAAAGTAAATTTTTTGGTAGTTGTATCTTTTTTGTTATAGCTCTGATTAGAGTGCTTTTTCACATCCGTGTGTTCGTAGCGAGACATAGATTCATTTTACAAACTTCTCATCTTGATTTTATGTTTGGTGTACTATTCTAATTTAGATCTATTGTTTGCTTCGTGTATGATTGCATGGATGCTTGTGTGGTGCTTTATGATCATGTCCAGTCGGTGAGCTATACGTGGCGAATCAAGAAGCATATCTTTGAAGGCTTGGACTAGAAGAAGATCAGAGTTTAAGACAAGTATAGCATGGGATGTTCCTTGTTGTCCTATTCACCTTAATATCACTTTAATCATATGCATGTGTCTATCTTGGCAACCGTTGTAAATTTCCCTAACTATTTGATATCTTGGATTCCTTGTCACTTATCGGTTATTGCATTGGGTAGTATGATGCTAGTGCTCAATTTAAGACCATGATCTTGTAACTTGACTAATGGTATATGCAATAAACATTAAAAGATGCTTTTTAGCAACATGGAACAAGGGGGCTAGAGCATTGGGCTATTTTTATGGTGCTTTAGATTTCTCTCCCTAAGTACTTATCTGTAAGCGAACATCCGGGACTTACAGTACAACTATGAGGGCTACATGGCTCTGGCTTTAGCTCAGTATGAGGACTTTTTCTAGCATGTTAGAGGTTACCTTTATTGGCGTAAGAATGGCTTGCCAAATCGGTTATAGGACAGCCTCTACTCTTATGTTTATAGCCATGATGGAATTGTGCCATTCGACAGGGGGTTCCTATATCTGTTTGCCGAGTGAATCTAATGGCCCTAACTTGTTAGATGAACCTTTGAAAGGCTTCATAGTGAACTCTGCCGACCTTCCTTGGTAGTAGGTTAAGAGGCTCGCGACCTCGAGCGAAAGGGTAAATCGCGACTCACAGTGAAAGTGTACAACCTCTACAGAGTGTAAAACTAGTATATCAGCCGTGCTCACGGTCACGAGTGGCCTTGGACCCTTACGAAATAGATGATGAACACTGATGATTCTGATGATTAAGATGCTCACTAAAGATTACTGTTTATGCTATTCATTATTCATGTTTACCTAATCATGTGTTTATATGGGCTTGTGAATAAACTTGTTGCCACCCAATTGCTAAAAGATGACTCATTAATAGCTAATTGCAGTTAAACCAGTGTCAGCCTTTTGAGCCTCATGAACCCCATGTTAAATTTGTTGAGTACGACATGTACTTATGCTTGCTTTATTTTTTAGTTATTTGGATAAAAATCCCGGATGGGTACCAGATTGCTAGAGTTTGGAGGAATTAGGCTTGTGATCAACCAGTCAGTTGTCCCTATGGAATTGGAGTCTTCACCCAAAGATCGGAGTTGTCTTTCCGATGTTTGCCATTTAAGGTTATATTCTTTATACTAAATACGATATATATTGAGCATTGTCTTTTGATAATACCCTTATTTGTAGCTATATATGAGATTTGACTTCCTGGGCTCACATATGGTGTGTATGTGGTTTTGTTCTTAAAACCAAGTGCTACAAAGTGGTATTAGAGTAATGCTGACTATAGGACGCAAGCCTAGTTAGAACTAGACATTCTAGTGTGCTTTCATCTATGCTTCTTGCTTCCTCCATAACCTTGTTATTTGCTAAAAGTTATGCTCACTTCGGCCTCTGTTCTATTATGAAAACCTTATCTCTATTCTAAATCCTCTCACCTCATCTAAATAGATGGGTCATAATGAGGAGACCACCAGCACCAAAGGTCAACAGGACCAGGCTACGTTGTCCTTGATTGCATTTGACAAGGAGAAACTTTTAGCTATGCAACAACAAGTATTAGAAGGAATGACTCAACATGGGAGTTCTCAATAGTGCTTGCCATAGGGTCAAACCAACATACCAAAGGGACTAGTGAAGAGACAAGTGGTAGAAGCTTGGAAGAAAATGAAGTCCAATGAAGGTGCTGGTAGTAATATGCTCGGAAGTCAGTGTTAATGTCAATGCTTCAAGCATTATGGTTTTTCCTATCTTTAGAACAAGTCTAATAAGAGGGAAGTCAAGGTGAACCCGAGTTGTGAAGCTAATGTGGATAAGAAGAGGAAGGCGGTCTCACTAGAGCCAGAATTGGGAAGCAATCAATATTCGAGTTCTACTACATTGTTACATCCAGCTCCAATCCCTAGTCAGATAAACTCAGACTCTAAAGAGTCAGAAGTTTCTCAAGTTAAGATTACTCTACTCTTTCCACATGAGGTATGCATAGATGGGTGGACAATCACCTATAAGGAGTTTCAACCCCAAAATAGCAAGCGAGCTAGAAAGCGGTCTAGTCAAACAAAGATGAACTTTCAGAGTCAGCAAGCTAACAACACACTAAGCAATAATTCGGTGGAGTATGACATCAATAAAGATCCAGCCAAGAGAAAGTGTTATCATTGTCAGCAAGAAGGACATTATGTTAAATTTGGTCAATAGAAGAATCAACAATTGTACCATGGAAGTGCCCAAAGTCAGATCACTATAAGGTTGCTACCAGAAAATGTCAGTGATACCCAACCCAAAAGAAGCATTTGGTGAGACTGACGAATGAAGTCATGCTAGACTATCTAAGATCAACAAAGAGGAAGATGTGTTGTTCTCACTGTCATGCAAGGGATGCTACCCTAGATGCCCTCGTAGCCACACCTTAGTTAAGGAATAGGAGTTTGTGCCCTCTATGTAATGAAAACGATAGTATCGCAAGTTGAGTCAATGATTGAGTTGTGCACCTTTATTGCTTTGTTGAATTGTCATGGTTCTTATGCTTGTTTTGAATCTTTGTAATGATTGCAATGATCTTATTGGGTGTTCCACAATTTTATTTAGTTTATAGACCTAAGGTATAAGGATCAGTGCAATAAATAGTTGGGTTTTAGTTTCTCCTATTTCCTCTATCTTGTCTCTCGGAGCAACGTGTCTTTATCAGCTTATATATCTATTCTTTGATGAGAAAAATTCATGAGAAAATTATGGACAATAGTAGACTTCGATATCTTTCTGTGACTGTAAGAACCGCCCTCATATCTATTTTGGTTATTGTGTTATAAAAATCACAATATGATGCACCTGTGCTGTCTGAAGTCTGGAGTAGTTTCTGTTGTGCACTGTTTTCGACTACCTAAATTGTGTAATTTGGAAAAGTATTCTATAAGGAAGTTGTGTATAGTTTCATAAGCTTTCCAATGGTATAATCTACAACTTCATTGGATTAACATAATGAGAGTTATAGTTATTTTATTGCACTACTATTTTTCTGCTCGCGAGGAATTTTAGATTTCTTGTTCTGGCCCATACACGAGAGTATCATTGGGATGTCAGAATATCTTGATTCTAGTTAGCTCATCTAGAAGAAGGTGCAAGCTACCTTTTTTGTGTCCCTTAGTTGATTTTCTTATGGGGGTATCCAAGTTGAAGAACTTGCAAGATGAGGTTTCATACGTTCTAGTTATTCATTTGGAAGCATCGATTGTCTCTGTGATGGTTGCTACCTTGAGATGGTGCTTGTTGCATCTGGCCAACTCTAGGGTGTAGCACAAGACTGGTGGGAGTCTTACTAGTATGGACATCCCAACAATGTTGGACAGATCACCTAGAAGGAGTTTAGCGAGAGCTTCAGGTCCTACCATATTCCGTTAGGTGTGGTAGAACTTAAGCAAGATGAGTTCCTCTACTTGAATCAAGGATCTATGACTGTGTATGAGGATCATGACATGTTCACTCAATTGTCATGCTATGCTCCAAGAGAGATGGATAGTGATGCTAAAAAGCAAAAATACTTTTCAAAGGACTGAATGATGGTTTGCAACTACAACTCATGACCGTGGTGTATGCCGACTATCAGACGTTGGTGGACAGAGCAAATGTAATTGAGAACAAGCATCAAGAGATGAAAGAGAAGAAGAGAAAGCTTGATGTTCAGCATCAGTTAAGAAACACTCATCTTCGTTTTGCTACACAAGCAGAATATCAGTCATGCCCAATGAATCTACTTGGGAGTACAAATCAGGATCAGTATCATTAACCTAATGATAAAGTGCAGCATTTTAGCTCTCAAGAGCCATGTCTGTCATCTCCTACTATCACCTTGATGAAGACAAATACTTCTACTAGTGAGTAAGATTATGATTGTGGTGAAATTGGATACTATAAGAACGATTGTCTTGAGAAGCTTGCTGAGAGTAATCAAAGCTAGAATCAACAGCAGCAAGAGCCAGAACAAAATATCCATAAGGAGCAGGTGCAAGGTAATAAGTTAAAGCAAAACTACATTCAAGGCAGGTTGAACAATGTGGATCTGATTACCACCCATGGAGCTAAGGAGGTCATTTATAGTTTGATTGCAGTAAGCTCGGCCATTACTATGGTGTTATTTGACCCCAGTGCGTCACATTCGTTTATCTCTAGTGCGTACATAGAAGATCATAAGATAACTATACTTTCGATGAGGAAACCCCTGATAGATTACTCTCAAGGAGGAGATCAATAAGATAAACAACCATGCCTATGCAAACCGAGTTTTAAGAGAGGTTTATCTAAGATCATCAAGATATGGGTAGAGCTACCAGAGAAACTTTTGAGTTAGTTTGGATCAAGAAACCTCAGGTAAGTGTTTGAAGGAGTAAAAAAGTTAGAGTAAAACCTAAGTATTAGCTTTGCTAGATCTAGACAAGAGCTTTATATCCACTAGGATACACCCTGTCAAAGTGTGGGATGTGTCCTTATACAAGAAGAAAAGTAGTGGCTTGTTCATTAAGTCAACTAAGGAAGTGTGAGTTGAATTACCTAACATGTTATCTGGAGTTATCCATTGTGAAGCATGGAAGTATTGTCTTTTTGGAAGTAAAAGTGACATATAGGAGGATCATAAGAATCTAAGGAACATCTTCACAAACTTGGTTTTGAGCATATGACATCATTGTTGGAATGAAATTGATTATGACTTGGAAAAGTGCTATAACTTCGAGGAGCAATGTCATGGCCGATGCCCTTAGCAATGGAGAATTATGCTAAGAAGATTCAGAACCATGGACTTAGAATTGTGTTTGAGAGTTGAGCAATTTGATCAGAGCATATAAAGTCATTAATGTTTTAAAACTGGTGACAGAGCCTACTTTGGACCAAGAACGTGAAAAGGCTCCACTGGAAGGTGAATATTTTAAGAAAGAGAATTGATAGTAGGGACTAAAAAACAATGGTGGTCTAGTGATTGGAGTTACCTGAGTATTGTTGGGGGTATTTGTCAGAATCTTGGAATCAGTTTAGCAAGTTACTTGGAGTAAGGTTAACATGTATGCAAAGTAAAGTGGGATCCTTATCAAGACGATGGAACTACATGAGGAAGTAAAGAATAATCCAAAGATGAAGTATCCCTATCTCCTAGTCGACATCTTTCGAATCTCGGGGATGAGATTCATCTTAAGGGGGGTAGAATTATAACACCCTAAAATTTTCTCCTTTAAAAAAAGAGATTAAAATGATTTATTTATGAATTTTGTGCTCATGAAATATAGGAAAATAAAATTTTCATTAAATTAAAAATTCATCATAGGGTATAGCAACATGGTTGTGCATACATGCTAGTGCATTTGATTTATTGATTGAGTGGTTTGACTCAAGATTCAAAATGGTTCGGATTGCTTTTGGAAATAAATTTGAAAATGGCTTTGAAATAAAATAAAAGAAAATTAGAAAATAAAAGCATTTAAAAAGTTGTGAAAATTTATGTTTGAAAACTTACCAAAATTTCTCATTTTTATTGAAAATAATATTTGAATTTGGTTTTGGTTCAAGGTTCAAATGAATTCAAAACCTATTTGAAAAAGTATTACGAAAAACAATTTGGAAAAAAAGAGAAAAGATCAAGCCTTCCCCCACTCAATCTGGCCCGTGGCCCGCTCCCTCCATAGCTTGAAGGCCGCTCAGCCTTCCTTTCCTTCGCGCAGCCGAGCTCCACCTGCCCTTCCTCCCATTTTTTCTCTCTACCGAGCCGGCCCAGCAACAAGCGACCCAGTGAAGCCGCATCGTGCTCCTCTCTTCCGTGCCTCCTCTGCCGCTGACTTGTGGGACCCGCTTGTTAGTGTGCTCGCCATCTTCTTCCTCCAGTCCCAGAACCAGACTCTACCGCCGCCACCGATGGAGTCCGCGTCCACCCCGCGTCGCCTTGCCTTACGCTCTAAGCAGCTTTCCGGTCTTAAATACTGAGCCCCCCGCACTCCACTGCCTCCTTACCAAGCTAGCCTAGTGCCACCGCCTGGATCTCGTCGTGTGGAGCTCAACGCCGCTGAGTCACCTCCATAGCTTCACCACCACCCTGATCCCCTATTGTCGACAGAATATCATCGGTAGTCCACCGAAGGGTATCCCGCGATGGTAGATTTGTCGGTGGGGGTGCGCGTAATCAGGAACCGGATGGTGACACAAGGCACAGAGACAGCGATTTAGACAGGTTCGGGCTGTCTAATCGACGTAATACCCTACGTCCTGTGTCTTTGGTGTATTGTATTGATCTGGACGACCAAGTAGCTTGATGTAGCCTATCCACTAGGGGACCCCTACCTCTCCTTATATAGTTTGGTGAGAGAGGGTTACAAGTAAAGTATCCTATTTGGTACTATACAATGTCTTGCGATGCACGCCGAGCAGCACCGTGCACGCCTTGATCTTGTGGGTCGGGGCACCTCCGATGGTGCGACCACTGTCTTAGGGGCCATACCCCCACAGCTAGTCCCCGAGCCTGATAGTAGGTGACGTAGTCACATGGTGCCAGGGTCATGAAGTAGAAGACCAACCGAGCAGGCAGCTAGTCCCCGGGCGTAGCCTCGAGATGAGAACAAGCACATTCACCGCAAGGTGAAGTGTGCCCACTTAGTCCCCAAGCCTGCTGGAAGATGAAGAATGAATCTTGTAGCAGGGTCAAAGAAGTCTGAAAGCTTGCCGACGTCGTCTGACATGCGCGTATCAAGACCCCAGATGCGCCGCCCAAGATCAGCACCCTGATCCGAACAGCATGGAGTAGCTTGATAGCACACCGATGAGATGTAGCAAGATCTGAGCACCGAGGAGTCCCCGACGTAACCAGCGATGTCCGACCACCCAGGGAGTTCCTGGCGTAGCTGGCGATGACCGAGCATCGAGGCGTGAGGAGTCCCCGGCGTCACTGGCAATGACCGAGCACCGAGGAGCAAGGAGTCATCGGCGTCGCTGGCGATGATCGAGCACCGAGGAGCGAGGAGTCCCCGGCGTCGTTGGCGATGACCAAGCACCGAGGAGCGAGGAGTCCCTGGCGTCGCTGGCAATGACCGAGCACCAAGGAGTCCTCGGCATCACTGGCGATGACCGAGCACCGAGGAGCGAGGAGTCCCCAACGTCACTGGCGAGGTCCGAGCACTGAGGAGCAAGGAGTCCCCGACGTAGCTAGCGATATCGGAGCACTGAGGAGTCCCCAGCGTAAGCGGTGACGTCCGTGTGGTGAAGTGTGCCCACTTAGTCCCCTACCTGGCGTGCTAACTGTCGATAGAATATCATCGGCAGTCCACCGAGGGGTATCCCGCGATGGTAGATTTGTCGGTGGGGGTGCGCGTAATCAGGAACCGGATGGTGACATAAGGTGCAGAGACAACGATTTAGATAGGTTTGGGCCGCCTGATCAACGTAATACCCTATGTCCTGTGTCTTTGGTGTATTGTATTGATCTGGATGAACCAAGTAGCTTGATGTAGCCTATCCGCTAGGGGACCCCTGCCTCTCCTTATATAGTCTGGAGAGACTGGGTTACAAGTAAAGTATCCTATTTGGTACTATACAATGTCTTGCGGTGCACGCCGAGCAGCGCCGTGCACGCCTTGATCTTGTGGGCCAGACCACCTTCAATGGTGCGGCCCATGTCTTGGGGGCCATACCCCCACACCTATCGAGCTACGCGTGCTAGTAAGGAACCTCTAAATCCATCTTCCCCTTGCTCTCCCACTCTCTACTATGTGCACATCCTTGCCATCGAAGCCAAGCCACAAAAATGTGTGTGCCGCCGTCACCGTCGCTTCCTTGCTTCAACCGTTACCCCCATCGAGTTCGCAAGCTCGATATCTATCTTCCCATGCTACCCGTTGAAGCAATCAAGCCCAGAATCGCTGTTTTGGTGAACTCCGGCGAGGTTCCCTGCTCCCCGGCCATGGCGCTGCTGCGCAAAACACCGCTCCGGTGACCTCCGTTCCCTGATTTGATCTGCACCGCCTGATCTGAGATCAACGGCCTAGATTAGAAGATACCGATTCGGCTGGTTTATTTGCTAAAGAGACCCTCGGTTTTTGGATAATCTAACCCGCCGTCCTAGATTTTATCCTAAAGAGCCCTTGCCCTTTCTCCTATTAGTGCCCACGGTCCGTTGGCAGATTTAAAAATCAGATTTTATTTATTTCAATTCAAAGATTAAGTTTCATCTATTTACAAAATTGCCACTACCTTATGTAGGCCATATCTTCTTTGTTTTAACTCCTATTTGACCCATTCAAGTTGCGTTAGATTCATAACGACAAAATCTATGTATTAGTAGCATTTTTAACATGTTTAAAGCTTTTGAATAAAATAGTAATTAATCTATATGTAGTTACTTTTCCAATTAAAAGCAACTTAAGTTTTTCACTCCAATCTTTTCTAAATAAAGTAAGATTAGCTTTCTCTTGGTTTTCTAAATCAAAACTAATTCAACTTAATATGATTTAGATATTTATATAGAATATTATATATATACTTTTATAAAATAATAAAGACTATAGTTTTCTTTTCCACGTATAAAGTAAAATTTCCGATAGTTGTATCTTTTTCGTTATAGCTCCGATTAGAGTGCTTTTTCCCGTCTATGTGTTCGTAGTGAGACATAGATTCGTTTTACAAACTTCTCATCTTGATTTTATGTTTGGTGTACTATTCTAATTTAGATCTATTGTTTGCTTCATGTATGATTGCATGGATGCTTGTGTGGTGCTTTATGATCATGTCCAGTCGGTGAGTTAAACGTGGTGAATCAAGAAGCAGATCTTTGAAGGCTTGGACTAGAAGAAGATCAGATTTTAAGGCAAGTATATCATGGGATCTTTCTTTTTGTCCTATTCACCTTAATATCACTTTAATCATATGCATGTGTCTACCTTGGCAACCGTAGTAATTTTCCCTAGCTATTTGACATCTTGGATTCCCTGTCACCTATCGGTTATTGCATTGGGTAGTATGATGCTAGTGCTCAATTTAAGACCATGATCTTGTAACTTGACTAATGGTATATGCAATAAACATTAAAAGATGCTTTTTAGCAACATGGAACAAGGGGCCTAGAGCATTGGGCTATTTTTATGGTGTTCTAGATTCCTCTCCCTAAGGACTTATCTGTAAGTGAACATCCGGGACTTACAGTACAACTATGAGGGCTACATGGCTCTAGCTTTAGCTCAGTATAAGGACCTTTTCTAGCTTGTTAGAGGTTACCTTTTTTCATAAGAATGGCTTGCTGAATCAGGTATAGGACAGCCTCTACTCTTATGTGTATAGCCGTGATGGAATTATGCCATTCGACAGTGGGGTTCCTATATCTGTTTGTCGAGTGAATCTAATGGCCCTAACTTGTTAGACAAACCTTTGAAAAGCTTCATAGTGAACCCTACTAACCTTCCTTGGTAGTAGGTTAAGAGGCTCGCGACCTCGGGCAAAAGGGTAAATCACGACTCACAGTGAAAGTGTACAACCTCTGTGGAGTGTAAAACTGGTATATCAGTCGTGCTCATGGTCACGAGTGGCCTTGGACACTTAGGGAATAGATGATGAACACTGATGATTCTGATGATAAAGATGCTCGCAAATGATTACTGTTTATGCTACTCATTATTCATGTTTACCTGATTATGTGTTTATATGGGCTTGTGAATAAACTTGTTGCCACCCAATTGCTAAAAGATGACTCATTAAAAGCTAATCGCAGCTAAACCAGTGTCAGCCTTTTGAGCCTCATGAACCCCATGTTATATTTGTTGAGTACGACATGTACCTATCCTTGCTTTATTTTTTAATTATTTGGCTAAAATTCCCGGATGGGTACCAGATTGCTAGAGTTTAGAGGAATTAGGCTTGTGATCAACCAATTAGTTGTCCCTATGGAATTGGAGTCTTCACCCAAAGATCGGAGATGTCTTTCCGCTGTTTGCCATCTAAGGTTATATTCTTTACACTAAATACGTTATATATTGAGCATTGTCTTTTGATATTACCCTTATTTGTAGCTATATGTGAGATTTGACTTCCTAGGCTCACATATGGTGTGTATCTGGTTTTGTGTCTTAAAACCGGGTGCTACATAAATGCCTCTCATGAGAGTCTAAGGGAAGACCATGAGATGCTTGACAAAGCTCACTCTAAGCTTGGCAAGTCAAGGTGGAGGAAGACAAGAAGGAGCAAGTGATTGTGTCATGTGATGTGGGACTAACATGTGATATTATTGATGAATCTTTTTATAAGCCCATTGTTGTTGCTCCCACTAACCCTTCTTGTAGCACTACTACTTCCACTTCACCTTTGAGTGATGGTTTCACTTGTGATGCCTCACTAATGGTGAAAAATGAGACCCTCAAGAAGAAAGTGAATGAGCTCACTCGTGCCTTAGGTAATGCCTGTGGTGGTGATGCCTGCTTGCTAAACTGCTTTGGTAGCCAAAGGTTTTCTCTCAACAAAGAGGGATTAGGCTATACACCTAAGAAAGGCAAGGCGTTCTTTGTCACTCCAAAAGCTAGCTTTGTGAAGGGCAATGATCGGTTCTACAATAGATGCAAGCAAGTTGGGCATATAGAACAATATTGCAAGACTAACAAGAACAAGCAACCTAATGTATCCTCAATTAGATTTGATTCTTGTTACATGCTTGTTAAGGGTGCCAATGTTGTGAAGGCTAAGTTCATTGGTACACCAATTGTGGGCCCAAAGAAGAAAGCCATTTGTGTACCAAAGACCTTGGTAACTAACCTTCAAGGACCCAAGCAAGTTTGGGTAGCTAAAAACATTGATCTTCTTTTGTAGGTCAATTATAAAGCTAGAGGAAGACATTGGGTGCTTGATAGTGGGTGCACACAATACATGACCGGTGATTCAAGAATGTTCAATTCAATCAATGAAAATGAGAGCAATGGGATTGATAGTATAATATTTGGTGATAATGGCAAAGGCAAGGTCAAAGGTCGTGGTAAGATTGCAATATCAAATGACTTGAGCATTTCCAATGTGCTACTAGTAAAGAGCTTGAACTTCAACCTATTGTTGGTAGCTCAATTGTGTGAT
The DNA here is from genome assembly GCA_904845875.1 of Miscanthus lutarioriparius. Taxonomy (NCBI): domain Eukaryota; kingdom Viridiplantae; phylum Streptophyta; class Magnoliopsida; order Poales; family Poaceae; genus Miscanthus; species Miscanthus lutarioriparius. Next base: position 54,814,339 of record CAJGYO010000013.1, read on the forward strand.
CTTGGTTTTAAGTGCATATTTGGTGTAGATGATGTAGAGATCATAAGTGTAGATGGCTCTAACTTGATATTCAAAGAATTTAGATATGAGAATCTATACTTCGTTGATTTTGATGCTAGAGAAGCTCAATTGTCAACATGTTTGCTCACTTGGTATAGCATGGGTTGGTTATGGCATAGAAGGCTTGGTCATGTTGGAATGAAACAATTGAACAAAATGATGAAGCATGATCTAGTTAGAGGATTGAAAGGTATCACATTTGAGAAGGATAAGCTATGTAGTGCATGTCAAGCCAAAAAGCAAGTTGGTAACACACATCCTAAGAAGAGAATGATGAGTACATCTAAGGCATTTGAGTTGTTGCACATCAACTTGTTTGGACCAACCACATAAACTAGGTTTGGTGGAAGCAAATATGGATTTGTGATTGTGAATGATTTCACTAGATATACATGGGTGTTCTTTCTTGTTGACAAGAGTGATGTGTTTGCAACCTTCAAGACTTTAATCAAGAAAATTCACAATGAGTTTGAGACCACCATCAAGAAAGTGAGAAATGACAATGGAACCAAGTTCAAGAACACAAGAGTTGATTTGTGTGATGTTGGGATTAGGCTTCAATTTTTGGCCAGGTACATTCCTCAATCAAATGGTCTAATTGAGAGCAAGAATAGAACTTTGATTGATATGGCAAGATCAATATTGAGTGAATACAATGTGAGTCATTCATTTTGGGCTGAAGCAATCAACATGGCTTGCTACTATAGCAACCAACTCTATTGTCACCCTATGATGGAGAAGACACCATATGAGCTCTTGAATAGAAGAAAGACAAATATTGCATACTTTTGGGTTTTTGGTTGCAAATGCTACATATTGAAGAAAGGCACTAGATTGAGCAAGTTTGAGAAGAAATGTGATGAAGGTTTTTTGCTTGGCTACTCCACTACTAGCAAGGCCTATAGAGTTTGGAATTTGGCTAGTGGTACTCTTGAGGAGGTTCATGCTGTGAAATTTAATGAAACCAATGGTTCCTAAGAGGAAGATGAGAATCCAGATGATGTAAGAGGCACTCAATTGGTTAATGCAATGAAGAACATGGACATTGGTGATATAAGGCCTAGAGAGGTCATTGATGTTGAAGATAACAAGAATCAACTGCTCCCTAATTCAAATGTGCAAGCTAGTGATTTTGATGATCATAATCAAGTTTGTTCATCATCTCAAGTGCAAGATCAACAAGTGGCTAGTACATCAACTCAACCAAATGATCCACCAAGTGCAAGCAATCAAGTGCAAGTGCTTTAACCTACAAATATTGCAAGAAATCATCCTTTGGATTCTATACTTCGAGATATCTCAAGAAGTATACAAACAAGATCAAGATTGGCATCATTTTGTGAACACTTCTCATTTGTGTCATCCATTGAACCTAAGAAGATAGATGAAGCTTTGAAGGATGTTGATTGGGTCAATGCTATGCATGAAGAGCTAAACAACTTCACAAGAAATCAAGTATAAGAGTTAGTTGAGAGGCCTAAGTATCATAATGTGATTGGAACAAAGTGGGTCTTTTGGAACAAGCAAGATCAATATGGGATAGTTGTAAGGAACAAAGCAAGATTAGTGGCTCAAGGTTACACTCAAGTTGAAGGTCTTGACTTTGGAGAAACATATGCCCTCGTTGTAAGATTGGAAGCAATTAGAATCTTGTTAGCCTATGCTTGTGCCCACAACATGAAGTTGTACCAATTGGATGTAAAGAGTGCATTTCTAAATGGATACATCAATGAGCTTGTGTATGTTAAGCAACCTCCTGTTTTTAAAGATGTGAAGAAACCCAACCATGTCTACAAGTTGAGAAAGACTTTGTATGGTTTTAAGCAAGCACCAAGAGCATGGTAGGAGAGATTGAGGGATTTCCTACTCTCTAAGGGGTTCAAGATGGGAAAGGTTGACACCACTCTCTTCACCAAGAAGCTAGGCAATGACTTGTTTGTGTTGCAAATCTATGTTGATGATATCATATTTGGATCAACCAATCAAGATTTTTATGAGGAGTTTGGAAAGATAATGGCAAGTGAGTTTGAGATGTTCATGATTGGAGAGCTTAGTTACATCCTTTGTCTACAAATCAAGCAATTGAAGAGTGGCACATTTGTGAGTCAAGGCAAGTACATCAAAGACATGCTGAAGAAGTTTGGCATGGATGATGCTAAAGCCATTAGTACACCAATGGGGACAAATGGAAGTTTGGATAATGATGCTAGTGGCAACATGGTGGATGAAAAGATGTATCGGTCTATGATTGGAAGCCTACTCTATGTCACCGCATCAAGGCCGGATGTGATGTTTAGTGTATGCATGTGTGCTAGATTCCAAGCCTCACCAAGAGAAAGCCATTTTAAGGCAACCAAAATAATATTAAGATACTTGAAGCATACACAAAATGTTGGATTGTGGTATCCCAGAGGAGCAGTATTTGAGTTCTTTGGATATTTGGACTTTGATTATGCGGATGCAAACTTGAGAGAAAGAGCACATCGGGCACATGTCAACTATTAGGAAGATCGCTTGTGTCTTGGTCATCAAAGAGGCAAAATAGTGTAGAACTTTCAACCACCGAAGCGGAGTACATTTTGGCCGGTAGTTGTTGTGCACAATTACTTTGGATGAAGGCTACTTTGAGTGATTTTGGAATCAAGTTCAAGCAAGTGCCATTTCTATGTGATAATGAGAGTGCCATCAAGCCCACTAACCATCCGATTCAACATTCAAGAACAAAGCACATAGATATCCGACACCATTTCACAAGAGATCACCAACAAAAAGGGGATATTTGTATTAAGAGTGTGGGCACCGATGATCAACTTGTCGATATCTTCACCAAGCCACTTGATGAGATGAGGTTTTGCAAGCTAAGGAATGAATTGAACATACTTGACTTCTCAAATATGTGTTGATGCACCCCATATATGACATGCCTCTCCTTCGAGCAAAGCAAGGTAAAGTTGATTGACATATCATTCATCCATTGCTAAGGACTTGTATAGTGCATCTAGTCATTCCTATCGTGTCTTAGGCTCATTCATGAAAATCAAATGAATTTGATGCTTGTATGGTACCACTATTGCTTGTATGCTTGAAATGATCTAGTGGTAGCATATGACATGTTTGTGGGCTTGTGAACCTAGTGTTTAATCTAAAAATGAGCTATAAGTGTTTAACTCAACATGGAGCATGATAACCCTTATTTGGAGGTGTGAAGAAGCTTGCCCTTGGATCAAACTGAGTTAAATATCTTTTGCATGTAATCTAGATTGAACCACATGGTTTCACACAACCTATCTAAGATTTAAGCTCACCTTTTGTGGTCCTTGATGACAAAGGGGGAGAAGTAATTCCCAAAGATAAGCAAAAGGAGGAGAGCAACCAAAGATAGGAAGATAGGTGAAGGAAGGGGATTAATTAAAATTTTGAAGCACACAAGTAGGGGGAGCAAGCTCATAAACTTGTATATTGCATTTGTATGTGCATTTACATATGTTTGCTTGCATGGCACAAGTTTTTTTATCCATGCTTGTGTGGTGTATGCTAGATCATAGAAAATGATTGATGAAATGAAAAACTAGCATGCATAGGATAGCTAGATATAACTTGATCTTATACAAGTGATACCAGAGCCTTGCTTCTAATATTGATCTCATGAGGTATATAGTTTGTCTTTGGTTTTCAAGTGATATCTAGCAATCACGGTGCTAAGGATGGTGTTTAAATGGCAACTCCGATTGGTATCACACTTCAAAGGTCCATTCTTTACACCTTAGCATCATTTGGTAGCTATTACCCTCCCAAACTTCTAATCCATGCATATGTGCAAGCTTTTAAATCTAAACTCTTAGCACATATGTAGGGGAAGCTAATAATACCAAATTGGGTTGATGAAACTTGTCCAGAATCTTTACACATGGTAATATGCTTGGGCAAGCAACATGAATCAAAAAGATTTTATTGAATATCTTTGTAAATAGGTTGTCATCAATTTCCAAAAAGGGGGAGATTGAAAGCCATAGTTTGGTTTTGGTTAATTGATGAAACCTAGGACTAACCTTTGATCTAAGTGTGTGATTTAGACAAGGTGGTCCAATCCAAGTGGTGAAGCTAGATGATGGCCATGACGAAGGTGATGGCCACAAAAGAGATGATCAAGTGCTTCACATTTGGAAAAGAAAAAAGAAAAAAACAAAAACGGGCTCAAGACAAAGGTATAATTATAGGAGCCATTTTTGTTTTGCACTCAAGACACCATAGAGGGTGTGAGTGACTTAGGATCAATAGTCATACTATAAAGAGGGAAAATCATTAGCTAAACGGTTTATCAAATGCCACTAGGTGACATGATTCTTGCATATGTATTTAGGAACCTAGTGTGCTAATCTTGACCCTTGTAAAATGCTTTGAAAAATGCTAACACACGTGCACACAACTTCTACACTTTGTGGTTAGCAAGTTGGAAGCAAGGGTGAAGCGGTTGTGGACTTAGACAAAGAAAAAGAGGAGAAGGTCCACAATCGGACGCTGGCCGCAGGTTGACCGGACTTACCCCGGGCGTGTCCGGTCATTAATTAGCAAGGCGACACAGCTGGCCGAGAGGGCCAAGGAGCAACCAAACGCTGCCTCCTGCATGTCCGGTCACTTGTTCGATGCCGGTGGCTGGTGGCGATCGAGCGCGATTAGACATGCAGGGCGCTAGTCAGGTCGCATTGACGTACCGTGATGTTGGCTTCGCAGGCACGTGGAGAGAAGAAGAAAGATGATCGGACGCACGAGCGCGTTAGGTCATCTCTGACCTGACGCATCCAGTTAGTTTAAAATGGCTCTGGAACCTCTCTGGAAATGACCGAGCACTGAGGGCTTGTGCGTCAGGTGGCGCAAGCAGCGAGTCCGGTCATCATTTGACTAACTAAGTTGACCGTTTTCGACCATCGAAGATCAACGTGCAGGTTTCAAAGTGTGGACACATGGCAACAGATCCACGACTAGATGCTAGCTTGGGCATGTCCGATTAACTCAACTGGCGCATCCGATCAGTACATAGAACGGCCTCCCTTGGCCCTAACGACTCTATTCGTTTGGGGACGTCTATAAATAGTGTTTGGCCAGCTCCAAGGCAACTCTCTTGGCACTTTGACATACTTGACATCCTTGTGAGCCTAAGCAAACACTTCCCACTCATCTCCATCATTAATTCATCATCATCATAGTGAGATTGGGAGTGATTTCTAGTGCATTTGCTTGAGTGATTGCATCTAGTGGTATTTGGGGATCGTTGTGGCTACAGATTTCTTGTTTTTCTTGGTGGTTGCCGCCACCTAGATGGTTTGGAGCAGTGGAGGAGCTTCGACATGTGTTGGTGATTGTTCGTGGCCGGGTCTAGTGATTGTGAGGGGTATTGCACCTTCCCCAGTGAAGAGCCGCAAGGTGGCTCTAGTAAATTGCTCATGTCATTAAGTTACCTCACTTGTGGGTAGGTTCTTGCAGCGCCTCTTATGGTGGGCTAGGTGTGTGATTCTTATTAGCCACCGAACCACCAAGTGTTAGTCGACACAATGGGGACTAGCGTGCCAGCAAGCACATAAACCTTGGGAGAAAAATTGGTTGTCTCTTGCCCTTTGGTATTCTTCCGGTGATTGAATTGGTATTCATCTTGTGATTGGTTCACTTCTCTATGCAGCAGTATAATCACCCTACTCACTCATTTATATTCCCGCAAACTAGTTATAGCAAGCTCTTTAGTGTAGCTAGAATTGAGAGCTTGCTTTGTAGCTTAAGTTCATCTAGTTGAGCTCTTTAGTGTAGCATGTGTGAGACCTCTTAGTGAGCAGTGACTTATCAAATTGTGTGCCTAGTGATTATAGTAACTAGAATTGTTGGATAGGTGGCTTGCGACCCTTGTAGAGTTAGAGCAAAATTGTATTGCGCCATTTGTGTTACTAACCAATTTGCTCTAGTGCTTTGTAGAAGTTTTAAATAGGCTATTCACCTCCTTTAGCCATATTAGGACCTTTCACCAAGTAAACCCACTCAACTCCCAATTGTAAATAGGAGGGGGAGAAGTATAGCCATAAAGCAGGATTATTCTTGCTAGCAATAGAAGGTTTTCTTCTAAAAGAAGTAAATGCAGGTCAACCTATGGTTGACAAAACCTTGTGGGTAAATATTGGTTATTACCCAGTGGATGGATGTCATCCACAAACCTAGCTCTAAGGTGCACCTAAATAATGATGCTGGGATATCAGAAAGCCCTGACTCTCGTTTTGCGAAATCACAATGAGTCATTTAGGGTACTTTGAGTTTTGATAACAGGAGAATTATATCATAGAAAGACTACATGTGTCAACACGTACTTCTCTAAATAAATTGTATACAGTATTCCAAGTTGTCCAGTCAATAAGACCATGGCAGAGTGCTTTTCTCACTCTTACTAGAACTTGTGGAGTGATGTAATACATGCAGAGATAGTCTTGCTCACCAGAAAAGAGGAGTTTTGGCCTGTGATGCCAACACCTCATGGTACCTTTACTATGGGTACAAAAGTGTTTTCATCCTAGAATGGATTGAGAACAATATGGTGGTCAAATCAAAGAAAGACTAGTAGCACAAGGGGTTTACGTAAAGCTCAGACATTGATTTTCAATGCAAATTATTCTCCATAGTAAGTTATAAATTCCTGATACTATCTTTTGACTGGCAGTACAAAAACATCTATCATTGCAGTTGATAGTTGAGAGATGTTGTAACTGCATATATTTATATGATCACTTGATTTGGTGTACATGTGAAGCTTCTAGGAAGGAGTTCACATACCCAACCCTCATACATAAAATCACAACACATATTGTGTATTGCTTAAGTCAATAATGGCTTAAAGTAGTTAAGTCGAATTTGGTACAATTGACTTTATGTGTATTCCCTAAGCTGAAGGGATACAAGATTGATTACACGTGGTGTTCATTTTGAAGTTCTTGATTGGATTTCATAGTGTCGGGTTCATAAACCTAGGGTCCCTCGGGGACCGGCTTCCACACCAAGCCTCAAACCAAGAGTCTAAAAAACAACAGGGCAAATGGACGGCCCAGTAGCTGACCGGAAGGTCTGGCCCAAGAAGAGCGACACCCGCTCATCAACTTCTTCGGCCCACCTATCTGACTGGAGCACTCGTTCTAGGCTCCAGCCGCCTCCGAATGGCCTCTCCGATCGGAAGGCCTGCCTCAAGTCCTACTTCTGACTCTGACCCCATGTCTCTCCGACCGGGGTAAGTAAGAACACTGCTTCCTACTCTGACCCCGCGTCTCCGACTGGGGTCCCCGTAGGAAGCCTGTTTACCGCTCTTCTCCAACTGGCATGGCCAAGGCCGGTGGGGGCCATCTGACCGGGGACGCCCGCTCGGAAGGAACCAGGGGCAAATGGAGAAAGCAGTGCACAAAGTCAAACCACGATACCGGGACCATACCCTATACGCCTGCAGGAATAGTGCTCCACAACTGCCCTGACACAAACAGTATTGTAGGCGCCAACATTTGTGTCTACAGTATTGTAGGCGCCATTGAGCTCCCATATGACAAAAAGCCCCCAATGCCTCTGGGCATCGATAGTGGGCGCCAGGGTTCACCATACCTGGTGCACGTGGTAAGGGCTCCTCACATAGCAATAGTATTTTGTAGGTATCGACATCCATCCTTCTTGAAGAAGCCAACGCAACCTCCCATGTGCACCTAACATTCTATAGTGACATCAATAGTATTGTGGGTGCCTACCATCATCGCTACCCTCCTCGGTGTGGGCAACAAGGCATAGAAACATCTGTATTCTCTCCCTCTCACTTGTAAAGCCATCCCCTTTATCTATAAAAGGGGATGCGCTCCCTCCAATAAAAGAGGTCGACTTCTTGAAGTTCAGACTCACTAGATCGATAGCTCATGACCCCTCAAGCACACGCTTGGACTTCTAGCTCATAGCGGAGTTCCGGTCGCCCTCGGCCCTTCCGGTCGGACCCGACAGGGCCTCTTGAACACCCCTCCTTTCTCCTTCTCATTTGTAACCCCACTACAGACTTTGAGCACTTGGGCTCAGGAATAAAGTCACCGACCAACTCGAACTAGACGTAGGGCACGTTGCCTGAACCAGTATAATAAATCATGTGTCATTGAGTGCTAGGCCACCTCCGATCACAATGTACAACAAAACTACAAATATTTACTAGTCGGTCACTTTCTATACCGACAGTTGGCGCCGTCTGTGGGGAAGATGCTGTATGTTCAACAATTTTTGGTCATCGGATGGCCCACCTTTCCGCTAACCTCGCCATGGTGGGCTTGGGCGATATGATTCGCTTCGGCTCGTTGGAGTTTCCCACACTCTCACTGGCCGGGATGTGGGTTCTACCCGTCTTTGAGCCATCCTAGGCTTTCCTCTTTGGAAGCCTGGACTTGGTCGCCAACTGCCTCGGCGTACTCCACCTCTGTGAGGAGGCTTGTGGCCCGGCACCCATCAGAGGGACGTCCTCCATTGACTCCAGGACGCGCGACCTCAATGGCGTGGCATCTGCGCTTTGTTCTAAGCAAACTCTCTGCTCAAACCCCACTGTAAGTAATACACGTACTTTTATTCGCCCTTTATTTACTACCTCCCACCGATCACCTAGGGGGACTACACCACAAACACCGTATGGTCGGTTCCCCTATGGCCTCGCATCCTCTGCGGATGCTTGCGCTCAGGAGCTCCAAAGGGCGCCAACACGATCCCCACTCACGTCTGAATTCGTAGGAATGGCAGGCTTCGCTCCTGTTGTTTCCCACAAACTCCCGAATAACGAGGGCGAGAGCGATGGTTCCAGCATCGGTGATGTGGCGCCCCACCACCATCCGTCCTGAGAATGTGCTATGGCAGACAGTCCAGGACAGCCGTTAGTGGTTGCGGAGTCCGCGCAAACTCACACCCCTCTGGACCTGCGTGCGGAGGCCCTCACGTCTGTGCAAGCGCACGCCAAGGAATTACAACAACGGCGGCAGAGCCAGCCGCCGCCTGCGCCGGCACGGTCGGTGCGGCACGTTACGCCCCATGCACATGGCCCAGCGGGTGGCACCCGGGGTCGCGCTCGATAGGTCCAGCACGACATCATGAACGCGGGGAACGATGTCCCACAATTCGCCCGGGCCAGCCAGAATATCGCTGATGCAGTAATGCTTCTACGCGGTGTTCCCAAGCCCATCGACCCCCAGGAGCGAGCAGTCTACCAGAACCTCCGAGTTCTAGTAGAGGTCGCCGCTGTCCAACAGGCAGAAAGCTCTGTATCGTGATTCCGACCCACGCCCTCTCTCCCCACCGAGGGGACAGGGACACGCTAGCTGGATCGCTCCGTTCGCTCACGGCTACAGCCGTCAGGCTCAGCTCGGGGTGCGGCAGCCGCGCCACGATCTGACCGGGCGCCTGCTCCACACCGACCGCTGGTACGCGAGCGACCTGATTTGCACTAGGACGCTCATAGCATCATCAGCAAACGGCATCAGGCTCGACATGACAACGATGTCTGCCATATGACAGCAAGCAACACGGATCCCGGCCAAACCATCAAGGGAAGCGGTGAAACGCGCCCTAGGCGTGGTCGCCGGCCGGACGACCGGAGCCCCTGCCCTAAGGGCCCAGGGCCACAGGCCTTCAGCCGGCGCATCCAGAGAGCACCATTCCCACAATGTTTCTGGCCTCCCTCCAACATCACCAAGTACACTGGGGAGACAAACCCAGGCATTTGGCTTGAAGACTTCTGGCTCGCCTGTCGAGTCGGAGGAGTGGATGATGACTATTTCATCATCCAATATCTTCCCATTTGCATGGGGGGAACATGTTCTGGCATGGCTTGAGTTCCTTCCACGCGATAGCATCCACGACTAGGCGGACCTCAAGAGGCTCTTCATTGGGAATTTCTAGGGGACGTATGTCCGTCCGAGAAACTCCTAGGACCTCAAGAGCTGTCAGCAGGAGCCCTGCGGGATTACATCCATAGTTTCTCTCAACGATGCAACTCCCTCCCTGATGTCGTCGACGCAGACATCATCAGCGCGTTCCTTTCCGAGACAAACTATGAGTCCCTGATCCACAAGCTTGGCTGCCTAAAACCCCGTACCACCCACGATCTGCTCGATGTTGCCACCAACCATGCCTCTGGCGAGGAGGCGGTCAGAGCGGCCTTTAGCGGAGGCTGGGACAAAGGCAAGCCCAAGCGCGCGGATCCAGACGAAGGCCCCTCCACTCAAAGGGGCAAGAAGAACAAGAAGGATCGGTGCCGGTCGGACAACACTGCATTGGTCACCGCGACAGATCGCACACCTAGGTAGCCCCAACAGGGATTGCCTGACCACTTCAACAAACTCATGGATGGACCGTGCCCCAACCATGCCTATCCTATCAAACACCTCTACAAGGAGTGCGAGCTCCTCAAATGTTTCCTCCGATAGGCCGGCGGGTCGAAGGAGGGAGACGGCAAGGAGCTGGCAGCCAAGAGGGGAGACATGGTAGGCAAGGACAGAGATGGTTTCCCCAAACCTTAGGAGTGCATCATGATCTTCGATGGGTTCGACGCCATCTAGACTAAACACCAGCACAAGGTACGCTACAGGGAGGCGTGCGCCGCTGAGACGGCCGTCCCCTCCTTTCTCAGTTGGTCGGAATCCCCGATCACCTTTAATCAGAGGGACCATCCCTCCTATGTCGCAAGACCGAGACGCTACCTGCTTATCGTTGACCCCATCGTCCACAAGAAATGCCTCACCAAGGTGCTAATGGACGGGGGCAGCGGTCTCAACATCCTGTACATCGACACCCTCGATGCCATGCGCATCCCCCGATCAGAACTTCGCCTAGCGGGCTCCCCCTTCCACGGGGTAATCCCAGGAGTGCAGGCATACCCGCTTGGACAGATCGATCTGCCCGTCACGTTCGGCAGCTGGGTCAACTTCCACTCGGAGGTCCTCACCTTCAAAGTGGTGGACTTTCTGGGGTCCTACGATGCCATCTTGGGGAGGCCATGCTACAAAAGATTCATGGCAATCCCCAACTACACCTACCTCAAGCTGAAGATGTTGGGACCAAACAGCGTCATCACCGTGAGTAGCGCCTTCTCACACGCCTTCGAGTGCGACCGCGAGCACTACGAGCTCGCTACCGCAGTCGTCAACTCATCTGAGCTCCTACAGCTCGGGGAGTCATCAACCCCAGCAGTCCTAGACTACAACAAACCAACCTCCTCAACGGTCTTTCGCCCGCTCAAGGAAACCAAGGCGGTGGGTGTCGACCCCACCAACCCAGCCAAGATGGTGCAAATCAGGACCCAGCTCCCGGCCCAATAGGAATACGAGCTCATCGACTTCCTGCACGACAACCACGATGTCTTCGCATGGTAGCCTTCTGACATGCCGAGGATACCACAAGAAGTCGTCGAGCACGCACTATGCCTTATCTCGGGCTCAAGTCCCGCTAGGCAATGCCTGCGTCATTTTGACGACGAGAGGCGTAGGGCCATAGGTGAAGAGATCGCCAAGCTCCTGGCAGCCGGATTCATCAGGGAGGTTTTCCACTCCGATTGGCTTGCCAATCCCATCCTTATCATAAAAAAGACCGAGAAGTGGAGAATGTGTGTCGATTACACTGGACTTAATAAAGCGTGTCCGAAGGATCACTTTCCTTTACCACGCATAGACCAGATAATTGACTCCACCTCGGGTTGTGAGATCCTCTCCTTTCTGGATGCCTACTCAGGCTATCACCAGATCATGATGAAAGATTCCGATCAGCTCGCGACCTCGTTTATCACCCCGTATGGTTCGTACTGCTATGTGACCATGCATTTCGGTCTAAAGAACACTGGCGCCACCTACCAAAGGTGCATGCAGCAATGCTTCGCTGACCAAATTGACCCACCTGATTAGCTTGATTAGGCTGAACGGCCGAAACCAACAATCACCGTCTATGTTGATGACATAGTGGTCAAAACGACTCGAGGTTGCGACCTGATCGCAAACTTGGCCGCAACGTTCATGAAGCTCTGAAGGTTCAACATCAAGCTAAATCCCAAAAAATGTGTTTTTGGGTTCCAAAGGGAAAGCTGCTTGGATACATCATATTCGAGCGCGGCATCGAGGCCAACCCCGAAAAGATCGCATCCATCTCCAACATGGGCCCCATACGCAACGTAAAAGGCATACAAAGGCTCACCGGTTGCCTGACGGCCCTTAGTCGCTTCATCTCCTGACTCGGCGAACAGGGGATGCCACTTTATAAGCTCCTCAAAAAGACAGACGCCTTCGTCTAGACTGAGGAAGCCCAGCAGGCTCTCGAAAGCCTCAAAACATCCTTGACGTCAGCCTCGATCCCCGTCGCTCCCAAACGGGGAGAACCCCTCCTTTACGTCGCGGCAAGTAACCATGTGGTGAGTGCCGCCCTGGTCGTCGAAAGGGAGGAACCAGGACACCAGCTCAAGGTACAGCGACCCATATACTTCATCAGAGAAGTACTCACCGATGCCAAGGTCCGATAACCCCAGGTGCAGAAACTCTTATACGCCGTGCTAATGGCCACTAGGAAGCTCCTACACTACTTCACCGACCACGAAGTCATAGTCGTCACTTCATACCCACTCGAAGACATCATCCGCAACCGCGACGCCATGGGATGAATCTCTAAGTGGGCCCTTGAACTCATGGGCCATGACATTAGGTATACCCCCCACACCGCAATTAAGTCTCAGGCTCTCATGGATTTTGTCGCTGAATGGACGGAGGTCCAGCTACCGGCCCCAGACGTCTCCCACGAGTACTGGACAATGTACTTCGATGGGTCCGTAATGGCGCCCAGCTCGGGGGCTAGAGTGGTTCTAATCTACCTAGATGGGAGTAGGCTCTGCTATGCCATCTGCCTCCACTTTTCGGCTTCAAACAACACCACGGAATACGAGGCCCTTATCAACGGACTACGCATCGCCATCAAACTCGGTGCTACGTGACTCTATGTCCGTGGCGACTTGGAACTAGTCGTTGATCAGGTCATGAAGGAATCCTCCTACAAAAGCCCCCTCATGACAGCATACTACCAAGAGGTGCATAAGCTTGAGGACAAATTCCAGGGAATCAAACTACATCACATCCCTCGAAGGGACAACGACGCCGCCGATTTCCTCGCAAAACTAGCGGCCAGGCGGGATCCATCCCCGAGCGGAGGCTTCATCAATGACGTCCACGAGCCGTCCGCTCGCATCCTAGAAGGTCCAACCTAGACACACCCCGATGGCCAGCCGGTGCTCGAGGACTCTAATCCTAGTACCTCTATAACGACGTCACGCACAGACATCGCCGTATTGGCACTCGATCGAACCGACTAGCGAGTACCACTACTCGTCTACCTCCTTGAGGAGGTTCTTCCACCTAAAAGAACTAAAGCCCGACAAATCACTCGATGCGCCAAGACCTTCATCGTGCTTGGTAATGAACTCTACAAATGGAGTCCATCAGGGGTGCTCATGAAGTGCATTCCCACCAGCCAGGGAAAACAGATCCTCCTCGAGGTCCATGCTAGGATCTGCGGGCATCATGCGACCCCAAGGTCCCTGGTTGGAAAAACCTTTTGCCAAGGTTTTTACTAGCCCACCACGCTATGAGATACAGAAGAGGTCATCCACAGGTGCGAAGGATGCCAGTTCTATGCTCAACAAACCCATTTACCGGCGCAAGAGCTCCAAACTATCCCAACCACCTGGCCATTCATGGTTTGGGGCCTCGACATGGTAGGACCCCTCAAGAAAGGCCCAGGCGGTTTTACTCACCTACTCATAGTAGTTGACAAGTTTACCAAATGGATAGAGGCCAAGCCCATCACTAATCTCTGGTCGGAAGAGGCGATCAAATTCTTCCTCGACATCATCTATCGATTCGGCATTCCTAACTGTATTATCACTAACCATGAGACTAACTTCACAGGGAAGAAGTTCCTAGACTTCAGCAATGGATATGGCATCAGAATTGATTAGGCTTCGGTTGGACATCCACGAACTAACGGTCAGGTCGAACGCGCCAACGGCATGGTCCTCCAAGGACTCAAGTCGCGCATCTTCGACCGACTCAACAAACATGTTGGGCGATGGGTTGTAGAGGTCCCAGCGATCCTCTAGAGCCTAAGAACGACCCAAACCGATCCACGGGATTCACACCTTTCTTCCTGGCCTACGGAGCGAAAGCCGTGTTGCCCTTCGACCTCGACCACGGCGCACCAAGAGTAAAAGCTTTCAACCGCGACCGAGCTGCCGAGGCTCAATAGGACGCAGTCGACCTGCTCAAAGAGGCCTGCGAGACAACTGTCATCCGCTCTGCTCGCTATCTACAAACCCTCCCCAGGTACCACGAAAGAAAGATCAGAGGAAGGATTCTCGAAGTCGGCGATCTCGTGCTCCGAAGGACCCAATCGATGAAGGAAAAACACAAGCTCTCGCCACCCTTGGAAGGACCCTATATGGTAACCGAAGTAATCCGACCAGGCACCTACCAACTAGAGGACAACAACGACAATGTTCTCAACAACACTTGGAACATTGAACATCTACGTCGTTCTTTCCCTTAAATTTGGTCTAAACACTTTCGGTTAAAACACATGCTCCTATAAGAGCACCCCCGCCCAAACACTTTCAACCCGGGTCGCTCGGGGGCTCCATAAATGTACAAATATTGAGTATTACCTCTCTTTCTCTTTACTATCACATGGTATACAACTTTCTCCCTGAACAAAAACACATTCCATTCCTTTAACTACCCTACGTAACCCCGTTCTTACTCCCAAACCGAATGCACCCCGCCTTTCCCTATGGATACGAGCAACCGAACCTTGCGGGCCACGCACCGGGCTCCCAAGATCGCACCCTACGGGACAAACGGGCAGGTACGAGAAAGAAAGGCTAAAAACAAAGGTTATGCTAGGACAAAAACAAGGAAACATATATGGTGGTTTTGTCACAGGGGTAGTACAGTTGTATTCATTGATACAAAAGAAACTATTTACACGGGGACTTACCCACAAAACTTAACTATTACATTTTCTATTACTACTGAGGCCACTCCTTCAAAACTTTGGCAAAACACAACAGGTACCTCAAGGGCATCGCACCTATAGATGCTCAGCAGAAGAACATGGAGCTCCTGACCTTCTCATGCAGTCGAGGCAGCTCCTGAGTGGGGGCACCGCTACTAAGGTAAGGTCGCCATGGCTGGAAGAAATCTCATCAAACTTTGTGAACTGGCCAACTTGAGCAGCTGTAGGCACGGAACCCTCCACTAGCATAGTCGTGAGTAACCTCCCCTCCGACGAGGCTCACCCAGTAAAGATCCACTAGAGTGTCTACACACAGCTCCATCCCGAAGGAGGCCTCGTAGACTAGACCCAGCATCACCTCCAGTCCGACATCACGCTCCGAGTTCGCAAAAGGATCTGTAAGTCCTACCCCTCACTCACTCTCCATCTTAGTTAGGAACTGCCACGGCATACAGGTACTCTCAGTGAGAAAGAAGAAGGAAGAGAGAGCGAGAAATCTTCGCCAGAAGAGACCACCAGACCTCCCTGAGTCGATCGAATCACCCAGGAGGGACACTAGGCGATAGGTAAGGAGCAAAGGGACACCTCATGCAGGCCATGCCGACTCCATCTCGAACAACGAGCATGGGTCCTGGTCGGACATTTCTAACTGAAGCTCTCCGAGCCCCGTCACTCTAGTCGTCAAGGTAAACGCTACCAAAACCCCCTCTATTTCTTTACAAATCATTCATACATCCATACGCGCATTCATCTCAGATGCCTAAACCCCCTAGATGGTTAGGGCATGAACCGCCTAGGGGCTTGGGAACTAAGCATCGCACGTGCAGCGAAATGCATCACAACGCTCCGTGTTGCGTCATGAAGCGGTGGTTTGCCTCATTCGACAAGAGCAACCAAATAGAGCCAGGGGAGAAAATCGTAGTTGAGCACCGTGCGGCCCTAGCTGGTCTGGCAGACCAGGTCATCTCAACCTTCTCGTTCGATCCTGAACCTCTCCCCAGGCCCACAGAATCTCCATCGAAGGGGAGGCCGTTAGGCCACCTGGGTCGATATCCGGAATGACCTAGGCATCTATCGGGTTGCAGGTAAAGGAGTAGTGGAATGTCACAAGAGGGCTATGTTGACCCCGTCACGAACGACAGACCTGGATTCCACTCGATCACAACCGTTAGCAAGCTCACCGAGCTAGTCTTTGAGCCTGAGCGATCGGGACAGGCGATGAAACTCAGCCCCTCCGGTTGTGAGGAACCGGATGGGGTAACACACAATACTCACATCGACCCCCATGAAGGCCCGATAGGGCTCAGGGGCTCAAGAAAAATGCCAAGGACAGCGACCTCAAACTTGCCAGATCAACGACTACGACTCGCCCGGTCCCATGGCATGCACCGACGCCAGGATCCACGAGCACCGCCTCGTCCGATCTTTAACTAAACTAACAACATCTTCATAACGGCTTCACTTCTGACTGCGCTCCAAAGAAATCTTGGGACTACAACCCCGAACTCACATCGATAGGATCTGCGACATCCGGCAATGGCTCATGGGACCACAACCCCAAACTCACATCGATAGGATCAACAACATTGGCTACGACTCTTGGGACCGCAACTCTGAACTCGCGTAACAGCTTCACTAACTGAAACTAACTAAAACTAGCCCTCTTAATCCATGGCGCACACCGACACCTGGGTCTACTCGTGACTCCACCTCACCCGATCCCACAGCGTGCATCGACACCAAAGGTCAGTGAGCTCTGTCGCATCCAAACTAAGCTGTCTCCATTCACGGCGTGCACCGACGCCAGGGTTTGTCTCAAACTAAACTTCCTCGCCCGATCCTCGGCGCACACTGACGCCGAGATCAGTAAGTTCTATCTCGATCCAATCCCCGCACCTAAAAACACCTCGGCTACACAACGATGCCATGGTTAAAACAAAAATCCATCTCAGACTAAAAACACGCACACACGCTCCAAACAACCCCAGACGGTTCTGCCCGAACCGCCCGGGGGCTTGGGGGCTACACCCGTGGCTGCGCTCGTGCGCACCCGCTGAACAAAAAACACCCCCGATGGCAACATAGGAAAAAACCCCCAGTCAGTTCTGCTCGAATCGCCCGGGGGCTACACCCGCGGGTGCGCTCGCGTGCACCCGCCAGCAAGACAAAAAAATCCCCCAAACGATTCTACCCGAATCGCCCAGGGGCTCAGGGGCTCCTGTCGGGTTCATAAACCCGGGGTCCCTCGGGGACCGGCTTCCACGCCAAGGCTCAAACCAAGAGTCTAAAAAAACAACAGGGCAAAGGGACAGCCCAGTAGCCGACCGGAAGGTCTGGCCCAAGAAGAGCAACACCCGCTCGTCAACTTCTTTGGCCCACCTATCTGACTGGAGCACTCGCTCCAGGCTCCAGCTGCCTCCGAATGTCCTCTCCGATCGGAAGGCCTGCCCCGAGCCCTACTTCTGACTCTGACCCCGTGTCTCTCTGACTGGGGTATGTAAGAACACTGCTTCCTACTCCGACCCCGTGTCTCCGACCAAGGACCCCATAGGAATCCTATTTACCGCTCTTCTCTGACTGGCACGGCCAGGGCCAGCTAGGGCCATCTGACCAGGGATGCCCGCTCGGAAGGAACAAGGGGCAAATGGAGAAAGCAGTGCACAAAGTCAAACCATGATACCGGGACCATACCCTGTACGCCTGCGGGAACAGTGCTCCACAACCGCCCTGACACAAACAGTATTGTAGGCGGCGACATTTGTGTCTACAATATTGTAGGCGCCATTGAGGTCCCATACGGCAAAAAGCCCCCCATGCCTCTAGGCATCGATAGTGGGCGCCAGGGTTCACCATACCTGGTGCATGTGGTAAGGGCTCCTCACATAACAATAGTATTTTGTATGTATCGACATCCACCCTTCCTGAAGAAGCCAACGCAACCTTCCATGTGCACCTGACATTCTACAGTGACATCAACAGTATTGTGGGTGCCTACCATCTTCGCTACCCTCGTCGACGTGGGCAACAAGGCATAGAAACATCCGTATTCTCTCCCTCTCACCTGTAAAGCCATCCCCTTTGTCTATAAAAGGGGATGCGCTCCCTTCAACAAAAGAGGTCAACTTCTTGAATTTTAGACTCACTAGATCGATAGCTCACGACCCCTCAAGCACACGCTTGGACTTCTAGCTCATAGCGGAGTTCCGGTCGCCCTCGACCCTTCCGGTCGGACCCGACCGGGCCTCTTGAACACCCCTCCTTTCTCCTTCTCGTTTGTAACCCCACTACAGACTTCGAGCACCTAGGCTTAGGAATAAAGTCACCGAACGACCCGAACTGGACATAGGGCATGTTGCCTAAACCAGTATAAATCCTATGTCATTGAGTGCTAGGCCACCTCCGATCACAATGTACATCAAAACTACAAATATTTACTAGTCGGTCACTTTCTGTAACGACACATAGTCTCATATGGTGGTCCATAATCTTGACATCATTGGTTTGACTGTGATTAGCTTTTAATGAGTCATGATTTTAGCATAAAGGTGAGGAAGCAGTGAGTACTGCCCGTGCCCTCTCCCTCCTTCTCTATTGTGGGGACTAGCTCACCGTAGGTTCCCCGGTGAACTTGAGCCGCTGGATCACGCATGCCACCGTTACCATTCCTTTTCAATTTCAATCGGTACCACGTCCATGTTCGCCAGCTCGATCTCTACCTCCCAGTCCTTTTCCCATGACCGATTGTGCCCGGAATCGGCAAATTGCCAATCGCCGGTGAGGACCCCTGTTTTCCTGGCTGTGAGCTGCCCCTTAGCTCGACACTGGCCACGTTGTCCCCTTCCCATCTAATCTGTGCCACTCCAACTTGATCCAATGGCCCAAATTGACCCATACCCTTTCGGCTGGTACTTTTGTGAAAGAGCCCCTCTAGTTTAGGATGCAAAGTGTATTTTTAGGATGCGCTTTCTTCTTTTGAAAGCGTAGTTTCTTCGATTTAGATCCTAAATACGTTTTCACTTATTTACATGTTTGCCACTGATTTTGTTTTAGCCATAAAATCTCTGTTTTAACTCTGATTTGATCCGTTCAACTTTCGTTAAGTTCATAATTTCATAATATACATGTTCATAATACTATTAGATATGTTTTCAACTTTTAAAATTTAAGGTTAGATTTAATCTATTCTTTTAATAAACAAAATCTTGTTTAATTTGTATCTTCTACGTTTTAGCTCTGATTTGACCTGTTCAAGTTGCGTTAGTTTCATAGCGACGAGAACTACATGTTAGTAACATTGCTTACCATATTACTATTTCTATAATTTCATGGTTTAAACTCTAATTGGAATAATAATTATGCAACTAGATTTTATATATATAATATGATTTGTTTTACTTTAGTTTTATGATTCAAATCTAAATTTGACTTAATTAAATTTATAATATTTATAAAATATCCTATATATATATGAGTTTATATAGTTAAAATAAATGAAGCCTATAGTTTTCTTTTCCACGTATGAAGCAAATCTATCGGTAGATGTATCTTTTACACCGTAGCTCCTATTAGCGTGCTTTTTGTGTCTGTGTGTTCGTAGCAAGATGTAGATTCGTTTGACAAACTTTTCATCTTGATTTTATGTTTGGTGTACTATTCTAATTTAGATCTATTGCTTGCTTCATGTATGATTCCATGGATGCTTGTGTGGTGCTTTATGATCCTGTCTAGTCGGTGAGTTATACGTGGTGAATCAAGAAGCAGATCTTTGAAGTTTTGGACTTGAAGAAGGATCTAAGTTTAAGGCAAGTATAGCATGGGACCATCCTTGTTACCTATTCACCTTTAATCACTTAATTCATATTGCATGTGTCTACCTTGTTGCTAATAAGGATATCCTAGATATTTGATATCTTGTACCTTGACTCCTATGGGATATGCATTGGGTAGCTTTGCTAGTGCTCAACTACAACCATGATCTTGTAACTTGACTAATGGTATATGCAATAAACACTAAAAGATGCTTTTTAGCAACATGGAAATAGGGGCTGAAGTGTTTAGCTACTTTCTAAATGCTCTAGATGCCTCTCCCTAAGGACTTATCTATAAGTGATCATCCGGAACTTATAGTACAACTATGAGGGCTATATGGCTCTACCTTTAGCTCAGTATGAGGACCTTTTCTAGCTTGTTAGTGGTTACCTTTATGGCGCAAGAGGGGCTCCAGTTTGTATGATCTCGGCCTGCCAAGAGGGTGCGCTTTGGTTTCTTTGTATTTTGTTAGTCACTCCTTGGAGGTGGGTTCATGCTTATTGATGGAGAGACCTTAACAGCCCTAACTTGTTAGACAAACCTTTGAAAGGCTTCATAGTGAATCCTACCGACCTTCCTTGGTAGTGGGTCAAGAGGCTCGCGACCTCAGGCGAAAGGGTAAATCACGACTCACAGTGAAACTATACAACCTTTGTAGAGTGTAAAACTGGTATATCAGTCGTGCTCACGGTCACGAGCGGCCTTGGAACATTTACAAAATAGATGATGAACACTGATGATAAAGATGCTCACTAATGATTACTATTTATGCTATTCATTATTCATGTTTACCTTATCATGTGTTTATACGGGCTTGTGATAAACTTGCTGCTACTCAATTGCTAAAATCATGACTCATTAAAAGCTAATCCCACTTCAACTCAGGTATCTTCATGGGTTGTAACAATCTTGCAGGTCTTTGATGTTCAGCTTTGACCCTCTGACATGTATCACATATAGCAACATATTCAGCAACATCTCTCTTCAGTCCGTACCACCAATACTTCTCTTTGAGATCCAAGTACATCATGGTACTCCCAGGATGAATAGAGTAAGCAGACTCATGTGCCTCACGAAGAATTGCATCTCGTATAGCCTTATTCTCAGGCACACATAGCCTTTTCCCAAACCATAGAGTTCCATTATCATCCATATGGAATCCTGCTACCTTACCAATCACTATGTTTTCCGCTATTTCTTTCAACTTCGCATCCTATAGCTGCCCCTTACGTATTTCTTTCTCTAGTTTAGGCTCCAACACCAACTCCACTGCATTAGTGACAAAGCCCAAGTTCAGTCGCTCCAATTCAACACACAACTCACTTGACATAGGTGCCACTTGCACCTCATTGGCATAACTCTTCCTGCTAAGAGCATCGGCAACAACATTTGTCTTTCCAGGATGATTATGTACCTCTAGATCATAATCTTTAATCAACTCTAACCATCGAGTCTATCTCATGTTCAGATCTGTCTGAGTGAATATGTACTTCAAACTCTTGTGATTGGTATAGATGTCACTCTTATGTCCGATAAGATAGTGCCTCCATATTTTAGAGCATGAACCACTACTGCTAACTCCAAATCATGAGTAGGATAGTTTAGCTCATGCTTTCTCAACTATCGGGATGCATAGGCCACTACTCTTCCTTCTTGCATAAGAACACATCCGAGGCCTTGATGAGATGCATCACAATAGATATAAAAGCTCTTGTTCAAATCTAGCAAAACCAAAACTAGGGTTGTAGTTAACCTCTTCTTCAATTCTTCAAAGTTAGCCTTGCACTCCTCAGACCACACAAACTTAGCATTTTTCTCCAACAAAGCTGTCATAGACTTGGCAAGTTTAGAAAAACCTTCTATGAACCTTCTATAGTATCCAGCTAATCCCAAGAACTACAAATCTCTCCTACATCAGTTGGTGGTTTCCAATTCAACACATCTCTCGCCTTGCTTGGATCTACTGATATTCCACCATTAGAGACAACATGGCCTAGTAAAGAAACTTCCTTCAACCAGAATTCACACTTGCTTCGCTTAGCATACAACTTGTGTTCTCTAAGCTTTTGCAAGACCAACCTTAGATGTTCAGCATGCTCTTCTTCTATTTTGGAGAATACCAATATATCATCGATATATACCACCACAAACTTATCCAAAAATTCCATAAACAACATATTCATCAAGTACATAAAGTAGGCAGGTGCATTGGTCAAACCAAAGGACATAACGGTGTACTCATACAAACCATACCTCATAGTAAAAGCTATCTTAGGTATGTCAGTTGCACGAATCTTCAACTGATGATAGCCAGAACGAAGATCAATCTTAGAGAAAACACAAGCACCTCACAACTGATCAAACAAGTCATCAATTCTAGGCAACGGATACTTGTTCTTGATAGTAACCTCATTGAGTGACTAATAATCAACACACATCCTCTAAGTACCATACTTCTTGTCAACAAATATAACCGGTGCTTCCCAAGGTGACGAACTAGGACGAATGAAACTTTTCTCCTATAACTCCTTTATTTGTTTCTTAAGTTCCTCTAATTCATTAACCCCCATTCTATATGGACGCTTAGCTATAGGTGCAGTTCTAGGTAATAATTCAATAATAAACTCAATGTCCTAGTCAGGTGTCATACCTAGCAAGTCATCGGGGAACACATCCGGAAACTCATCCACTACTGGGCCCTCCTTGTTGACACGATCATCAAGCTAGTTCACTATGACTGTCGGCTATGCTTGTACTACCAGATCAACCCTGATTCTATCCCCATTGGGTGCGGTCACAACAACTAACTTCTCTTGACACTGAATGACTGCCCGGTTTTGCTTCATCCAGTCCATACCTAGAATCACATCAATACCGGATGTCCTCAACACAATGGGGCTCACTTTGAACTCTACCCCCCTTAAGGATAGACTAGTCGGAAGACAACGATAAGAAGCTTGCATACTACGTCCTGGAGAGTTTACTAATATGGGATTTTGCATGGCACATAAGGGTATGCTATGGTTTCTAACAAATGCTTGTGATATGAATGAATGTAAAGCTCTAGAATAAAAAAGAACAGTGGTAGGGGTTGAGTTGACATCGAACGTACCAAGCATGACTTCTGGATCCGCAAGCGCCATCTCAGTAGACTCATGGTTCACCTTTCCTATGTTGGGTGCTGGCTTCTATGGCGTTCCCTTCTGATTACTATGCTGACCCTGGGGTGTTTGATGATTCTGCTTCCTGAGGCAATGGTTAGCATAATGCCCAACTTCTCCACAACAATAGCATGCGTTGGGGGTACTAGGTGCACTGGTCTTCATGGGAGTGTTGTTGGGTGTTCCCGTCATGGTGTCTATTGGCCACTCTGCTGCTGGGGACGTGGGTTGTCATTCTGCTATGGGTATGGTGGGCATTGCTGGTTCTGGTTGTGATTCTACTGATTAGGTGGCCCCTGGTACCTTTGCTGGAAGCCTTGCTAAGGATTGGTACACGGACGGGTATTACTTCTAGAGGCCTGTCCCTGAAGCCTCCTCTTCTTGGCCTCCATCTCTTTGTGCTTGTTGTCAATAACAATAGCGCGATTCACCAACGTCTAGAAATTGGGGTATGTATTGGACATAAGCTAGAGTTGCAGACCATCATATAGACCCTTGAGAAAGCGGCATTGCTTATCAGCATCATCAGCCACCTCATTCAGACCGTAACATGACAACTAAGAAAACTTGTCATGATACTCAGTCACAGACATAGATCCCTATTTCAGAGCTCTGAAATCCTTCTGCTTGAGCTCTATCAATCCTTCAGGTATGTGGTAGGATCAGAAATTCTCTCTAAACTCCTACTAGGTGATAGGAGGAGCATTGGTGGGACGTCCATACTCAAATGCCTCCCACCAGTCTTGAGTTTCTCCCTAGAGCTGTCTAGACGCGTACAACACCTTCTGCTAGTCATCGCACTGCGCTATGTTGAGTTGCTTCTCCACTGCACAAAGCCAATCATCTACTTTCAGTGGATCAGTGGCATGAGAAAACACTGGGGGATGGCCCTTTAAGAATTTACCACGCTTATCACACGGTGCTCCACCAATTGGATGGTTTTGCTGATTCTACACCAGGGCTTGTATAAGTTGTGTCTGCATTGCTAGAAGTTGCTCAATTGTTGGTGGCGGTGATGGTGGAGGATGTGGAGGAACACCTCCATGACCTTGGCCTCTTCCTCTTCCAGCCATTTGACATGCAACACAAATATTCAAAATTTAGAGATTTCCAAGTTATATGCACTTATAGAGACATAGAATACATTCTGAAAATTTTCTGGACGAGTCTCAACATCAGCAGCTCGGTAAAACAGTTATATCTCGAGTTCCAAAAATCCAAAAGAGGCGTACTTTATATGGTTGGACAGCTCAAGAATTATCTACAACTTTTATTTAGACCATATTCCCAGATTCTGTCGTTAGGTTACTCAAAAATAAGACAACTGAAACTGTTCCAGATTTGAGACTGCGCAGAAACCTCAACTTAGAACAGAGATATCTAACAAACCAGATCAGATATAGGGGTGATTCTAGAGACATTGGAAATATACTTAAGTCTAGTTCTTACCATAAAAATTTCATAATTTTTGGTCAAGTAGATTTTGATTGGCATTAAGATAAGGGCAGACTGCTCCGAAAAACTGTTCCGAGAGAACATGATGTACCAAACCCAACTATTTATTTATGGACTCAAACTTTAATATTCTTAACTATGGAACTTGCGGACATGCCCACAAAATTCTAGCACTCATTACAAAAATCCAACTCACATATAAACATAATAACAAATCAACTAGGCACACCAAAGTTCACACCACACTTCTAGACTCAACTTGACTCATTCTACTAACGTCTTATTACATAAAAGGGACTCCAACACCTATGGGAGAAATTTATGGGGAAGCTCCTCATACATCCTTAGCAGGTTGAGGCACACCCTTTGCTCATCTATCACTTGTCGGTATCTCTTAAGGGTTTCTTGCTATGCTTTCAACTGATCTTCCAGTCACTGAATCTTTGCTACTGACTCATAGCCAAAGTGTACCATCGCTTGGGTAGTTGGATCCATGCCATGCGGGTCCATCATTGTCCATTCCAATTCATGGTGTTGGTGAGGGAGGAATCAATATTGGTCATCCTTCATATCCTCAAATCGATGACCACTAAGACCCATGTAGGCTGCAGCTGCTACATCTTCTATGCTATCCTCCATGGTGGCACAGTGAGCGTGATGTGCATAGTTTGAATCCAGCTAACATGCAACCTTCTGTTCATCCTTGATGGAGATGCACACCTTGGTCTTCCAATAGGTGTCCTCCAGAGGGTGCGTACACTCGGTGCAGACATACTCCACAGCTGCGTCCCAATCACCGTAGTAGGTCTGAAGAATCCCCATAAGTTGGTGGTGCAAATGGAGGATTCATACCCTGGCTTATACCAGACCTTTGTAGTCCATCCTAGGGGAGGGATCGACTCATCCTCTTCAACGGCGTCTTCCTCCTCCTCATCATCGAACAATAAGACAACCTCCACTTCTTCGGGTTCCTCCTGGACTAGCTCAGGCATAGATATAGGTGTTGCGAATCAACTTCTTGTTCCTGAGGTTCCTCCTCCTCATGTTGCTACATGGACAAGCCACGAGGTGGGTAGTAGCCTCTAGTGCTGATGCGAGCAGTCTTATTGGCATGAGGCATCTACATAATTAGATTTAGTCAGATTAGAAGCAATAATTTTCATAACAGAATAAGGCAAAAGGAGCATAAACTTTAGCAAATACAAGGGTGAGATGGAAAGCATGAAATGAGGGAAGCAAAAGAAGCTAAAATGACCATTGCTAACTAGGATTGCATCCTACAGTCAACACGGCTCTGATACCTATCTGTCATACCCGATTTTAAGGATAAAATGGGATGCAAAACCTTATGTGCGCCTAGAGATCAGTCACACATATAAGCTGACAAATTATGAATAGTATCATCACAAGTGTTTATTACATCACGAATAATAAGACAGAGTCTTCACATAAATATAGCGGAAGCATAAAGAAAAGATCTCTCGCAGAAGCTCTATATCAAAGGGACGTCAACTGGTTGACCATAAGTCTAGTAATCCTCAGGGAAATCATCATTACCATAGCCATCTGTTACCCATCTTGGATTTTTATCCAAATAATGAAAATAAATAAGCATAAGTACATGTCGTACTCAACAAGTATAACATGAGGTTCATGAGGCTCAAAAGGCTTGACACAGGTTTAACAGCATTCAACTTTTAGTTGTCAAAATTCTAGCATAAGAGTAGCAACAAATTGTTTCAATTCCCAAAGCAAACACATGATCAATGTAAACATGAATAATGAATAACATAAATAGATAATTCGTAGTGATCATCTATTCAATAAGGGTCCAAGGTTGCTCGTGACCGTGAGCACGGCTGATATACCAGTTTTACACTCTATAGAGGTTGTACACTTTCACTGTGAGTCATGATACCCATATGTCCGGGTTTGCAACTCCCAAAATACTTCAAAGGTGAGCAGGCAGGGGTCACTATGAAGCCTTTCAAAGGTTCGTCTAACAAGTTAGGGCCATTAGATTCACTCGGCAAACAGATATAGGAACCCTCTGTTGAATGACATAATTCCATCATGACTATACACATAAGAGTAGAGGCTGTCCTATACCCGATTCAGCAAGCCATTCTTATGCCAATAAAGGTAACCGCTAACAAGCTAGCAAAGGTAACCGCTAAAACGAAGAAGTTATGAATTAAACAAGTTTTCCATTAGTAAAATAATAGATTAAATCTAACCTTGAATTTTAAAAGTTGAAAACATGCTTAACAGTAGTATGAACATGTAGATTATGAAATTACAAACCTAACGCAATTTGAACGGATCAAATCAGAGTTAGAACGGAGATTTTATGGCCTATAGAAGATAGTGGCAATTATGTAAATAAGTGAAACTTGATTTTCAAATTTAAAATAATCAAAATCTGATTTTAAACCAACATAAGGACTGCGGCCACAATTTGCAACAAAGGCAGGGGCTCTTTTGAAAGAATACGAGGATGGCGGGTTAAGATCTAATTAATTATAGGGCTCTTTTGCAAAATAGACCAGTGAAAGGGTATCATGGCATCTGGGCCGTTGGATTAGATTCAGACGGCTGAGATCAGATTAGAAGGGAGAGAGAGGGATGGCCGGCCAGCGGGGTCGACGGCGAGGTTCCATGGTGGCGCCATGGACGGTGCGGGCGGCGCTCGGCGAACTCGGTCCACGGATCACCGTTCGACGAAGCAAGAGCACGAGAAGCTAGAGGAGACGATGGCGAACTCGGCTAGATGGTTTACCTCGGTGTGAAGCGATGAAGGGCAGCGTGGCACTAGGCGAGGTGGATGGCAATGGCGGCGGCTAGGGCTAGGTGGTGTCTCGGCGAGGGTGCCTACGGCGCTACAGCTTGGGATGGAGGCGACGACACGGGTCTAGGTATTTATGAGGCGGGGGCGGCTTGGGGCACAAGATACAGAGGGGAAACATGGCCGCAGCGGAGTCGGACGGTGGCGGCGGCAGTCGTGCCCGAGGCAGACACGGCGCGGAGGAATACGGTGCGCCTGACGCGTGGGACCCGGATGTCAGCGGGAGGAGGGCGAAATGCGGACGTGGCTGGACCGGCTGTGAAGCTAGGCCAGCGCTACTGCTAGGCCGACGCGGGGAATAGAAGGCTGCGTGAGCGCAGGCCCAAGCGGGGAGAAAGACGGGCCGCGGGAAGGCGGGAACCGTCCGAGAAGGCAGGCCAAGGGAGATGGGTCGGTGTGGAGAAACGGAACGGGCCGCGGGCGCAGAGAAGCAGGCCAGCAGGCTGAAATCTGAAAGAGAGAAGAGAAATCCTTTTCTATTTTTTCTAATTTTCCAACCCAATTTTGAATGCAAATTCAAATCAATTTGAAATTTGATTTCAAACCACACAATACAAAAAACAATATGCAGCAGCATGAATGCACATACATGATTGTAAACCTATATTTGATTTTAATTTCAGCAAAATTATTATTTTTCCTAAATTTAAATGCTCACAAGAATGCATAATAAATCAACTTCTCCTAGTTTGAAATGTTGCAAATTTTAGGGTGTTACAAATATGGGAAGACCATTTAGTAATAGTCTTTAAATAGACATTTAATGGTCAATTTCATTAATCTTTCTGATATTGTTTTGTACAAGGCTTCACATGAATGTGTATAGCTCGACAGAATGATATATCACATACTGAAGTTATGTGGTGTTGATTCTATGAATCAATGGTCATTATCCATAAATGTAATGCAACATGTGTTGTGTAGATGGAGACAAAATATACTTAATGCAATATTTTACACTAAGATGGTTTTGTTCCATAGGTGATATGGGCATATGAATATTTGCAAACTAAGTCTTGTGATAATCTTGCGGAGATATTCACAAAATCTACCATACTTCATATTTCTTATGTGTTGAGTGCATTGGTATGAATTTACTTCGAGGTTTGCTAGTATCAGGGGGAGAGTCTCTCTGATTAATAACTTGTTGTAAACATCATATTGCACTCTTTTCTTTGTATGAGTTTTCCCATGGGATTTCTCATATAAAGTTTTTAATAAGGCAATATCAACACAAGGTTATGTCATATCATCCATTTTTCCCGCAGGGGTTTTTGGTGGACGATATTGTGACATAAGATGCATTGTACTCTTTTCTTTGTGTGAGTTTTCCATTTACGGTTTCTCATATAAAGTTTTTGGTGAGGCAATGTCAACGTAAAGGTATATGCTATATCATCTAGTTTTCCCTATCGAGGTTTTTGAAAGATGATATTTAAAGCATATTGACCCTATGGTCAAGGTGTTTTAGACTAAGGCTTTGGGTTTATCTCAAAGGGTCTAATAATATTGGTGATTGTATATCTTGATGTTTCTCCTTATTTTTTTCCACTGGATTTAAGGAGTTTTGCCTAGTATATCAGTATTACTTTGGTTTTTCCCACAGGGGTTTCCAAAGATTCATAATGATGCATAATAGACGAACAGTGAAAGACTACAAGAAGTAAATTGATGAGTTAAATACACCGACGGCCCTTAAACTTGTAGCGTTATGCCACTTAGGTCCACGAACTCTCAAAATCGAAATTCAACTCCCTGAACTTGTTAAATGGTGCACTACAGGTCCATACCCCTCAGCAGGTGACGACTGGTCTAAATTTTTACAAAAAAAACACCCTGCTATTTAAACCATAATGCAAACGAACTGATCGCCATGGGCTGATCGCCGTATATCCATTCAGATTCACGCACACATGCATTCAGGTTTTATAGAGGCTAAGAAAAAGCAAAGACGCCAAGAAAGGCAAACGGGAGCGAGCGGGCATGGCAGCACCACCGCCCACCGGTGCGGCGCGGCGCCCCTCCACCCCCAGCTCACCATCCCGCACCCTCTGCCATGAGCTACACGGAGCGCCTGCTCTACACCAGCAGCCCGTGCCATCCTGGCATTTCCCCCTACACCCCCACGCCCAAAGACCCGCCGCCGACTCCTGCCGCCGACATGGTGGTAGCGGTGTGCGAGGACGAGGCCGGCGCGTTCGTCGCCACCAACGCATGGGACGCGCCGACGGTGGTGGCGCGCACAGGAGTTGCCCACACCAGCAGCCCCCACGCCAGGCGCAGCCCGCGACATCCTGGCGGCATTGCCCCCGCCACCACCGGCCCCGCCCCCAAGGACCCACCGCCCGACATGGTGGTAGCAGTGCGCGACGACGACGACGAGGCCAACAAGCTCGTCTCCGCCACCACCGGCTCGACACGGGACACGCCGACGGTGCGGTCCCCGCGCGCCGCGTGGGTGCTGTTCGTGGAGGAGTCGGCTGTGGGCGATCGGCGCGCCCATGGCCTTCAACATCATCTGCATGTACGGCACCAACTCCACGATGCAGATCTTTGCGGGCCACATCGGCAACCGCGAGCTGTCCGCGGTGGCTATCGGCCTCTCCGTCATCTCCAACTTCTCCTTCGGCTTCCTCCTCGGGATGGGCAGCGCGCTGGAGACGCTGTGCGGGTAGGCGTTCGGGGCGGGGCAGGTGGCCATGCTGGGCGTCTACATGCAGCGGTCGTGGATCGTGCTCACCGCCTCCGCCGCGCTGCTCATGCCGCTGTACGTGTCCGTGCTCGGATGGGGCGTTGCCGGGGCCGCGCTCGCCTACGACGTGTCGTCATGGCTCACCTCGCTCGCGCAGGTGGCCTACGTCGTGGGATGGTGCCGGGACGGGTGGACGGGGCTCAGCGCGGCCATCGAGCAGCATGAACATCAACGGGTGGGAGGGGATGCTGTTCATCGGCCTCAGCGCGGCCATCAGGCAATTAACACAAATTTCATTTCAGAAAGAAACTCAACAGCCATTAATTGCCATCCATGGATGGTCCATGCAGCGTGCGCGTGTCCAACGAGCTCGGGTCCGGGCGGCCCCGTGCGAGCATGTACGCGGTGATGGTGGTGCTGGAGCAGTCGCTGGCGTTCGGGATGCTGGCCATGGTGCTCGTGCTTGCGACGCGGGAGCAGTTTCCGGCCATCTTCACCGGCGACAGGCACCTGCAGAAGGCCGTGTCCAGCATCACCTACCTGCTGGCCGTCACCATGCTGCTCAACAGCGTCCAGCCCGTCATCTCGGGCGTTGCTGTGGGCGGCGGCTGGCAGGCCGTCGTCGCCTACATCAACCGTTGCCGGCCGGACGGTTACCGGGAGGCGGAGTCGCCGCTGTGGTGGTCGGAGACGAGCACGTGGATGGCGCTGGAGAGGCTGTTGACAGCGGAGACAAGGCCCGCGAAGCCCTGGCGCCGCAACTCCAGCCGCAGCCGCCGCTCCTCCAGCTCCAGACCTCCAGTACCTCCCGGAGACAAAGGTGCTTTGTCTTTGTTAGTTTGTTTGCATTATGGTTTAAATAGCAGGGTGTTTTTTTTTTGTAAAAATTTAGTCTAGTCATCACCTCCCAAAGAGGTACGGACATGTAGTGCACCATTTTACAAGTTTAGGGGGGCGAATTTCGATTTTGAGAGTTTGTGAATCTAAGTGGCATAACGCTACAAGTTTAAGGGCCGTCGGTGTATTTAACTCTAAATTGATTAAGGGGAAGTGTTGAGAATTATTGTTCAGTGATCAATTAGGGATTAATTCAAATCATATCTTTTCATCCCTCTCTCACTTTCACACTTGTAACCACCCATATAAGCCCTGTATATATATATACATACACTGTTCATATCGTTCGCTTGTCTCTAGCTCCCTAATTCTAACACTACTAGATACGTGATCTAGCGGTCTCGTCTCCGACCCTGATGAAAAATCTTCATCTTTTGCTAGTGGACAATAGAGTATTGATTCAAATGGTCGAGCAGTGGGCCGTGGGCGATAGGAAACTGGTGGTATATAGAGGCATTGTTTCGTTAAGTCTTGCTGACATCTGTCTAGACCGTTGTTTCTCCGTGTCCATTCAAGTCCGCATCAAGTACCAAGAAACATATTCCAAATTAAAGCTCGGTGAATTTTTCTGCACGCTGATGTCGACGACTACTATGTCGTTTCAGAGAAAATCAGGATGACTCATTATATGTATATATACGTCGCTATTATTGAATATATGGAGAATATCCCCTGATTACGACAACCGAAGAAATTCTAGTGACACTTGTAATATATTTAAATTATTATCGCTCTGTGCTGTATTTTATATTAACCAAATGACCAGCTGATGTTACAGTGCTGGAGGCAAAGGCATCGGCTTATTGAAACCTATAACACATAATAATCAACATAAAGTAAATGGGTAGCCATGCAATGTATAAATAGCATATATATAGAGCATAGCATCTATGAAATTGGTGTTGACTTTGAACTTTTTCTGTACTCATATTCCGCTAGATCATCTATCTTGATCTTTATCAATCTCCAATGCAAAACAATAGTTTAAATAAATATTGAACACAACAATGAGATAGAAAACAATAGGGACAGAAATAAATAATTTCAAAAAAACCCAAATAGAACAAGATAGATCACATGTTTAAAAAATAAATAAATATTAATTTTAAAGTTTTAATTTAAAATGAATTAGTTATGAATTTTACAGATATATCGAACCGGATCTTTATTATTTTGGAAATAGAAAACCACATTTGCAAACAAAATATTGGACCATTGCTGCCGTTCATGTCTTTCTCCCTGCTGTGCGCCATCTTCACTAGTGTCCTTTGCTTTGCAACCATTGCTGCCGGCGATGATGATCAATTTCTCTTCTCAGGATTTGCTGGAGCCAACATCACTCTTGATGGCGTAGCCACCATCACACCAGAAGGCCTAGTCGATCTAACCAATTGCTCATGAAAGGTTGATAGGTCACATGTTCTACCAAACTGCTCTGCACTTCCGCAAGTCTCCCAATTCCACAGTGCAATCCTTTTCTGTATCTTTTGCATTTGGCATCCACCCAAACTACCGACCCAGCCAAGGCTTAGCCTTTTTCATTGCGAAGAGCATGAATTTCTCATCCGCCATTGATCTACAGTACTTTGGCATCTTCAACACCGAAAATCAAGGCAACTTAAGCAACCACATCTTTGCTATTGAGATTGACACCCTCTTAAATAGTGAGTTAAGAGACATTGATGCCAACCATATTGGAATAGACATCAACAATGTCATCTCAAACGAGTCCCACACAGCTGGTTTCTATGATGACAATAATGGTCTCTTCAATCCCTTGAATCTCACTAGTGGTGAAGCAACCGCCTTCCTCCGCCATGGACACCGCAAACCTGAATCGTCAACTAGACCTCCACCATCCTCGTCACGAAGCTGGCCGCCGCCGCAGACTTACCGAGCACGAGCTTCCAAAACGACACCTCCAAAGAGGGACACAACGCCAGTGGCGCCGCCGTCGCCTGACCAGAAGGTCAAGGTTTTCACCCGCGGAAGCCACGCCACGCAAAACGAAGAGGACCATTCTCTGGACGCTTCCAAGGAAGAATACGGCGCCCGTAGGCGTCACCATCATCGGCCCAGGAGGGACAAAGCTTTCGCCATGGCGCCTCAGCCTCGTGCACGACAAATGCCCATCAGCTATGCCAACCACCAACCACGGACAGGAGAGTGGCAGCCACCGCCACCCGCATGCGGCGTCCTATGTCCGGTCACCGGCGGCAGATCCCCGATGTGTCGCAACCCCTCGGGCCAGAGAGGACGAGGAGGAAGCGGTTGCCGGCGAGCACCCCGCAGCTCGCTACAGGGCCCACCAGCACAGATCCGGCCAAGGGGCAGCAGGATCCACCTTCCACAGCGCCGGATCGGCCCCTTCCGCTGTGGACTGGGTAGCCGCCGCTGCCATAGCTGACGCCGCCTTGCGAGCGACGTGCCATGGCAGAGGAGGCTCAAGTGGAGAAGAAGCCCGACGTTGTCCTCGTGCAGCTGCCTCCTCCCGCGCTGTCCACGGCCCACCCGTAGCTCCACGCCATGCAGCGCCCTGCGGGGCGCCCCCTTCTCGCGCTGCCGCTCCCCGGCCAAATCCATGCGGGGGGATGCCGGATCTTGTTACCACCGGGAGGAGAGGAGGGAAGGAAGGAAGGAAGAAGAACCCCTCCGCCACCATCCTCACGGCTGCGCGGCCACCGGCAGCACGATCTGGCGGCGGCGAGGTGGCACGGGGAGGTAGGGAGGAGAGGTTGGCGGTGGTGGCGTTGCCGCTCGTGTCGCCTAGGAGGGACGACGCGGTGGCCGGCTTCAATCTGGGAAATATCTAGGGTTTAGTGACAATGATGCATAGCACAAATAATTAACACCGATAGTTACCGCAAATGGCGGTAGTCCCTGGTCCTGGCAACCCACCAGAAGTCGCAAAGTCACGCAATTTTTCATGCGCGCAAGGTCACAGGGGCCTGCAGCCTCAGTGTATCTCTTAACAACTCCATCCATAAGTCATGTGAGTCCATACATCAGATATTCTTTCTCCTCATATTATCTTCATCTGATTTTGAAATGAGTATTTAATACCTTAAACCAATTCAAATAAAACAAGATTTCAACTGCAAAGTTGTAGATATCGATGATATCTACAACTTCAGTTTCGGTTGTTTCTCCATCTGAGGTCGTTTGAAAATTCTAAATTTAAAATGTGAAAAATTCAAACGTTATTTTTCTTGGATAGATGATTTCAAATGAAAACATATCTGCTGCAAAGTTGTATAACGTTTCGATATCTAAATCTTTCGTTTTGGTCGTTTCTCCATCTGAGGTTGTTTGAAAAATTCAAATTACTGTGCAGCTCGTATTTTTAGAGGTGGCTCTATTTTCAACCGCCTCTACAAATTGATTTTTAGAACCAGCTCTAGATCTTGCAGCTCTGCAAATCAATTTTTAAAAGGCTCTAAAAATAGAGCCGCCTCTAAAGATAGGGCAGCTGCCTCTACAAATGTATTTCTAGAGACTGCTGGGTTCGGACAGATTTGTAGACAGTTATATATTAAGCCACCTCTATTAATAAAAAAGGCATTGCTATAAATCAAATATGTAGTCCACGTTCTCTTTAGAGGTCTAGACACACGTCAACCGATCGGTGCACGACTTATGGTCAGGGAGATGGTAAATTCAAATACTAGTGGAAAAATGAGCGCGTCTCACCTAGGTGCATGACTTATGGTCAGGGAGATGGTAAATTCAAATAATAGTGGAAAAATGACCGCATCTCACCTAGTTACACGTTTTATAGTGGAATAATCTATCACTACGTGAAAAACGGTTTGTAGCAACGGGATAAATTTTTTTTAGGGGCGGCCGGTGATGGAGCCGCCCCTACAGTGACGTGCTCGAGAGCCCAGAGCCCAGCCGCCCTTACAAATGAAACAGCAGGAGCGGCTGGTGATACGAGCCGCCCCTACAAATGGGGCTGATTTGTAGGGGCGGCTCACTCACCAGCCGCCCCCGGTATTTCTATTTGTAGGGGCGGCTGGTGATTGAACCGCCCCTATAAATGCTCCATGTATAATTACCTGCTATTTGTAGGGGCGGCTCAATCACCCGCCGCCCCTACAAATGACCCACATATAAAAAAACTACAGCATCTTCTTCCTCCTCGGGTCACTCACTTCAACCTGTGAAAGAAAGGTGGGGAGGCCTTGGGCACCTCCCAAAAATTGCTCTACTAAGGGGAAAGGTTTTGGTCTTAAATCCTTTAGTGGAGAGGTTGTAGAAGGTAAGAAAATGCTATTCCACACTTTTTTGAAGTTTTAATGGTTGGTTAGTGAGTAATTAGAGTTTTGTTTTTCTCTCTCTTCTATGGTGCTTGAGCTACTTATAAGGCAAATTAGACCCAAGTTTTGAATGTACTACAGTAAATTAGATAGGGGAACAAGATCATACCCATATTTGGTCCATGTTTTTTGATTTTAGTGAACAATTAGTTAATTTTATAGATGTTTCATGTGCATGTAGATTTAGATCTAGGGTTTGGTTTTTTTTATTAATTTCGTTTTTGTAAATTTATGTTTGATGAAATTGGACTAGGGTTTGTATGAAAGATATTGGGTAAAATATAATTATTGCTAATTGTTGTCTTTGAAATTGTTTATTGTAATCAACAAATATGTATTTTAATTATTTAGGGATAAATGGGCCATTAATTAATTTTTCTCTACCATGGTATGTTTGTATGCTTCATGTAATTATATTTGATTTATATTCATATATATCTAAAGTATATAAAATTATTCTCAAGTAATTATTAATTTGATTCATTTTTATATATATCTGAATAAGTAGTCCTTAATGTTTGTTTTGTTGTTGTTGTAAAAGATGGAGTACAGGAACTCTTGATGTATAGTTCGTTAAGGCTCAAGGCAGGTTTCCGTGAAGAGGTGGATAAATTTATTGAAGCCGCAAAGAAGCATGCAACAACATTGACAGAGAATAAAGATACAATTATTTGTCCCTGTAAAGATTGCAAGAACCGTATGGCATGGATAAATGTGACTATCATCAGATCATATTTGATTATGCGAGGATTTGTTGAGGACTACACAGTGTGGATTCATCATGGTGAAATGGTTATTGTTAACGACGAGGATGAGGAGCAATACGACGACGAAACCCTAGAATCCCTGTCCCAATATTCAGCAGAGCTTGATGCACGAATGGATTCTGAGTTTGGTAATGAACAAGGTGGTGATGCTGGTGGTTGGGATGGTAACGACGAAGGTGGTGGCAATAATGATGGTGGAGCACATATCGGGGATGAAGATGATTTGGAGGACATGATTCGAGCCTTTGACCAGAGATTTTACTAAATAGCCCAAAAGGTCTAGAAAATTTAGAAAGGGTGACAAAAGAATCGAAGGAGACTGTGTATGGTGTTGAAAAGGGTTGTCCGACATATTGGACATTGCTACATTTTGTGCTTGCGCTACTCATCCTGAAGGCTAAGTACGGTTGGCCAGACTATAGTTTCAATGATCTATTGCATCTCCTATCATGGGTGCTACCACAACCAAACTCAGTTCCCGCCAACACATACCAAGCGAAGAAGGTCATAAGTCCATTGACAATGGGGGTTGAAAAAATACATGCATGCTCCAACCACTGTATACTTTTTCGTGGCTAAACATTCAAGTCACTGGATAAATGTCCCTGGTGTGGGGCCAACCAGTACAAGAACAATGACCATTACGGTGGGGACGAAGCCTCCACGGGGAAAAAGAGGAATAAGATGGATACAAAAAAGGTGCTATAAGAATCTCAGCCCCCAGAGGACATTTATTGAAATTCAAATTTTGAACTGTTCAAATTTGGTCAAATGAAAAGATGACCTAAATATAACTTGTACATCTTGATGAGTTCTACAACTTTGATGTTTACAAAATTTTATTTGACGTCATTTAGCATCCTAAAATTCTCTTTGTTGTTTTGAAATTTGTCGACACAGAATTTTCGTTCCGTGCCGAGGACACATGCAGCAAGCCGGAAGGGTCTGCTCGATGGAGCTGTAGATCCGCCTAGCTTCAACGTAGGGATGGTCGATCCTGCGCACTCCTCCCGAGACGTGCTAGTCAATTTAACCATGTAATTGACAAGGAGAGAAAGTTCATCAGTAATTAAGAGCGAAACTTGTCGGTGTTGCCAGACAGTACCGAATGTGTGGCTTTGAGAGCCGATATGAGAGGAGATCGACTAAACAGCCGATTCTAGCATATTCATGAGAATAAATCGGTTAAAGCTCATTGGGTTGTATAAGAAGAATCGGTTATCATTCAAGATAAATGTCATTATTTGAGCATATATTAATTAATGGTAATAAGATGTCAACAATGATTGGGTTATGCTGAGCCAATGATTATAAGAAACCGAACTCCTTTTATATAAAGAAACAATTCAACATCATTCAACCGTTTAATAAAGATAAATCTAATGAACATGTTAGATCCCATCTATCACTATTACCAGTGGGGCATGAGGCAGAATCACGCAGGCCGTAGAAATAACAATAGACTCGACGATCCTAACTCATTACTAATATCAGTGGGGCATGAGGCAGAATCATGCAGGCCAAAATACAATAATAAGATCATGGGGCTAACATATCTTTCAACCTATCTTTACTTCAATGGTCTCGTGATGCGAACTGTTCATGAAAGCACTCGATATCGGCTAAAACAATCGATTCAGGCATAGTGCACAGTTAAAGTCATGCCTTATCAGTAATAGATCTATCAAATAATGATCCCCACTCCACGGTGCTAACTATGGGGTGTGAGGCAGAATCACACAGGCCGTGATAACGGGCCATGAAACGGTTCTCGCTAGCCAATAAATCTACTCAAGATGCAACATGCTTTAACCGCACACTATGCACGATCAAGATTAAAGTAAAACAACAGATAAAACATAACTCATCATTTAAGGTATAGATTAGATCAGTTTTAGATTAACAAACGATGGGCTAGATAAGATATAAGGCCGATCTAGATCAATCTCAATCGGGCAGAGTGATATTGCTACAATTAGATAAATAATGAAAGCAATAAGCAATATCGGTAACTTAATGAATCTACAAAAGACTGTCACTCTAAGGTAGAGCCAATAACTTGACCTTGATCTAGTTCATGCAGTGGGGGTCGACCAGATCGATGCAACCATACTTGAACTAGGCAAGAGTCGATAACTAACTTATACCAGAGTCACAGTGGAGGTCGACCGGATCGATGCAACCGTACGAATAGAGGTATAAGCCATGACGGTACTTACAACAAGTAGTGGAGGTCGACCGGATCGATGCAGCCATACTTGCTAAAGAACTCACCAAGATCTACTCTACTCCTACTCCTAAGGGGTGGCTAG
This sequence comes from Miscanthus lutarioriparius, assembly GCA_904845875.1. Taxonomy (NCBI): domain Eukaryota; kingdom Viridiplantae; phylum Streptophyta; class Magnoliopsida; order Poales; family Poaceae; genus Miscanthus; species Miscanthus lutarioriparius. The sequence continues at coordinate 54,852,725 of CAJGYO010000013.1, forward strand.
AGCCGAAAAAGTAAATAACTTGTGTATTGGATTGATTGTTGTTCTTTTACAATGGTCGGGGTTTGGTATTTATACCTGGGCCCTATGCATGACTCCTGTCTAAGCATGACTCATTACAACTTTTGACCCTAGAGAAAACATTCCTAATTTAAGATAACTTGGACTCTAATCTTTCCTTTTTTGTAGAGTCCAACATGTTTCGTCCTGGCGTCGAACGTAGCCTTTGTCGTTATCCGCTGGCGCTATCTGAAGAAAGCCGATTCTAGTTTTTGCATCCGAATCAGTTGGTTCTAATCTGCACGCAATTGATCCCTTGATGACATGATCTTGGGAGCTATCGAGTCCCTATGACTCTTCTTCCAAATTTTGGTGTAAACACATGCCCCCCAATTTTAGGATAAAAGTAATTTTATTCCAAAATTATCATGTCTGTATTCCTGATTGGTCCACAGTCATGGGTGGAGAACCTTGATCTAGGGTCCACTATTTGTCGCCGCTTGCGTCCACTCATGAGCCTATGTCTTAAAACTTTTCACAAGAGCATCACTGCTTCACAGGAACTTGGATTCATCTTCCCGGGCTGGCTATAAAATGCCTATCCGACCCTGGTGAGAGCAACTCAACAATTTAGCCATGTTTCTCTTCTATCTGCCTTCTCGAGTGCTCCCGCCTCCACCGGACCCTCCATGGTCTATCTCATGAAGATCTCAAGCGGCTAGAAGAATTCTTGTGCATAGGGTGATTGTGTCACTTATTCTAGCGTCTCGTTGAGCAAGAAGACCAGCCATTGCAGTTAGAAGAATTCTTGTGATATCACCTGAGTCTTCTCTCCATGCTCACAAAACTGTTCTAGTGTTTACGAGGGCTAGAATGTGAGGACACCTTCCCCTTGTTGCTCCTTCAAACGCCCACCGAAAAAGCCTCAGGCTTCTTTCCCATAGTTCCTCAATTTATCGAGAAATTTGGTGAGCATATGTTAGGCGGGTGATCTTCCTTCTTCTTTGGTACAATTTTATCAATGGGCCGATGTGATTTGGTTCACAATGATTTTCGGCCTTGTGGAGATCCGGACTCCCTTCAATCCAAAGAAGTTTTGGTGGGTTAATCTCTGGTCAATGTATCCATCCCATGATATTTTGTAGACTGGGGAAGCAATAAATTCGAGTTCATTATCTCTTCGCTATCCGTCCCTTGAATTTCTGGAGTATTGACCCGTTTCTATTTTTGATTTTAATTTCACACCTCCATCAAAATCTATCTTCTCGCTTCCCTGGGCTATATATACGGGCTATGGTTGTGGATCAAAAAAACAACCCTCTTTGTCTCAATCCTTCTTCGTCTTTAGTATATTTCTTGCCTCTCCGTAGATTCGAGGTCATGGAGAACAACAAGAGGTCTGCTGAAGAAGCCCTCAATGGATCTACATCATCGCGCCAACGCCTTCATCGTCAAGGAGACACATCTTAGGGTGCTCCCATCGCTTTGGATCAAAGGGCCGACTCTGCCCAGCCCTCGGGGTCATCTTTGGTACCAATTCACCACTAGCTTCCTCATCACTTGAGGCGACAGATTGGTAATGATGATCTGCTGGCCTCCATCGATCAGATCGACCAACATCTAGCCAACTGTCTCTCCCCAGCGGAATCGGCTCTATCCATGATTGAAGACCGATCACCCCTCGAGGTCGGCCTAGTGAGGGAAAGGTTGGTCAAGGCTGAAGCTAGAATCATGGGTGAGATATCTTCCATTATTTCTCTGTTTTTCCTTGATTTTACTCCCAAAGTTTCTGATCACTCTTTCCTTGAATATTTTAGATCTAACTGCTCAGTTGGAGAGTCTTCGATAAGCCGCGGATCATGCGGTGGGATTTGTCAATGCCAGGGGCACCATTCTAGTGGTTCGCTTGCATGACATCCCAAATCATGTCAGGGAGGTCGCCCTTCATGGCGTTCATCAAGGCGCTGCCATGGCGTTGGCTGCTGCACAAGCCCGTGTGGTTGAGGACGCCCTTCGGCTTCTTCCCCATGGTTTTTTCGGACGCAATGTACCCTGGGGAGCATGAGCGCTTGGTTGAGGATTTCATGAGCGCCGCCAACTCTGTAGCTTTCAATACCCTGGCCGATAATATAGTAGGCAAAGTGTTTTCCAGCCCGTTGCTTGTAATAGGTGACATTTAGCAAACAACTTCCTTGCCTTGAGTGATTTTCCTTTGTTTTGTGCTTTATACCCATCACTGCGTTTGTGTTTGCTTCACTTCTATAGGCGATACACATCGTATCGGCTTTTACTCCTTTGGGTTCATTTTTTGCACTAGAGACGATATCTTTCCAATATTAGCTATTAAAGCTATCGATCGAACAGATCATTTATTAAGTATTGATCCAAACGTTAGGATAATATTTCTTTAAATATTTCCCGTTGATTGCTCAGCCAAATTCTTCCTCTCCTTTTAATGTTTCCAAAATATAAGCATTACCAGGCGCACAACGTTTAACCTGATAGGGTCCTTCCCAGTTAGGTGACCATTTGCCGAATTTACTGTCCTTTGATCCGATCAGCAATTTCACTTTCCAGACCAAGTCACCTTCAGAGAATTGCTTAATCTTGACCTTTTTATTGTAATATTTCACAATCCTCAGTTTGTTGGCTTCGATATTTTCAATAGCATGTAGCTGAAGGCAACTCAAGTCTTCCCAATTGTCTATCATAAGATTCTTGTAGACCTCAGCTGATAAATCATTCTACAGTGTAACACGCCTCGATCTAGTCTGAACTTCCCAAGGAAGAACTGCATTATGGCCATACACAAGTTCGTAAGGTGACGTTTTAATTGATCCATGGCAGGCCATCCTATATTCCCATAGTGCCTCAATCTTTTTTCTTGATTAGCTTAATCATAATCTGGTTGGACACCTCTGCTTGGCCATTAGCCTAGGCATAGTAAGAGGAGGAATTCAATAGCTTGATTCCCATACTGGCAGCAAAATCCACAAACTCTTCTGATGTGAATATTGTCCCTTGATCGGTAGTTATAGTTTGAGGAATCCCAAAACGATACACAATGTGTTCCCTGACAAAATCAATCATGTTCTTTGAGGTTACCGTCTTCAAAGGAATTGCCTCAACCCATTTAGTGAAGTAATCTATTGTCACCAATATGAATTTATGTCCTTTTCTTGAAGGCGGAAAAATCTGGCCAATTAAATCAATTCCCCAACCCTAAAACGACCATGGTTTGATTATTGGATTCATGGCCGATGCAGGCGATCTCTGGACATTACCAAAACATTGACAGTCCTAGCGCCCCTTATAATATTCAAAACAGTCCTCCAATATCATTGGCCAAAAATATCCAGCTCTATGGATAATCCATTTCATCTTATAAGCCAATTGATGAGCTCCACATATCCCTTCATGCACCTCACCCATCAACACCTTAGCTTCTTCTTGGTTTAAGCATTTGAGCAACACCCCATCGACTGTTTTATAATATAACTGGTCATCTAACAAAATATATTTAGTCGATTTATACCTTAGCTTTCTGGTTACTTTCTGAGACGGATCTCTAAGGTAGTCGGCTATTTTGACTCTCCAATCATCACTTGAGGTTTCACTACTCAAGACTTCTTGAAACACTCGATTTCCTAATGCACTTTTAGCCAGACGGTTAGCTTCTTGGTTTTGTGCTCTCGGAATATGTTGGAAAGAGATATGAAGAAATTCCTTGAGTAACTTTTGGCACTCATCATAGTATCCTTTTAAAGTCTCTTCTTCGCATTCATATAGGCCGATCAATTGATTAATAATTAACTATGAATCTCCAAATACTTCAATTGCTTCAGCCTTTACTTCATGAAGAAGTTGAAGTCCTTTGAGAATAGCTTCGTATTCCGCTTGATTGTTAGTGACCATTGTAACACCCTGGTGTTACATTGTAATGTTTTGCTGAAACATTTCGTAAGCATCTGAATTATGTGCATATGTGTATGACAGGCTTTATAATCAAGGTTTGGCATTGAAACATTTTTACGAAATGGGAAAGCGAGTGTTATGTTTCGTGTCACATAACGTGTTTATTATCTTAATCGAATTCTTGTTAAAACAAAATGTTATAAAATGTTTTTGCGAACGGCGATAAAAATGTGCGGCCGAAGACATGGATGGCTAGCAAGTACGTCCCGGGGGTCGGGTTTGGGATTTGACGCGAAACCATTCGAATCGACGTCCTTCGCGTAGGTTTTTAGAAGAGGTCGACGAAGCCATCTTTGGCATTATTTGTAGAACAATTGGCTTAAGGAGTAGCGCAATGTCGTGACTGGGGTTGAGGGCTCGCTGTACCCCTTTGCGCATCCAGCAATTAGCTTAGCGTTTGGAACATGGCGTACGCATTTTCTAGCTGCCTTAAATATTGTGCACGCCACCTGGCTGAGCTCTGGGCGCGGTCGCCACCCCGGTTGGCTTGCCAGCGCGCTCTGCCGCGCGGGCCAGAGCCCACTGCCGCGCCAGGTTGCGCTTGCTGCTGCCTACCTGCGCGCTCTGCCTCGCTGCTGCTCGCCTCGCCAACCGGCGTGTGGCGCCCTGACCGCTGGCCGTGCTCTGCCAGCACCTTGCCTTGCCCCGCTGTGGCCGTGGTCGGGCGAGGTCCCGCGTCCGCGTCGCCAGCGGCTACGCTCGGCACCGCTCCATTGACTCCTTTGGCCGTTTGCGCGTTAGAGAACTGCCTGCTTCATGGTCTCCTCGGCGTCGCGTCCGCCGTGTCGTTGCCTGGCGCTGTCCGCAGACATGCCATGCCTAGTCTCGTCGTTTGCTGCAGCGGCCGTGCAGACGGCTGTCAGGAGCACGCCCTAGGGTTCCCCATGTCCAAGCACGGCGGTACCTTGCGTTGACGCCCATAGGCGAGCCATGCCGCGCCGTGACTCCTCTGTCTCTACTGTCCCCTTGCCGCCGTCGCGTTTCCTTCCAATTCACCGTAGTGGTTGCACCCCGTTCCAATTGGTCTTGCTCGCAGCTCCGTTGGGCAGGCGGTAGCCCTTCCTGCCCCACATAGCCGCCTGTAGCTCAGTCCTGTGTGCCAATTTTGAAGGGCCGAGCTCTCGGGCCATTAAGACCCGGAGTGCCTGCGCCGTCGGCTTTCATCGCCACCAAGGCAGCTCGGTCAAATTCCTCGCGCTGCTAGACTTCCCTTCCATCGGTTGTCACCATGCTCGCCACATCCTAGACCCTACCTCCGTAGTGCATCCCGTGGTGTGGCCGTGCCATTATCGTGCTCCGCTGCACTCATCGCGCGCACGTGGCCAGCTCGGCCTGAGCCATCTCCGGTCGTTTCTTCGTGTCTTCCAGTTCCGTGGTGAGTCGCTGGTACTCGTCCGCTCCTCGCTTTGTCCCGGCAATGCTAATGTTCACCGGAACGACATCGCCGTTCTTGCAGGGTGCCCACCGTCGTGGTCCGAGCTCGCTGCGACGTCTCGGCGCGTGTGTCTCCGCCCTGTGGTTTGCGTTCGCATGTAGGTGAGTATCGGCTCTTTATTTTAGTAAGGAGAGGGCCGGGGTGGCCGACAAAGATGTCTAGTACCGCGCCATCACGCCGGTGCGTGCTCTGGATGGTCAGGGACTTCACCGCGGTGAAGACGCAGATTTCGGAGGGTGCGGTTGTAAAAGCGCTGACTGATTCAATAGTGGCTTAGGGTTGGCTGCATTTTCATTGTAGTTTGGGGGTGCCCGTGCATATTCGACTCCGCGCGCAGGCCGTCACCGTCGTGGGCCGCTGGCCGGTGGGCCGCGCCTCTGCGTGGGCCGCGCGCTGGCTTTCTGTCACGTGCGGGCGGGGTGACGCGCTGGATCGGGCCGCGCGTTGTGGGCTGGCCAAGGAGGTTTCGATTTTCATTAATTCCTGGAATTTGAAATGCTTATTTATTTCCTGTTATGAATCCAACTTTGATAAATCGTAGTAAATTGCATGGTTGTCCAAAAATAGCGAAACTAAGTTTGTTAGGTTCGCAAAAATGTCGTCTACCTATTAGTACAGTTAGTTCACCATTAGCTGTTAGGATGGTTGGCTCATAAGCTTGAGGTAGAAAGCTTAGCGGTATATCGATCTTTAATTGCAGGATTTGTTGGGGTAAACCGACAATAGCTTTAGCTTTGGAATCGTGACAATAGGTTCCTTAGGTATTTATATACTTGCTGTAAAAGTGGTAACCATAGAGCGAGTCGTTTAATGGCATAGTTATTACCCTTGCTTTCGAGCATGTATCATAAACTGGCATTAGGAGTAGGAAAATCCGTAGTCACCGTAAGAATGTAGGACACGTTCATGCTTGTTAGTTGTGCTGGTACGTAGCTTAGACTTTAGTGGGCAAATCTCACTTAGTAGTTTAATAGAGGTACTTTTGCATTGAGAATTTTTGTTGCCGTAGTGTTAACCATTGCATCATCATTTCATGTAGATCATGAACAGGTAGACTTCGTACCCGTCGGTGAGCCGGAGTACGACGAGGTGATCGAGGAGTACGAGGAGGAGCTCTTCACACAGAAGGGAGCCTAGGAGCTTGTTGGTACTGACTTTGCTGACCCAGCACCTGCCCAAGGCAAGCCCCGGTGCATAACCCCTATTATTTTTAAATGGTCACTGAATATATTATATGATATGCATTTACGTTACAGGCATTTTATGGAAACTACATGCATAATTATATCCACCATGAGTCCTACTAGTACAGGCCGAGTAGTTGCTATGCTCAGGATGTTGGTAGCGTGAGTAACCTGTCGTTACTCGCAAATAGGTGATTAAACTATGATATCATGATGAAATAATGGAAAGGAAAATGGTGATCGGGCAGGGATGTGGATTTGGTACTGGTGGGTGTGAGGGGTTGTGTCCTGCGGTAAACAGGGCATAACCCCGTTACACTTTTTCCCTGTCTGTGTCGATTAAGGACCGGTCGTTGCATATGACTCTAGGCAAGTCATAGATTATTGTCCTGAGCACATACTTGGGTATGGGCGTAGGGAAGGCCTGTTGCTCTCTTGTCGCGAATCCGGCTCTTTTTGGACCGACTGATGGGAAGAGGAGGTGGTGGAGGTCCTTGCACCACACTGAGTCCGGGACTCAGGATGTGGGGGCTCGGAGTCCAAGTTTGGACGGGGACCTGGACACCCGGGACAGGTGGGTGATGGGTTAGCCCTGCTTGTGCCTGGGGTACAAGCGGGGCGTGTGTTTCGGGGCACCCAGCTGGGCACATTGATTCGTGAATCGCCGGGTTATCTGGTACGGCTTGTCTGCGGTTTAGCACTGTAGTAAGAACTGAAAGTGGAAAAGGAGAAGGAACATATCGATTGCTCAACTCTTGCTTGAAAGTAGAACAGGTGCTTATATGGATTGACTAGATGAAAACTTAATATGGCTGATAATAATAAAGCATCAATAAGGACTCACTGTTAGTATTGCTTTCGGCTAAAGGAAACCAGCAACCATAAAGCCTAGCATATTCCTTGGAGTCAGGAAAGTATTCCCAATGGTCGGATAAGTCTTGCGAGTACATTGTGTACTCAGGGTTTATTTACCCCTGTTGCAGGTGATGCTTGAGGAGTACCTTGTGTGGAGGATTCTTCTGGTGGGCTCAGATGAAATCCTCGTTATCTTATCGTTAGATGTTATCTTTTAATATTCCGCTGTTTATCATTCCACACTCTGTATTTGGTATTATAATAATGCACTTTTTAAGAAACTCTAATGTATGAGATGGACTTGTGTTGTAACTCGTTTTCATTATTGGATCCTTGGGAAAAATGTGGATCTTTCGGGTTCTCCCTCGGGGTGTGCCCGACGGATACCGCCTGCTATAGCTTGCTTTCGAGGTGCTTAGTGTCTGGTGGAAGACGAGCGCCTCCGTAAGTGTGCTATTTTGGGCGGTTCTGCCACAGTTGGTAACAGAGCCAATAATGGTCACGAGTTCCTCACTCTTTTACAAAACTAAAAGTTGACCAACAAAAGTTTTGCGAAAAGTAGGTTGTGATTAAGTTAAGTATAAGCCCTAGCTATATGGTATATCTAGGATAGCGGCACTGGTTTTATCTAATCAGTTTCTGCAGGTACACTGACTTACGTGACGTAAGAAATCGCTTAGTATACGAAAAGTGAGTGTGCGATGTGCCAAAAATCTTACGAACGCCGCTATATTCCGGCTTTAGTGAACGTATAGGTCGAAGCATGCATCATATAATAGCATCTTACTTGAACTAGGAATCCCCCTTCACGTATAAGAAAGTAGTAAATTGGTAGGACTAACTTAATGAATACTTTAATAAATGTGCTGCCATCTCTCTAATCCCTAGATTCTAATCGGGAAGGTGTCCTAATGGATGGTTCGTCTCTCTTTCAGATGAATCTGAGGTCCGGACGTGGGAGTACCAGTTCGGGAGCTGCCAACGAGGGCCATGGTGACAGTGCTTGGGCCTTTGAGCATGACAACGAGGGAGCTCGGGAGGTTCCACCTTTGGTTCCTCATCCTTTCCCGCCGCCGCCACCGCCTCCGCCGCTGTCCGCCGCGGAGGTCATGGTGGAGTTGTTGGCTGCTCATCGGGAGTCAGCCGCTTGTCGTCAGGAGACTGCTCGTGCCTTGGAGATTATGGCACAGGCCGTCGCAGGTCTCGCCCATGGAGGCCCCGGAGGCAACGGTGGGAATGGGGGTGGTGCTCGCCGTCCTGAGGGGCAGTCCTCTTACCAGGACTTCATCAAGACCCACCCACCCACGTTCACGTCGTCGGACGATCCGCTAGAGGCGGAGCACTGGCTTCGCACGCTGGAGCAGAAGTTTTGGCTACTCGGAGTGGCCAATGAGCAGAAGGTGCACTTTGCGTCCCAGCAGCTTTTGGGGTCCACAGGTGCCTGGTGGGAGACTTTCCAGGCCGTGGAGCTGCCGGAGCATCCGGCAACATGGCAGGAGTTCTCCATCGCCTTCCGCGAGTTCTTCATACCTGCTGGCGTTATCCACTAGAAGGTGACCGAGTTCATGGAGTTGCGTCAGGGGAGCAGGATGGTAATGGAGTATGTGAATCAGTTCAACCACTTGGCTCAGTATGCGGGTAGTCAGGTGGACACGGATGACAAGAAGAATGATTGCTTCTTTCATGGTCTCACTCCTGCTCTTCAGGAGAAACTGTACTTGGGGAACTATCAGACCTTTGGGGCTCTGATGAATGCTGCCATAGCTATTGAGGGTTTTCAGCGGGCATCTCAGGCAGATTGGAAGCGGGAGCGGGTGGCAGCTGGATCCTCCAGCCATCCTCATACTCAGAAGGTGCAAATTGTTAGGCGGGGGTCCTATCAACCATCCGGCGGGCCTCCGTTCCGGTCACCCCAGCAGACATCACAGACTTCCTCTACTCAGTACAAGGCACCCCCATAGCAGGTGCAGCCCCAGCAGGCTCAGGGACAGCAGGTTCCACCTCGTTAGGGATTCGGGAACAAGCCTGGTGCTTGTTTCAAGTGTGGCAAGGATGGCCACTATGCCAGGGAGTGTCCTCAGCAGTAGGCAACTCAGTCGTCTTAGTTGTCTGCAAATTCTAGGCTCATTAAGAGGACTTTCATCAAGAGGAAGGTGCCCAGTAGATCTGGTCAGGTGCACTTCACGGATGCTCAGCAGGTTGTGCAGTAGGAGACAGTTATGGCTGGTATATTTACCATCGAATCCCATCCAGCTTTGGTGTTGTTTGATTCTGGTGCATCGTATTCCTTTATGAGCATGGGGTTTGTAGAGCGGCACAACTTATCACTAGTGGCTATACCGTATGCCTATAAGATCCGTACTGTGGGCTCTCAGATGTTCATCAATACTCGCACGGATATAGTAAGTTTGGTATTAGCCACCCACACTTACCGCCTATAGTTCATGATAATGCCTGGGCAAGGCATTGATGTTATTCTTGGAATGAACTAGTTGCGGGTATATGGGATAGTATTGGATATGAAGAAAAGAAGTGTAGAGTTGCGGCTTCCGTCTTCTGAGGATAGGATGTCTCTCATCATACCCTCAGAATCGGTCGTACCTGTTGCTGCCCATGCTGAAGTCGTTCCTAATCTTACCTCCATTCCAGTAGTATGTGAGTTCCCAGATGTTTTCCCTGAAGATCTTCCTAGATTGCCACCGGACCGTGAGGTAGAATTCTCCATTGAGCTTGAGCCTGGTACTGCTCCTATCTCTAGACGTCCGTATCGCATGGCTCTAAGAGAACTAGCAGAAATGAAGAAGCAACTAGAGGAGTTGATGGACAAGGGCTTCATCCGCCCAAGTTCTTCACCATGGGGTTGTCCAGCGATTTGTTGTGAAGAAGAAGGATGGTACTCTGCGGATGTGTGTGGATTACCGCCCCCTCAATGCGGTAACAGTTAAGAACAAGTATCCTTTGCCCCACATAGATACTTTGTTTGAACAGTTAGCTAGTGCCAAGGTGTTCTCGAAGATAGATCTTCGATCGGGCTACCATCAGATCAAGATCAGGCCACAAGATATACCAAGGACAGCTTTCTCTACTAGGTATGGGTTGTATGAGTACCTAGTGATGTCTTTCGGTCTCACCAATGCCCCGGCCTTCTTCATGTACCTGATGAACTCAGTTTTTATGCCGGAGCTAGATAAGTTTGTAGTAGTTTTCATTGATGACATCTTAATCTATTCCAAGAATGAGGAAGAGCATGCCTGTCACCTCCGGATAATACTGACTCGGCTAAGGGAGAACCAGCTGTATGCTAAATTCAGCAAGTGCGAGTTTTGGCTTGATTGAGTGCAGTTTTTGGGACATGTGTTGACACCTGAGGGTGTTTCTGTGGATCCCAGCAAGGTGCAAGATGTATTAGATTGGAAGTATCCAAGGTCTATGCACCAGATCCGTCAGTTCCTTGGGCTAGCTGGATACTATCGACATTTCATCCCTGATTTCTCTAAGATAGCCCAGCCCATGACTAAGCTGCTCCAGAAAGAAGCTAAGTTTGTTTGGAGTCCAGCTTGTGAAGAAGCTTTTCAGTCCCTGAAGACTTTTCTGACCACTGCTCCTGTATTGGCTCAACCTGATATTGAGAGGCCTTTGATGTTTACTGTGATGCCTCGAAGATGGGATTGGGGTGTGTGCTTATGCAAGAGGGGCGTGTGATAGCTTATGCTTCGCGCCAACTGAAGAAGCATGAGGTGAACTACCCTACCCATGATTTAGAGCTAGTTGTTGTAGTTCACTCTCTAAAGATTTGGAGGCATTATTTGTTGGGCAACAAAGTGCACATCTTCACTGACCACAAGAGCCTTAAGTATATTTTCACTCAGTCTGAGTTGAACATGAGGCAAAGGAGATGGTTAGAGCTGATCAAGGATTATAATTTGGAAGTCCACTATCATCTAGGAAAAACCAATGTAGTAGCTGATGCCTTAAGTCATAAGTCGCATCAGGTTGAGGAAATACCCTTGTCACTTCACCACACAGAGGTGCTAGCTCAGATTGCTTTGACCTCAGAGCTGCTGGAGCAAATTATTCAGGAACAAAAGGAAGACCCCGAAGAGATTCCTCACATCAAGAAGTTGCTAGTTGAAGGGCGTGGACCTCATTTTAGCATTGATGAGCAGGGAGTCGTAAGATACAAGGATAGACTGGTGGTTCCATCCAATGAAGAGCTGAAAAGAAAGATTTTAAAAGAAGCCCATCAGTCCAAGCTGTCTATCCACCCTGGTAGCAATAAGATGTACCATGATCTACGCCAACTGTACTGGTGGTCTTACATGAAGCAAGATATCACCCAGTTCGTTGCAGAGTGTGACACTTGTGGTAGAATCAAGGCAGATCATATGCGTACTCCTGGATACCTACAACCCTTGCCCATTCCTGTTTGGAAATGGGAGGATATTTCCCTGGATTTCATTGTGGGTTTACCCCGCACCTCTTCGGGCTTTGATTCTATTTGGGTCATTGTGGACCGTCTCACCAAGTCTGCCCACTTCCTTTCGGTGGACACTAGATACAATGCCAAGAAGTATGCAGAGTTATACTTTGATCGGATTGTGACCCTACATGGAGTTCCTCTCACCATCATCTCTGATAGAGGGTCAGTTTTTGTCTCTCGTTTCTGGGAGAAACTCCAGGAGTGTTTGGGTACTCGTCTTCTCAGAAGCTCGGCATACCACCCACAAACTGATGGTCAGACTGAAAGGGTGAACCAGGTGCTCGAGGATATGCTGCGGGCTTGTACAATCTCTTTTCCGGAGAAGTGGGATCATTGTTTGAAGCTAGCAGAATTTTCAAATAATAACAGCTATGAAGAGAGTATCCGTATGGCACCATTTGAAGCTTTATATGGACAGAAGTGTAGGACGCCACTAAACTGGGTTGAAGTAGGAGACCGTGGGTACTTCTGGCCTGATTTCATAAAGGAGGCTGGAGAGAAAGTAAATATAATTCGTGAACACTTGAAGTCAGCTCAGAGTCGACAGAAGGCTTACGCAGACAAGCGAAGAAGACCTTTGGAATTTGCAGCTGGAGATTATGTGTATCTCAAGGTATCTCCTATGAGAGGGGTAAATTGGTTTGGTGTCCATGGCAAGTTAGCCCCTCGGTATGTGGGTCCATACAAGGTGTTGCAGCAGTGTGGTCCCGTTGCTTATCGTCTCCATCTCCCTGAAATTCTCTCGGCAGTTCACAATGTATTTCACGTCTCGCAACTAAAGAAATGCTTACGAGTTCCCGAAGAATCTGTGGAAATAGAAGGACTTCCGCTTCAACCAGATCTGTCTTATGTGGAGAATCCTATAAAAATCTTGGATGAGAAGGAGAGAGTGACCAGGAACAGGGTGATAAAGTTTTACAAGGTACAATGGCAAAACCATTCAGAGGACGAAGCCACCTGGGAGCAAGAGAGCTACTTATCAAAGAATTACCCCCCATCTCCTCTCTGGGTCGGATAGTTAGTTTTTGCTCCAAATGTACTCCCTACCTCTTTCTCATACTAGGCACATGAAATCTCGGATCGAGATTTTGTTTTAGGGGGGTAGATTTGTAACACCCTGGTGTTACATTGTAATGTTTTGCTGAAACATTTCATAAGCATCTGAATTATGTGCATATGTGTATGACAGGCTTTATAATCAAGGTTTGGCATTGAAACATTTTTACGAAACAGGAAAGCGAGTGTTCTGTTTCATGTCACATAACGTGTTTATTATCTTAATCGAATTCTTGTTAAAACAAAATGTTATAAAACATTTTTGCGAACGGCGATAAAAATGTGTGGCCGAAGACATGGATGGCTAGCGAGTACGTCCCGGGGGTCGGGTTTGGGATTTGACGCGAAACCATTCGAATCGACGTCCTTCGCGTAGGTTTTTAGAAGAGGTCGACGAAGCCATCTTTGGCATTATTTGTAGAACAATTGGCTTAAGGAGTAGCGCAATGTCGCGACTGGGGTTGAGGGCTCGCTGTACCCCTTTGCACATCCAGCAATTAGCTTAGCGTTTGGAACATGGCGTACGCATTTTCTAGCTGCCTTAAATATCATGCACGCCACCTGGCTGAGCTCTGGGCGCGGTCGCCACCCCGGTTGGCTTGCCAGTGCACTCTGCCGCGCGGGCCAGAGCCCACTGCCGCGCCAGGTTGCGCTTGCTGCTGCCCGCCTGCGCGCTCTGCCTCGCTGCTGCTCGCCTCGCCAACCAGCGCGTGGCGCCCTGACCGCTGGCCATGCTCTGCCAGCACCTTGCCTTGCCCCGCTATGGCCGTGGTCGGGCGGGGTCCTGCGTCCGCATCGCCAGCAGCTACGCTCGGCACCACTCCATTGACTCCTTTGGCCGTTTGCGCGTTAGAGAACTGCCTGCTTCACGGTCTCCTCGGTGTCGCGTCTGCCGTGTCGTTGCCTGGCGCTGTCCGCAGACGTGCCATGCCTAGTCTCGTCGTTTGCTGCAGCGGCCGTGCAGACGGCTGTCAGGAGCACGCCCTAGGGTTCCCCATGGCCAGGCACAGCGGTACCTTGCATTGACGCCCGCAGGCGAGCCATGCCGCGCCATGACTCCTCTGTCTCCGCTGTCCCCTTGCCGCCGTCGTGTTTCCTTCCAATTCACCATAGTGGTTGCACCCCGTTCCAATTGGTCTTGCCCGCAGCTCCGTTGGGCAGCCGGTAGCCCTTCCTGCCCCTCATAGCCGCCTGTAGCTCAGTTCTGTGCAACAATTTTGAAGGGCCGAGCTCTCGGGCCATTAAGACCCAGAGTGCCTGCGCCGTCGGCTTTCATCGCCACCAAGGCAGCTCGGTCAAATTCCTCGCGCCGCTAGACTTCCCTTCCGTCGGTTGTCACCATGCTCGCCACATCCTAGACCCTACCTCCGTAGTGCATCCCGTGGCACGGCCGTGCCATTGCCGTGCTCTGCTACACTCATCGCGCGCACGTGGCCAGCTCGGCCTGAGCCATCTCCGGTCGTTTCTTCGTGTCTTCCAGTTCCGTGGTGAGTCGCTGGTACTCGTCCGCTCCTCGCTTTGTCCCGGCAGTGCAAATGTTCACCGGAACGGCATCGCCATTCTTGCAGGGTGCCCACCGTCGTGGTCCGAGCTCGCTGCGACGTCTCGGCGTGTGTGTCTCTGCCCTGTGGTTTGCGTTCGCACGTAGGTGAGTATCGGCTCTTTATTTTAGTAAGGAGAGGGCCGGGGTGGCCGACGAAGACGTCCAGTACCACGCCATCACGCCAGTGCGTGCTCTGGATGGTTAGGGACTTCACCGCGGTGAAGACATAGATTTCGGAGGGTGCGGTTGTAAAAGCGCTGACTAATTCAATAGTGGCTTAGGGTTGGCTACATTTTTGTTGTAGTTTGGGGGTGCCCATGCATATTCGACTCCACGCGCAGGCCGTCACCGTCGCGGGCCGCTGGCCGGTGGGTCGCGCCTCCGCGTGGGCCGCCGCGCGCTGGCTTTCTATCGCGTGCGGGCGGGGTGACGCGCTGGATCGGGCCGCGCGTTGTGGGCCGGCCAAGGAGGTTTCGATTTTCATTAATTCCTGGAATTTGAAATGCTTATTTATTTCCTGTTATGAATCCAACTTTGATAAATCGTAGTAAATTGCATGGTTGTCCAAAAATAGCGAAACTAAGTTTGTTAGGTTCGCAAAAATGTCGTCTACCTATTAGTACAGTTAGTTCACCATTAGCTGTTAGGATGGTAGGCTCATAAGCTTGAGGTAGAAAGCTTAGCGGTATATCGATCTTTAATTGCAGGATTTGTTGGGGTAAACCGACAATAGCTTTAGCTTTGGAATCGTGACAATAGGTTCCTTAGGTATTTATATACTTGCTGTAAAAGTGGTAACCATAGAGCGAGTCGTTTAATGGCATAGTTATTACCCTTGCTTTCGAGCATGTATCGTAAACTGGCATTAGGAGTAGGAAAATCCGTAGTCACCGTAAGAATGTAGGACACGTTCATGCTTGTTAGTAGTGCTGGTACATAGCTTAGACTTTAGTGGGCAAATCTCACTTAGTAGTTTAATAGAGGTACTTTTGCATTGAGAATTTCTGTTGCCGTAGTGTTAACCATTGCATCGTCATTTCATGTAGATCACGAACAGGTAGACTTCGTACCCGTCGGTGAGCTGGAGTACGACGACGTGATCGAGGAGTACGAGGAGGAGCTCTTCACACAGGAGGGAGCCTAGGAGCTTGTTGGTACTGACTTTGCTGACCCGGCACCTACCCAAGGCAAGCCCCGGTGCATAACCCCTATTATTTTTAAATGGTCACTGAATATATTATATGATATGCATTTACGTTATAGGCATTTTATGGAAACTACATGCATAATTATATCCACCATGAGTCCTACTAGTACAGGTCGAGTAGTTGCTATGCTCAGGATGTCAGTAGCGTGAGTAACCTGTCGTTACTCGCAAATAGGTGATTAAACTATGATATCATGATGAAATAATGGAAAGGAAAATGGTGACCGGGCAGGGATGTGGATTTGGTACTGGTGGGTGTGAGGGGTTGTGTCCTGCGGCCAACAGGGCATAACCCGGTTACACTTTTTCCCTGTCTGTGTCGATTAAGGACCGGTCGTTGCATATGACTCTAGGCAAGTCACAGATTATTGTCCCGAGCACATACTTGGGTATGGGTGCAGGGAAGGCATGTTGCTCTCTTGTCATGAATCCAGCTCTTTCCGGACCGACTGATGGGAAGAGGAGGTGGTGGAGGTCCTTGCACCACACTGAGTCCGGGACTCAGGATGTGGGGGCTCGGAGTCCAAGTTTGGACGGGGACCTGGACACCCGGGACAGGTGGGTGATGGGTTAGCCCTGCTTGTGCCTGGGGTACAAGCGGGGCGTGTGTTTCGGGGCACCCAGCTGGGCACATTGATTCGCGAATCGCTGGGTTATCTGGTACGGCTTGTCTGCGGTTTAGCACCGTAGTAAGAACTGAAAGTGGAAAAGGAGAAGGAACATATCGATTGCTCAACTCTTGCTTGAAAGTAGAACAGGTGCTTATATGGATTGACTAGATGAAAACTTAATACGGCTGATAATAATAAAGCATCAATAAGGACTCACTATTAGTATTGCTTTCGGCTAAAGGAAACCAGCAACCATAAAGCCTAGCATATTCCTTGGAGTTGGGAAAGTATTCCCACTGGTCGGATAAGTCTTGCGAGTACATTGTGTACTCAGGGTTTATTTACCCCTGTTGCAGGTGATGCTTGACGAGTACCTTGTGTGGAGGATTCTTCTGGTGGGCTCAGATGAAATCCTCGTTATCTTATCGCTAGATGTTATCTTTTAATATTCCGTTGTTTATCATTCCGCACTCTGTATTTGGTATTGTAATAATCCACTTTTTAAGAAACTCTAATGTATGAGATGGACTTGTGTTGTAACTCGTTTTCATTATTGGATCCTTGGGAAAAATGTGGATCTTTCGGGTTCTCCCTCGGGGTGTGCCCGACAGATACCGCCCGCTATAGCTTGCTTTCGAGGTGCTTAGTGTCTGGTGGAAGATGAGCGCCTCCGTAAGTGTGCTATTTTGGGCGGTTCTGCCACAACCATTGGCTCAGTTGGAAGAGCAAACTCAAAACTTGCCCCCCCCGAGGCAAAATAATAACAATACCATTGCCACCACCCTGCTTGCATGATGACCCATCAAAGAACAATGTCCAAGGCATCGACTCTACATAACTAATACTTGGCTTGTGATGCTGGGTGATAAAATCGGCCATTACTTGTCCTTTGATGGCTTTAGCCAATTCATACTTCAAGTCGAATTCCGATAACGCATGAATCCACTTTCCCACTCTTCCATTCAGTATTGGCATTGATAACATGTGCTTAACCACATCAGCCTTAGAGATAATTGTACACTCGGCCAAAAATAAGTAGTGTCGCAATTTAGTGCAAGAGAAATATAAGCACAAGCACAATTTTTTGGTAGGAGAATATCTCGTCTTTGAATCCAGTAGTCTTCTACTCAGATAGAAAACAACTCTCTCTTTTCCCTCAAATTCTTGCATCAGGGCCGATCCAATTGTCTTGTCATCAGCCGATATGTACAACTTAAATGGCTTACCTTGCTAAGGAGGGACCAGCATAGGTGGACACTTGATATATTCCTTTATTTCTTCAAATGCCCTTTGTTGTATGTCACCCCACTTGAATTCATGATCATTTTTCAACTTCAACAAGGGAGAAAACGGTAGGATCCTTTCCGACAAATTTGAAATGAATCTTCTGATGAAATTAATCTTACCAAGTAGAGATTGCAACTCTGTTTTGGTAGTCGGGGGAACTGCTTCATCAATTGCCTTCACGCTTTTCTGACCAACTTTGATTCCTCTCTTGTAGACCATGAATCCTAAAAAATATTCGGCTGATACTCCAAAAGCACACTTGTTAGGATTCATCTTCAAACCATGCTTCCTCGTGCATTCTAGAGTCTCACGTAAGTCAGCCAGGTGTTCTTTGTACCCTTTGGATTTTATCATCACATCATCGATGTAGATCTCAACAATCCTGCCGATCAACTTATGGAAAATGTAATTCATCGCCCTTTGATAAGTTGCTCCGGCATTCTTCAGACCAAAGGTCATCACAACCCACTCGAATAGACTGATTGCGCCGGGGCACCTGAAAGCGGTCTTTGCTATGTCTTCTTCAGCCATGAAAATTTGGTTGTATCCTGCATTACCATCCATGAAGCTAATAACCTTGTGCCCGGCTGCTGCATCTACTAACATATCAGCTATTGGCATCGGATAACCGTCCATAGGTGTGGCTTTGTTCAGATCCCTGAAATCAATGCAAACTCTCAATTTTTCATTCTTCTTATATACAGGGACAACATTTGATATCCACTCTGCATATCGGCACGGTCGGATAAATTTTGCTTCGAGTAACCTTTCAGTCTCCTTTTTTATATCATCAAGCACATTTGGGTTGAATCTCCTCGAAGCTTGTTTAAACGACCGATATCCAAGTTTGATTGGCAACCGATGTTCAACAATTGACCGATCTAAACCAGACATCTTATAGTATTCCCATGCAAAGCAGTCTTTAAATTCCTTTAATAAATTAATTAATTCCCGCTTATACTCTGAATCCAACTTAGTACTTACATACGTCGGCCTAGGTCTATCTCTAGGACCAATATCTACTTCTTCTAATTCATTGGCCGACGTGAAGCCATATCCTAGTTTGCCATCTGTACCATCTATTGGATTATTCATTAATACAAATTTTTAAAGCCGGCTGCTTGGATCGGCTATTGGCTTTCGCCATTGACTCTGAATTCTGATGGCAATAGAAAAGCCATTTGGATATTAGCCGATGGTTGCTTTCTTTCGGCTATTTGCTTGGTATGCCACACTTGAATTTTACTGGATGCCTAAGCCTGTTCCATCTCTTTGTTCTTTAGGCGTTGCACCCTTCTCTTCTGGCTACTTGTTAATCCTCTTGGACACCATTGGCATTCCTGCCAAGCATACTATCTTTCGTTGCCTCCCTCTTCATATCAGCCCAATCCTAATCAATGACTCTTTTTCCAAGCCGGTCATGAACACTTTTATTTTTTAAGCGCCGATCCACATTATTATGACGATATACATCTTGAGCATGGATAGACCGGCGGTTGGTTTGAGACTGCATTCTGGACAGTCATGTCTGGTAGGCAACTTCAAACCTTCATTCCAGCAATGCCTGAAGAAAGGACAATTCCAATGTAATTTGGCTTGTTTTCTTTCATACCTCTCTTCTTTCAGTTGATGCTGGTATGCTTGATCTTTCAACCAACGCTAATAATCCTTTTCCTTCTGCTGCTGCCATTTATTCAACAGAATCTAAGACAAGATCTGCGGCTTTGTCGTCTCCCCTGCTCATATCGGCTCTTTTGCTCGGCATGATGTCTTCTAATCTCTATACTCGTCAGCCGATATTTGCATCTTGGGATCGACTATTCTAGCTTCTTTTGATTTGGTTGATGTTAGGACCTTAGTTTTTCCTTTGAATAACCCAGCATCAACCATGTTTTGATCTCCTAGGAAGGATTATCATCAACTTTCATTTTTCAAGGCGTATCAAATTTGAGCCTCCCCTACTGAATAGCTCTCTGTATAAGCTGTCTGAAGATTCTGCATTCATTAGTGGAATAAGAAGTAGCATTATGGAACTTGTAGAACTTCTTATTCTTCAACTGATCAGGGGGCAACATGACATGACCATCGGGCAACTTGATCTCTTTTTCAAGTAAGAAATCGAAGAGCTTATCTGATTTGGTGACATCAAAGTCATAGCTCTCCTCAACTCCTTTTCCCCAAGGATTTAGCACCATTACTGTCTTCTTGCCCCAATTCCATTCAGCTGCAACAACCTCTTCTTCTTCATCTTCATAGCCATCATCGACTGAGTATGGATCATAAGCTTCGGCTACTATGGTACTTTTCTAGAACCGGGTATCTCTGCGAGTACTCTAGAATTGGCTATTGAGTGCTACTACTCATTGAGCCAATTGTCCCAAGTTGTCAAATTCTTGTCCCAGCAGCTTTTCTTTCCACATCGGCAGCATTCCTTGAACAACTAAAGTAGCTAATTGATCATCGGCCAAGTTTAAGGAGAAGCACAAGTTCCTAGTTTCTCGGAACCTCTGAAGAAATTCAGTGCCCGATTCATTAGTCTTCTGTCTTATAGTTGTTAGATCTGTAATCTTCTTCGCTCCAGTCCCAGTGTAAAAATATGTATAAAACTTCTTCTCTAGGTCAGCCCAATTGACAATGGAATTAACTAGCAATGATGAAAATCAAGTGAAGGCTGGCCCTAATAAGGACAGAGAGAAGAAACGAACTCGATGGGCATCCTCAACTCATGTTTCGCCCAATTATGTAAGATACCGACTGATATGTTCTATCGTGCTTGTACTATCTTGGCCAGTGAACTTAGAGAATTCTGGTAGCCTATAATTTGTGGGAAGAGCGACCAAATCATACCATTTTGGATATGGGTGTTTGTAAGAAATGGTCAGCCCTTTTGGCTTTAGACCGAACTGATTTTTCATCATCTCAGTCACTCTCAGCAATAATTCATTAGCTTGCGGATTTAGATTCCTATGCACCTACTGACCCATCTATGGATTGAAATCTCATGTGCCTTGATATCCTAGATTTGGCATCATGTGGAGGGTATTATAATCTGTGCCAAAATTGATCACCTGTTTCTGACTTTGCCCCGCCAGCTGTTGCACATGCTATACTGATGGTCCAGGATTGTACTGTGTCTGATTTGCAGTAGTTCCTTGAGTTTGTTCAGATGAACCCTGAATTGTCTGAGCATCACCACTACCAGCTGGTGCAGCTTCTTGATGGCTGGTACTGACTTGATTGGTCTCTTGGGTCAACAGATCTAGAATGTTATAATAAGTCGGCCCATCTTGACCAACTGGAAACCCATGAATCACCTCTCTCATGGCATTTGTGGAATATGTCCATGAAAGCTTCGTTATGGCTTGACATGGCAACACGAACAGATTTGTCTACAACTTTCTTAAAAAAATGCCTGTCTTTAGCTTCAGTTGTGTCTATCTGCCCGTGTAACAGAACTCTTGGTAGTGGAAATTTCTGAACAATTATGTTGTCATGTGTTTTGGTGTAGGACAACAAACATTTGTTCTAAAACTCTTATATTGCTTTGCTGATGATACCCTTATCCCCATCAGGTAGATCTTCATAATGCAACATAAGGATGTTGTCGTTGTTGTGAACCGCCAAGATGATTGTGGGGTCCCACCGGGTGTGCCAGAAACTTATGTCGACACAGAATTTTTGTTCCACGCCGAGGACACATGCAGCAAGCCAGAAGGGTCCGCTCGATGAAGCTGTAGATCCGCCTAGCTTCAACATAGGGATGGTCGATCCTACGCCCTCCTCCTGAGACATGCTAGTCAATTTGACTCTGTAATTGACAATGAGAGAAAGTTCATCAGTAATTAAGGGCGGAACTTGCCGGTGTTGCCAGACAGTCCCGAATGTGCGGCTCTGAGAGTCGATATGAGAGGAGATCAACTAAACAACAGATTCCAGCATATTCATGAGAATAAATCGGTTAAAGCTCATTGGGTTGTATAAGAAGAATCGGTTATCATTCAAGATAAATGTCATTATTTGAGCACATATTAATCAATGGCAATAAGATGTCAACAATGATTGGGTTATGCTGAGCCAATGATTACAAGCAACCGAACTCCTTTTATATAAAGAAATAATTCAACATCATTCAACCGTTTAATAAAAATAAATCTAATGAACATGTTAGATCCCATCTATCACTATTACCAGGGGGGCATGAGGCAGAATCATGCACGCCGTAGAAATAACAATAGACTCAACGACCCTAACTCATTACTAATATCAGTGGGGCATGAGGCAGAATCATACAGCCGTAATACAATAATAAGATCATGGGGCTAACATATCTTTCAACCTATCTTTACTTCAACGGTCTCGTAATGCGAACTGTTCGTAAAAGCACCCGATATCGGCTAAAACAGTCGATTCAGGCATAGCGCACATTTAAAGTCATGCCTTATCAGGAATAGATCTATCAAATAACGATCCTCACTCCACGGTGCTAGCAGTGGGGTGTGAGGCAGAATCACATAGGCTGTGATAATGGGCCACGGAATAGTCTCGCTAGCCAATAAATCTACTCAAGACGCAACATGCTTTAACCGCACGCTATGCACGATCAAGATTGAAGTAAAACAGCCGATAAAACGTAACTCATCGTTTAAGGTATAGATTATATCAGTTTTAGATTAACAAACGATGGGCTAGACAAGATATAAGGTCGATCTACATCAATCTCAATCGGGCAGAGTGATATTGCTACAATTAGATAAATAATGAAAGCAATAAGCAATATCGGTAACTTAATGAATCTACCAAAGACTGCCACTCTAAGCTAGAGCGGATACCTTGACCTTGATCTAGTTCATGCAGTGGAGGTCGACCAGATCGATGTAGCCATACTTGAACTAGGCAAGAGTCGATAACTAACTTATACCAGAGTCGTAGTGGAGGTCGACCGAATCGATGCAGCCGTACGAACAGAGGTATAAGCCATGATGGTACTTACAACAAGTAGTGGAGGTCGACCGGATCGATGCAGCCGTACTTACTGAAGAACTCGTCGAGATCTACTCTACTCCTACTCCTAAGGGGTGGCCAGAGCCAAAAAAGTAAATAACTTGTATATTTGGTTGATTGTTGTTCTTTTACAATGGTTGGGCTTGGTATTTATACCCGGGCCCTGTGCATGACTCCTGTCTAAGCACAACTCATTACAACTTTTGCCCTAGAGAAAACATTACTAATTTAAGATAACTTGGACTCTAATCTTTCCCTTTCTGTAGAGTCCAACAGGTTTCGTCCTGGCGCCAAACGTAGCCTTTGTCGTTATCCGCTGGAGCTATCTGAAGAAAGCCAATTTTAGTTTTTGCGTCCGAATCAGCTAGTTTCGATCTGCACGCAATTGATCCCTTGATGACATGATCTTGGGAGCTTTCGAGTCCCTGCGGCTCTTCTTCCAAATTTTGGTGTAAACAAAATTCAAATTTTAAAATTTTAAAATATTATTTTTGTAAATAAGAAAATATAAAATTATATCTGTATATATATATCATGAAATTGTTTATATTTATATTTATATTTATTTATACATATATAGAATAATCAAAAAAGTATTATATAAATTTACATTGTATTCTTTATATATAAATTACAAAATTATTAATTAAAATAAATTGAAAAATATTTGTAGGGGCGGCTTACTCAGGAACCAACCCTACAAATCGATTTATAGGGGCGGCTGGCTCAGGAACCGCCCCTAGAAATGACCTGCGATATATAACCAAGAGCTCGCGGGAGGCTGAAATTACTCTATGTCCTGGGCGCTTTCTTCCTCTCTTACGTCGGTAGGCTGCTGATTTTTTTCTCCGCCGCCTCCATTGCCTCCACCGTTGTCTCCGTGGCCTACAACCGCCTTCTCTGACCTCCTCCATCCTCACCTAACTGCACCTCCATCCACCGTTCCCCAAGCGCCGCCTTTCCGCAGGCCATCGGGGCTAGGGTTTGAGCTCCGCTGGCTTGGCCGCGTACTCTAGCTGGTGTCCCCACCACCGGCGCTCCCTCTCTGACCTCGACCACTGAACTCATCGGCCCGCGTGCGCTCTCCGACATCCCTCCACCTCGCTATCGCTTGGTCTCTCTCATGCGTGCGACGTCGACGTGGGGGTTGCTCTCGGGCGCTCCTCCACCACCGCCACCTAGCTCATCCACCGCCGTCGCCTCGCTCCTCGTCCACCGTCGCCATCTCCACCGCCATTGCCATCCGTCTCGAAGGTCAGTGCACCTCATCTGCTTCATTGCAGTAGTTTCTGGATCCACTAGGGTTTGACCCACACCTCATCTCCCCTTCTCCTCTTGTCACACCATTTCTTGTGGATCCTAAAATTTTGTGTGTGCATCTATTAAATTGGTTTTTGATTCGATAATTGAATGTTAGGGATCTGCTCATTTGCATAGCTTACTACCTTAGCAAGCAGGCGCTAACACAGTTGCTGAACTTGTGTGCTTTTGATGGTGATTGCCTAGCAAATAATGTTTTTGTACTCCAACCAATTCCTAAAAACCACATTGCCTTGTGTTATCTGAGATAGATTGGAGTCATTAGTCTTATTTGCTCGCATGACTTGGATTAGCAATAAATTGACAGTGTTCTTTTTACAGGAAATACATTAAACAAATCAACTGTTCTGTAATAATCTTGAATAAAATCAACTGTTCTGTAACTATAATATGCACATTGTTGTAAGTAGACTTCCCAATGCCCCACCTCCTAAAATGGATATTTTTTCTAGTAGTGGGGGTTATGATTCCCAAGAGTATCAATCCCGATGCTTGCCATGAAAATTGCATTATCCTTTATACCTAATTAGGAGACCATACTACTGGATTTTCTACAATTTGATGAAGCTACATCACTTGCCAATCATGATAATTATCATTTGCTCAGTCTCCTCCACCTCCTTACATCACCATCTTTGGCATCGGTCTCCCACTACTGGAAATGGGAATTTCCCTGATAGGGTAACTACCAATAGTCTAAAGCATTTTAGCAACAGGAAAATTAAAAATCAGTTTTTGACTATGAACGAAATAATCGATATGGCGACAAGGAAATAAAAAATTGTCTAAACGGGCAACCATCATAAACAATTTTCTTGTTGATACATGTAGTAGTCAATCATTGTTCGGATCCTAGGCTTTCGACATGACGTTCAAGCCACATCATTGTCTTCTCTGGGATCCAACAAGGCCCTTAAACCTTAAGTCAATTGATGGGCGAGCTAGTTAGTAAGATAGCAGGATGGGAAGGAAGATACCTTAACTTTATTAGGGACAGGAAGACGGTGATAGATTACCAACCGAACCCCACTTTCTGACACCTGGCCAGGGTGTTCGCTGGCATAAGACCTGCCAAGGCACGTGATCATAGCTTGGACCCTTCTTTATTTCTCTTCTACTACTCTATAATACATAGTTACTTTTTAATACTGCACACATCACATATGCAGTATATATGCTCCATTCTTCCATGACACACTGAACCACACTGAGGAATTTACTATATACAGCAAGAATCAAGAAGACGACGCACGTATATATTAGCATAGGCCCAACCTACATCATGTACATGTACCTTGTGTATCTTTGTTGATAATATTGGTTGGACGTATTGATGTGCGGCCTATTTGAATAATCTGACCGAAGATAGCCATGTGTGTGCCATGCATGTATGTATGCGTATGTCCAAGCGCCACTAGCAAACATCCCCTGCCACTGTCCGTTGTTACCATCCACATCAAACCATTATTATTTATTTGGCTGTCGTCTCACCTTTGTATAGTATCTTCTTCCATGCTAGTAGCTATATCATGTCATCATTTAATTTGTTTGCATGCTGTAGAGAGTGATGTGGACACCGTTACCTTGTTTTTGTTTGGTTGGAAGCCACCCTCATAATAATCAGACTACATGATTGCATTGGTTATACCAAAGTATTTCATATGTTTACAGACTGCCAAAGTATGTGCTTGCCATTATTTTTACAGGGTTGGAAAGCTGTACTAATGTTTTTAGTCATTTTATTTGATTTTCCTTCTTTCTACCATTCTTTGTACAAATAATGTTAACAAAACACCAGTTTGGTTCTTGTTTGTTGAAACTAACAGCATGCATTTGATTAGGAACAAAGCAATGCCATTCAGCATACATTATTTGTGGATTATGTACTAGTTTTTGCCATGAATTTTATCAGTTTTCCTTATGCAGGAAATTGCTTAGGTTTATCATATGATTTATTTTGTTTGATTTCCCTTCCTTCTGCTATTGCACATTATACTTTTTTCAAAATAGTCATTTATGTGTTATGTGATATGCTGCAATACTATTCTCGTGGCACTAGCATGCAGCACTAAATCATCTGTGTTGTGTTTATGCAGATAGTCCTAACAAGGTCCTCTATATGTTATTTATGTTTCTAGAGCCTCCTTTTTTGTTTCCATGGTGGAATTTATGGCACAAGGCTAAGGTACCAAAAGTAATGGGTGTTGTTGGGTGAAAGAACCTTAAGCCTGCTTGAGGCATCCTTTTTCCCAAGTAGTGTGTGATGATGCCCCCCCCGCCCTGAACTCAACTACACCGCAACAACAACAGCACCTCCCTCTCTGTTGCACCCCAAGCTGATCATTTGCGCCCTCCATTCTTCTATGATCCCAACCACCAAACTATAGGTATCATCTGTCGACACCAAACTGTTGGTTCTGTTCTTCAGTTGCTTTGCTTGCTTGGTCCCCTTGGTCCCATCAACATTCATTCAATTGAACCAAATAGCAGCTGCTGCTGCTTTACAGTTAACGAGTGACTTTACCTTCTCTCTCTTCTCTCTCTCTCTCTGCTGTGACAGCGCCATAATAAATAATAAATGTGATATTAAGCATATGATGTTCATGTGTGATCGAGGAAAGTTAGTATGGCAGCTATTGCTTTTTTTGGGAAGCAGCAGCTGTTTTTTTTTGGCAAATCTCCCCTCTCCTCTTTTTTTTTGCTGTTGACTATTGTTGTATCATATGCTTCATTTCTTTCTAACTCTATAGCTTCTTCCCCTGTGACATTAGTTCTATATCCGTATCTGGATGTTTCTTTTAGCCTTCTCTGTTGGATTGTTCACCGGTGATGGCATGTATTAACAGAGATGGTTACAACTGTAATGAATTGAGATCTGGATAACTATGTTTTCCATTGCCATTCCAAAAGGGAGACGGCTGTTGTCACTTTTTTAGAGTGGTAGTTGTAGTATGCTGTTTCTTTTGTTGTGGCCACTACCGTCACCTTCAGTAGGGTCATCAGGGAGGTGACTGATGAGGTGTTCATTTGTTTGTTTTGCTTCAAAGCGGGTTTGGGTGGGATGATAGAGACGGCGTGCAAATACAGATGCACGCTAGTTGCTAACTTGCTACCCTCCTCAGCTCCTCCCCTGTGCTACCCTCTTCTCCTCTATTTTTGCCACCTTTCCTATCCTCTATGTTTGGGAAGCAGCAGCTGCTTTTTTTACACCTTTTCCTCTCTATGTATGTTAAGCATCTATTGTTTTTTGCCAAATCTCCCCTCTCCTCTCCTCTCCTTTGTTTTGCCGATGATGAAATTGTCTAAGTCCATACATTATATGGAATATGAGCTGACGATCAAGAACTTGTGAGGAACTTAGCATCATTAGCAGCCGCCCCTACATTACCTTCTCCTCTCTTCTCTGTTATGATGACTTGATGCTCCAAGTTCATGATCAAATGATGATTGACATGTTTCTGAGGCCTCTACTACTGCTACTACTCATTTTTTTGATATATTCTTATTTTATAGGACTACTTTGGTTTATAGACCTTTTTTATTTCTTATAACTTCTCGCGTACCTAAAGCACACTTTCTTGCATCTATTAGAACAAAGCGCGAAATAATGTCATGGACACCAGACAGTGCAGTCCGATGCCCTAAGCATGATGAGCAGCCAACCTATGAGGAGCAAACACTAAAGGACCAGCTTACTCAGGAGTAGTTCAATAATGAGTTAGAAAAGGATCCAGAAGTGATGTTTTCTTAGGAGTAGTGTGACGAGGAGGAAGGGGGAGCAGAAGGAAGAGCAGGAGAGGCTGCTGAAGGCGAAGAAGAAGAAGATGATGATGATGAAGATGGATATGTAAGTCCCGAGGATCCTTTCCCACGTGAAGCCATAAGGAGGCCAACGGAGGAAGATTTGGACAAGGATTTTGACCCGAATGAGGAGGTAGGGATAAAGCTTTAGCTTGTAAATTTTGCTAAAGCTTTGGCTATGTTACCTCTGCTAACACTTTGACCTGTCGTATATATAGGTCCCTCCTGAAACTCAGAAAAGATGATGTCGACGTCCGCGACATCTCGCTGGACAAGATGGAGTATAGGAAAGGAGAGTAGAGGCAATAGCCACAGAGACGGACATTGAGGCCTCTGCTCCACAACCTTAAGACACAACCATGACTACCAAGCCTAAGAGGAAACAAGGGGATAGAAAAGCAAATCAATATCCAGATAAGGCATGCTATGTGATAACGGAGGTCGGGCCAGCAGGGGAGATCCTTGAGCCAAAGGAATTAAGAGGACAATTCCGTAATGCGATTGGAGCCCTAGTTAGAGATAAATTGAACCCAACAATCCCTAATTGGAAAGAGGTACTAGAGAAGAAAAAGGATGAACTATGGGATAGGTAGCTGAAGCTCAATTTTAGATTTCTGGAGGGTAAGCACGAATTGGTGAAAAAATGCTTTCAGGATGATGGGAGAGTCATTCCGACGTTGGAGGTCGGAGCTCAATAAGAAGTATATCCAAAAGGGGTTAACTCCCTTCAACGAGTTCGGCAACATAACTCCTAGTCAATGGGTGGAGCTCGTGGCTCAGAAGACTTTACCGGAGGCATTGGAGCTTAGTGCCCATAACACCGAGCTTGCGAAGAGGAACAAACACCACCATCATCTAGGCCCTGGTGGCTACTATACCAAGGAAGAGCAGTTTAGGAAGATGGACGAAGAGGCCGCAGCTGCTGGGAATATCGATGTGATGAATTTGAAGGTACGCTTAAGGAATTGGATATATGCGAGGAGCATAGAATCATCCGGTGGTAATCTTAAGTTTGATAAGCCAGAGACCCAAGAGGCAGTATTAAGGATACTGAAATATGCTGAAGACAAGGAGAAGGGCCCATTCAATCCTTCTAGAGAGAGGGACAAGCTTAGCCTGGGCTTGGGAAACAAGGAGCACACAGGCCGCACCAGGGGGCTAGGGAAAAGGACGACCTGGAAGCAAGGATTCGAAGAAGACAGGCACATGTACAAGAAACATGGCAGAGACTGGGAGACTAATCTTGAGCTCCAAGTGAAGGCTCTAGTTACGAAGGCGCTGGAGGATCAAGGACTGTCTATGGAGCCACGGATATTAATAACGCCACCGAGAGAACTAGCATTAGTTGGCAGCCCTCCGAAAGTTCCTAGCAGCCAAGGTTCCACTATAGCCACAACCCCCGTCAATCGCATACGGGAACCAACTAGTTGCACCTTGGTGTTTCGCAGCGGTCGGTAGAACATTGTGATGGAAGTGGCAACAGGTGTGGAACATCCTCCCGGTGGCTTACACCACAATAATAAGATACCGCCGGACTACACTAGGGTTGAGGTGCATACCGTGAAGCCCGAGTTCATGTAGTGGAGGATAGACTACGCAACTCCTGAGGGGCTGGTGTTACTCGGAGATGTTATGGGGTAGTTCATCCTCTGGCACAAACGGGACATTATATTGACTACATCTTCGCCACATCCCCCTCTCCCAAATTTGGAGCGTGTTGTTGAGGTCGGGGAGATATTTTCACCGTCTCGTGACCACCACATTCCTGAGATGCCACATTCTTCCCCGCCTCCTAGCGAGCATGTTCCTGATAAGCCACAACCTTCCCCAGCTCGTACCGAGCAAGTGCATGATGGATGCCATAGTCTTCTCAACAAGCACAACCGATACATGAACAACGAGTGCCTCCTGAAGAAGGTGATGCACAAGAAGATGAGGACATGCCTAAATGGGAACTTCGAAAGAAGCATCCAATCACCATAAGACTAGTTTATGTTCCGATGAAAGATGTCTCCTCGGTGCACAAGTGGTATTCCCATGACCAGTTCAAGCCTAAGAACCAAGTTAAAAAAGTCACATGATGGGGTTCTGAGGAGGCCATCACTAGCAAACTCCACCAAACAGCAAAGCAGTATCCAAATGTTGATGCCATCAAATGGTCAAAGGATTGTCCAAAAACATATGAAAGAGGCAAGCCCTTCCTACCAAACTGGGACATCCAACGCCTACCACTTGGAATGAGAAGGTTCCATGATTGGTACTTGCGTGTTCTCCCAATGAGCATAGACCTCGCACAAGCATGCTTCCCCACCTAAGCCCAGCCGGGAAAATTGTCTTTGACTTCAATGACATGCAGACATGCTTTCACCTCGGAGCAATGGAGATGAATCTAATTCACACATGGTGCCTGTATGTCCTTATCCTCCCGATATGATATGAATATAATCTTTGAATTTTGTTGTAACTAACCCACGCCGTGATTTGTAGAATGTAAGTGCACATTGTCAAACAAATGTCAAGTGTGAAAGCCGGGTATATAGACCCTCAAGCTATAGCACAAACAAATTTTAATTACCCTAAACAGTGGAAACTGGATGCCAAAGAGCTAGCTGCTGGAAAGATTCTTCGGGAGAAAGAGTACATCCGTATGGTGAAACTAAGGAAAGAGTCCCTTAAGGTTGCGGCATACATTGCCCTGGCTTTCAAAAATCTCCAACAGCACTCTACTATATGACTACCATACAACTTCGAGTAGGTTCAACTCTATACTTAAAGCTTTGTTCAATATATTTTATTCGATGCAAAAGAGCTTATCTAGTTCTATGATTAAATCCATGCAGCAACCACTGGATTTGTCAGGAAGAGCATGGCATGGGTCTTTGATTCAATAGATAGAGACCCGGTGACATACAAAGACTTCATATCGATTCTCAAGATGTATACATATCGACAATCCTCATTAGCTTATATGTTTGTATACATACTTGTAACATTCACTTTTGGATACTAACAAGTTGTATTTGCTAAAATAATTTGAACAGGGCATTTAGGTTCTATGTCACTAAACATCACGGAAGGCATGATCCAGCAAGGAAGGAAAAGATGGCTATAAAAACACTATGTGCCGTAAGTGTAACTTACTTCTTCAGTACTCCATTACATGGCTGTCAAAAGCATTACTTAACATTTTTCATATGCAAAACACACAGTGCCCCAAGCAGAAACCTAGGAGTGTACATTGTGGATACTATGTATATTATATGATGAGTAACACCGGTGCTTGCAGGAGACACCCCTTAAGGGTAAGTTTGAACCTCTTCACCCATAGCATAAAAACATCGTACATGGTATGAAATACTAAACCGAAACTTGTTCTCTTGTAGTGGAAAGAAGAGAAAGAAATAAAAAGAGACCCATACAAGGATGACCAACTCTTAGAGCTCGTTGGCGACCTTTGCAACTTCATATTGACCAGATTGTATACGTCAAAGGCACATACCATGACCGAGAGTCTTACTTAGGTAGAAATCCTCAGTACCAACACCTTCGTGAGACCGAAAGGCTAGCTCTAGGCCGCTGATAACAATGTGTATAGAATTTGATATTGGTTTTATCTTGTGAATTATGTCTATTTAATGATGGATTGTATATATTCTTATGAATTGGAATTATAATTGTAGTTTATATAATACTCTTGTGCTTGTAGTTTATATAATACTCTTGAGCGAATGCGGTTCGGAACGTTGGTCGCGGGGCGTTCGGTGGTGTAACAGAACCAACCAAATCATAAGAACGTAAGTACAAAAACAATCACCGAAGCGATCAAATTCCTGTACTTAAGCTCCCATAATCCCGGTAGTCCGGAAATCACGAAGGATTTCAACCAACTCTCGACATACAAACCAAGATCGTAATGATTCAACACAACACATCATTCGTTACAACATTTCACAAGTAGCATTCGGATTACATCCATCAGAGTTCAAATAAAATATTACAAACCAAGTTTGAATGCGCGGAAGCAACATAGTTTAGTACTTAACTCCATAGTTTCAAATACATTGCCAGATCAGAGTCATGTCCCACAAAAGCATTAGCAGGTACGAGAACTAGTAGAGACCGCGCCCAACGGTCTAGTCTTCATCCCCAGCAGGGAGAAGGCAGTACTTGCAGCAACCAAAGAAGAACTGGTCATCTGCAACAGGTGGGAAATAAACCCTGAGTACGAGAAGGTACTCAGCTAGACTTACCCGACAAAAATCAGAAATAAAAGACACCAAGGATCATGCAAGGCTTTTCAGGTGGGCTAGCTTGACACAGTTGCATAAAAGAGCTTATGATTATAGTAACCAATTTAAACTTATTATCAAGCTTATCATTATTTACCTGTCCACTAAATTAGCACCTGTACTAGAGCACTCACTTATTAGGAGCAAACAATATTAACCATAGCAGGTATAATAAGGCTGTCATCATCATATCATCATTTCCGAACCATTAAGTTATTAAGTGTATCTACATTGGAGATAAGCCCGTCAAGTTCTCACTAACCGGGAGAGACGGCGATTCGAATCGAATTACAACTCAGCTGAGGGGGTATTCCTAACTCTCACCCTAGCATACTTTGCAAGGGTAGCCGTGGGTCACCTTTGGAACATCTCAGGAACCAAATTCGCGGGTTCGATCAGCGCCAGCACTCTCAGGGATTACCCTTCTGCCAGGACGATCAGGACTTTTAAATCACCTGCCCTTGGACTCACGCCTATGGCTCCCTTCCAAGGCGCACTTTATACTTATCGACTCCCGGCCTGAGGTGAGCTACTCGACTTCACGGTCGGTCATCGGACACGGCCAACTAAGAGAGAGGCATGCGTTCAACATGAACAGGAAAGGCTCCAAGAATCAGTCCTTAAGCGACACAGACGGAGTCACTGCAAACCGGCAAGCCTCCGTCCGGTCTTCATTTCAAATTAAGACTGGTTCTTTTCCACGATAGCAAATATAGCCAACCATGCCACATGTATCATCCTATATCTCGCAGGTGATAGGAAATCACCCGACTTCTACCGTGTTTAAGCAGGGCTAAGCACTACTCGAGCCTGAGCTACATAGGATTCAGGGTAACAATATCTGGACAAGGAATGGGTAACCAATGCAGCAATGGCTTGCATCCAACACCTAAACTTAATGCAACAATATATGTAATAATAATACTGTAACTGCATTTCGGAAATTAGGAGGCTTAATATGCTCCGGGGCTTGCCTTTCACAAAGTTGCAAGGACGGTGGTCAGGGCACTCAACGGCGACCTCGTCTGGCACTTCTCCTGAAGGCTGCTTCTCCTGAATCTCCGGCGTCGGCTGCTGCTGCTCGCACGGTTCCTCGAATTCCAGCAGGGTTACTCCTTCCGGTACACATATTGCATGCCGATGCACAAGATAAATATCATGGATACATAAGGAATGACATGATGCTCATGATGAATGAATCACAATGGGTGTTTATGAAAACATCACTGGACACTCGTTTACCGAGTAATTAGCTCTATTCAAATCACTTTAAGCATGTATCCAACTTAACTTAAATAACAAGAGCAACTTACCTAACTTGCATAACCTAAGATAAAGATGCTCATCTTCAGTTAAAGGCCTAACACCTAGGAACAGTACCATGAACTTAGAATAGTAAAGACATACTTAAAATAACAGTTAAAGCTTCATATGCAACAAGTAGTAACTTAATTCTATCATAACCGGAGTTTTATAAATCCAAATGACTTGCAAGAGGACATTCTGGAAAGCTTATGAAATTCTCTACAATTCATTTGTAAACATCAAGGCATGATTCTGAAGTTAACCAAATCAGATTCCAGTAGACCTAGAATCTGTCCCGCAATGACAGGGTTGCTAACTTAATTATTTAATGATGGTGCAAAAGCCTAATTTGACCAAACCAAGTTTACCAACTTGTTTTTCATACCTAAGAAACATCAGAAAGTATAGTGCTAACTTCTAAATAAATTATTTAATATCCTTTTCCAATTTATTTAGTTAATTAGGTGATTTAAGCAATATATAGTAAAACTATTCATAAAAATCTACAAAAATTACAGTAGCTATCTCATGCTGCACATAGACTACCATAAAAATTTCAAAGCCATTGGACCAACATAACTTGCTGTATCCAAAATAACAGATGCCATGTCTATTTCTAGCATAATTAGGAAACCTTATTAAAAAGTGTCAAGCAACAGATTTCCCATTTTTCCTAACATCCTTCTAGCATAAGAATAGCACCCATAAAATTTCACCTTCACTGGATCTATAGAAAAATTATGAAAATTCACACAAGATCCACCTATTAATAAAAGGAAATTCTATAACTTAAAAACTACACATGCACTAGCTCTAAAATTTTTACCAGAGCTTCTAATAAGCAATAATAGACTGCCTACAAAATTTCATAATTTTTGGACCACAAAAACTCAAGATAAAATTCAAACAAGTTTGCATGTATCCAAAAACACATTTCAAAGTCCTAATTAATTCATCAAAAATTTCTAAAACATGTGCTCATATAATATTTTTGTTAAATACTAGACATGACCAGGAACCTAACAAAATTAGAACCACCTCATTTGGATCTATCAAACTTGAGTTATCTATTTTTGAAATGGTGCACCAAAACTGTGAAAAACAGTTAAACAAAACAAAATAAAATAAACCCTAACCGCTACTGGTGGGCTGGCCCAAGAAACGGCGGCCCACGAGCGCACAGGCGCGGCCCAAGACGCGGCTCAGCCCAAGCTGGCTCCCGCTGCGCGCGTCAGCGACTGACAAGCAGGGCCCACGTGTCGGCGAGACCGAAACAGGGGACGCGGCTCGCATGACGGAAATCCGGCGGAGCTCGCCAACGGCGGCTTCTCCGGCGACGATGACGGCACCTACGTGACCTCCTCAACCTCACGCGTCAATTGATACCCTAACCCCAAACCCTACCGGTCTCTAGGGGCGCCGGCCATGGAGCTCGGCGGCTCGGCCATGGCGCACGGAGGAGGAGCTCGGTGGTGCGCCGGCCAACTAAGACCAAGGCGGTCCGACCTAAGCCTGGCGTGAGCATCAGGAGTTCGTAGGGAAACTGAGGGAAGGGAGAGAAAGGAGGGAGAGAGCTCCGGTGGTGGTTGGCCACGGCGGGCTCACCTCCGACTCCGGCGGCAATGAGGAGCGCTGCGGAGAAGAAGAAGAACGGCGGCTACCTCGACTCTCTGGCTCAGTGGTGAGGTGGGCGAGCTCTGGAGGAAGAAGATGGAGTCATGGGCTAGCTGGAAGCGGCGTTTTCACGGCGACGAAAGAGCTGGGCGACGGCGGAGGCGCTGCGCTCGGTTCTGGCGAACGGGCGAGGCGAGACTTGGCGCGGGTGAAGCAAATAGGCCAGCCAGCAGGCGCGTGGCGTCGTCGTGTCCGCGATGGCCTGACCCGCGGGGCCATTGCCGGCGTACGGCCTCCACTTGGCGCGCTCGGCCAGACGGCGGTCGACCACGACTTGAACGGCCATAGCACTGTAGCTCCGATTGAGTCGCTTCACCAACGTCTGACAGCGCGATTTGGAGCTGATTGTTTTCCGAATCCTTAGGTCATTAGCGCAAACCTCCTAAACGAAAGTTCAAGTACTATGTACCAGCTACCAAACTCCTTTAGAGATCAAAGTCTAATTCACAATGGATAGAGAGTAAAATCAATCCAAAGTCGAACCGGCCAAACTGGAAAGCAGCCCTTGGACTTAGAAAATTTCTAAGTGTAGAATCAGCACCCAAACCTGACTTGTGGGCCATGTTTGAGACTGTTCCACACATTTTCATGACTTTACCTCTAAACAAAGTTTGTTCCATATAAAATTTGCTACAACTTTGCTTTAGGTTGCTCTGACATGCAAACATTCTAAGTCGTACTTTTTAAACAGTCAAACAAAAGAGTCCTAGGGTCAATACAAGTCAAACCATTACTTGAAATCATAATTAGGCAACATGGTTAACATGAACATTGTTCCTAATGACATTCTAAGTGTAGCTAAGGTATTTTAGTTACCCACATTCATCACTTGCACTCAATCACACAAGATCATAAAGCATACATACAATGAAGCTTAAAAGAACAATAGCATGTTTCACATGTTTCATAGCAATGTTTCATATAGAAATGCTTATGCATGAATGAATGATGCTTATGAATGAGATGATGATACACATGCTCATGCGATGCAAGTGTTTTAGTGCAACCATAACACTAGGGTGTTACAGGTGGGACGTTGAGCGAACGCGGTTCGGAATGTTGATCGGTCACTCGCAACGCGAACGCGGGAATACGCGGAACGGTTCTGGTCGAATTTGAATTGTAAATTTGAATTTTTTTTTGCGGAAAAATGTATTGTAGGGGCGGTTCTAGACTGAACCGTCCTTACAAATAGGTATTATAGGGGCGGCTGATACTATAGCCGCCCCGGCGGCTGTAGTACCAGCCGTCCCTACAAATCGATTTATAGGGACGGTTGATAACACCAGCCGCTCCTACAAATCGATTTGTAGAGACGGTCTGTAAACCGTCCCTACAAATAAATGATTTATAGAGACAGTTTGGTAGGGATGGTTAGCTAAACCACCCCTATAAATGGTCTTGAGCCGCCGCTCAAATGATATCTGTAGTAGTGTATCCAACGGAGTTCAAAACACATCAACTTAACGCAAGTGCTTGTATTTTCTGTAGTTCGTTTTAATATGACATTGTTTTAATATGACATTATTTATGGTGCCTGTCAATAGCGAGGTATTTGTCGTGGCTTTATCAAAATATCGAGTTTATCAAAATATCGAGTTGCTCATACGAATGAGTGCGTGCACGTATGTTCATAGCGAAGACCGAATGAGGCCTCGTTTAGATTAGGTTTAGAAATTAGTATTGGGCACTGTAACATTTCATTTGTATTTGACAATTATTGTCCAATAATGTCTTAACTAGGCTCAAAAGATTCGTCTCGTAATTTACAATCAAATTGTGTAATTAATTATTTTTTTATCTACATTTAATACTCCATACATGTGTCCAAAGATTTGATGTGATGGAGAGAGAGTGAAAAAACTTGCAATCTAAACAAGGATTGAGTGTGTACAATGACTGTAGAAAAAAATACAAATATGTGTGGACTATGAACGAAACGTGAAGCGGAAGTTAACGTAAATATCAAGCGTTAATGATACTGACAGGAACTTTATAGAATCTATGCTCAGCTTTGGCTATTATGCCCTTGTTTAATTGGATCCCAAAATCCAAAAAGTTGCTACAGTATCTGTCACATCGAATGTTTGCGGCCCGTGCATGGAGCATTAAATGTAGACGAAAAGAAAAACTAACTGCACAGTTTGGTGGGAAATTGCGAGACGAACGTTTTAAGCCTAATTAATCAATGTTTGGACACTATTTGCCAAATAAAAACGAAAGTGCTACAGTAGCCCAAAATCTAAAGTTTTCTCAACTAAACACGGCCTATATGGAGCATGCCTGGAAAACAGGGACCTGTCACTGTGGCTCTGAGTGGGACAGCCCTTCCTTGGTGCGGATATTATTCTGATACGATGATAACATCGTAGGCATCGACCTCAACATGATAGTTGTCTACTGCGCTGCTCCCATTTTTCCAAGATTGCTCTAAATTTTAGTTGACCGACGGAGGAAATAGAGAAAAAAATTTGGTCTTTGGTGGTAGCAGTTCTTGTGTGGGAAATTTGTTGAATGTTTATAATCTTTTTTTATCTGTCTACTGAGTTTTTTTTGCCACTCGTGGCTCCTGATTTTTCCCCATACATTTACAATACTTGTAACTATAATTATAATGGTAGTGAACCATTCGCTGTCAATGTTGATTTTCTTGAGCCAGACCCACTGGCAGCGAAAAAGAGCTGTCTTCAACGGACCGTAGGCTAGCTCCATATCTCCTCTATGAAACCATAGTATGTCGCCTGCACGTTGCCGTTTTCATCGTGAGCATCAAAACGAACACCACAATTTTGATATGTGATCTTTCCATCTTACTTTTTTGTGTAAAATGTGAATCCATTGATCTCATACCCTTGATACTTAAGATATGTACTCGAAGGTCCCTTGGCTAAGGCATCCAGTTGATTACCCAACTTTATTCCAAGCAAGTGGCGTCGCAATCAGTTAACAAATTCCTCCTAATGTTTTTTATCCAGCCAAGCATATGACCTGCTTGGATACAGAGTTTGCAGCGATTGGCTGTGCTCGTCAATGTATGGCATCACACCCTCGGCTTGCTAGAGAACTGTGAACTATGCCTGTCTAAAAGAAACAGGGTCGTCTACTGTAACCGATTTCTCCCCGATCGTTCCTTTACCACGTAGTCTTCCCTCATGATGAGATTCTGGAACTCCGACCCTTTTGATGTCTAGATAATATGTGCAGAACTCAATGGCCTCCTCTGTTGACCATCCTTCAACTATGCCCCCTTCTGGTCTGAATCTGTTCCTAACATACCTCCTGAAAACTTTCATCAATCTTTCAAAAGAGAACATTTGATGCAGGTATATTGGGCCAAGGGCTCTAATTTGATCAACAAGATGAATGAGCAGATGCAATGAGATATCAAAGTAACTCGGCGGGAAATGCATCTCAAGCCTAACGAGAGTTTCAGCTATGTCCCGCTGTAGCTGCTCTAGCGTGGACACATCAATGAACTATTTTGAGATCACATTGAAGAACGAGCACACCTTTATGATTGGGGCGCGGACCTTTGGGGGAAGGATACCATGTAGGGCAATAGGGAGCAGCTGAGTCATAATGACATGACAGTCATGGGCCATCATAGAGCCATAGTTGAACTTGAGTTCTCTCATATTCACTAGCCTCTTTGGGTTCGCATAGTAGCCCGTTGTGACTTTGAATTCATTGAAGAAAGAAATAAGTGCACGCTTTTCTTCCTTCTTCAATGTCCATGACACAACTAGAAGTTTGAACTGGCCATTATCAAGCTCCACGGGAAGCAGCTCCTTCCTGATTCCCAAGTGTTGCATGTCCAGGCGTGTAGCTAGTGAAACCTTCGATGTCTCCCCAGTGTCCATCAAGATGTTAAGCGTGTTAGCGCACACATTTTTAGTGATGTGCATGTGATCAAGACAGTGGCGTATACTCAGAAATGGCCAGTAAGGTAGTTTCTAGAAAACAAAATTTTTCTTCCAAATGCTCCCATCAGGCGCTGCTACTGCATTGTCCCCCTTCCTAAGGATAACCTCTAGTTTGTTGAGTTATCGAAGTATCGTAGGCCCGTCTCGATATTTTGGAGCTAAGCATTTCTCAATAGTACCATTAAAATCTTTTCTGTTCCTACGGTAAGGGTAGTCCTTAGGTATGAACCTATGGTGTCCCATATAAACTATCTTTGAGTTATTTGGTAGATTTACCGCATCGATGTCGTCTAAGCACTCGACATATCCGATATAGCCTTTTGTCTTCTCTTAGGACAACGAACCTCGACCTGGCAGGTCGGTGATTTCTGCGATAAGTACCCCCTTGATCATGACATGTTCCATTTTTGTAATCGTCCCAAACATCCGGCACACTCTTTTCAAACATCTCCACTAGTTCATCGATCACTGGTTCTAGAAATACATTGATGTCATTCCCAGGTTGTCTTGGCCCTTGGATCAGTAGTGGCATCTAGATGTACAATCGCTTCATACAGACCCAAGGTGGAAGGTTATATATATAGAGCGTCACTGGCTAGGTGCTATGATTGCTTCTAACATGGTCGAAAGGATTCATCCCATCTGTGCTCAAAGCAAACCAAAGGTGCCTTATCTCTCCACCGATGTCTTTATAGAACATAGTATTGACGGTCCTCTAGTCATGCCCATCGGCGGAGTGCCTCATTATTGTTTCTTTCTTACGCTCTTTGCCATGCCAGCGCAACAGCTTGGCTGACTTTGCACATGCAAACAGCATATGCACCCGGGGACCTATAGGGAAATACCAAACGACCTTTACAGGACCTCCTCTGGTCTTGGTACCCTTATCTGACAGCCCTTCCTTGTACCGTGGAGCTTCACACTTAGGGCACTCGTCCAAGTCTTTGTATTTTTCTCCACGGTACAATATGCAATCATTAGAACACGATTGAATTTTTTCAACCACGAGGCCGATGGGGCAGATCATTTGCTTGGCCAAGTATGTCTTTTCTAGCAACTCGCTTTTTTCTGGGAGCATTTTCCTTATTATACCTAACAACTGATCGAAGCCTTTATCGCTCAATCCGTTTATCGATTTGAACTCTAACAACATGATGTCGGCTTCTAGTTTGCTCATTGGACAATTCTTATACAATGGTGTTTTTCCATCTTGTCTCATTTTCTCTAGCTTTCTCAGCTGTCTTTCACTAAGACATCTGGTCTCTGCATTACGTAGCAGCTGAGAAATGTCATCGTTATCCTCGGAGTCGGCAGCTAGCGTGTTCCTAAACACATTATTAACTGTGACCATAGGTTCCGTGTTGACATCGGGTTTCTCGTCAGCATCGTGGATGGCTACGTCAGGCATATCCACATCATCATTGTTTTCCTACGGAACATTCACACCAACCTTGCCATGCATAGTCTATATCGTATAGTTTGGCATGAACTCCCTGGTAATCAAGTGCGATCATATAGACTCAATTTGACAAAAGTTTCTTTAATTCTTGCAATCTTTGAATGGGCAGAAGACAGGGTTCCCATTTTCAGCATGGGCTTTGGCATCAGTGATAAACTGGATGATGCCATGCATGTACCGTTTGTCCGTTCGGGACAGATGCATCCACTCTAGATCCATCTCTGCAAAAAAATATTCAGATAGTAATTACAAAGAATTAATAAGAAATCGAGCTTCATGAACAACAATTGTAGCTCGAAAGTACCATTTTTAGAAAACATTATTGTAAACTAATTATTAGAAAATTGAAATTGGTAGCCCCGACCCTGTAAATTAAAAATCGTAGTAAAAAAACAATTATTACATAATAATAAAGAACAACTATTCTACTACATGCCACATAAAAATGGAGACACTTATTTAAAAAAAAGACTAAAATTGGAGACATGATCATGAACAACAATGTAGCTCCAAACAATACCCATATAAATTGAAAAATGCAACCCCATAAAAAAATTATTGCTCAATATTGAAGAACAATTATTCTACTCCATGCCACATAAAAATAGAGACACTAATTTAAAAAAAATCTAAAATTGGAGACATGATCATGAACAACAATGTAGCTCTAAACAATACGTTGTTATGTGACACATAGATTAATTTTCTCAATAAATTGTAAAAAAATCTACTCTACTTCTAAGAACTAATTATAGCATCACATACTAATAATGATGATCTTGACCACCATAGAATAATTAGCTAGGAATTTAAATGTATTCATAAACACCAACCTTTTGGATGATTGATTCACCACAATTTGAGCCTTACACAAATGTCCAATTGTGAAAGTGCTCTCTAGAATGGAGAAAGAACTAAAATGAGAATCAAGCAATGTAGCCATCAAAACGAAGCTAATTAAACAACAAAATTAAAGGAGTGGATGTTTGTTACTAACCTTAAAGAAAAAAGATCAAGCCATTTTTCAAAATCCAAGCGCTAGCTTCATGGTGAAGAGCAGCCGCACCAATGGAGGGAAGGGCCCAAACGCGCATCTCTGTTCTCAGGATAGAAGAGAGGAGGAAGGAGAGGACAGCTGCAGCCTTTTTGTGCCGTAGGCTTACACCGTCGGTTCTTGGCTAGAACCGATAGTGATAGAGCCCAATCACTGTCGGCTCTTGGCTTGAACCGGCAGTGATAAGTGGCCGTCAAAACACTGTCGGTGCAAGCCACAAACCGATAGTGATAATTGTCATCACTACCGGTTCGGTCACATCCCAAATCAATTTCTGGTTTTTGGAGTGAAGAACCGACAGTGAAGGGTCAACACTGCCGATTCTCCTAATTCCGGCAGTGATGAAGCCGACAGTGAAGTGCTATTCTGTAGTAGTGTGGAGAGCAAAAACTCGAAGCCAAAGGTATATCATACATGGTTTTGCTGTCGCCAGCTAAGGTGCAATAGAGTACATGGCTTGGTTAGGATAGTTAGACGTAC
This sequence comes from Miscanthus lutarioriparius, assembly GCA_904845875.1. NCBI lineage: Eukaryota > Viridiplantae > Streptophyta > Magnoliopsida > Poales > Poaceae > Miscanthus > Miscanthus lutarioriparius. Next base: position 54,894,661 of record CAJGYO010000013.1, read on the forward strand.
TATATATTAAGAGGGGGATCTCTGAATCTATTATGGTTATCTAGTTCCACTAGGTGAGGACTAACCTTGCATATGCGTTAGATCTAGTGACGTGGTGAAGAAGCAAGAGACATGCTTTAAGAAATGTTTTGAAAATGCTAACTCAATGCTAAAGTTGTTGATGTCTCGGTGGGACATAGTTGGGAGTTAGCACAATTGAAAAATCGTTTGAGGGCTGCACTTGATGAGGCATTTCTGTACTCATTGGAAACCTCTGGTGGTCACTAAAGTTGGTGTACTAGAGAGTTTCTTAGTGCATGCTTGTTCGTTCAAGCATCTGGGCGATCAAGTTAACTTCCGGTGCTCACAGGAAAGGTAGCCCTAGAGTTTTGGAACAGTGCCAACTGAAACACACGAGCTTTTCATATGATGGCACCGAAAGTGCTTGGTGAGCACTGGAGCAACTCACTAGAGAGACCTGGGAGCGCCAAAAATCTCATCTTTAGTTTCTTGTGGTCAAGGGAACCATCTGGTGGTTGCACAGGAATGTGCATGGAGTGTCACTCCGCAGTTCTCACCAAAGTAATCATTAATGTAAAGACTAGTTTTTGTGTTCTTGGAATTTGACCATTGGGATCCTCTGGTGTGGAAATCTGGTGATCACGCACTAGACATGCGTTTTCTACATAGAAAGTTGACAACGGCTACTTTTGTGTGGGGGTATAAATCGGTGGTGTGCTTAGGCATTTCACCTCTCTTGGACCTCTTGGTTGATAACTACTCACAATTGAGAAAACACTCCACAACACGCTCGACTACCCACAACACAGTGTGGCTTGGCACTACCTAGCCTCGAGGAACCAGTGTGGACTTGAGCCCAATCAGTGCCACCATCCACCCGGTCAGGAAACATGTCATCCATCAGGATCTGCTTGGATGCCTCCAACCCCATCACTAGGATCATCGAACTTGGGCTACTAAAAATATTCCTACACACACTAGTAGACAACATACCTTTCATCTTTGGCTTTAGTCTCGGCAAGATTTAGGCCCAAGACTAAAGGGAGAATTAGTCCCGGTTGGAGCCACCAACCGGGACTAAAGTACCTGACCCAACGGCTAGGTCCGTAGGCTTTTGCAGGAGGGGACCTCTAGCCCCGGTTGGTGCTTTCATCCGGGACTAAAGGTCATCCTCTAGTCCTGGTTAGAGCTACTAGCCGGGAATAAACCTTTAGTCCCGGTTGGTGGCTCCAACCAAGACTATAAAGTGACCTTTAATTCCTGTTTGAACCACCAACCAGGACTACAGGACCCAGGCTCTATACTTTCTCCTTCTTTTCCTAGCCCGAGGCATTTCAAGCTCTCTGCTTGCTCTCTGTTGCTCGCTCATGGAAGGAGTTCAGGCTTGCGGGATTTGTGAAGACTTCACTCCTCCATCAATTCTTGGGTTCTAAAGGTTAATTAGCACCTTCATCCTCTCCTGTTTCAGTATTAGTATGGATCATTTCATGGTTTAGAAATAAAGAAATTTATGGTTTTTTAGATTGGGAATAATGATGGATTTTTCTGATTTATACGGCATTAATTTGAACTCAAACTCACTTGATAGTTTGCATGTGTAGATGAAGGAAGCTTATAGTAGTTCATCAAAACTAGTATCCACCTTTCATTACTAGTATATATAGCTCATTTCGTTGGTTTAGAAATGGTGAAATTTATAGTAGTCGATCAAAATGAGTATAGAGTAGATGGAGACTGCTTCGGGGTCTTAGGACTCACATCAGGTTCGTCTCCGCAACTGAGGCCAGACCTCTCTCTCATTGCATGCGGCAAGTGTAAGCAGAAGACTGTGTTGGAGTATAGGGTGAAGAAGGAGGGTCCTAACCATGGGTGCATCTTCTACACATGTCCGGATCGCAATGTGAGTTCTTTTGGCCGCGTTTTTTATGGTTTGTAGCCATTTTTCATGATGACTTTGATTAAAGTTCTTGATTTGGTGTTCTAATTTCAATGCGATGACACTAGATCATGTAACAGTTGATACTGGGATGAAGAATATGTTCATCACGTGCAAGAGCAAGAACTTAGTTTAACCTCTGGAACTCTTTCTCGAAAACGAACGGTTGTAATCAGCTCAATCATTCATGCTGCCATGTTCAAGGAAAACGATGGCCAGCAAAAGAGAGCATGGCATGCAAATGTAAAAGCACCCACGCAGTTCTATATATAGCAGCCCAAGGCTATCCTTTTTAGCCAGAAACACCAGATCGAATCTAGTACTAAACCAGAACAATTTGGTGCTAGGAACGTAACCATGGGTCATGTGAATGTAGTATACCAGCTCCTGCAAGCATCTCTAGCGCAACGGCTACTACTGCTCGTCCCTCTCGTTCTAATGCTACTGCTGTACCTCGCCTCCCGAAGCCGTCGTGGCAGCAACGAAAAACAGCAGCGACGACCGAAGCATATCCCGGCTCCTTCGCCTCCTGGCCTGCCCATCATAGGCCACCTGCACCTCGTCGGCGACCTCCCGCACGTCTCGCTCCGCGGCCTGGCCGCAAAGCACGGCGGCCTCATGCTCCTCCGCTTCGGCACCGTCCCAAACCTCGTCGTGTCGTCCTCGCGCGCGGCTCGGCTGATCATGCAAACACATGACCACGCCTTCGCCTCGCGGCCGGCTTCCAAGATCTCCAATACCCTCGTGTATGGGTCATCTGATATTGCCTTCTCCCCTTATGGCGATCATTGGTGTCAGCTTAGGAGGCTTGTTACCACGCACCTCTTCACTGTCAAGAAGGTGAACTCCTACCGGCTCTCCCGCCAAGAGGAGGTAATATTCAACACGAGTTTTTTTAGATGAAGGAAGCTTTATTAAAAATAGAGATCAGACCTTTATAACAAAGACCGGGTTATTATTATTTATATATGTGTGTCCATAGGTACGGTGGATAGCTCAGACCTTACGTCTAACATGAATATCCTCATCCGTGCATAGGTGCGCCTAGTGATCAAGAAGATCCAGGAGGCGGCAGCTGCGAGCAAGGAGGTGGACATCAGCGAAATGATGAACACGTTCGCCAACGATATCGTGTGTCGTGCCGTGTCAGGAAAGTTCTTCAGGGCGGAAGGGCGGAACAAGGTCTTCCGAGAGCTGATCCAGATGAATATTGTTCTGTTTGGAGGGTTTAGCCTCGAAGACAACTTCCCAGGGCTAGCGAACGTGTTAGGTTTGCTCACCAGGTGGTTTGTAAGCAACAAGGCCGACGAGGCACACAAAAGATGGGACGATTTACTTGAAACGATAGTAAGCGACCACGAGAGACGAAGAAGATCTGAGCATGGGCATGGTGGTGGTGGTGGTGTTGATCAAGAAGAGAGTGACTTCATCGATGTGTTGCTCTCAGTTCAGCTAGAGTATGGTATCACTAGAGATCATATCAAGGCCATCTTGATGGTTAGGAAATTATATATATATTTCTCAATAATTTCCATTTGTTTAGATTATATAAAAATAGAATATATAGATAGAACTAATTAATAACGTTTTGGAAATTCAGGACATGTTTGCTGCGGGCACAGAGACTTCATCACTAGTTCTAGAACTCGCCATGGCGGAGCTTATGCGCCACCCTCAGCTCATGAGCAAGCTACAAGACGAGGTGCGGAAGAACACACCCAAAGGACAAAAGATGGTTGAGCAAGAGAACCTAGCTAGCATGCCATATCTAAGAGCCGTGGTGAAAGAGACGCTGAGGTTACACCCACCGGCACCACTCCTGCTTCCTCACCTCTCAATGGTGGACTGTGACGTGGACGGCTACAGAATCCCCTCGGGAACACGAGTCATCATCAACGGATGGGCCATCAGTAGGGATCCAGAGTCCTGGGAGAGCGCGGAGGAGTTCATGCCAGAGAGGTTCATGGACGGTGCCAGCTCCGCGGCCATTGACTTGAGGGGAAGCGACTTCCAGTTTGTGCCATTCGGGGCTGGGCGAAGGATCTGCCCTGGCCTCAATTTTGGCCTTGCTACTGTCGAGATTATGTTGGCAAACCTCGCCTACTGTTTTGACTGGGGTCTGCCCATTGGCATGAAGGAAGAGGATATTGATATGACAGAGGTGTTTGGATTGTCAGTCCGTCGAAAGGAGAAGCTCATCCTGCTTCCGGAACCACATGCGTGCACATGTTAGAGTTGTTCCTGCCCACTCGTCTCCGATGAGTGAGTGATCCATTATATGTGCTGTGGACGATGTGGTTTCTGCCACACATATACGAACGTCCATATATTATATGTATTTTGTAACAGAAGCTGCGTATAGGATGGGTGCTTTATTTACTATAAGTGAGAGTACTAGTACATTGTATGAATTATGTGGTATATAGGTTATTGAACATTGAAGTTTGTGGACAAGATGTGTATTACACTAATACAAAAGCAAAACCACCAGTGTAAAAGACGAACCAAATCGATACTCCCTCTGTCCAGGTATGAATGACGTTCTAGCACTGCATTGAAGTGTCCAGGTTCAGATATTCATCCATGCATGTGGACACAGCCGCGATCTTTGTTCAGAGAATCTTTACTGCACGTCATCGAAGACTAAAACGACTTTTAAAATGGGACAGAGGGAGTATCGGAGAAGAAAATTTGGAACCAACGCTAGAAAGTTGTGGTGGCTGGTCAGATTAAAGGGTCCATGAGTTAGGAATAGGGATGAAAACGGGTCGGATACGGACGGATATCACTGATATTACATTTGTTTTCATATTTCTGTCCGGATTCGGATTCGAATACGGATAGTCTCAACTATGCCGGATAGGATACGATTGGATATCGACATCATAAATATGCGATTTGAGTGTTCGGATACGGATACGGTATCGGATGTTGGATATCCGGACTCGGATACGGACAGATCTCAACCCCTCTAAACGGATTCGGTTTCGAATACGGTCAAAAAATATCCGTCCCGTTTTCATCCCTAGTTAGGAATGAGTGGACGTCCGCACGATGCTATGTGCGGATGGTGCCAACGATTCTTTTTCCCAAAATTAGTAGGGATTACATGACGCCGTAGCAGTAGCACCGGTAGAGCTCGAGCCTGTACCAGAGAAATTTTGCAAAGATATTATAACCTTTATCTACAGTTAGACCCAACCTAAGTGGGGCCGCACTATTCCCTTAAAAGAAAGTGTGCAAACCAACGACCCTGTGCAAACTTGAAAACTACCAATCATGACCTGATCCAATGGAGGGGGGGGGCTTAAGCTAAAAAAAAAAAAAGGGCGGGGTGGGGGGCTTAAGCGCAAAAAAATCCCACCTCTCACCTCATTCATTGGATCAGCATCTAGTGGTCCTGATGGGTAGTTTCCAAGTTTACATAGGTTAGTTGATTTACACCTGATACGTTGCCTAAAAGAAAAGGGCCCAATTCTAGATATGTATACTGTAGGTGTATGAGATCTCTGGCCCAGTAAGAAATACGCATACAGGCAAATCGATTTGCCTGCCGCCGCTCCAACGCTGCTTTTGTCGATGTGCGTCACGCCGTCGCCGACGACTACTCGACGTGAACAACTACGCGGCAACGGCTAGGCAGCCGGCGACTCACGCACTTTGTTTCAGCATTTCCGAGCCACGCGTGTCCGAGTGACGACCAGACGAGATATCAGTTGCATCTACGTCAATGCTTGACGTATATGTTTAATCATTAATGCTTTGATTTTTTGTTTGTCCTCAATCTTTATTCTTTAGAGCACAAGACTTCGAGACTATTCTGATATGGGATTTAGGAATCCTGTAGAGAGCTGGCATGCAGTTATAGTGTAGTGTGACCTAAATCTGTACTCTTTTGATTTTAATATTGAATCTAGCAAAACATAGTTTTGGAAAATACTTGCTAATATTTTTTTTGGAATTATTGATGAACTATTCGAGGTCCGTAATGTCTTTAGACAGATTAAATGGTTTGGCGACTTTATGCATTGAGAAGAAATTGTTAGATGAGATTGATACCGAAGCCTGCATCAACAACTTCACATTTGCAAATATTTGAAGAAAAATTTAAGATAATATTTATAATTTGTCTAATAAGAATACTTTTCGATGTATTAAAGTGTTTATTAGAAACATCACTATTATTATAGCTACATTAAAGGGCCCATCTTTTTAGGTTTGCTCCAGGCCACCAAACTGACAGGACCGGGCTTGTCTACGGTAAATCGGTAATTATAATATAATTTTTTAATTAGTCAAGAGGTTTCTTTGGAGCCCATGACCAGAAAATGTAGAACAGTAAGAGCATCTCCGAGAGTTTCTAACAATTTTTTTTCTAAAATCATGAAGTTTTCCTACTCGTAAAAAATTATTAGGAAGAATAAATAATACCATCTCCAACAATTTCCAATAATTCACTACTAAAATATAGAAGACAATTTACATTAGAAATCATATACTATTTCTAAATTATCCTCACCACTTTTATATATTCTTTTATATTTGCATCATGATCCCTTTCCTACTCTTTACTCTTTCCCACGCCCTTCCACTTTTAGATTGACCGACGGATACGCGAGTGGTAGATGCGTGTTTTTCCAAGCGCGGAACGATTGGTGGTGGATTTGGGAACTATCGGAGATGGGGGTTTTCCATTCTAGCTAAAAATCCTATATTGGGACTGGGTAGTCTTGGAGATGCCAAGAGTTCCTAAGAATTTATTCCCAAAATTATATAGTTTTCCAACTACGAAAAAGTATTTGAAGGAATAAATAAGATCATATTTACATCAAGAATCCTATACTATTTTCTAAATTATACAAACTACTTTTATATATTCTTTCTCTCTTGTACATTTGCATCAGGAACCCTTTTCTATATTTTATTCTTTCTCAGGCCCTTCCACCTTAGATCGGCAGATCGATATGCGTGTGAAAGACGCGCAGTTATATGTGCGCGTTTGGTGATTTTTTCCAAGTGCTAAAAGATTGAGAACTTTTGGAGATTATTTTTTTCTATTCTTACAAAAGATCTTAGATTGGGAGTTTTTACTGGAACTCTTGAAAATGCTCTAAAGGTCTGGAACCGGAGAATTTTTTTTTGTCTCTATATGTTTTTTGTGAAATTTAAGTTGAACTGATTCTTTTGTTCCAAACGGGTCCTGAAACACAAAACTGGACTTCAATAATTTTGCTACTAATTTCGCTGGGCATAGCTGCTGCAGCAGCAGACGTGCACAACGCAGTGACAGTTAACATAAGCCAAGCCAGTCCGGCAGCTGTGGCGGAGACGCCTCCGCTTCCCAACCACCAGAATCAAACCAACAACCACCGATGGCGTCGCGTCGCGGCTGCTCCCGCCCGTGCCTCCGCCGGCCGTCCAGCTCTGCAGCCCGTGGGACCACCTCGCTGTGCCGCGTCGCCGCATCCGCCTCGGCCACTGATGGCGCCGTGCTGCTGGAGCGTGGCGGTCCCACGGCGGTGGCCATGCGGGACTTTGTTACGCTTGATGAGCTCCTTGCCGCCGTGTGCCTCCGCGGCCGCCTGGTTTTAAAGATGAGAAGAAACACAACCATATCTATAAGTTAAGAAAGACTTTGTATGGTTTGAAGCAAGCACCAAGAGTAGGTATGAGAGATTGAGGGATTTTCTACTCTCTAAGGGATTCAAGATGGGAAAGGTTGACACCACTCTCTTCACCAAGAGGCTAGGCAATGACTTATTTGTGCTGCAAATCTATGTTGATGATATCATATTTGGATCAACCAATCAAGATTTTTGTGATGAGCTTGGAAAGATGATGGCAAGTGAGTTTGAGATATTCATGATTGAAGAGCTTAGTTACTTCCTTGGTCTACAAATCAAGCAATTGAAGAGTGGCACATTTGTAAGTCAAGGCAAGTACATCAAAGACATGCTCAAGAAGTTTGGCATAGATGATGCTAAAGCCATTAGTACACCAATGGGGACAAATGAAAGTTTGGATAATGATGCTAGTGGCAACATGGTGGATCGAAAGATGTATCGGTCTATGATTGGAAGCCTACTCTATGTCACTGCATCAAGGTCTAATGTGATGTTTAGTGTATGTATGTGTGCTAGATTCCAAGCCTCACCAATAGAAAGCCATTTGAAGGCAACTAAAAGAATATTGAGATACTTGAAGCATACACAAAATGTTGGATTGTGGTATCCCAAAGGAGCAATATTTCAGTTGATTGGATATTCGTACTTTGATTACGCGGGATGCAAAGTTGAGAGAAAGAGCACATCAGGCACATGCCAACTATTAGGAAGATCACTTGTGTCTTGGTCATCAAAGAAGCAAAATAGTGTAGCACTTTCAACCATCGAAGCAGAGTATATTTTGGCCGGTAGTTGTTGTGCACAATTACTTTGGATGAAGGCTACTTTGAGTGATTTTGGAATCAAGTTCAAGCAAGTGCCATTGTTATGTGACAATGAGAGTGCAATCAAGCTCACTAACAATCCGGTTCAACATTCAAGAATAAAGCACATAGATGTCTGACACCATTTCATAAGAGATCACCAACAAAAAGAGGATATTTGTATTAAGAGTGTGGGCACCGATAATCAACTTGCTGATATCTTCACCAAGCCACTTGATGAGAAGAGGTTTTGTAAACTAAGGAATGAATTAAACATACTTGACGTCTCAAATATGTGTTGATGCACCCCATATATGACATGCCTCTCCTTCGAGCAAAGCAAGGTAAAGTTGATTGACATATCATTCATCCATTGCTAATGACTTTTATAGTGCATCTAGTCATTCCTATCGTGTCGTAGGCTCATTCATGAAAATCAAATGAATTTGATGCTTGTATGGTACCACTATTGCTTGTATGCTTGAAATGATGTAGTGGTAGCATATGACATGTTTGTGGGCTTGTGAACCTAGTGTTTAATCTAGAAAATGAGCTATAAGTGTTTAACTCAACATGGTGCATGATAACCCTTATTTGGAGGTATGAAGAAGCTTGCCCTTGGATCAAACCGAGTTAAATTTCTTTTGCGAGTGATCTAGATTGAACCAAATTGAAAAAATGATCCTCATTTTACATGGTTTCACACAACCTATCTAAGATTTAAGCTCATCTTTTGTGGTCCTTGATGACAAAGGGGGAGAAGTAATTCTCAAAGATAAGCAAAAGGAGGAGAGAAACCAAAGATAGAAAGATAGGTGAAGGAAGGGGATCAATTAAATTTTTTAAGCACACAAGTAGGGGGAGCAAGCTCATAAACTTGTATGTTGCATTTGTATGTGCATTTACATATGTTTGCTTGCATGGCACAAGTTTTTTTTTATCCATGCTTGTGTGGTGTTTGCTAGATCGTAGAAAATGATTGATGAAATGAAAAACTAGCATGCATAGGATAGTTAGATATAACTTAATCTTATACAAGTGGAACCAGAGCCTTGCTTCTAATGTTGATCTCACAAGGTATCTAGTTTGTCTTTGCTTTTCAAGTGATATCTAGCAAATCATAGTGCTAAGGATGGTGTTTAAATGGCAACTCCGATTGGTATCATGCTTCGAAGGTCCATTCTTTACCCCTTAGCATCATTTGGTTGCTATTACCCTCCCAAACTTCTAATCCATGCATATGTGCAAGCTTTTAAATCTAAACTCTTAGCACATATGTAGGGGGAGCTAATACGACCAAATTGGGTTGATGAAACTTGTCCATAATCTTTACACATGGTAATATGCTTGGGCAAGCAACATGAATCCAAAAGATTTTATTGAATATCTTTGTAAATAGGTTGTCATCAATTACCAAAAAGGGGGAGATTGAAAGCCCTAGTTTGGTTTTGGTTAATTGATTAAACCTAGGACTAATCTTTGATCTAAGTGTGTGATTTAGACAAGGTGGTCCAATCCAAGTGGTGAAGCTAGATGATGGTCATGATGAAGGTGATGGCAACAAAAGAGATGATCAAGTGCTTCACATTTAGAAAAGAAGAAAGAGAAAAACAAAAATAGGCTCAAGGCAAAGGTATAATGATAGGAGCCATTTTTGTTTTTCACTCAAGACACCATACAGGGTGTGAGTGACTTAGGATCAATAGCCATACTATAAAGAGGGAAAATCTTTGGCTAAACGATTTATCAAATGCCACTAGGTGATATGATTCTTGCATATGCATTTAGGAACCTAGTGTGCTAATCTTGACCCATGTAAAATGCTTTGAAAAATGTTAACACACATGCACACAAGTTCTATACTTTCTGGTCAGCAAGTTGGAAGCAAGTGTGAAGCGGTTGTGGACTTAGAAAAAGAAAAAGAGGAGAAGGTCCACGATCAGATGCTGGCCGCACGGTGACCGGACTCACCCCGGGCACGTCCGGTCATTTATTAGCAACGCGGCACAGCTAGCTGGGAGGGCCGAGGAGTGACCGAACGCTACGTCCTGTGCGTCCGGTCACTTGTTGGATGCTAGTGGCTGGTGGCGATCGAGTGCGATCGGACGTGCAGGGCGCGAGTTAGGTCATGCTGACGTACGGTGATGTTGGCTTCGTAGGCGCGTAGAGAGAAGAAAGACGACCGCACGCACGAGCGCGTTAGGTCATCTCTGACCTGACGTGTCTGGTCAGTTTAAAATGGCTTTGGAACCTCTCTAGAAACGACCGGGCACTTAGGGCTTGTGCATCAGGTGGCACAAGCAGCGAGTCCGATCGTCACTTGACTAACTACACTGACCATTTTTGGCCGTCGAAGATCAACGCGCATGTTTCAAAACGTGCACACATGGCAAAGGATCCACGACCGGACGCTGGCTTGGGCGTGTCTGATCAACTCGACTAGCGCATCCGATCAGTACGCAGAACGGCCTCCCTTGGCCCTAACGGCTCTATTTGTTTCGGGATGTCTATAAATAGTGTTTGGACAGCTCCAAGACAACTCTCTTGGCACTTTGACATACTTGACATCCTTGTGAGCCTAAGCAAAGACTTTCCACTCATCTCCATCATTGATCCATCATCATCATAGTGAGATTGGGAGTGATTCCTAGTATATTTGCTTGAGTGATTGCATCTAGTGGCACTTGGGGATCGTTGTGGCCGTGGATTTCTTGTTTCTCTTGGTGGTTGCCGCCACCTAGATGGTTTGGAGCAGCAGAGAAGCTTTGGCATGTGTTGGTGATTGTTCGTGGCCAGCTTTGGTGATTGTGAGGGGTCTTGCACCTTCCCCGGTGAAGAGCCGCAAGGTAGCTCTAGTAAATTGCTTGTGTCATTGAGTTACCTCACTTGTGGGTAGGTTCTTGTGGCGTCTCTTGTGGTGGGCTAGGTATGTGATACTTATTAGCCGCCAAACCACCAAGTGTTGGTCGACACAATGGGGACTAGCGTGCCAACAAGCATGTAAACCTCGGGAGAAAAATTGGTTGTCTCTTGCCCTTTGGTATTCTTTCGGTGATTGAATTGATATTCATCTTCTTATTGGTTCACTCCTCTACATGGCGGTATAATCACCCTACTCACTCATTTACATTCCCGCAAGCTAGTTATATCAAGCTCTTTAGTGTAGCTAGAATTGAGAGCTTGCTTTATAGCTTAAGTTCATCTAATGGAGCTCTTTAGTGTAGCAAGTGTGAGAGCTCTTAGTGAGTAGTGACTTATCAAATTGTGTGCCTAGTGATTATAGTAACTAGAATTGTTGGATAGGTGGCTTGCAACCCTTGTAGAGTTAGAGCAAAATTGTATTGCGCCATTTGTGTTACTAACCAATTTGCTCTAGTGCTTTGTAGAAGTTTTAAATAGGCTATTCACCTCCTCTAACCATATTAGGACCTTTCACCAAGTAAACCCACTCAACTCCCAATTGTAAATAAGAGGGGGAGAAGTATGGCCATAAAGCAAGATTATTCTTGCTAGCAATAGAAGGTTTTCTTCTAAAAGAAGTAAATGCAGGTCAACCTATGGTTGACGACACCTTGTGAGTAAATATTGGTTATTACCCGGTGGATGGATGTCATCCACAAACATAACTCAGAGGTGCACCTAAATAATGATGTTGGGATATTGAAAAGCCCTGACTCTCGTTTCGGGAAATCACAATGAGTCATTCAGGGTACTTTGAGTTTTGATAATAGGAGAATTATATCATAGAAAGACTACATGTGTCAACACATACTTCTCTAAATAAACTGTATACAACATTCCAAGTTATCCAGTCAATACGACCATGGCAGAGTGCTTTACTCACTCTTACTGGAACTTATTGAGTGATGTAATATATGCAGAGATAGTCTTGCTCACCAGAAAAGAGGTGTTTTGAGCTGTGATGCCAACACCTCATGGTACCTTTACTGTGGGTACAAAAGTGTTTTCGTCCTAGAATGGATTGAGAACAATGTGGTGGCGAGATCAAAGCAAGACTAGTAACACAAGGGGTTTACGCAAAGCCTAGGCATTGATTTTCAATGCAAATTATTCTCCATAGTAAGTTATAAATTCCCGATACTATCTTTTGACTAGCAGTACAAAAACATCTATGATTGCAGTTGATAGTTGATAGATGTAGTGACTGCATATATTTATATGATCACTTGATTTGGTGTACTTGTGAAGCTTCCAAGAAGGAGTTCACGTACCCAACACTCATACATAAAATCGCAACACATATTGTGTATTGCTTAAGTCAATAATGGCTTAAACTAGTTAAGTCGAATTTGGTACAATCGACTTTGTGTGTATTCCCTAAACCGAAGGGATACAAGATTGATTACACGTGTTGTTCATTTTGAAGTCCTTGATTTGATTTTCATAGTGTCATATGGTGGTCAATAATCTTGACATCATTGGTGATGAACACATGTTAATAGCATGTAGTAATCTAAAGATGGAGTTTGAGATGGAAGATATGGACTAAACCAAAATTTCATTTTATGTTTATGATCCAAGCATCTTCTCTCAGAATTTTGTACAAAAGCTATCTATATCCAGATCATATTGAGTGATTCAATATAAAGGTATCCTATGGTTGCTCTACCTCAGGATAGAGAAAGATTGTTTATGCCATAGTGACTGAGATGATATATTGGGACATGTGGTCTACTATCTCTGTGCTATTTATGCACTAATAAATCTTGCGAAAGTTCTTGGCCGGATATTATTTTTACAATGATTTGCTATCTAGTAGCAGCTCTACTCTTACCCAATGTTGGTGGATTGAAGTTAAGAATATCTTTTGATATCTTAAATAGCACATGTGGTCTTGGTGTAATCCATAATCCGATTATGTGAATATAATGATTCTGGTTATCTATAAGATCCCTAAATTATAGATCATTGAAATAGGCTTTACATGAATATGGAAAGACCATTTAGTGATAGTCTTTAAATAGACATTTAATGGTCAATTTCATTAATCATTCTGACATTGTATTGTACAAGGCTTCACATGAATGTGTATAGCTTGACAGAATGATATATCACATACTGAAGTTATGTGGTGTTGATTCTATGAATCAATGGTCATTATCTATAAAGGTAATGCAACATGTGTTGTGTAGATGGAGACAAATTATACTTAATGCAATATTTTGCACTAAGATGGTTCTGTTCCATAGGTGATTTGGGCATATGAATATTTACAAACTAAGTCTTGTGATAATCTTGTGGAGATATTCACAGAATCTACCATACTTCACATTTCTTATGTGTTGAGTGCATTGGTATGAATTTACTTCGAGGTTTGCTAGATAGGTTCGGGCCATCAGCACGATGTAATACCCTACTCCTATGGTATGTTGGATTATATTGGCTATCGTACGATATTGCGTGTGTTTTAAGGGGGTCCCTACTCGCGTTGTATAGTCTGGGGGGCAGGGTTACAAGTTGGTTAGATCTAGGTGATAACCGAGAAGTAATAACAGATTACAGGAATCATGGGATCATATGTATCCTAATAGATCTCGTAGTATCTTTAGGATATCTTCCTGGTGTCTTGCGGGGCATGCCGAGCAGCATCGTGCTCCGCAAGGCTTTGTCTTGTGGGCTGAGCCACCCCTAGGGGCGCAGCCCATGTAGTCTACCGTGGGTATCCGAGGTTGTACCCCCCATAGCTAGTCCCCGAGCACCTTGTATCCACTACGCAACGCCGTCTTGAGCTTGTCTGAGCAGGTTCAAACAAAGCCGAGCAGTCAGACTCATGGTCCGACCACCGTAATGAATTGTCAAGCAGTTGTGGACCGTAGCCAACCAGCTTAATTGTCCGGTCGAGCATGAGCTTTCCCAAATAAGGCTTGCTAGAAGGATGTAAGGAGGTCAAGTTCAAAATCAAAAATTTCCCCATGGTAGACCAAGTGTGCCCACTTAGAGTTCGACCACGAGTAATGGAGATAATCTTCTTCAACTTTAGGAGGTGCGAAGTCTTCCCGATTATAGCAAACACACTCACCATAAGGTGAAGTGTGCCCACTTAGTCCCTGAGCCTGATAGTAGCTGATGTAGTCACGTGGTGCTAGGGTCCAAAGTAGAAGAAAAGCAGAAGACCAGCCGAGAAGGTAGCCAGTCCCTGGGCAGAGCCCTGAAATGAGAAAAGCACATTCACCGCAAGGTGAAGTGTGCCCACTTAGTCCCTAAGCTTGACAGTAGGTGACGTGGTCACATGGTGCTAGGGTCAGAAACAATAGTAAACAGAAGAAAGTCCCTAGTGTGGTTAGGAACCAAGTCATAGTGATTAACGCAGTCCCCAAGCCACTAGTGGAAACCTTGGAGAAATCAAATCATGGAGAAAAACCAGAGTAATGGCTGTATAGTAGGAGTTGCTGAGCCTTAATGGATTGTAGAGAAGTTGGCAAATATTCAGTGAGTAGTAACAAATTGCAGCGAAAAATGGGCGATATGCGCTATAGTTGCACGAAAGCCCAGGTAACGGCCCATCATACCACTTCGGAGAATTCAGAGAGGTGCAAATCATGGAGCGGTTTCCCAAAAACCCTTGAATGCAAAAAGTGGGGGAGTGCTTTATAACTGCGCCATCGCACTCTGTGCTCCCACCTTTGCCACTTCACCACTTCGTCTTCCTCCTCAGCCCTCGCGCTTCTCGATTCATATTCACACGTGCTTCCACCGCTAATCCCAAACCAGATCTGAGAGATGGCACCGAAGAGGGGAGTTGGTAACCCGAAGAAGGCGGCCGTCGGAGCCAGCCGTGACAATGAGTGGATGCCATCGCTCATGGGGGAGACGGAGAACAACGGGATGGTGGAGGTGGGCATTCTTCCTAACCGTGTCACTGCCGGATGGTGGCCGGCCAATGGTGAGCCCTACCCAATGCCACATACTGATGAAGTCGTAGTATTTGAAGATTATTTCTGGCGCGGGTTAGGATTTCCTATTCATCCTTTCTTGTGGGATCTATTGGAGTTCTAGGGAGTGAGTCTGTGCAATTCAGACACCTATTCTGGCCGAAGAAGAAGGGCATATCTCGGAATTCTTCCCCACTTCAACATCTTCTGACACATGTTCTAGCCGATGAAGAAGGGTGGTGGCAGTTCTAGAGTGGTCGGTGGCGTGTATCTGCAACTCCATGATGGGATGGCGGGAGACTACATCGCTGTACCACTGAACACCTCATGGAAGGGGTGGAACGCCAGGTGTTTCTACATGAAGTAGAGCCATCCTGCCATCCACTGCGACGTCAACCACATTCTAGACAACTAGAAAAGCTAGTCAAAGAAGCCGAGTAGTGCTGATATGGATTAGGTGAGGGAGCTCCTCAGCCTGATAAAGGGCATAAAGATGAACGACGCACTGGTGGTGGTGAGCTTTATAGTGCGCTGTGACCAGCCCTGCAAGGAGAGGGCCCACGTGGGTTTTGACTTCAAGGGGGACACTGACGGCACCCGGGAGAGGACAGAGAGGCTATCGAGGGAGGTTGTGGTATGCTGAGCGGCCGAACTATTCGCTCCTAATGCACTATTCAATGTGCTAGGGCAAACAAGAGCCTTCAACTACGTGAACCCACCTCCTCAGGTAAAAATCTCTACTATTGTTCCTGATGCTTTTTATACTGTACCGATGCCAAGCAGTAAACTGATTCACTTGTAGAAAGATCCATTCGCAGGAACGAGCGGCGTACTTGTCGGGCATACCTAGGAGCAATTGGCCAAAGGCAGTGGATGCCCGGCCAACCACTCAGCCAGAGGAAGGGGCCATCAGTGCCTCATCAAAGTCCGAAGGCGTAGGTGCTGGTCAGACGGAGAGTCCCTCTCGGTGTCGGAGAAGGTATGGGGGAAAAGGGCAGCGATAGATGTGTCGGCCCATAAGAATAGGAAGATGGTGGGTGCAGCACCCCGCAAGCCAGGCAGCATCTCGCTTGGTAGCGGTCAGACCCCTCAAATGCAGAGTGCGGCAATGTCTGAGTGGTCGGAGCATGATGGGGCTCTAGTAGCTCCTCCTCCGAGAACTAAGGCACCACCGCACAATACGCACGTGGAGGTGTAGTCGAAAGGAGGGGAGGGAGTCCCCGAGCAA
This sequence comes from Miscanthus lutarioriparius, assembly GCA_904845875.1. Taxonomy (NCBI): domain Eukaryota; kingdom Viridiplantae; phylum Streptophyta; class Magnoliopsida; order Poales; family Poaceae; genus Miscanthus; species Miscanthus lutarioriparius. The sequence continues at coordinate 54,911,145 of CAJGYO010000013.1, forward strand.
TGGGCGGAGGGAGTCCTCGAGCGACAGGCGGAGGGAGTCCTAGAGCGACAGGCGGAGGAGAGGCCGACACCGGGGGCCACGAGACCTCCAGCCTAGGGCACACGGGTTGACCCCTGAGCCATGCCTGGGTGTTCTGGGAGGCAGCGTTGGTTTAGAACCATGTACCGGAAGGCCAACGTGTAAGTATCCATGCCTTGGACTCATTTTACTGTCGGATCCTTATAGTCGCGGCGATCGATGAGCTAATCTAATGCAAAGCGAGGCATACGGAGGATCTAATCCATCCGTCCAGACTGGCAATCAGTCGGTGGCTGGTCCTAGCATGGAGGCAATGCTGGCAGCCCCCATCCCAAAGTCCTCATGTGCTCGGTGGCCTGCAGAGGAGTCGACCGCCACTGCTGATGGAGTTGGCGACGGAGAATGGTTGACGATGATGGCGGTCGATGTGACAGAGACGCTAGGAATGATGGTGGGACCCGCCAAACTTTGGAGGTGGGAGCTAGAGCTGCCAACATCACGCATGAGTCTAGGGCGGGGAGGCCGGTGGTGCTGGAAGAGCAGACAGCACTCCCTAAGTTGTCGAAGGGCGTGGTTGGACATGTTGTGCGGCCACCGAGCCCCCAGGTAGCACCACCCGCTGTGGAGGAAGAGGACGAGGTGGAGGAGATTGAGTGTGAGGAATCACGACCTCAAGCCGTCTGGATCCTCCGCAAGCGAGGGGATGAAGTGGTGGTCATGGAAGAGGAGGACACCACCAGGGAGGTTAGGAGGCTAGAGTCCACCCATTCCATAGCCATGAAGCAGATCAAGGTTAGTATTGTGTCGGCAATGTCTGTCTTTGATGTTGGAAATTAGAGTTCTTCATAATCTTGGTGCTTTTGAAGGGCATAGCTTGAACTACCGTACACCGACAGCATCTAATCAAGAGGATGGAGCCCCTTGCCGAGGAGAACGCGAAGCTAAAGGAGGCGGTGAAGCTGATGGAGAAGAACGTCTAGAGGGCCCAACGTGAGTGGGATCTTGCTAAGTCCAATGCTAAGGACCTGGAGTACCAGAAGGGCATCCTATCCGAGCAGCTGGCCACCGTCTCCGAGCAGCTGATGAGTCTTTCCGAGCAGCTGGAGCGCAAATCCGAGTAGCTAAGAAATGTCTTCGAGCAGAGAAAAGGTATGGCAGATCGGAGAATTTGCTTTGCATTGCCAAACAGTCTTATTGTTGCTGACGACGTAATGCTTGTAGAGCAAGACGCGAAGCTTGGTCAGTTGCGTCAAATCGTCGGTCAACTCCAAGAGGAGGAGAAGAAGGCGTATGGGCGAGCAGAGAAGCTGGCCAAGGAGCTAAAAGGTGAGTAGTTCATGGTTAGAGTTGTTGCTGAAGTGACTTCTTCACTTGACAGATCTTTTCGGTGCTTGTAGAATACCGTCAGAGGACCAAGGCATAGTTCAACGTGCTAGAGCTGGAGGCTAAAACCTAGAGGGGGAAACTTGAGGCCGTGGTTGCTGGGATCAAGCCTGTGCTCAGCTGCATCAACATGGAGGTAGCTCATCAGCCCGATGACAGACCGCCATGTCCGGACACCATCATCGATAGATGCAAGGCAGTGTGGGAGAACTTCAAGAGTTTCAACTAAGACGCCACTATCTCCGCTGTGACACATTTCCTAGCGGTGGTCCGATCCCACTACCCTACCATCGATCTTCAAGCGATAGGGGCTGGATTCACCAAAGGGATGGGTGCGATGACGCAACAATAGCTGGAAGATGAGGTGGAGGACGCAGCGGAGAAGCTGACCGGCGACGTCGATCTATTCGGCAAAGTGGATGAAGAGGGCCAAACACAATGACCTGCTTGGAGAGTAACCTGTACGTAATAGCTGGATAGGAGAGTTAAATGTGTGAGGGCGCAGACAAACATTTATGTATGTGTATAAATGTTGTAAAGTGACATGTGCATGTTTATGCAGTTTGCCAATATTTCGATGAAAAATCGTTGTAGTGTTAACCCTAACGTGATTATACGTAGTATAAGTAGCATTCGAGCAGTTAGTTCGTTACAGAGCTCTTGGCCTTGGCTAGCCCGTATTCCATAACGTCGAGCATGGACATTAAACCATAGTGGAGAAATAATGGAGACAAATTATGGCGACAAAAACTTCATTCATTATGAAGAGGAGAGTACATATCTGGAGCGTTTCAAGCATAGAAACGTATAAGGTGCTCGACGTCACATGAATTGGGGATATCAATTATGTCCAAGTCACATAGCCAGTAAGACCTTGGTCGAGTAACCTCTTTGACCATATAAGGCCCGTCCTAGGGGAGGAGAGCTTATGCATCCCTTTGGTTTTCTATTTTCTACGGAGAACGAGATCGCCGACAGCAAATGAATGACCTTTGATGTTGCAATTGTAATATCTTCGCTAGCCTTCTAGGTATTTGGCCATGCGGATGCAAGTGATTAGGCATTCTTCTTTGGCCCTGTCGACGTCCTCTATCCAAATAGCCGCGGCTTGTTCTTCATTATAATGTTCCACCCTAGGTGCTCGGAAGGCAATGTTCGCTGGAAGTATGGCTTCTGAGCCATAGGCCAAAAAGTATGGAGACACACTGGTGCTGTGACTAGCTTGAGTGCACAGTCCCCAGACCACAACTAGGAGCTCTTTGAGCCATCTAACCGGATGACTTTCCTCTTTCTGATATAGCCTCTTTTTTAGGGCATCAAGGATCATGCCGTTCATTCGTTCGACCTGACCGTTGGCTCTAGGATGGACAACGGAGACATATTTAATGGAGATGCATCGGTCTTCATTGAAGTCTCAAAAATGATGACCAGTGAATGTAGTTCCGAGGTCGGTGATAATGCTGATCGGGAGACCGAATCTATGGATGATATCTTCGAAGAGCTCGACTGCCTTCTTAGCAGTAGCCGAAACAAGTGGTTTGTATTTGATCCACTTAGAGAACTTGTCAATGGCGACGTACACGTATCGGAAACCACCTAGCACTGGCTTGAAAGGCTCAATCATGTCCACTCCCCAGCATGCGAAAGGCCAAGAAGTTGGGATGGTCTGTAATTCCTGCGCCGGCACGTGTATCTGCTTGGTGAAAAATTGACATCCTTCACAACGTCGGACGAGGTCTTCTACGTTGGTGATGTCTGTGGCCAATAAAAACTAGCTCAGAAAGCTTTGCCGACTAGGTTTCTCGAGGCCGCGTGATTGCCACAGGAACCATAGTGAATTTCGAGAAGTAGTTTCACTCCCTCTTCTTGGGTGATGCATTTCTACAGTATCCCTTCCTTGGCACTTTTCCTCATTAAGTTCCCATCTACCAGCACGTAATGCTTGTTGTGACAGATTAGGCATTCAGTTTTGGTCTTGTCGGTGGGTACATCGGTGCTGGTGAGGTACTTGATGAACTGTTCCCTCCAATCGGCGGCCGGTGAAGGTACTACAAGTACCAGCTACTTCCCTTAATGGACGACACAAAGAGGTCTTGAACGAAAACCCTTGGAGGAATCATTGAGCGAGAAGAGCCTATCTTAGATAGGTGGTTGGCGAGCTAATTTTGATCTCATACCATGTGGTGGTACTCGATACCATTGAACTTCCCTTCGAGTTTCCTGATTTTGGAGCAATATGCATCCATCTTCTCACTAGAACAGGACCAGTCTTTGTTGAGCTAGTTGATGACCAGCGCGGAGTCTCCATATACCATGAGGCATTTGATGTCGAGCTCGACTTCTATATGGAGTCCATGGAGACATGCTTCATATTCGGCGGCGTTGTTGGAGGCTGGAAAATGAATTCGGAGAACGTATCAGAGCTTGTCCTTGGTCAGCATAATGAATAATATGCCAGCACCAGCACCATTGATATTGAGGGTGCCATTGAAGTACATCACTCAGTGCTCGGGGCAAGTAGCAGGGATGGGCTCTTGGATCTCACTCCACTCAGCAACGAAGTCAGCAAGCGCCTGTGACTTGATGGTAGGCCAACTTCTGAATTCGATAGAGTAAGTGCTAAACTCGATAGCCCACTTGATGATGTAGCCATTGGCCTCTTTGTTATGGAGGATGTCCCTTAGAGGGAACTCAGTGACCATGACAATCTTGTAATACTCGAAGTAATGGCGGAGCTTGCATGACGTGACCAGAATGGCATATAGCAGTTTTTGAACATGAGGATAATGAGTTTTGGACTCATTAAGGACCTCGTTGATGAAGTAGACCGGACATTGTACCTTATAGGCATGTTTGGCTTCCTCGTGCTCGACGACGATATCTGTGCTAACGACATGAGAAGTGGCAGCGATGTAGATCAATAGGGTTTCATTTGGTCGAGACGCCATCATGATCGGAGGCTTCATTAGAAACAACTTGAGCTACTCAAAATCTGTATCTACCTCCTCTGACCAGGAGAAGTGCTTAGAGGCCTTGAGAAGTTTGAAGAACGGTAGTCCCTTTTCACTGAGGCATGACCTAAAGCGGCTGAGAGCAGCCATGCAGCCTGTAAGCTTCTGTATGTCCTTTACACAGGTTGGCCATTTCATGTTGGTGATGGCGGTGACCTTGTTAGGGTTGGGCTCAAAGCCATAGGCACTGATGATGTAGCCCAGGTGTATGCAAGATGGAACTCCAAAGATGCACTTTGAATGGTTCAACTTCCATCTGTATCTTTTTAGGTTGGCGAACGTTTCTTCGAGGTTGGCGATAAGATTGTTGGCGGCTTTGGATTTGACAACCACATCATCGATGTAAGCTTTGACATTGTGGCCTATCTATTGGTCGAGGCACATCTGGATGGCCCTTTGGTAGGTCGCCCTAGCGTTCTTGAGTCCAAAGGACATGGTGGTATAGCAATACGCACCGAAAGGCATGATGAATGACGTCTTGATCTGGTCGTCCTCCTTAAGGGATATCTGGTGATAGCCGGAGTAACAGTCTAGGAAGGAGAGCAGTTTGCAGCCGGCGATGAAGTCTACAACCTCATCTATCCGAGGCAGACTGAAGGGGTCTTTAGGGCAGGGTTTGTTGAGATCGGTGTAATCAACGCACATTCTCCATTCTTTATTCTTTTTTTGAACAGGAACAGGGTTTGCTAACCACTCAGGATGATACACTTCTTTAAAAAATCTGGTAGCTAGGAGCTATTTTATTTCCACCCTAATAGACTCCTTCTTGTCCGGCATGAATCATCAGAGTTTCTGCTTGATTGGTTTGGCGGTCGGCGAGACATTCAAGGAGTGCTCGATCTTCTCCCGTGGTACCCCCGGCATGTCTACAGGTTTCTAAGCAAACACGTCAGTGTTGGCATGTAGGAAGGAGATGAGTGTGCTTTCCTGTTTGGGGTCAAGGTGAGCCCCAATCTTGATGGTCTTGGAGGGGTCGTCGAGGCCGAGGCTGACCTCCTTTGTTTCCTTGGACTTGGCGAAGGCACGTGGAGGCTCCAGTGCTGGGATCTCTAGGTTGTCGACGAACATCATCTTGGCATCGATGACCACGCTAGCCATCTAGATGGAGAGGTCGATGGCTTTGGCGAGAGCAAGACTCTCTATCTCATAGGCGTAGGCAATGGAGAGGTTGGCCTATAGGGCCAGAACTCTTGCAGGCAAAGGCATCTTCAGCACCAGATAGGCATAGTGTGGTATGGCCAAGAACTTGGCCAGAGCTGGTGGACCAAGTATGCTGTGGTAGGCGGTGTTGAAGTCGGCGATGTAGAAATTGATGTGCTCGATGTGGTAGTTTGTAGCCATGCCAAACTGTACTGGGTGGGTGTTGGATGCCCTACTAGGTACTACACCCTAGAAGGAGGAGTCAGAGGGTGTGAGGTCTCCTATCCCAAGCCCCAGCTCCTTTAGGGCTCTGGCGAAGAGGAGGTTCATAGCACTTCCACCGTCGATGAGTACTTTCCGGAAAAGCACTTTCCTGATGATTGCATCAAGAACGAGGGGGAAATGCCATGTATAAGGGATGTTAGCCCACTGGTCGACCCTGCTAAAGGTGATGGGGACCTCAGACTAGGGGCGATAGCTAGGGTTGGCGATGGTGTCTTCTGTGTTGATGGTGAGCACCTGGCGGCGGTGAGCTTCCGATCTCTTCTGCTCTCGGCGGCGGCGATGCCTCCAAAGATAGTGGTGACCACTTTGTTGTGATCCTAGAAGGCGTTGTTGTTGTCCCCAGGTGGTCGGCGGCCTCTGGCTCCATCATTGTTGTCGTCATCCAGCTTCTTAGCCTAGAATTCCTTAGCCAAGCCGAGGTAGTCCTTCATCTTATGCTTGTTGTTCTTGTGGAGGGGGCATGGGCCTTCGAGGATCTTCTTGTACTGCTTGTCATAGTTGCGCTTAACACAAGGTTCATCAACGGCGGCAACAATGTGGTCTGGTCGGCGACGGCGACATTGACCAGATTTGGACCCTTTTGGCCGATCATGGCCACTGTCCCGATGGTGACTACGGTCATCGTAGCGGCGGTCACTGTGGCATTGGTCGTCGGGTCGCTCGTCGCTATGGTGAGTTGGGCAATGAGTGCCCGCATCATCATTGAAGCATACTTTGGCCTATTTGGCGTTGGCGTACTGATCGGCGATCGTAATCATCTCGCCAATCCCCTTAGGTGGCTTGCAATTGAACTTGGAGCGAAGGTTGCGGTGATGGAGTCCTCGGACAAAGGCGGTGATGACCTCTACTTCCATGATGTTAGGAAAAGAATTCCTCATCTCGAAAAAACGTTTGATGTAGCTACGGAGGAGCTCGAACAGTTTCTGGTAGATGCGATTCAAATCATGTTTGGTGCCCGACCGAGTACACGTAGCCATGTAGTTCTCTGTGAAGACCTTCTTCGGCTCTTCCTAGGATCCGATAGAGTCCGGGGCAACGCTTGTGAACCAGTTCATCGTAGTTGGCGTAAGCATGATGGGAAGATAGTTCGCCATGACGCTGGTATCTCCTCCGGCGGTGCGCACAGTAGTGGCATGAGCTTGCAGGCACTGTGTGGGGTTCATCCATCCCTCGTAGGGCTCGACCCCAGTGATTTTGAAAACCACGAGGCCATTGGAGTGTTCGGAGTGCCCTTGTGAATGCTCGGGGCCCTTTGGGATCATCGCTGTCGTGATCTGTAGTGTTGCCGATGTTGAGTGGCTGGAGGGCTGAGTCCGGGTTACCGAACTCTTGCTCATATTCTTGACGACGGTGTACTTCTTCTTCATGGCGAGAGAAACGGCACCCGTCGATATAACATCACGCGTCTCGGAGATTGTTGATGTGCGCTCAGATGTCTTGGTTGACTTCCTGGTCGTGTTGGTGAGGGTAGTCGATGCAGTTGCCCCTAGCTCCCCCTAGAGAGGTTGTCCATCATCGCGGTGTTGGTTGATGAAACGACTTTGGCTGGTGCGGCGATTAGATCTTGGCATGGCGGATCGACGAATCGAGCTCATCGAGTAGGAAGGTCTCTGATCCTATCGGATCTCGTTCACCTGGTAGTGCACCGCTTTAAGCATGGCGGTGACCTTGGCAACTTCTGGCATTTGTGGAAGCCGGGTGAGCTCATTGGCAGTCACGGCCAAGTTGGTACTTGGGGTCTTGTAGACGTCGTGGCCGTCAACACAGACAAATTCATCATCAAGGTTGCATTAGAGTAGGTGTGGCCTCCCTTGCGAGTCGAGCTATTCGTTGCCAGCAGCTTTGGCCAGCACAATGGTGACCTCATTTGCTCGATGTTGTGCATGGTTGGTGTTCCTATTTCACGCGCGACGCGGTCCTTGTTGGTTTCTCCATCCCATGGAGGGATGTCGAGGTTGACATTAAAAATTTCTCCTCCTCGGAAGGCTGGGAGAGGAGGTGTACGGTGGTGGTTTCGGTGACAGTCTCCGTAGAGCCCTAGGACTCGGAGTCTAGATTTTCCTCTAGGATAGTTTGGAGGGATGCTTCGGGGCATTGGCCGATGTGGAGCATGTTGACAGTCGACGGGAGCTGGTCGGTGATCTAGTCAGCGATGGGATAGATATCTCCTACCTGGTCGGCCAATTTGCCCCTTAGGGCGCCTTGATAGGTGGCGGCAATGCTGGTGAGCCCAAAGTGTAGGGCCGTAACCCCTAGAGTTTCCTTATCAACCTTCGATAGATCTGACTCGGAGGATGGTCGGTGTTGGACTAGAGTGGTTAGAGCCGATTCTGTAAAGGAGAGGCAATCGGTGAGCTTCTGGCCAACCTAATCGATGGACGCGATCAGATTATCATTGCTGATCTGCCTCCTCGGGTAGCGGGGGAGCGGGCGGTGAATTATCGGTGAAGACAACCTCGAAGGTGGTTCTGAGATTGGATCTATAGTCACAGGTGTTGGGGTGATCGGTGCAGAATCGATCTGCACCGGCTTGATGAGCTCTCCATCTCCATCAGCGTTGAAGACCAAGGAGATCGATCCAACCGTGAAGATCTAGCCAGACTATGGGAGGGACGAAGAGCCTATAAAACGTAGCATCTTATTTGACATGGAAACAGCACACACACCCCAACCTAGCGTGCCAACTGTCGACAAAATATCATCGGCACTCCTCGGAGGGGTATCCCACGAAGGTAGATTGATCAGCAGAGGTGCGCGTAATCAAGAACAAGAAGGCAACTGAGACACAAGAGTTAGATAGGTTTGGGCTGTCAGCACGATGTAATACCCTACTCCTGTGGTTTGTTGGATTGTATTGGCTATCGTATGATATTGCGTGTGTTTTGAGGGGGTCCCTGCCTGTCTTATATAGTCTTCAGATAACCGAGATGTAATAACAGATTATAGGAATCATGAGATCATACATATCCTAACAGATCTCATAGTATCTTCAGGATATCTTCCCGGTGTCTTGCGGGGCGTGCCGAACAGCGTCGTGCTCTGCAAGGCTTCGTCTTGTGGGCTGAGCCACCCCTGGGGGCGCTGCCCATGTAGTCTGTCGTGGGTATCTGAGGTTGTACCCCCAAAAAATATCTAAGTTTTAAGGCAAGTATAGCATGGGATCATCCTTGTTGTCCTATTCACCTTAATATCATTTTAATCATATGCATGTGTCTACCTTGGCAACCATAGTAATTTCCCAGCTATTTGATATCCTAGATTCCTTGATTCCTATAGGTTATTGCATTGGGCAGTATGATGCTAGTGCTCAACTACAACCATGATCTTGTAACTTGACTAATGGAATATGCAATAAACATTAAAAGATGCTTTTTAGCAACATGGAATCAAGGGGGCTAGAGCATTGGGCTATTTTATGGTGTTCTAGATTCCTCTCCCTAAGGACTTATCTATAAGCGAACATCTGAGACTTATAGTACAACTGTGAGGGTTACATGGCTCTGAGGCTTCAGCTCAGTATGGGGACCTTTTCTAGCTTGTTAGAGGTTACCTTTATGGCATAAGAATGGATTGACGAATTAGGTATAGGACAGCCTCTACTATTATGTGTATAGGCTGCGTGTCATTGTGCCATTCGACAGAGGGGTGCCTATATTTGTTTGCTGAGTGAATCTAATGGCCCTAACTTGTTAGATGAACCTTTGAAAGGCTTCATAGTGAACCCTATCGACCTTCCTTGGAAGTGGGTCAAGAGATTAGCTACCTCGGGCAAAAAGGTAAATCACGACTTACAGTGAAAGTGTACAACCTCTATAGAGTATAAAACTGATATATTAGCCATGCTCACGGTAATGAGCGACCTTGGACCCTTACGGAATAGATGATGAACACTGATGATACTGATGATAAAGATGCTCACTAATGATTACTGTTTATGCTATTCATTATTCATGTTTACCTGATCATGTGTTTATGTGGACTTGTGAATAAACTTGTTGCCACCCAATTGCTAAAAGATAACTCATTAAAAGCTAATCGCAGTTAAACCAGTGTCAGCCTTTTGAGCCTCATGAACCCCATGTTATATTTGTTGAGTACGACATATACTTACGCTTGCTTTACTTTTTAAATCTTTGGAAAAATCCCGGATGGGTATCAGATTGCTAGAGTTTGGAGGAATTAGGCTTGTGATCAACCAGTCAGTTGTCCCTGTGGAATTGGAGTCTTCACCCAAAGATCAGAGTTGTCTTTTTTGTTGTTTGCTATTTAAGGTTATATCCTTTTATACTAAGTATGATATATATTGAGCATTGTCTATTGATATTACCCTTATTTATAGCTATATGTGAGATTTGACTTTCTGGGCTCACATATGGAGTGTATCTGGTTTTGTTCTTAAAACTAGGTGCTACAAAGTGGTATCAGAGCAATATTGACTGTAGGACGCAAACCTAGTAGAAACTGGTCGTTCTAAGGTTTAGAAGTTGCTACAAAAACCCTTGCTCTATGAACCTTGATATTTTCTTCTCTACTATATCTCTACCCTTGTTATTCATCTCTACCTTGGTGCTTATTTTGAAGTCTTTGTTCTCATCTTCACACCTTGATTTGATATGCTTTTAGAACTGTCCCTCACCACCTTCATGCATAATCTAAATATGAGTCTTAGCATTGTTACCCCTAGTACAATAAGGACGATAGTATCGCAAGTTGAGTCAATGATTGAGTTATACACCTTTAGTGCTTTGTTGAATTGTCATTATGCTTATGCTTGTTTTGCATCTTTTTAATGACTACAATGATCTTGTTGGGTGTTCCCATAATTTCATTTAGGCCTAAGGTATAAGGATTAATGAAATAAATAGTGGGTTGTGATTTTCTTCTATTTTCCCTATCCTGTCTTTCGAAGCAGTCTGCCCTCTTTGGCTTATATCTGGGATTTTAGACACTCAGAAATCATGACAAATTCTGGACAACATTAGACTTCAATATCTTTAGTGACCACAAGAATCACCCTGAAAGCTATGTTGGTTATGGAGTTATGAAAATCACAAGACGATTGACCTAGGCTGTCGGAAGCCTAGAACAGTTTCTGTTGTACAGTATTTTTGACCACTTGAACTGCAGAATTTGGAAAAGTGTTCTATAAGGAAGTTGTGGAGGATTTGATAAGCTTTCCAACAGTATAATCTACAACTTCATTGGATTAACATAATAAGAGTTACAGCTGTTTTACTACGCTGTTGTTTTCCTACTCGCGAGGAATTTTAGATTTCTTGCTCTTGCTCATACACGAGAGTATCATTGGGATGACAGAACATCTTGATACTAGTTAGCACATCTGGAAGAAGGTGCAAGATACCTTTTTCTTGTGTCCCCTAGTTGATTTTTTCTTAAGAGGGGTAGCCAAGTTGAAGAAGTTGCAAGATGAAGTTTCATACGTTCTAGTTATTCATTTGGAAGCATCGGTTATCTTTGTGATGGTTGCTACCATGAGAAGGTGCTTGTTGCATCTAGCAAAATCTAGGGCGCAACACAAGACTAGTGGGAGTCTTACCAGTATGAATGTCCCAACAATGTTGGATAGATCAGTTGGAAGGAGTTTAGCGAGAGCTTAAGATCGTACCACATTCCCACAGGTGTGGTAGAACTCAAGCCAGATGAGTTCTGGGCTCTCAAGCAAGGATTGTTCACTCAGTTGCCACGCTATGCTCTAGAAGAAGTGGATAATGATGCTAAGAAACAGAAACGCTTTTTAAAAGGACAGAATGATGGAGTTCAATTGTAGTTGATGACTGTTGTGTATCCTGATTTCAAAACATTGGTGGACAGAGCAATTGTAATTGAGAACAAGCATCGAGAGATGGAAGAGAGAAAGCGTGACCTTCAATGCTAGTTAAGTAACACTCGACTCCGTTTTGCTACACAAGCAGAATATCAGTCCCACCCTATGAATCTGCTTAGGAGTATAGATCAAGATCAGTATCAGCAACCCAATGATGAAGTGCAACATTTCAACTCTCAAGAGCCATGTTTGTCACCTCCTACAATCACCTTGATGAAGACAATACTCCTACTGGTGAGGAAGATTATGATTGTGGTGAGATTGAACACTATAATAATGATTGTCATGAGACGTTTGCTGAGGTAATCAAAGCTAGAATCAACAGCCGCAGGAGCCAGAACAGAATGTCCATAAGGAGCAGGTGCAAGGCAATAAGTTAAAGTGAAACTACATTCAAGGCAGGTTGAACAATGTGAATCTGATTACCACTCATGGAGCTAAGGAGGTCGTTTATGGTTTGATTGCAGTAAGCTAAGACACTGCTATAGTGTTGTTTGACCCTAGTGCATCACATTCATTCATCTCTAGGGAATATGTAGAAGATCATAAGATAACTATGATCCTAATGAGGAAACCCCTGATACTTTACTCTCGAGGAGGAGAAATGAAGGCAAACCGCATATGCCCAAAAGTTAGGCTTGACATAAAGGGGTAAACTTCGAGGTCAACCTTATAGTTTTGGAGTTAATGGACATTGATGTTATCCTTGTAAAGGGATGGTTGTCTACGTGTAAGGGAGTGATTAAGTACGCCCAATGTTTGGTACTTCTAATAACACTGTCAGGAGAAAGAATTGAGTATGAGGGTATTCAACCTGCACCTGAGGAATATGAGAATGACTTATTAGAAGGTGTATACTCAGAGGATGTATACCACTTAAGGGCTTCATCATCCAGACTAAGTATCCTTTGCTCAGTTGAAAAGTTATTGGATCATCTATGTGGAGTGGATGCATTCGTCAATATGGCTTCGCAATTCGAGTTATCCTCAACTAGGAGTCTAATCTTCAACATACCTAGGACAAGTAGGCATTGATGACATAGGAAGGAGATATCTGATAACTACAGATGGTTCTATGGAGTCTCAGGAAATCCCAATGATATTCTAAGCATGACAAGAAGGTTTGGGATTGAAGAAAGTTAATGATGTGATTGGAATCCACTCGAAGATGTAAGAGAGAAACACAGAGTTTTCAATAATAAGGTTTGGTTAGAGGTTCAAGTGAGGTTTATCTAAGATCATCAAGATAGTGGTAAAGCTACTGAAGAAGCTTTTAAGTCTGTTTGGATCGAGAGGCATTAGCTAAGTATTTGAAGGAGACTAAGAAGAGGTTGAAGAAAAACCTAAGTATTAGCTTCGCCAGATCTGGACAAGAGCTTTATGTCCACTAGGATGCACTTTGTCAAGATGTGGGATGTGTCCTTATGCAAGACAAAAAGGTAGTACCTTGTTTATTAAGTCAACTAAGGAAGCGTGAGTTGAATTACCCAACATATTATGTGGAGTTATCCATTGTGGAGCATGGAAGTGCTATCTTCTAGGGTGTAAAAGTGACATCTAAATGGATCACAAGAATCTAAAGCACATCTTCACTAAGATGGTTTTGAGCTTGTGACATCATTGTTGGATTGAAGCCTTCAAGGTTTTATGACTTGGAAAAGTGCTATCACTTGGAGAAGCAAAAGTCGTTGTCGATGTCATTAGCAAGAGAGAGTAATGCTAAGAAGATTCAAATGACACCATGGACTAAGAATAGTCGTTTGAGAGTTGAGCAACTTGATCTGAGCATCTGAAGTCATTAATGTTTTAAAGTTGGCAATATAATCTATTTTGGATCAAGAAAGTAAGGAGGCTTCATTGGAAGGTGAATATTTTAAGAAATAGAATTGATAGTATGGAGTAAAAAGGAAAGGTGGCCTAGTGATTGGAGTTACCTGAGTATTGTTTGGAATACTTTTCAGAATCTCGGAATCAGTTTGACAAGCTACTCGGAGTATGGTTAACAAGTATGCAAAGTAGAGAAGAATCCAAAGGTGGAGAATCTGTATCTCTTTTATCACCATCTTCCAAATCTCGAGGACGAGATTCATCTTAAGGGGCATAGAATTGTAACACCCTAAAATTTGCTTGTCTTGTAATAGAGCTAAAATGATTAATTTTGTATTTTTATGCTCATGAAAACATGGGGAAGCAATAAATTTTCATTAGATTAAAATTTATCTTAATGTAGAAACATGTTTGTTGCATTCATGTCGGTCGTACCTTGTGTTTCTATGTGCAAAATGTGTTTTTTAAAATATGTTTAGGAGACGAATATCTATCTCTAGGAATTTTCCAGCTTCTTTCTGGAATTTAATTCCTACCTCCTTCACCTTAATCTTTATGTTCCAAGTTCCCAACAATCTTTTCATGTGCTCCAAATACATTATTTGGGTTCATCATGTTCCAAAGTGTCTTTGGGAAATTTCCCCAAATTTTTGGTGGTCTCGGAGTATTTTTCGTGGCTTAAATATCAATTCTAGACTTTTCTAGAATTATTTTATTCATGAAATTAATTAATTCCAAAAATAAATAATATATCTCATTTTCCAACCAACTCTCAAAGCCCATGTGCAATAATTCTAATAAATCCTAAAGGCTCATGCAATTATTTACTAATGGGCTTTAATGATTATTTAGGCCCATTAGTAAATGTGGAGGGTGCAACATCAATTAGTACCATATTGCTAGTTGATGTAGATGTAGGAAGTTTTTTTCCCTATAAATATGTACTAACCCCTTGGGCAAAGCACACCAAATCTACCATAAGGGGAGCCCCTAGTTTGGGAAATCCCTCCTGTAGTAAATTAGATTTTTCTCCTCCTTCTCTCGTCGTCGCCGTCGCCCTGCCCAACGCCGTAGATCCGCCATCGACCCCAAGAAGGCCCTAGGTGAGTTTGTCTTCTCCTCTTGTTTCCTATGCTCTCGGCTCGTCAAACCGTGGCCTCTAGGGCCCAAACCAAGCACTCTAGGGAGCTTCTCGCCGCCGGTAATGGAGCTCCGCCGCGCCGGTTTTCTTCTCTGACTGGTGACTCTCTCTCTCCCCCTCCTTTCTAATCTGGGCTGTCCAAATTCAATCCAATGGTCTAAGATCGCCCGTACCCCTTCACTGGGTTTATTTGCAAAAGAGCCCCTGTAGTTTCGCGTAATATAACCCGCAACCCACAACACACTTCCAAAATATGTTTTCCTATTTTGAAAGTGTAGTTTCTTTCTAGTAGATTCAAAATACGTTTTCTTTTTTTGAAAATGTAGTTTCTTCAGTTAGATCCAAACTACGCTTTCATATATTTACAGTTTTGTCACTAATCTTGTTTTAGCCATAAAATCTTCGTTTTAACTCCGATTTGACCCGTTCAAATTGTGTTAGATTCATAATTGCGTAATCTACATATTTATCCTACTGTTAAATATATTTTCAACTTTTAAAATTTGAGGTTTGATTTAATCTATTATTTTATTAAAGGAAATCTTGTTTAATTCATAACTCCTTCGTTATAGCTCCAATTAGAGTGCTTTTCGCGTCTATGTGTTCGTAGCGGGATGTAGATTTGTTTTACAAACTTTTCATCTTGATTTTATGTTTGGTGTACTGTTTTTATTTAGATCTATTGTTTGCTTCGTGTATGATTGCATGGATGCTTGTGTAGTGCTTTATGATCATGTCCAGTCGGTGAGAACTATGTTGTTGAAATAGTAGAAGTCTTTTGGAGGTTACAATTTAGTAGAAGAAGGATCTGAGTTTTAAGGCAAGTATAGCATGGGATCATCCTTGTTGTCCTATTCACCTTAATATCATTTTAATCATATGCATGTGTCTACCTTGGCAACAGTAGTAATTTTCCTAGCTATTTGATATCATGGATTCCTTGATTCCTATGGGTTATTGCATTGGGTAGTATGATGCTAGTGCTCAACTACAACCATGATCTTATAACTTGACTAATGGAATATACAATAAACATTAAAAGATGCTTTTTAGCAACATGGAATCAAAGGGGCTAGAGCATTGGGCTATTTTATGGTGCTCTAGATTCCTCTCCCTAAGGACTTATCTGTAAGCGAACATCCAGGACTTATAGTACAACTGTGAGGGTTACATGGCTCTGGCTTTAGCTCAGTATGAGGACCTTTTCTAGCTTGTTGGAGGTTACCTTTATGGCGTAAGAATGACTTGACGAATAGATAATGAACACTGATGATACTAATGATAAAGATGCTCACTAATGATTACTGTTTATGCTATTCATTATTCATGTTTACTTGATCATGTGTTTATGTGGGCTTGTGAATAAACTTGTTGCCACCCAATTGCTAAAAGATAACTCATTAAAAGCTAATCGCAGTTAAACCAGTGTCAGCCTTTTGAGCCTCATGAACCCCATGTTATATTTGTTGAGTACGACATATACTTACGCTTGCTTTACTTTTTAAATCTTTGGAAAAATCCCAGATGGGTATTAGATTGCTAGAGTTTAGAAGAATTAGGCTTGTGATCAACCAGTCAGTTGTCCCTGTGGAATTGGAGTCTTCACCCGAAGATCGGAGTTGTCTTTTACGTTGTTTGTTGTTTAAGGTTATATCCTTTTATACTAAGTATGATATATATTGAGCATTGTCAATTGATATTACCCTTATTTGTATATGTGAGATTTTACTTTCTGGGCTCACATATGGAGTGTATCTGGTTTTGTCCTTAAAACCAGGAGCTACAGGAGGCAAAGGCATTGTCTTATTGAAACCTATAACACATAATAATCAACATAAAGTAAATGGGTAGCCATGCAATGTCTAAATAGCATATATATAGAGCATAGCATCTATGAAATTGGTGTTGACTTTGAACTTTTTCTATACTCATATTCTGCTAGATCATCTATCTTGATCTGTATCAATCTCCAATGCAAAACAATAGTTTAAATAAATATTGAACACAACAATGAGACAGAAAACAATAGGGACAGAAATAAATAATTTCAAAAAAACCCAAATAGAACAAGATAGATCACATGTTTAGAAAAAAAATAAATTTTAGAGTTTTAATTTAAAATGAATTAGTTATGCATTTTACAGATATATCGACCCGGATCTTTATTATTTTGGAAATAGAAAACCACATTTGCAAACAAAATATTGGACCAAAATTTTTTGCTGTCAATCAATAGTTGAAAGGCGTCTTGTTCTGATTACCTTGGTGGAAAATAAAACTTAGCCCATGAAAGCTCGTTTAAACCACAAATCTTCTAGGACAAGTAGCCACACTAACCACAAATCTTCTAGGAAAAGTAGCCAGACTAAGGACAAGACTTGGATAGGGAAATGAAGTTATGACTCGGTAGTTCTGGTGAGTACTAGTATAAACTCAAGAGCAGGCTGCAAGTTAGTTGTAGTTATCTTCCTTTGCACCGCGCTAGTAGATTAGATTCTTCTCAAACATGAAGTTCATGTCTTTCTCCCTGCTGTGCGCCATCTTCACTAGTGTCCTTTGCTTTGCAACCATTGCTGCCGGCGATGATGATCAATTTCTCTTCTCAAGATTTGCTGGAGCCAACATCACTCTTGATGGCGTAGCCACCATCACACCAGAAGGCCTAGTCGATCTAACCAATGCTCATGAAAGGTTGATAGGTCACATGTTCTACCCAACTGCTCTGCAGTTCCGCAAGTCTCCCAATTCCACAGTGCAATCCTTTTCTGTATCTTTTGTATTTGGCATCCACCCAAACTACCGACCCAACGAAGGCTTAGCCTTTTTCATTGCGAAGAGCATGAATTTCTCATCCACCATTGATCTATAGTACTTTGGCATCTTCAACACCAAAAATCAAGGCAACTTAAGCAACCACATCTTTGCTATTGAGACTGACACCCACTTAAATAGTGAGTTAAGAGACATTGATGCCAACCATATTGGAATAGACATCAACAATGTCATCTCAAACGAGTCCCACACCGCAAACCTAGTGGTGAAGCAATAGCCTTCCTCTGCCATGGACACCGCAAACCTTAATCGTCAACTAGACCTCCACCATCCTCATCATGAAGCTGGCTACCGCCGCAGACTTATCGAGCACGAGCTTCCAAAACGACACCTCCAAGGAGGGACACGACGCCAGTGGCACCATCGTCGCCTGACCAGAAGGTCAAGGTTTCCACCCACGGAAGCCACGCCATGCAAAACGAAGAGGACCATTCTATGGACGCTTCCAAGGAAGAATATGACGCCCGGAGGCATCGCCATCATCGGCCTAGAAGGGACAAAGCTTTTGCCATGGCGCCTCAGCCTCATGCACGACAATGCCCATCCGCTATGCCAACCACCAACAACAGATGGGAGAGTGGCAGCCACGTCCACCGCATGCGGCGTCCTATGTCCAGTCACCGCCGTCAATTCCTCGATGTGTCACAACCCCTCGAGCCAGCGAGGACAAGGAGGAAGCGGTTGCCGATGAGTACCCCACAGCTCACCGCAGGGCCCACCAGCAAAGATCCGGCAAAGGGGCAGCAAGATCCACCTTCCACAGTGCCGGATCCACCCCTTCCGCTGAGGACTGGGTAGCCAGCTGCTGCCATAGCTGACGCCGCCTTGCGAGCGATGTGCCATGGTAGAGGAGGCACAAGCGGAGAAGAAGCCCAACATTGTCCTCGTGCAGCTGCCTCCCCCCCATGCTGTCCACTGCCCACCCATAGCTCCACGTCATGCCACACCCGCGGGGCACCCCCTTCGCGCGATGTCACTCCCCGGCCAAATTACACTCACTGCTAGGTGAAGTGTACACACTTAGTCCCCGAGCCTGCTATAAGATAAAGTAGCATCTTGTAGCAGGATCAAAGAATTAAGTGTAAGGGACAAAGTCCCCGTGCTTAGCACTGGACATTGGAGTAAATCTGGAGAGTGCTTAGCACTTAATCATGGAGAAAAAATGGAGAGAACTTAGCACTTGACCGCGGAGAACATTGGAGAGTGCTTAGCACTTAACCGCGGAGAACATTGGAGAGTGCTTAGCACTTAACTGTGGCGGAACTAGAGAGTGCTGAGCACTATACTGTGGCGGGAATTAGAGAGTGCTTAGCACTATACCATGGCGAATATTGGAGAGTGCTTAGCAGTTAACCGTGGCGAAAATAGGATAGTGCTTAGCACTTAACCATGGCAAAAAAATGAAGAGTACTTAGCACTTAACCGTGGCAAAAATTAGAGAGTGCTTAGCACTATGCCGTGGAAAAAACTAGAGAGATAAACCGACAAAGCAGGCCCAGCCATTCAGTATGCCCAGGGGCCCATTGAACCGGCCCAATAAACATCCTCGGGGAAGTTGGAGGGACGTGTGGGATGCGGCGTAGAGAATGCGAAGAGACGCGGGTGGCGTGGCGCGGCGTAGCGTGGTTTCCCAAAAACCCTGAAATCGAAAGGTCGGGGTCGAACCATATAAATACAGATGCCGTGGCGCACTCCCTTCATTTTGCCTGGCACTTCTTCTTCCTCGCAAATGCAAAGCACTCGGCGCTTCACCTTCTTCACACCCTGCTACAGTCTCAACTCAACCGCAACATTTCCACAATCAGATCTGAACGTTATGCCATCAAATCAAAGCCACCTCCACAACCAGATCTAATCCATGGCGAAGGGTGGGAAGAAACGCAGCCGCTCGAGCCCAAAAAAGTCAGGCAGGGATGCGGCGGAGAGTATCGGTAAGATCCACCGTGACCTGGAGTGGGTAAAATCGACCATCACCCGGGAGACCCTGGAAGGAATGGTGATCGAGGGCATCCTTCAGGACCAAGCATCTGCAGGATGGCGCCTCGCTACTAGTGAGGCACTCTCGACCCCCGACACCAATGAACTTGTTGTATTCGAGGCGTATTTCATTCGTGGATTTGGGATTCCTACGCAAACTTCTTCGTTATAATGGCATCAACCTTTGTCATCTCAATCCCTACAACATCCTTCATATCTCGCTCTTCATCAACCGCTGTGAAGCATTCCTCGGAATCACTCCACACTTCAACCTATTTTGCCACTTCTTCTACCTCAAACCCTTCTTCGGGTCAGGATCTCCCAAGGTGGTTAGCGGAGTTTATCTATAGCTGCAGGATGGCATCGTGAAGGAGTAAATTCAAGTGCCCTTCAACACGTCATTAAAGGGATGGGTTGCCAGGTGGTTCTATATCCAAAACAATGAGTCAAGCCAGCCGGCCGACATAGACCACCTAGCAGTGCCAAGCGCAAACTGGTCGGCGAGACCGAGCAATTCGGAGATGACCTAGGTCGATGAGCTTCTGTAGATTCTGGAGCAGATCCAAAACAATCTTGACAAAGTTGGTGTAGCCAACAACTTCATCTGCCACCGGATCCAGCCGAGCACGGAGGTTCCACCCTGCGTATGAATACGCAGGGGATGAAGATACTGCTTGGGAAGCCCCCGAGAGAATAGATAAGGGAGACACCTATGTCTGCGCCCTGGAGCTCTTTTCAAGGAACACCAAACTGAGTAACCTGGGCTAGCAAAAGGCTTATAGCATCACGAATCTACCACCACCGGTAAGAGTGTATCAATTGTAGTCCTTTTAATATCAAATCTTGTTGGTGTTGTAATGTCTTCTTTAAAACTGGTGCACAGGATCGTGCTATCTATGTCTCCAATGTGTCGGATGAGACCTAGCCAGAGGGTGTAGATACCCATCCGACCCAAGCTCCGGCAGGTCCCCCATCGGAGAGCACCTCGTCGTCCTCATCTAAGGATGTGGTGGAGAGACCCCCAAGCGTCGGTAAGCGATGCGCGGTAAGCAGCCAGCCCATGAAGTGCTAGTAAAGAAGAAGAAGAAGAAACCGAACACGCCCCCACCACACAGGGGTGATGGAATTTCATTTAGGGAGCCTGCAGCGTGTCGGCGAGTCATCACCGACTTGTCAGATGATGATGAGGATGAAGGCAAAACGCTGCAGCAGTGGGTTGTGCGCATGGCCACTGCAACACCTACCACCAGGACCTCCGATTAGTCTGCCCGAGTAGCAGTCGACTGAAGATCTACTTGGGGGGAAGTCCTCAAGCCTAGACAAAGGGCTCTGGTAGGGAAGGCCACCGCGGTGAGTCTAGAAGCGCTGGAGGTGAAGCGGATGCCTCCGGTGTTCTCAAGGTTCGTGCCTTCCACTGAAGGGCAGGGGAGCTCCATCCAGCCCCGGTGATTCAGGGCTACATGATGGCGATTTGACGTGTAAGTGTTGCTGCCACAGACTTAGTCCTAGCAAAACCATAGTTGAATTATTAACAATATGATATCATTTTGTAGGGAAGCGCCGACCGAGGAGGTGCACCCAATCGATGCCGGCGATGCCCGAAAAGAGGCCGAGGCATGTGCCACGACTTTTGGTGCTTGAGACACTAGTGTGAGACAGCCTGAAGAAACACAAGAGGCAGCCAAGGACCGGGCTAGTCCCTGAGCTAGAGTCCCCCAGAGCCTAGAGCCCACAATGGAAAACATTGTCGTCGAGCCGACCAGTCGCCCAGAGCCAAGAACCAGTCCCTGAGCACAATCGCCAGTGATGGGTCTTGGCAAATCTGTCCGACCACAAGCCAACCGGGCGACAAGGCAAGTGAAGGAGTCCCCCGAGGTGATTGAAGAAATTGAGCGCGAAGCGCCAGATCCCTAGGATCCACCCCCTTAGCTCCTATGGACCTTCGTGTGCCGCGCCCTATAACACAACATACCTTTGCCCACACTTTTTATAGTGGGCAAAGGGCACCTTTGCCGACAGATAACCTCTCATGAAAAGTTTTGCCGACAGTTTAGAAACAGTCGCTCTAGAAGCCATTGGCGAAACTTTTACCGATAGTTAACAGAATCCCCGACACTTTATGTGTAGGCAAACGGTCTACCGACGCCGACAGTTGAAACTTTTGCTGACAATTAACCCTTTGCCGACAGTTAAGACCTACGCCGATAGTTAAGACCTTTCCCTACAGTTTGTATGTTGGCCAAACCATTTCCAAGGTATTTTGCAAACCATACCCTGCCCAAAAAAACTATCGGCAAAACTGCATAGATATAATTACAATTAAAATAATTTGACAAATCCACTTTTGCTCATATAGAAGTCATCACATTGAACAAATTCACTTGATTTTTGTATAAATAATATATTAGATCTTCCATACATACACCAACTTGATATATACATATATATATAGCAGGTCAAGTGATGATCATAGTACATAGAGCCATATAGGTCCAGATATAGATTAATCTACCTACGAATCATCCTCTGTTGTTGTTTTATCTTTCAATGGTGAAGGTTTTGGAGAACTGCCGTCATTTTTCTCTTTAAGATTTGAGTTATTTGAATGTTCTCTCACACTTGTCCCGGGAATAACCACTTTGTTGTCTACCTCTCCTTTCCTTGTAGGGAGTTCACTCTCTTTCTCTTTTATTTGCTCTACATTGACGGCATGGATTTTGGGAGTTGACCCAGGTACTTTGTTGTCTGCCTCTCCTTTCCTTATAGGGAGTTCACTCTCTTTCTCTTTTATTTGCTCTTCATTGATGGCATGGATTTTGGGAGTTAACCTAGGTACTTTTGAAGATTTATGGAGCTCATCCTTGTCAGTTGTCTTGCCATTCTTTCTATTTTTGGAAGATGCCTTACTTGAAACTTCTACATCTGTATTTCGCTGTTTTGCAGCATAATGATGTGTGAGAACAAGCCATTTTAACAAGAGAATCCACAGAGAAATTTCACATGAAATAATGTGATGTTGCAAACATCATATGGTTCTCCATATTTACCTGCTTTTTTTGTTTGCTGGTGTTGCTGCCCTGGTCGACTGTTTTGCCAAAGTTTTCCTGGTCTGCTTTTGATCTTGATTTTCAGTTTTGTTTGCGATTGTTGCCACCTTGGTAGATTGTGATGCATGGTTTTATTACTCATTAGCAATAGCATGATGTATAGGACTTCACATCATACTAATGCTTCATCTTCATGATTGCACTTGTACAAAAAAATGAACGCAGAAGGCATTGCTAGAACAGGGTAAGGAGAAAGTAGAAACTATGTTTTACAGAAGAAACTCAAAAGTGAGAACAACTGATTCACCTAAGTTTCTCTTTAGGATCGCAGCCAAGATCAATGTCGCATACTGGGCAACAGTCAACCACCTCATCATTTATTTTCTCCATAATGCACCCCCGACAAACTATCAAAGACATAGTAATAGGATAAATTCTATTAAGACAAGGAAGCCAGATTCAGAAAGTGGTTTAAAACAACTGATAACGGTATCAACACGTGTGAACTTCTTTCGCAGCAACTAGTAACTTGCAATATATATATAGCAGGTCAAGTGATGATCATAGTACATACACCAACTTGATTTTTTAGCAGCATTAAAGTTTTTAGGAAGTGATGACTCTTCAGGTAAGACATCCCTAAGTTCAATAGGATTTCCTTCTCTCTTTTTATATAGAACAGTCATAACAAATACTTAGATCTGATCTTTTTGCAACGAGGAGACATGTATGCATTTCAATAGTTCCAAGACTAACTTATAATTCCACTTGCAGCTTAAATTTCAATTGATTCCCTTCTCTTTTTATATAGAACAGTCACAACATTTTTTCGCATAAAGGACCAAACTAGAAAGTCTATGAACTCCCATCAGTGTGAACTTTGCCTTCATATACTAGACTAGAAATAAGTTGTAGATCCAGCATAAGAAAACTTACATGCAAACTGATGGATTCTCTTGTGTACAAGATCTTGAATCCTATTGGTTCCTCTTCAAAATCAACTAAGGCAGTAAACATCACATCGAAATTGAGCAGAATATGTTCCTTCTCCAAAGAGGGGAAGAGGGTGGATCTGGACTGAATGAAAGTTTGGCAAGAGAAGTAACCCAAACCTTGAATCTTTCTAGTCTTTCTCACCTTCGTCTACTCCTTTCTGCAACCAAGAAAAAAATATAAGAAAGTAAGTTGTGCCGAAACCCTAGCACGTAGGGGAATGGGGATGAGAGGAAGGGGATGAGGAGATGACATGCCTGGATGCAGAGGGGAATGGAGATGCGGTGGCAACACCGCTCCTGCTGGCCGGCGGTGGTACTTGCAATAGAAAACCATAAATTAAATTCTTAACATTAAAGGTGAAGTACAATTCTTCACGTCAAAGAAGTTTCCAGAGTCACTGCTATATCCTAACGTCAAGTGCAAATGTTATTACCACATTGTACAATATTAGACAGAAAGAGCAAGGGGTCATACGAACATCTCATTAGCTAATTCACAATCAATAGTCTCCAATATTTCATTGCACAAACTAAACGAAGGGCAGAGAGGTACCAATTGAGCATGAGCTAATTTCTTCAGTAGCACCACATAAGCATCAAGTAAGCACTCTGTAGAACTAAGTCATAGCCACACTTCCTAAAGAAAAGAAAGAACAAGCAATTAAAAATCACAGACAAAGATAATTTTATTGTGAGATTTTTAATTGCTTGTCACAATGTAACACCAAAACTGCTATCAGGATTAATCGAAAACATCACAATACACATCAGCAGGCTCATTTGCACAATGGCTCACAGCATTGCCAGCTACAACATCACCGAGAGTAAGAGAACAGATATCATCGTTGAGTGTTAGTCCATTAGACCGCACAAATACCTAATCATCCCTGCAGCCGAAATGCAGCATGCTGTCTTCGAGCATCGTCAGAATCAAGATTGCGACACCAACCTTCACTCCTGCCACGGCTGCTGAGGCCAGTGCGTCGATCAAACCCCTCGCAAATGCAGCATCCCCTTTCCTCACCAGCGAGTCACCACAGGGAAGATCACGAGATAGCCCTAGCTTTGTCCGCAAGAAGGCGACATGAGCGGACGAGTCAATCCTCCCACCCCACCCCTCGCACCCCTCTAGCTCCCCTACCTCACTGTCGCCAAAGAAGACCGTCGAACATCCGCGCGGCTACCGAGAAGGCGGCGGTGGGGCCTTCTCCTCTGGGTCGAGGGAGGTGTGGCTGGATCTGGCCCAGGCAGCCGCACACGCAGCTCCAGCAGTGAAGGCATGGTGGCATGTGTTGGCTGTAGTGTCCGGCGAGGTAGGCGTGGCCGAATCTAGCGGACAGGCGAGCTCCGCACGTGTGGTGCCCCTGGCCACCTGTCCTAGCGGCGGATGGTGTGTGTGGTGGCCCTTTGGCACGGGGGATGTTGGAGGTAGCGGCGGAGTTGGGAACGGTGGTGGCGGCATTGGGGGCATCAGCGTGGGGGCAACAGACGCTTTTTTGGGGCAACGAGATTTTTTCTTTTCTTTTTTGGGTGTGCGATGGCCCTAGTGTGTTGCGGGTAGGAGAGTCTTTGCTTTGGCTTCTCAGCTATTGGCCCACGTGCGGAGTACTCCTTGGCCCACACCTGGACAGTAGCCCTGTATAGCCTACGCCGACACTTACTAAGTCTAGAATTTTTTGCCGACACATTTCTTGCCAATAGATAAACGCCGACAGTTAACTTATAGTCCTACATCCTTATTGCCAACAAACAATTTGATGTTAAAAAGATATACATTTGCCAACACATAATGGGTACTCAAAACCTGACTTTTGCCAACACATAATTGTTGGCAAATGTATGACATGGTGTAGTGGTGGAGACACGATAGAAGTCTTGGAGGACGAGGAGGCGAGCGAGTAGGTGAAAAGGCTCAAGGCGACACTAGCGTCAGTATCCAACCAAATTGAAGTAAGTTAGTCCACATGAGCAATTGAAGTCGTAGATTATGTCTGTTAACTGTTGTTTGCCGTAGGAGTTAATGAAGATCTCCAAGAATCGCTCATGTCAGCTGGAGCGGGCGGCTCCGGCAATTGCCGAGAACCAAAGGCTATGTGAGTCAGTGGAGACACTAGAGAAGATGTTGGTTGGAGCACACGGTGACCAGGAGAAACTATGGGCACATGTGTCAAAACTGGAGGCGAAGAACTGGGAGCTAACGAATTAGCTAAGCGAGGCCGTCAATTGTCAGAATGGTAAGGCCTTAGGCCCCACGGCGTAATGCTTTTATGTCCACAGTTTACCTAGGCTAACAGTAAATCTTGTTGGTGTAGAGCTTGAATCTGAGGCGCGCCTAGCATGTGAGGCCATGGCGGAGGCAGAGATTGAAGCTCTGCTAGCACACGAAGCCAAGGTGGTAGCAGAAAAAGAAAGAGATGAAACCCAGTCGACAAAAGAAAAACTCATCAAAGAGCTAAAATGTAAGTTATTCCTCATAACAGTACTCATCTTGCTGTGAGGAACGTGTTTAACACGGTTGCCCTTCTCGTCTGTAGTGGTCTGAACCAATGCCCAGACACAGTTCCATGACTTCGAGCTCTGGCTTTAGGCCAGTAAAGATAGGATGAAGACCATCGTCGATCGGATAAACCCATACTAGACTTCATCGACCTAGAGTTGTCAGAGCCCGATAGGCCGCCGTGGTCAGACGCCATCGTGGAGAGGTGCAAGTCGGCGCTGAAAAACTTCAAGCAATATGCTCATGGAGTCGCTTGATCTACCGTGGGCCATGCACAGGCAGGCAGTTGTCCGATCGGTCTACCCCTCGATGAAGCTTGAACTAATCGACGGTGGCTATGCCCAAAATCTGAGCGACGAGCAGATCATCGCGTTGGAGGAGAAGGTATCCGAGTCGGCGATCAAACTGGTGGTTGACATGGAGCTATTCGGTGATGCTGGCAATGAATTGTGATAGATTAGAATTAGATGTAAGACAAGTCTGCACTACGTCATGTACTTGTAAATGAAACATTATATTTAATATGTATAAACTATTAATATTTAATATTAACAATGCAATGCCATTTAGTCCTTTATCTTGTCACCAGCCCTGGCTATCTCACACCCCATGGCACAAAGTGCTAGCTCTTGTGCACGCTTAGGAATATGAGCATCACCAAGGAGCCGCTGCCAACCGCCCATGACATAGAGCACTACTGCCCATGCACGTTTAGGTGCCGAGTTGAGAACAGTGTTGTTTCTAGGTAACACAAATGAGAACACGGCTGGTCGGCAAGTCGAATGGTGATAGTATGTGTCATCTTAAAGATGATAAGCATGGAGAAACAAATAATTGGAGAAAAGTTATGGAGAAAAAACAAACAGAGAAAACATCACCAAGAAAATCATTATTGAAATGCATATATACATAGAGGGGTACATATCTTTGTAGAACGTCTCAAGGATAGAAACACCTAAGGTGTTCGATGTGCCAGGAGTTAGGGATGTCTATGCCGTCTTGATTGCAGAGCCTATATGACCCTGGTCAAGTCACTACCTTGACAATGTATGGACCCTCCCATAGTGAAGATAGCTTGTGCATCCCGTCGGTCTTCTATTTCCTGCGAAGCACCATATCGCTGACCACAAAGGATCTCTCTTGGATGTTGTGATTGTAGTATTTATGCAAACTGTCCAGGTATTTTGCCGTCCGAATATAGGTGACCAAGAGTTCTTCCTCAAGTTGGTCGACATCGTCTTGCCATGCCTGATGGCTCCTCTCTTCATCGTAGTTCTCTATCCTGGGTGCTCGGAAATTGACGTCAGCAGGTAATACTACCTCTAATCCAAACACCAAGAAATAGGGGGAGACTCTAGTGTTGCGACTGGGCTGGGTCCTTAGTCCCCATACCATAGATAGCAATTCTTTGAACCATTTGCCCAGATGTTTCTAGTCCTTCTCGTATAACCTCTTCTTCAAGGCATCTCAAATCATGTTGTTTGCTCGCTCAACCTGGCCATTAGCCCTGGGGTGCGCGACCGATACTTAATCAATGGATATGCATCAATCCTCGCAGAAATCCTAGAAATCGCTGCCGGTGAATGTAGAACCAAGGTCAGTGATGATACTATTCGACAGCCCAAACCTATGGATGATGTCATCGAAAAGCTCCACTGCTTTCTTTGCTGTAGACTGGACGAGCGGCTTGTACCCCGCTGAGCACCTAGGTAGTGTGAAGCATGATGGGGAAACATGACTCGTGGTGAAAGTGTGCAACCTCTATAGAGTGTAAAACTGATATATCAGTTGTGCTCATGGTCAAGAGCGGCCTGGACTTCTTCTTGATTAGATGGCTCTAGTTTAGTTGGGAGGCTTGGATGGAATCCAAGTGTTGGTTTGCTTGGATGGAATCCAGGTGTGGTGCTCGGATGGGATCCGAGTGTTGGTTTTAGTGGTTCTCTGAGGAGAAGGAAGATCTCCCCTAGTTAAATAGGTGCTTAAGGTTTAAGGTAACAGGTGCATTGCTTAAGTGCTGGTCTTAACCTCTGTAAGCATGTCTTTGTTATAAGCCTCATATCATATTTTCCCACACTTGCGGAGTACATTTCGATGTACTCACCCTTCCTCTTTGTCCCCCTGCTACCCCACCCAGGCGCTAGAGACGGCGAGGAGGAGTACATTGAAGACGGTGCCTTCGACCCTGATGATGTGTACTAGGCTGGTGCTGCCCCGGTCGACATTCCTGTGAAGATGGAGTCCTTTCCACTAGAGTTTGAATAAAGTTTATGTAATTTTCTTTCTGACCCATGGGTCATTTTGTAATGAAGTTTAAGTTTTAAGTTTTGAACAATGCAGTGATACTATCATGACATCATTATATGTATGAATAATTGATCCTGGCATACATATGATGTGCACTCAATTTTGTCCTTAAAATTGGGTGTGATAGAGTGGTATCAAAGCTATTGTTGACCGTAGGACGCTAGCCTAGGTAGACATGATGGTTTTATAAAACTAGTTTGATAAAAAGTTTTCTCGTCCTCAATTTCTCTTACTTCCTTGATGCTCAATTTAAAAGTTTTGGTCCAAAATAGGCTCCTCTGTTCATAAGGTGCATCCCTATGTGTGGAACGCTAGTCCGTTGTGTGATTTGGTGCATGTGCAAATGAATGATTTGGATCTTTGTAATGATTGTTGGTGTGTTGTTAGCCATAAGACTACAACGACATCATTTGTTTAACAGTTTTATTTTATAGTTAGTTGGGGTTTTCTTTCTATCCTATCTCACTCTTGTCCATGATCATATCAGATGGTGAACACCAGGAGAGGCAGTGGCTCTGGAGGCAATGATCTGAACAACAACCCCCTAGGCAATGATCCCAACAACAACCCCCAAACCCTCCACCTCTAGTTTATGATCCAGTTCAAATGGTGGCTATGCAAAATCAGATGATGTAGACCATGGCTTAGATGATGACTGCTCTACAACAGATGGCTCAACCCAATCTCGCTCCACTACCTCCACCACCTCGCTAGGAAGACACTCTCAGGAGGTTCATGATGACTCATCCTCCAATCTTCAAGCATGTTGTGGAGCCAATGGATTGAGATGATTGGCTCCAGACCATTGAGAGCAAGTTGGAGATTGCTCATTGTGTGGGTCATGATCGAGTTCTATATGCCGCTCATCAACTGCAAGGTCAGGCCAAAGATTGGTGGGCTGCCTACACTGCTGCTCAACCCAATGCTCAAGCTATCACTTGGCAGGAGTTCTGTCAGAGTTTTCGTTCTCATTATGTGCCTTCTGGTGAAATCAAGGTGAAGCGCAAGGAGTTTCTAGAACTCAAGCAAGGCTCAATGTCAGTTCGTGACTATCTCACGAAGTTCATGCAGTTGTCCCGTTATGCCTCCAGCGATGTCGACACTGATGAGAAGAAGCAAGACTGTTTTAGAGATGGTTTGAACCCTGGGATTCGCTATGCCATGTCCTCCAATGAGTATGACACCTTCCAGAAGCTAGTTGACAAGGCCTTTATTGTTGAGAGAGAAAGGAAAGTTCTTGAGGCTGATTGCAAGAGGAAGATGGCTTTTCAGGGTCAGTCTTCTAGTAGTAACACTCACCCCCGCTTCAACCAACCTAGGCAAGTTGTGCACTAGGGAGGTCAGTATCAATAGTAGCAACAGTAGCAAAACTTTAACCAGGGATCTGGTCAGTACAAGTAGCAGATGTCAACTCAGCAGCAGCAATGCCAGATGGTTTAGAACCAGTTGTAGAACCTCCCAACTCAAGGGACTAGCAACCTTGGTCCTTGTTTTAAATGTCATCAGATGGGGCATCTTGCTAATCGGTGCCCGTTGAAGCAGCAAGACCAACCAATAGCTCAGAATGGGAACCAGAACCATAATGGTGGACATCCTTAGTAGCAAGCTCAACAAAATTATAGTCAGGGCAAGGTTAATCATATCGCTATGGAATCAACTCAACAAGCCTTGAATGTTCTAATTGGTATGTTCTCTATCAACTCCAACCTTGTTACCATATTGTTTGATTCTAGAGCTTCACATTCATTTATATCAACACGATGCGTAGCACGATACAACATGCCTATGATTTTGATGAAAAACAATTTATTAGTTGCTTCTCCTAGAGGAGAAATGATATCAAGGCATGTATGCCCAAGACTAAGTATAAACATAAGGGGGTGGAGTTTCTTTCCAACCTCATTGTTCTAGACTCCAAAGGAATTGATGTAATTATGGGAATGAATTGGTTAACCAAGTACCAAGGGGTGATTGATTGTGCTCAGAGATTGATCAAGATGAAGCACACAGATGGAACTAAGGTTGAATATCAAGCATGGTTAGAACCAATCGGTGAAGTCAAACTCAACCAAGCCAACGTAGTTGTGGATATTCGAGTGGTCCAGGAGTATCCAGATGTCTTCCTTGAGGATCTACCAGGTATGCCACCAGATCATGAAATTGAGTTCGCTATTGAGTTAGTCCTAGGAACTGCACCTATTTATAAAAGACCATATAGAATGGATGCAAACCAATTAGCTAAGCTAAAAGATCAAATCCAAGATCTCTTAGATAAAGGGTATATACGTCCTAGTACATCTCCTTGGGGAGCCCCTGTTATTTTTGTTCCAAAGAAAGATGGGGGTACACGAATTTGTGTTGATTATCGTGCATTAAATGAAGTTACAATCAAGAACAAGTATCCTCTCCCTCGCATTGAAGATTTATTTGACCAATTGAAGGGTGCATGTGTGTTCTCTAAATTTGACTTGAGATCGAGGTACCATCAGTTAAAGATTCGAGCATCAGATATTCCTAAAATAGCTTTTGTTTCTCGTTATGGGTTATATGAGTACACAGTAATGTCTTTTGGGTTAACCAATGCTCCAGCATACTTTATGTATCTTATGAACAATGTCTTCATGGACTACATGGATAAGTTTGTTGTGGTGTTTATTGATGACATTTTGTTATTCTCTAGAAATGAGGAAGAGCATGAAGAACATTTGTGATTGGTATTGCAGAGGCTTAGAGAGAATCAACTATATGCAAAGCTTAGCAAATGTGAGTTTTGGTTGAAGAAGATCTCTTTTTTGGGTCATGTCATCTCAGAAGGAGGAGTGTCAGTTGATCTAGGTAAAGTGAGGGATGTTCTAGAATGGGAAGCGCCTCAAAATGTTAGTGAAATTAGAAGCTTCATGGGAATGGCTAGATATTATTGATGTTTCATTGAAGGGTTCTCAAAGATATAGCAAGACCTATGACCAAGTTGTTGGAGAAAGGATCAAGGTTTGTGTGGACAGCAGAATGTCAGGCCAGTTTTATGAACTAGAGAAGAGATTAACTTCTGGTCTAGTCTTAATCATGCCAGATGTTCAGAAAAGTTTCTCTGTTTATTGTGATGCTTAGCGACAAGGTCTAGGTTGTGTTCTGATGCAAGAAGGTCATGTAGTAGCTTATGCCTCAAGACAGCTCAAAAAGCATGAAGTGAATTATCCAACTCATGATTTACAGTTAGCGGTAGTAGTTCATACTCTAAAGATCTAGAGATATTATTTGATTGGGAAGAAGACTAAAATCTACACAGATCACAAGAGCTTAAAGTATATTTTCACTCAGCAAGACTTGAATCTTCAGCAACGTAGATGGTTAGAACTGATAAAGGATTATGACTTGAATATCAACTATCATCCAGGCAAAGCCAATGTGGTTGTAGATGCATTGAGTCGGAAGAGCTATTGCAATGTGTTGGAGTTACAGGAACAACGACCTGAGTTGTATGAGGACTTTGCTAAACTCAATTTGGGCTTTGTATCCAACACTGAAGTCGTTGCCATGGAAGTAGAGTCAACATTGGAACAAGATATCCGCAAGGATCAGTTGACAAATGAGAAGATCATAGAGATTCACAGAAGTGGAACAAGGTGTGTTATGGTTTAAAAGAAGGATTTGCGTCCCCGACATAAAGTCAATTAAGGAGTTAATTTTGAGGGAAGCACATGATTCAGCATACTCTCTACACCCTAGTAGTACAAAGATGTATAATGATCTCAAGCAGCAATTTTGGTGGTACGACATGAAATGAGAGGTAGCTGAGTATGTGGCGTTATGTGATACTTGTCAATGAATCAAGGCTAAACATCAAAGACCCATAGGTTTGCTACAACCACTAAAAGTTCTAGAGTGGAAATGGGAAGAAATAATTATGGATTTTATAGTTGGCTTACCTCGAACATAGTCGAGTTATGATTCTATATGGGTAATAGTGGATAGGTTGACAAAGGTGGCTCATTTCAACCCAGTCAAGGAGTCATATCGAGGAGCTCAACTAGCAGAGTTGTATATGTCACGGATTGTGTGTTTGCATGGTGTGCCCAAGATCATAGTGTCAGACAGAGGTACATAGTTCACGTCACGGTTTTGGAAACGACTGCATGAATCAATGGATACTCGATTGAATTTTAGTTCAACATATCATCCACAGACGGATGGTCAGATAGAGAGGGTCAATCAAATTCTAGTGGATATGCTGAGAGCTTGTGCCTTACAGAATAGCAAAAGTTGGGATAAACATCTACCTTATGCAGAATTCTCCTACAATAATAGTTATCAAGCAAGTCTTAAGATGGCACCATTCGAAGCCTTATATGGGAAAAAAGTGCAGAACTCCTTTGTTTTGGAACCAAGTCGGGGAAAGAAAGGTATTTGGTCCATGTGCTATAAAAGAAGCCGATGAACAAGTAAAAGAAATCTGAAACAACTTTAAGATAGCTCCGTCCAGACAGAAAAGTTATGCAGATAAAAGACGATGAGAGTTGACTTTTGAAATGGGAGATTTTGTATATCTTAAGGTGTCACCGTTTAGAGGTCTCAAATGATTCAATGTTAGAGGAAATCTTGCACCAAGGTATATCGGTCCGTTCAAGGTGATTGATAGGAAAGGAGTGGTAGCCTATCAGCTAGAAATGCCTTCATAGCTTTCAGAGATACATGATGTGTTCCATGTATCACAATTAAAGAAGTGCTTAAGAGCCCCTAAAGAATAGTTGCCTCTTGATGAACTTAATATAAGAGATGATTTGTCTTTCTTAGAGCCTATCAGAATTCTGGAAACCTCAGAAAGAGTTACTCGGAACAAAAGAGTCAAAATGTGCAAAGTTCAATGGAAGCATTATTCAGAGGAAGAAGCCACTTGGGAAAGAGAGGATGATTTGAAGACAGAGTTCCCTCATCTCTTTAACTACCTTTCTGAATCTTGAGGACAAGATTCATCTTAAGCGGGGTAGGTTTGTAACCCCCAAACTTTTAAATTTTTGCAAGTTTCTAAATTTTGATAGAACTAAAGTAGAGATATGACCAAATTTGTAGTTGGAGGAAAAACTACTTACAATTAAAACTTAATTCAACATAGGCTTTAATTGTTTTGTTGCATTCATCCCATTTGCCTCTTGGTTTTATGTTGTGATAACTTTCAAAACACGTTCACGAGTCGTTTCGAGTCTCCCGGGAATTTTTCTCGCTTTTCCAGGAATTAAATTCCTTTTTCCCATAGCTTAATATTTTTATTGAAACCTTCCAATAACATTTTCATGAGCTCCAAACTCCATATTTTGATCCATCATGTTCATATCTACCTCCAGAAATTTTCTCAGAATTTTTCTCTAATTTCTGTGATTTTTCGTGGCTTAAATATGATTTCAGGAATTTCCTAGAATTATTTTTAAACATGAAATAAATCCCGAAATTAAGAAATTCCGAAACTTTTCCAAACCCTAGGACTATATATATGCCGGTGTTCCTCTTGACGCAATGGTTCTAGAAGTACAACCCAGTTCCGCAGCCTCCACCCGTAGCCTCCTGGATCGAACGCCGAAGTTCGAAAGATGCTAGGTTTCCGGTGAGCTTTTCCATGCAAAATGTCACGTTCCAGCGACAACCACCACCACCCAAAGGTAGATCTCCTCGTTCCCTACGCCGTGGTATATCCTATTGCACGAATCCATCACTGATTGACCCGTTCTCATCTCATTTTTGTTCTCCGGTGAACCATCTCCATTGCTAGCCCTTCTCTTCTTGTCTGTGTTTGCTGGCAGCCGGCCCTGCCTTCCCTCCGGCTGGCCAAGCCAGCTCCCTGGCCAGCCCAGCCCTACCCTTGCGGCCACCCCCTCTCCTCCCTGTGCTCTTCTGCTAGCCTCCCGACCGGCCAGTCCTCTGCCCGGCACTGTAGCACGCGAATAGCAACAGTAATCCGATTGAACCAAGGAAGAAGAAGGACCCGATTGCAAATAAATATTTTTTGGTTTCGTGGATTAGTCCCTGATTTCTCCGTAGATTAGTCCCTGGTCTTCGCGAGGCCGTAACTTCTTCATTTCAACTCTGTTTTTTGTGTTCTTTTTATCCGCGCGATCGTAGAGACGAGTACTACTATTTAGTATAGGTTTTATAAACTTTTAATGTGCTATGGCGTACTATTATTTAATTGTTTTGTGGCTTGTTGTTTGTGCGCAGAAGGTGTCAACACCATGAACTTCTAGGACCAGGAATTCGACACCTTGATCCGAACCAGTTCGAAGGCAAGTGTCCTTGACCATACTTGCTCCTACTTTTGTTTTGATTTGAGTTAGTTTAGTTAGACCATTAGTTGCATGTAGAGTTTCAAATTGAATCCTATGCTAGGGTTTACTCGATTTGTTTATATCATCCTTGAAACCCGATTTGGATGGGTAGAAGTTAATGCTTAGTTTGCAGTCTTGGGATGGTTTGGGTTATAATGTTAAACTTGATTAATGACTTATGAAACATAGATCTACGGTTGGTAACCTTTGTGGGTAATAACATGGAGTATGGGGAATCTGAGCAACATGGATCCTTGAAACCCGGTTTGGATGGCTATTTGGTTTTGATATATATGTTATGTTTCTTGGGTTGGTGCTCATACCTGCTTGGATTATAAGGACTGGTTCATGGACAAGTAACCTAGCTTAACTGCGCAACCCCGAGGGCTATATGGCTCTAGCCCTGGCCAAGTAATTTGTTTCCTCCAAGTTATGCTACATCGGGTCAGTTTGTGTGGCACAAGAGGGGGCTTCTGTAGTGGTGTTGGTACCCACTGTTAGCAGTTAGAAACCTTAGTGAAGCTGTAAAATAAACTTGGAGGGACTTTGTAAAGGCCTTGTAGTGTGACCCCGCTGAGCACCTAGGTAGTGTGAAGCGTGATGGGGAAACATGACTAATGGTGAAAGTGTGCAACCTCTGTAGAGTGTAAAACTGATATATCAGTCGTGCTCACAGTCAAGAGTGGTCTAGACTTCTTCTTGATTAGATGGCTCTGGTTCAGTTGGGAGGCTTGGATGGAATCTAAGTGTTGGTTTGCTTGGATGGAATCCAGGTGTGGTGCTCGAATGGGATCCGAGTGTTGGTTTCAGTGGTTCTCTGAGGAGAAGGAAGATCTCACCTAATTAAATAGGTGCTTAAGGTTTAAGGTAATAGGTGCATTGCTTAAGTGCTGGTCTTAACCTCTATAAGCCTGTCCTTGTTATAAGACTCATATCATATTTTCCCACACTTGTGGAGTACATTTCGATGTACTCACCCTTCCTCTTTGTCCCCCTGCTACCCCACCTAGGTGCTTCGATGACGTGTACTAGGCTGGTGCTGCCCCCGGTCGACATTCCTGTGAAGATGGAGTCCTTTCCACTAGAGTTTGAATAAAGTTTATGTAATTTTCTTTCAGACCCATGGGTCATTTTGTAATGAAGTTTAAGTTTTAAGTTTTGAACAATGTAGTGATACTATCATGATGTCATTATATGTATGAATAATTGATCTTGGCATACATATGATGTGCACTCTATTTTGTCCTTAAAATTGGGTGTGACAGTTACATAAGAGAATACCAGATGAAACACCGAATATGCACTTAGTGGGATTTAGCTTTCATTGGAATTTCTTTAGGTTTTGGAAAGTTTCTTCGATGTCGGCGAAGAGGTTATCGACAGTCTTAGACTTAATCACCACATCGTCGACGTAGGCCTTGATGTTCTTCAAAATTTGGTCCTGGAGGCATCGTTGGATAGCCCTCTGATAGGTGGCACCGGCGTTCTTTAACCCAAAGGACATGGTGGTGTAGCAGTAGGCACCGAAGGGTGTGATGAATAAAGTCTTGATCTGGTCTTCCTCCATTAAGGAGATCTGATGGTAACTAGAATAGCAATCTAGAAAGCACAAGAGCTCACAATCGGCTATTGAATCTATGACCTCGTCAATGCGAGGTAAGCCAAAGGGTTCTTTAGGGTAGTGTTTGTTGAGATCAGTGTAATCAACTCACATTCTCCATTCATTATTGTTTTTTCGTATAAGGATCAGATTTGCCAGCCACTATTGGTGATAGACCTCTTTAATAAAGCTGGCTACTAAGAGCTGTGTTATTTCTGCCCTAATGGCCTCATTTTTGTCTTGCGTGAATCGTCGGAGCTTTTGCTTGATCGGCTTGGTGGTCGACAAGATGTTTAAGGAGTGCTCGATCAGCTCTCGAGGAACGCCAGGCATGTCAGTAGGTTTCCATGCAAACATGCTAATCCAAACCATCTTGCTTCTGTCACCGACGATGAGCTCGACCTCCTTCATGTCTTTGGACTTAGTCACAGAATGAGGTGGCTCCTGGGTCGAGATTGCCTACTCCTCCGCTGGCACCTTCTTTGAGTCAGCGATGCAAGCCTCCATTCTGGCAGAGAGGTCCATCGCTTCGGTGATGGCGAGTTCTTCTCTTTCACAGTCATAGGCAGTGGAGACGTTGGCACGCAGTGTGAGAACGTCCTACTCTATTAGGATCTTCAACACTAGATATACGTAATGTGGCATGACCATGAACTTGGCGACAGCTGGTCGGCCAAGGATGGCATGGTAGGTGGTGTCAAAGTCTGCCACAAATAAGTTCACGTACTCAGTACAAAAGTGGTCGGTGGTACTGTTGACACAAAAATGATGCGCCTTTGTGACACTTTTACGGCAAGTAAAAAGCGTTAGCTTCAATCGGGTGCCCGGGTGCTTCGTGATCCGGAGCGTGCGGTCGGCTTTGACCTGAAAGAAACCGACAAGGATAAAATAAAGTTAAATGTCAAACCGGAACATGTCGGGTGAGACCGCATAGTTCGTATATACTCGACCCTCGGGTTATTTTACAGCGACATACGGCTATAGGAAGGTCATTCGCCAACAAGTTTATAAATCATTCGCTAATCATAGGATGGACATACGTAAAGATCTGATTGCCGAATGCATATGCATGGGAAGACATGTTTGAACAAGTGAAATTGATTATGCGTTAATGCATATCCAAGCTCAAACAATCCGGCCGAGTTGGGGTCCATGAAGAAGGAACGTGTAGATAAACACGATTAAGCCAATCTAAAACTCAAGTCTCGCAGACGACACCTAGTTTCGTCAAAAACTTAAACGTGATTAACATACATGAACCCACAACATGTGACAATCTAGATTAAAATAATTCAGCCATTACGAGCATGTTACCTATTTGCAAAAGGTATTATGAAAGTAATGATCATTGAAGCTCGAATAAAACCATAGAAGAGGGCCGAACAATATCAATCTAGATTGGGCAAAAAGTGTGTTACAAATATATAAAATATTTAAAACATGCAACACAGGATAACTTGATGAATCTATTTAGATTTTGCCGTAATCTAATAGAGCCGATAACTGTCTTGCTTCCACTAAGCATATTGAGCAAAAGCGCGCAGACGGTATCTACTCATAAACAAAGTATAAGCAAAGACTTCTTGATTGTCAAGCAAAGATCCGCCGCAGACGATCATTGAAAACAAACAAGACTACTTGCATCACGTCTAAATCCACCGCATGATACTAAACATGATAACAAGGTTGTCGGAACTTACGGAGGTCGACGGATCGATGACTCCTCTCGAAGAACTCGACGACACGACAAAAGGACTCGAAAGTTGGCACGGGGCCGGTTGTATTGATTTGGTTGTGAACGCCTATTACAATGGTCGAGGGTCAATATTTATACCCTAGACGAAACACGAGTCCTAAAAGACTACGATTTACAAAGGAACTCTTTAAATAAACTTGGAAACTACGATTCCTTGCCCCAAACTCTCAGAGTCCTTTATTATTACAACTTTCATCTTCTCGATCGGCTTTGCTTGCCATCTTCTGCTTTCCCGAATGGAGTTACCGCCTTCCAGAATAACCGACCGCACAAGCATTTAGCCGACCGCTTGCGTTATTTGCCGAACACTCTTCTTCCTGCATGTGGGTCCACCTGTCATCTTCCAGAATTGACCAAAATCCAGTGTTAACACATGCCCCCTCAATTTCGGGATAAAAGTTGTTTTATTCTGAAATTGACCACAAGCTCTTTCATCCTCCTAGGTCATCACCGTTCAAAACCGGCCCATTGCCCAAAATTTCAATCTTTCAACAATAACTTCGAACCTCCTCTAAATCTTCAATGGCGACCGGATGAAATCCCAGAGGTAAACTTTATTTATATTCGCACTTTCATCCCATCCTTCCGCTCCTCTTTTGACTTATTCCCCTCGATTTCAATCATCTTCTAAAGGAGTACAAGAGCCGATTTTGATCCCTTACGCTGCCAACCCCGACTCCTATTTCCTTGGCCCAATGGGAAACCCTGACCCTTCTGAAATCATTGAGAAGGAAACTCAAAGAATTCCTTTCAAGTCTGGAATTACCTCACCAAACCGATGGCCAAACACGTTCAAGAATTGGCCATTCCCCCCAATCACCGGATGGCGCAACTGGTACAGGAGAATGTTGGAGAAGAGCAGCAGCCCTTTGGGGACGGTCGGGACATCGGTCATTGTCGGAGTTATCTTTAGCGAGAGACACCTAGGAATGATTCCCTTCTGATAGCAGCTTCTCATTTTTGGTCTGACGCTACCAATGCCTTTATCTTCGGCCATGGTATTATGACCATCACTCTAGCCGACGTATACATGATGACTGGTTTGAATGTGTCATTGCCAGTATATCCTTATAAGTACAAGAGCAAGAGTAATCAAAGAGCCGTTAGTTCTGGATGTGGATGGGTCAAACATATTCAGAATTACATGAATGCATCCGGCCGCCGTCTCGACAAAGAGTTGAAAGCTTTCATGAATATGTGGCTATCTTGATTCATTTTTGTGGAAAATCCAATGAACCAACCCTGAATCACATGGTAATGGCTGAAGACTTAGCTGCAGGCACCCAGATCCCATTAGGCAAATATCTTTTAGGGTCTGCTTATCATATGATGCATCAGATCACCCTTCAGATGTGCCAAGGTGGAGAAATTTCTTGTGTGAACGGCCCTGGTGGCTAATTCAAATGTGGCTCCCAACTATATATGCATCAGATAACCCCTGTGAGCCTCTTCAACCTAAGCTTCCCCTCGATTAACTATGTCAAGGCAAGACAAAGAAAGGTTAAAGCTTGTCGGACTTATGGGGAAGCAAAGCAAAGATCTATAAGCATTGATATAGACATTGGTCACCTCTTCAAGCTATTTTTCAAAGGATTCGACAATGTGCTCTGGTTTCCTTTGGGGAAAATGAAGATCGACTTTTGCCTCGCAAGTTTAGCTATGAAATTGGTTGTTCGGGCCAAGAATCCACAGAGATTTTCAACTCCTTTATCAAACCTTGCACTTTGCCAAACCGAATTTCATCATGGGAGATTAGTACAATCCACCTATGAGTTCTATTATCCCAACATGGTAGCAGACAATTAGGATGCGCCAAAGCGCCCCCAAAATTCCTCTTCTCAACAATCATAAAATCAAGGGAAGCAATAATGAAGGAATGGAAGCCAAGAAGGTCTTTGAATTAGGATGGGAATTACCAATATATGAACCATCTCCATTTGGGCTAATAGGTCTTTGCTCATCCCTCTTTGTCTCTTGGTGGCAAGAATGGCATGCTCATATCTTCAATATAGCAGTTCATTCTTTATGCAAAAACTTGCAACCCGATTTTGCTTCCGATAATTGAGGTAATTTCATTATGCCCATCATTTCTTATTCTTGAATCCACTTCTTATTTTAACATCTGGTTATGCACAGGATCTTGAGTTTACTTCCCCGCCAAAGCAATTCAAGACTATCCATTTGGTCCCAAAACCCGCTCTGGGGTTTGATGCTCCAAACTTAAAGGAATTCATGAAAACTTACGCAACTTTGGATTCAGCACCTCTAAAGGCACTCATAAGAACTCACATTACTTAATTTGCTGCATCTTCCAGAGGAAAAAGCAAAAGGAAAACACACGAAAGTTTTCTCTTACCCAAGAAACCAAGGACCAAGAAAGCCAGATTATCCCTTAAGGCATGAACCTTCTGCATTTTCTTATCAGGTCAACCATTTCATTTGGCGAGAAGTTTGACTATCTCTACATTCATTCCTTCTCTCGCAGCCACAAGTCGAAATTCCCATATACCGGGTAATACCTCGGCGCTGTGAGAACCAACCCTCAAGTTTCTCTGAAGATGAAGAAATTCATGATAGCGAAATTTCGAGAGACCCATGAAAGTGAAGGTTCAAAGGCTCATAAACCTGATGAGACTATAGGTAACATTGCTCAACCAATTCTCCTCTCCTTTCTCTTTAACAACATCTATCTCTTATGCTCATTATCACTTACTTTCTTTGAAAATAGATGAGATCTTAGATGAGCGGCAAGGAAGCTTCTCCGATCAATCTCCAGATCCGTCTCCTCCGAACCTTCAATCAAGTCCTCCAACCAAGCTGTGGTATAACTCATCCCGATGACCAATCAGCCCAACAGTAACGCCTTGTCTCATACTATATTTTAGCAAAATTACCCAATCGGCTAACACCTTCTTTCTTTCTCTTTGTTTAGAAGAACATCACTAAACCGACCACCGAGTTACTCCTTCTCTATTGAGGACTACATTATTGAGAAAGGTGAAGAGATCACTTCTCATCAAACTTTGTCTTTGGAGAATCAAAGCTCGGCTAAAAGAAGTGATTATTCTAATTGAATAAGGATACCATTAGTCCGGTTCGTAATGAGACCGGATAAAAGACCTTCTTGAACTCATTGATCAAGATATCCTTACGCTCTCAAAGCTCCCCTAGAATCTGCAGCCCATCTTGATGATCACTTTGCTA
Source organism: Miscanthus lutarioriparius (assembly GCA_904845875.1). Classification (NCBI taxonomy): domain Eukaryota; kingdom Viridiplantae; phylum Streptophyta; class Magnoliopsida; order Poales; family Poaceae; genus Miscanthus; species Miscanthus lutarioriparius. The sequence continues at coordinate 54,952,321 of CAJGYO010000013.1, forward strand.
TGGTGAAAAGGGCAACCAAGAACATATCTTCGAGGGCCGCTCTGCAGAAGGATAGATCTTTGAAAAAGCGGAGATTAAAGATCTTCACTCTCATATCCGGACTACGAGAAATTCTTTAGCAACCTTGGAGCTGAATCGAGATCCATGGAGGATGAAAAAATCAGACTAGAAGCTCAACTAGCCGAACTGAATGCCAAAATTCGGTCTCACAGGCCCATATAACCAAATGCCAAGAACATAGAAGCAACTTCACTAAAAATAGCTTCGACCATCAAAGAAGACCAGCAGATCAAAAACAAGTTATCCAAAGATCCGAGTTCAAGATGAAGATCACAAAGTGCTAGATAATGTTAGCGAATCGGGACCGAGGCCATAGAAGCGATCAATCATCTTACGAACCAAAGAGACATTAGGGCTTGTAATAAACTTTAAGTGTGATACCTTTTTTCCTTGATTAAACAACTTTATGTCCACTTATTTTCATCCGTTCGGAAAAAAGCAATCGGCCATCTTCCCTTAAATTACTCGATTAGAATGTAGCCGATTGTCTCCATTCTTCCGATAACCGAATCGAATCCAATCCAAACATCTTTGTGAGGGTATAGCCGAACAACGTTGGCTCAATAAATCATGGAGATATTTCAAGCGACGTTCGACTTAACTCGAGACTGGCCCGGTCGAAAGAACGGTCCATCAAAAGGGAGAAAACCTACTCCGCCGTTCGGGATTCTCGTCCCACAACCCCGTGGAATTCGCCACGATCTTTCGCTTCGGCTTATAAATAGCCCCTCCCATTGGCCTTCATCACTATCTTTGCCTCAGCGTTCTCACATCCGTCTCTTCCACTTCCTTCGTCGATTCATTCTAGAAAAGAAACCCTAACCTCCGTCAAAGCAAATGACGACAATGCATGCCGTGGCGTGGCAAGCGCCCCGCCGACGGAGAGGTGAAGGAAGCAGAGCATCGCGCTGCCGGCGTCGTGGGTATGATTCGGTTCTTTGCCCCCTTTGTAATTTCCTCGTTCATCTCTTAATTCCGATTTCTCCCTCCCCATTCATCAGGATAAGAGTCATCAGCTCCAGTCAATACCATCTCCTCCTCGGTGTCGGCGGCTCAAGCAGGAACTCCATCTTCCGGCTCCTCCGGGTCTTCCCGACTCCTCAAGCTCTTACCATTCCAACCCTTGGGGTTCGGCAGCAGAGCCAGCAGATGCATACCACCCATACTCCCACGAGGAAGCGCTTAAGTTTCGCCAGAGAGGATGAAGCCCGGGAGGAGCTAGGCGAAGTCTCCAAGAAGTTCGGCATCGATCAAGCCGAATGGGAGGATCGGTGAAACAATTTTGCGACGCCATCACCGGGTTTGATATCTTCATTTAATTTTATCATCCCCGACTTCCTTTGCTTGCCGACTCATTTTTCTTTCATGCCCAGCTCTTTCCGCGGAAAATGACCGCTTGAAGACGGCGGCGAACAAGATTGCCGACAAGGTGAATGCTCAGGGGAAGACATCCGAGGCACGCCTTGGTGCCGTGGACGGCCGCATTGATCGGCCGTCACCCAAGTGTGTGCACCTCGGCGCTCTCTCTCGGGTGGCGGCAATGACCTCCCAAACCAACGAGGACTACTCCTCCCACCCGGTTGGCTTTGTTGGAGGACGCCCGGGACGAAGTCGACGACATCGAAGAGCGTCTGGAGGCCTCTCACGATCATCATGTCACGCCCTTGCCGAAATCACAAACCCTCAATCCGTCCTCAATAAGTTATTTGAGGAGTAGTTTGTATTAGGACGAACTTTTATAAATAATCTCATCCTTTGGAATGATATTTACTTCTTTGATTCTTTTCGGTAAAATCCCACTTGCGATTATCAGAAAAATGCCGAAAACAACCCAGTTTTGGATAAACATTCTTGTGCTAGAGGCGATGCAAACGCATCGGCTATTTTGTGCTAAAAAGCGATATAGGCGATATCGGCTATTTCCAATCTCGATTCGATTTTTTTTAGGCTAAAGGCGATATGAACAATATCGGCTATTTTTAGTCATGTATCCAATCTTCTAGGCCAAAGACGATCTTTTCTTTCCGTCGGTTTTTCCGATCTATATTTACGAACCAACCTCAACACTTTGGGGTAGTATTTCTTAAGAAATCTTCCATTAATAGCTCGTAAACTCTTCTCCGAATAAAGTCTTTAATATGTATGCATTGCCAGCACACATTCTACAATTCGGAAAGGACCTTCCCAATTTGGAGACCATTTGCTCGAACGCTCTATCTTTTGTCCCAAGCGGCAATACTGCTTTTCCAAACCAAATCTCCTTCTCGCGAATTGTTTCACCTTAACCTTTTTGTTATAATACGGCAACGCGTATTTTATTTTTTTTCTTATATACCGGTACTATATTTGAAATCCACTCTGCATACTTGCATGGCCGAATAAAGTTTGCTTCTATTAACCTTTCAACCTCCTTCTTCACATCGGCCAATACCTCCTCTTTGTATATCTTCCTTGGAGGTTGTTTATAAGGACGAAACCTGTGTTTAATGGGTAATCGATGCTCAACAATGGAACGATCCAATCCGGGCATTTCCGTGTAATCCCAAGCAAAATAGTCTTTAAACTCTTTCAACAAATCTATCAACTTTGACTTATATTCGGGTCTAACTTTGCACTAATATACATCGGCCTTGGCTTAGAACCATCACCAACATTGATTTCCTCCAACTTATCGGTGACATAAAACCACGCCCCAACTTTCCTTCCTTGTTGCCATCGACGGGATTTCCCATTAAAATTGCTATGAGCCGATCGCTTGGATCATTTGTTGGCCTTCGCTAAAAACATTTACAGGACCTTCTTTCCACACTTTTCCGGAGAAACAATCGACGCCTCATATTCCCAATAGGTAGATTCCGTGGCAAAGAACACTTACCGAATTATCGGCATGTACAACTTCAACATCATCTCCAATCCATTGAATGAGAATTTGATGCATAGTTGAAGGAATGCAACAATTAGCATGGATCCAATCTCTGCCCAAGAGTAGACTATATGCCCCTTGCCATCAATGACAAAAAGGTAGTAATCGAGTTTTTGACCCAATAGTCATTTCGACATGGATAGCACCTCGGTATCGGAAGGATTGCCGACAAAATCCCTAAGCACCATGTGGGTTTTCAAGTAATTCTTCATTAGTCATCCCAAGTTTCGAAGGTAGTATAAGGCATGATATTGATAGCAGCCCTCCATCGACAAACATCTTAGTTAAAGGCTTGCCATTGACATATCCCTTTAAATAGAGTGGCCTCAAGTGACGATTCTTGATTGGTTTATCAAAAAACGACTCTTTGTGTTAATACAAAGTGAGCCATCAAATCGACATTCACTTTCATCAAAATCAGAGTACACCTCTTCTTGGAAATCTTGGCTTTTGGGAGCTATAAACTCGATGGGAGGAAGAAAGCCATGCAAGCATTAGCCGAAGGACCACATCCATCGAGCTTCTTTTTAGGACGCCAAATTTGCTTTGTTTCGCAACTTCTTGTTCCAACTCCCTATTCCTCAATCGTTGTACTCTTCTTTTTACGGCTTTTCCTTAGGCTCGGAGGACACCAATTGTCCTTTTGCCATAACGATTTAAAAAGTCGACTTCTTCATTATGCACTCTATCATGAATCCAACCTGAACCCGCAACTCTTTTCCTTTGCTTTGATTCTCAAAGCCACCTATTTTTAAGTTACCGATCATCTTCGTGAATCTTCGTTCCAAGTCTTTCATAGACGGGATTTGGCGGTTGACTCGAGATTGCCTATACTGAGTAATCGAGCACTACACTCCGGACAATTATTTCTTGCAGGCAACCTCAAACCTTCATTCCAACAATGCCTAAAGAACGAACAACCCCAATGAGACCGCGCTCTGTTCCGTCATGTATTATTTCTTGCTCCCTTGGTATACTTCTTCCTCATACCTCCTAAAGCATTCTTCCATAAACCATTGTTTCTTACAGTATTCCTTCTCTTGTTCTCTCGCCACTTGTTTAGCAAAATACGTGATGTAACTACTGGGTTTGGAAGTTTGACCTTTCTCGGTTGGCTATTCTCGAAACCGAACTCGATCTCGCAGACTCTCTCATCGGTGATTTGCCGATCCGGTCAACAAGCACCACTCTCCTTTGCTCTATCAAGTCAACACTTTCACCTTGCCTTTACCTTTGAGATCATTGGCGAGATACCACATTCACAGAGAAAGAAATCATATTTTGTGGAAAAGGTGATCATCAATTTTCATCTTGCCATCAAACCTCAAATGTCCCTCTTGGATAGCTTTTCGGATTCGCATTCGAACACTCGGCAATCATTAATAGAATGAGAATTAGTGTTATGAAAGCCACAATATTTTTGTCTTTCACTCCTTCAGGACGTAACATAGGATGTCCTTCGGTAACTTGATGCGTCCTTCCTTTATCAACAATGCAAAAAAGTGCATTCGCCTTAGTAACATCAAAATCATAGGTTCCCTTTTGTTGTTTCAACCAGCGTTGACTAACTTGAGTGGGTTCCTTGTCCCAATTTAACTCAAATTGCAGACTATCTCATCTTCATCATATATACTCGGTCGCTTCATCCGTAAAGCCACGATACACCTCATTAGTGGCATTGTTCTTCCGAAAGCGATTATCTCTCCCGAACCCTTGGGCTTGATTACTCATAGTCGCTAAACGCGTGCAAGTTGACCAAGATCATCAAACTCTAAACCGAACAACTTCTCCCGATATTTGGCAACATTCCTACTATAGCAATTCCGGGTAGTTGATCATCCGGTAAATTTAGAGAATAACACATATTCTTGGTCTCCCTAAATCATGAAGATACTCCAATGGTGTTTCATTTGTTCTCATCCTCGGACTCATGAGATCAACCAATTTCTTCTCATTGGTACCAGTATAGAAATATGAATGAAACTTCGCTCTAGTTCGCCCACGCACCAATGGAATGAGCCGGTAGAGGCGTGAACCATGTGAAAGCCGGTCTGTAAGAGACAAAGGAAAATATCGAATCCTCCATGCTTCATCTGGGCAGCTTCTCCAAGTCGCATTAAGTACCAATCGATGTGCTCTATGGTACTAGTATCATCTTGACCGAAAACTTGGTCAAAACTGTTGGAGGCTTCACCCTTGGAGGCAATGCCACTCTGTTGTACCATTCGGATAAGGAGATTTGTATGAATAGGATTGATTCTTTGGCTTCAAGCCAGGCGATTACGCATCATATCAGCCATCCTGTGCATCAAAACATCAATACCGGATCCTGGTTTCCTTGTACTTGCACTCCGTAAGGCAATCTCGAAACACTTCTATACCACAGGTTTGTACAGCATTGATAGCAATCGTAATCAGTAAATTCTTGATATCCATCTCCATACATATTCTTCTTCGTAATCTATTTGATGCCGGAGAAACTCTATAAGTTGAAAGTGGCACTTCTCTGTGGTACCAAATGTCATCCGCCATAAGTGGGATGTGATTGCTTTTCAAAGTGTGAGTCAATCCACCTATATTTGAAGGCGACGCTACTTCCTTTCCAACAGCTTCTCTTGATGCTTTGGAACATTGAAAGCGTCGGCCCACTAAGTGGTCCAACATTTTCCTCAAGTATTTATCAACCATTGGGCCAAAAGTACTGATCATGATTGCCCGAAAGGTATTCGGAAAAGTCGTGTGATGGTTTGTCATGGTTTCTCCCATAGCTTTATAAACAGGGCTGCCATCTTCCGAGCATCCTCCTCTTGATTGTAATCAGTTTGATGCGGAAGAAGAACCCTTGGCATTGACCGCTTTTGAAATACTTTATTGCTCTTGTTTTTGGAAAAAGACATCAAGCACTTCCGTTGGTATTGCTCACACGCTTGTAGCACTAAATCCTTGTAATTATCGGCAATTTCGCCATGCTTACATCCGAACATGATCATTGTTGATCTCAGATGCCATCTTGAACTAGCAGATGGTCCCACCCGCGTGCAAAAAGTGTGTTGACACAAAATGTGACGCGCGTGCATCAATTTTTACAAGAAGTCAAAAGCGTAGCTTCAATCGGGTGCTCGGGTGCTTCGTGATTCGAACGTGCGGTCGGTTTGACTGAAAGAAACCGACAAGGGATAAAAGCGATTAAATGTCAAACCGGAACATGTCGGGTGAGACCGCATAGCGATTCAGTATATACAACCTCGAAGTTACTTACAATGACATACTGACTATAGGAAGTCATGCGCCAACAAGTTTATAAATCATTCGACTAATCATAGGATGGACATACGTAAAGATCGATTGCGAATGCATATGCATGGGAAGACATGTTTGAACAAGTGAAATTGATTATGCGTTAATGCATATCCAAGCAAACAATCCGGCCGAGTTGGGGTCCATGAAGAAGGAGCGTGTAGATAAACACGATTAAGCCAATCTAAAACACTGCGTCTCGCGCAGACGACACCTAGTTTCGTCAAAAACTTAAACGTGATTAACATACATGAACCCACAACATGTGACAATCTAGATTAAAATAATTCAGCCATTACGAGCATGTTACCTATTTGCAAAGGTATTATGAAAGTAATGATCATTGAAGCTCGAATAAAACCATAGAAGAGGGCGAACAATATCAATCTAGATTGGGCAAAAGTGTGTTACAAATATATAAAATATTTAAAACATGCAACACGGGATAACTTGATGAATCTATTTAGATTTTGCCGTAATCTAATAGAGCCGATAACTGTCTTGCTTCCACTAAGCATATTGAGCAAACGCCTGCCGCACGGTATCTACTCATAAACAAAGTATAAGCAAAGACTTCTTGATTGTCAAGCAAAGATCCGCCGCACGATCATTGAAAACAAACAAGACTACTTGCATCACGTCTAAATCCACCGCATGATACTAAACATGATAACAAGGTTGTCGGAACTTACGGAGGTCGACGGATCGATGACTCCTCTCGAAGAACTCGACGACACGACAAAAGGACTCGAAAGTTGGCACGGGGCCGGTTGTATTGATTTGGTTGTGAACGCCTATTACAATGGTCGAGGGTCAATATTTATACCCTAGACGAAACACGAGTCCTAAAAGACTACGATTTACAAAGGAACTCTTTAAATAAACTTGGAAACTACGATTCCTTGCCCCAAACTCTCAGAGTCCTTTATTATTACAACTTTCATCTTCTCGATCGGCTTTGCTTGCCATCTTCTGCTTTCCCGAATGGAGTTACCGCCTTCCAGAATAACCGACCGCACAAGCATTTAGCCGACCGCTTGCGTTATTTGCCGAACACTCTTCTTCCTGCATGTGGGTCCACCTGTCATCTTCTAGAATTGACCAAAATCCAGTGTTAACAGGTACCAAACTAGACTAGAAGCGTGATCTGCCCCAAGGGTTGGGATGCTCTGCCAGGTACAATCGTACAATCCCCTAGAATGGAGAATCAACAGGGATTAGATCATCCTTCATGAGACCTAACTTAGTTAGAGCTCTAGCGAAGAGGATATTGAGGGCACTCCCACCGTTGATGAGGACCTTCTTGAACCACATGTTGCGGATGGTGGGATCCAGCACAAGTGGGAAACGCCCTAGGTACGGGATATCTACCCACTGGTCAGCCCAACTAAAGGCGATAGGGTACTCTGACCAGTCTAGATATTTAGGATTGGCAACTGTGTCGTACTTGGTGATTGACATGACCTACCAAGCGGTGAGCTTCTGCTGGCATTTGCTCTCAGAGGCGGTGTACCCTCCGAAGATTGTGGTGACGGTCTTGTTTGCATCCTAGAAGGTGAGTCTTGCATCCTTAGGACGCTCCTCCCCTTGTCATCATCTGATTCATCGTCCTTGTGTGTCTGCCTTTTCTGCTCTTCATCGCGAAAAGCTTTGGCCATGCCATAGCATTCCCGCATGGTATGCTTACTATTCTTGTGAATCGGGCATGGACCGTCAAGGAGCTTCTCATAGGCAGCATTAAAATTGTGCATAGCATGTGGCTGCTCTACGTTGTTGATGAAATTTTTTGGTTGGTAGCGACGTGGTTGTGCAGCCCTCGATCCCTCCGATTCATCATTATAATGGTGTTCACGATCGTCGTAGTGCCTATTGTGATATCCATAGCATCGTTCTTTGCAGTGATCATCATCACAGCATGGGGGATGATTTGAGCGGGAGACATGAGCAACATCATCCTTGAACTACCGATCAGCTTCTTCGGAGTTGGCGTATGAGTTTGCAACCTTCAAGAGGTCACCAATAGTCTAGGGCCTCTTGCGGTAGAGCTTGGAGCGTAGCTCCTGGTGATGATGGAGTCCTATGGTGAAGGCAACAATGGCCTCGCTGTCGCTGATGTTGGGGATGGAGTTCCCCGTCTCCAAGAAATGCCTGATGTAGCTTCACAAAGGTTCCCTAGTTGTCTGATGGAGCATCTCTAGATCATATTTCATCGCAGGCTGCTGACACATTGCCATGTAGTTCTCAATGAAGACTTTCTTGAGATCATCCCAAGATTCAATGGAGTCCTCCCTCCGGCCCATAAGTCAATAATTGGCTAATTGGGAGAGCATGATAGGCAAATAATTTGCCATCACGTTGCTGCTTCCTCCGGTGACACGTACGGCAATCTCATAGAGCTGCATCCACTACTCGAGATTGGCCTTGCCGTCGTAGGGATCGACCCCAAAGACCTTGAAGTCTGCAGGCCACTATACAGCTCATAGCCTTGCTATGAAGGGGTGGGGTCACGCTGGCTCGATGGCGGGGAGTGATCGGAGGCTGATGGGGTCACCGTGTTGGTTGTCGTACTCCTATCAACATTGGAGTTCTGTCTGATGCCGCTGGGCATGACTGTTCTCGATGTGATTATGGGCATCGAGGTTGGCATTGATGTGGTCACGGGCGTCACTGCACAGGGGTTGATTAACCTCCTGATTGACGTCATGGACTGGTCGGCCATGCCGATTTATTAGTCCTTGCGATCTAGGGTTAATGGCAACATTGCCCCTAGATGATCTGGCCGCCTCCCTGGTTATGGTGAAGTTTGGAGCTATGGTAATGACTCCCCCATCATGGCGAGAGCCACGGGAGTTACGACTACGTGCGGACGCTGTTGAAAAAGATGGAACTGGGTTCTAGATGTCGTTAACCTAGACCTGAGCTGCTTTAAACAGTGCTTGGATCTTGAGTACCTCTAGCGTTGGCAGGAGTCTAGCCAACTCGTGGGTGGCCATAGCCAAATTGGTGCTCGACGTTTGCTCCACTTGTTGGTTGTCCACCATAAGGAATTCTTGTTGGAGATTGCGGCCGAGAGGCGGTGGACCACCTCTGGCGATTTGAGTGGCATTTTTGGCTTCCTCATTGCAATGCCATTGGTGATCAATATTCCTGGCTTTGCACTCACGATGTTGGACACTGGTTTCTCCATCGATAGCAACATTGTCATGGCTTACCATGAAAAGCTCTCTCCCAAAACCTAGAGGAAAAGGTTTGCAGCTATTGGTGGAGCCCTCAAAGTATGGCTCGGGGCTTTCCTCAAGGATGGTGTTAAGCGTTTCATCCGGAAGTTATCAGATCTGCACCATGTTCACCGTTGGCACAAGCTGGTCGGCCTCAGAGAGGTTGATCTGCTAGAGGTCGTTGACGTGGCTGCGCTCGGCATGGTCGCCGAAAAGATGGTCCAAGGCATCCCGATAGATTGGATCCTCACCCACTAGCCCAAAATGATGGGGCCACGGCATGCTCTCCATCAGGGCATGGAGTGGTCAGCGTTGGACGGTGCGCCCTTCCGGAGTTGCCGTGATCACCAGATCTTCATCTTACCACCTTGAACAACGTGCACGAGCAGGGTGCTCGGCATTAGTAGCATGGTGACCTTGGAGTGCAGGGGTCTTGTCACCCTTGGTAGATCGATCTAAGACCGATTCCGTGAGAGATAAGCACTCGGCTAAGCCGTCGGTGACCCGATCGAAGGATGCGATCAGATCATCCTAATCAATGGATCTCCTAGCTCGACGAGGAGCCGAGATCAAAGCTTCAGGTGTCAACGCCAGCGTGATTGGTGCCAACACATTCAGGGCAGGATTATCCTACATTGTCCCCATGATCTCTCCGTTGCCATTGGTGTTGATGACCCAAGTTATGGATCCAATCATAAACGACTGGCCTGGCTCGGGGAAGATCATGGAGCTTGGGAAATTGACCATCTGGTTGGCCATGGAATCAACATACACATCCCCTACCTAGCACGCCACTGTTGATGAAATCTAGTCGGTAGTCTATCGAGGGGTATACCCATGATAGTAGATGATCGATGGAGGTGCGTGTAATAGGAACCGGATGGTGACATAGGCACAGAGACAACAATTAAGATAGGTTCAGGCCGTCAGATCGACGTAATACCCTAGGTCATGTGTCTTTGGTGGATTGTATTATGAGAGACAAGACGATATGAGATGTTTTCAAGGGGGTCCCTACCCACCTTATATAGCTAGGGGGTAGGGTTACAGATCGGTTAGATCTAGATCTATTCGGTTATATGGTCAGTATTTACAAGGAATATGATATCTATCAAATCCAAACAGATCCTTCTCTATCTTCAAGATTCTTTCCTGAAACCATGTGGAGCACGCCTAGCAGTGCCTTGCACCACATGCCTTTATCTACTAGGCTAGACCGTCCCTGATGGTGTGGCTTATGTCCATTGCCATGGGTACCTAGGGTTATACCCCCACACCATCCCCCTTTCATGCCAAAACTCTATCAATGGAAGATTAATAGAGGCAACATGCCTTTGTAAATGTTTTCTACTACATTATGAATAAAAAAACTTAGAGAGCCCATCGACGAGGACTGTTGGGACTGTCTTAATGCATGCCACCCATAGGACCCTCCATCGCAGTCATCGACTGCATCATCAAAGCATCGGGTGTCGCCACCCAGAACCTCACCATCAAAGCACCAAGCCCTCGATAGAGGAGATTCAACACCATGGAACCCCACTAACATTGCAGAGCCCATTGTGGAGCCCTCTCTAACACCACAGACCTCGTGTCACCTTCCTATATTCCACCTAGACCTCATGCAGCCTACGTGCCTCGCCCCCGTGTTGTGTGCTGCTAGACTAGGGCACCACCATCGGGTAGGGATGAGGGAGTACTTCATGTGGAGAAGCAGGCTAGGTTGGGGTGGCCAATAGAAAGTGTGTTGCATGGTGGAGGAGGGAGAGAAGGTGTAACACCCCGGGTGTTAGTCATGAGTTAAGCAGCGAAATTGGACTTAAGTAAGATATGTCAAGCATTGATTATGATCTCTAGTTCATAATCTAGAAGTAATAATGAAGGTATTGAGGTCAAACCTATGAAAATGAGTCCCAACCTGAACTTGGACAACACACCTTTGCTTACATGTGTACCCTGGTTAAAGATTAGGCTTGAGTAATGTTAAACATGCTTATTTCATGAACATTACATCAACATGCATCCATCTTGACCAGTGGAAAAGTTTCATGAAGTTTGGAGCCAAGAAGTCACATGAAATGATAAGTTATAACCTTGATTGAATTGTGTTATTAAGTAAATGGGAATATGAGATGTCGACCAAACCTTGCAACCTGGCTCAAACAACTCTACTTACACTCATGAACAAAATTTATGCAGGATTCATGTTGCGCAAGTGGCTAGAAAATGCTTCAATAGATCAAAAGGGATAATTTAAGCTTTGTCATGATGCTACTTTGACTTGTTTTGAACTATCACTTAGAGTGTTTGCATGGTAGTGGAACCTAAATAAAATTTGTAGTTCATATTATGTAGAATACAATTTGTTTAATGGTCAAGAGCTAAATCAGTGCCTAGCTTAGCCAAACAGAGCTCACAAGAATCAACAAAATGCTGTTTTGGAATTCTAAAATCTGGCTAAGTCTGGGATGACTGAATCTTCGTGTTTTCGTTTTCATGTACCTATCTTTGGTGAATTTTAGTTTGCAAACCATGTCGAATTTGGCCAAACTCCTTTAATCAAGGTTGTAGTACTCACGTAGCACTACAACAAGGAGAAATTGGTTGATCGAATCATCAAATGGTTTGGGAGATATCGAGGGGAGAAGTTCGAGGTTTCAGTCGGCTTGAAACTAAATTCAGTTTTCAAGTTTCATGAACCCCAATTTGGAACCTTGTATCTCTCCAACTAGGCCGAATTAGACTTTGGCACTTTAAGAAAAGTTGGATATCTCGTGTAGCTCTACAACTTTGATTACTACCACTTGTGCCAAAACTAAACGGATTAGGAGTTACGAAGGGAGGAAGATTGATATTTCCATGTATTTTTGCGGTGGTATTAGTTACTTCCTTCAAGTTGTGAAATGAATGGCGTCATGGCCGACTTGCTTCGGGCGCAGCAGACTACCAGACCATGTGGTTGGCCTCGCTCTCACATGCTGGCCACGTTGCTCCTCCGATTGGGAAAACCGAGCCCAAGCGCTCGCCCCTCCCTCGCTGTCCCATTCTTTCTTGCTCTGTCTCCGTCCTTCTTCCTCACTCTCACCATGAATGGCCAAGCAGTAAAGCTTGCGCCGCCACTGCTCCTACTCCATCGCTGGTCCTTCCTCCTCCTCCCTCTGGTCATGTTGGCCCTCGCACTGCACCTTTCCTAGTCCTCGCCACCGCATCGACTGCTCCAAGCCATGTTGCCTCCCCGCTGCCGCAGCCGGCCACGCAGACGCTGTACTGGCCGCTCCTAGTAGGCTACGGCTGAGCTGCTGTCAAGATAGGACCATGGCTGGCCACAGCTAGAATCGGTCGTCCCCTTCCTCATCACCGCCAGCCACCAGCTGCCCGGAGCCTAGCCTCCCCGGCATCATCCTTCGTCCTCTACTTCGTCCTGCGTTGAGAAGTTGAAGAAGATGGGGTGAATCATAGATAGAAACTCTTTGGTTGGTCCATTTGCTTAATGCCTAGACACATACATTTACAATTGCGGGCTTGGTGGATTTCTAGAAAGTTTAGGGTTCCGGATGAAAATGTGTTTTTCTTTTATGTGTTCCTTTTATACCTGTAATCGGCTGAAACTTCTAAAATGCATTGTAAATTGTAGAAAAATCCAAAAATAGCAAGTGAAGACTTTTTGGAATTCTTGAGAGTAGCTCTATGCATTGATGCAATAATATAATCTATGTTAGTATAAAGTATTTGTTGTTTTTATTTATCTATGATAGTAAGGTTTTCTAGGAAGAAATTCATATCTACAGTTGTGGTGCTCCAATTCTTTGAAACCTTTATGGTAGGGTACTGATGCTATGTGGTTGCTGTGGTAAAAATTTTAGGCTCATTGGATGCAGTATGAAGGAGTTATTGATTTATCTTGTGTAGGGTTGGATAAATAACTTTAAATGATTTTAGATAAGTTATAATTTTTATGATGAGGTAAAAATGGAAAATATTGTTCCATTACCTTGGTATGATGTTGTTGTGTCATGTTGATACATAATATGACCATGCATTTGCAGAAAATATTGAATTTCATATTTATATTGCTCTCACATGATTTCTTGCAATTGTAATTTGTCCTTTTTGTAGTAATTAAATTACAAAACCTGAGCATGTGAGATTTGTATAGTAATCATGTTTGGTCATCATCTTCCTCTCATAAAAATCTCAGCCCCAAACTAGTTGTTCTCATATGACACTAATATATATATATATATATATCATTTTATGGAAGTTAATGAAAGTTAATAACAAATACGCATATGCCTAAGCAATGAGATGCTACTTTAATTACACTAATTTTTTTAAATGTAGTTGAGCTATATGGATGTTTGTTTGATCCTTTGAATGATATATGTATGAAATCTCTGTTGGGGGAACAAGTGAAAACACCAACATGCTACCTTCTGAAATTTAGCTGCATGTGTACTTTTTGTGGTGCAATCATTTTCGAGATGATAATGATGTTTTCTGTGAATGTGGTAAATACAAAAGTTGTAGGTAACTTCATAATCTAGCTTGTGTTCAATTTTCATGGTCATAAGCCTGATGGTTTAGGAGATATAGATTTTACAAATTCATTGTTAGGTTTTGTATGCTCTCTGTGTAGATTTGAATGACTATGTTATTTGACTTAGCTAAGCTTTGAATCTTGTTTTGGTGATACTATAAGAAGTATAGTGCTTTTCATGAGATTTCTAAATTGTTAAAGATCACACCCTTTGGTGGTCTAAATCTCCAGTTATGAGCTTGTGAAGTGGAATGACAGAATTTGTCCTAATCTAGAGAGAGATGTCTTCTTTATGATGTTTGACCTGGTTAACTTTAGAATTAGCTTGTGGTATTTATAAGAAAGTTGTGTATGGTTTGCTAAGCTTTCTAAACAGTCTAGAACCACATTTTTGTGAAAGCTAGAACTCAACTTATTGTTGTCTAAAGTTACATGTCAAATTCAGTCCATATTTTGGACAGAATTGTTGCTTTGTGTGTTTAAGGCTAAATAGCTGTTGAATCACCTAAAGATGATAATACGAAAGTTGTCGATAACTTAATAATCTTTCTATAAAGTTAAGAATCATGCTTGTTGGATGATTAGAACTCTAGTTATACATTTCTAAAGTTCATGTTAGTTTTCTATCCTTATCGGTATAGACCTGAGATATTGGCATATTTGATCATGTTAACCTATGAATTAGCTTTTAGAATGAATAACAAAGTTTTATATAATTTCATTAGCTTTACAGAAAGTCTAGGTTCACCCTTGTTGGATGATTATATCTCTAGTTATGGTTAAAACAAGTGACTGTTGTGCTGCTATCCAGATTTCTATACATGTGCTAGGTGATTGCTTTAGCTTGCTCTTGTTTTGGCTAAACATGTTGGTTAGTTCTTGATCGATGCATGTGTGCAATATCTGAACTTAAGTTCACTTGTGTGCCATGCCTAATATGCTTTCTATCCCTCTATAATAGGTTTTGTGATGTTTAGTTAAATAACTCTAGGTGTCTATGTCTTGCATGATCTTATCTTTGCCTTGAATGCTATTATGTGATGCATCTCATATTACCATTCTTCATATTCATGCACTTGCATCTTGCATCTCATCTCGGTACGCTAGATGAACCATGTGAAGGACGTGATGATGGAGTCGAACCAGAAGACAGTGTTGGTGGACCTATCCCAAAGATCAAAGGACCCCTAGAGTACATGCCTAAACAGGAGATGCTCACCAAGCGAGTGTCATCTAGCAAGCACTGACCTAGTGTTGGATCCTAGACAAGCCCCGGAGCATTCTAAACCTCCTATGTTTTTATAAATATCACTTGAGTCTTTTTTATGTTTAGTGCATTAGGTTATAGGAGTTGATTGGAACCACTTCATGCATATATATATTCCTTGTCCAGATACATACCTTGAACCCTATATAGGTCCAGAATCGAATATATGCTTAGCCATGCTTAGACCAGTTGAAGTTAGGTGATTTCCTATCACCTGCGAGATATAGGTAATTATCTTATCACGGTTGGCTATATTTGCTATCCTGGAAAAGAATCATGTGCTAATAAATGAAAGGAGACAAGGTGGAGTTGTGATACCCGTCTGCGTCGTTTAAGGACCGATCCGCTGTACGTCCTCATATCATGTTGAACGCATACCTAGCACTTAGCTAGCCGGATTCGATGATACGACCGCGAAGCCGAGTAGCTCAATTTAGACCGAGCCTAGGTAAGTGGAAGTGCGCACTCTGGAGGCAATAAGGATCTACGGAGAGCTAATGGCGTGAGTCCAAGGGTGGGTTCGAGACCCGATCTTCCTAGCAGATTGGTAGAATCTCTGAGGGTGCGGCACTGATCAAACCCGCGAGTTAGTCCTAAATTATACCAAAGGTGACCTGAGGCTACCTTCGTGGGGTATGCCTCAGTTTGTGTTACAAATAAATTCCCCAGCTGGGTAGGAATCGATTCGAATAGTCGTCTCTCCCGGATAGTGAGAACTTGACTGAGCAGCGACAACGTAGAGTAACTAAATAGAAACTTGATGGTTATGATGATGATACTCACATTACTACACCAGATATAGTTACTAATGTTTGTTTAGCTTAATCAAGTGATTGCTCTAGTACAGGTGCTAATCTAGAGATGCTTAATTGAATAGGTATAACTTGATGCTAGAGATGATAAATGTTGACTCATGTTACTTAAGTTTTTATGCAAAATGTTGTCAAGCTAGCTCCACTTATAAAGCCTTGCATACTCCTTGGTGTCATATTATTTTTGGTTTATGACGGGTAAGTCTAGCTGAGTACAATCGAGTACTCAGGGTTTATCCCACTATGTTGCAGGTGAAGTTCTTGGCCTGCTGACGATGGTGGCTAACCGCCAGTGGGCTCGGTGACTCCATATAGTATTCTCATCTTATGCTTTTGTCGGAGGATATCGCTTATGCTAACAATGTATTTGGAACTTATATTCTTGTAACCATTTGAAAGCTATGTTGTTTTCACTAATTGGTTTTGAAACCTAAATTTGTACTATTACTTGTGAACTATTTTGTAATATTATTTCCGCTGCAACTCTGTGTATGTGATTTGTATTTGCTTAATCATGTGATCTTGGTTATGATGTTGATTTATCGAGGTCCTTCGTGACACTCGGCAGACTACCGGGTTTATATAAGTGAAAGTGTGTGCACGTCAACGTGCTAAACGGGGATAGCCGTACTTGATCTTGTATAAATTGGGCGATTCTGTCACAGAAGGGTGATAGACACGGAGGAGAGAAAGGGTGTTGGATGTGGAAGGAAGAAGGTGTTGGTGGGGTTTTATTGAACAAGTAGGTGAGATAGTGTTTGGGTATGTTTTTAATGGGTTGGCTAGGCCTCAGGCCAATTAGGGCCTCTTAAGAGATCCTCCTCAAGAGGCCCGCCTCTAAAGGTGGAGTCTGTTCATAGAGGACCTAGACACACCTTTGTAGATTGATTTAGAGAGGAAGTAGATTTCTTGCTATGTCTGAAAAGACAACATATCAGGTGTAAACCAACCAACCTGTGCAAACTTGGAAACTACCGACGAGGACCACTAGATGCCGATTCAATGGATGGGGTGAGAGGGCTTAAGCGCAAAGAAAAAGGCCGACATGTGGGGGACTTAAGCGCAAAAAAAATCTCACCTCTCACCCCATCTATTGGATCAGCATCTAGTGGTCCTGATTGAT
Source organism: Miscanthus lutarioriparius (assembly GCA_904845875.1). NCBI lineage: Eukaryota > Viridiplantae > Streptophyta > Magnoliopsida > Poales > Poaceae > Miscanthus > Miscanthus lutarioriparius. Next base: position 54,969,558 of record CAJGYO010000013.1, read on the forward strand.
AGTTTTCAAGTTTGCACAGATTGGTTGGTTTGCGCCTGATACGTTGCCGTCTGGAAAAAGCCCGACCGCCACTAGAAACAGGCAAACAGCCATGTATTTTGGGGATTGTGACATTTTTAGCCAACTTCTATAAATAAATTCGGTTGTAGTGTCACTACGGCTGCCCAACTCTCCAAGTCATATAAGCGCCATCGAATGCAAAGTTTGTGCACCAAGAAAAGGATATCCTTGTACCGCTCATAGCAAGTCCCTGTTGATCAAAACCAAGCTCAAAGCGTCTAAATTGATAGAGAGCCACCTAGGTTCTAAGTGCTCTGGATCAGGACGATACAGGGGCACTTAACACAAATTAATAAGGCCTGAAGCTACGAGGCCTAAACTCTCAAAGAGATTACACGTAACACTCTGTGTTTAATTTCCTCCTACTAAAAGGCGCGAAAATTATGAACTTTTAAAATTTACAACAAATTAAAATTTAGTTTCTTGTTTATGTGCAAAACCGTTTAAAAAAAATAAAATGCTTCAACAAAACTCACCATGTGCATTTTAGAGTTCTTTTTTTTCTAAAATTTACTTGTGGCACCCAAATCTTTCTTTACTTTTAAAACCATTTAAATCCTATTCAAATTTGAGGTTAAGCCATTGCCGTAAAAGAATAAATCCTTTCCCTTAATTGCTCTGAGTCCTAAAACCAACCAGGGAGCCCAATCTCTCTCCCTCCTCATTTTATGCCAGCCCGGGAAACCAGCTCACCCTTTTGGCACGGGAACAGTTCAGCTCGGCCTGCTCCTCATTTTTTAAAACTATATGCATATAGATAGATAAACAATAATAAAACTACATTGTTAGTCATATTCTAATTATACTAATGATGCGTGAATTATTAGTATTTAAGATAAAACATGGGCTACTAATTACATGTGGACACAATTTTTAAACAGTTTGAATGCCACCGTTTTGAAACAATATTAAGGGAACATGGTGTCGTCGACAGTGATATCTCCAGGTCCTGCTCCAATGATTCCACCTTTCCACCCAACTTTGGAAGAAGGGCGACAGGCTCGGAAATAAGCTAAAGGTAGAAACCAACACGACGAAAAACAGAAAAGGCACCTACCGAGGCGGAAGTTCTCGAGGGCGGAGAGTGCCTCTGCCTACCGGACCACCTGCTCGCACAGCCAGGCGTTTGCCTCCTCCGTCCCCATCACCCAGCCCAGAAGCACGAGCACTTCCTGCCCGCTGGAGGGTCCGGCCTCCGACCGGACCAATGCCAGCTCCCGCAACGGCGCCGGTAGCTACACCACATCATCCGCCTCGTCGTCGGAGGGGATCCCCACCACCTCGTCTTCGTGAGCCACCGGTAGATGTTTCGGTTCTGACCCGGCCGCATCTCCCGGCACCTTCAGCGCTGACTGGGATGGTGAGCCGTGCAGCCCTCTGCCTGGCAAGGCAGGAAGCCCGGTCTCCCTCTCCTCTTCCACAGCAGCTGGTGGAGGAGGGGGCGCGAGGGACACCTCCGACGCAGCCTCCACCGTCACCACCGGGATTGCCGCCAACACCGTCACCACCGCTGCCACCGTGCTAGCAACCGACCCGGGGAGCACCACCCTCGGAAGGGAAGGACTCGCCACCACCACCCTGCTTTCCCCGCCGCTCGCCACGGCGTGCAGCAAGGTGGGCCTCCAAACCTCCTGCATGGGAGTTGGGGCGATGCTCAACCTCGTCAGCGTCCAACCGCTGTCAAAAAGCACAGGTCAGTCATACTACAAAATAGGCGACCCAAAATCAAAAAAGCAGGAAAGCAAAGGGGAAAAGAACACGGAGTAAAGAAAGGAGAGCATACCAGTTTGGACACCACCGAGGCATTGATAGGTCCGGGCTTTCCATCGACCTTCTCTTTGGGCTTCAGCTACAGCACCCGGTCGAGGCGACTCCAGACCTCGTCATTCGGCAGCTCCTCCGGTGACGCACGATCAGGGTCCGACGGGCCGCCGTACCTCCACATCGGTCGCACCCTCTCCACCAACGAAGCAACCCGGTAGTGGTAGAGGGTGTGGAACACCCACACCGCATCAAGGCCGCGCTACACGAGCTTCTGGAGCTCCTCCTCGATGATCTCCACCTTCTTCTTCTCTCGACGGGAAGGGCCCCATGACCAACTATCCCGCCTCTCCGGCCTCTTGCCAATGAACGTCGGGAACGGTGCCTCCACTGGGTTCCTGATATAAAACCACTCCCCATACCACCCTCGGTTGGAGTTGCAGGGGATGTACACGGGATAAGAGCCCCCCGCGCTTGGTTTCCTCTTCAAGGTGAAGCCCCCCACCGACACGGCCTTGGGCAGATTACCCACTAGCAAAGATCGCCTAGAGAATAGCCGTCGAAAGAAGTCCTTGTGCGGCTCCATCCCGAGGAAGGCCTCACAGACGGTGATGAAGCCAGCGATATGCAACACCCCCGTCGGATTGAGGTGCTGCAATTCCAGACCCCACTCATTGAAGAGCCCACACAGGAACCAGTGCATGGGATATCCTAACTCGTGCTCGTGGAAGGCGAGAAAGGAAACCACCTTGCCGGGTCGAGGTTGCGGGAACTCCTCCCTCCCAGGAGCCCTCCAGTGCGCCACCTCCTTCGGCGGCAGAAACCCCTTCACGGTGAAGGCCTCTAGCACCGACTCCCTCATAGTGGATGACCTTCAACCTGACATTTTGCTCCGGGTTCACAAATGAATTTGTGAGTTTTCTCCTCTCCCTCTTCTCTCCTAGGAACCGCCGTGGCTCTCAAATGCTCTCGGCGAGAAGGAAGATGAGAAGAGGCGGCAGATAAGGAATAGGCAAAGGAACGGGGCAAAAAGCCTTCTCCCTTCTCCTACTTAAGGAAAAGGGCGCAACAGTTGGGGAAGGCACGCCGATCGGGGAAAGGCGAAACGTCGGGTTTGATTGGGGAAAGGCGAAACGACGGGCAAAAAACCCTTTCCCTTCCCCATTTTAATGCAGATGGGATACGATGGGACACGCCCTGATCGATGAGACGCGCCCTGCCTGATAGAACGGCGCCTGATCAGACGGGATGTGACCTGGGTATGGCCCACCACTACCACACGCCAGGCACAAGAACCAAAGTGCCACCACGCGTCGGCGTCTCTCCGCCTCCCCAGGCAGGACTTGGAAAAACCCAAAGAACGGGGTCTCCGCCAGGAGAGACCATCGGGCTTCCTAAAGTCGATCGAACGGCTTAGGAAAACACCGAGAGACAAGTAAGGAGCAAAGGGTCGCCCCATGTAGGCCATGCTGACTCCGTCACGAACGACGAGCATAGGTCCCAGTCGGACATTTTCGATTGGAGCTCTTCAAACCCTGTCACTCGAGTCATCAAGGTAACACTGCCGACCCCTGCTATTTCTTTATATAATCATTCCTACATTCATACACGCATTCATTCCATACGCTCGTGCCCCCCAGACGATTCGGGCCCTGAATTGCCCGGGGACTCAGGAACTAAAGCATCGCACATGTGGCAAAACACATCACAATACTCCATGTTTCGTCACGAAGCAACAGTTGCCTCATTCAACATGAGCAATGACTGATCGGGTTCGAAGGCCAGCCTAGGAAGGGCTCGAGGCCACCCCACGTCAAACAGAGCTAGGGGAGAAAACACAGATGAGCCCCGTGCGGCCCTCGCCCCATCTGCCCCAAAGCAGACAGGGTCATCTCAACCTTCTCATTCGATCCTAAACCTCTCGCTAAGCCCATAGAATCTCCATCAAGGGGAGGCCAGCAGGCCACCCGGGTCGGTCTCTAAAACGACCTAGGCATCTACCGGGTTGCAGGTAAATGAGCAGTAGAATGTCACAAGAGGGCTATGCCGACCCCATCATGAACGATGGACCCGGATTCCACTCGATCATACCCATTAGCGAGCTCACCGAGTGCGTCACTCGAGCCCGAGCAATCGAGGCAAGCAACAAAGCTCAGGCCCTCCGGTTGTGAGAAACCGAGGACGGGGTAATGCACACAACTCAAACCGACCCCTACCAAAGCCCAAATGGGGCTCGGGGGCTCAAGACACCCAAAACACCTAGGTCTGCGACCCCAAACTCGCCCCATCCCTCAGCTACACCTCGACTGCATACCAAACGCCTAGGTCTGCTACCCTAAACTCGCCCCATCCCTCGACTATGCCTCGACTGCACACCCAAACGCCTAGGTCTGCGACCCCGAACTCGCCCTATCAGGATCCGCGACCTCCATCTCGCCCGATCCCTAAACTAACTGACTAACTGCCTTGGCTTTGTGAGCTGCACTAAGGCCAGGATCCACGACTCTGACTCGCTCGATCCCACGGCGTGCACCGATGCCAAGACCCGCGAGCTCCATCTCGTCTGATCCCTAAACTAACTGTCTCAATCCCACGACTCTGACTCGCCCAATCCCATGGCACGCACCGACGCCAGGATCCACAACTTCAACTTACTCGATCCCACGGCACGCACCGATGCCAGGATCCATGACTCCGACTCACCCGATCCCACGGCACGCACCAACGCCAGGATCTATGACTCCGACTCGCCCGATCCCACGACGCACACCGACGCCAGGATCCACGAGCTCCGTCTCGCCAAATCCCTAAAAAATAACTAACTCGACTAAAATACACGCACACACACCCGCTAAATAAAACCCCCCAGATGATTTTGCCTGAAGCGCCCAGGGGCTCGGGGGCTACACCCGCAGACGAAACAAAAACCTCTCCCGCTGGCAACACGAAAACCCCCAAGACAATTCTGGCTGAATCGCCCGGGGGCTCGGGGGTACACCCGCGGGTGCGCTCGCGCGCACCTGCCGTCAAGACAAAAATCCCCCAGACGATTCTACCCGAATCACCCAGGGGCTCGGGGGCTCCTGTTGGGTTCATAAACCCGGGGTCCCTCGCGGACCAGCTTCTCAACAAAGGCCCGGCCCAAGCAGACAACGCGCAACTCATGGGCTGGCCCAAGTACCTAAAAGATAGGCCAGATGGGCGATCCAATCTCTGACCGGAAGGCCTGGCCGAGGAGGAACGGCACCCGCTTCTGACTCCAGCCCGCCTCTCCGACCGGAGCGCTCGCTTCAATCTCCAGATGGCCTCTCCGACCGAAAGGCCTGGCCCAACACCACTTCTGACTCCGACCCTCTTCTCTGACTGGGGATGCACCGAACCCCTGCTTACAACTCCTCTCCGGCTGACGCAATCAGAGCCGACTGGGACCAGCCGACTGGGGACGCCCGCTCGGTAGGGACTAGGAAACAGACGAAGAAAGTAAGGTAAGGCACACAAAGTCAACTGCAATACCGAGGACCATACCCTGTACACCTACAGTACAGTACCCTATGACCTCCCTGACATGACAGAGCCCAAGCAGTGTTGTAGGCGCCGACATTTTCCCCTATAGTATTGTGGGCGCCATCAACTCCCATGCCAGACAAATACGGTAAGGCTCTCCCACGTGCCTCTGAGGCATCAACAGTATTGTGGGCGCCGGCATTTACCGTAGCAGGCAAACATGGTAAAACCCCTCACATGCCCCTGGCATCAACAGTATGGCAGGTATCGACATCTACCATACCTGAAGACGACGACGCAACCTTCCACGTGCATCTGACATTCAACAGTATTGTGGGCGCCTACCATCATCCTATACCCGCCGGCGTCGGCAACAAGGCTTAGTAACATACGTACTATCTCTCTCTCACTTGTAAGGCCATCTCCTTCATCTATAAAAGGGGATGAGCTATCTCCCAATAGATAGGTTGATTCAGATCGATCAAGTTCGCTAGTACACAACAGCAGAACCACCAGGTTCAAACCACAAGCACACGCTCGAACACTTAGCACATAGTGGAGCTCCCGTCACTCTCAGCCCTTCTGACCGGAGTCCGACCGGACCTCTTGTACCCCCATCTTTCTCCTTTTCGTTTATAACCCCACTGCAAACTTCGAGCACCTGGGCTCAGGAATAAAGCCACCGACCGACTGAAACTGGACGTAGGGCACGTTGTATGAACCAGTATAAACCCTATATCATTGAGTGCTAGGCCACCTCTGATCACAATATACGGCAAAACTATAAATATTTACGTGTTGGTCACTTTCTGCACCGACAGCAGGGCATCGGGAAAATCATGTTGTCACTGGAGATTCTTGAGAAGCAGAAGAGCTTTGCATACAGATCGAAACAACCTGTCAGAAGCGCTAATATGTTTATATGGGGGTGAAATTTCAAGATCTTCAAGGAGAGGGAGCTGCTTGATCGCTTCAATCAATACTTCATAGGATGCGTCCATGTCACATGATAGATGAATATGGAGCATTTTCAAAGAGGGTGACCTGGAGTAGTGAATGCCCCCAAATTAGATTCCACGATGCGGAGATTGAACCTCCTAGAGTTCAACATTAACTCGATTCATGAACACAATGTAACCAACTGTGTAAGTATTGCAAGCAACAAATACTAGATGATCAAGTGGACTTATTATGCCATGTACTATGTATCTAGATATAAGTGTATATCTAAGTACATTACAAAAGCTATGTATCTAGAAAAACCAAAATGTCTTATAATTTGGAATGGAGGGAGTAATTAATAACAAGTTACAAGTCATGCAAGAGAGTATGAAACACAAGAATACAAGAACCCTTGCAATTTTTATTGAATGGCATTTGTCTAGCATTGTGATTTTCCTCTCAAAAACTATGTGCGGTGCTCATCATTTGGTGCTAGCATAGAACACCTTAGTAGAGTAACAACTGATAAAACTTCTATGATTGCAAGATCTTTCATGAAGAAGCATACGGTAAAAACAATGCCACCATCTAGAAAATGTAAAAAAGATGTTCATGATTGAAGAATTTGCTACAAGCAATATACATAAAACATGAGTTATTGATCAATTATACGACAACATTAGATAAAAAGAAGATGGTTCTATAGATAAACCTTTCAGCCAGATAGAGCAGCGACTCATCGTCCCAAGGCCCTGAGAATGCTTCACACAGCCCTGCACTGCGGTCCAAAGCATCAATCACAGCAATTTCAATGGATGACCATTCTGGCTCAGGCTCCTTGACCGTGACACACCGCCATGCCTTGCACACAGCCTCTGCCCCCCACATGATCTTGCAGGACCCCAACCTCAGAAAGATGTTGAGCAGCACATCGTCAGGCAGTGCCGCCCAGTCTCTCACCTCACCAAGGACAGATGACTCTGAGGGAGGATTCTTGCAGTGGCGACGGCGGCTGCTGCTGGAGATGTCCACTGTGATCTAGAAATCTTAGATGACAGAAAACAAAGGAGGTGAATATCGCTGTAGATGTCTGGTTTTTATGGACATACACGGTCCTGCAGCTTTATTAGAAAGCCCACAAGTATAGTTCTGAGTAACAAACTCTTTAAAATCTGCAATTTGTCAGACAAAAGATAAAATATGCACTTGTTATTATAAGCGCACGGTCCATTCGATTGTGCCAATCTAGAGGACAAATTACTGTGGATTTTTAAGCAGAGGGGCACCACTGAAAGCGTGGTGTAGAAAACCATTGCCATTCCATCCTAGGAACATCCAAGTTCAGTCTTCTATTTTTCAAAAAAAAAAAGAGTACAGTCTTCTACTCCCTCCATTCCAATTTATAAGACATTTTTGCTTTTCTAGATACATTACTTTTATTATGTATCTAGACATAGTGTATATATAAGTGCATAGCAAAACTTATGTATCTCGAAAAGCCCAAATGTCTTATAATTTAGAATGGAGGGAGTACTATCATAGTTAATTTGGCAACAATAAACTGAAACGAGTTAGCATGTCATTGTGCACATCACACCATCACGGATAGCATGTGTATTGTGAAACTTACAAGCAAACAAGTTTAATGCAGAACACAAACATGCTAATTACTAGTAACAAAAACAGAGAGGAAATGCAAACAGTGAAACAATGCAAGGTAGGAGCATGAGGTACTAACCAGCCATGGGGTTAAGTTTGATTCATGTGCACTGTAGAGATCATGGACACATCAGAAGCTGCTATATACAGTATGTACCACAAGTATCTTGGTGCACGAAACATACTTATTTTTTCAAACAATCATTGGGAATGAACAACCTAATAGTTTAATTCTCTTAAACAGCTGCACTGTAGAGATCATGGACACATCAGAAGCTGCTATATACAGTTTGTTCCACAAGTATCTTGGTGCACGAATCATACTTAAACAAATCAACAAAGTGGCTTAGCATTTATTTTTGCACGTGCACACATAAATCGTAACCCAAAGAGTTATCGTTAGATGACCCAACGTAGCCTTACGAAATCGATATCTAAAGCCACGTTTAATTTAATACATTTCGCAATCCAATTAAGCAGACCGCATTCACGGTGCGCACAAGAAGTAAACCAAAGCACTGATATAAGAGAAATGTTTTTCTTCTCACCTTGAAGACTTCCTTGCTCAGCGGCACAGACACAGATCTCCTCCTTCCCTTATATCCTTCAAGCATCCCTTCCACGGCGACACGTACCACGTACGCGGACCTCCTTTTTCCCGATGACCCTTCCCAGCAACAATGGCGGCACGATCCAGCTCCTTGCCCTCCTTCCCGCCGATCGCAACTCCCTGTCTCTCCGGACACAGCTCCTCCTTCTAGTCCAAGGTTCTAGGCGGCGGCGAGCGGGTCTGTCATCTATGGCGGCTCTAGGGTCTGGGCGGCGGCGGTAGGGTAGGATTTGGACTTCTGAATGGTAGAGGATTGGGTGCAACAACGGCTATGTGGCCGTGAGGGGTTGGGCCGGCAGCGTTGGAGTTGGGGTGGTGTAGCCGTGTGGGGCCCAGGAGCGGCGTGACGGAAACGACGGGGATTGGGAACGGTGGCCGCGTGCGGGTGCGAGTGTGGTGGCAAATTTCACGCAGGGTTTTTTTTGAGACCGAGGTGCTCGCGTCTGGGCGGAAACGTTCGCAGGCCCACGTAGCCTGGGTTTTTCTCGACCCGTACGAGCATTCCACCCCGTCGTAGCGTCCACGTGTCTAGAGGACTCGCATCGTACTCACAGGGACTGTTCCACTGATATTAAAGTCGGCTGGTTTCGACTGATTCAATAGTATTTTGTGAGGAAAAATAAATTGAAGTAGACCGCCTCGGCTGAAAAGTAGTTCATGCGGACAGGCCCACAGCTCACCCCATTCGCCCCACTCCGTACTCGCACCCCACCCTCATCGCGCCTCGATCGTCGGCCTAGAGCGCACCCCGTCCGTCGGCATTGACTAAATCGCCACGCGCCCATTCCCCGGTGCCCGCGCCGTGCCACCATCACTCCCCGCGCTGAACAATATGAAAGATGTACAGCATGAAATACTTGAATGCAACATACGTATGCAACAGATGAACACATATAGAACATACACTTGCAACATACATGTGAAACTTATGCAACATTCGGATGAAACATTTGCAATTTGCAACATGAAAACACTTACTGCAATATAAGATTGAAACAACTGAAACATTTGGAATATATTGTTGCACCATATGTGTAAAACATATGCAACATTTAGATCAGAACACTTGCAACATACGTCTGGAACAGATGAAACATTTTGAACAAACCTATAAAACATTTGCAATATGCCTCTGAAACACTTACAACATATGCAATCTCCCGATCTACTTTTGCAACATCCATATGAAACAATTGCAACATACCTCTGAAAACGTCTAAAACACTTCATGCGCTTACAACATGCGCTTTCATCACATCATCTCCTTGTTGAGGTCGCACATCGCGGCGGCCATGGCGTCGGCAACGGCCACGGCCTTTTGGTGTAGTACGTGATGGCGTTGGCAGCACCTCGGCATGGTGCGCAACAATGGGCTGCTTGTGACAGTAGCGTATTTGGAGCAGAACACGGCAGGGGATGGGCTTAACGCTGGATGGGGAGCCGTGTAGTGCGAGATGGAGGGTGCGATAGGGAAGACGGCAGCCTCGAGCGCACGCCGCAAAGCAGCACGCGATGGGCGAGAGCAATCAAGAGATATTTTTGAGAGAAGAGACGGGAGATGCGGAGAGTAAGCATTACCTTTTTTTCAGATGGCGTGGACTGGAAACGGGAGCACTGCAGCAGTACATTTTATTTATCATCACACCAGTACATTTTAGAAAAAATATTAGTCCCTGCTTTCCAAAATAAATCTTCCTCTCACATTTAAAATAGTTAATTAATCTCAACTATAACTAAATTTGAAGAAAATAGTATCAAAATCTGTATTTCCAAATAGGTTTAGTATGAAAACATATGACATGATTAAATAGTATCAAAGACTTTTAACTTTGACTAAAAGATGAAAAATATTTGTGATACTAGATAAGTATCATTAGATTAAGAGAGTACTAATAAAATTGTTTAACTCCTTGAAATATAAGATGAAGACTCATTTTGGGATGAAAAGAGTGCTAAATTATAATTTGTAAGTCCAAATAAATAAGTACCAAAAAATATTTTCATATATTGCAACCGAAAAACATATAACATAAGAACATATGTTCAAATTTGAACGTGTGTTATATCATATAAAAATAATATTTTGATCCTGATCTATGCAACATTCTATTTGTAGCCAATAATCTACAAAAAAAAAAGAATTTAGAATCGATGTAAAATTACGTTTTATATTCCTCTTCATTACGATTTAGTATTCCTCTTCATTCATTACAATTACGTTTCTTATAGGTAGAAGAAAGCCTTCAAATGTAGATTTTACATTTGTTGATGGATGTAAAATTAATACTATATCAAAAGTACTTTGGGCTTATATAAATCTATCGGTCCAAATTGTGTACAATAAATAGTAAACGCGCACATAATTTAGGCAGTGTTGCTCTAAACTTGCAAGGCGGTGTTTTTTAAAACACAATTGTTGGGTTGATTTTAGGCAACGGTGAGGACACCAAACACGTGACTTGATCAGAGTCACAAACACAAGTTTGGTTGAGATTGCAGGCTTGTGGCCCCCCGTTGCACAACCCTTATAAAAAGAGGCTCTGCAATCCTCATCCAAGCCAACGCTACGTGAAAGTCTAGAAATGCGAGACCCTAAACACCCATCCCTTCTGGCGCTGGAGTAACAGGAAGGCTACCGCCTCTGCTATGCCACCAACGCCGTCACAAGGAACAGTGGCGGACCCAGTGGGTAGCCTGGATAGGCCCAGGACTACCCACAAATTTGGCCCAAAATTCTATTACTACTTTTGAGAAACTGGCCCAAATGCTCTCCTTCGTCTCAGTCCAGGCCGAAGACACCGCAAATCCACAAGCTCTTCAAAATAATAACGCGCCTGAGAGGGATCGAACCGGGGGACCTCCTGCCTCGGGCTGCAGCGCACTTACCAGTCCAGCTACGAAAGTTTGTTGGATAGGCAATACCCGCAACCCTATTTAATAAGGGAAAACAGGGAAAATACCCCTTAATTAATCACTCCTTGTATGCTAAATCATGTCCTAAACGACTTTCTTTACCAGTATGGAGGGAGTATTTATGTAAGTTTCCAACCTTTTAAATGTATTATCATAATTTGGTTAATTTATAGCTAAGTTTGTCGAACTTTTGTTTGAATTTTATTGTATTACACATGAAATTTTTTTACTAGGACTACCCTGATGTCAGATCCTGGGTCCGCCACTGACAAGGAAGACACAAGAACAAGGTGCGACTATATATATAAGAACAGACAAGAGTACAAGGGGAGACAAGAACCCACACGTCCGCCACCGCTGGCCCACGCAAGACGTCCGCCGCTGGGCTGGCCAAGACGCCACCAGCAGCGTCCGCCACCTCAGGTCCAGCGTGTCCTGCGTGCTTGAAGGCGCCAGACGCCGTCGACCGACATGACCTGTGCCTCGCCTACCCTTTACTCGCCGCATGCATCTGTCCTAGCGCCGGTGGTACACCAGACCCAGCGGCCACCGCCTAAGCCGCTGCCTAAGCCGCCCGCCCGGCTGCTCCGGCCGTGGCACCCGCCTCCATCGGGAGATGCTAGTGCCTCAGATATGTAGTCAAGCGACAACTCTAGAAGTGGCGACGGTATAAAAATTTGTTTTGGAAGAAACGTTTCACAGTCAACAGGATTAAACTTGGGGATGAATGCACAAATTCTTCCATGGTATGGCAACTATTTCATATAGGAAAAATGCCATTTCCCAGATTATGAATGAGCATGGCATTTGGATTCAGGATCATGAGATTAAAGCAGGGTTGCTATGGACTGCTTTCAGAAACCATATGGGTGCCACGTCCTCTCCTACCATGCTTTTTGACCTCACCAGCATGATCACACAGGTGGATGGCCTAGATGCCTTGGTGAGCCCAATCTCGCATGATGAAGTTGACTCAGTGGTCAAGCATATGTCAAATGACAAAGCACCTGGACCTGACGGTTTCAACAGTCTATTCCTAAAGAAGTGCTGGCAGTTTATCAAAGGTGACTTCTACTCGCTATGCTCTGATTTCTACTCAGATCTGGTCAACCTTTAGTGCATCAACACCTCTTATATCACCCTAGTGCCAAAAAAGAACAGTCCAAAGATAGTAAATGATTTTCGGCCTATATCTCTAATGAACATTTCATTGAGGGTGATCGCTAAAATCTTAGCTGAGAGATTGCAAGCAGTCATACTGCGAATTGTCCATCCCAACCAATATGGTTTCATTCGGTCACGTACGATACAGGATTGCTTAGCATGGAGTTATGAGTATATCCATCAGTGCCACTAGTCAAAACGGGAGATAATCATACTCAAGTTATATTTCGAGAAAGCGTTTGACACAGTGGAACACTCTATCATCATCCAAGTTATGAGGCATTTGGGATTTCCAGAAAGATGGTTGACTTAGGTACAAACAATCCTCTCTTCTAGCTTCTCGGCAGTGTTATTGAATGGTGTTCCTGGGAAAATTTTCAAATGCAAGAGAGGTGTCTGGCCGGGGGACCCATTATCACCTCTCCTCTTCGTGCTTGCAGCTGAGCTTTTGCAAATTTTGGTTAACTGGGTTGCATCCATGGATCTACTCACCACACCAATTCCCCAACCTATGGTAGATTTCCCTATAGTGCAATATGCGGATGACACGCTACTGCTACTACAAGCTGATGCCAGACAACTCTTCTTCCTCAAGGCCCTTTTGCACAGCTTTGCAATCTCAATGGGTCTCCATGTGAATTACAGAAAGTCACATATGTACTCTATCAATATTACTTAAGAGAAGTTGTCTCATCTTGCTGCTACGTTTGGATGTGATGTGGGCTCAATGCCATTCACCTATTTGGGGCTACCCATGGGCACAATCAAGCCAAACTTTGAAGACCTGACCCCAATGATGGATAGAGTGGAAAGAAGGCTCTCAGCATGCTTCACTTGGCTGTCCTACTCAGGTAGACTAGAAATGGTCAACTCTACAATCACACCCATTACCACCTATGCAATGTGCACTATCAAGCTGCCAAAAGGGGTGATCGACAACATTGACCAAGCAAGGAAGCAGTGCCTATGGAGAGCCAATGATGCTGAATGCAAAAAGGTGGTAATCTGGTTGCTTGGGAAGTAGTTATGAAACCAAAGGAGAAAGGTGGACTAGGTGTTTTGAACCTAAGACTGCAAAATGACGCCCTGCTCATGAAACACCTAAGTAAGTTCTATAACAAGGCCGACATCCCCTGGGTGCATTTGATTTGGAATAAATACTACTCTACCAAAGTACCACATGTTGCTAGAGAATTGGGCTCCTTCTGATGAAAGGATGTGCTCAGACTCAACATCATTTTCAGAGGTGTTGTTAGGTGTGAATTAGGCAATGGCTCCTCCGTCTGCTTCTAGGATGATCTATGGATGATTCATTGCTATCTCAAACATATCCAAGATTGGCCTCTTTTGCCAGAATAGGGGTGCTTCGGTGTTGGAAATCATGGAGGTTGTTGATCTTGATAGCTTGTTCCTACTACCTCTATCACAGTAGGCTTTCGAAGAGCTTGAAACTCTACAAGCTCAGTTGCAAGATATACCATATGATGAAGATGCAGTGGATCGATGGATTCCTGTTTGGGGCAACACATATACATCACGGCGTTTCTATTCTCGGTATTCAAGAATATGGATGCACATCGATCTTCAAGATCATTTGGAAGTCTAGATGCACCCCGCGTGTCAAATTCTTTGCTTGGCTGGTTCTAGTAGATTGCCTCAACACCAAGACTATGCTGTGTAGAAGACATCTTGACCTCCAGGGCACTCATATATGCGTCATATGTGACAGTGGAGAAGAGGAGACCATCGACCATCTGTTCTTTGAATGCACGTTTGCAAAAGAATGGTGGGCGACTATACATATCAATTGGGACACATCACTACCTCTTCTAGACAGGTACAAACAAGCTCAAGGTGCCCACAACATACCTTTCTTCACAGAACCAACTCTGATAGCAGCTTGGGAGCTGTGGAAAGTGTGCAATGATAGGATCTTCCAAAGAAGAGACCCAACCCCTAGTACTTGGTTATCGAATTTCAAGAATCAATGTAAACTTCAGTCTGTTCATTTTAAGGATGACCTTAGGTCAACCTTCTATGTTTGGCTTGATGTTCTTAGCTAGATTTGTATGTAAGACCCTCTCTCCTATTTTAAATTAATTAAAAAGTTGCTCACTGTGGGGATCTCCCCCACAATCTTTTGGGTAAAAAAAGGTGCTGACTATATGGTTCTCATCTACACTGCATGTCAGCACTAGCGCCTACACCACTACTACAAAATGATTTGTAGCAACGTCTTTTTTTAGGAACGACTCTATATTGAGTCGTCCCTACAAATGGTGGCCAAATAATCCGCCCCTACAAAAGGTGGCCAAATGAGCGGGCTGCTGGTGTTATGATGTGGCAGAACCTCCTGAAATAACATACTTATAGAGGTGCTCATCTTCCACTAGACACTAAGCACCCCAAAAGTAGGCTACATCAGGAGGGTTCCGTCGAGCACACCCCAAGGGCGAGCCCAAATAATCCACATTTTTTCCCAAGGATCCAATAATGAGTACGAGTTACAATACTTAGTCCATTTCATACATCCAGAGTTCTTAGAAATATATTTTTACAGTACCAAATTCAGAGTGCAGAAATTTAACAGTGGAACAAACATAAAACATCTATCGATAATATACAAGGATCCATCTGTGCTTACGGAAGAATCCTTCACACAACGGCTACTCATCACACAAGACTGCAATGAGGGTGAATAAAACACGAGTACACAATGTACTGCAAGACTTATCCGACTAGTGGGAATAATATTTCGACTCCAAGGAATATGATAAGCTTTATGGTTTGCTGGGTTCATTTTTGCAAAAAGCCATACTAATAGTGAATCCTTATGTATATTAATTATTAGCATTCATGATTAGTTTATTATCTCACCATTCTATGTAAGCATCTGTTCTACTTTCAAGCAAGAGTTGAGCAAACAGTTTCCTTTCACCACCTTTCCTCTTTCAGTTCTTACTACGGTGCTAGAGTGTAGACAAGCCATCCCGAATCGCTTGGCGATTCGTGAATCAATAATGCTTGTTGGGTACCCCGAAACACACATCTGCTTGTACCCTAGGCACAAGCAGGACCAACCCACCACTCTCCTATCAAGGGGTCTAGGTCCCTGTCCAAACTTGGACTCCAAGCCCCCGCTCATGAGTCCTGGATTTAGTGTGGTGCTTAGACCTCCACCATCCCCGCCTCCAATCAGTCGGTTCGGAAAGAGCCGGAACCCACGACAAGAGAGCAACAAGCCTTCCCTGCGCCCATACACATGTATGTGCTTGGGATAATAAGTCTATGACTTGCCTAGAGTCCATTGCAATGGCCGGTCCTTAATCGACACATACAGAGAAAAAGTGTAACCAAGCTATGCCCCGTTAGCCGTGGGACACAACCTCTTACACCCACCAATACCCAAACCATATCCCTACCTGGTCTCCATTTTTCCTTTCCACCATTTTATCATGAGTGATTTTAATAATCACCTATTGGGAGTAACGGTAGGTTACCCACGCTACCGAAATCCTAAGCATAGCAGCAACTCGACCTATACTAGTAGGACTCATAGATAGGTTATCTATGCATGTAGTTTCCATAGAATGCCTGTAACATGAATGCACATCGCATATATATATTCAATGATCATTCAAAAATAAGGGTTATGCATCGGGGCTTGCCTTGGGCAGGTGGGGTGTCAACAAAGTCAGCAACTGATGCCTCTAGGGCTCCCTCCTAAATGAGAATCTCCTTCTCGTACTCTTCAATGATCTCCTCGTACTCCTATTCGCCCACTGGCATGAACTCTACCAACTCGTTATCTACATGCATGAAATGATGATGCAACTACCAACTCGTACTCCTGTTCCTGAGATTTTATGTGCCTAGTGTGGGAAAGGAGATAGGGATACATTTCAAAGCAAGCAACTACCTCAGTGACTAGAAAGAAGGTGGGGATAATGCTCTAGGATGTAACTTTCTTGCTCCCACGTTGCTTCCTCCTCCGAGTGGTTTTGCCACTAAACCTTGTAGAACTTTATCACCTGGTTCCGAGTCACTCTTTCTTTCTCATCTAGGATCTTGACAGGATGCTCAATATACATCAAGTCAGTCTGGAGGGGAAGTCCTTCAATTTCCATAGCTTCATTAGGTACCCACAAACATTTCTTCAACTGGGATATGTGGAACACATCGTGTACCGCTGATAAAATATCTAGAAGTTGGAGACGATAAGCAACTGGGCTAGACTGCTTCAAAATCTTGTTAGGACCCACATATCGAGGGGCTAGCTTGCCTTGAACACCAAACTGATGCACCCCTCTCATAGGAGACACCTTGAGGTACACATAATCCCCAACTGCAAACTATAAAGGCCTTCTTCAATTGTCCGCATAAGCTTTCTGTTGGCTCTGAGATGCCTTCAAATGAATCTAAATAATACTGACTTGCTCTTGAGCTTCTTTGATGAAGTCAGGCCCAAAGTATCCACGTTCTCCCACCTCAACCCAGTTAAGTGGTGTCCTACATTTCTTTCCATATAGAGCTTCAAAGGGTGACATACGAATGCTTTCTTGGTAGCTATTATTGTAAGAAAACTCAGCTAATTTCAAGCATTCATCCCACTTCTCAGGAAAAGATATGGCACAAGCTCTTAGCATATCTTCAAGTACTGGTTTACCCTTTTGGTTTGGTCGTCGATCTGTGGATGGTAGGTGGACCTCGGAGGAGGCTAATACGAAGACACTCGTGGAGTTGCTCCCAAAAGCGGGAGACAAAGATGGACCCTCTATTAGAGACGAGAGTGAGAGGGACGCCATGTAGGTCACAATCCGGTCAAAATATAGCTTGGCATACCTTCTAGCTGTATATCTAGAATCCACTAGTAGAAAATGAGCTAACTTGGTAAGGCGATCCACAATGACCCAAATAGAGTTATAGCCCTTGGATGTGTGGGGTAAACCCACGATGAAATCCATGGAAATATCTTCCCATTTCCACATAGGAATGGGCAAGGGCTGCAAATATCCTGAGGTACGCATGTGATCTGCCTTAACTCTCCCACAAGTGTCGCACTCCACGACGAACTTGGTGATATCCTGCTTCATATTGGACCACCAATACAAGTGGCGCAAATCATGGTACATCTTGTTACTGCCAGAATGGATGGACAACTTGGAATGATGAGCTTCATTCAAAATCTTCCTTCTAAACTCCTCATTTTATGGAACCACCAATCTATTCTTTTACCTTACTACCCCTTGCTCATTGATACTAAACTGAGGACCACGCCCTCTGGCAATTAATTTCTTGATGTGAGAAATTTCCAAAGTGTCTTGCCTTTGCTCCATGATAATCCGCTCAAGTAAATCTGAGACTAAGGCAATGTGAGCTAGCACCTCAGCATGGTTGAGAGACAAAGGTGCTTCATCAACCTGATATGACTTTTGGCTCAAAGCATCAGCTACCACATTGGCCTATCCGGGGTGGTAATGTACCTCCAAGTTATAATCCTTGATCAATTCCAACCATCTCCTTTGCCTCATATTTAACTTAGACTAGGTAAAAATATACTTGAGGTTGTTGTGATCTATAAAAATGTGCACTTTGTTTCCCAACACATAATGCCTCCAAATTTTTAGAGCGTGGACCATAGCAGCCAGCTCTAAATCATGGGTGGGACAATTTACCTCGTGCTTTTTCTGCTGGCGTGAAGCATAAGCTATCACATGCCCATCCTACATAAGCACACATCCCAACCCCATCTTTGAGGCATCACAATATACATCAAAAGGTCTGTTAATATCTGGTTAGGCCAGGATAGGAATAGTGGTAAGAAGGTTCTTCAAAGCTTGAAAGGCTTCTTCACAAGCCAAGCTCCAAACAAACTTGGCATCTTTCTAGAGCAGCTTGGTCATCGGTGAGCTATCTTAGAAGTTAGGAATGACACGCCGATAGTATCCAACGAGACCAAGGAACTAACGAATCGGTGCATCGACTTGGGAGACTTCCAATTTAGCACCTCTTGCACCTTGCTTGGATCTACAGAAATGCCATCAGGAGTCAGAACATGTCCCAAAAACTGCACTCGATCTAGCCAAAACTTGCACTTGCTAAATTTGGCATACAGCTTGTGTTCCCTCAATCGAGTCAGTACTATCCAAAGGTGTTGGGCATGCTCTTCCTTGTTCTTAGAATATATCAAGATATCATCAATGAATACCACCACAAACTTGTCCAACTCCGGCATAAAGACCAAGTTCATGAGATACATGAAAAATGCAGGAGCATTGGTGAGACCAAAAGACATGACTAGGTATTCATACAGCTCATACCTAGTAGAAAAAGTTGTCTTGGTATATCTTGTGGTCTAATCTTGATTTGATAGTAGCTTTGAGCGGAGATCAATCTTGAGAAAACCTTGGCACCGACTAGTTGATCAAATAAAGTACCAATACGGAGTAAAGGATACTTGTTCTTAATGGTTATCGCATTGAGAGGGCGATAATCCACACACATCCAAAGAGTGCCATCTTTCTTCTTCACAAAAATGGCTGGACAACCCCATGGTGAAGAGCTTGGATGGATGAATCCCTTTTCCAACAGCTCTTCTAGTTTTGTTTCTTCATTTCGACCAATTCCTTGGGCCCATGTGGTATGGACATCGGGAGATAGGAGCAAAGTGTCAAGCTCTAACTCAATGGAGAACTCCACATCTCTATCCGATGGCAACCCGGTAGATCTTTAGGAAAGACGTCCGGGAACTCACAGAACCATAGGAATAAAGGCAAGATCGGGAGAAGCTTGAGCATGAGCAGCAACAGGTAAGACCAGATCTAAGGGCATAAGAAGAGACATCCTATCCTCAGAAGAAGGAAGCCGTAACTCTATAACTCTCTGCTTCGGATCCAAGACTACCCCATATACACGCAACCAGTTCATTCCCAAAATTACATCAATGCCTTGCCCAGGCAGCACCATGAACTGGAGACGGTAAGTGTGAGTGGCTAATACTAATGCCACTATGCCCATCTGAGTATTAACGCATAACTGTGCACCGAGAGTACTAATTCTATAGGCAAAAGGTATAACCATAAGAGGTATATTGTGCCGGTTTGCAAATCCCATGCTCATGAATGAATGTGATGCACCAGAATCAAACAACACATAAGCTGGATGGGAATCAATGGTGAATATAACAGCCATCATCGGTTCATTTTGCAATATTTCCACAGCCTCCATGAAATTAACCTGTCCAGATCGGCTCACTGGCACTTTCTTCTTGATAACTGTTCGCTTGATCAGACGGGAGTTAGTTGAGGATTGAGCTGATTGTGCAGGCTAGTTTTGTGGACACTCCCGGGCATAGTGGCCTTCCTTGCCACACTTGAAACAAGCACCAGGCTTGTTCCCCTATCGAGCACGAGGTGGGACCCCTCTGTCCCTAGGGTCAGCGATGATGCTGCACTTTCTTGAGTAGGTGCAGGATTGAGTGGAAGGTGCCTAATAGGTCTGCTGAGGTTGTCTAAACGAATGCCCACCCGAGGACTGATAGGGCACCCACCTGACAACCTATACCTTCTATGCCTGGGGGTGACTAGAAGACCTAGTAGCCA
This sequence comes from Miscanthus lutarioriparius, assembly GCA_904845875.1. NCBI lineage: Eukaryota > Viridiplantae > Streptophyta > Magnoliopsida > Poales > Poaceae > Miscanthus > Miscanthus lutarioriparius. The sequence goes on from CAJGYO010000013.1 coordinate 54,989,772, forward strand.
CCCGCTTGCGCTTCCATTCTACCTGAGAGTCACGCTGCAATCCCTCTATGTCAATAGCAACGTTCATCATCGCCCCAAAGGTTTGGTAGTTTCGTGTATATAACTCCTTCTGTAGGATGCAAGAGAGGCCGCGGTAAAAACAGTCTCTCTTCTTCTCATCTCAGTATCAACATGAGTCCCTAGCATCTGCGACAAGTGGTTGAACTTGTTGACGTGGTCCATCACAGACATGCTTCCTTGCCGAAGGTCCAGAAACTCTATCAACTTCCTGTTTAGAACACCAACAGGAATATAATACTCTTTGAAGTCACAGTGAACTCCTGCTAGGTCACCCGGTGATCCACCGGCTGTATGGCATTGAATGTGTCCCACCATACATTAGCAGATCCCAATAGCTGTTGCGCCGCAAAGCGCATCTTCTACACCTTAGTTACTATGAGTAGCAGAAACTTTTGCTCCAGAATGCGAAGCCAATGCTTCACATCCAGAGGCTCAGCCATCAGCGTGAATGTGGGTGGGTGTGTTTTTAAGAAATCCTAGAAAGAGCAGGGTCCCTCAGGACCGTGGGCACCACCCTCGTTCCCACCATTGCCCCCCATGGCCTCCATGGGTGAAGCCACCGATAGCCTGTGCCAACAGCTCCATGGCATGGGCTGACTCACGACGAGCAACCAACATCTCCGCCATCATCATCTGCGCATGAGTCATCGGCCCGGTGGTGGTGGCGGAGGAGGAGCTAGAAGTGGGGCCTCATGGCTCTCCCCGTTGCCCTTCCCATTGCCCCGGCCACTTTCACCTTGGCCTTCGCCAAGGCCATGGCCCGCTCTGGCACTGGTGCTCCCACGACCAGACCTCAAGGTCATCTGTAAATAGATACGAACCAACCATTAGGGACCACCCTCTAGATTAGGAACAAGAGATTAGAGAAATGATATGACATTTATTAAAGCATTCTTTTAGTTATCCTATCAACTCACTAATCTAGATTATACATGTAGGGGAGTTTAGTTTAAGCAAGATTCTCTTATCATGATGTATGTATCGGCCTATGTGTTCACTCAAACCGGAATATAGCGGCATTCGCAAGAATTTTCGGCACATCGCACACTCACTTCCGGATGCTAAAGCGATTCTTATGCAAGCGCAAGTTAGTGTACCTCTAAAAACGATTAGATAAAACCGAAAGGCCGCTATCCTAGATAGACCATATTGCTAGGGCTTATATTTATTTACATAATTTTATCACACCCTACTTTTCGCATAAAACTTTTGTTGGTCAAATTTTTAAGCTTTGGAAAAGGGTGATGAAACTCGTAGACTCATTATTGGCTCCAATACCAAGCTGTGGCGAGAACCACCCAAAATAATGCACTTACGGAGGCTTTCGTCTTCCACGGCACACTAAGCACCCCAAAAGCGAGGCTACATCAGGCGGGTTCGTCGAGCACACCCCAAGGAGAGCCGAATAATCCACATTTTTCCCCAAGGATCCAATAATGAGTGCGAGTTACAATACTTAGTCCATTTCATACATCCAGAGTTCTTAGAAATATATTATTACAGTACCAAATTCAGAGTGCAAAAATTTAACACTAGAACGAACATAAACATCTATCGATAATATACAAGGATCCATCTGTGCCCACCAGAAGAATCCTTCACACATCGGTTGCTCTTCACACAGTACCTGCAACAAGGGTGAATAAACCCTAAGTACACAATGTACTCGCGAGACTTATCCAACTAGTGGGAATAATTTTCTGACTCCAAGGAATATGATAAGCTTTATGGTTTGCTGGGTTCCTTTTTGCAGAAAGACATACTAATAGTGAATCTTTATGTATATTAATTATTAGCATTCATGATTAGTTCATTATCTCACCATTCTATGTAAGCACCTGTTCTACTTTGAAGCAAGAGTTGAGCAAACAGTTCCCTTTCACCACCTTTCCTCTTTCAGTTCTTACTACATTGCTAGAGTGTAGACAAGCTATACCGGATCGCCCAGCGATTCATGAATCAATATGCCCAGCTGGGTACCCCGAAAGACATGCCCCACTTGTACCCCAGGCACAAGTAGGACCAACCCACCACTCTCTGTCAAAGAGTCCAGGTCCCATCCAAACTTGGACTCCAAGCCCCGCTCTGAGTCCAGGACTCGGTGTGGTTAGACTTCCACCATCCCTACCTCTAATCAGTCGGTCCAGAAAGAGCCAGAACCCACGACAAGAGAGCAACAAGCCTTCTCTGCGCCCATACACAAGTATGTGCTTGGGATAATAAGTCTGTGACTTGCCTAAAGTCCATTGCAATGGCCGGTCCTTAACCGACACAGATAGGGAAAAAGTGTAACCAAGCTATGCCCATTGGCCACGGGACACAACCTCTTACACCCACCAATACCCAAACCATATCCTTGCCCGATCTCCATTTTTCCTTTCCACCATTTTATCATGAGTGATTTTAATAATCACCTATTGGGAGTAACGGCAGGTTACCCACGCTACCGAAATCCTGAGTGTAGCGGCAACTCGAGCTATACTAGTAGGACTCATAGATATGTATATCTATGCATGTAGTTTCCATAGAATGCCTGTAACATGAATGCACATCACATATATATATATATATATATATATATTCAATGATCATTCAAAAATAAGGGTTATGCACCGATACTTGCCTTAGGCAGGCGGGGTGTCGACAAAGTCAGCAACTGATACCTCTGGGGCTCCCTCCTGAATGAGAATCTCCTTCTCATACTCTTCAATGATCTCCTCATACTCATATTCGCCCATAGGCACGAACTCTACCAACTCGTTATCTACATGCATGAAATGATGATGCAACACTTAGTAATACGGCAACAACAACTATTAAAATACAATACATCTATCGATCTACTAAACTAGCTCTACTGACTCCCCAGGCAGGACTTGGAAAAACCCAAAGAACGGGGTCTCCGCCAGGAGAGACCATCGGGCTTCCTAAAGTCGATCGAACGGCTTAGGAAAACACCGAGAGACAAGTAAGGAGCAAAGGGTCGCCCCATGTAGGCCATGCTGACTCCGTCACGAACGACGAGCATAGGTCCCAGTCGGACATTTTCGATTGGAGCTCTTCAAACCCTGTCACTCGAGTCATCAAGGTAACACTGCCGACCCCTGCTATTTCTTTATATAATCATTCCTACATTCATACACGCATTCATTCCATACGCTCGTGCCCCCCAGACGATTCGGGCCCTGAATTGCCCGGGGACTCAGGAACTAAAGCATCGCACATGTGGCAAAACACATCACAATACTCCATGTTTCGTCACGAAGCAACAGTTGCCTCATTCAACATGAGCAATGACTGATCGGGTTCGAAGGCCAGCCTAGGAAGGGCTCGAGGCCACCCCACGTCAAACAGAGCTAGGGGAGAAAACACAGATGAGCCCGTTGCGGCCCTCGCCCCATCGCCCCAAAGCGAGGCAGGGTCATCTCAACCTTCTCATTCGATCCTAAACCTCTCGCTAAGCCCATAGAATCTCCATCAAGGGGAGGCCAAGAGCCACCCGGTCGGTCTCTAAAGCGACCTAGGCATCTACGGGTTGCGGGTAAATGAGCGTAGAGAATGTCACAAGAGGGCTATGCCGACCCCATCATGAACGATGGACCCGGATTCCACTCGATCATACCCATTAGCGAGCTCACTGAAAAGGCGTCACTCGAGCCCGAGCAATCGAGGCAAGCAACAAAGCTCGAGCCCTCGGTTGTGAGAAACCGAGGGGCGGGGTAATGCACACAACTCAAAACCGACCCTACCAAAGCCCAAATGGGGCTCGGGGCTCAAGACACCCAAAACACCTAGTCTGCGACCCCAAACTCGCCCCATCCCTCGGCTACACCTCGATTGCATACCAAACGCCTAGGAGTCGCTACCTAAACTCGCCCCATCCTCGACTATGCCTCATTGCACACCCAAACGCCTAGAGTCTGCGACCCGAACTCGCCCTATCAAGATCCGCGACCTCCATCTCGCCCGATCCCTAAACTAACTGACTAAGCGCCTTGGCTTTGTGAGCTGCACTAAGGCCAGGATCCACGACTCTGACTCGCTCGATCCCACGGCGTGCACCGATGCCAAGACCCGCGAGCTCCATCTCGTCTGATCCCTAAACTAACTGTCTCAATCCCACGACTCTGACTCGCCCAATCCCATGGCACGCACCGACGCCAGGATCCACAACTTCAACTTACTCGATCCCACGGCACGCACCGATGCCAGGATCCATGACTCCGACTCACCCGATCCCACGGCACGCGCAACGCCGGGATCTATGACTCCGACTCGCCCGATCCCCACGCACACCGGCGACGCGGGATCCACGAGCTCCGTCTCGCCAAATCCCTAAAAAATAACTAACTCGACTAAAATACACGCACACACACCCGCTAAATAAAACCCCCCAGATGATTTTGCCTGAAGCGCCCAGGGGCTCGGGGGCTACACCCGCAGACGAAACAAAAACCTCTCCCGCTGGCAACACGAAAACCCCCAAGACAATTACATTTGAATCGCCGGGGCTCGAGGGTACACTCACCAGAGTGCGCCACCTCATGGCCTTTTGCCGTCAAGACAAAAATCCCCCAGACGATTCTACCCGAATCACCCAGGGGCTCGGGGGCTCCTGTTGGGTTCATAAACCCGGGGTCCCTCATGGACCAGCTTCTCAACAAAGGCCCGGCCCAAGCAGACAACGCGCAACTCATGGGCTGGCCCAAGTACCTAAAAGATAGGCCAGATGGGCGATCCAATCTCTGACCGGAAGGCCTGGCCGAGGAGGGCGGCACCCGCGCCGACTCAGCCCGCCTCTCCGGCCGGGCTTCGCTTCAATCTCCGGATGGCCTCTCCAGGCCGAAAGGCTGGCCCAACACCACTTCTGACTCCGACCCTCTTCTCTCGTTGGGGATGCACCGAACCCCGCACATAACTCCTCTCCGGTGGCCTTAATCAGAGCCGGACCGGGACCAACCGATTTGGGGACGCCCGCTTTCGAGGGACTAGGAAACAGACGAAGAAAGTAAGGTAAGGCACACAAAGTCAACTGCAATACCGAGGACCATACCCTGTACACCTACAGTACAGTACCCTATGACCTCCCTGACATGACTGAGCCCAAGCAGTGTTGTAGGCGCCGACATTTTCCCTATAGTATTGTGGGCGCCATCAACTCCCATGCTGCGGACAAATACGGTAAGGCTCTCCCACGTGCCTACGAGGCATCAACTTGATATTGTGGGCGCCCGGCATTTACCGTAGTAGGCAAACATGGTAAAACCCCTCACATGCCCCTGGCATCAACAGTATGGCAGGTATCGACATCTACCATACCTGAAGACGACGACGCAACCTTCCACGTGCATCTGACATTCAACAGTATTGTGGGCGCCTACCATCATCCTATACCCGCCGGCGTCGGCAACAAGGCTTAGTAACATACGTACTATCTCTCTCTCACTTGTAAGGCCATCTCCTTCATCTATAAAAGGGGATGAGCTATCTCCCAATAGATAGGTTGATTCAGATCGATCAAGTTCGCTAGTACACAACAATGAGAACCACTGTGTTCAAACCACAAGCACACGCTCGAACACTTAGCACATAGTGGAGCTCCCGTCACTCTCAGCCCTTCTGACCGGAGTCCGACCGGACCTCTTGTACCCCCATCTTTCTCCTTTTCGTTTATAACCCCACTGCAAACTTCGAGCACCTGGGCTCAGGAATAAAGCCACCAACCGACTGAAACTGGACGTAGGGCACGTTGTATGAACCAGTATAAACCCTATATCATTGAGTGCTAGGCCACCTCTGATCACAATATACGGCAAAACTATAAATATTTACGTGTTGGTCACTTTCTGCACCGACAGCAGGGCATCGGGAAAATCATGTTGTCACTTTGGAGATTCTTGAGAAGCGAAGAGCTTTGCATCTGATCGAAACAACCTGTCGAAAGCGCTAATATGTTTATATGGGGGTGAAATTTCAAGATCTTCAAGGAGAGGGAGCTGCTTGATCGCTTCAATCAATACTTCATAGGATGCGTCCATGTCACATGATAGATGAATATGGAGCATTTTCAAAGAGGGTGACCTGGAGTAGTGAATGCCCCCAAATTAGATTCCACGATGCGGAGATTGAACCTCCTAGAGTTCAACATTAACTCGATTCATGAACACAATGTAACCAACTGTGTAAGTATTGCAAGCAACAAATACTAGATGATCAAGTGGACTTATTATGCCATGTACTATGTATCTAGATATAAGTGTATATCTAAGTACATTACAAAAGCTATGTATCTAGAAAAACCAAAATGTCTTATAATTTGGAATGGAGGGAGTAATTAATAACAAGTTACAAGTCATGCAAGAGAGTATGAAACACAAGAATACAAGAACCCTTGCAATTTTTATTGAATGGCATTTGTCTAGCATTGTGATTTTCCTCTCAAAAACTATGTGCGGTGCTCATCATTTGGTGCTAGCATAGAACACCTTAGTAGAGTAACAACTGATAAAACTTCTATGATTGCAAGATCTTTCATGAAGAAGCATGGTAAAAAACAATGCCACCATCTAGAAAATGTAAAAAAGATGTTCATGATTGAAGAATTTGCTACAAGCAATATACATAAAACATGAGTTATTGATCAATTATACGACAACATTAGATAAAAAGAAGATGGTTCTATAGATAAACCTTTCAGCCAGATAGAGCAGCGACTCATCGTCCCAAGGCCCTGAGAATGCTTCACACAGCCCTGCACTGCGGTCCAAAGCATCAATCACAGCAATTTCAATGGATGACCATTCTGGCTCAGGCTCCTTGACCGTGACACACCGCCATGCCTTGCACACAGCCTCTGCCCCCCACATGATCTTGCAGGACCCCAACCTCAGAAAGATGTTGAGCAGCACATCGTCAGGCAGTGCCGCCCAGTCTCTCACCTCACCAAGGACAGATGACTCTGAGGGAGGATTCTTGCAGTGGCGACGGCGGCTGCTGCTGGAGATGTCCACTGTGATCTAGAAATCTTAGATGACAGAAAACAAAGGAGGTGAATATCGCTGTAGATGTCTGGTTTTTATGGACATACACGGTCCTGCAGCTTTATTAGAAAGCCCACAAGTATAGTTCTGAGTAACAAACTCTTTAAAATCTGCAATTTGTCAGACAAAAGATAAAATATGCACTTGTTATTATAAGCGCACGGTCCATTCGATTGTGCCAATCTAGAGGACAAATTACTGTGGATTTTTAAGCAGAGGGGCACCACTGAAAGCGTGGTGTAGAAAACCATTGCCATTCCATCCTAGGAACATCCAAGTTCAGTCTTCTATTTTTCAAAAAAAAAAAGAGTACAGTCTTCTACTCCCTCCATTCCAATTTATAAGACATTTTTGCTTTTCTAGATACATTACTTTTATTATGTATCTAGACATAGTGTATATATAAGTGCATAGCAAAACTTATGTATCTCGAAAAGCCCAAATGTCTTATAATTTAGAATGGAGGGAGTACTATCATAGTTAATTTGGCAACAATAAACTGAAACGAGTTAGCATGTCATTGTGCACATCACACCATCACGGATAGCATGTGTATTGTGAAACTTACAAGCAAACAAGTTTAATGCAGAACACAAACATGCTAATTACTAGTAACAAAACAGAGAGGAAATGCAAACAGTGAAACAATGCAAGGTAGGAGCATGAGGTACTAACCAGCCATGGGGTTAAGTTTGATTCATGTGCACTGTAGAGATCATGGACACATCAGAAGCTGCTATATACAGTATGTACCACAAGTATCTTGGTGCACGAAACATACTTTATTTTTTCAAACAATCATTGGGAATGAACAACCTAATAGTTTAATTCTCTTAAACAGCTGCACTGTAGAGATCATGGACACATCAGAAGCTGCTATATACAGTTTGTTCCACAAGTATCTTGGTGCACGAATCATACTTAAACAAATCAACAAAGTGGCTTAGCATTTATTTTTGCACGTGCACACATAAATCGTAACCCAAAGAGTTATCGTTAGATGACCCAACGTAGCCTTACGAAATCGATATCTAAAGCCACGTTTAATTTAATACATTTCGCAATCCAATTAAGCAGACCGCATTCACGGTGCGCACAAGAAGTAAACCAAAGCACTGATATAAGAGAAATGTTTTTCTTCTCACCTTGAAGACTTCCTTGCTCAGCGGCACAGACACAGATCTCCTCCTTCCCTTATATCCTTCAAGCATCCCTTCCACGGCGACACGTACCACGTACGCGGACCTCCTTTTTCCCGATGACCCTTCCCAGCAACAATGGCGGCACGATCCAGCTCCTTGCCCTCCTTCCCGCCGATCGCAACTCCCTGTCTCTCCGGACACAGCTCCTCCTTCTAGTCCAAGGTTCTAGGCGGCGGCGAGCGGGTCTGTCATCTATGGCGGCTCTAGGGTCTGGGCGGCGGCGGTAGGGTAGGATTTGGACTTCGGAATGGTAGAGGATTGGGTGCAACAACGGCTATGTGGCCGTGAGGGGTTGGGCCGGCAGCGTTGGAGTTGGGGTGGTGTAGCCGTGTGGGGCCCAGGAGCGGCGTGACGGAAACGACGGGGATTGGGAACGGTGGCCGCGTGCGGGTGCGAGTGTGGTGGCAAATTTCACGCAGGGTTTTTTTTGAGACCGAGGTGCTCGCGTCTGGGCGGAAACGTTCGCAGGCCCACGTAGCCTGGGTTTTTCTCGACCCGTACGAGCATTCCACCCCGTCGTAGCGTCCACGTGTCTAGAGGACTCGCATCGTACTCACAGGGACTGTTCCACTGATATTAAAGTCGGCTGGTTTCGACTGATTCAATAGTATTTTGTGAGGAAAAATAAATTGAAGTAGACCGCCTCGGCTGAAAAGTAGTTCATGCGGACAGGCCCACAGCTCACCCCATTCGCCCCACTCCGCACTCGCACCCCACCCTCATCGCGCCTCGATCGTCGGCCTAGAGCGCACCCCGTCCGTCGGCCCCCAGCTCGTCACGCGCCCATTCCCCGGTGCCCGCGCCGTGCCACCATCACTCCCCGCGCTGAACAATATGAAAGATGTACAGCATGAAATACTTGAATGCAACATACGTATGCAACAGATGAACACATATAGAACATACACTTGCAACATACATGTGAAACTTATGCAACATTCGGATGAAACATTTGCAATTTGCAACATGAAAACACTTACTGCAATATAAGATTGAAACAACTGAAACATTTGGAATATATTGTTGCACCATATGTGTAAAACATATGCAACATTTAGATCAGAACACTTGCAACATACGTCTGGAACAGATGAAACATTTTGAACAAACCTATAAAACATTTGCAATATGCCTCTGAAACACTTACAACATATGCAATCTCCCGATCTACTTTTGCAACATCCATATGAAACAATTGCAACATACCTCTGAAAACGTCTAAAACACTTCATGCGCTTACAACATGCGCTTTCATCACATCATCTCCTTGCTGAGGTCGCACATCGCGGCGGCCATGGCGTCGGCAACGGCCACGGCCTTTTGGTGGGTAACAGTGGCGTTGGCAGCACCTCGGCATGGTGCGCAGCAATGGGCTGCGCGACGCGTAGCGAGCTGGAGCAGGCACGGCAGGGGATGGAGCGCAACGCTGGATGGGGGAGCCGTGTAGTGCGAGATGGAGGGTGCGATAGGGAAGACGGCAGCCTCGAGCGCACGCCGCAAAGCAGCACGCGATGGGCGAGAGCAATCAAGAGATATTTTTGAGAGAAGAGACGGGAGATGCGGAGAGTAAGCATTACCTTTTTTTCAGATGGCGTGGACTGGAAACGGGAGCACTGCAGCAGTACATTTTATTTATCATCACACCAGTACATTTTAGAAAAAATATTAGTCCCTGCTTTCCAAAATAAATCTTCCTCTCACATTTAAAATAGTTAATTAATCTCAACTATAACTAAATTTGAAGAAAATAGTATCAAAATCTGTATTTCCAAATAGGTTTAGTATGAAAACATATGACATGATTAAATAGTATCAAAGACTTTTAACTTTGACTAAAAAGATGAAAAATATTTGTGATACTAGATAAGTATCATTAGATTAAGAGAGTACTAATAAAATTGTTTAACTCCTTGAAATATAAGATGAAGACTCATTTTGGGATGAAAAGAGTGCTAAATTATAATTTGTAAGTCCAAATAAATAAGTACCAAAAAAATATTTTCATATATTGCAACCGAAAAACATATAACATAAGAACATATGTTCAAATTTGAACGTGTGTTATATCATATAAAAAATAATATTTTGATCCTGATCTATGCAACATTCTATTTGTAGCCAATAATCTACAAAAAAAAAGAATTTAGAATCGATGTAAAATTACGTTTTATATTCCTCTTCATTACGATTTAGTATTCCTCTTCATTCATTACAATTACGTTTCTTATAGGTAGAAGAAAGCCTTCAAATGTAGATTTTACATTTGTTGATGGATGTAAAATTAATACTATATCAAAAGTACTTTGGGCATATATAAATCTACCGGTCCAAATTGTGTACAATAAATAGTAAACGCGCACATAATTTAGGCAGTGTTGCTCTAAACTTGCAAGGCGGTGTTTTTTAAAACACAATTGTTGGGTTGATTTTAGGCAACGGTGAGGACACCAAACACGTGACTTGATCAGAGTCACAAACACAAGTTTGGTTGAGATTGCAGGCTTTGCACAACCCTTATAAAAAGAGGCTCTGTAATCCTCATCCAAGCCAACGCCTACATGAGAGTCTAGACATGCGAAACCCTAAACACCCATCCCTTCTGGCGCTGGAGTAACAGGAAGGCTACCGCCTCTGCTATGCCACCAATGCCGCCACAAGGAAGACACAAGAACAAGGTGCGACTATATATATAAGAACAGACAAGAGTACAAGGTGAGACAAGAACCCGCACGTCCACCACCGCTGGCCCACGCGCACGTCCGCCGCCGCTGGCCCGCACGCCACCCGCGCGTCCGCCACCTCAGGTCCGCATGTCCGCCCGCGCTTGAAGGCCGCACGCCGTCGACCGCACATGACCCGCGCCTCACCTGCCCGCACATACGCCGCATGCGTCTGTCCTAGCGCCGGTGGTCACCCAGACCCCGGCGGCCACCACCTAAGCCGTCGTCGGCTGCTCCGGCCGTGGCGCCCGCCTCCATCGGGAGATGCTAGTGCCTAGCGAAGGTCCGCACTGGCTCCTAGGCATTTCATCGGAGCTGGAGGAGGATCCTGCGATGCATGCATGCAAGCTGTTGGAAGATTTGCGGCAGCCGCCCCACCTCCCCGTATGTGAGATCCTCCTCCACCACCCCTGCTTATCTACTATGCCATTGTCACCATGGGGTCCTGCTCTGACCTCACCGCCCGTCTGGATTTCTCCCATGGACAAGCCTTTGAAGAAGAGGTGGATCACCGTTTTGGTACCCTGGTACACTATCCTTCCCCTTCGCCCGATGGATCTTTTTTTTTTCTGCTGGCCACTTTTCGCCGCTTCCTGTTTCGATTGACGGAGGATTCAGTCTCCCTGGCCCTCCAATCGTGTTAGGGTGGTCATGCAGCTGGTTTTCATGTTCAATTCTTAAGCATGAACCACTTTCGTCTCTCTGTCTCTTGCAAGCAAGTTGGTTTTCACGTGTATCGCTTTCGTCGTGTAATCTCTTCCCAATTTGACGTCTACTTTCATCTTTGGAATAATGGTATGCCCAACTGGGAACGTGAAAAATGTCTCTGGGAAGAAGAACAGGAAAAAGAATGGTCCACTGTTCTTTCTAAGAGCACAAAGAGATCGATAAAAAAGGTGAATAACAAGCGTGTTTCCTTTGTGAAAAAATTGGTGCAAATGACACCGGAAAAACCAGCTCAGCCTCCTGGCCTAATACATTTTGGCTCCCATCTTGTTCCTCTACCTCCAAAGCCTGTGATTGGAGTGATCTCCCTCCCCTTTGTTGGACGCAAATTTGATTTTCATCTCGATCGCAGCCGTGTTCTTCGCGACAGTTCTGAGATGCATGTTTCCTCGTCTGATGCCATTTGCATGGTGGATGTCCTTGAAGCCAAAGTTTTGAATTCAATTTCAAATCCCTCTTTGGGCCGCACAGGCTACAGCCGTTGCCTAGACAAAAGGCATGATCATTCTCAGTGTGCCAACAATATCAGATGTCGAGCCTGTTTTAACTATGGCCATGTTCAGAGAATACGCCTCACTAAGGCCCACCCAACAAATCGCATTGACTGTAAAGTCCTCCTAGAATCTCGTGCCGTCGACGCTCGGAATCTGAACTCTTTACCTTACCAAAGTTGGGATCAACCCAATCCCAATTGTTGCAAAGGACCATCAGATGCAAGACAATGGAGTCCAAACTGGTGCTGCAGATGGAATCCAAGCTAGTGCTGTAGATGGTGCTTATGCTGCAGCTGACAATTGGGCTGCTTGGGACCCTGCTCCAGCTCCTAAAGTAGTTGCTCAGAATGAACCAGAGGTTCCTCCAGAAAACAGCTCTTCTTCTAGTGATGCATCCGCTCCTCTGGCTGATGAAGAGGCTCTCAAGTTTATGGCAGCTAATAAGCTATATGCAGATCAGCTCTTCTACACCAATAATGGGTTACCTTATGGCTTCATAAGGCATGGCATCTACCCTCTGAACTTGGCTTTTCCCAATGCCAAGTCTCTCTGCTCTTCTATAGTGAACATCATTGTGATTGACAAGAATATTTTTAATGCACAGGAGGCAGTTGAGGTTTTTGTGCCTAATGGAATGGATTTGGTTCCCTGGAAACCAGTGGTTCATGCTGTGATGCTCCAAGTTCTAGCAGAGAACTTATAGCACATGGAGGAAGCAGCTAAAGAACAAGTTGGTGAGGGGAGTGATGGGCCGATTGTCAGCCCAGACTCTGGCCTGTCTTTCTCATCTAGTTTGAAAATTGTACCTTGGAAGCCCATTCATGATGTCATTGCTCTGCAGCTTTGGCCAGAGATAGTTCAAAGTAGGCGTATTGCCAAGTCTTCAGCCAAAGAGACTCCTGCTACTCCTGTAATCATACTAGGTGGCCCATCTGATTCTAGCCCGCCTAGTTTTGAATTTCAAACGAGGGAGAATAGGCCCAGCCCATCAGTCGCCAGGGGCCAAAAGAATAAGTCTACTGTGGGTCTCCCAACATTGGTATCAGCAAGCAGTATGAGCACTCCCTTGACCCAATCCAGTGTGCGACGCAGCCGTAGACGTTCCAACAAAGAAGGTTACTACACTATCAGACTCGCCAATGTGCCATCCAAGAAACGCAAGGCCTTTGTTGTGATGATTGGGGAAGCTACTATCTAGGCTGGTCCTGTTCCTATCTCAGTGCTGCAGGAATGGGGTATCAACTGTGGTGTTGCTCCTAGTGATCTCACTGAAGACACGTTGATGCAGGCGCCCAATGATCAGGTTGCCAATGACGACGCCACTGCATGATCCATTCTCTGAAGAGCCCACAGTCTTTTGCTTCATATCTTATCATACTATTGCTTGGTTAAGTTCAAACTTTCTTGTGTGCTGTGGGGTAATCCATCCGTTGAACCCTATCCTTGTTCACTCCCATCTAGAGATGTTTAGGTGTTTTAGAAACCTCTATGTCAGTTTATGGATGTCATTTATCTATCTCCTCTTCCATGCTTTGTTCTGCCTGGATGTGCTAGCCATATCTAGCTTCATTTTATTTCACTTCTGGTTACCCAATGAATACATGTAATTGGCACATCTTATGTTGAAATGTATGTGGTATCAATACAACAGAGAAGTGAGACGCTATTCGTGATAAGATTGAAGAAAGCGCCAGCTCTATAATATGTCTTCAGGAGACAAAGCGCGAGTTATTTGATGCTTCCTATATCAGAAACTTTGCTCCTCGGCGCTTTGATTGCTTTGATTTCATCCCCTCGTTGGGAGCCTCGAGAGGTATTTTGGTACTTTGGAATAGTGCTGTCTTTTCAGGGACAGTACTTGATAAGCAACGCTTTGGCATGACTGTGAATTTCACCTCTGTACATAATAATGATGCTTGGAAGCTAACCACAGTTTATGGCCCATGTGATGAGCCTGCACGCTCAGAATTTGTTAATTGGTTTCGTGGTCATGACATTGATGATTCTATGAATTGGATATTCTTGGGCGATTTTAATTTCTACAGAAACCATGCAGATACTCTCATCTTCAATGATGCCATCGGGCACCTGGGCTTAGTTGAACTACCTTTAAAAGGACGTGACTTTACATGGAGTAACATGCAGTCCGAACCTCTTTTAGGCAACTTGATTGGTTTTTACATCCCCCAATTGGACAATTGATTTCCCAATACTGAAGTGCTCCCCATGGCAAAGATCACTTCAGATCACATCCCCTCCAAGATCATTATCAGTACCAACATTCCAAGAGCTGCCACCTATGCAATGTGCACCATCAAGCTGCCAAAAGGGGTGATCGACAACATTGACTAAGCAAGGAAGCAGTGCCTATGGAGAGGCAATGATGCTGAATGCAAAAGGTGGTAATCTGGTTGCTTGGGAAATAGTTATGAAACCAAAGGAGAAAGGTGGACTAGGTGTTTTGAACCTAAGACTGCAAAATGATGCCCTGCTCATGAAACACCTAAGTAAGTTCTATAACAAGGCCGACATCCCCTGGGTGCATTTGATTTGGAATAAATACTACTCTACCAAAGTACCACATGTTGCTAGAGAATTGGGCTCCTTCTAGTGAAAGGATGTGCTCAGACTCAACATCATTTTTAGAGGTGTTGTCAGGTGTGAATTAGGCAATGGCTCCTCCGTCTGCTTCTGGAATGATCTATGGACAGATTCGTTGCTATCTCAAACATATCCAAGATTGGCCTCTTTTGCCAGAATAGGGGTGCTTCAGTGCTGGAAATCATGGAGGCCGTTGATCTTGATAGCTTGTTCCTACTACCTCTATCACAGTAGGCTTTCGAAGAGCTTGAAACTCTACAAGCTCAGTTGCAAGATATACCATATGATGAAGATGCAGTGGATCGATGGATTCCTGTTTGGGGCAACACATATACATCACGACGTTTCTATTCTCAGGTATTCAAGAATATGGATGCACATCCGATCTTCAAGATCATTTGGAAGTCTAGATGCACCCCGCGTGTCAAATTCTTTGCTTGGCTGGTTCTGGTAGATCGCCTCAACACCAAGACTATGCTGTGTAGAAGACATCTCGACGTCCAGGGCACTCATATATGCGTCATGTGTGACAGTGGAGAAGAGGAGACCATCGACCATCTGTTCTTTGAATGCACGTTTGCAAAAGAATGGTGGGCGACTATACATATCAATTGGGACACATCACTACCTCTTCTAGACAGGTACACCCAAGCTCAAGGCACCCACAACATACCTTTCTTCACAGAACCAACTCTGATAGCAGCTTGGGAGCTGTGGAAAATGTGCAATGACAGGATCTTCCAGAGAAGAGACCCAACCCCTAGTATTTGGTTATCGAATTTCAAGAATCAATGTAAACTTCAGTCTGTTCATTTTAAGGATGACCTTAGGTCAACCTTCTATGTTTGGCTTGATGTTCTTAGCTAGATTTGTATGTAAGACCCTCTCTCCTATTTTAAATTAATTAAAAAGTTGCTCACTGTGGGGATCTCCCCCACAGTCTTTTGGGTCAAAAAAAAGGTGCTGACTATATGGTTCTCATCTACACTGCATGTCAACACTAGCGCCTACACCACTATTACAAAACAATTTGTAGCAACGTCTTTTTTAGGGGCAACTCTATATTGAGCCGCCCCTACAAATGGTGGCCAAATAAGCCGCCCCTACAAAAGGTGGCCTAATGAGCGGGCTGCTGGTGTTATGATGTGGCAGAACTGCCCGAAATAACGTACTTACGGAGGCGCTCGTCTTCCACCAGACACTAAGCACCCCGAAAGCAGGCTACATCGGGCGGGTTCCGTCGAGCACACCCCAAGGGAGAGCCCGAATAATCCACATTTTTTCCCAAGGATCCAATAATGAGTACGAGTTACAATACTTAGTCCATTTCATACATAGCAAAGAGACTCAATTGATTTGAGTTCGCTTCTATGTGATTATAGTTCTGAAAGTTAAGTAATAAAGTTAATGAATCTTAAGAACAAGCAAATCAAGTGAATGGCGTAAAAGCCCACTATAATCACTCTGTATACTTCTATGCTAGCATGATATCCTTATGCGCTGCAATTTATTTGTATGAATTAACAAATCACATCTAATTCTCAATATTGGTCCATGCTTTCTGTTTGACATCTGACCTGGGCATATTTTCCCACTTTGATTCAGGTATTTCAAGGGTCCTGAACTCCTTGTTGATTTACAAGACTATGATTATTCTTTGGACATGTGGAGTCTTGGTTGCATGTTTGCTGGAATGGTATGTATGACTGTAAAAATGCTGTCCTTATGTTAATACTATTGGACACAATCACACAAACATTTTGTCAGTTGGTGGTTGGTAACTCATTTTTTAATATGATTGCTGACTGATGTCTGCAGATATTTCGCAAGGAACCATTCTTTTATGGCCATGACAACCATGACCAACTTGTGAAGATTGCAAAGGTAAGCATTAGTTTGATTGTTCATTCCACATGTTTCTGGGATAAAGTAGATGTTTTGGTATGAACCTTAGTATGCAATCCGTGGTTTGATTGTTTGTTTAGAACTAAGGGTTCAAATTATATGCATTTTTCTTCTCTGATGTTACACTATGTTCTTTTGCTATTATAATTATCAACGGTTCCTTAGTAGTTGATGTTTTTAAAAAAAGTATATGATCGCTTTTTTCACCTGATGAAACTGCACCCGTGTTCGGTATGTTTGTAGGTTTATTATGTGTTCCGTATGTGATTTATGTGATATAATTATACATATCAAAGTTGGATAAAGCTTATGGAACAACCTGCCATCATAGAAATGAGTTCAGTTAAAGGTCCGTAGCAGATAAACGATACAGCACCTGATCAACTCCTACTCTATCTCAACATGAAGCATTGAAATTACTGTTGAACTTTGAAACATTGAAATTAAACTCACAGCCAAGTCACGTCTGCATGTTTATAGCAAGTTAGTAACTAGTCTCTTGTTTCCTTTGGCCTGCGTAATGTGATATGGAGTCTTTGCACTAGACCTTAATATTGCAAAGCTATAATGTTAATATATTGTACCTCATGCTTAACGCAGCACTCAGCATCTGCCTGAGCTCATAGATAGCAAGTCACCGATTTGTGTGTACTTATACTACGAATAACTGAAAAATCCTCAGGAAGTTCTAAAGAGCTTGCTGTGCTTGTTTATTTGATGCTTATCTGTTAAGCAGCAATAGGCGTGAGACATTAAACACAAGACAGTCTGGTGCAGTATCTAATTCTGTCACCCTCCCATTATTTTTCAGGTCCTTGGAACAGATGGGCTGAATGCTTATCTGAACAAGTATCACATTGAGCTTGCTTGGTCCTTTTGTGATATAGATATATGTTTTGTTGTCATAATATGAGTATTTGTTATTATTGTGATTCTTGTATTATAGAAGATGTTTAGAAACTTTTGGCTAAACAATTTTGTTTGGACCACAATATTACAGTCAAGTTTGCCAGGATAGATCATGTATTTTACTCGTCACAGGATGATTTGGGGGAGCACGTGTTGGTAATTTGAACTTTTTTTTGGCGAAAAATGCACTATAGGGGCGGTTGGTACTGTAGCCGCCCCTACAAATAGGTATATATAGGGGCGGCTAGTACTGTAGCCGCCCCTACAAATCGATTTGTAGGGGCGGCTGATAACACCAACCGCCTCTACAAATGAATGATTAGTAGAGACGGTGTGATATGTGATAGGGGCGGCTGGCCGAGCCGCCTCTACAAACCATCGCCAGCCGCCCTTACAAATGCTTTTTGTAGTAGTGAATTTCAGGATTGTCAAGTGCTCCTACTTCAATGGCTTCTATGACAAGTGGGCAGCAATCCTCTCATCAAGAGCTACGATGTAATATGAACAGATCGATAGAATGCATTATTCTTAATGAAAGTTTATATTTAGTATGAGCATATAGTGCACACTAAAAGTTTGCAATAAATACATGCCTTGCATTGCTCCAAACATACAAACTACACACAAATACAAAGTGGATCCGAGCCTCTTAAGCAAAATAGATCTCCAAAGCATAATTTTTTGACATAGCTAATAGAAAATTAAGCATGTATTAAAGAGTAATTGAGATAGATACGAAAATTGCAAGGACGTCGCACCCGTTGTGATATCAAAACTCAAATAGAACTGCAGCTTAAGCACTTGTGCTGTGCATGTGAATTGCGGCCACAAGATTTGAAGCCATATGAGTGCATCTAGCACCACACTAAAAACTGAATGTACTTTCAGAAATGTAGCATTAACGACCATAATTTTTAGACTAAAGGCCTTGGCCCTGCTTATATTGAAAGCACAGAGTCTGCTGGGGATACCAGCTTACAAGGTAGCACAATTCAACATTCAGAAAAGTTTAAAAGACATCAACAGGTGCCGCAAGCAAGCACCAGAAACAAGCTACTAGATAAAGAGAAAAAACGATAGATTAACGACTATAATCGATGACATACATTGCAAACGGATTTAGTGGTTCTATACATTTGCACTCGCACTTAAGATTTGCCGAAAGTAGTGCAAGTTCACATATATAAAACAAGATGGCAGGTGGCACAACCCATTAGTTGCAAGTATTCCTAATGCATGAGAAATCAAAATATTTATGTCCTGATACAGTGTATCGAAGTGACATAGATGCCATCACTGCAACAAAATCAGCCAGGGGAGATCACAGCCAGTCACGGAAATCCATAATATCCCTAAGGTCAAGGTCATCACAAAAATAATGGTACTGAGGATGGTAGGGCATCTCCCAGCTATTATAGTGAAGGTAATCTCTTAGACCATGATCAGTTATCCCAAATTCATCATCATTTCTCCATTCATAATCCTCGTCGTTATAATATTCTTCAGCCGAGCCATATGGAAGGGTCAGGTTCTTCACTTTCGCACATTTTCCCCTTAGTTCTGCATCCATCTCACCTCCAAAACAACCCGTAATGTTGAGAGATTCAAGTACAGGACAATGATCAAGTATGGCGGCCAATCCTTCAACAGTGAGGTCACAGTTCAACAGTTCTAAGGAGAGTAGCTCACACATAGGTGTAAATATCCCATTGATCTTTTCCCTGATCTCCTCATCGGCAAAATAATTTTCATCAATACTGAACCTGACTCTGAGTTTCCTGAGAAGGGGGCAAGCTTGGCACACAGATTCAAGCAAATTCTCAGTGCCAATGCTAAGCAACGAGGGAGATACTTCAAGATCCTCGAGGAGCGAGAGATTCTTGAGCACTACAACAAGCACTTGGTTGGGTCCATCGAAACATGAGAGATGGAGGCTTTTCAAAGAGGGTGCTCTGTAATAAGGAACAATGCCATAAATTAGACAACCTATATATATATATAGTCAACTAAATATGACAGTAATATTAGTAACTTTAACATTATTGTGTTCACAACAAGAACCTAACATAGCTATATCCAATCTTAACAACAATATAATATAACCAGTTAGGCTAAAACGTCATGGATATTACTTGGAAGAGACCATAATATCAGCGTTAACTCGGTAGCTAGAAAGATAAACCACCTAGCACCAAGGTTTTTATTTTCAGAAATTAAAATTTATCGGGGGTCACAGATAAAGAGGATAAACAGGATATATCGGAAATAGCGGACCAAATTTAAATAAAATTTAATTTGAATTTAAGTAAATTTAAATAAATTTAAACAAAATTTGTACGAAAAAGATAGATATTTTTTTATCGGCACCTACGGATAAAAAGGATATATCGAAAATATCAGGAGATTTCGGCCGAAAAAGGAAACCATGCCTAGCACTACTGTGAATGAAACAGCCTGAACTGCCCCCAAAAATTATCCAAAACTGTGTAATCTACAAATTACAGAACAGTGACATGTCGATTGACAGTCATACTAAGCTAACATAACTCAGCAGTAAAACTGATCCATCATCTGTGCAAAATCAACTTCTAAACTTCTGCAGTTCAAGTTGAATATACAATATAGCTGATTCGACCTTTTAACTGAACATTTATCAATGTTTAGAAGCACAACGATGAGTCCAGTCCAAATTTCATCACATAGAAAGATATTGAGTTCATACAACCTATTAGAAAAATTTAAAAACTTAGATGCTATTTTCAAACGAGTCATTATACTGAAAAAAACAGAAGTGACTCAGGGGTCACGAGAGCAGACCAGATACCTTTCCACCAGATATGGCAGCATGTCATCGTCGCAGGATCCCGAGAAGGATTCACACTGCCCCGCGCCACGGTCGAGCGCGGCACACGCCACCGCGCGCCCGACGGGGGACAATGTCGAAACCGTGCCCATGTCGATGCTGCGCCACAGCAGGGGCTCATCGACGGCGACGCGCCGCCACATCGTGCACACGAGCTCCGCGCCCTGCATGATCTCGCAGGGCCCACGCTTGAGGAAGACGGTTAACAGGATGTCCTGAGGCAGCGCCGCCCAGTCCCTCGCCTCACTGGGCGCTGATGAAGGCGAGGGAGGTTCGCGGCGTCGGGAGGACGGCATAGCTGCGGTCTGTGAAATCTTCGGCAGACGAAAACGTTGGTGTGCTCTGTGGAGAACAATTTCGCTGCCGCCTGCACTTTTTATTGACGCTTGAGCTGCATGCATTGATGCACAGGTGCAGAAGACGAAGGGTCCCGTTGTGGAATTTAATAGACCAACCTCTAGCATTCTACTGCACATCAAAATTTGCGGCAGCTCTATCATCATTAATGCACAAATGCATTCCAAGGGCAGTCTCAATGTTGTAATGATGATGATTTCTATCCTTATTAAATGACTTACCACATAGGTAAAACACTAACATGGCAACGTAATTAATGAAGAAAGATAGCAAAAATCCTAGAAATGGTTTCCTCATGAAGAAATCAGGTCTTCTCTTGACCCAATGCACCAAGAAACCATGAAATCGCTATTGGGGAGAAACCACCAGTTTTTAGAGGGCTCGTGCCGCACTCCCATTGGAGAAAGAAGATAGAGTTGGAAGAGAGAAAGAGAAAATTATTATTACTCATTGAAACCATGGGTTGAAAAGCAATACTTTTTTTTTGTGCGGTATCCTATATTATAAAAACTACTAGTTTATTTTATTGGGACTGCCCTAATTCATTCATTGCTGGTGTACTTATCTATGTTACAGCAAGTACAACAAGCCAACTCAGCTTGGCTTATAGACAAGACATATCAGCGTGTTCGTACGTGGTGGAGCCTGAGGACACTACGTAAAAAACGATTTTTAGCAACGGTTCGAATTTTTTTAGAAGCGGTTGGTGATGGAGCCATCCCTACAGTGACGTGCTCGGGTGTCCAGACACCAGCCGCCTCTACAAATGGAGCAGCAGGGGCGGCTAGTGATACGAGCCGCCCCTACAAATGGGGTCTGACTTATAGGGGCGGCTCAATCACCAGCCGCCCCTGGAGTTTCTATTTGTAGGGGCGGCTGGTGATTCAGCCGCTCCTACAAATGCCCCCGTATATATAGCTCCGATTTGTAGGGGCGGCTCAATCACCAGCCGCCCCTACAAATGACCCACATATAAAACAGCTGCAGCATCTTTTTCCTCCTCAGGCCACTCACTCCAACCCGTAAAAGAAAGATGGGGAGGCCTTGGGCACCTCCCAAAAATTGCTCTACTAAGGGGGAAGGTTTTGGTCTCAAATCCTTTGGTGAAGAGGTTGTAGAAGGTAAGAAAATGTTATTCCACACTTTTTTTGAAGTTTTAATAGGTGGTTAGTGAGTAATTAGAGTTTTGTTTTTCTCTCTCTTCTATGGTGCTTGAGCTACTTATGAAACAAATTAGACCAAAGTTTTAAATGTACTAGGGTAAATTAAGGAGGGGAACAAGATCATACCCTTATTTGGTCCATGTTTCTTGATTTTAGTGAACAATTAGTTAGTTTTATGGATGTTTTATGTGCATGTGGATCTAGATCTAGGGTTTGATTTTTTTATTAATTTCGATTTTGTAAATTTATGTTTGATGAAATTGGACTAGGGTTTGTATGAAAGATATTGGGTAAAGTATAATTGTTGCTAATTGTTGTCTTTGAAATTGTTTATTGTAATCAATAAATATGTATTTTAATTATTTATGAATAAATGGGCCATTAATTAATTTTCCTCTACCATGGTGTGTTTATATGCTTAATGTAGTTATATTAGATTTATATTCATATATATCTGAAGTAAATACAATTATTCTTAAGTAATTATTAATTTGTTTCATTTTTATATATATCTGAATAAGTAGTCCTTTAATGTTTGTTTTGTTATTGTTGTAAAAGATGGAGTACAGGAACTCTTGGATGTATGGTTCGTTAAGGTTCAAGGCAGGTTTCCGTGAAGAGGTGGATAACTTTATTGAAGCCACAAAGAAGCATGCAACGACATTGAAAGAGAATAAGGATACAATTATTTGCACATGTAAAGATTGCAAGAACCGTATGTCATGGACAAATGTGGCTATCATCAGATCACATTTGATTGTGCGAGGATTTGTTGAGGACTACACAGTGTGGATTCATCATGGTGAAACGGTTATTGTTAACGACGAGGATGAGGACGAATACGACGACGAAACCATAGAATCCCTGTCCCAATATTCAGCAGAGCTTGATGCACGAATGGATTTTGAGTTTGGCAATGAACAAGGTGGTGATGCTGGTGGTTGGGATGGTAACGACGAAGGTGGTGCCAATAATGATGGTGGAGCACGTGTCGGGGATGAAGATGATTTGGAGGACATGATTCAAGCCCTTAGACTAGAGATTTTACTAAATAGCCCGAAAGGTCTAGAAAATTTGGAAAGGGTGACAAAAGCATCGAAGGAGACTGTGTATGGTGTTGAAAAGGGTTGTCCGACACATTGGACATTGCTATGTTTTGTGCTTGAGTTGCTCATCCTGAAGGCTAAGTACGGCTGGTCAGACTGTAGTTTCAATGATCTATTGCATCTCCTATCATGGGTGCTGTTACAACCAAACTCAGTTCCCGCCAACACATACCAAGCGAAGAATGTCATAAGTCCATTGACAATGGGGGTTGAAAAAATTCATGCATGTCCCAACCACTGTATACTTTTTCATGGCGAAACGTTCAAGTCACTGGATAAATGTCCCCGGTGTGGGGCCAGTCGGTAAAAGAACAATGACCTTTACGGTGGAGATGAAGCATCCATGGGGAAAAAGAGGAATAAGAAGGGTACAAAAAAGGTAGTACAAGAATCTCAGCCCCCAGAGGACACTCCATTAGGCAACAATGCAAAGCAGAGAATAATTCCTGCCTTGGTAATGTGGTACCTGTCAGTGACCGACCGCTTGAGATGTATCTTCCTAAACCCTAAAGAAGCCACACTCATGACATGGTGGGATGATGAACGCAAGGTGAATGATGATAAGATTGCACACCCGGCTGATTGTAGTCAGTGGCAAAGGTTTGATGAGAAGCACAAAGAATTCAGCGATAACTCAAGGAATGTACGGTTTGACTTGAGCACCAATGGAATGAATCCCTTCAATGAGAGGATGAGCGACCACAGCACATGGCCAGTGATCTTGAGCATGTACAACATCCCAACATGGTTGTGTCAGAAGAGAAAGTACCTTCTCCTCACTATTCTTATTTCTGGCCCTAAACAACCAGACATTGAAATAGACGTGTTCCTCGAGCCTTTGATGCAAGAAATGGAGAGGCTATAGAGGCACGGGGAGCAGATGTATGATGCGTTCCAAAAGGAAGACTTCATATGTAGAGCAATAATATTTGTTACTACCAATGATTACCCCGCGCTGTTTGCTTTGTCTGGACAGATCAAAGGAAAGACGGGATGCTTGGTTTGCTTAGATGGTACTACATGGGTGTACCTGGATGCATCTAAGAAGATAGTTTACCTAAGGAACCGACGCTTCTTAAAGACAAGTCACAAGTACCGCAGCAAATTGTTCTTTAGATTTTATGACAACGCCCCAGAGATTGAACCCCCTCCGGAGAGACGTCATAACAGAGAACACGTGTACAGAATGGTGAAAAACATACACGTCGTCTATGGAAAGAAGAATCCAGATGGGATGAACAGAGATAGAAGCACACCTCCTATCGAAGGAGTACCTTTCAAGAAACAATCGATCTTCTTTCAGTATCTGCCTATATTGCCAGACTTGGAGGTCCCCCATGCCATTGATGCTATGCACGTGCAGAAGAATGTCTTTGAGAGTCTCATTGCTACCTTGATGGACACAGGCAAGTCAAAGGATGGTCTGAAAGCACGGAAAGACATGGTGTAGCTAAACGTGATGCCATAGCTTCACCCGGTACCTGAGGGTAATGGAAAATACACTCTGCCCGCGGCGTGCTTCAACCTAACACCAGACGAGAAGAGAGCTATATGCACTTTCCTGAGGGGGATCAAAGTCCTGACTGGGTTTTCAGCAAATGTGAAGAAGCTAGTGTCGATGAAGGACTTGTCAATAACACACTGCAAGGCTCATGATTGCCATGTGATGCTAACAGTGTTTCTACCTATTACAATCAGGGCTATAAAACTAGAGTTCTTGAAAATGGCCATCACCCGCATGTGCTACTTCTTTTCGAAGATCTCACAGAAGATGATTAGCAAGCAAGAGCTGAGTGACCTACATGAATTTGTGGTGGAGACACAAAACCAACTAGAGATGTGTTTACCTCCTGCTTTTTTTGATATAACGCCACATCTCATGATTCACATGGTTCATCAGATACAGGCGCTGGGCCCTTGCTACTTGCATGAAATGTGGTCCTACCAGCGATTCATATCGGTTCTAAGTCGATACGTGCATAATCGAGCATACCCAGAGGGCTTCATGATAGAGGGTTACAGTACTGAAGAAGTCGTCGAGTGCTATCAAGAGTAACTAAAAGTACAGAAAGTGATTGGTAAACCCGATTCTCATCACAAGAGTAGGCTAGCCGGGAAGGGCACCAGTGGTAGAAAAGTGTTCATCGACCATGATTACGAAGAGGTGAGTCGGGCGCATTACAGTGTCTTGTAGAGTACAGAACTGATGCAACCGTACATTGATGAACACTTGGCTATCATTATGGCGGAGAGAAATAGCCGTTCGGATGATTGGGTCATGAAACAACACAAGCAACGACTAACTACATGGTTGAAGGACCAAAACATACCGCCTAGAGAAACCATAGACTATATTACCATCAGTAGGTTAGCGGAGGGGCCATTGAGACAAGTGACATCTTGGAATGCTTATGATATCAATGAGTATACGTACTATACCCACGCAAAGGATAGTAAATATGTGAACCAAAACAACGGCGTTCGAATAGAGGTTCTCGATGGATTGGGGTGAAAGATCCAATACTTTAGCATCATTGAAGAGATATTGGAACTTGACTATGGAAGGGATATAACGGTGGCCCTGTTTCGATGCCGCTGGATCAAACAACACCAACTGAACGAGATCGGATTGAGAGTCCTGGACCTCGAGAATCTAGGCTAGCAAGATGACCCTTGGATGCTCGCTTCACGTGTCGCACAAGTTTTCTATATGTCTGACCCACAAAGTAACCTACCCCCGAAGAAGAAGACAAAGCACGTGGTTGCCTCCGGGAAACAGCACATTATTGGAGTTGATGGAGTGGACGATGTTGAAGCTTACAATAACTACGATGAGATGCCGCTATTCACAGACTTTCCTAAGAAGATCAGTGTTGTGGAAAAGAACCTCTCCAAATACGTAATGCCATGGGAATGAAAAGGTGTCAAGGGGAAAGTCGTTATAGCGGGCTAGCTAGTTGTTGAACGTGGAGTGTTTGTGTAAGTGTGTGTTTGTAAGACTTCATTTATGCATGCGTGTGAGACTATATATTTATGTACGTGTGTAAGACTATATATTTTTGTATGTATGTGAGACTATATTTTATGCATGTATGTGAGACTACCCTTTGCAATATCCAGATGACTCTATTTGAACATCCACTCTATTACTACTAAAACTTTATGAAATCACTTAGCACTTTATGAAATGAAGAAATGACCAAAATAAAAGTAGGAGATCTTGATGAGTTATACAACTTTTATATTCATCACCTTTACAGCTAAAATCATTTAGTGTTTGAAAATTAGGTTTGAAGTTGTCATTTTCTGAAATTTAAAATTTGAATTATTCAAAATTAGTGACAAAGATAGATGACTAGACTGAAATGATAGAGCATGATTTTACAAAATTTTAGGAAAAAAAACCATCACATTTGGAGTTAGTATGAATTATACAACTCATACTAAAAGTTGTACATGTTGATGAGTTATACAACTTTTATGTTTACAACATTTTCATTTTATTTCATTTAATGTCATAAAATTGTAGTCGAAGTTTTAAAATTCAAATTTTTATTTTTTGTTTTTTTGTTTTCTATATTATTTTGACTACAATTGTTTATATATATATATATTTCTTCATATATAGAATAATACAAAATATTATATTTGTGCATATACACAATTTTTTTATATTACTTTGTGTTTTTATGATATAAAAAATATAGAATTTATAATTTAAAAAAATAGAAAAATATTTATAGGGGTGGTTGGATCGGGAACCGCCCCTACAAATACATTTGTAGGTAGGGGTGGTTGGATCAGGAACCGCCCCTACAGATACATTTGTAGGGGTGGCTGGATCAGGAACCGCCCCTAGAAATAGTCTCGAGTATAAATAGGAGGGCACATGGGAGTCAACCTGTTGGGCGCTGTCTTCTTCCTCTGACGCCGTCAGGCTGCCCTGCACGCCTGCTCCTCCCCGCCCTAGGGTTTTCGCCGCCGGCCCCACCGCCGGTCCCGCGCCCGCGCCCGCCCACACCAGCCCCCAGCGCTCGATGTCCCGCACCCGGCCCCCGACGCCCGCCCCCGCGCGTCGACGACGTGGGCTCCCAGCGCCCCACGCCCGGCCCTCGGCGCCCACCCCCGCACGTCGACGACGCAGGCTCCCGGCGCCCCGCGCCCGCCCCCCTGCCCCTGTGCACCGACGACATAGGCTCCGACGCCTAGCCTCCCGCGCCGCCCCTGGGCCCCGCGCACCGCACGGGCGAGCTCAACCCCGCCTGCCACAAGCCGCGCAGATGATCTCCGCCCCTACCTCCGCCTGGTGATTCTTGCTAGCTTTGCCTTGCGAGTCTGCTCAATAGCTTGTGTGTTAATCTAGTAGAACTGCTCGGTCATCAAGCTGTTAGCTCTGGTTTGATGCTACTTCACTCAAGGCTATGGTGAAAATGATTCGTGAAAACCATGAAGCTGTTTGATCTTGCATGATCTGTTCTTAGTAATTTTGCCTGCTAGATGTCATTCTGAAGTAGTAGATGCAATAAGAGAATACAGGGATGCTCTTCTACAGTTCTGCTTGCCTGAGATGTTTCAAATTTGGATTTGTGAGCTCCAGAATTCTGTTGGATGAGTAAATTCAAATGGCAGCGCTTGCCATATAAAAGTTGTTTGTGTTACCTGTCGATGTCAACTAGGTTTTTACACCTTTTACCAAATGAACAGTTGCCTGATTAATCTAGCTACTTCCAGATTGAAAGCAGTTGCTTGATTAATCTAGATAATTTAGCAACATTTGTGGGGAGTAAGATGCGATCTAGTCTGGGGCTTATGAAACTCAAGCTTTGTGGAACAGAGAGCATGTGCTACTTAATTTAAGTATGTAGCTAGAGTGGTGAATGCATATTAGCTGGAAAATTTATTGTTCAAGTATCGTGTCTATTTCACTTCTTTCCAAATCGGATATAATTCTTGTTGATAACTAAGTAGTTGTAGTGTTTTTCATAAGATTTCCAAATTGTTAAAGAACAATATTTTTGGTTAGCTATAACTCCATATATGAATTTCTAAACTTCCTGTCAGGTTGTGCTCCTTTTGTGCAGTATACTTGCCACGTTTCTATAGGCTGGCTTGTTCTTGAGGTTGCCATACATCTGTTGAGCATTTCCTCCATTTTGTGCCAGTTGTTAACTCTTTATGCTGTACACCATGATTTAACCAGCACTCTTTCTGTTCTGGTAAAAAGGTTAAGGTTCCAAGGGGTTATTGCTGTGCTAGAAATTTCCGCTGCTGTGTAGGCTAGATATGTTCATAGGTAGCTTAACCTTGTGGGCTTAGCCTTATTTCTTGTCATCTTGTGTTCTTCTTGTTAATGCTGTACACTCGGATTTAACTTACGAGATACAATTTTGTAGTTAAGATGTACCTTGCCATGGCAGCAAATCTGCTCTGTTCTTTTTATTTTTTATCATTTTCTTTACTTTCCATGGTTGAGTGTCCAAGTTGTAGCCACATTCCTTTATCAAAAAATAACCAGTTTATGTACATGATTTTAATCATATTGATGGTCAAATTTTTAGTAGTTTGATGAAATGGATCTTAGGACGTCAAAGAAACAGGCAAGTGATCAATGTTTTGAGGCAATTTAGTTTATCCAGCAAGAAGTATAGCATATGTAAATATTTTGTTAATATAAACTTAGGTTAAAACATATAAGTTCCATTTTACATGTTAACTGCTCTCTAACCTTGTTATTTTCCTTACTTACTCCACTTCATTTTTCCCAAATACCTATGTTTTCCTAGGATGACACTGTTTTTATCTTGTAATTCATAATGAACTGGTGCTTATAGCTGATTATTTTGGATACAATTGTTTGTATATACTACTACTACTATACTGAACTACTACTACTACTCTACTCTACTGAACTACTACTACTCGCTACTGCTAGCTACTCCTACTCCTACTAGCTGCCTGCTACTCAACTCTCTTCTCTAGCTACTGGCTGCTACTCTTAACTACTGGCTGCTACACTTCCCTACTCCTCCTCAACTCTACTCCTCTACTATTACTCTATCTACTATTACTCCTCCTCTACTCTAATCCATTATTTACCACATCTAAGTTACCAGATTTTGATCTGCAGGGGTCTTCCAACCATGTGGCAGCAGTCAACTGTTTTTTGGCTATTTTTCCTATCCTCTATATTTGGGAAGCAGCAGCTGCTTTTTTTACACATTTTCCTCTCTATGTTTGCAAAGCAGCTGTTGCTTTTTTTTTGCCAAATCTCCCCTCTCCTCTGCTCTCCTTTGTTTTGCCGATAATGAAATTGTCTAAGTCCATACATTATATGGAATATGAGCTGATGATCAAGAACTTGTGAGGAACTTGGCATCATTAGCAGCCGTCCCTACATTACCTTCTGCTCTCTTCTGTGTTATGATGCCTTGATGCTCCAATTTTCTAGATCAGATGATGATTGACATGTTTCTGAGGCCTCTACTACTGCTACTTCTCATTTTTTATATATTGTTGTTTTATAGGACTACTTTGGTTTATAGACCTTTTTTATTTCTTATACCTTCTCACGTACTTAAAGCACACTTTCTTGCATCTATTAGAACAAAGCAAGAAATAATGTTGCGGACACCAGACAGTGCAGCCCGATGCCCCGAGCATGATGAGCAGCCAACCTATGAGGAGCAAGCACTAGAGGACCAGCTTACTCAGGAGCAGTTCGATAACGAGACAGAAAAGGATCTAGAAGTGATGCTTACTCAAGAGCTGTGTGACGAGGAGGAAGGGGGAGCAGAAGGAATAGCAGGAGAGGCTGCTGAAGGCGAAGAAGAAGAGGATGATGATGATGACTTAGAAGAGGGATATGTAAGTCCCGAGGATCCTTTCCCACGTGAAGCCAGAAGGAGGCCAACGGAGGAAGATTTGGACAAGGATTTTGACCCGAACAAGGAGGTAGGGAAAAAGCCTTAGCTTGTAAATTTTACTAAAGCTTTGGCTATATTACCTCTGCTAACACTTTGACCTATCGTATATACAGGTCCCTCCTGAAACTCAGAAAATACGACGTCGACGTCCGCGACATCTCGTTGGACAAGACGGAGTAGAGGAAAGAAGAGTAGAGGCAACAGCCACAGAGACGGATCACGATGCCTCTGCTCCACAACCTCAAGACACAACCACGACTACCAAGCCTAAGAGGAAATGAGGGGATAGAAAAGGAAATATATATCCAGATAAGGCATGCTATGTGATAACGGAGGTCGGGCCAGCAGGGGAGATCCTTGAGCTGAAGGAATTAAGAGGACAATTCCGTAATGTGATCGGGGCCCTAGTAAGAGATAAATTGAACCTAGCAATCCCTAACTGGAAAGAGGTACCAGAGAACAAAAAGAATGAACTATGGGATAGGCAGCTGAAGCTTAATTTTACATATCCAGAGGGTAAGCATGAACTGGTAAAAAAAGCTTTTAGGATGATGGGAGAGTCATTCCGACGTTGGAGGTCGGAGCTCAACACGAAGTATATCCAAAAGGGGTTAACTCCCTTCAATGAGTTCGGCAAAATAACTCCTAGTTAATGGGAGGAGCTCATGGCTCAGAAGACTTCACCGGAGGCATTGGAGCTCAGTACCCGTAACACCGAGCTGGCGAAGAGGAACAAACACCACCATCATCTAGGCCTCGATGGCTACTATGCCAATGAAGAGCAGTTTAGGAAGATGGACGAAGAGGCCGCAACTGCTGGGAATATCGATGTGACGAATTTGAAGGTACGCTCAAGGAATTGGATATATATGCGAGGAGTACAGAATCATCTGGTAGTAATCTTAAGTTTGATAAGCCAGAGACCCAAGAGGCAGTATCAAGGATACTAAAATATGTTGAAGACAAGGAGAAGGGCTCATTCAATCCTTCCAGAGAGAGGGACGAGCTTAGCCTTGGCTTGGGAAACAAGGAGCACACAGGCCGCACTAGGGGGCTAGGGAAAAGGATGATCTAGAAGCAAGGATTCGAAGAGGACAGGCACATGTACAAGAAACATGGCAGAGACCAAGAGACTAGTCTTAAGCTCCAAGTGAAGGCTCTAGTTGCGGAGGCGCTGGAGGAGCAAGGACTGTCTACGGAGCCACGGATATTAGTGACGCCACTGGAAGAACTGGCATTAGTTGGCAGTCCTCCAAAAGTTCCTAGCAACCAAGGTTCCACTGCAGCCACAACGCCCGTCAATCGCATACGGGAACCAACTAGTTGCACCTTGGTGTTTCTCAGTGGCCGACAGAACACTGTGATGGAGGTGGCAATGAGTGTGGCACATCCTCCCGGTGGCTTACACCACAATAATAAGATACCACCGGACTACACTAGGGTCGAGGTGCATACAGTGAAGCTCGAGTTCATGCAGTGGAGGATAGACTACGCAACTCCTGAGGCGCTGGTGTTACTCGGAGACGTTATGGGGTAGTTCATCCTCTGGCACAAACGGGACATTATATTGACTACTTCTTCGCCGCCTCCCCCTCTCCCAAATTTGGAGCGAGTTGTTGAGGTCGAGGAGATATTTTCACCATCTCGTGACCACCACATTTCTAAGATGCCACATTCTTCCCTGCCTCCTAGTGAGCATGTGCCTGATGAGATGCCACAACCTTCTCCAGCTCGTACCGAGTAAGTGCATGATGAGATGCCACAGTCTTCTCAACAAGCACAGCCGATACATGAACGAGTGCCTCCTGAAGAAGGTGATGCACAAGAAGATGAGGACATGCCTGAATGGGAACTTCGAAAGAAGATTCCAATCAACATAAGGCCAGTTTATGTTCCGATCAAAGATGTCTCGTTGGTGTCCAAGTGGTATTCCCATGACCAGTTCAAGCCTGAGAACCAAGTTAAAAAAGTCCCATCACGAGGTTCTGAGGAGGCCGTCACTAGCAAACTCCACCAAATTGCAAAGGATTGCCCGAAAACACATGAAAGAGGCAAGCCCTTCCTACCAAACCGGGACATCCAGCGCCTACCACTTGGAATGAGAAGGTTTCATGATTGGTACTTGCGTGTTCTCCCAACGAGCATAGATCTCATACAAGCATGCTTCCCCACCAGCACATTTGGAAGTCCAGCCAGGAAAATTGTCTTTGACTTCGATGACATGCACACATGCTTTCACTTGGGAGAAATGGAGATGAATCTAATTCGTACACGGTGCCTGTAAGTCCTTGTCCTCCCAATATGATATGAATGTAATCTTTGAATTTTGTTGTAACTAACCCACGCCGTGATTTGTAGAATGCAAGTGCACATTGTCAAACAAATGACAAGTGTGAAAGCCGGGTATCTAGACCCTCAAGCTATAGCCCAAACAAATTTTAATTACCCTAAACGGTGGACATTGGATGCCAAAGAGCTAGCTGCTGCAAAGACTCTTCGGGAGAAAGAGCGCATCCGTACGGCGAAACTAAGGGAAGAGTCCCTTAAGGTTGCAGCATACATTGACCTGGCTTTCAAAAATCTCCAACAACACTCTACTATATGGCTACCATACAACTTCGAGTAAGTTCAACTCTATACTTAAAGCTTTGTTCGATATATTTTATTCGATGCAAAAGAGCTCATCTAGTTCTATGATTAAATTCATGCAACAACCACTGGATTTGTATAGCCGTCGATGTTGGGAGGAGCATGGCATGGGTCTTTAATTCATTAGATAGGGACACGGTAACATACAAAGACTTCATATCGATTCTGAAGACGTATACATATCGACAATCCTCATTAGCTTGTAACGTTCACTTTTGGATACTAACAAGTTGTATTTGCTAAAATAATTCGAACAGGGCATTTAGGTTCTATGTCACTAATCATCATGGAAGACATGATCCAGCAAGGAAGAAAAAGCTGGCTATAAAACACTATGTGCGGTAAGTGTAACTAACTTCTTCAGTACTCCGTTACATGGCTGTCAAAAGCATTACTTAACATTTTCATATGCAAAACACACAGTGCCCCAAGCAGAAGCCTGGGAGTGTACATTGTGGATACTATATATGTTCTATGATGAGTAACACCGGTGCCTACAGGAGACACCCCTTAAGGGTAAGTTTGAACCTTCACCCGTAGTATAAAAACTTTGTACATGGTATGAAATACTAAACCAAAACTTGTTCTCTTGTAGTGGAGAGAAGAGAAAGGAATGAAAAGAGACCCATACAAGAATGACCAACTCTTAGAGCTCGTCGGTGACCTTTGCAACTTCATATTGGACCAGATTGTACACGTCAGAGGCGCCTACCATGACCGAGAGTCTGAGTTAGGTACAAATCCTCAGTATCAACACCTTTGTGAGACTAAAAGGCTAGCTCTAGAACGTTGGTCGCGGGACGTTCGGCAACGCGATTTTGAATTGTAAATTTGAATTTTTTTGGCGGAAAATATACTGTAGGGGCTGTTCTAGATTGAACCGCCCCTACAGTACGTTTTCCGTAAAAAATTCAAATTTACAATTCAAAATTGCGTTGCCGAACGTCCCACGACCAACGTTCTGAACCGCGTTCGCGTTGCCGAATGCCCCGCGACCAACGTTCCGAACCGCGTTCGCGTTGCCGAACGCCCCGCGACCAGCGTTCGCGTTGCCGAACGCCTCGCGACCAACGTTCCAAACCCGAACCGCGTTCGTGTTGCCGAACGCCCCGCGACCAACGTTCCAAACCGCATTCGTGTTGCCGACCGCCCCGCGACCACGACTACAAGCTGTATTATATAAACTACAATTACAAGTCCAATTCACAAGAATATATACAATCCATCATTAAATATATAAATTCCATACATATTGTTATCAACGTCCTAGAGTTAGCCTTTCAGTCTCACGAAGGTGTTGTAAATTTGAAATTTTTTTGGCGGAAAACGTACTGTATGGGCGGTTCTAGATTGAACCGCTCCTACAAACAGGTATTTGTAGGGGCGGCTGGCACTACAGCCGCCCCTACAAATTGATTTGTAGGGGCGGCTGGTAATACGAGTCGTTCTTACAAATCGATTTGTAGGAGCGGCTGGTAATACGAGCGTTCCCTACAAATCGATTTATAGGGGCGGCCTGGGAACCGCCCCTACAAATGCATGATTTGTAGAGATGGTTCGGTAGGGGCGGCTGGCCAAACCGCCCCTACAAAGGCTTACCAGCCGCCCCTAGAAATGCTTTTTTAGTAGTGGGAGTAGAGGAGAAGATGAAGATAAGGTGGGTCCTACGTAAATAAAAAATATTTTTGCAACAGAAGAAGAGACTAGTGGCCCTGTTCGCTTGGCTTATAAGCCATACTTTTTCAGCCAACGAACAGTGTTTTTCTCTCACAACAAATCAGTCAACAGTACTTTCAGCCAAGCGAACAGGACATAGCTTATTGTATACTTTGTCTATTAGATTTCATTGCTGCTTATGTGGCTTGGCTTAAAGACAAGCTTACTGGACATACTCTTAGAGTTCATGGTTAATCTACCTCGTTTACTACATATCATGAAGAAGTCAAAACCGGCAATTTCACAAGCTTCTAGTTCATTTTGAAAGAAAAGATAAAAATGGCTTATCGCTACTGTACACAGATGAGCCAGACAGAGCTGCTCGAAGCTCTACCAAAGAGGATCTTACAAGCAAAACAATGTGAACCATAAACATCATGTTCGAAAATACTCATGTGAGGATGATAACCGACATATATTTTTAACAAGGTTCGGTCATTTGTCTATGTCCCTGAGGCATGACGATGTGTGTTCTTCCATATAAAATAAAGTTGTCGGCATCCAGTCGGGCACTCCCATTGCCTTGCCTCGGCACTACCCAAACCAGCCATTAAGATGTCTTTGTAAGATTGTTTGGAATGGCTCAAGAACCTGAGGCAGCCGGTGATACCAATATATAGGAGTGTATGATACAAGCATAGTTTCATGGTAATAACAGATGCCACCTCGTATTTATGGCCCCTAAGTATATATTTCACAACCAAACTCTACTCTAGTCCTCAACACAGCTCAAGTCTGATTCACTACTACAAAAAAAGCTCTATAGAGCCGCCTCTAGAAATCGTTTTTTTAGAGGCGATTGGAAATAAAGCTACCTCTAAAAATGTTGGCATTTGTACAGGTGGCTGAAAACAGCAGTTGCCTCTACAAGGCGGCTCGGTTCGGACTCATTTGTAGAGGCTGTAGATTGAGCCGCCTCAATACAAAAAAGCTTCTGTTGCTAAAAATCATTTGTGTAGTAGTGATTGTAACTAACCTGTACACATATTCGACAATATCTTACCAAATTCCCGAGGTTAGCAATTATACACGCTGCCTTGAAGCCATCCATGCACGAACTTCCTATGCTCCTTAAGCCATGTCCTCACCCAAGCAAACACTTAGAACAGCTCCATGATTGATCCCGTGGTCATCTTTAGGATAGAACAATGTCATAGCTACATTGCCATCTATGATAGCACCTTCCACACAACACTACCCTTTAGCTTTGTATTGGTGTGCACTTGACTTCTAACTAACCATGATTTTCTTGCTTCAATGCATGACTCAACCTTAAGGTTTTCTTATCATAACCTGCCCATGATATGTTGCAATAGGACCAAATTGCATAGAATTCACCTCTGTCGGGAGTCATTGCAGGGCGCTACTTAACGCTTGTCTAATAGATCTCAAACAACTATGTATCTTTGTCTCATTATCCCTCGTACAAAAGATATAAATAGGGATATCTCTGTTCCCTCAACCAAACATAAATATGGAACGATCCTGTCTCAGAAAACTGAAATGGATCCATCTCATCACTTCATGTCTCCAAACCAAACACAACTGAGATGATGGTTGTTGTGTCCAACAATATTCTAGAATCCTAAGAAACCTTGTAGAAGGGTAAAAGTGTTAAGTGTAGGAGGATACCCCTATATAAATACACCCCTTCACTGTACATCAAACAAAAACCTTGTGAAAAAGGTGCTAGTGTAGTCGAATGCCCCTGTATAAATACCATTTCCTGCACTGTACGCGATCACTGATACAATGAAATAAATTCTGACATGTGACTTTGAATCATCGTTCGTGACACAACCACCACTAACCATGACCACTAACCAGGATTCCGTTCGTTGAATTTAAAGACTTCAGTTGCATGCCCACAAACAAACAGTGGATTCTTTTTTTAGAAAACATGGGAGTTACTCTGGACCTCACATGTGTTCAGTTCAGTATGAGATCTCACAATTTGTTAAATCTTCAACGAGTGATAAATCGCGGCAGGTCAGGACATCCGCGTGTCCCCGGCCAGTGAGGGCATCGTGCGTGTCCTCCAGGCTCCGGTTTAATGTTATGAGGGTTTGTATTCTGCTTTTCTTATGGTCTATTTAAAATATCATTTCAAGCAAAATGTTTGTCACATCTTTCAGTAAGAGACTAAAATTAAAAGTTTAGATCGTGCATACTTACAATACAACACACATGAGGCAAGAATCTAATGACAAGGCATCCGCAAAATGCGGAAGCATGAACAGGATCCGCAATTGATGCAGAGGATCATTAAGCTTGGAACAGGGAAAGAAAAAAAGCAACAGCAAGGTGAACCACAGGAGTTTACCTGAGTGATCGAAGAACAAGGCAAACACGCCATAATGTCGACTATCAATGATTAAGATTCTGAACTATGGTGGGAAGAGGCATCCGTTTTTGTGTTGGAACAACACTTGCAACATAGTAGGCAGGACAAATTCCAACAAAATCAACACATTATTGTTGCACAGTCATTGGGAAAGCAAAACACAGTGACATGAATTCAAAAGTAAAAACATGACAAACTTAAGGTAAAAGTTCCACTATTTACTTATAACGATTAAGGCCATCCTGTGGACACAATTGATATCATTCAATAGTAAAACAGTAGCCATTATTGCAGCCAGGATCACTAAGGAGCACAAAAACTGATTTGATGTTGTTCAAGGATAATCCATAATTTATATAACTAAATTCATCAACAAAATATTGATAGCGATGATGGTTTGCAATCTCCCAGTTTTCATAATATCAACTCAGTCACTGTTTAAAGTTTTAAAATTCATCTTCAGAGCCTTCATCTTCTTCATTTTCTTCTTCATCTTCATCTGAGCTAAAAGGAAGATTCAGGTTCTTCACTCTAGCACATTTCGCCTGCAGCTCTGCATCCATGCTATCCGCACAAAAGCCAGTGATGTGAAGTGATTCTAGTAGCTAGAGGGCAATTGTCGAGGATAGCAGCCAGTGCAGAACGACTGAAGATATAGTTAGACAACTCTAAGGAGCGTAACTCGCACATCAATGGAGTCCTATATACGTCTCCATCATATTGCTCCTCAAGACAAGCCTCCCCAAAAGAGTAGTCAGAAGGCATAGTGAAGCTTATTTTGAGATTCTTGAGAAGCGGACGAGCTTTGCATACAGATCGAAACAACCTGTCAGAAGCGCTAATATGCTTATATGGGGGTGAAATTTCAAGATCTTCAAGGAGAGGGAGCTGCTTGATGGCTTCAATCAATACTTCATAAGATGCGTCCATGTCACATGATAGATGAATATGGAGCATTTTCAAAGAGGGTGACCTGGAGGAGTGAATGCCCCCAAATTAGATTCCACGATGCGGAGATTGAACCTCCTAGAGTTCAACATTAACTCGATTCATGAACACAATGGTAACCAACTGTGTAAGTATTGCAAGCAACAAATACTAGAAGATCAAGTGGACTTATTATGCCATGTACTATGTATCTAGATATAAGTGTATATCTAAGTACATTACAAAAGCTATGTATCTAGAAAAACCAAAATGTCTTATAATTTGGAATGAAGGGTGTAATTAATAACAAGTTACAAGTCATGCAAGAGAGTATGAAACACAAGAATACAAGAACCCTTGCAATTTTTATTGAATGGCATTTGTCTAGCATTGTGATTTTCCTCTCAAAAACTATGTGCGGTGCTCATCATTTGGTGCTAGCATAGAACACCTTAGTAGAGTAACAACTGATAAAACTTCTATGATTGCAAGATCTTTCATGAAGAAGCATACGGTAAAAACAATGCCACCATCTAGAAAATGTAAAAAAGATGTTCATGATTGAAGAATTTGCTACAAGCAATATACATAAAACATGAGTTATTGATCAATTATACGACAACATTAGATAAAAAGAAGATGGTTCTATAGATAAACCTTTCAGCCAGATAGAGCAGCGACTCATCGTCCCAAGGCCCTGAGAATGCTTCACACAGCCCTGCACTGCGGTCCACAGTAACACGCACAGCAATTTCAACGGATGACCATTCTGGCTCAGGCTCCTTGACCGTGACACACCGCCATGCCTTGCACACAGCCTCTGCCCCCACATGATCTTGCAGGACCCCAACCTCAGAAAGATGTTGAGCAGCACATCGTCAGGCAGTGCCGCCCAGTCTCTCACCTCACCAAGGACAGATGACTCTGAGGGAGGATTCTTGCAGTGGCGACGGCGGCTGCTGCTGGAGATGTCCATTGTGATATGGAAATCTTAGATGACAGAAAACAAAGGAGGTGAATATCGCTGTAGATGTCTGGTTTTTTAGCCCACAAGTTATTATAAGCAATTTGAAATATGCACTTGTTATTATAAGCGCACGGTCCATTCGATTGTGCCAATCTAGAGGACAAATTACTGTGGATTTTTAAGCAGAGGGGCACCACTGAAAGCGTGGTGTAGAAAACCATTGCCATTCCATCCTAGGAACATCTAAGTTCAGTCTTCTATTTTTTTTTAAAAAAAAGAGTACAGTCTTCTACTCC
Source organism: Miscanthus lutarioriparius (assembly GCA_904845875.1). Lineage (NCBI taxonomy): Eukaryota > Viridiplantae > Streptophyta > Magnoliopsida > Poales > Poaceae > Miscanthus > Miscanthus lutarioriparius. The sequence continues at coordinate 55,028,740 of CAJGYO010000013.1, forward strand.
CTCTATTCCAATTTATAAGACATTTTGGCTTTTCTAGATACATTACTTTTATTATGTATCTAGACATAGTGTATATATAAGTGCATAGCAAAACTTATGTATCTCGAAAAGCCAAAATGTCTTATAATTTAGAATGGAGGGAGTACTATCATAGTTAATTTGGCAACAATAAACTGAAACGAGTTATCATGTCATTGTGCACATCACACCATCACGGATAGCATGTGTATTGTGAAACTTACAAGCAAACAAGTTTAATGCAGAACACAAACATGCTAATTACTAGTAACAAAAACAGAGAGGAAATGCAAACAGTGAGACAATGCAAGGTAGGAGCATGAGGTACTAACCAGCCATGGGGTTAAGTTTGATTCCTGTGCACTGTAGAGATCATGGACACATCAGAAGCTGCTATATACAGTATGTACCACAAGTATCTTGGTGCACGAAACATACTTATTTTTTCAAACAATCATTGGGAATGAACAATCTAATAGTTTAATTCTCTTAAACAGCTGCACTGTAGAGATCATGGACACATCAGAAGCTGCTATATACAGTTTGTTCCACAAGTATCTTGGTGCACGAATCATACTTAAACAAATCAACAAAGTGGCTTAGCATTTATTTTTGCACGTGCACACATAAATCGTAACCCAAAGAGTTATCGTTAGATGACCCAACGTAGCCTTACAAAATCGATATCTAAAGCCATGTTTAATTTAATACATTTAGCAATCCAATTAAGCAGACCGCATTCACGGTGCGCACAAGAAGTAAACCAAAGCACTGATATAAGAGAAATGTTTTTCTTCTCACCTTGAAGACTTCCTTGATCAGCTGCACAGACGCAGATCTCCTCCTTCCCTTATATCCTTCAAGCTTCCCTTCCACGGCGACACGTACCACGTATGCGGACCTCCTTTTTCCGGATGACCCTTCCCAGCAACAATGGCGGCACGATCCAGCTCCTTGCCCTCCTTCCCGCCGATCGCAACTCCCTGTCTCTCCGGACGCAGCTCCTCCTCTTAGTCCAAGGTTCTAGGCGGCGGCGAGCGGGTCTGTCATCTATGGCGGCTCTAGGGTCTGGGCGGTGGCGGTAGGGTAGGATTTGGACTTCGGAATGGTAGAGGATTGGGGGCATCAATGGGTATGTGGCTGTGCGGGGTTGGGCCGGCAGCGTTGGAGTTGGGGTGGTGTAGCCGTGTGGGGCTCGGGAGCAGCGTGATGGAAACGACGGGGATTGGGAATGGTGGCCGCGTGCGGGTGTGGTGGCAAATTTCACGTAGGGTTTTTTTGAGACCGAGGTGCTCGCGTCCGGGCGGAAACGTTCACAGGCCCACGTAGCCTGGGTTTTTCTCGATCCGTACGAGCATTCCACCCCGTCGTAGCGTCCACGCGTCTAGAGGACACGCATCGTACTCACAGGGCCTGTTCCGCTGATATTAAAGTCGGCTGGTTTCGACTGATTCAATAGTATTTTGTGAGGAAAAATTAACTGAAGTAAACTGACTCGGCTGAAAAGTAGTTCATGCGGACAGGCCCACAGCTCACCCCGTTTGCCCCACTCCGCACTCGCACCCCACCCTCATCGTGCCTCGATTGTCGGCCTGGAGCGCACCCCGTCCGTCGGCCCCCAGCTCGTCACGCGCCCATTCCCCAGTGCCCGCGCCGTGCCACCATCACTCCCCGCGCTGAACAATATGAAAGATGTACAACATGAAATACTTGAATGGAACATACGTATGCAACAGATGAACACATATAGAACATACACTTGCAACATACATATGAAACTTATGCAACATTCGGATGAAACATTTGCAACTTGCAACATAAAAACACTTACTGCAACATAAGACTGAAATAGCTGAAACATTTGGAACATATTGTTGCACCATATGTGTAAAACATATGCAACATTCAGATCAGAACACTTGCAACATACGTCTGGAACAGATGAAACATTTTGAACAAACCTATAAAACATTTGCAATATGCCTCTGAAACACTTAAAACATATGCAATCCCCCGATCTACTTTTGCAACATCCATATGAAACAATTGCAACATACATCTGAAACGTCTAAAACACTTAAAACATGCACTTGCAACATGCGCTTTCATCACATCATCTCCTTGCTGAGGTCGCACATCGCGGCGGCCATGGCGTCGGTAGTGGCCACGACCTTTTGGTGGGTAACGGTGGCGTTGGCAGCGCCTCGGCACGTGCAGGGGATGGGGCATGGTGCGCAGCAACGGGCGCGATGACAGCGTAGCTATCTAGAGAGCGCGCGGGGGGGGGATGGAGCGCAACGCTGGATGGGGGAGCCACGCAGTGCGTGATGGAGGGCGCGATAGGGAAGACGGCAGCCTCGAGCGCACGCTGCAAAGCAGCACGCGATGGGCGAGAACAATCGTGAGATATTTTTGAGAGAAGAGACGTGAGATGCGGAGAGTAAGCATTACCTTTTTTCCAGATGGCGTGGACTGGAAACGGGAGCACTGCAGCAGTACATTTTATTTATCATCACACCAGTACATTTTAGAAAAAATATTAGTCCCTGCTTTCCAAAATAAATCTTCCTCTCACATTTAAAATAGTTAATTAATCTCAACTATAACTAAATTTGAAGAAAATAGTATCAAAATCTGTATTTCCAAATAAGTTTAGTATGAAAACATATGACATGATTAAATAGTATCAAAGACTTTTAACTTTGACTAAAAAGATAAAAAATATTTGTGATACTAGATAAGTATCATTAGATTAAGAGAGTACTAATAAAATTGTTTAACTCCTTGAAATATAAGATGAAGACTCATTATGGGATGAAAAGAGTACTAAATTATAATTTGTAAGTCCAAATAAATAAGTACCAAAAAAATATTTTCATATATTGCAACCGAAAAACATATAACATAAGAACATATGTTCAAATTTGAACGTGTGTTATATCATATAAAAAATAATATTTTGATCCTGATCTATGCAACATTCTATTTGTAGCCAATAATCTACAAGTTCAAATAAATAAATATCAAATATATTTTCTAGAGAGTTTAATAAAAAACTAATATGCTGTTTTAGATATTGATGCATTTTTATATATAAACTTAATCAACTTTTTTTAAATGGCTTAGCATAAAGACAAAAAAAATAGAATTTAGAATGGATGTAAAATTACGTTTTAGTATTCCTCTTCATTACGATTTAGTATTCCTCTTCATTCATTACAATTACGTTTCTTATAGGTAGAAGAAAGCCTTCAAATGTAGATTTTACATTTGTTGATGGATGTAAAATTAATACTATATCAAAAGTACTTTGGGCTTATATAAATCTATCGGTCCAAATTGTGTACAATAAATAGTAAACGCGCACATAATTTAGGCAGTGTTGCTCTAAACTTGCAAGGCGGTGTTTTTTAAAACACAATTGTTGGGTTGATTTTAGGCAACGGTGAGGACACCAAACACGTGACTTGATCAGAGTCACAAACACAAGTTTGGTTGAGATTGCAGGCTTGTGGCCCCCCGTTGCACAACCCTTATAAAAAGAGGCTCTGCAATCCTCATCCAAGCCAACGCTACGTGAAAGTCTAGAAATGCGAGACCCTAAACACCCATCCCTTCTGGCGCTGGAGTAACAGGAAGGCTACCGCCTCTGCTATGCCACCAACGCCGTCACAAGGAACAGTGGCGGACCCAGTGGGTAGCCTGGATAGGCCCAGGACTACCCACAAATTTGGCCCAAAATTCTATTACTACTTTTGAGAAACTGGCCCAAATGCTCTCCTTCGTCTCAGTCCAGGCCGAAGACACCGCAAATCCACAAGCTCTTCAAAATAATAACTTACCTGAGAGGGATCGAACCGGGGGACCTCCTGCCTCGGGCTGCAGCGCACTTACCAGTCCAGCTACGAAAGTTTGTTGGATAGGCAATACCCGCAACCCTATTTAATAAGGGAAAACAGGGAAAATACCCCTTAATTAATCACTCCTTGTATGCTAAATCATGTCCTAAACGACTTTCTTTACCAGTATGGAGGGAGTATTTATGTAAGTTTCCAACCTTTTAAATGTATTATCATAATTTGGTTAATTTATAGCTAAGTTTGTCGAACTTTTGTTTGAATTTTATTGTATTACACATGAAATTTTTTTACTAGGACTACCCTGATGTCAGATCCTGGGTCCGCCACTGACAAGGAAGACACAAGAACAAGGTGCGACTATATATATAAGAACAGACAAGAGTACAAGGGGAGACAAGAACCCACACGTCCGCCACCGCTGGCCCACGCGCACGTCCGCCGCCGCTGGCCCGCACGCCACCCGCGCGTCCGCCACCTCAGGTCCGCGTGTCCGCCCGTGCTTGAAGGCCGCACGCCGTCGACCGCACATGACCTGTGCCTCGCCTACCCGCACATACGCCGCATGCATCTGTCCTAGCGCCGGTGGCCACCCAGACCCCGGCGGCCACCGCCTAAGCCGCTGCCTAAGCCGCCGCCGGCTGCTCCGGCCGTGGCACCCGCCTCCATCGGGAGATGCTAGTGCCTCAGATATGTAGTCAAGCGACAACTCTAGAAGTGGCGACGGTATAAAAATTTGTTTTGGAAGAAACGTTTCACAGTCAACAGGATTAAACTTGGGGATGAATGCACAAATTCTTCCATGGTATGGCAACTATTTCATATAGGAAAAATGCCATTTCCCAGATTATGAATGAGCATGGCATTTGGATTCAGGATCATGAGATTAAAGCAGGGTTGCTATGGACTGCTTTCAGAAACCATATGGGTGCCACGTCCTCTCCTACCATGCTTTTTGACCTCACCAGCATGATCACACAGGTGGATGGCCTAGATGCCTTGGTGAGCCCAATCTCGCATGATGAAGTTGACTCAGTGGTCAAGCATATGTCAAATGACAAAGCACCTGGACCTGACGGTTTCAACAGTCTATTCCTAAAGAAGTGCTGGCAGTTTATCAAAGGTGACTTCTACTCGCTATGCTCTGATTTCTACTCAGATCTGGTCAACCTTTAGTGCATCAACACCTCTTATATCACCCTAGTGCCAAAAAAGAACAGTCCAAAGATAGTAAATGATTTTCGGCCTATATCTCTAATGAACATTTCATTGAGGGTGATCGCTAAAATCTTAGCTGAGAGATTGCAAGCAGTCATACTGCGAATTGTCCATCCCAACCAATATGGTTTCATTCGGTCACGTACGATACAGGATTGCTTAGCATGGAGTTATGAGTATATCCATCAGTGCCACTAGTCAAAACGGGAGATAATCATACTCAAGTTATATTTCGAGAAAGCGTTTGACACAGTGGAACACTCTATCATCATCCAAGTTATGAGGCATTTGGGATTTCCAGAAAGATGGTTGACTTAGGTACAAACAATCCTCTCTTCTAGCTTCTCGGCAGTGTTATTGAATGGTGTTCCTGGGAAAATTTTCAAATGCAAGAGAGGTGTCTGGCAGGGGGACCCATTATCACCTCTCCTCTTCGTGCTTGCAGCTGAGCTTTTGCAAATTTTGGTTAACTGGGTTGCATCCATGGATCTACTCACCACACCAATTCCCCAACCTATGGTAGATTTCCCTATAGTGCAATATGCGGATGACACGCTACTGCTACTACAAGCTGATGCCAGACAACTCTTCTTCCTCAAGGCCCTTTTGCACAGCTTTGCAATCTCAATGGGTCTCCATGTGAATTACAGAAAGTCACATATGTACTCTATCAATATTACTTAAGAGAAGTTGTCTCATCTTGCTGCTACGTTTGGATGTGATGTGGGCTCAATGCCATTCACCTATTTGGGGCTACCCATGGGCACAATCAAGCCAAACTTTGAAGACCTGACCCCAATGATGGATAGAGTGGAAAGAAGGCTCTCAGCATGCTTCACTTGGCTGTCCTACTCAGGTAGACTAGAAATGGTCAACTCTACAATCACACCCATTACCACCTATGCAATGTGCACTATCAAGCTGCCAAAAGGGGTGATCGACAACATTGACCAAGCAAGGAAGCAGTGCCTATGGAGAGCCAATGATGCTGAATGCAAAAAGGTGGTAATCTGGTTGCTTGGGAAGTAGTTATGAAACCAAAGGAGAAAGGTGGACTAGGTGTTTTGAACCTAAGACTGCAAAATGACGCCCTGCTCATGAAACACCTAAGTAAGTTCTATAACAAGGCCGACATCCCCTGGGTGCATTTGATTTGGAATAAATACTACTCTACCAAAGTACCACATGTTGCTAGAGAATTGGGCTCCTTCTGATGAAAGGATGTGCTCAGACTCAACATCATTTTCAGAGGTGTTGTTAGGTGTGAATTAGGCAATGGCTCCTCCGTCTGCTTCTAGGATGATCTATGGACAGATTCATTGCTATCTCAAACATATCCAAGATTGGCCTCTTTTGCCAGAATAGGGGTGCTTCAGTGTTGGAAATCATGGAGGTTGTTGATCTTGATAGCTTGTTCCTACTACCTCTATCACAGTAGGCTTTCGAAGAGCTTGAAACTCTACAAGCTCAGTTGCAAGATATACCATATGATGAAGATGCAGTGGATCGATGGATTCCTGTTTGGGGCAACACATATACATCACGGCGTTTCTATTCTCAGGTATTCAAGAATATGGATGCACATCTGATCTTCAAGATCATTTGGAAGTCTAGATGCACCCCGCGTGTCAAATTCTTTGCTTGGCTGGTTCTAGTAGATTGCCTCAACACCAAGACTATGCTGTGTAGAAGACATCTTGACCTCCAGGGCACTCATATATGCGTCATATGTGACAGTGGAGAAGAGGAGACCATCGACCATCTGTTCTTTGAATGCACGTTTGCAAAAGAATGGTGGGCGACTATACATATCAATTGGGACACATCACTACCTCTTCTAGACAGGTACAAACAAGCTCAAGGTGCCCACAACATACCTTTCTTCACAGAACCAACTCTGATAGCAGCTTGGGAGCTGTGGAAAGTGTGCAATGATAGGATCTTCCAAAGAAGAGACCCAACCCCTAGTACTTGGTTATCGAATTTCAAGAATCAATGTAAACTTCAGTCTGTTCATTTTAAGGATGACCTTAGGTCAACCTTCTATGTTTGGCTTGATGTTCTTAGCTAGATTTGTATGTAAGACCCTCTCTCCTATTTTAAATTAATTAAAAAGTTGCTCACTGTGGGGATCTCCCCCACAATCTTTTGGGTAAAAAAAGGTGCTGACTATATGGTTCTCATCTACACTGCATGTCAGCACTAGCGCCTACACCACTACTACAAAATGATTTGTAGCAACGTCTTTTTTTAGGAACGACTCTATATTGAGTCGTCCCTACAAATGGTGGCCAAATAATCCGCCCCTACAAAAGGTGGCCAAATGAGCGGGCTGCTGGTGTTATGATGTGGCAGAACCTCCTGAAATAACATACTTATAGAGGTGCTCATCTTCCACTAGACACTAAGCACCCCAAAAGTAGGCTACATCAGGAGGGTTCCGTCGAGCACACCCCAAGGGCGAGCCCAAATAATCCACATTTTTTCCCAAGGATCCAATAATGAGTACGAGTTACAATACTTAGTCCATTTCATACATCCAGAGTTCTTAGAAATATATTTTTACAGTACCAAATTCAGAGTGCAGAAATTTAACAGTGGAACAAACATAAAACATCTATCGATAATATACAAGGATCCATCTGTGCCCACCAGAAGAATCCTTCACACAACGGCTACTCATCACACAGTACCTGCAACAGGGGTGAATAAAACCTGAGTACACAATGTACTCGCAAGACTTATCCGACTAGTGGGAATAATATTTCGACTCCAAGGAATATGATAAGCTTTATGGTTTGCTGGGTTCATTTTTGCAAAAAGCCATACTAATAGTGAATCCTTATGTATATTAATTATTAGCATTCATGATTAGTTTATTATCTCACCATTCTATGTAAGCATCTGTTCTACTTTCAAGCAAGAGTTGAGCAAACAGTTTCCTTTCACCACCTTTCCTCTTTCAGTTCTTACTACGGTGCTAGAGTGTAGACAAGCCATACCGAATCGCCCGGCGATTCGTGAATCAATGTGCCCAGCTGGGTACCCCGAAACACACATCTGCTTGTACCCTAGGCACAAGCAGGACCAACCCACCACTCTCCTATCAAGGGGTCTAGGTCCCTGTCCAAACTTGGACTCCAAGCCCCCGCTCATGAGTCCTGGATTTAGTGTGGTGCTTAGACCTCCACCATCCCCGCCTCCAATCAGTCGGTTCGGAAAGAGCCGGAACCCACGACAAGAGAGCAACAAGCCTTCCCTGCGCCCATACACATGTATGTGCTTGGGATAATAAGTCTATGACTTGCCTAGAGTCCATTGCAATGGCCGGTCCTTAATCGACACATACAGAGAAAAAGTGTAACCAAGCTATGCCCCGTTAGCCGTGGGACACAACCTCTTACACCCACCAATACCCAAACCATATCCCTACCTGGTCTCCATTTTTCCTTTCCACCATTTTATCATGAGTGATTTTAATAATCACCTATTGGGAGTAACGGTAGGTTACCCACGCTACCGAAATCCTAAGCATAGCAGCAACTCGACCTATACTAGTAGGACTCATAGATAGGTTATCTATGCATGTAGTTTCCATAGAATGCCTGTAACATGAATGCACATCGCATATATATATTCAATGATCATTCAAAAATAAGGGTTATGCATCGGGGCTTGCCTTGGGCAGGTGGGGTGTCAACAAAGTCAGCAACTGATGCCTCTAGGGCTCCCTCCTAAATGAGAATCTCCTTCTCGTACTCTTCAATGATCTCCTCGTACTCCTATTCGCCCACTGGCATGAACTCTACCAACTCGTTATCTACATGCATGAAATGATGATGCAACTACCAACTCGTACTCCTGTTCCTGAGATTTTATGTGCCTAGTGTGGGAAAGGAGATAGGGATACATTTCAAAGCAAGCAACTACCTCAGTGACTAGAAAGAAGGTGGGGATAATGCTCTAGGATGTAACTTTCTTGCTCCCACGTTGCTTCCTCCTCCGAGTGGTTTTGCCACTAAACCTTGTAGAACTTTATCACCTGGTTCCGAGTCACTCTTTCTTTCTCATCTAGGATCTTGACAGGATGCTCAATATACATCAAGTCAGGCTGGAGGGGAAGTCCTTCAATTTCCATAGCTTCATTAGGTACCCACAAACATTTCTTCAACTGGGATATGTGGAACACATCGTGTACCGCTGATAAAATATCTAGAAGTTGGAGACGATAAGCAACTGGGCTAGACTGCTTCAAAATCTTGTTAGGACCCACATATCGAGGGGCTAGCTTGCCTTGAACACCAAACTGATGCACCCCTCTCATAGGAGACACCTTGAGGTACACATAATCCCCAACTGCAAACTATAAAGGCCTTCTTCAATTGTCCGCATAAGCTTTCTGTTGGCTCTGAGATGCCTTCAAATGAATCTAAATAATACTGACTTGCTCTTGAGCTTCTTTGATGAAGTCAGGCCCAAAGTATCCACGTTCTCCCACCTCAACCCAGTTAAGTGGTGTCCTACATTTCTTTCCATATAGAGCTTCAAAGGGTGACATACGAATGCTTTCTTGGTAGCTATTATTGTAAGAAAACTCAGCTAATTTCAAGCATTCATCCCACTTCTCAGGAAAAGATATGGCACAAGCTCTTAGCATATCTTCAAGTACCTGGTTTACCCTTTTGGTTTGGTCGTCAGTCTGTGGATGGTAGGCTGGACCTCGGAGGAGGCTAGTACGAAGACACTCGTGGAGTTGCTCCCAAAAGCGGGAGACAAAGATGGACCCTCTATTAGAGACGAGAGTGAGAGGGACTCCATGTAGGTCACAATCCGGTCAAAATATAGCTTGGCATACCTTCTAGCTGTATATCTAGAATCCACTAGTAGAAAATGAGCTAACTTGGTAAGGCGATCCACAATGACCCAAATAGAGTTATAGCCCTTGGATGTGTGGGGTAAACCCACGATGAAATCCATGGAAATATCTTCCCATTTCCACATAGGAATGGGCAAGGGCTGCAAATATCCTGAGGTACGCATGTGATCTGCCTTAACTCTCCCACAAGTGTCGCACTCCACGACGAACTTGGTGATATCCTGCTTCATATTGGACCACCAATACAAGTGGCGCAAATCATGGTACATCTTGTTACTGCCAGAATGGATGGACAACTTGGAATGATGAGCTTCATTCAAAATCTTCCTTCTAAACTCCTCATTTTATGGAACCACCAATCTATTCTTTTACCTTACTACCCCTTGCTCATTGATACTAAACTGAGGACCACGCCCTCTGGCAATTAATTTCTTGATGTGAGAAATTTCCAAAGTGTCTTGCCTTTGCTCCATGATAATCCGCTCAAGTAAATCTGAGACTAAGGCAATGTGAGCTAGCACCTCAGCATGGTTGAGAGACAAAGGTGCTTCATCAACCTGATATGACTTTTGGCTCAAAGCATCAGCTACCACATTGGCCTATCCGGGGTGGTAATGTACCTCCAAGTTATAATCCTTGATCAATTCCAACCATCTCCTTTGCCTCATATTTAACTTAGACTAGGTAAAAATATACTTGAGGTTGTTGTGATCTATAAAAATGTGCACTTTGTTTCCCAACACATAATGCCTCCAAATTTTTAGAGCGTGGACCATAGCAGCCAGCTCTAAATCATGGGTGGGACAATTTACCTCGTGCTTTTTCAGCTGGCGTGAAGCATAAGCTATCACATGCCCATCCTACATAAGCACACATCCCAACCCCATCTTTGAGGCATCACAATATACATCAAAAGGTCTGTTAATATCTGGTTAGGCCAGGATAGGAATAGTGGTAAGAAGGTTCTTCAAAGCTTGAAAGGCTTCTTCACAAGCCAAGCTCCAAACAAACTTGGCATCTTTCTAGAGCAGCTTGGTCATCGGCTGAGCTATCTTAGAGAAGTTAGGAATGACACGCTGATAGTATCCAACGAGACCAAGGAACTAACGAATCTGGTGCACTGACTTGGGAGACTTCCAATTTAGCACCTCTTGCACCTTGCTTGGATCTACAGAAATGCCATCAGGAGTCAGAACATGTCCCAAAAACTGCACTCGATCTAGCCAAAACTTGCACTTGCTAAATTTGGCATACAGCTTGTGTTCCCTCAATCGAGTCAGTACTATCCAAAGGTGTTGGGCATGCTCTTCCTTGTTCTTAGAATATATCAAGATATCATCAATGAATACCACCACAAACTTGTCCAACTCCGGCATAAAGACCAAGTTCATGAGATACATGAAAAATGCAGGAGCATTGGTGAGACCAAAAGACATGACTAGGTATTCATACAGCTCATACCTAGTAGAAAAAGTTGTCTTCGGTATATCTTGTGGTCTAATCTTGATTTGATAGTAGCCTGAACGGAGATCAATCTTGGAGAAAACCTTGGCACCAGCTAGTTGATCAAATAAAGTACCAATACGGAGTAAAGGATACTTGTTCTTAATGGTTATCGCATTGAGAGGGCGATAATCCACACACATCCAAAGAGTGCCATCTTTCTTCTTCACAAAAATGGCTGGACAACCCCATGGTGAAGAGCTTGGATGGATGAATCCCTTTTCCAACAGCTCTTCTAGCTGTTTCTTCATTTCAGCCAATTCCTTTGGGCCCATGTGGTATGGACATCGGGAGATAGGAGCAGTGTCAAGCTCTAACTCAATGGAGAACTCCACATCTCTATCCGATGGCAACCCCGGTAGATCTTTAGGAAAGACGTCCGGGAACTCACAGACCATAGGAATAAAGGCAAGATCAGGAGAAGCTTCAGCATGAGCAGCAACAGGTAAGACCAGATCTAAGGGCATAAGAAGAGACATCCTATCCTCAGAAGAAGGAAGCCGTAACTCTATAACTCTCTGCTTCAGATCCAAGACTACCCCATATACACGCAACCAGTTCATTCCCAAAATTACATCAATGCCTTGCCCAGGCAGCACCATGAACTGGAGACGGTAAGTGTGAGTGGCTAATACTAATGCCACTATGCCCATCTGAGTATTAACGCATAACTGTGCACCGAGAGTACTAATTCTATAGGCAAAAGGTATAACCATAAGAGGTATATTGTGCCGGTTTGCAAATCCCATGCTCATGAATGAATGTGATGCACCAGAATCAAACAACACATAAGCTGGATGGGAATCAATGGTGAATATAACAGCCATCATCGGTTCATTTTGCAATATTTCCACAGCCTCCATGAAATTAACCTGTCCAGATCGGCTCACTGGCACTTTCTTCTTGATAACTGTTCGCTTGATCAGGCGGGAGTTAGTTGAGGATTGAGCTGATTGTGCAGGCTAGTTTTGTGGACACTCCCGGGCATAGTGGCCTTCCTTGCCACACTTGAAACAAGCACCAGGCTTGTTCCCCTATCCCAGACGAGGTGGGACCTACTGTCCCTAGGGCTGCTGATGCTGCACCTGCTGAGTAGGTGCACGGTACTGAGTGGAAGGTGCCTAATAGGTCTGCTGAGGTTGTCTAAACGAATGCCCACCCGAGGACTGATAGGGCACCCACCTGACAACCTATACCTTCTGTGCCTGGGGGTGACTAGAAGACCTAGTAGCCACCCGCTTGCGCTTCCATTCTACCTGAGAGTCACGCTGCAATCCCTCTATGTCAATAGCAACGTTCATCATCGCCCCAAAGGTTTGGTAGTTTCGTGTATATAACTCCTTCTGTAGGATGCAAGAGAGGCCGCGGTAAAAACAGTCTCTCTTCTTCTCATCTGTATCAACATGAGTCCTAGCATACTGCGACAAGTGGTTGAACTTGTTGACGTGGTCCATCACAGACATGCTTCCTTGCCGAAGGTCCAGAAACTCTATCAACTTCCTGTTTAGAACACCAACAGGAATATAATACTCTTTGAAGTCACAGTGAACTCCTGCTAGGTCACCCGGTGATCCACCGGCTGTATGGCATTGAATGTGTCCCACCATACATTAGCAGATCCCAATAGCTATTGCGCCGCAAAGCGCATCTTCTACACCTTAGTTACTATGAGTAGCAGAAACTTTTGCTCTAGAATGCGAAGCCAATGCTTCACATCCAGAGGCTCAGCCATCAGCGTGAATGTGGGTGGGTGTGTTTTTAAGAAATCCTAGAAAGAGCAGGGTCCCTCAGGACCGTGGGCACCACCCTCGTTCCCACCATTGCCCCCCATGGCCTCCATGGGTGAAGCCACCGATAGCCTGTGCCAACAGCTCCATGGCATGGGCTGACTCACGACGAGCAACCAACATCTCCGCCATCATCTCTGCATGAGTCATCGACGGTGGTGGTGGCGGAGGAGGAGCTAGAAGTGGGGCCTCATGGCTCTCCCCGTTGCCCTTCCCATTGCCCCGGCCACTTTCACCTTGGCCTTCGCCAAGGCCATGGCCCGCTCTGGCACTGGTGCTCCCACGACCAGACCTCAAGGTCATCTGTAAATAGATACGAACCAACCATTAGGGACCACCCTCTAGATTAGGAACAAGAGATTAGAGAAATGATATGACATTTATTAAAGCATTCTTTTAGTTATCCTATCAACTCACTAATCTAGATTATACATGTAGGGGAGTTTAGTTTAAGCAAGATTCTCTTATCATGATGTATGTATCGGCCTATGTGTTCACTCAAACCGGAATATAGCGGCATTCGCAAGAATTTTCGGCACATCGCACACTCACTTCCGGATGCTAAACGATTCTTATGCAACGCAAGTTAGTGTACCTACAGAAAACTGATTAGATAAAACCAGTGCCGCTATCCTAGATAGACCATATTGCTAGGGCTTATATTTATTTACATAATTTTATCACACCCTACTTTTCGCAAAACTTTTGTTGGTCAAATTTTTTAAGCTTTGGAAAAGGGTGATGAAACTCGTAGACTCATTATTGGCTCCAATACCAACTGTGGCAGAACCACCCAAAATAATGCACTTACGGAGGCACTCGTCTTCCACCAGACACTAAGCACCCCAAAAGCAGGCTACATCGGGCGGGTTCCGTCGAGCACACCCCAAGGGAGAGCCCGAATAATCCACATTTTTCCCCAAGGATCCAATAATGAGTGCGAGTTACAATACTTAGTCCATTTCATACATCCAGAGTTCTTAGAAATATATTATTACAGTACCAAATTCAGAGTGCAAAAATTTAACACCAGAACGAACATAAACATCTATCGATAATATACAAGGATCCATCTGTGCCCACCAGAAGAATCCTTCACACATCGGTTGCTCTTCACACAGTACCTGCAACAAGGGTGAATAAACCCTAAGTACACAATGTACTCGCGAGACTTATCCAACTAGTGGGAATAATTTTCTGACTCCAAGGAATATGATAAGCTTTATGGTTTGCTGGGTTCCTTTTTGCAGAAAGACATACTAATAGTGAATCTTTATGTATATTAATTATTAGCATTCATGATTAGTTCATTATCTCACCATTCTATGTAAGCACCTGTTCTACTTTGAAGCAAGAGTTGAGCAAACAGTTCCCTTTCACCACCTTTCCTCTTTCAGTTCTTACTACAGTGCTAGAGTGTAGACAAGCTATACCGGATCGCCCAGCGATTCATGAATCAATATGCCCAGCTGGGTACCCCGAAAGACATGCCCCACTTGTACCCCAGGCACAAGTAGGACCAACCCACCACTCTCCTGTCAAAGAGTCCAGGTCCCCATCCAAACTTGGACTCCAAGCCCCCGCTCCTGAGTCCCAGACTCAGTGCGGTGCTTAGACTTCCACCATCCCTACCTCTAATCAGTCGGTCCAGAAAGAGCCAGAACCCACGACAAGAGAGCAACAAGCCTTCTCTGCGCCCATACACAAGTATGTGCTTGGGATAATAAGTCTGTGACTTGCCTAAAGTCCATTGCAATGGCCGGTCCTTAACCGACACAGATAGGGAAAAAGTGTAACCAAGCTATGCCCATTGGCCACGGGACACAACCTCTTACACCCACCAATACCCAAACCATATCCTTGCCCGATCTCCATTTTTCCTTTCCACCATTTTATCATGAGTGATTTTAATAATCACCTATTGGGAGTAACGGCAGGTTACCCACGCTACCGAAATCCTGAGTGTAGCGGCAACTCGAGCTATACTAGTAGGACTCATAGATATGTATATCTATGCATGTAGTTTCCATAGAATGCCTGTAACATGAATGCACATCACATATATATATATATATATATATATATATATTCAATGATCATTCAAAAATAAGGGTTATGCACCGATACTTGCCTTAGGCAGGCGGGGTGTCGACAAAGTCAGCAACTGATACCTCTGGGGCTCCCTCCTGAATGAGAATCTCCTTCTCATACTCTTCAATGATCTCCTCATACTCATATTCGCCCATAGGCACGAACTCTACCAACTCGTTATCTACATGCATGAAATGATGATGCAACACTTAGTAATACGGCAACAACAACTATTAAAATACAATACATCTATCGATCTACTAAACTAGCTCTACTGACTAAGATGCTAAGTTACCTATTATTACCACTAACAGGTATGAAACATTGCATGTATTAACTTAGCAACTAAGGCATTCTCACTCTTAATACCGATTTACTATATATACAACAAAACAAGGAGTACTAGCTACCATATTTATCAACCTATTCTAAGGCTACAAAAATTACAGTGAGTACCTAATAATGTTATAAGTCTACTATAAAATTTTCAGAGCTAGCACTTCTACCATTTCATCACAAAAATTCACTTTCTAAATAATCCTAATAACAACAAGGATATTATAACAATTAAAGTAACTCTAACGATACCACAGAACTGTATGAACTAACTACACTAAAAGCTAGATCATGAATTTAGGAAACTAACAAAATTTACTTCGTGATTTTTGGACACTTACACAATTTTATACTGATTATCTAAGATTAGTTCACAATGTAATTTAGAAAAGCATTAACTAATTCGTCAGAATAGAAAAGAGCAAAATAGCCTGGCGCGGCCCATCGCGGCTCGGCCCACTCTCGCGCAACGCGTGCGCGCACACGCGACCCGCTAGCGAGGCCCACGTGGGGCACTGCCCAACTACGTAGCGACGGCCCTCAATGGGAAGGCCCGTGCACGCCGGTCATTCTGCGAAAACGCCCTTGGGCTACCCGATAATAACGTGAGCACTAAGCGCACTATTCCTTTAGTCTACAACTATGCAAAACAACCCTTGCAACAATCTGTCTTCACATTGGGGAGTCCCTGATAGGACCACGCATGCCGGCGCGGTGGCCAATGGCACCGACGACCCCCACCGAGCAACCGAGACCCACCCAGCCCTCTCTGAGGAGCTGGTACTTGCCTAGGCGCGAATGTGAAACGCTGGGCGATGAAAACACGAGCCGAGATGCCATAGTAAAGCTGGACCATGGCGGCGGAGCTCCTGCAACAAAGCGGTGATGTTCCGATGAGCTTCAACAATGCCGGAGCAGTTTGGGTAGCGAGGGAGCTCAAGGAACTCACCACAAACCTAGCCGAGAAGGTAGTTCGGCTAGAGGCGGCTCGAGCCAAGATGGCCGCGTGCGCATGGATGGTGAGGTGATGCACCGCGGTGGCAAGACCGCGTCAGGGGTGTCTAAGAGGTTGTAGCAACTCGGCAAAGGTGCGCCAGGTGATGGGTAGGTGGAGGCAAAGCTGGCAGAGCAATAGATAGAACGCAAGTAGCTCTGGAATGAGGGCCTTGCCGCCGACGCGTGCCGATACGGTCTTTTCGACCCGGTGGGAAGAAAGCTTCAAATTGGAGCATGGCACGGCAAGGATCAATGCAAGATGGGGTCAGGTGGCTAGCTGACTACACAACAAAGCCATGGGCAAGGTTAATTGGACCGACGTGACTCCACCATGCCGAATTGAAGGTGCTGGTCCAGCGACAATGGCGGCAGAGGAAACAGGAAAAAAGGTAGACATGGCTTGGCTCGTCGTTGCCATGGCAGGACATGGCTGTCAACTCATAGGTCAAGCGCGCACATGCTATAGACCGTTGGGGAATTAGTGAAACATGTTCAGGAACGGTTGGCCGCATTGCCATAAATACAAGCCGATGGCAGCTCGGCCATGTGCGCCAAATTAAGACGGCAGCGACGCAGAGCGCAGGCGAACGCGACGGTGACAGCGCGGCATAGTAGTGATGGGACGACAGTGGCTCAGCGGCACAGGTGGACGTGACACAACGCTGCGGCATGGCGATGACCCGGCGAGGCAGGCGGCCAGGCGATAGCGGACCAGCCAGACATCTGGCCCGCCGAGCACGGTGGTGCACGGCATGGCGTGTACGTGCTCTCCTCGTGCAACACGGCATAGCGCAGCAGCGGCGATGTGGAGCCTACACACTAGTGCCAGGTGGAGCAGGGCCGGTGCGGAGGGACACGGGCAGCCACAAGAGCGCCAGCAGCGACGTCAGCGGCAACGCACAACGCAATAGTGGGGGAGGAGCAACTACGCGCCCGGGCAGTCGGCCACCGGGACCAGCCGGGCATGGCCAGACACGCGCGTGCGGCCGGCGCGCCGACAACGGCACTGGAGCATGGTGACCGCGTCAACACGAGGAACTCGACCCAAAACGTGCCATGCACGCTTTTTAAAGCGTCCCAAAAATCCCATTCGGTGATTCAAGTACCAAACCAACTTTTCTACACTCAAGAAGGCATGTTAGGTTACTAAAACAAGCCCTAATATCACCTCACTACTTAAACCGATTCTTCTAAAAAATTGCCAAACTTGGTCTTGTCAAACCATTTTCCAACTTAAGAGATTTGGTTAAATCTTGACCGGTTTCGCGTCAACTTCAATTTCCAAACTATTCGGCAAGCTAACTAGTGAATTACTTTCGCGACCTCAAGTATTTCATCGTCACCTACACGGTGTGTACTTTTAACTTTACTAAAATTTCATATATACGTTCTATAGCATTTTCATTCAATAAAATTTCACGAACATCCGCACTTGAAAATTGTATAGGTCACGAACGACCTTTCGTTTAGCATTTATGTTGGTTGTTTTAAGTTACGTACATGGATTTACACACTATATCACATGCATTTACACATAAATATGATGCTATGCAGTGTTTTAACAAAAGATTGTACAATGTAACACCAAGAGTGTTACATATGAGCCGCCCCTACAAATGGCCCGATTTGTAGGGATGTCTCTATATGGAGTCGCCCCTACAAATAGACACCGGATAATAAAAATTAAGCATTAAAATTTGAATTTTTCAAACAACCTTGGATGGAGAAATGACCAAAATAAAAGTTGTAGATCTCGAAAAGTTATGAAACTTTGTTGTTTAGAACTTTTTCATTTCAAATCATTTACTGCTTTAAAATGTTGTTTGAAATTTAATTTTAAAATTATTGAACAACTCTAATTTCTCTTTTTAATCTCTGGCTAAAACGTGTAACAAGTCTTTCTCCCACATACTAACTTCAGTTTTGATGATTTTTTTAAAAAAAATTTCTAAAATCATGTTCTATCAATTTATTGTGTTCTTATAGCTATTATTTCATCCATCTTTTCATGTGACGGTGTTTTATCTATTTGAATTTTGAATTTCAAAAAATGGTAACTTCAAACGTTATTTTAGAACACTAAACGATTTCAGCTGAAAACGTCATGAATATAAAAGTTACAGAACTCATCAAGATCTATAAATTTTATTTTGGTCATTTCTTCATCCAATAAAATGGTAGTAACATTGTTTACAAAATTTGCATATCTCTCTTATAGTTAAACTATAAGAGGGGTATGTAACATTTGTGAACAATGTTACTACTACTATGTCGGATGAATAAATGATCAAATGACCAAAATAAAAATTGTAGATCTCAAAAAGTTATGAAACTTTGTAGTTGATAACTTTTCGATTTGAAATCGTCTTGTCAAGGAAAATTCCGTTTGACTTTCTGAAATTTGAAATTCAAATTTCGTAAACGACCTCAGGTAGAGAAACTACCAAAATGAAAGTTGTAGATCCAAAAAATTTATAAAACTTTGTAGTTGACAACTTTTTTATTTGAAATTATCTTGTTAAGAAAAACTGTGTTCGAATTTCCAAAAATTTAAAATTTGAATTTTTGAAATGACCTCGGATGGACAAACAACAAAAACGAAAGTTGTAGATCTCTAAAAGTTATAAAACCTTGTAGTTGACAACTTTTCTATTTGAAATCATCTTGTCATGAAAAACTACGTTTGAATTTCTCAAATTTGAAATTCAAATTTTTTAAATAACCTCGGATGGAGGAGCTACCAAAATGAAAGTTGTAGATCTCGAAAAGTTAGAAAACTTTGTAGTTGACAACTTTTTCATTTAAATTTATTTAGGGCCTCAAACAATCAATTTATGATCGATTTAGAATAATACGTGGGGAACCAAACTACAATATAGACACAAGTGAGTATTGGGTGGAATGGTTAGAGGAGGGAACGCGCGAGTCCGAGGTCACGGGTTTCAACCCCAGCAGCCGCATAGTGTGTGATTTTACGTGAAAAAATACACGACTTGCGACTTATGGCTGACCGGTGTGGACCTCCCCGGATTAAAAAACATTTTTTAATAATTTTTTAGCCCGTTTCTAGAAAATAATATGTAGGGGTGGCTGACCAACCGACCCTATAAATTTGGCATTTGTAGCCATCCTTCGTTAGGCGCGCCGCCTCTACATAGGGTCACCAGCCACCCCTAAAACTCAGTATCACACCAAACAGACACACGGACGCTCGACGCTCGTAGCCACGATGCACTACGTCAGAATTGCACTTCACTGCTGTTCAAAATACCCCATCACTACTAGATTTTGAACCGGCACAACCATACCGGCAGTGATGAGGGTGAGCTATCACTATCGGTTCATATAAACCAGCAGTGTTCTTCAACTTCACTACCGGTTCTTTACACAACCGGCAGAGTTCAGTTCCACCAACACTGCCGGTTCATAAGACCACCCGGTAGAGTTCATTTCCACCAATAATGTCAGTTTATGTTTGAACCGGCAGTGTTATCGTATGAATCACTATCGGTTTGTGACAAGAACCGGCAGTGATGGCTAAGCCAACGCTGCCGGGTTGTGGCTCCAACCGGCAGTGCCATCACTGCCGGTTTGTTGCTAACCGGCAGTGATGTCACGTTCGCATTTTATTATTTTATAATTTATTTTAATTTATATTTTTTTGTGGAATCGGGTTTCGCTTTATATACGCTACTTAGACGACAGGTCCATCAATATTAAACATTACAAATGTTACGGTTACAGTTCAAATGTTCTTATCAAGATCTCGATCCCTCAAAATAAAAAAGAAATGTTCTCGGACTTTACAGATTGTGCAATGTTTCTCGGACTTCTTACAATAATCTGGCGAGCCACTATGGGCCATACTGGTTCTTGAACTTCACGGATTGTGCAATGAAAAATACTCCATCTTTTTTCAATACCTCAGCTAAGATGAATTTTGCCAGCTCCCATTGCAGCACGACGATCTCCATGTCTAACATCATTTCATGGTTATATTTCTTGTGCTGTCGTTCAAAAAAGATGATATCCAAAGAGAAATCAGTAAATCATTTTGTTGAATGATTAACAGACATAAATGAAATGGGGCATATATGTAAAGGATATATTTATTTAGATAGTACAATGGGAAAGTTTTAACAACGATATATTTATTTAGATAGTAATGAAATACATCAAAAAATAACAAAAATATTAGAAATAAATTACATATACGATAACAAAGACTTTACACTAAAATTCCATATACGATAACAAAGACCTATTTGCGTATAGGTCAATGTTACAATCAATGTGTATCAACACATTATAATGTAACCGCCTCAGTAGCATTCTTCTAGCACCAACTAGGGGCAAACAGCAGCACCGAGGTGGTCTACGAGCTATATCGGTTGGAGATGACAAAGTGGCATCGATGAATCCGCCTTGTCTATACACGGCCTTTTTCCAGATGCGCACCATAGCGGATGAGTCTGTGAACCTCGTGGCATCTTCAATCTTCGGCGTTGCTCTATCTTCAGTAGCATTCTTCTAGTACATCTTGTGTGCACCATTTTGGTGGACTACGACGCATAATGATATCTGTGGTTTGTTGTGAGAGGAAAACATTGTATCATGGCAGATAAGGCCTGGCTGAAACCAACATGCATAGAGAGACTAGCTCCTGGCCGAGGGCCATTTTATAGGGGCTAACAGTCGTGGTACATTTTTATTTCTGAACTAAAGTTGTCGGGTAGGTTGGAGCAGTGTTCCAACTGTTGTGGTTAGTGAGAGCACTGTTGGCATATGAGGAGCAACTACACATCACTGTCGGTTTTAGTTTAAAAACCGACAGTGAATGGAGCCTTCTGTGTCGGTTCGAGTAACCAACTGTGATAGAAGCTATCATTGTCGGTTTTAAAACCAAAACCGACAGTAATGTGGTGTAGCAGTTATTTGTTGAAAAATGTAGCAGTTAGGTGTTAAGTAGGATAACTTTTCATTTTCTTTCGAACTCCTTTGAGTGGCTCAATGGTTAAGACCCCTCAACCTAGCTCCCGAGACCCGTGTTCGAGTCCCAAGTTGCCCAAATTTTTTTTGTTCAATTTTATAAATTATTTAATTACTTCAGGAAATAGCTCATCACTGCCGGTTCTCATTATAAACCGACAGTGATGGGGCACATCACTGCCGGTTCATTCCCCAAACCGAAAGTGATGTGGTGTAGCAGTTTTTTTTGAAAATGTAGCATTTAGGTGTTAAGTAGGATAACTTTTCATTTTCTTTCGAACTCCTCCGACTAGCTCAACGGTTAAGACACCTCAACTTAGCCCCCAAGACCCATGTTCGAGTCCCAGGCGGCTCAAAATTTTTGTTTCAATTTTATAAATTATTAAATGGATTTTCTCTGTGCACCTTCTTTCTCCATGGCCTTCTTAGCGTTCCTCTTCATCTCGGCCTGATCTAGAGACTAGAACAGTACACGCATCAAGTAAATGGATCACTCAACAGTCAACACACAAGCCACAGGCATTCCCATTCACATCTCCAGAGCACATACATCAATGATCAATGAAGGTTGGAGCTACTACACCTTTGCTCAATGCCTACTGTGGGCTAGGCTCCTTCGAGTATTGCGAGCAGGGACTACAAACTGGTTGGGGACCAGTGGCGACGAGGAGCTATGGATCCCTCACTACTAGTAGTAGCTCAGAAGAGAATGGCTGCCCCAATGTCCTTCTATCGAAAGTCTAGACATATATATTTATATTTATATTTAGCTGGTGTTTAAATTCAGAGAGTAAAGTTTATAAATGTTACATCCAGTGTCTAATTGAGTGTTTAATAGTAATAAGGTCAGTCTCAATGGTAGTTTTTAAATAACTTTCATTCCCATTAATTGCTATGATACGTCGGCATATTTGCTGAGTTGGCAGAGTATTAAAGAGGAGGAGAGAGAAGATGAGAGTTTCATCAGGATCAAACATCCTTCACGGTTTTGTGCATAATGATTACATAGTTAACAATAATCTAACTATCTTTACATGCATCAACAATGAGGGCCTCATTGTGATCAAGCCATACGTAAGCAGGTTTGCCACCCTCTTGAAGGATAGGTAGGGGTACGTTCGCCCCGAATGGAGGCATTTCCTGATAGCCCCTGTAGTCTTCTTCGTCCGTCACTCCATCGACACCGACAATCTTCCTTTTCCCTTCTAGGACTACTTTTAGTCTTCCTTTTGTCTTGTTGTCCCTTGCATAGAAGACTTGCATAACATTTCTTGTAAGGACGAAGGGGTCGTCTCTGTATGCGGTCTTAGTGAGATCAATGGTAGTGAACCCTTCGCTGTCAGTATTGATTTCCTCGAGGCGGACCCACTGGCAGCGAAAAAGAGCTGTCTTTAATGGATCGTAGGCTAGCTCACATATCTCCTCTATGAAACCATAGTATGTCGCTTGCACATTGCCATTTTCGTCGTGAGCATCAAAACGAACACCACAATTTTGGTATGTGCACTTTCCATCTTGCTTTTTTGCGTAAAATGTGAATCCATTGATCTCATACCCTTGGTACTTAAGATATGTACTCGAATGTCCCTTGGCTAAGGCATCCAGTTGATTACCCAACTTTATTCCAAGCAAACGACATCGCAACCAGTTGACAAATTCCTCCTTATGTTTTTTATCCAGCCAAACCTGTGACCTGCTCAGATACATAGTTTGTAGCGATTGACTGTGCTCGTCAATGTATGGCATCACACCCTCTGCTTGCTGGAGAACAGCGAACTGTGCCTGTCTGAAAGAAACAGGGTCATCTACTGTAACAGATTTCTCCCTGATCGTTCCTTTGCCACGTAGTCTTCCCTCGTGACGAGATTCTGGAACTTCGACCCTTTTGTTGTCCAGATAATATGTGTAGAACTCAATGGCCTCCTCCATTGACCATCCTTCAACCATGCCCCCTTCTGGCCTGAGTCTGTTCCTAACATACCTCCAGAAAACTTTCATCAATCTTTCAAAAGGGAACATCTGATGCAGGTACATTGGGCCAAGGGCTCTAATTTGGTCAACAAGATGAATGAGCAGATGCAATGAGATATCAAAGTAAGTCGGTGGGAAATGCATCTCAAGCCTAACGAGAGTTTCGGCTATGTCCCGCTGCAGCTGCTCTAGCGTGAACACATCAATGACCTTTTTTGAGATTGCGTTGAAGAACGAGCAAAGCTTTATGATTGGAGCGCAGACCTTTGGGGGAGGATACCACGCAGGGCAACAGGGAGCAGCAGAGTCATAATGACATGATAGTCAAGGGCCTTCATAGGGCCATAGTTGAACTTGAGTTCTCTCATGTTCACTAGCCTCTTTGGGTTCGCACAGTAGCCCATCGGGACTTTGAGTTCATTGAAGAAAGAAATAAGCGCACGCTTTTGTTTCTTCTTCAATGTCCATGACGCAACCGAAAGTTTGAACTAGCCATTCTCTAGCTCCACGGGATGCAGCTCCTTCCTGATTCCTAAGTGTTGCATGTCCAGGCGTGTGGCTAGTGAATCCTTCGATGTCCCTCCTGTGTCCATCAAGGTGTTAAGAGTGTTAGCGCACATGTGTTTTAGTGATGTGCATGGGATCAAGACAGTGGCGTACACTCAGAAATGGCCAGTAAGGTAGTTTCTAGAAAACCGATTTTTTCTTCCAAACGCTCCCATCAGGCACTGCTACTGCATTGTCCCCCTTCCCAAGGACAACCTCCAGTTTGTTGAGTTCTTAAAGTATCGCAGGTCCGTCTCGATATTTTGGAGCTAAGCGTTCCTCAATAGTACCGTTGAAATCTTTTTTGTTCCTGCGGTAAGGGTGATCCTTAGGTAGGAACCTACGGTGTCCCATATAAACTATCTTTGAGTTATTTGGCAGATTTACTGCATCGGTGTCGTCCAAGCACTCGACACATCCAATATAGCCTTTGGTCTTCTCTCCGGACAACGAACCTCGACCTGGTAGGTCGGTGACTGTAGAGATAAGTAGTCCCTTGATCGTGACATGTTCCTTTTTGTACTCATCCCAAACATCTGACACACCCTTTTCAAACATCTCCACTAGTTCATCGATCACTGGTTCCAGAAACACATCGATGTCATTCCCAGGTTGTCTTGGCCCTTGGATCAGTAGTGGCATCTAGATGTACGACCGCTTCATATAGACCCAAGGTGGAAGGTTGTATATATAGAGCGTCACTGGCCAGGTGCTATGATTACTTCTAACCTGGTCGATAGGATTCATCCCATCTGTGCTCAAAGCAAACCAAAGGTGCCTTACCTCTCCACCGATGTCTTTATAGAACATAGTATTGATAGTCCTCCAGTCATGCCCATCGACAGGGTGCCTCATCATTGTATCTTTCTTACGCTCTTCGCCATGCCAGCGCAACAGCTTGGCTAACTTTGCACATGCAAACAGCCTATGCACCCGGGGAGCTATAGGGAAATACCAAACGACCTTTACGGGACCTCCTCTGGTCTTGGTACCCTCATCTGACGGCCCTTCCTTGTACCGTGGAGCTTCACACTTGGGGCACTTGTCCACGTCTTTGTATTTTTCTCCACGGTACAATATGCAATCATTGGAACACGCGTGGATTTTTTTATCCTCGAGGCCGATGGGGCAGATCATTTGCTTGGCCAAGTATGTTTTTTCTGGCAACTCGTTTTTTTTGGGAGCATTTTTCCTACAGAACATTCACACCAACCTCACCATGGATAGTCCATATCGTATAGTTTGGCATGAACTCCCTGGTAATCAAGTGCGATCGTATAGACTCAATTTGACGAAAGCTCCTATGATTCTTGCAATCTTTGCATGGCAGAAGACAGGTTCCTATTTCCAGCATGGGCTTTGGCATCGGTGATACACTGGCTGACGCCATGCATGTACCTCTTGTCCGTTCGGGACAGATGCATCCACTCTCGATCCATCTCTGCACAAAAAAATACTAAGACAGTAATTACAAAGAATTAATAAGAAATCGAGCTTCATGAACAACAATTGTAGTTCGAAAGTACCATTTTTGTAAAACATTATTGTACACTAATTATTGGAAAATTGAAATTGATAGCCCCGGCCTGTAAATTGAAAATCGTAGTAAAAAACAATTATTGTGCAATAATGAAGAACATCTATTCTACTCTACTTCTAAGAACTAATTATAGCATCACATACTAACAATGATGATCTTGACCACCATGGAATAATTAGCTAGGAATTTAAATGTGTTCATAGACACCAACCGTTTGGATGATGGATTCACCATAATTTGAGCCTTCGCACAAATGTCCAATTGAAAAAGTGCTCTCTAGAATGGAGAAAGAACTAGAATGAGAATCAAGCAATGTAGCCATCAAAACGAAGCTAATTAAGCAACAAAATCAAAGAAGTGGATGCTTGTTACTAACCTTAAAGCAAAAAGATCAAGCCATTCTTTAAAATCCAAGCACTAACTTTATGGTGAAGAGCAGCCGTAACAATGGAGGGAAGGGTACAAACACGCGCCTCTGTTCTCGGGATGGAAGAGAGGAGGAAGGAGAGGACGGCTGCAACCTTTTTGTGTTGTAGGCTTATCACCGTCGGTTTTTGGCTAGATCCGACAGTGATAAAGCCCAATCACTGTCGGGTCTTGGCTTAAACCGGCAGTGATGAGTGACCGTCAAAACACTACCGGTTCAAGCCACAAACCCGCAGTGATGTGGTCCTTCACTGCCGGTTTTAGCCCAGCGCCAATCATTTTTTCATTTTCAAGCTCATAACAGGCAGTGCAGGTACATCACTACCGGTTCTCACAAATTCAGCAGTGATGATGCCGACAGTGATGTGCAAATCTGACGTAGTGATGACCTCCTTATCCACTAACGAAGGCAATACCCGGAGCTCCTATTCAAAGTAGGTATCATAATAATCACGAACTAGTTTTCTGTTTCTTAAGCCCTAAGTTCTAACAACAATCTGCTTTACATTGTGTGAGTGATGAACTGACGAAGTACTTGACATTTCGATAAACGTAATTCAATATTATGTGAAAAAACAATTCATCAATTTAGAACTGTTTTATTCAACCTTCTGAAGTCAAATTCGGTAATTGGTGACACCTAATTTAGAACTGTTTTATTCAACCTCCATCCTGTCCGAAAATATAGGTCATTTCTCTAATTTTAACAAAGTTTATAGAAAAATAGACCTACATCTCTAGAACAAATTAGTTTTGAGTCCGGTCCACTATAAATTGCTCTGATAGATGACGCTGAGTTTATGGGAGGTAAATACAAAGTGGATCAACTAGGTAGGAGCCTGCATCCCCAAGAACAATAGTGGGCTTGGGGTGTTAGTAATCCTAGAGATGTTTTGACAACAAAATCTGGGTGAAAACAGAAGTACGTGGTGACGACATCACAGAAGGCCTTGAGTTCACGTCCTGCACCTCCATAACGCTGGGGCCTTGAGGATCACAAGAAAACAAGGCTCTGGCACTCGGAATGGCTAGGAGGACAGGAGCCGTAAAATGACGGAATGTGGCAGACGCTCTGCGAAACAACAATTGGATTCACAATCCATTGGTTGCTACGGTGCTGCACTTTTGATGAGTTTGTAACGCTTTTGGTGCAGAGTCTACAAGGTCAACCTGACACCGTCCAGATCAGAGTCTACATGGTCAACCTTACATCAGATCAATTGGAGTGCATGACTTGGAAAACTAAGACAACATGGGCTGCCTCTGGCTTCGGTGGCTATGTACAAAAGGACAAATGACTAGCCAAGCAAAGAACTTGCTAAAGTTACCTATAATCAAATAGAGAGTATTTTCCCAGTTTAAACTTTTGAGTCATTTTACCTTTATCATAAGTCAAACTTGTATAAGTTTGACCAAGTTTATAAAAAAACTATATTAACATCTATAAATATCAAACTTGGTTATAAAAACTTGGTCAAAATATATTTCGTAGTATATCTAATGAATTTAGTTTGATGTTGTAGCTGTTTGCACGTTTTTATATAAATTTGGTCATGTGTAGAAAAGTTTGACTTAAGACAGCTAAAATTGACTTACAATTTGGATCAGAGAGGATTTATGGAAGCAGTATATTGATTTTTTCTCCAAAGAAACACAAGAAGTAACAAACAACTACTCTCTAGCAACCAAAAAATTGACCTAGGCAAAAGTTTCTCCTTAAATAATTTTGAGCATCCATTTGTTTGCCTTTACAAGGAATTGATCATTTTAAGAAATAAAAAGGTATATCCATCGTTGCAATATGTATCAACAGAATTTCTAAGGTGTGAGTGATAAAATCATAACACTTCATCATAGGGTCCAAACAAACCAATGAATTTCGTTTTACTTTTTTTTCAGAAAATTCTGAGTATTTTTTATGAAAATAATAATTTTACTGATACTTGAGCTGCAATCACCCAGCTAATTGGTAGCTAAATGTTGTACTTGGATTGAAAAGTGTCATATAGGCAGTTTTGAAGTAGAATTTACAGATTAATGTTATTTAACGTATCTTCCATTTGGTCTCTCTCCTTCGTTCTATGGATGTTCGAATAATTTGCGCATGTGATTCATGAATTGTCTGTTGGACCAAATCACTGTCCCGCCGATTAAACACATACACTTGAGGAACTTCAAAAAGTAAGCTTTGCCCGTTATATATATGTAGCAGTAATTGTTGTCAATCCCCTCTACAATCTGCACCGATAGATCACCTCACATTCTAATGTTTTCATCATTTCCTTGTCCCTTCGAGATGCTTCAGGGTTCACGCCCTTTAGGAATTAGGACGCCATATATCAAGTGTAAATACATTGAAAACAATTGTTTTGCATCGAGGAAATTACCACTGGGAAATATCGTTATTCCTGCATGGTTGTCTTGCAAGCATTAAGGCACTAAACACGAATCAATGCGTCTGATTCTGCTATTGAGCCTGTTCGCTGGTTGGTTTCTGGGCTGATAAGCTCGGCTAGTGCTGGTTTGTTGTGAGAGAAAAATACTGTACCATGGCTGATAAGCCCTGGCTGAAACCAACAAGCGCAGCAAAACAAATTCATCACTGTAGTCATTGCTACCTAGTACTACTAGTATGCATGTTATTGCATTTTCAGTACAAAAGCTCTTAGTAGACTTTGAAAAGGAAAATCCCAGCAAAACAAACCAGCCTGAATTAGAGATCAGTTTGGAAATGATTCATCACAGAGGCAATGTCTACAAGTCGTGCACCATAACAAATATGCAAGGGAAGAACATACATAATCAACAATTGTTAGCCAATTGCTCATATGAAGCTAGCATCTTGTGAACTCCAGCCCCCACTAAACAGATGTTTCAGAGTTCAGAAAGCTATCTAGTGAACGGAACTGCTGCAGCCTCAGAGCTAGTGGCAATGACCTTGCAAGCTACTGATAATCAGGTAAGAAAACTAGACAAATAAACGCTGATAACTGCTAACACTCGTTCTAGAATTCAAGTCATTCACGTCGTACAATGTATTGAGGTGGATGAACCTGAAACTCGTAGCCAGCAGTGGAGTCATGAGGGAGTTTGAGCGTCTCGATCCTGGGACACTTGGCACAAATTGTGGCGCGATCCATCTTAACATTGAAGCATTGGCGAATGTCAAGGGACTCCAAATTGGGGCATCCATCAAGGATAGCAGCCATCCCTGCGTTGGTGAGCTCACAGTTGAACAGCTGAAGGGAGCGCAGCTGGTGCATCTTTGCAATCTCCATGGCTTCCTCGTCCTTGTCATGCCTGCCCCCTTCAATGCTGACAATGACTTATTTGCCCAGTCTGAAACGCTTGAGGTTTGGGCATGATGCGCCAACGACTGCAAAGGCCTCTCCATAGACGTTAGGACTGAGCGAAAGCTCCAGCGCCTCGAGCAGAAGGAACTTCGTCATGGCCTCCATGAATGCTTCCTGACAGACATCGTAGCAGTATATGAAGCGAAGGCTCTTCAGCAATGGCGCCCTGCAACCGTAGTACAGGATTCAGCTGTTAACACTAAACAACTACTTTGGATGCAGGACAATCCCACATACAAAGACATGTTCAATGCAAGATCATACAATTTGTTAGATATATCACCTGAAGTTTAGTGTAAAAAAATACATTTCACATAGTAAGAACTATCAATATGATTATGATAGGGTTCACAAAAGTATCAGTAGTTTTTATCTCCGAATCAATTCATACATGACAAATAGAACTATGCATTTTCTCTGTAACCCAAGTAATGGATGAAATGGTATTAAGTATAACAACAAATAACAAATTAACAATGTAAATTTCCACCTCTCAAATACGAGCAAATCATAAGTGTACGGCAAAAAATTCCAAAAAAATATGGATCCCCATCTTAGCAAAATGAAACAAAGCATATGCATCCATCTTTTCGTTCAAGAATTTCACCGGATAGAGATATAGTATAAGAAATATATGCATCCATCTTTCTAGTTGAGAATTTCACAGGATAAAGATATAGTGTAAGAAATACCCTATTAAGTATCTCTAAATGATTTGTGGATACATATAAGAAACGACTGCTATTATTTGTACCAAGCCAAATCGTTGTAATTAATGGCGGGTCAATGATGATTTTTTTTCCATATGTATTAAGATGCTCAGTCGAACTTCAAAATTGTTGTGTTGTTTTCATTCTAAAATGATGGATCTCCTTGCCTAACTTTCCAATTAGGGGGTTTCACAGAAATATTCTCACGACCCACGAGCAACTAAGGGGAAAAAAGCATTCATCTATGCGAAGTAGACAGAAGGCCGTTTGCTGACAGGGTCAAAAATACACCGGCACAAAAGGCCGTTTGCCTTTATTTGATTTTGTAACTAGGGGCTAGAGAGTAGACCCCCAAAAAAATTTCGCAACTTGGGAAACTCTGTGATTTTGGAAAATATTTTTTTTTGGTACTCTTGGTGATGCTCTTGCCGGGGAAGGCTTGTCTCGGTCTTTTTCCTTCCGCAGACCTCACTCATGTGGCAGCCTCCGCACTGGATCGCCCTTTTTTTTTCTTGGAGACGCTCTTATCTTTTCCCTCTGTTTGATTTGTTCATGAGCGCTTTTTATTAAGATTCTTGCAAAACTAACTACGGGATATAATACTAAGGATCTCACAAGCAAAAGAAAATTTGAAATCAACATTTTAATTTTTCCTCTTTCCTTTTTTTTTCAATTATCTGAGACGCCAAACAGATTCAAAATGGGAGTGGGGAGTAGTACTAACAGTCAGGGGGAAAAAAAGATCACACCTGTCAGCGAGGTAGAGGATGAGGTGGTCGTCGCCGGCGTACTCGCCCCAGAACGCCTCGCACAGCCCCGCGCTGCGGCGGACGGCGGTCCGCGCCAGCAGGTGGAGATCGCACTCGAAGAAGAGCTCCGCGTGGTACAGCATGTTGATGCGGCGCCACAGCTCGGGCTCGTCCCGTGCGGTACGGCGCCTGGAGCGGCACACCGGGCCGGCGCCCCTGAGGATGTCGATGTGGTCGAGCTTTCCGAGGATGTCCAGCAGCGCGTCCGCCAGCAGCGCCGCCCAGTCACGCGGCGGGCGGCCCAACCGGCGCCGGTTGCGGCGGCTGCGTGAGGAAGGCATCGGTCTCGGTCTCGGTCCCGTGCGGAGCGGAGGTCGCCGGACGTGCCGGAGTTGGAAGAGCCGAAGAGAGGCACAGTTGGTGGGGTGACTGGTGATGAGGCGAGGGAGGCGGAAGTGTGTTTATTGGGGGCCGCCGCTTCCTGCTTTCCTTGCCTTGCAATTGCAACGGTCGGCTGGCCTGCCACTGCCACTGCCACTGCCATTGCCCAGTGCTGGAGCCGGCCTCTGCTTTTCATGTGACGTCACGGCAAATTGGAAACCTGTGTTGCTGACAGGGAGGCTCCATGTAAGATGGACTCTCATTTTTCTTTTCTCTACGACTAAAACATACGGATTGTCAACATCTATACGGCAGAACCAAAACACTCGTACGATCCATGACTATCCGGTATAAAAAAAAATCTTCTTGCGATCCATGACTATCCGACGCATAAAAGAAAATTCTCCCAACCCCTGCATGCCGGCTCTATCCCGCACTCCTCCCTCACAGGTTTCTTCGGGTCTTTCCATGCATGGATGCATGCACGTGCACCCCGCTCTAACATGCAGCCGCGGTATTCTTATCTTTTTGACAAATCCAGAAAGCACAGATCACGGAAAAAATCAACAATCAGCCAGTTCGCTTGGTCGTATTTGACTTATAAGCCATGGTTTATCAGCCAACGAACAATATTTTTCTCTCACACCAAACCAGCCAACAGTACTTTCAGACATAGCTTATAAGCCAAACCAGCCCAAACGAACATGGCGAATAAGGGAAATGTTAACGTCCACCGGCAGGACGTTGTTGTGCCTGATTGCGTGCACCCCAGCGCTCCAAGATCTACGGTATTTTTTTCCTTTCAAGGAAAATCGGATAAATCATAGGAAAAAAACAACAATAAAATCCTGATGATATCTATGTGCATCCCTATCCACAGCCACGCCTCTGAAATAATCACCGGCAGGCAAATAATCACCGCATGGAGACACTGGAAGGCAAGTAAATAAAATAGAATAAAACGTAAAGAGAATTATGGGAAGAGAAAGGAATTTATTGGAGTATCACCACACAATGATCATGATCATGATCCAAATCTCGTTCGTCGTCCTTCGCGTTGCGTGTTGACAAAAATGAATTGTTGTCATGCCTCATGCAGGCTAGGATATTGTAAGTCCGACTATACATGTTTTGGGCAAGGCAGAGCATGGATAAATTCAATTCGATGCCTAGCAATAAATTTTCAGCCTTTGAGGCAACTGATGTTTGTCGTAACTTTCAGACAACAAGCTCGAAGCCTAGCTTTTATTTCAGATTCATTACGATACTGAATGTGTTTCTAGACATTATCATGGTATAATACACGTGAAAAATTGAATTGATATATTCTTGATTTTGACTTGGCTAACAAACATCTCATTCAATTTATGTTGCACCCATTGCAACGCATGGGCACTCATATAGTGTTATTAAAAACTAAGATTTTTTTCTAAAAAAACTGTTTTTTATGTCATGCCACCACCTTAGAGCAACTCTAACCAACCCCTTAAAATTTGATGCACTGCGCCCTCAAATGAGGGCCTCTCATCTAGATTTGAGCTCTTATTTTTCTGTGTACGCTATGAACCCTCTTTTCAGCCTCCCTATGTTTCTCTCACTTATATCTTATACATAACTTATAACTATCAACTCTAGCATTTTATATCTAAACTGTGTTATTTCAATATTAGTATTATTAGAATGGATATTTGTTAACAACAATTTTGTATGGCTAAATATTGGAGAAATTATTTTTTAAGATAATTTGCAACCATTATTTTTCGAAGTCTTTGGAACGGCTATATATTTGAAGTGTCACTCTTCTAACAGCTATTAATCAAACAGTTCTACCATTGCAACGACTATATTGCAAATGTTTTATCTCCAATGGTTATATCTTTTCCACCTCTATATATGTATGGCCATTCTCTTTCCTAGATCAATTCATACATTGTGTTGCTTCTGATCCACCTAAAATAAGTCAGCTCTCCTAACTAGATTCCTCTTCCTCGTCCAATGACAGCACCAGCACATAATAGGGGCATGGTTGGGGCCCAGCAAGGAGCGACGTGAGCTTGTTGCGCACTAGATGGCGACGTGAAGCAGGGGCGCACAAGTAGCAGAAAAGGGGGTCTAGCATGGGCGGCCAAGAAGCGGCGGTGGCCATGCTGCCCAGATTTGTGAGGTATATTGTTTATCCCCATCTCTCATCCATCTAGAAGCCAGACCATTTCGAGAAGATAACCATGGATGGCACGCAACAACAAGAAGAGAGGAACGGGGATATACCAGTTGGAACTCCACGGCGGCACAAGAAGATGATCACTGGCCTAGCCCACTCAGTGGATGAGGACTCAGAGCGGAGGCCCTCAAATGTGGGGGATGAGGAGAGCCCCTCATCCATCAGGTACGGATAGGAGACCGGTTGGAGACATGTTTTGCGCTTTGGACCCTCAAAATGAGATAGGGCTTTAAATAGGACACCGGTTGCAGTTGCTCTTATCACAATCATAAAGGCTCTTCCATTTGGTTTGGGCCTCCACATACATGGCTAATGTTCCTCAATTTAACTAGTTTTATTAGTTGTAGGCATTAAACAAGAACTCATAATGTTTGTTTTCTTTAGGAACAAGAACTTCTAATGTAATTCTCAAAAAAAAAGAACTTCTAATGTATCTATACCTTCTAAAGTTCACTACTACAGATTTGGACATCACTGCCGGATTTGTGAGAATCGACAGTGATGTACCTTCACTGCGGTTATGAGCTTGAAAATGAGAAAATGATTGGGGTTGGGCTAAAATGATTGTGGGAATCGGCAGTGAAGGACCACATCATTGCCAGTTTGTGGCTTAAACCGGTAGTGTTTTGGCATCCACTTATCATTGCCGGTTCAAGCCAAGAGCCGACAGTGATTGGGATCTATCACTGTTGGTTCTAGCCAAGAACCGACAGTGATAAGCCTACAGCACAAAAAAGGCTGCATCCGTCCTCTTCTTCCTCCTCTCTTCCATCCTGAGAACAGAGGCGCGTGTTTAGGCCCTTCCCTCTATTATTGCGGCTGCTCTTCACCATGAAGCTAGCGCTTGGATTTTGAAGAATGGCTTGATCTTTTTGCTTTAAGGTTAGTAACAAACATCCACTCCTTTGATTTTGTTGCTTAATTAGCTTCATTTTGATGGCTACATTGCTTGATTCTCATTCTAGTTCTTTCTCCATTCTATAGAGCACTTTTCCAATTGAACATTTGTGCAAGGCTCAAATTGTGGTGAATCCATCATCCAAAAGGTTGGTGTCCATGAACACATTTAAATTCCTAGATAATTATTCCATGGTGGTCAAGATCATCATTGTTAGTATGTGATGCTATAATTAGTTCTTAGAAGTAGAGTAGAATTTCAATTTTCTAATAATTAGTGTACAATAATGTTTTCCAAAAATGGTACTTTCGAGCTACAATTGTTGTTCATGAAGCTCGATTTCTTATTAATTCTTTGTAATTACTGTCTCAATATTTTTTTGTGCAGAGATGGATCGAGAGTGGATGTATCTGTCCCGAACGGACAAGCGGTACATGCATGGCGTCAGCCAGTTTATCACTGATGCCAAAGCCCATGCTGGGAATGGGAACCCTGTCTTCTGCCCATGCAAAGATTGCAAGAATCAAAGGAACTTTTATCAAATTGAGTCTATACGATCGCACTTGATTACCAGGGGGTCATGCCAAACTATATGATATGGACTATGCTTGGTGAGGTTGGTGTGAATGTTTTGCAGGAAAACGATGATGATGTGGACATTCCTGACGTAGCCATCCACAATGCTGACGAGGAACTAGGTGTCAACACGGAACCTATGACCATAGTTAATAATGTGTTTAGGAACACGCTAGCTGATGACACCGAGGATAACGATAGAATTTCTCAGCTGCTACGTAATGTAGAGACCGGATGTCTTAGTGAAAGACAGTTGAGAAAGCTAGAGAAAATGAGACAAGATGGCAAAACACTATTGTGTAGGAATTGTCCAATGAGAAAACTGGAAGCCGACATCATGCTGTTAGAGTTCAAATCAACAAACGAATTGAGCGATAAAGGCTTCGATCAGTTGTTAGGTATAATAAGCAAAATGCTCCTAGAAAAAAACGAGTTGCCAAAAAAGACATACTTGGCCAAGCAAATGATCTGCCCCATCGGCCTCGAGGTTGAAAAAATCCACACGTGTTCCAATGATTGCATATTGTACCGTGGAGAAAAATACAAAGACTTGGACAAGTGCCCCAAGTGTGAAGCTCCACGGTACAAGGAAGGATCGTCAGATGAGGGTACCAACACCAGAGGAGGTCCCGTAAAGGTCGTTTGGTATTTCCCTATAGCTCCCCGAGTGCATAGGCTATTTGCATGTGCAAAGTCAGCCAAACTGTTGTGTTGGCATAGCAAAGAGCATAAGAAAGATACAATGATGAGGCACCCCACCGATGGGCATGACTGGAGGACTATCAATACTATGTTCTATAAGGACATCGGTGGAGAGGTAAGGCACCTTTGGTTTGCTTTGAGCACAGATGGGATGAATCCTTTCGACCAAGTTAGAAGCAATCATAACACCTGGCTAGTGACGCTCTGTATCTACAACCTTCACCTTGGGTCTGTATGAAGCGGTCGTACATCCAGATGCCACTACTGATCCAAGGGCCAGGACAACCTGGGAATGCCATCGATGTGTTTCTAGAACCAGTGATCGATGAACTAGTGAAGATGTTTGAAAAGGGTGTGCCAAATGTTTAGGACGACTACAAAAAGGAACATGTCACGATCAAGAGAGTACTTATCGCTACAATCACTGACCTGTCAGGTCTAGGTTCATTGTCCAAAGAGAAGACAAAAGGCTATACTGGATGTGTCGAGTGCTTGGACGACGCCGATGTAGTAAATCTGCCAAATAACTCAAAGATAGTTTATATGGGACATCGTAGGTTCCTAGCTAAGGATCACCCTTACTGTAGGAATAGAAAAGATTTCAACAGTACTATTGTGAAACGCTTAGCTCCAAAATATCGAGACGGGCCTACGATACTTCTATAACTCAGCAAACTGGAGGTTGTCCTTGGGAAGGGGACAATGTAGTAGTAGTGCCTGATGGGAGCATTTGGAAGAAAAAATCGATTTTATGGAAACTACCTTACTGGCCATTTATGAGTGTACGCCACTGTCTTGATCCCATGCACATCACTAGAAACGTGTGCGCTAACACTCTTAACACCTTGATGGACACCTGGGAGACATCGAAGGATTCACTAGCCACACGTCTGGACATGCAACACTTGGGAATCATCAAGGAGCTACATTCCGTGGAGCTAGAGAATGGCTAGTTCGAACTTCCGGTTGCATCATGGACATTGAAGAAGGAAGAAAAGCATGCGCTAATTTCTTTCTTCAATGAACTCAAAGTCCAGATGGGCTACTATGCAAACCAAGGGACCTTTGAGTACATATCCTAAGTACCAAGGGTATGAGATTAATGGATTCACATTTTACACAAAAAAACAAGATGGAAAGAGCACATACCAAAATTGTGTTCATTTTGATGCTCACGATGAAAATGGCAACGTGCAGGCGACATACTATGGTTTCATAGAGGAGATATGGGAGCTAGCCTATGGTCCGTTGAAGGCAGCTTTTTTTCGCTGCCAGTGGGTCCGGCTTGAGGAAATTAACACTGACAGCGAAGGGTTCACTATCGTTGATCTCACTAAAACCGTATACAGAGACGACCCCTTTGTCTTTGCTAGAGATGTTATGCAAGTCTTCTATGCAAGGAACAACAAGGCAAAAGGAAGGATAAAAGTAGTCCTAGAAGGGAAAATGAAAATTGTTGGTGTCAATGGAGTGACAGACGAAGAAGACTACAGGGGCTATCAGGAAATGCCTCTATTCGGGGCGAACGTACCCCTACCTATCCTTTGAGAGGGTGACGAACCTGCTTACGTACGGCTTGATCACATTTAGGCCCTGATTGTTGATGCACCTAAAGATAGTTAGATTATTGTTAACTATGTAATCATTATTCGGACGTTGTTCACCAACTATGTAATCTAATTTATATTTTGTGCGCTTCTCTAAAATTAAATAATAGACTATGTAATCAAATATTGAGATGATGTTCAGAAACACTATTATTTGATAATTATAGACCATTAATTAATTATCATGGAATTAAATAATCGAGACATAAATATTTGTATTATTTTACAATAAATTATATGTATTTACATGCACTAAACGGATAAAAGAAAAAACATAACCTATACTAATGTAACCCCTAATGCTAGCGCAGCGGTTAAGGCCCTATAATCTAAACCTCGAATTAATTAACTCCCGTTCAGAGGATAAAACAAAAAAGAAAACGTACCTTGACGTAATCCCTATCATAGCGCAGCGGTAAAAGCCAGCTACTGTGAAGCCCGCGCCCTTGGTTCAAATCCTAGGTGCGGAAAGCTTTTTTTTATATTTTTATAGAATTAAATGAACCTCAACTTAAACTATAAAAATGATAACAAAATATTTTCTAACGTAAATCCTCCTTTAACACAGCGGTTAAGCCACTAATCCCTCTTTCTCGCTCCCTCGGTTCGAAACCCAGGTGAGACAATTTTTTTTATTTTTTTATCCAAAGCCCGCGACAGTGGCTCTGATTTCAAAAAAAAAGCTAAGTGCCTGTGGCAGTGCTGTTTGTCGGGCCTATCACTGTCGGGTTTTTTCATAAAAACCAACAGTGATACATGGAATCACTGCCGGTTCTAAAAACCAGCACTAATGACCCCTATCACTATTGGTTTTTTATCAAAACTGACAGTGATATGAATATTCCCTCATGGGCCAGCTGTGCTCTCGCTGATCAAGTGATATGAATATTCCCTCATGGGCCAGCAGTGCTCCCGCTGATCACCATAGCAGGAGCACTGCTCCCACCTACCGTGACAGCTCGCCTATAAAATTGCGCCCTACTAGGGGTCCTCTCCATGCATGTTGGTTTCAGCTAAGGCTTATCAGCCATGATACAGTGTTTTCGTCTCACAACAAACCACAGATATAGTTATGCGTCGTAGTCCACCAAAATGGTGCACACAAGAGGTACTAGAAGAATGCTACTGAAGATAGAGCAACGCCGAAGATTAGAGACGCCGCGAGGTTCCCAGAGCCATCCGCTATGGTGCGACATAGCACTTCACCAAGAAAAAGGCGATGGCCATGTACAGTAGAGGCATGGATTCATCTATGCCACCTTGTCATCTCCAACCGGTATAGCTCGTAGACCACCTCGGTGCTGCTATTTGACCCTAGTTGGTGCTAGAAGAATGCTACTAAGGTGGTTAAATTATAATGTGTTGATACACATTAATTGTAACATTGACCTGTACGCAAATAGGTCTTTGTTATCGTATATGGAATTTTAGTGTAAGATCTTTGTTATCGTATATGTAATTTATTTCTAAGTTTTTGGTATTTTTTGATGTATTTCTGTACTATCTAAATAAATATATTGTTGTTGTTAAAACTTTCCACTATACTTTCTAAATAAATATATCCTTTACATATATGCACCTTCACTGTTGGTTCTATTTAGAAATCGGTAGTGATATTCACTTTCACTATCGGTTCTATTTAAAAACCAGCAGTGATATTCACTTTCACTGTTGGTTCTATTTAAAAACCGGCAGTGATGTCCATGCCCCCTATATAAAACAAACCGCTGGACACATACATCGATCCCACCCACGAACTCTCACAGTCTCATTTCTCACGTTTCACTCTCACTTCTTAAGAAATCCACTCTCTCTACATGATTTGGTCATAGCTCCTGCATTTTCTATTGGTATTGATATGTTGTCTTCTCCAATATTCTATCTATATTCATTTGATCTATATTTATATTCATGTTTCTTTGCATTCTACATTTATATATATTCTTATTCCTTGCATTCGATCTATATTTAATTATGTTGCCACATTTTACTTGGAAGAATTTTTTGTGCATGTATTTTATGTTCATATTTTTTTTTGCATTTTATCGATCAGGTGGTATGAACAACGGACCTCCCCCACCACAAGAACCAGGTTTCCACCCTGGTGATAAGTCATTCGCTCCTAATGTGGCCATTCCACGATTCCCTGTCCCAGCTATTGTATGAAATATTTTTCAACATCTTTTATTTTCCATGCTAACAAATAAGTGTAATTAGTTTAATATCATTATTGCATACATATATGTCGCAGACTATATCTCCAATAGATTGGCTGCGAACAACACTTAGCTGGTTCTTTATCTTAGACATCGTCCAGAACACAACATCTAATGCAAGTGGTCGGCTATGGACGTGTGAACTCAATTTTTCCATCCCTTTGAGGGGTGTAAATCATCAGAATCATATCCATGAGATAGGAAGACAAAGCCTGGACATGATAAGCACCCAATTCAGTGCCGTGCGCTTCTGTTTAGAGGCACTTCGACGTGTTTACTATGATGTGCCTGATTTCTCGCAATTCAAAGCACTTGCTTTGAATGCTGGTGATATCCCCGTCCCGCAAGCAAGCGAATGGTTTGCGAGCTACAACCTTGCGGATGTGGTAAAATGGTCACTTATACCTGAGTCGTGGTTATTTGTTGTTTATTATTGTAATAACATTCTCTATTTTTTTTCTTTTTCTCCACATGCAGATTGCGCTCCAGGACCTTACCTATGCTGCATGTGGCTTGTGGGCCGTTCTAGACCAAGCTACGGAGCAACTCGGGTACGATTGAGACTTCTACAATGAAAACCTTAGCCAGCTCACTATAGAAGGATGCTAGTACTGCATAAGGATTACTAACAAGGGCAGTGGTCATTCAGTAGGTTACATCTATGGCCGACCATTCTTTCGGTATTGTGAGGCACGAGAGAGTGCACTCATACGGGCATTGACCTTCATCGATATAAGCAGATACATAATCTATGACATCAATTACCATATATGACTATAGAGGCATGTTAGTGTGCGCGGCCCGATCAACCC
This sequence comes from Miscanthus lutarioriparius, assembly GCA_904845875.1. NCBI lineage: Eukaryota > Viridiplantae > Streptophyta > Magnoliopsida > Poales > Poaceae > Miscanthus > Miscanthus lutarioriparius. The sequence goes on from CAJGYO010000013.1 coordinate 55,069,119, forward strand.
TGGCAGTGATTCTGATAGTAATTAATGTTTATTTAGCTAGGTTTGCAAGGTCATTGATTAATTGGGTTCTAATTTTAATTTGTACGGCTTGTGTGTTTAATTATTGTCATGCATGTAATTCGTGTAACATTTGTTGGGCAACTAGAAATATACATTTTGGTGTCACATTGGTCTCAAAATTATTCTCAGGCTTGCACATGACACAGGTGAAGGAAACACCAAATTTGGGATTTTCCCGAGATGGTTTGCTACTTTCTAAGGTTTAATTGAATTTCCGCGCGACAACACCGATTAATTATAGGTTTAACTGAGTCTACCCATGAAAAGATCTGAAATAGTACCAAACTTTTACACAGGCTCTAATATGCCCTACGGATAAGAATTTTGTGGAGGTCGATGAAAAAAATCTATTGGGTCCAAGATGTAATTCACCCTCTTTTGTCTCATTCAGCACAGAGAAAAATATATTAATAAAAAAATGATCAGAAAAACCTAAGATCTTGTTTGGTGCCTTAATTTGGGTATACATGCTTGCCAAAAAAAGTTATGCCATTTCGACATAGGCAGAGTATATATGCTTCACAGACGTACATGAGCCCTTTCATCGAACCATTACTATACAAATAGGTTATCAAGGTTTTTGTCGTTCATATGCATTCCGATATTGTATTGGTCTCAAACTTTTTCTTAGGTTTGCACGTGCCACGGGTGAAGCAAACACCTAGTTTGAGATTTTCTGGAGATGGTTTGCTATTTTCTGAGGTTTAATTGAATTTCCACGCGATGACACCGATTAATTATAGGTTGAACTGAGTCTACCCATGAAAAGATCTGGATGGTGCCAAACTTTTACATATGCTCTAATGTGCCATAGGGATAAGAATTTTGTGGAGGTCGATGAAAAAATCTATTGGGTCCAAGATGAAATTCACCCTCTTTTGTCTCATTCAGCATACAGAAAAATATAATAAATAAAAAAACTAATCAGAAAAATATAAGATCCTATGTGGGGTCTTAATTTGGGTGTACATGCTTGCCAAAAAAATTTAAGCCATTTTGACATAGGAATGCACATGCTTCTATTTATTCAGTATAGAAAAGAAATTTTTATATATATATAAACATCACTGTCGGTTTCAAAAAATCGGCAGTGATGAAATGAAACCGATAGTGATGCTGGTTATCACTGTCGGTTTGTTTTGAAAACCGTCATTGATTTATAAAAAAATAAAAAAAATATGCCATCCCTCGGGTTTGAGCTCGGGTCTTAGGGAGTAGAGTTTTGAGTCTTAACCGCTGCGCTAGTATAGGAGGTGTGTCAAGGCTAATTTATTTTTTCTTTATAACCTTTTAGAGAGCTTAATAAATTATAAAATTAAACTAAAAAATTTGGGCCGCCTAGGACTCGAACACGAGTCTCGGGGGCTAAATTGCGTTGTCTTAACCGTTGGGCCAGTTGGAGGATTTCAAAAGAAAGGGAAAAGATATCCTACTTAACCCATAACCGCAACACCGCTATCATTGCCGGTTCAAGGAATGGCCCAGCAGTGATGTTGCCTCATCACTGTCGGTTCAGACTTACAACCGGTAGTGATGAACCATTGGGATAAAAGCAAGGCGCGGGGTAAAATTTTTCAAAGTCATTTAATAATTTATAAAAATAAACCAAAAAATTTGGCGCCTGGGACTCGAACACGAGTCTCAGGGGCTATATTGCGCGGTCTTAACCGTTGAGTCAGTCGGAGGATTTCGAAAGAAAGGGAAAATATACGCTACTTAACCCGTACCCGCTAAACCCCCATCACTATTGGTTTGAGGAATGGCCCGGTAGTGATGTGTCCACATCACTATCGGTTTAGAACTTACAACTGGCAGTGATGAACCATTGGGATAAAAGAAGGCGCAGGTTGAAATTTTCCAAAGTCATTTCAACCCCGCGCCAACCCCTCCCACACGCCGCCGGAGCACCACCCCGCGCCGATGGGCACAACCGTTCCCCGTGCACCCGTCCATCGCCCCCGCGCCGCCATTCCCAGCCCCACGCTCCTCTTCTTTGACGTCGACGCCCGTGCCCTCGTTCCTCATCCACAACGCCGTCCCCGTTAGTCCCGCTCCAGCGCCCACGATGCCGTCCACCGCCCCATGCTAGAGCACCGCGCCATCCGTGCCCTCGTACCTCGTCCATGACGCCGGCCGTGCCCCTCCTCCTCCACGCCTGCACTCCCACCACCGAGGCCTTCAGGAGCGCACGAACAACTACATTCCCACCCCCACGGTGATTGCATGGCTCACCGCCCGCTATATGTTTGATGAAATGCCACACGGTGAGTGCATGGCGGTGGCGGCCAGGATTTGGTAGGTCCTCTCCTGCATTGACTCATGATCCATGTGGCATTTGGTGTGTTGGGGCCAATGGGACTTTAGGGGTGGGCATTGGGAGGGTTTTAAGGCAAAATGATAGTATCATGGTTTACTAGTGTGGAACTGAGCATGCCGGTGTGATCTATTTATCTGTACCGCTGACCTCAGTGTACATCGTCCTAATTTTGGCAATGTCACTCTCATTGCTGTTGTTTGTTAGCTCTGTTCAGTTTGTTAGTAATCAGCTACTGAACGAGCATAGCAACTGTAGCTAGTGGCGTTGTGACTATAACTTGTTTGTAGTTGAAGTAAATTTTGATGCATTAGAAAAGTTTGAGTTTAGAACGGCAGGGGCCAAAAAAATGCTTAGAAAGTCCTATAAAGTATGGGAGTGTCAATCCTGTATAAAATTATCTGGAAGCTTGATCAATACCTTCACTGTCATATACACTATCATATACTTATAATCATGTTGTATAATTTATCATTAAGATATGAGGGTTCAATAAGATGGCACAATTACTCTGCACATAAATGACGTTCTTATTGTGGTATTACAATGTTTAAGAGTGCCAGTTTTTTCTTGGCAACTTAACTTGATGGCATGATCTAGCCTTTAGGAAGCAACTATTTAAATTGGCTATGTTGAGTGGTGTGTGCTTGGTATTTGGTAACTCCACTTTTAGTGTGATATTTGCTGGAACTATGGTAGCATGGTCCACTCTATGGTTCCTATATAATTTTGGTATTATGCATCAGTATACAACCCATAAAGGCTTGCAATTAGAATGAGCTTAACCAGATGTTGGTCCACTCCATGGTTGCTATATAATTTTGGTTCTATGTTGAATGTTTTAACTTTGTAGACGAGAAAGTCTTTGTTACAACAACAACAACAACAACAACAACAACAAAGCCTTTAAGTCCCAAACAAGTTGGGGTAGGCTAGAGTTGAAACCTAGCAGAAGCAATCAAGGTCTAGGCATGTGACTAGCTATTTTTCAAGAACTCCTATCTAAGGCTAAGTCTTTAGGTATATTCCATCCTTTCAAGTCTCCTTTTATTGCATCTACCCAAGTCAACTTCGGTCTTCCTCTGCCTCTCTTCACGTTACTATCCTGACTTAGGATTCCACTACACACCGATGCCTCTAGAGGTCTTCGTTGGACATGTCCAAACCATCTCAACCAGTGTTGGACAAGCTTTTTCATGCTAAAATCATGAAGAACAATTTAATTTGTTAGATGCTGTAAGTACCTCATCTCACAATGTAGCTTGCTCCATGCCTCTTTATCTAGATAATATTTGTTCATTAGCTGTATCTGAACTTAATATTCTAATACATCATGTTTGAATGACAACCTAATTTACTTAAATGTATAGGCAACCATGGCATGGTATATAGTGCATGTTGGTCACGTTCCTAGGATTTATCGAACTTGGGAAGATTGTTATGCTCAAGTCAATCGCTACCCTAGTAATTTGCATAAAAAATACAACACAGAAGTTGAAGCTTTGAGGGCCTACTCTAGTCATCCAGCCTACCTTGCAAACCATGGGCAACCGGCCTACTATAGTCCAATGAATGCAAATCATGGCCATCCACTGGCACTGGAGATTGAAGAGAAGCCACCCGCCGGAGATGTGAAGATTAGGAGAATTGCTCCTTGGTCTTGGAAAGATGTCATGCTTTTATTTATGGCTATGGTCATTGCTTTTATTATTTGGAAGTTGATGTAGGCTTAGTTTCATAGAACAGTAGGTGGACTTTGTTGTATGTGGTCAATCAAACAATGAATTTGTTCTAGGTGAACATATGCTATTATTTGACTTTGTTGTATGTGGACTTATTATTAGACTTTGCATTAAACATATTATATATATATATAATATGAACATATGCTATTAGTAGTTGTCCGCAGCCAAAACTAACCACGATCGTATCACAGCCATGACTCGTCATTGCCTGTTACCCCATCACCGAAGAATAGATCGGCAACAAGAAGCGGCTAATATCGCTGGGACGGGAGAGCCGCATGATCCGACAAATGGTGACGGTGTCAATCAAGACGGTGAGAACGAGCAGCCATGGACCTCGTCTGGCCTGCTCGAGCTGGGTCAAAATGACCAAGATGGCCAGGTAACTTTGGTATCATGTGACTATGTAGCCACACACGCTAATCAATTGAGAGGGTCATAGCTTACTTGGTGTCTATAGCAGGAGCCTCCGCCGGCCGAGGAGCCAGAGGGTTCGGGTAGCAGGAAGGCTAGATCCAAGCGAGGCATGTCAAAGATTCTTGTTGGTAGGAATGCACACTGGCACATCACTGAGTTCGATGAATTCAGGGATCCACTCTCACCGCCTATAGCCTTGACCAAAAACAAGACTATCCTCGGCTTACTTGTAAGGGACTTCATCCCGATTAGGTACAGGAAGTGGAATGGAAAAGATAATGACCCATAGAGGGTTCCCGAAAGTGAGAAGGATTACATATGGGATATCAAGATCCCAGAGTATTTCACTTTCCCAACGAAGTATGATAAGGAGGTAGTCAAGAAAAAAGCAAAAGAAATCATGGGGACATGCTTCAAGAATTTCAAAGGGACATTGTACAAGAATTTTGTCCTCCAAAATAAAGAGCCAGATTTCGATGGTGGACAGTTTAGCAAGCAGAAGGACTTTTGGCAGGATTTCAAGGAATATAGGTTATTCGAGTACTTAGAACTGAGCAGGAAGAATAAGGAGAGCTCGTAGAAAGCAATGAATCCTCATCATCTCGGCTCTCGTGGCTATGCCAAAAAGATGACAGAATTTGAAGCAAAGCTTGAAAAGATGGATCGCCTTGCTAAGGAAGGCATTCAGGTTGAGACGGCTCATTGGGAGCCAAGATCGGTATTATACTGTATGGGAAGGAATGTGCACCATGCCGAGGATGGGAGCTTTAGCTCCACAAATCCACCCATGAGCGAACTCATCTAGAGGATCTCCTAGGTAACTGAGGAGGTGAGGCAAGGGACTCGCACTTCTAATAGGCAGAAAGACATGCTCACCCAAGCACTCGGAACCAAGGAGCACCCTAGTCGCACTAGAGGAACCAGTGTTGTTCTATGGAAACTAGCATTCCCTGAAGAATCTCACACTTACCAGAGCCGCTCGAGGGGTAGAGCGGATCAGGAGGCAGAGTGTTTGAGGCGACTAAAAGAGATGGAAGACAGAATGGACGCACGGATTGAGGTGACTGTTGAAGCACGAGTCCAGCAAATTTTGCTATCCAAGGGGTCAGGAGTACCACAAAACCCTACTCCTACTGCCTTTAGCCCATAGTTTAAGGGTCACAACAGCTGTGGATCGACCCCGCTCGACGAAGAAGATGCGAATGTGCCTCATCCAATGGATGGCATCACTGAACCCGTCAATGTCAAGTTGTACATCCATCAGGAATGGACAAAGGATAAGGTGGCGCTCAGCCAGGCCTGGCATGGCCTACGGGAGGTGGGACCATTAATGGCCACCCAATTCCATAGGGGTACACTCGCATCACCATTGATAGAATACTTGATAAGAAGTATAACAAGATACACATTGAGTACCCCGCAGTGGAAGACATGTCAAAACTTGGTCATAACAAGGGCTCTCAAGTGGCCTGGCGCAAGCACTTCATTAAGCTTGGCCACCAATTGTCCTCTGATGATGAGAATGAATGTGAGTCTTCGCACACCCACGATCATCACTCACCATCTCTCAACAGAGATCACTCCCCTCCTCATCCCTTGCCATCACCCCCGAGAAGACAGAGGTCTCCTTCTATTCCTCCTCGTCCGACTCCATCTTCATCAGCCCCGAGAAAAGAGAAGACTCCTCCTCCTTCTCCTCCTCCTCCATCTTCACCAGCCCCGAGAAAACATAATTCTCATCGTCATCCTCCTCCTCCTCCACCTCAGTCCAAAACAAGATCAAAGGCATCCTCGTAGTCGCAGAAAAAGGTCCTTGGATTCGGTCGCTAATGCTCCCAAAGTGGACCAGCAAAAAAAGAAAAAGGTTGTTCAGTGGCAGCGTTACAAACTTGATTGAAGAAAAATTTACAGCACACATCTCGAAGGAAGATTGTGTTAGTTTCTTCAATCTCTGTGCCTCACTGCCTCCGTGTTTGTTGAAGTCCGAATTCTAAAGGCAAACATAGAATCAGTATGCTACAATAAGAACCGATGAAATACGCAATGAAGATTTAAGAAAGGTACAGAAGTACGTCGAAGACAACCCCGAATAACCACGGAAGAGGCCGCGAACATCTATTATGATGTACAAGGGACGCGAACATCGGCAATGAAGTATGAAAGGGACAATCTTTTGGCTCCCAATGACGAGTATAAAAATTTGACAACATATATGCGCCAGTTGCATGAATATTATATGGCTCAAGCAACAGAGACGGAGGACTTTGGTTTTGAGGTTATTATCCATTCGCCACATATTTTTTATTATCCTGAAGAAGAGAAGTTTGATGTTGAGTGGGAGTGCTTGTTCCAGCTATACCAGAAACGCTCTCTCGATTCATAAATGTTATCGATGTGGACTATGTAAGTACCCAACACGCACGATATTATAATTAACTACTCTCCCGAGACATAAATTGCTAACTTTTGAGCAATTCCCATGATTTTATGTAGGTGTATAGCAAAATTTTGCATACTAAAAAGCAAATGTGATAACATAGGCTTCTTGGACCCCTTGCGAGTCAATGAGAAGATATGTTTAGGCCTCCATGGATGTGACGTAGAAAATCTGAAAGAGAGATTGATTGATGTTTTCGATGAATTCAAGATGAAGAACAAAACACACATACTTCTAGCCTACAACTGCGAGTATGTGTTCTCGGCTTTTAATTTTTTGCTTCTTTTTTCGTTAAGATTATTCGATAATTAGGATTCTGTGATTGCAGCAACCATTTCATCTTCATTTGTGTCAATCTTGCTAAAAATCTGATCGAGGTGTGGGACTCGAAGAAAAAATCATTTCATCATCTGGATGCACGGGTGGCAGTGCTGAATTAGTAAGCGATCCTAATAACATATTATTTTCTAGTTACACATACTGCTTTCTAATGTTTCTCCTTTTAATGTTGCACAGTGTCCGAAGAAGACATCGGTGGGACGCAGGTCCCATTCAAGGTTGTCGAAATGGAGGGGAAGTACCTAAAATAGCCGGCGAAAAATAACGAATGCGGGTTTCATGTAATGTCGGCAATGCTTCGCTACATCGGCGGGAAATCGAAAGAAGCACATAAGTTGGTATGTATAATCCCCATTTCATTTATGTCTGTTAACAATTCAACAAAATGATTTACTGATTTCTTTTTGGATATCATCTTTTTTGAACGACAACGCAAGAAATATAACCACGAAAGGCTGCTAGATATGGAGATCGTCGCACTACAATCGAAGTTGGCAAAATCCATCTTAGCCGAGGTATTGGAAAAAGATGGAGTATTTTCCATTACACAATCTGTGAAGTTCAAGGACCAATATGGCCCATAGCGGCTCGCTGGATTATTGTAAGAAGTCCGAGACGCATGCTTCATCTTATCGAATAATTTCTTTTTTATTTTGAGGAATCGAGATCTTGATAAGAATATTTGAGCTGTAACCGTAACATTTGTAATGTTTAATATTGATGGACCTATCGTCTACGTAGCGTATATAAAGCGAAACATAATTCCATAAAAAAATATAAATTAAAATAAATTATAAAACAATAAAATGCGAACGGACCATCACTGCCGGTTAGCAACAAACCGGCAGTGTTGTTGTAACCATCACTGCCGGTTAGCAACAAACCGGCAGTGATGGCCAAGATGGCACTGCCGGCTTGAGCCACAAACCGGCCGGGCCATCACTGCCGGTTCTTGTCACAAACTGGCGGTGATGGTTATGACAACACTGCCGGTTAAACACACAAACTGACAGTGTTGGTGGAACTGAACTCTGTCGGGTGGTCTCATGAACCGGCAGTGTCGTTGGAACTAAACTCTGCCGGTTGTGTAAAGAACCAATAGTGAAGTTAAAGAACACTGCCGGTTTGTAGGAACCTACAGTGATAGCTGACCCTCATCACTGCCGGTATGGTTGTGCCGGTTCAAAATCCGGCAGTGATAGGATGTTTTGAACCGGCAGTGAAGTGTTATTCTAACGTAGTGGTTCTTGCCTATGTAGGAGCATAATTAATGGGCTAGTATATAAAAAACAAACTATATGAAACTTTTTAATTCAATAACAACAAAACCCGGTAAACAAGTCGTTGTCAAAAAATGCTAGCTAGCAAATTTTTCTTGTAGCAGCAAAAATGGAACGATGCTATATTCCACTTCCTGGAAGTTCCTCGTGCTAGGAACAGTTGTATATGCTTGTGCAACGTAAATATCGATCTAAGTTTCTCAAACCCATCGATCAGGTAATTTGTACCTAAGTGGGTGAACATGTAGTGATTGTATCTATAGCTTGCTGACAAACCAAGAAGCTTAGCTACATATATGTAAAGGTGAGCTGGCGCCTGGCGGAACCAACGCACGTAACGCCGATGTTAAAATGGACCTCCGGTCCGAGCACGGATTCCATCGGCCCGTTGCGTTGCGTATATATGTCCAAACTTCAAACCTGACGGCGATCGAGGCATGGGCGCATGGCTACGTCTTCTTTGACCCGTCACCGGCAGCGCCGGCCTCGCCTTGCTCCGACGCAGTCGCCACCTACGGAAGGCAAGGACGACGACGGGGAGGAGGAGACGAGGGACTGGGCAGAGCTGCCGTTGGACGCACTGCTGGCCGTGCTCCAGAAGCTGGACCATGCCGACGTCGTCATGGGCGCCGAGCTGGTGTGCCGCCCCTGGTGCGGCGCGGCGTCGACCTGCGCCGCCGCGTCCGCACCGCACTCTCCTCGCCCCACGTCGACTGCGAGGCGGTGGCGTACGCAGCAGTAAGGCGTGGCGCCGGACGGTGCGAGGCGTTCAGGGCTCGCGGCCTCCGCATCGACGACACCTTCATCTTCTTCCTCACTTGGATGTGAGGCCCTCGCCGCTCAATTTGCTTTGCTTAATTGCTGAAGAAACCTGCAAGAACCACCAGAAATTTAAACTGGTGATAAAAAAAAATTAAACTGCAGGGCTCCGCAACTGAAGAGTCTTTGTCTCATCTCGTGCTACAAATTTCGAAGCACGGTCTGAAAGAAGCGATAAGGAAGTTCCACATGCTGGAGGAGCTAGAGGTGTCACTCTACTCATCAGGCCTCAGCCTCACCCTCTCCCGCTTCTTCTGCAGCGCCGTCGCTGACGCTGAGATCCTCGCGGCCGCAGCCGAGGCCTGCCCTCGCCTGAAGCGCCTCCGGCTGAACAAGCATCGCTTCCGCTGGCACGCTGGCACGCTGGCACCACCGGCGACAGTGAAGCCACGGAGATAACCAAGATGCGCGGCCTCCGGTCCCTGAAGCTCTTCGGCAACAGCCTCAGCAACGTCGGCCTCGCGGCTATCCTCGGAGGCTGCCTACGTCTCGAATCCCTCGACACCTGCCACTGTTTCAATGTCAAGATGAACGATGAGGCGCGCGTGATGTGTGCCAGGCTGCAGACGCTCAGGCTACCGGATGACTCCATGCACGGCAACGACCTCAGCTTTGGCAGGCCTGAGATGGGCCCAGCTGGGATCCCTTACTATGTGCTTGAGGACGATCACCAATTCTTCCCGGTGTAATAATTCCCGGAGTAAAATTGATGGACGGTTCTTAAACTTGGTCGAGGATGTCAGGTCCCCAAACTTTCCAAATTGCATTTTTAGTTACATGTACTTGGGTTAGGGTTTCAGTACTGGTACAAATGGACGCAGACCCAATCCTATAGCTGACCTGGCATGCCACGTAGCTTCATTCTCATGTGTATTGCACCATTTTGCATTTGCATTTTTACTGTTATCGCCCTACAAGATGGAACAGGTAGTTGGGGGTTTTTAATTAGGAGCTAATTCTCTCATTTGCCGATCTTGCTCGCATCGCCGTAGTTGAACCCTATGCTCGATGTGAAATTTTTGCATTTTGGTCCCTTTTGAAAACATTTTTTACAAAAAGACCTATGCCAAAACGTTTGCTGAAAATAGACCATTTTTAGGAGTCTTAGAACATGACGCCAAGGTATGAGGGTCGGCGTCGACTTACACGACGCCGAGGTCTTGCCACGTCACGGACGACCCCGGTCGACGGCGACACGGTGGCGCATGGGGTCCGACACGTCGGCGTTGTGTCAGCCAATGCCACAGGCCCAACCTCGGTGCGGTGAGACTACACGCCGAGATATTGGCACCATCCGGCGCGCGGCCCAGGCGGCCCAACAACGCTTCGTGGCCCAATAGCTCGGCGCTGGGTCACTTAACGCCGAGCCACCAAACTCGGCGCGGCCCGACTCAACGCCGAGGTCTGGACTCTTGAAGCCGCGCCGCGGCCCCCTTCTTCTTCCTCCCTCCATTCTGAAAGCGCCGGCAGGCTCCCTTCTTCTCCCCCTACGGCCCCCACGAAACCCTAGCCCCCAAATGCGACCCTAGGTGCCCGGATCTCGTCTCCCGAAGCTTCCACGAGGTAATGGTCCCTCCCCTCCTCCAATCTATCCACGTAGATATGCTTGCATTGTCTCTAATCATGTGGAATCATGGGTGTATGGTGTTTTGGTATATGTGTATTTGCATTTGCAAAATGTATGGCTTAGGTTGATTGAGTGCATTGTTGTTTAACTGTTTTATGTGCTGAACATGTTAGGTTAGTTTGGTTTCTAGTTATTTTGGTCATTAGGGTTCTTTGTTTATTGTAGGTGTCATTAGGGTTAGATATTTGTTGGTCAGTAGGGTTAGTATGTATTTTAGTTATTTGTTGGTCATTAGATTTCAATTTTTTATGACTTGAAATGATTATGTTGTTGGGGTTGAAAAAGATGAAATGATATATTTTAGTTTCTACTTATTGGATTGAAACTCGCATGATATATTGATATGTAACACTACTTGTTGTGTGATGGCTGTAGATGGATAAATTAGTGAGGTTGCATCATGGAGGCCGTATTGTTAGGACAAGAGATGATAGTTTGGAATTTCTGGACATGTGTGAGGAGTTGTTGATTTTTTCTGAAACACCATCTTTGACCCAGTTAGTGGAGCGAGTGAAGGTTAAGTTAGGCTGGAATGAAGGAGACGTGCATGTTTAGTTTGAAGGTGTCATAGATGTTGGGTCGTCGAAGGGTCCTCGGATCAAGCGGTTGCTCAAAATTACAAGCGAGTCTGAATGGAATGATTACAAGGCAGTTGTATTGGCCTTAGAAGTGCGATCTTTGGATTTAGTAGTAAGGAGTCTGGCTTAGGAAATGATAACTTCGAAGCATGCCCATCTTCCCCCGCTCACATAGGTTATGGTCCTTTGTCCGAAGAAGAAATACTTGTCACACAACTAGGCTACGGTAGAGATGAGGAGGAGAATGCGGTTGCCGATGGTGAGGGCAATCATGATAGTGATGAAGAGGATGATGATTATGTAATTGGTGATGCAGAAGAAGGTTTGGACGACGCTAGCGGAGACTTTTCTATTGAGGATGAGCTTAGCGACGAAGATGATCTTAGTGGTGAAGAAGACTTTGGTGATGCTAGGGCTACGAACCGTTTTGACATGGAGATAGCTGGAGATGATGAATCCTTCGTAGAGAAGATAGCCGAAGACTCTGATGACGATCGCCCTGTTGGTCGTCTCAATGTTAGGGAAATAGAGATATTGTCTAGGGTCTTGCCTTGGAGAGATCCACTAGTTGGTGATTTCGAGGACCTTAGCCATGGTCACAGGGTAGTAGCTGATGGTGGGCCAAGTGATACAACAGTGCCTGATGTTAGTGGTTGCCTCATCATACGGAAGGGCATATTGTTTGCTATCATGGATGAGTTGAAAACATGGTTGCAAGAGTACTCTATTGTACACAACCGACCTTTTAGGGTCATCAATTCATTCAAGGAGAAGAGGTACACTGTTGCTTGTGAAGAACAACAGTGTGGTTGGAGAGTATGTGCTAGGAAGACGAAGGCAGGCAAATGGAAGATTACCTCAATGAAGCAACAACATGTTTGTGCCACTGCTGAGGCAGAAAAGAACCATCTGCAGCTCAATTCTAGGTTCATTGCAAGGCAGTTATGCCTCGTGGTGAAGCATATGCCAACCATTACGGTGTCCGCGTTGGTTGAGATCATCTTCCAACGATACAATTACTATGTCAAGTATGGAAAAGCATGGAGGGCAAAGCAGCGTGCACTGGAAATAATATTTGGAAATTGGGAAGAAGCTTATGAGCGCTTCCCTGTAATGTTGAACGCAATGAGGGCTATAAATCCTGGGATGCACTTCGAGTATTTACCTAAGGAGGGTGAAACAAGGAATGGTAGCCAGGTATTTGGAAGGGCCTTTTGGGCGTTCGGGCAGAGCATCGAAGCATTGAAGCATTGCAGGCCCGTCGTCTCAATTGATGGGACCTTTCTTACAGGGAAATTTGAAGGCACAATGCTTGTTTGTATTGGGACATATGCAGAAGACCAGCTTGTGCCATTGGCCTTTGTGATTGTTCGGAAGGAGGACACGGATAGTTGGTGTTGGTTTCTCAGGCTAGTAAGACAAGTGGTAATTGGTCTGGGACGTGATGTTTGTGTGATATCCGATAGGCATGCTGGCATTCTGAATGCCGTAGAATAAGAGATTCCTGGTTACGGCCAAATACATCACCGGTGGTGCACCAAACACCTTGCTCAGAATCTTATAAGGCGTGATCACACAAAGGACAACTTCAAATTATTTGAGGAGGTTTGCAAGCAGCAAGAGGTTCAATTATTCAAAGACAAGCTAGATGCCCTGAAGTTAGCCACAAATGTTGATGGCAGGCAATTCTTGAGCGAGTTGATGGCGTCGAAGGATAAGTGGTCACTTGCATATGACACCGGAGGTTGGAGATGGGGCTTCATGACTAGTAACATGGTAGAGATGTTCAATAGCCTTCTAATAGGTTGTCATGGTCTGCCTGTGACTGGTATTGCCTCATTCACCTTCTACAAGTTGAATGCTTGGTTCGTTTCGAGGAAGAAGCATGCGAGGTCTCTATGGACAGCAGGCAAAGCTTGGCCACTTTTAGCATCTCAGGAACTAGCTTTCTCAAAGAAAAAGTCTAAACGACAGAAGGGTTCATGTTTCGATCCGATCAACCATGGATATGAGATTCTAGAGGGTGGTGGAACTAACATTGGTGGTGAAGACCGGGGTGCTCGAAAACATAAAGTAGTGATCAATGAGAACAAGTGTACGTGTGGAAAACCGACCATATACCATAGGCCTTGCTCCCACATGATTACAGCCTGTCGCCTTAGACGTGTTGATGCTGAGGTCCCTCCCCGTATGGTCGCGGAGTTCTCTTTGAGGAACCTAATGAGCACCTGGAATCCTTAGTTCGAGCCATTTCTTGACGAGAGTCAATGGCCTGCTTATGATGGCCCTAAGTATGTGGCTGATCTTGGTTTACTCTAGAAGAGTAGAGGACCTAGGCGGCGGAAGCGGTTTAGGATGGACATGGACCGAGCCACGAAAGGTAGATCAACCACGAGTAAGGTTGGGACACATTTTGTAGAGGACACCCAAAATAGCCATTGCTCTGGTTGCCATAAGATGGGCCACAATAAGAGAAAATGTCCTGAACTACTTAGGCAACAGGTATCCACCAAGCTAGCTACTTGAATTGCTTTGTGCAATAGTGCATTGGTTTACTTTTGTTTTTTTTATTGTTATGTTACTTCGTACCACATATACATGCTTTAACTTATACTAATGCTTTGGCATTCCTTATGTTGCAGGATGGATCGGTTCCCCCTTCTTGATCCAAGGTTCGATGAGCACCACCAGGCTCGGAGGATCGAGAACGGAGAGGTATATTCAATAATTCGTATGAAACAGTGCATTGTTCATCTTTTGCTCTATAGTCCATGCTCTTTATAAAGTGACATGAACTAATACTTTTTCATGCTTGTCTTTTTTTTGCAGGTTTTGAATGTGCTGAGGCCAATGACACATGAGGCCTCTACGACCATGGTCTACGACGAGAGGTACACGCCCCTCCTGAAGCTGGCGAACCTTGCTACCATTGCTCGTGTTTGTCGTCGAGGCACGCCGCCTTTCAACCCAGCGGCGCTGACGGCGTTGATAGATCAGTGGCGTCCGAAGACACACAGCTTTCACCTACCGTGCGGGGAGATGACGGTCACTCTCGAGGACGTTGCCATGATCCTTGGAGTCAAAATCCGAGGATTCCCAATGATAGGAGACATGGAGTCTGAAGGATGGCAACAGCGGGTTGAGCACTTCTTGGGACGTCCCATAGCGGTAGTTGAGGCTGGCAAGAAACGGCGCAGCAGTGGGGTGTCCCTGATGTGGCTTCGTCAGCAGTTTTGGGAGTGCCCACCCAACGTAGACGCCCAGACCATGACATACTACTATCGGGCCTACGTCCTGCACATGTTTGGTATGGTTCTCTTCCCTAACGGCACTGGAGACACGGTGTCCTGGATGTACATCCCGTGCCTTTGGAACTGGGAGGATGTCGGCAATAGGAGTTGGGGTTCAGCTATACTTGCCTTCCTGTACCGTCAGCTTTGCGAGTCTTGCCGCCGTCCTGGAGGTGCGCACGCTACAATGTCAGGGTGCATCACACTGTTGCAGGTAATAAAGCAAAGTTGTACAAGTTTCCACTAGAATTCAATGTTTTTTCTTAACAAAAGTGATTAACATGCAAGTTTCCACTCTTTTTTGCAGATTTGGATGTGGGAGAGGCTTCCAGTTGGGAGACCGCATCAACTTGATCCCCCACAACCTTGGTTTCCTCAAGGAGATGCAGTTGTCGCCCCTACCGTGGCACACCTCTACGAGCGAGCCCACGGAACTTACCACGTGTCATGCCACGCGTACATCAGCTTCACCAAGGAGCTGGACACCCTTTTGCCACAGCATGTAAGTTTCCCACCCTTTTGGCCTAATCGAGGATATGTGCACAAATTGAGCGTCGACTAGTTGATGACGACGTTGTGTACAGGTTGAATGGCGCCCATATCGGCGGAGGCAAGTCACGGATCTCAACTTGAACTCCTTGTGCATGGCAGACGAGGACGTCTAGACGATGAGGACCTCCCTTATTTGTTTCTATGCAGTGGAGTACCATCTCCCTCACCGTGTAGCACGGCAGTTTGGTAGGCTGCAGCCTTCTCAGCCCGAGGATTTCTCCACCGGTTGGTAGCTCCACAAGTACGTAACATGCAATATTTTGTTCGTTTCACATGAATGAATCATTGAGTAGGCCTTCATATTGCTGCTATGGTGTAAAATTTGCAGGTTTAGCAGACAAAAAAAGAAGAAGATCACCAACTGGTAGCTGGAGCACCAGCGCTACATTGATGAGTGGATGTTGATGGCGCAGAACAACATGGGCATCCACGCCGTCCATCATGACAAGCCATTCGATGATTACCTTGTTTGGCTTGGTCAACGAACAAGGCTTCAATTGAGGCCCGCTTGGATGAAGCAAGACATTGCTGACATTGCGAGCGAGGATGAGGGCAACAACCCATATGACCAAGCTACCCGAGAAGGCAGGCAAGTTGAGATCGCCCCTACGTTAGCCAGAGCAGTAAGTGATACAACTATTTCCATCTCTGAGGTCTTTACTGTGATGGAGACTTAAATTCTTGTTTTTGTTGCATAGAGCACAGAGATAATGAGGACAATGGCTGAGCAAGGAAGGGCATTGATGATTCCTATGGGCGATACTGATGAGGCCTCCATGTTACGATAGTACATTCAAGTAGTCTCCTGTCATTCAGTTGATGTTACATCTTTATATAGTTTTGCGACCAACCCCACTTACTAATAGTGCTTTCAAAATGCAGCGTGCCATGCATCGCCTCCGAAAGGTAGCTGCACGCCTTGGATGTAGACGTGCCCCAGATGTGGTAGTCCCACAACAGCTTGGTGCTGGACCTTCTACTGCACATGTTGGAGGGACTTCATCTTCACATGGTGCAAATGTTGGCGGGACTTCTTCTTCACATGGTGCAGCAACTAGTGCAGAGGGTGGTCAAGGACATGGTCCTTATGATGATGAAGATGATGAAGGACAGGGAGAGTACTATGAGCATGAGTATGATGAGATTGGCATGTCCCAGCTTGAAGATGCACCCCAAGGAACTCAAGGCCCCTCCAGTTCTGGACGTCCACAGAGGGCGCTCAGACCAGTGGACAGGTACACTCTAGGTACCTATCCATTTGGGAGGGGAAAGCGTTACGTTCACCGTCCACGTTAAGGTACATCTTTTGATATGGTAATCATGATACTTGGCTCAGATTTTAGCAAACACCAAATAGCTATGTGAAGGTAGTCTCATTAATGGTTTCTAACTTAGCTCAATATCCACTAAAAGTTGTGAAAATGGACTACTGTAGGAAAAAAGAGAGACAAGGAGAAAATGATGGAGCATTAGACAAGGAGTGAGCTAAAAGATCCAAAGACTTCATATGCTATATTTTGTGCATGGACTATGTATGCATTGGACCTTATGTAATGCACTATGTATGGACCTTGTACTATGTTTGGACTATGTTGGATGATTGATGAAGCATATGTATGGACTATGTATGGATGTTGAATGTGTTGGACTATGTTGGATGTTGAATGTGTTGGACCTTATGTATGTATGGATGTTGAATGAATGTGTATGTCGGTGTGGTCATTTGTTATGTGAAATTCTGTATGCTCATGTATTCTGTCATGTATTCTGTGTATTATGTGTTATGTGTATGCTTAGTTCATTGTTTTTTGGTGAACCCAGGAGCTCGGCGTCAATTGAACACACACCGAGGGTGGGCACCTCGGCGTTTAGTCAATTGACGCCGACCCTAGTGCATACTGGAATCCTTTGCCTCGAAGCGACGAGGTGCCCAAGCTCGGCATTCCATAAATTGACGCCGAGCCATTAATCTTAGTGTGAAAATATTAAACGCCAAGGTAGGCGTGTGGGCTGACCCGACGACGCCCGTGGCCCAAACGTCAGCGTGGCTCGACTCGTCACCTAGCTGTCCGATCTCGGCGTGGGCCGACTCAGCGCTGAGGTTTGGCCCAAACCTGGCATGGGCCATGGTGATCCAAACCCTAGGGTTGGCGTGGGCCGACTCGACGCCGAGCCTCAGCCCAACACTTCACGTAAATGGCCGAGCCAAACCCTAGGGTTGGCATGGGCCGAATCAACGCCATGGTCATCTACATCGGTGTCGTCCGACTTGACGCCGAGCCTATAAATCATAAAAAATAAAGAATAAAGTATTAAAGACAGAGGTCTTCTAAACCTTTGGTATAGGTTGAAATCCTATTTGCATGATTCAAATGAAAAATCTTTCTCAACGATTCCTCTTCTACTAACACGAGTTATACTAATAAGAGTAGACATGCTATATTTATGTTTGTTCCTGCAGGAAAAACTGAAGGTTGGTTCGATTTCAATCCCCTATTTTTAGAGAGAGTCAAATCTTTTTTTAGTTTGGGAATCAACCATAGTACATGGTAAACTGCAATTTATGAAATAGCGAATGCACAACGATTACACTCACATCAAAACTAACAATGGCATGTCGCAAACTAAACCTAGCATGCCTTAGGGGATTGAAAGAAACAAATGATACAGACATTGCAAAGATACTACGATTACACACTCACATGAAAACTAACAATGGCATGTTGCAAACTAAACCTAGCATGCCTTAGGAGATTGAAAAGAACAACTCATACAAGCATTCCACATTCGGATTGACTAACAAAGGTTGGTCCTAATAATGCTCCCACATATTGGACAGAGTTGCGCCTTCCCCATAGTATCCTCCAGTTGACGGCGGCGGTGGCGGTGGCGGTGGAGAAGGAGGCCCGTGCTTCTTATGGTACGGGCACTGGCAGTACGGATTATTGAATAGTGCCTCCTCTGCATCATTGCTGTTGTCGTCGTCCGACTTATCCCTGTTACCACTTCCAGGGCCATACTCTAGGTCAAAGATGCGTCCCTGTAGATATGTGATGTACTGTTGATGGGGATAGATAGGAGGAGGGTCGACCCATCTAGTGAAGCCACAGTTATCTAGACAGGTTGAATCCTGAAAACCCATCTACCAATAAGTACTACTACAAACCAAATGCAAATCTAAAAAGGAGAGAGTTCAAAGGAAATACAAATCCTCGCAGGCATCTGAAGAAACGACGGCCTCCACCGTCACAGTCGTTGTACATCTGCACAACGCAATCCAAACCGTGGCGGCATTTTGGCCAATCTTCAATGCGCTTGTCGTATGATCTAAGAGGTCTCTCACGGGTGAAGTCACTCTTCCTCTCCAAAGGAAATTCCTCTATTGGTTCTTCAAAAGAATCAGGACCTAGAGAACCCTCCCACACAATCGGAGGTCCCTTCCTCACCTCCTTTCCTCTCCCTCCACCGAAACCCTTTCCACTCGAGGAACCTCCGCTCGACATTTGCTAAAACTAAACCAGAAAACAAGTTGTGTGGATGTGGAGCAAGACATGGAGCACTATATATAGAGATGAAGGCAGGTTCACCATGAATGCTACTTGACAAAAAACTTGTGTGCGTACTCATTTATTGAATCTGCAAAGGCTAGATGCTTCATCTGAAAAGCCTACAACCATGACTAGTCATTTCATCTGAAATGGCTACACCTGTGTTTTGTCATTTCATCTAAATGCAGTACATCACTCTGATATTAA
Organism: Miscanthus lutarioriparius; assembly: GCA_904845875.1. Lineage (NCBI taxonomy): Eukaryota > Viridiplantae > Streptophyta > Magnoliopsida > Poales > Poaceae > Miscanthus > Miscanthus lutarioriparius. The sequence goes on from CAJGYO010000013.1 coordinate 55,088,332, forward strand.
TTCATTGCGTATACGGATACAACAGTAAACAAATCTAGGCTTTTTAGTGAGTTTTCAAATAGACTTTTCATTGATTGCAACAGTACTTGTAGCCCTTTCAGTGACTGCAACAGCACAAGTAGCCTTTTCAGTGATACAAACAGTAGCACTACAGTCCTAGGATAGTTAACGAAGTACAGGGCATAAGACCATCTGAAATAAAAGCATAGTGCATTACAACATAATAAAAAAAAGTCCAGGGAATAAGTTCATCTGAAATAAAAGCAGAGTGCATTACAACATAGTAAAAAAAGTCCAGAGCTACACGATATCGCTCATGAATAAACCAAATACCTACTGAGTGCAATGAGGCCACTTTCCCTTCCTTTGGGCATCGGGATTCTCCTCCATCACTGCCTTCGCTCGGCGCACACGCTCAAGCTTCTTCTCCCTCTCCGCCCTGTACGTAGCAACACGCCTCCTTTCCTCCTCTTCCTTATGCTCCTTTTCTATAGCCTCCTGTCTGCGTCTCTGCTCAAACCTCTCCTTAACCTCCGCATCCCACTCCTTCAGGCCTTCTAGATGCTGCTTGTCCGACTCCTTGATCTCAGTGTCAATCCACTGCTCAAAGTCACACAGTGGTGGAACGGTCTGCAAGAAAAACAAATTGTTACAAAACAAATAAATAAGCAATACTTAATATCACAAGAAAATTAATTAACACACAATAAATTGTAGGTTCCCATGCATAATTGGGACACATCCAGTACCTCTGTCTATATGTTTCCTCATCTTCAGAGATGTCTACCTTGCAAGGATCACCACAAAAGCACATGGGTCGAGGAACACCTTCAGGGAGAGGCTTTAGGTCGTAGGGATTTGCCCTCTGGCGACCATAGCTACAATTGAAAGAATTTAGTCATATTAACGGAGAACCAAACCTAAACCTAGGGTTTTCTATTTGTTGCACAAATAATGAATAAACATTGGAATTACCTTGGAATACGAGCTTTACCACGCCTTGGCATCCTAACATTACGTAGAAAAAAAACAATCCAATGTACCTTGCAATGAATGTAAAGCTACTAACGCTAAATCACCATACCTCCCAAATAAGCTTTTCATTACAAACCCTAAGCAAATTTGAATCCCAACAAATACAAAATTTAACTCAATGATTATAAACCAGAACATATACAACAACAACAACAACCATACATTTTGGTCATTCAATCATTTGAACCACCATACATTGCACGAATGACATGAACATGAACCAAACCTATAATGCCAAGTTAAAAAAAAACACAAACAACCGAATCTAAATGGATGAAATGAAAGAGGGGAAAGAGGAGTACCTTGGCAAAACGTTCAAGTCATAAAAAATTAAAATCTAATGACCAACAAATAACTAAAATACATACTAACCCTAATGACCAACAAATAACTAACCCTAATGACACCTACAATAAACAAAGAACCCTAATGACCAAAATAACTAGAAACCAAACTAACCTAACATGTTCAGCACATAAAACAGTTAAACAACAATGCACTCAATCAACCTTAGCCATACATTTTGCAAATGCAAATACACATATACCAAAACACCATACACCCATGATTCCACATGATTAGAGACAATGCAAGCACATCTACGCGGATAGATTGGAGGAGGGGAGGGACCATTACCTCGAGGAAGCTTCGGGAGACAAGATCCGGGCACCTAGGGTCGCATTTGGGGGCTAGGGTTTCGTGGGGGCCGTGGGGGAGAAGAAGGGAGCCTGCCGGCGCTTTCAGAATGGAGGGAGGAAGAAGAAGGGGGCCGCGGCGCGGCTTCAAGAGTCCAGACCTCGGCGTTGAGTCGGGCCGCGCCGAGTCTGGTGGCTCGGCGTTAAGTGACCCAGCGCCAAGCTATTGGGCCACGAAGCGTTGCTGGGCCGCCTGGGCCACGCGCCAGATGGTGCCAATATCTCTGCGTGTAGTCCCACCGCGCCGAGGTTGGGCCTGTGGCGTTGGCTGACACAACGCCGACGTGTCGGACCCCATGCGCCACCGTGTCACCATCGACCGGGGTCGTCCGTGACGTGGCAAGACCTCGGCGTCGTGTTAGTCGACGCCAACCCTCATACCTTGGCGTCATGTTCTATGACGCCTAAAAATGGTCTATTTTCAGCAAACGTTTTGGCATAGATCTTTTTGTAAAAAATATTTTCAAAAGGGACCAAAATGCAAAAATTTCACATGGTCGATTCGCCACTGCCAATAGCTCCTCATTTCTGATTGTCGTCATTCAAAGCCCCTCTTTCTCATTCGTCGACCGTACTCTCCGATTCACCTTTTCTCTTCTAGTCTCTAGTCCTTCATTTGGATCCTTTTTTTTTAATTATGTTTCTAGCATGGACCATGGAGATGAGTTGTAGTTCATCCAAGCCGACCCAGAGGAAGAGTAACTGTAGGATAGTCAAGGCATTGCAAGCATCACATGTGAATGACGACCACTTCTTTTTACCTCTGCCCTGCTTACGAGGTGAGTTATGAGCTAAGATTGTACTAATTGTAGTTGCAATTTTCATTCCCATTGTGTTATTGTCAGCAATGGATATTGCATTTGGTTGCAATGAAATGGAGCTGCATGTCCGTTTTCGTACTAAGAGGAGAGGAACTGTAGATAGATAATGGCTACCTTCCTGCTAATTATCAACGTGTGTTCAACATAGAAGCCATTGTTGAGGTTGCAAGCAATGGCGGATCAAAAAACACTAAAACAGATAGGGGGTTTGACCAATAAAAATCGATACCCAAAAAGTATAAAAAACAGGTTAGGTGGCCGATCGAGAGTAGTACGGAGAGGGAGAGCATATGAGATTGGTGGACAAGAGAGAGAGATTGGGGGGGAGGAGGGGGGGAGGAGGAGGGAGAGCAGCAGGCTCCTATTTGTGCTGGCTGTTTTGGCACTTCCGAGCCCGGTTGGTGCCAAGGTTAATTAAGACCTTCCTTTCACACATCGGTTAACAATCATCAGCTCGATCACATTCTCACGGCATGGCACGTAGGGCACGAGAAATTTTACTCGGTGGCATGTTAGGCGCCACGACCTTTTTAGTAGCAGATATAAAATGTCAAACATCTTTGTGGCGCGATGGTAAAACTCTCTAAAATAAAGCATTGTTCTTAGGTGGCAAATCTATTGGTGACTGCAGTTCCACACGGTTTGCAGACAAACCCGGTAATTAGAACCTAAAGTCAAAGAGATGCCATTTTTCTGACGAGATGGATAATGAGAGATCAAACACCGTAATAATCACGGCGAAATGGAATACTGCAATGCAATAGGATGGCGATTGGCCGGCTACCGGCTGCAGCCAATTGGGTGCGAGCGATGGCGTGCACGCGCTGCTCACCCCATGCCACGACAGCAACGACTTCCTGGATTTTCACCCTGCCTTAAATCCTGAATCTGAGAGTATGTAGCTAGCATCACCGGCATTCGGCGCCTGTGGAAGCCACAGAGACGGAGATGGAAGCGAACGAGGAGGCGAGGGACTGGGCGGAGCTGCCGAGGGACGCGTTGCTGGCCGTGCTCCATAGGCTGCACCATGAAGACGTGCTCACGGGGGCCGGGCAGGTGTGCCGCCCCTGGCGCCGCGCGGCGCGGGACGAGCCCGAGCTGTGGCGCCGCATCGACCTGCGCCGCCGTGCCGCGCTCTCCACGCCCATCGTCCACCTAGACGCGATGGCGCACGTTGCCGTGATGCATAGCGCGGGACGGTGCGAGGCCTTCTGGGCCAAGGACTTCGTCGACGACACCTTCATCGTCTTCCTCAGTCGTCGGTGAGGATTCGTCGCGGCACCAGCTCAATTCACGTTTGATTTCTTGCTGCTTCACCAATAACCAATCAGCTAAGAACTCAATGATCCATTGTTGCACCTGCAGGGCCCCCAAACTGAAGAGCCTCCGCCTCATCTCCTGCAACATCTCGACGCAGGTCCTCAACGGAGCAATATCGAGGCTCCCCATGCTCGAGGAGCTAGAGCTGTCACTCTGCTCAGGCGCCGCCACCGCCTCGGGCCACTACAGCCTCGCCGAGACATGCACGGCCGCGGCCAAGGCCTGCCCGCTCCTGAAGCGGCTCCGGCTGAGCAAGTACCGCTTCCACCGGCGGTCAGGCGTCGGCGACAGCGAAGCCATGGAGATCGCCAAGATGCGCGACCTCCGGTGCCTGCAGCTCTTCGGCAACAGCCTCAGCAACGTCGGCCTCGCGGCTATCCTCGGAGGCTGCGCGCGTCTGGAATCCCTCGACATCCGCCACTGTTTCAACGTCGAGATGAACGATGAGACGCGCGTTATGTGTGCCAGGCTGCAGACGCTGAGGCTACCAGACGACAGCATGGACGGGTACGACCTCAGCTTTGGCAGCCCTGAGATGAACCCAGGGATCCCTGGATTGGGTTTTCCTGACAATCCTGTAATGAACTTCGGTTTTCGTGGAGATATACTCTGGGATTCATGGTAGAGAGAAGGAGGTGCAACTCATTTTTGTGTACTATGCTTGATGTGACACGGTGTATTTTCATGATAAGTTGACTTGTTGCCTGGCTGTTTTACTATCAATGTTGCTCGCAATTAATCCACTTGTACAGTACCATGAATATTTTTCATTAGAAAAATATGATGAGTTCTGCTCCAATATTGGAGGAGTTCTCAAATATGATTGCTCAAAATTGGTTTAATCTAGAGCATATGTTAATAGGTTACATAGTCTAGTCTTGACTAGATCAAGTGATTTATCTATGTTGTCTTAGGCCACTCTTAATGATAGTTTTTCATTCTCGTTTAATAGGATGTCACCTAAGCAAATTTGATGACATGAGATAGGATTAAAGAAGAGAGAGACGAAACAAGTTTCATCTAGATCAAACCCCTAGACATTGTTTCAAGTCCGAATGTGTTATAGAATTAAATGCAATGAGTGCATATTAAACACAAAAATTGAAACCATGCACTGCAGAAGGTTATTTCGACCATGGATCAAATATTATTTACTGATGTCATATTACTTGGAAATAGGGATGAAAACGGTTGAAAACGGTATTACAATATAGAAAACGAAAGCGGTCGGTTCGGGATATTTCGACATTTTAGCAATTATAGAGTACAAAAAATGGTTGTGAAACCAATTGAAAATGATAAATTTTTATGTTTGGCAAAATTCGGAAACGATATCATAATATAGAAAACGGTATCATAATATAGAAAACGAAAGCGGTCGGTTCGGAATATTTCCGTACCGTTTTCATCCGAAACAACAAAATGAAACAATACAGTAAGATTGGCCTTAGTGATTTCTACTATATGCCCGTTGAAACATGTGTCTAACCCTATAGAATCATTTGTTCTCATGAACGCATTATTAGCCAACCATAAATTTAATTTAGCTGTTGAAACCATAAATGTTGTTTGGTTTCATTAGAAGGGTTTTGATTTGTGAGTGCGACAATTTACAAAGTAACTATAAATAGCTCAACCAATGAAGAAAGACTTGAAGCACGAATCATCATTAAAATGCTGACTATTCCATGTAAAGATACTAATGCTGCCATGTCAAACTAGGGATGAAAATGAATTAATTGGATCAGAGCAGATAAAGTCTATTCCATATCCTAGTCTGCTTTTCTTTATCGGATTCAGAGCAAATTAAATGCAAATGCATACTTTTTGGATGTCGAGAAAATGGTACGGAGATGGAGCAAAATCGGATCGGAGACAGATTCCAATAGTAGAGTAATATGTGTATATGTAGGAAGTTATATGCTTGTCAAAAATTAATTTATTAAAGAGGTAATATCAACTAGTACACAAAAAACTTGCATTGTTGTTCATTTTATGGCTATCACACCAACACAGTTAGCTTACCACGGTATACACACTTACAAATGATAAGTTATTAGGCAACAAGCTCTCACTTCAAAATTTAGCACATATAAAACAACCGCATCACAAAATAAGATTTTTCAACTAACAAGCTTTTCTTTATCATGAATTATTTTTGTTTTTAGTCTAGGGAGAGAAACTATCGGGTATCCTATTTTAAACATCGGATAATCCATATCCGCTGGATTTTGCTGATCACTACTAAAAAAATATTTTAGGAGACAGCTAATTTATTAACAGAGGCGGTCATAAAATGTACGTGTCTCCCAAAATACCTAACAATTTTCGGAGGCGGCTGTTTTTTTAATAAAAAACACTCAAAAGAGTGTTTCAGATCTGATATATCTCAAGGAAAACAAAGGCTACTACAAACGATGGACAAAAAGACACAAAACAACCTCTAAAATATAAGAGTACATCAAAGACCAAATCGGTCTTCTTCCTCTTTCAGACGTCCACAACCTGCCGGAGCTTGAAGATCGCACAGCAAAGACAGCAAAGAAAAGGATCACCTACAAACACCCTCGCCAAACATGGCTTTGAAGACCGCAAAATCCACTCGCTGCTGACAACGAGATCTAGTATCCACTGAAAGAACATCGGTTGGAGGAATTCTTCCTCCATAGAACATAGCGAAGATAAAATGCCCGCCACCTAAAACCGATTAGTGGAGGACCGCCTCTAAAAATAGAGTCCATTTTTGAAGGCGGACTTCTAAAGAGGTCTGCCTGTGTTAACCAAATCTGGCCCAAAAGCCCATCTTAACCCCTCATGTATATAAGGAAGGGGACCAAACCCTAGCTGCAGTATCTCTCCTTCCCTCCCCCGTCAGTGGCCACATAGTGCGCAGGTGCGACGAATCAGTCCGCCACTCGGCGGTGACTCAATCGCGGCTCTGTCCCGTGCTCAGCCACTTCTCCCTTCGCTACAGCAGCATCCTCTTTGTTTTGGCGATCAAGACACTATAGAGTGTGATCACATTTAGGATAGATAGTTGTACTATGAAGAGGGGGAAATCATGGTAAATGCAGTTATCAAGTGCCACTAGGTGATGTCATTCATGTATATGCATTGTTGGCGGTCCTTAACTCTCATTTCTAACCGCCAACTCTCACATAAAATCTGCTCAAATGAACACCAAACGTAGAATTAGGACTTATAACTAACAAGTTTTACAAGTTTTAGTGATTCATCATTTATAGAAGGGCATTTGCGGAAACCACAGAGAATACACTCAAAAGGCGCAAAAGGACAAAGCGTAACGTAGACTTGTCAAGCACTGAAGGAAAGGCCCACCTACCTGAAGATTATGGGCCTCAAGCGCACGGGAACGCAGCCTAGGCCCAGCATGGAATCCACTAGGTGAAGGCGGTTGCGGGGAGGCAACACCAGGGGGCGGCCCTCCTCTTCACTCCTGAACATCGGTTGTGGGTGTATGGCGGTACATTCAATGCAAGGGAGGCGGTATCTATACTAAATGAGGAATATGCCATGCATATTCACTCCCCTCTCCACTATAAAAGGAGGCCTCCCCTCTCCTCACAACACAACACACCAAGGAAGGAGCCCACCACACTTGAGCATCACTCCAAGGGCTTAGGCATAAGCTATCTATCTAGAGTTGAGTAGTAGGGAGAGATGTGAGGGAGAGTACGGGGAAGTGCCAGACTTGTCGGTAGTCTTCCCCCACTTGTACCTTGATGAACACATGTACCTCAACGGATTCTTCCGCTAAGTGAGTGTTCATGATTCTTATGGTATAAAGACTTTTGATTAGTTAAGCTTTACTCTTATTTGCTTGCGGGTTTGTTGTCCGTTCTCATAGCGGATACTCTAGTAGGGGACTCCTGCTAGATACGGAGAACCATGTACGAAGCTAGAGTAGTAGTCAATAGCGTAAACATGGTGTCTAGGCTAGAGGCTACCTTCGTTTGCCTCATGCCCCACGTTTGAGGGGTAGGCGGCAGGTGGTGATAGCCCTGTCCATCCCTTGTAATTCCCCATGTTCGGGTTTGGCGTAGAGCTACAGGACGACATCGCTTGGCAGACCAGGTGATCTCTGGTGCCCGAAGTAAGAAAGTAGAAGTAGAGTTTATCTATCCATAGACCCTAAGACCATAGAAATCCATCTCTACCCTCGCCAACTCTATCTTTGTGTTGTCCTTGGACGAACTAGCTAGAAGAGTACCTCCGTTCCCTATGGAAAGTACGATACCCTGAATACTTCCGGGTGAAGTGCTACAACGGTAATTTCGTGCGCTTGCGGATTCTTTCTGTTTGTGTTAGGAAATACCCACAAGCATTTCTAGCATAGTTTTCGGGGAACGGTTGTTGTATTATCTTCGAATCTAGTTTGTCCTCGTATCTTGTATCTTTACTTTTCATAAAAACAAAATAGATATTCCTTTTATCCTTTTCACCATGAAGCCAACACCAATCCAAAACCTTTTTGCTTCAAAGGGCAAGTTCTTTGAGCCACCACTTTCTCCAAATCCAATTCTTTCATCTGGTCGTGAACTCCACCCTGGCTTAATAGCCATGGTTCGAGCACAACCCTTCTCTAGGCATGATAATGAAGACCCTTATAATCACCTGCAAGAGTTAGAGGAAATGTGTTCATGCCTGAGCATCTCTGGCATGATAGATAAAACTCTAAGGTGGGAATTGTTTCCCTTTTCTCTCAAAGAGAAGGTGAAGCAATGGTACACTCAAGCTGTAGAAAGTACGAATGGGGATTGGGGTGAACTTAAAGATAAGTTTTGTCTTGCATTCTTCCCTATATCTCTTATCGTCTCTCTACCAAGGGCGATCCTCGGTTTTGAGCAGAACGAGAAGGAATCTATAGGTGCAGCCTGGGCTAGGTTTTTAGTGTTAATACACTCCGGCCTAGACTTGTCTTTATTCGATAGCATGTTGTTGCGTCTCTTTTGTTTGAGTCTTGACATGGAGTCCGACCTATGCCTTGACGTGACCATTGGAAGTCATTTTACACACAAAACTATGACAGAACAAGTGACATTCCTTGAACACTTCCTAGACAAACACACTTCCTCTGTCATAAAAACCAAACCCCTCCAGGAGAAGGCCATGTCAAGCTTTGAGGAACCCTCATCAGCCGAATCCAAACCCATACCTTCCTTTTCCTTAGATTCAACTTATGAGCCCTCACCCGAACCACGAACACCGAAGAAAAGAATAATTCATCCTTTAGAGTTCCCTATCAAATTCAAGGATTATGGGAATACCTCGAAACTCTTTTGGCACAAAAAGCCTATGAAACCTCCGCGCTTTCATCATTTTGATCCTCCCAAGGAAGCTTCCCCCAAGGTAGAACCATCAAAGGAATGGTTAATGGAAGTGAAACGTTCTTTTCAAGCAATTTGGATTCTTTCACCTTCCATGACCATGCTTTGTTCATTAAGGGGAACTGTCATAGAAGCCTTGCACAACCCCATGGTCGAGACTAATTTCATGTTAGAATTCCTTGCGAAAACCCTTTTGGGCAACATGCCGCTAGTATCGACCAACAAGCTCTTCAAAAGTCCCTTGGGACTCATCTTCGAGTGTTGTGGGATTGCTAAGGCGAAGCTAATCATAATAGACAAAACCGAGGTTCACTTAGACTTCCACATCTTTGCCATCCTCGATTTTGATCTCCTTATAGGCTACCCTTTTGAAAGGCTTTTACAAGAAAAAACGTCTCATGGGAGTCTTAACGAAGAGTTTGGAAAAACTGCTTCTGCCACTCCTATCTCTTGCCCAAAAATTCCAATGGCGAAGCATCATCCCAACCATAACCCATCCGAGGAGGTGAAGTTCATATTCCCATTCCTTTCACCTAAGCTTTCTTGTGAAACTGAACGTTCATCACCACCCTCACTCGAACCTAAACCATGTCCCTCTGGCCATCAAAATGTTGTTCTCGATTATGGTCGAGATTGAACTATGCCCCTACTTGACATATCTCCTAAGAAAGAAGACTTATGTGCCATGGACATTCCTATAGCACCAACTCTGGAGACCAAGAAGGAGGATTCCACAGATGAGCATGAAATATTCTCTTTTGAAACCCCTCAAGGTTCAAGCTCACTTTTGGAGTCTCTATAGTTTATCTCGCTTAGTACCATGTGCTTCTATGAGGACGACAACCATCTCTTAGTCCTCGTTCATAAACTTTTTAGAAGGATGGTTGTGGATGCTTTCGTTTATCATAAATATTGCAAATCTTGTAGTTGCACTATGGCACTAACCCTGTAGCTTGAATGATAATGATAAATGCTTGGTGGTGAAGAAGGGAACTACACAACCATTGATAGTTGTAAGATGAAGTTCCCATGGTCGAGCTTATGACCATAAATAAAGCACTGTCGGGAGATATTTCGGATTATCATGAAAAAATAATATAACCTTCTTGTTAATAAAAGCAAGAACATGCTATCAATTTAGTATGCACCTTCGGGTGTTCTTTGTCGCTAACCATTTCAGGTTAAGATTAAGAAGAACAAGGGGCATACGAGAGTATATACTTTGATGTTCTTTGGTGATGGAACACACTCACAAGGTGACCCCAACATTTACACACTTGACTTTCACACAAAAGTCCAAGTGTCGAGGAGGATGGTGAGAGTCTCGCTATATGTTCCATACACACCAAAGGCCATCCTGGTTTAAAAAATGATGATGTCAGCTTTGCCTTGCTAAAAAAAGCAAAAGTGTGGGGTTATTAACCCCTATACCCTTACGGCTAGGATTGGGCCGGTCCGGACCAGGGGGTCTGGCCCACTAGAAGACGACGCATGGCCCAGCCGATCTACTCGGAGTCCTGTGCAAGGAATCAAGGCAGATTTGGAGATCAAGCAAGATCCTGGTCGGTTAGAATAGGAATCCTTATCCGGCCACCTATGGTAATTGTAACTGGTTAGGATTAGTTTTCAGATCTGTAACCCTGCCCCTCAGACTATATAAGGCGGGCAGGGGACCCCTCTAAAAAATATATCATTGACATACAGCAATACAATCAGACATAGGATGTAGGTATTACGCCCTCACGACGGCCGAACCTGGATAAAACCTCGTGTCTGTCTTGCGTCACCATCTCGTTCGTAGCTTGCGCACCTGTCTGCCGATAATCTACTACCTTGGGGATACCCCTAGGTAGACTGCCGACCATATTTCTTCGACAGTGGCGCGCCAGGTAGGGGGTGTGCGTACTGCTCTCTAGACAAACAGGATGGTCATCATCCCTGGTTCCATGGCTACGCCGAACGGCCTCACGTTCACCATCGGACAGATCACCTGGACCACTGGCTCCGACAACTTCATCGCCATGACCACGGGGGAGGCACAGATCCAATCTACATCGACCACTGCTTCACCAGCATCGGCTACGGCTCCAACCACGTTGGATCTGGCTCCGGCTACACCAACATCGTCTTCAGCCACGCCGACCACCCGTCGTTCGCTTCCTCGCTACAAAAGGAGGTAGATCGATAACACCGACCTGCTTAACTCCATCGATTGGGTTGGCACCAAGCTTGCTGAAACCCTAGCTCTGGTAGATTCGATTCAAAATCAACCTACCGAGTAGGTAACCACTACCCACAACAGATCTACCCAACCAGCTCGGGCCAGTCGTCCTGCACGACTCAGTACGGATCTTGTGGTCACGTCTACTCCTGAAGGGCGCTCCGTTCGTCGCCGACCAGCCCCCGCAACGGGTCTCCGGCTCTCCGAGTGCGAAGCCTTGATGGAGAATTACCAGGCTCAGCCCTACGGCCTGTGAAACACTGCTTCCAACTACGCGTACAATATACAACGCTGCTTGGATCTGTGTTTTATACATCGACCTCGGCCAAAGCCACGCAACTTCATCAACATGGTTCGGATTGAGGAATATCAAGAAGGATCGGTCCACACAGTTCAAGAGGGCGGTTCAAGCTCCCCGTCCAGCACCGCATCTATTGGCTCCGTCCACACTGAGCTTTAGCATCGTGACAATGAAGAAGTTGAATACGATCTGGATATCCCAGACCACTCCCTGGGTTTCCCATGATTCCCATCCTTCCCACCAAGGCGAGGAGACTTGATCAATGTCGTCAGTAATGATGAACCACCGGCAGTTGGCGAAATAGAACAAGAAAGGCTAGCATGCGAAGCACGCAATATTGACCGGTTTAATCGCAGACAAGCCGAAGCCGATGCAGAAGAGGAGGCACGACGCATAAGGTTCTAGCCACATGATCTCAACAATGCCTTTGATAGGGTAGGGGAAAAGCAGGTCTTCAGGACTCCAAGCACCAACGTAGTTGTTGCTATGGCGATAATGCAACGACTACCCAATACCCCAGAAGTCCAGGCAATTCATGATGATGTACAAGCTTACCTGACAGCTGCCATAGCCCAGACCGCAGAAATTGCCAACCAAGCCCGGGCTCCGTCCGTCTCAGTCGAATCAAGCCACAGCCGCCAGTACTCAAGTTGCTCACAGCCACCCAACCAATGTGGCTCGCGCAACAATGACCCACCAGACAACCATCAAGGCGGAAACAGTGGTCATAATGGTGGTTGGGATGACAACCGCCGCGACTACGTGGACGACAACCGCCGCAACTGGGACGACAATCGCGGGGTCAACCAGGGTGGCAATCGAGATCGCCATGATGGCAATAACGATCTCCGCCATTACCTCGGAGAACGCGATCTGCGCGATCGCATTAACCAAAGAGCCAACGATCGTGCATCCCATGAAAGCTATCGCCGTATGGAATATGATACTACCCACGGCCCTCCGTGTTTGAAGCAGTTTACTCCTCACCTTCGCCAAGTCGTGTGGCCAAAAAACTTCAAGCTCGAAAAACTCCAGAAGTACAACGGTAAGGAGAACCCCGAGTTATGGGTCATGCTCTACGAAATTGCGTGCAGATCAGCCATGGCTGATGAGCACGTCATGTCTAATTACTTCCGAGTCGCCGTTGGCCATGCAGGCCACCAATGGCTAGTCAGCTTGCCGGCAAACTACTTTGATTCTTGGCAAGAGCTCAAGCAAGCATTCATCGACAACTTCATTGCTACTTGTGAACAACCCGACAACAAATATGATCTGCAGCGGATTCGAGATCGCAAAGATGAGCCACTGCGTGAGTACGTCCGACGCTTCTCGGAGATGCGCATCAAGGTCCCATCAATCTTCGATAACGAGGCAATCAAAGCTTTCATCACTGGTCTCCGCTTCCACGACGCCCTAAGGGACAAGCTCCTCCGCAAAAGACCTAAATCGGTCACAGCGCTCCTAGCTACTGCTAAAAAATATGCGAACGCCGACGATGGTAAAAAGATAATCATCAAAGAAGCAGCAAGGGTTCCACGCTCCGACCATCCCCCACACCGCGACGACTACCGCGGCAACCGTGGTCGGAACGACAATTTTCATCGCCGCAACCAGCGCAATGATTCTCGCGACCACCACGACCAGCGTAATCAGCGGCGTAATCGCTGTGACGATTACAGGGGCAAGCGTGCTCGGGAAGATGACGGCGAAGTCAACATCGTTAAAAAAGGTGGCGGACGTCGCAACTACGAAGAAGACTACGCCAAAGCATTGAAAGGACCCTACCAGCTCCATCCCAAGTCAAACCATACCATGGAGAATTGCCATGTTCTCAAATCCATCTACACGCGCCAACAGGCTCCAGATAAATCCGACAAGCCTAATGACGCAGGGGAGCAGCATAACGAGGACAACGATGATGAAGACGAAGATCCCCGTCACAAGTACGTCAAGCCAACCGACCACATCCACACCATCATTGGGGGCAGAGTGTCCATCGAGACCAAACAAGAGCGCAAGCTGCTCACCCGCGCTTGCTTGAACGTGGCCAATGCCGACAACCTCATCGCCGATCCGCGGCTCCCTCCTTGGTCTCACCACTTGATCTCCTTCAGCAGAAAGGACCAATGGGCTACAATACCTGAGCCGAGGCATTTTCCTCTGGTTCTCGATCCTTGTATCAATAAGGTTCAGTTCGATAGAGTGCTGACTGACGACGGTAGTTCCATCGATATACTGTTCAAGAATAGTTTGCCAGCCCTGAAGATAACCCAGGTTGATCTCAAGCCATACGAGGCACAGTTCTGGGGTGTTTTCCCCGGACAGAGCTCCACACCTCTCGGGCAGATCACGCTACCTGTGCAATTTGGTACCCCAGACCACTTCCGCACCGACTATGTCAACTTCATGGTCGCCGACTTCGAAGGCACCTACCATGCTATCCTTGGCTGACCAGCGCTCACCAAGTTCATGGCCATACCTCACTACAGGTATTTGGTGCTCAAGATGCCTACTGAGAAGGGGGTTCTAACTCTCAGGGGCAACGTATACACAGCTTACACCTGCGAGGATGATAGCTTCAAAATAGCAGAGGCTCATGACCTCTCTATTCGCATGGCTGAGACCACGCTCGACGCCAAGCAGACCCTAGCCGACCACCTGGAGATCCCAGAGCTCGAGGCCCCGCGCAAGAACATCAAGTCCAAAGAGCACAAAGAGATCCAGCTGGTCGACGGTGATCCCAACAAAACGGCCCTTATTGGGGCCAACCTGGATCCTAAATAGGAAGATGCGCTCATCAGGTTCTTGAGGAGCAACGTGAGCGTGTTCGCATGGAAACCCGCTGACATGCCTGGTGTACCTCGGAACTTGATCGAGCACTCCTTAAATGTCGATGGCAAGGCCAAACCCATCAAGCAGAAGCTATGACGGCTCGCTCACGACAAAAAGGAGGCTATTAGGGTAGAAGTTACATGGCTTTTAGCAGCCGCATTTATCAAAGAAGTGTATCATCCGGAGTGGTTAGCCAACCCAGTTCTTGTACGCAAAAAGAATAAGGAATGGAGAATGTGCGTTGATTACACTGATCTCAACAAACTCTGCCCTAAAGACCCCTTTGGCTTACCTCGCATAGACGAGGTCATAGATTCAACTACCGGTTGCGAGCTGCTTTCCTTTCTCGATTGCTACTCTGGTTATCACCAGATCGCTCTCAAAAAGGACGACCAGATCAAGACATACTTCATCACGCCCTTCGGCGCCTACTACTACACGACCATGTTGTTCGGGCTCAAAAACGCTGGGGCTACCTACCAACGTGCCATACAGGCCTGCCTCAAAGACGAGATAAAAGATGACGTCATCGAGGCTTATGTTGACGATGTAGTTGTTAAAACCAAGGAAGCATACACCCTTGTCGACAACCTAGAGCGTACCTTTGCAGCCCTTAACACATTCCAATGGAAATTAAACCCAAAGAAGTGCATCTTTGGTGTTCCATCTGGTATACTGCTTGGCAACGTCATTAGTTACAACGGCATACGCCCTAACCCAGAGAAAGTAAAAGCTGTCTTGGAGATGAAGCCGCCCAAAAAGGTGAAGGATGTTCAGAAGCTTACCGGATGCATGGCTGCCCTTAGTTGTTTCATATCCAGATTAGGCGAAAAAGGACTACCGTTTTTCCAGCTACTCAGAGCATCCGAGAAGTTTGAGTGGTCGGAGGAAGCAGACGCTGCCTTTACACAGCTGAAACAATTCCTTACATCACCTCCGGTTCTCACTGCTCCCAGAGAAGACGAAACCCTCCTGCTTTACATTGCGGCAACTAATCGAGTGGTCTCCACTGCCATGGTGGTCGAGCGCGATGAGCCCGACGACGTCTACAAGGTACAGCGACCAATTTATTTCATCAGTGAGGTGCTCAGTGAATCCAAGACCAGGTACCCATAGATTTAGAAACTGATCTACACCATACTAATTACATCCCGAAAGTTGAAACACTACTTCGATGGATATCATGTGGTGGTCATGACTGAGTACCCTCTGGGAGACATCATTCGCAACAAGGATGCAAATGGGCACATCGTCAAATGGGCAATGGAGCTATGCCCTTTCTCCTTGGAATTTGCAAGCCGTACTACAATCAAGTCTCAGGCACTTGTCGATTTCATCATTGAGTGGACAGACTTAAGCACGCCTGCCTCTCAGGGGCCCGCCGAGTATTGGAAGATGTACTTCGATGGCTCTCTCAATATTGATGGCGCAGGAGCAGGAGTCCTTTTCGTATCACCATCCAAGGAGTAGCTCCGATATGTCCTCAGGATTTATTTCTCGGCGTCTAATAACGCCGCCGAGTACGAAGCATGCCTACACGGTCTGCACATTGCGGTCGAGCTCGGTGTCAAGCGTCTCTATGTCTACGGAGACTCAGCTCTGGTCATCAACCAACTCAACAAGGACTATGATATGACCATTGAAAAGATGGATGCATACTGCAAAGCGATCAGAAAGCTGGAAGGCAAGTTCTATGGCATCGAATACACACATGTGGTCCGGGACAAAAATCAAGCAACAGATGCGCTGTCAAAGTTAGGATCATCTTGAGCCAAAGTCCCACATGGCGTATTTGTTCAAGACTTGCTCACGCCCTCCATCAAAGAAGAAGATCCTGCGGTCAACAAGCCTCCAGACCAGCCATTGGTGGCCACGGTTCCGGCGTTGAACACAACCAAACCATCTCCGACCACTAAGAAGCTCGACTGGAGGGTTCCTTTCATCAAGTACCTGACAGATGGCAGCGGTTACACCGATCGGATAGAAAACGAATGCCTGATGCGTTGCAGTAAGCAGTATCTGCTCGTCGATGGCAAATTGTGGCGCAAGAACGTGAAGGAGGAAATCTTGATGAAGTGTATAACCCAGGAGGATGGTGAACATCTCCTAGACAAAATCCACTCTAGCTCCTACGGCAACCACGCGGCCTCGAGAACGCTGGTAGGCAAGGTTTTCCGAGCAGGATTCTATTGGCCGTCAGCCATATCCGACGTAGAGAAGCTAGTCCGCCATTGTGAAGGTTGTCAGTTTTTCGCCAAGAGAATCCATGTACCAGCACATGAGATTCAGACTATACCAGCCTCTTGGCCCTTCACATGCTAGGGACTGGATATGATCGAGCCTTTCAAACCGGCCCCTGGAAAAATTTACATGCATCTTTGTGCTGATCGACAAATTCTCCAAGTGGATAGAGTACATGCCCCTAGTCACGGCATCTTCAGAAAAGGCTATCGCATTCCTCGACCAGGTCATCCACCGCTTCGGCATACCCAACAGCATCATCACTGATCTGGGTACTCAGTTCACCAGGAATGTTTTTTGGGACTTCTGCGATGAAAGGAGCATAGTAGTAAAATACATCTCGGTGGCACACCCTAGAGCTAATGGACAGGTCGAGCGGGCAAATGGTATGATCCTGGACGCACTTAAGAAGAGGATGTACAGAGAGAATGACCAAGCTCCTGGAAGATGGCTTAAAGAGTTACCAGCCGTGGTCTGGGGGCTCAGAACCCAGCCCAGTCGCAATACTAGCGTATCACCATACTTTATGGTTTATGGTGCTGAGGCAGTGCTCCCAGCAGATATAGCCTTCAGATCAGCATGGGTAGAGAACTTCGATGAAGACAAGGCCAATGAAGTGCGGGAGCTAGAAGTGAATAGTGCAAAAGAGAAGCGGCTCGATTCTTGCGTACGTACAGCCAAATACCTTGCTATTTTGCGCAGGTACTAGAACAAGAACGTCAAGGAGCGGTTCTTCATGGTCGGGGACCTAGTCCTGAAGTGGAAGATGAATCAGGCTGTTGTCCACAAACTCGCAACCCCATGGAAGGACCCTTCATGATCAAGGAGGTTACATGCCCTACATCTTATAGGTTAGCTCGCCTAGACGGCACAGACGTACCCAATTCCTGGCACATCGACAAGCTTAGGCATTTCTATGCTTAGCTACTAAGATATGTACCTCTCTTGTACTATTGATTTATTTCAATAAAGCTATTATGATTTATCCGACCACTCTAATGTGTCACTTCGAAGTCTATTGTTACTCTAACTCTAACAGTTAAAACCAACCACCATTCCTTCTTGGGTTCTCGGAGCAGGCCTTGTCTCCGGTTCCTCCCAACGCGTGCATGGGATCCGCTCTCTACGCTATGGGTGATCGGCAGGTGCTCTCTGGTTTGACTTGTGTGTTTCTATGTGTGCACAAGCTACGCACCTCACACTCCAACCGCAAGACAAACCAGGGTCATACAAACCTTTTAGGATGACGTGTCGACTATACTAGTACAACTAAATAGAATGCCAACACGTTCTAACTTAGTTACATCAACACGATATCTGAGCTTAAACACGTTTTCTACAAAACAAACAAGCTTACGTTGATATACAGTTACGTTATTACAAGCTTGCCTGAAAAGGTTCAAGTTTACAATAACCCAACTACATCTTCTTCTACAGCTATAGCCTACACTATTGGCTGGTAGGGGCACGCGGCACCTGCTGCTCGCTGGGCCTGACATCGTGCAAGGGTCTCGGGGACTCTAGCATTGATCGAGCTGAAGAAGATGGCCCCGCCAACGCCTGGCTGGTCGAGACCGCAGGCTTCGCTGGTTGGCTTGAAAATGACGGTGCTCCCAGCTGACTTGTTGACGGCGTTCCTTGTACGGGTGGCGTCGCACCTCCACACAGGTTAATATCACCAATTATTTTTGCCGACAAGTCCAGCTGGGTCATCCGTAGCTCCTCGACCTTGTCTGGATCTACCTTCTTCGGGTATCCAGCCTCCAGGCGCTTGAGATCGATCAGGGGGTAGTGAGCACGTACCATGCTTAGCACATGTGCGCCTGTGTACTCTCCTGCCTCTTTCATGAACTCTTGGAACTATCCCCATTCCTTTTGGCACCTCTCAATCAATCCCAGCTACGGCGTCCTTGGCACATCTTCTGCTAGCGCCGGATCGATGAGGTTAAGGACCGGCAAAATGCCCTTTGCCACCTCCTAGCACCGGATTTTCCAGGTGTCACGGTCCTTGGTGATCTCTTGGCATTGCACCTTCCAGCCATCACGGTCTTTCATCATGGCCTCCAAATGCTTCTTTGCATTGATTTTTATAACTGCAAACAGCACACGCCGTTAAGACATTAGACCACGCCAAACTATGGTACGCAACAAAAATGAGCAAAGGCGGTTGGACAACTTACCTTTTAGCTCCTCTGTCATCTTGGTCGTGTGGTCCCAGAGCTACGACTGGTCTTGCGCCAGTTTTCTGTTGTCCTCGTTTAGGCGATCACACTCCCCGACCGCACGACTATTCTCCTCTTGGAGACGGATCACTTCAGCTTCTAAGCCTGCACTACAGCTGTTACTACCAACAACGCAACAGCACTTGTCAGTAGTCGGTATGATAATATGGCTACTTACTTGTTCTTTCCCGCTCTTTCTTACTGAGCTGGATGACCAGGTTCTAGTTCTAGGAATCTTGCACCGTCTTTTCATGATCGGTGGCTTCAAGTCGCTGGTGCAAGCAATCCACCTCCGCCGTCAGCTCCTTATTGTTTGCAATGATCCCCTCGATCTGGTCGAAGCATTTCTTGCGGTACCTTGCGGTCTTCATTAAGTCCTATGTGTAGATAGCTAAGTAAGACAACTACGACTAGACAGCAAGACCAACGGGTGAAGCGAAGCTTACCTGCACTTTCATAACAAGCCGCTTCGCTGCCCGTTCAACTTTCTTGGTTTCTTCGACCTCCGGGACTTCCTCATGGATAACCCATTAGTTGTTCCGCCAACGCGACACATAGACATGTTGTCGCTTGTCTTGCGGATGGCCCAGGACCTCCTCCACCTCGTCCTCTTCTTCGGGTCCTGGTGCTGGCCCGGTGTCAGCAACATCTGTGATCATCACAGCCTTCCCATGAGCTGCAGCGTCGGTAAATGTGGTATGTGCTCTCACCTCCGACCGCTGCTCCTTGGTCTGCTCTGGTACCCTCGACACTGAGGAGTTGCCCTCAGCAGGTTTAGCGCTCGGAGCACTCGTGCCTGGCTCGGCTGGTCCCCCGACCACCTACTCGGGGACTGTTGTTTGACTGCTCGCTTGCTGAGGCCCCGATGGATCTTCTACTATGGCTTCCTCGGTGGCCGGCTGCTGGGTAGTCTGCTCTGTAGTTATTGACGGCGCCACGCCACTTCCGCCTAGCTGGTCCGGACTTTCTGTGGACGCCGAGCTAGTACATCCGAGATAAGTTCAGAAGGCAATCATATTAAATGCAAATTGCTAACTTACATCAAGGTTACAAATACTTACATGTTGGAAGCACGGAATGATGTGGAGAAGGCACGTCTCTTGGGCCGTACTTGCTCCACGTGATGTGCGGATGACTCCTGGTCTCCCTCTACATCCAGCACTATCACTGGGCCTTGGTGCTCGACCCATCCGCCACTTGTCCTTCGCGTTGCAGTGGTCGATGGCGTGCTCGGTCGAGTTGTCGCTCTCGTCGCCGGTCGAGTTCCCTGCCCAGGTACTCCCGAGGTCGACCCGGCTGCATCCTTCACCACCGTCGGTGATGTGGGTCCCACAGGCGCGGAGGACCCACCTTGCTCCATCGACTCTAGTTGCTTCCTCCTTTTTCGAGGGACAAGTCGAAAGGTGTCTGCATCTTCTCCCTCCTCTGCGTCATCGTCCGACCAAGCAAAAATCACCTGCCGACGCTTGCTAGCCGGGTTCTCCTCCGGGCCCTCCTCGGGCTCATTGATATTTAGCGCTCCCCCGATGAGCAGGGTGGTTACTGATCTCTTCTTTGACTGTTTGGGGGCAGCCGGCTGCTTACCAGCAGCTTTGGCCGCTGCCTCCTCTCCAGCTCCGAGCTCCGCCCAGTCGACGTCCTCGTCCTCGATCTCGACGCTGGTCTGGGTAGTGGGATCACCTCCTTGTGGACACTCTACTCCAGGGGGTGGCGACACAAACACCGTCGCTCTATCATGACCATTAACCTGGGTAACAAAAGGGAGTGAACACAGTAAGTTTCCACTTATCCTACCACAATATAAGACTACGGGTACGCGGCAAGACGAGTTACCTTTGGGGGAGGTTGGGCAAGCTTGAAAGCATGCTCGATGTCGCTCAATCTGGCATAATTTGGATCGGCTAAGTTAAATAGCTCGCCAATTCTAGCTTTGACTTCGATTTTGTCAAGCGCCCTCTGTCTCGTCCTCATCGGGTCTGCACTCCCTTAATACTCATAGCCAGGATGTACCCTCCTCTGGCAGGGCTGGACCCATGGACTGATGAAGCTACTGACCACGCTCGGACCATCCAGTTTTTTTCCACGGGATCATTTCAAATATTTCTGGGATCTGTCCCAGATGCTCGGGCTTCTCCGACCAACTCGTCTTCTTCTCCAGAATGTAGCCCACGTCGCACAGCGTGATCGTGTTCGGCTCTTCGCGGATGTAGAACCATTTTTTGTACCAGTCGTCGAACAACGTGTTCCATGGGCAGTGTAGGTACTGGGCTTTCATGCCGTCATGGAGGTTGAGGTATACACCCCCGGCTATCTTCGAACCACCACTTCCTTTCTTCCACAGACAGAAAAGATGGCGGAAAAAATCAAAATGGGGCTGGAAGCCGCCATACGCTTCGCACAGATGAATAAAAGTGGTGACAAGGAGGATCGAGTTGGGATGCAGATTACAAATCCCAATCTCGTAGTAAAGACAGAGACCCTAAAGAAATGGATGTACCGGAACTCCAAATCCCCATTTAAAGAAATCCTCGAACACCACGATCTCACCTGGTTGTGGATCGGGGTACCCCTCGTCCTCCGGCGCACACCATCCTATGAGCTCCTTGTTGTGGAGTACCCCCATGGTGATGAGGTCTTCAATGGTCTGCTCGTTGGTTTTTGACTTCCACCATTCCTTCGCCATGACCCCTGTTTTCTTCTGCGCATCACTTTTCGCCATGACTCCGGCCTTGCTAGTGAACGGGGAGTGCTCTGATCTTCAACAGCAGCGGGGGATTAGCAGAGGCGGCAGTCGAAGCGGCGGCGGATTTATTGGTGGCGATTTTGGATGTGTTAGGGTTGGTTGGCGAGAGGAAGAAGAAAGCTGCGGTTGTGAATGGCAATGGGGTTCAGTAAATAGTAACTGACCTATCCTATATCGTATTTAACCCAAGAGTTATGCCGTTTTGTCTGCCCGGGATTCTTGGGAGACGTGCGCATGCGCCGCAGACGGTTGTTTTCACAGCCTCGAGATCTACGCCAATATATGTGCCTCTTCGTTGCCAGTGTGGGAGGGCCCACGCTGACGCACCTACAGACAGGTGCCACACAACTGTTTGCTTGACAAGACAAAAAGGCAGTATGACATGCTATACCCATCTACTTTTTTGACCAGACGTGTCAGACCGAACTTGTCAGAGCAAATAAATAAATAAATACATAAAATAATAGTAAAAGTGGCACATGGTTTTTTGCCACACTTTTTGTGCTTGGGGACTGTCCCGACCACCCTCGTGCTCGGGGACTGTCGCGACTATCCTCGTGCTCAGGGACTGTCTCGACCACACTCGTGCTCGGGACTGTCTCGACCACAATCGTGCTCGAGGACTGTTCCAACCACTCTTGTGCTCGGGGACTGTCCCGGTTACCTTTGTGTTTGGGGACTGTCCCAACTATGGTTATTCTCGGGGATTCGTCGTTTTTCCCATGTTGTGTTCGGGGACTTCCCCGACCACTCTCCGACCATTGCTCGGGGACCGCTCTCCTCGGCTACATGTGATTTGTACTCATATACAATTGAGAGGCATTTATTTTTTCTCACTTAGACCTTGCTACAAGGCTGGTACCTCGCGTTCCAGCAAGCTCGGGGACTACATCGGTACGATGCACCTGCCGGCGCAGTTCATATCGCTTGTACGACGATTGGATTCTCAACTTAACTGGGAATTCTTTTTAGACCCTGGCACCATGTGCCTACGTCACCTACTACCAGGCTCGGGGACTAAGTGGGCACACTTTACCTTGCGGTCAATGTGCTTATTTTATCGACCCCTACGCTCTGATTGTTGGCCATATCTATTACTGTACAAGGGTCACTTACATTTCTTTTTAGAAATACAAGTGGGCACACTTGATCAGGAAAGAAATCTTTTTCTTTTTTCTTTAGAGCACCATGCATTCTTCGAACAACCAGAATCTTCGGTATAATTGTGGTCTGCTGCTCTCTGTGCTGACCAGAATATTGGCACATTTGCTTGGTCAATGTTTCAACCAGTTAGAGATGACATGAAGACATACCGCATTAGCCAAAGAAGATCAAACGGCATGTCGCAACATAATACATGGTGCTCGGGGACTAGCTGTGGGGGTATTAACCCCTATACCCTTACGGCTAGGATTGGGCCGGTCCGGACCAGGGGGTCTGGCCCACTAGAAGACGACGCGCGGCCCAGCCGATCTGCTCGGAGTCCCACACAAGGAATCAAGGCAGATTTGGAGATCAAGCAAGATCCTGGTCGGTTAGAATAGGAATCCTTATCCGGCCACCTAGGGCGATTGTAACTGGTTAGGATTAGTTTCCAGATCTGTAACCCTGCCCCTCAGACTATATAAGGCGGGCAGGGGACCCCTCTCAAAAATATATCATTGACATACAGCAATACAATCAGACGTAGGACGTAGGTATTACGCCCTCACGGCGGCCGAACCTGGATAAAACCTCATGTCTGTCTTGCGTCACCATCTCGTTCGTAGCTTGCGCACCTGTCTGCCGATAATCTACTACCTTGGGGATACCCCTAGGTAGACTGCCGACCATATTTCATCGACAAAAAGAAAGCTGAAAAAAGAGAGAAATATATATATATATGATATATAAAAAAAGGGAAGAAAAGGAAAAAATGAAGAAGAGAGAGAAGGAGTCAGTTAGCCCCACATGGCCACCACATCAAGCCATAGCATTATGCTTTGGAAAAATGCCAATGTGCCTCCTGACTCCACCCAGCATTGCTTTCGTGCGCTTGCAAGCCTTGGCTTACCTTTCACCTGCTACCGGCCTTGCATAGCTTCACTCTAGAAAATCCTGTGCACATACAAGCAAGAAGGGTTCTCCTCTTCTACACCTTTGCTGCTACCACCAAGGGCCATGGTCCCTACACACTAGTTGTGTGTCTGGCCTAGCCATATTGCTAACCTAAATCGATATGGTGTGCCTTCCTCTGCTTTAGCCCAGAGGAATCACAACCATATGTGATCATGCAACCGCTGCAGCAATCTCAAAGCTTCCATCTACATACGCTACTGGTAAATACACTCAGGTATGCAAAGGTTCAATGTTCACCAAACCCTTTACTCATATTTGTCTCCATGTGAATATAACATGCTCATACAAGTTCATGCTTCCCTTGTTTATGTCCTATACTCTGGTTTTGGTGTATTCATATATGATACATCCATAGGCTTTTTAAATTAATCATGGTGCTTAGGTTAAAATAGCCTTCTTTAATCAAAATTTGACATGGTGTTGAATTCTGGTTAATGAACCTTGAGTTATTACTTTCATAAACAATGGAGGTAACCTATGATGGAGATAAACCAAGGCCAGGGATACATGGAACTTTACCTTTAGCCTTGCTTGAGTTATACTCAAAGATAAAAAGTTGGGTGAACATTTAAAAAATATATATAATAATAAGATTTATGCTCTCCATTGTTTAATCTGGAAGAGCCCTTGCTTGTTTTCGTTTTTTTTGTTTGTTGAATAAAAAGCATGTATAAAAACAAGTGTGGTGGAGACGATCAACACAAGCATTCGAAACCTCCCTCAAAATGGTGCACAAAAGATCAACAGTTCCAAACTTGGTTTGTGCATCCTCTCTCCCTACATTTAAATAGAGATTAAAAAAACTAAACGAATTAAAAACATATAGATCAAAATGACACTCCATCTTCATGATATCCTTTGATTAAGTTTGCATACTCTTTATTCCTCGCTGATATTCCTACCAGAGCCATATCTAGTGATTAGAGCTTAAAACCTCCAAACATATGCTACTTGCTATTGCATTGAGTTTTGTCAAGTCTTGTTGACCATTGTTGAGAAAGTTATCATACTCCCAAGATCAAGATCATGTACATGACACATATATAAGCTATTCCTACACTAGGAATATGCTAAAACATGCTTTCATCCACTAAAATATTCTACTCCTACACTGGGAGTAGACAAAAACATGTCTTAAAATAAATACTCCATGTTCTATAAAATAGTGATATCTCTCAATATATGGTTTAAGAGACATGGGCTATGCAAAAAAAATGTGGACACATGAAAGACAATTATAAAAAAATGTTGAGCCCATGAAGGCTCATGCAAAATGATAGCCATGTTCTCAGAATAAAAATTCACGAGAGAGATCACTCATAATAAGGAGTATTGAATAGAATTAACATTGTATTATCCACACACATGCACTTCTTGATCCAAGGGTATGGCATCTTTCTTCTTGGATCCGAGCCTTGACTTAGCAAAATATGTAGTGTAAGTATGCCTTCATATCTTCCCCTATCCAAGCTCCACATAAGCTTTCTAGAAGGAGGAAGACAGAAGGCAACACTGTGATATGCCTTGGAAGGAACCAAACACATTTATGAGCGATCCAAGAGAATCATTTGAGGAGAAAAGCTATGTTTATTAATCAAAAATCAAATAAAAACCCAAATCTCTAAATAGATTGATGTAAGAGGATTTGAAATCCAAGCTGTTCCATTATCTAATTACCCAAGATAATGTGGTAGACACTCAGAAGTTCACAAGTGTAGGTGAAGCTTGGAATAACTTGTATGCAGATTTCATATCAAGGAGATAAAACCATCTTAGTCCTTAAAACTTTACTCGAGGATGAGCAAAGGACTCAGTGTGGGGGAGCTTGTTGGCGGTCCTTAACTCCCATTTCTAACCGCCAACTCTCACATAAAATTTGCTCAAATGAACACCAAACTTAGAATTATGACTTATAACTAACAAGTTTCATAAGTTTTGGTGATTCATCATTTATAGAAGGGCATTTGCGGAAACCATGGAAAATACACTCAAAAGGAGCAAAAGGACAAAGCATAATGCAGACTTGTCAAGCACTAAAGGAAAGGCCCACCTACCTGGAGATTTTGGGACTGAAGTGCACCGGAACATAGCCTAGGCCCAGCATGGAACCCACCAGGAGAAGACGGTCATGGGGAGGCAACACTAGGGGGCGGCTGCACCCATGGGATGGCCACACCCCCAGATGCTCCAACCACCTCCAGTCTATGCGTGGGCCCTCATCTTCACTCCTGAATGTCGATTGTGGGTGTATGGTGGTACATTCAATGCAGGGGAGGTTGTATCCTATACTAAATGAGGAATGTGCCATGCATATTCACTCCACTCTCCACTATAAAAGGAGGCCTCCCCTCTCCTCACAACACAACACACCAAGGAAGGAGCACACCACACTTGAGCATCACTCCAAGGGCTTAGGCCCTAGCTAGCTATCTAGAGTTGAGTAGTAGGGAGAGATGTGGGGGAGAGTATGGGGAAGTGCCGGACTTGGCGGTAGTCTTTCCCCGCTTGTACCTTGATGAACACCTGTACCTCAATGGATTCTTTCGCTAAGTGAGTATTCATGATTCTTATGGTATAAAGTCTTTTGATTAGTTAATGAAACGATCCATGATTTCCTCGAAGGAAAATCCATAGATTACATCATAATGTGATAGTCCCAGGAAGATCAAGCTATCACATTATCATTATTCAGTTGATAGCATAGTCATACATCACGAATTATAGGTTTACAAGGTATTACATCACTGAGAGTAGATGTAGCGCCTCATCGGGTGAAGGCTCCTCCTTCATGGCAATCATCAGAGTAGACATAGAGCGTCAGTGGGTGAAGACTCTTCCTTCATAGGCAACCTTGTGCATAGGACAAGACCACCTAATCCTTCTAATCACCGTTGTGGTAGTCGTAGATGGCTTCCAAACTACTGAACAATTATCAGTACGATTTGTACTGGCCACTAGCTCCCACCCTATGCTTTGTGTTTGCTTTGTGGTAAGTGGTATGCAAGGGTAAAGGATAGGCCTACTATTTAGTTGTAGTTTTCCTAAGCAAGTTTATCAATATTTTAATAATAATTCATCAAGTTTTAACCCATCATTTCCACACATCCATCCATCCTAGCCCACATGTCTCACCACACTCTCGCTCTCTAGGCGACAAGGACAACTCCCTCTCATCCTTACCTCAGTGGCTAACAGCTGGATCCAAACCAAACCAGGGGGAAGAGAAGAAAGGACACCTCTCTCTAATCAAGTGAAGCATAGAACATAGGAATGTCCATAACCATGGACACGGCTATACGTATAGATTGATCAACTCTGTAGAGCGTGTACACCTAGAACCACACTTGATCGCCATCATCGATGCTGTACATCATCTAGGCTGATGCCGGGCTACCCTCTAACCGGTACGATGCCACCCTACCACTCAGCCCTGGGGCACTCCGGATTCCACCGGAATGCAGAGACTATGAGACATAGTACCAGGCCACCAAGGTTACCACGCTGTCTTAGGAGGGTGTGGGCCACCAGCACGTACTTCCCTACACTATTTGCTTCCAACCTAATAGTAGTGGCATCGGCCTAGCTAGACGGCATGTCATTTCCCGCCCATTCAGGAATGAGTGGTGTGCATGAAGGGTCCTATGAGCCGGTTCTCTCAACATACCAGTCGTTAGGGGGACCAGACATGATATCTTCTCAAAGGGGATAACCAATACCCCGTGCCATAACAACACCTCCATCCTAGGGATTCGTACCATGAAGACACTCCTCCCCGGGATCTACTCATCTCACATGTACCCACCATAGGTACCTCACGCAGGGGATGCCCAGGTCACACCCCCTCGGCAAGTCTCATCCAAAGACTCATTGTAGCATCCTGCCCAATCGACTCAACCCTCACCACACACCCAAGACACACGCCAAGATCTCCCCAAGTTGTTATCATTATAGCGGCACATAGTGCCTAGCCACTCAGCATCACATCAAAGATACAATGCAAAGTAGAAGTAGTAGCGAGCAAGTAATGTGAGGATCTATCCTAATAGCGGGTGTGTAGGGGTAAGGTTACGACAAGGTAATGGCTTTCCAAGTAATTCTACCATGCAACCTATCATAGTTTATTTGCAAAAGTAAAGCACTGGCATCTATGTATTTGCATGTCTAATAGGATTCTACGAGGTTGGGTGGGACGTGGCACCTTTGTTCCATCGTCGCCCAACTCAGTGTACACCATGTCAGCTTCATCTCACGAGTCCTCCAGAGCTATTGCACGTGTATCCGGTAACACTATAAGCTACAGATTGTCACAAAGAACCAATAAAACAAAGAAGAACCAAATGCACTCATACATGGCTGTGAATTCAAGGGTGGCTAGGGAACGTGATAAGTACATGGTGGCTTCAGGTCTAGGTTAGGGTGCAATGGTAGAATTGGGTTTAGCCCATTAGAAGGTTGGCGGTGTTCGTGTGTTGGCATTGGCTCTCTTGGTCACATGGGTTGAACACACCAAGGCTATGTCAAACTAGGATTGGGTAAAAGCAATGCTGACAAGTGGAGGTCTACCTATACCATGGTCCATTTTAGGTTGGTCTAGGTATTACCATACTCGAAGCTAGGGTAGGTTGCACGGTGCTTGGTTGTAGGTCGGGTTTCCATTCGGTTGTACTATGTCCTAGTCATGGTGGTGCACATGTAGGTCGATTGACAAGGCTGCTTGTGATGGACTTAGCTCCAACAATAGGATAGCCACGGTCATGGTTATTTGGGTGTCATGATAGGGTTAGCAAAGGAGTTTAGGCTCAGCTTGAGTTTTGCGACCCCAGGTGGTAGCTCACATCGTGTGGTTGGTTTGGTAGAAGGGAATAATCAACCATGCTAGGGTTAGGAGCATGATTGTGTTTGGTGTGGCCAGGTGGTCTTCACACCTTAGCGAGAGTCACTGCCCTACTCGGCTAACTATTATAGGATGGCCAGAAGACTTGGCAAGTCGAGCCATTGCTAGGCCACCAAGGTGCTTGACAAAAAGGGTTCTGTTGAGCTTGGGCAAGGGCAGCAACATAGTCTTGGTGGCTCAAGTCTGTCGTGGGATGTGTATAGTGCGGCGCTCACATGTTCATCAGGCGTGTACCCGAGTGGTTGTGGTTCGATGACCAGGCACCCAAAGGGGATCCCAAGCCGGCCGAGGGGTCTCAGCATGCATGGCATGGGTCTATGTGTCTTGGTGCCTGTGTGCGGTGTGTAGCTCGACATGCGGTGGCTTCGCATCTATGTGTGGGCAGGACTACGGGGAAGGGAAGTTGAAGACCATGTAGGTGGCTCCTACGGTGATGTGGGCATGCCGGTGTATGATGTGTCGTGAGATTACCGACTGCATGGCATTCGACGGAACATGGCCGAGGTCCAACCCTTTGAAATCCCAGAGTGTGTCGATGTCTAGTGTCTCGCATTGAGACTTGCCACATAAGTGGCAAGCTAGGTCGACATGGCTATGCAGCGTCATGGTGCTTTGGCTGGTGAACACTCACGAGTAGGTGGCAAAGGTAATGCCTTGAGGGCCTAGGGTGATAGTCACTAGGCTCAATTAGGTTTGGAAGGTGAGAGTCTCTCATGGTTCTTGGGCATTGCCAGACCATGGCGTGCAAGTGTGTATGGTCATATCTTGGCCATGGTGGGTTAAGGCCATGGCTTTGGGTTCGGCATGACTATATTCAGCGATAACGACCATGACGGCATGGTGACTTATGCGTCACAGCTGCAGGGGTGCCTTTGGCTAGGCAGGGTGTGCAAGGTAGTTCCAATAGGTGTGGGTCAAATGGCGTTAGTGACTTTAAGGCTCAGAGAAGGTGCTTAGCGACAAAGGTTGCGATGAAGGTCCGCCGGTGTCGCGGCTTGGTCAACAAGCAGCTAGGGGGTGATAAGGTTAGGCGTGCATGCCAGTAGCTGTGTCTTGTAGTGGCAAAGTCCTTTGTCTCATTCCCTAAAATGCACGGTGATCGAGACACATAGGAATGGTGTTGGCATGGCGGTGCCATGGGTGCTGCCGCCATGCGTGCATTGCGATGGTGCTAAAGTGCACTAGAGGTCCTCAATGGCTAGAACTAGGTCCTAGGGTGTGTTTGGGTAGGACAGGGCTCAATGATGCGGGAATGATGAATCATCGTTGCTGCACCATTGCTAAGGCATTCGTTCACGATGATGGGCGTTCCTGGGCTCGTATGGCTTGTGCGTGCCGTGCTCATGCCTGTGGGTTATGTGTGGTGCGTGCTCGACTTGGGTAGGGCAAGATGCGTGCTAGTGCCTCCCAGGCAGGAGGGCGAGGGTCGGCTTAGCATCGGTTTAGTGCAAGCATTCTATGTGTCAAGGACATCCTCCAAGAGTCTCATCGTGGTCGTGGCTAGGCCATGGCATCCTCGGTGCGCTTGCATTCATGGTGGCCATAACAGTGCAGGGCTAGGCCTCGCATAAGCGGCGTTGGGTGTCGTTGGTGAACTTTGGTCGTGCAATGAGGGTCGTGCCAGGGTGTTCGATAGTGTGGCAAAATAGACTCACACCAGTGTCGTCCGAGGCATGAGTGCCATGAGAGGACACAACGAGTATGTGCATGTGCGTCATGTCTATAAGGCTATTATTGCATGATCGATGAGGTCCCTATAGAAAACACGACTCGAAGGCCAGACACATGGAGGGGTCAATGGCCTTAGGCCGGCAACAGGTAGGTAGGGGTTAAGGCAGAAGGCACATCAACTTTTGCCGACAGCAGGGGTTGGAAATGTTTGGCTTTTTTTGTTCTCTCACCGAGGGCTTGCGGACGGCAGGTCACTTGATGTGGGTAGGGCTCATTGCTGGTAGTGCAGCTACGCCACTATAGTCGTACGGCGGGGTTCGGTTTGAGGCTTGTCGTAGGCGAAGTAGGTTTTGGTCTTGCAACTGATTTCCATAGCTCCAGCATGTCGGAGAGATCTACAAGGCTATGGGGTCGATCTTGCAATAGGGAAATGGTTAGAGCCATCATCCGGAGTCAAAGGATCGAGCTTGGCGAGGAAGGGCGCTTCCCCATGTGGCGAAGAAGACCCGAACAAGGCTAAAGCTAGACAAGGGAGTCTGTGGCTAGCGGTAGCCACCTCTAGCCAGCTATGGCTTGCTCCAACTTGCAGCAGCTAGCCATAGGCGGGCTGTGGCTTGCTCTAGCCGATCATGGCCGGCTGTTGGAGGGCAACAACCAGTTGTGGCTAGCCGGGGTGGGCTGCAGCTTGGTCGGAGCAGGCTATAGCTGGCCAGGGGTGGCTGTAGGTGGGCGGAGGAGGCTGGGCACCATCGAGGTGTACGTGGCCAGTAGTGGCTTGCCCCCAATGGGGCATCGGAGGCCAGTCTTGGTGATGCGGTGCAGGCCGCAATCGACGCGGAGCCGCTTCTAGGCACGGTTCGGCGCGCTACGATGAGGCACAATTGGGTTGAAGAGGCAGGGGTGTGGCTCATCATTGTTGATGCAAGCTCCACCGTGGAGCAGCTGTGGATGATGATGGTCGGCAGGAGGCAGGCCTGTGTAGTCTCGGACGGTCGACAGGGATAGAAGAAGGCGTCGTGGGTCACCGCAGCGCTCGGCGAGGGAGGTGACACCATCACCAGAGGCTTGGCATGGGGTGGCAGGCTGAGGCCGGTGGTGTGACCATGGTTATCCCATGGTCGGCTAGCATGGTTGCTTGGCGAGGCGCTTAGCGTGGCGTAGGGTGGATTGTGGTGGCTAGCGAAGAGCTGTTGCGGCGGCAACCGGGAAAGGCAAGGCAAGTAACGATAGCTAGGCTTTTATAGGGTGCCAGATAGGTCTCCTTGGCAATGGATGGTGGCCCTTAGCTTCCGTGCAGCAATGGGATGTGTGGAGGCAGATCCCTAGGTGCCGGGTATAAACGACAAGTCAAGCTAGCAGCGTCGGGTCTTTTCCCAAGCCATGGGCATGGTCTCTGGGTCATCGATCCATGGCAAGGGTTGAACGGCCAACAGGGTGCTGCCACATGGATGTAGGGCCCACTCGCTAGAGGCATAGGAGCATGCATGGGTTCTCCCATCTCTAGGCAGCCCAAGTGTGGCTTCGGTCGAAGGTGGTGGTAGTGGGGCCGGCTGCAGCACTGGCGTCAGGAGGGCGCGGGGCCTAGCGGTAGTGGCACCTAGGAGTGGTGGTGTTCTAGCTAGGGTTTCCCAAGGCGCTGCATACTGGGCTATGGGCCATAGTCGAGGCTGGGGAGTAGATGGGCCGGCGAGAGAGGGAGGAGGCGAACTAGGCTCCGGTTTGCCTTGGGCTGAGAAGGGAGGTCGTCTAGGCTGTGGCAGTAGGGGAAGGGCTGAGTGGGCTAGCTGTAGGGGTAGGAGGGAGTGAAGGCTGGCTAGGCTAGTTGGGAGCTTCAGACCTAAGGGAGAGAGGGAGGCTTTTCCATTTTGCTCTAGGGGTTCTAGCCCAAACTACTAGCTAGCTAATTCTACAATTGAACAACAACTCCAAAGAAGATCCAACTCAAGGCACTCAGCATGCAACTAGACTATATGGGTGTGCAAGATTACGAACTCTTGATCTTGAAGCTAGGCCAAGAAGGGGAGGAGATGGAAGGAGTGTGACTTAGGTTCGGCCTAGCAACTATATGCTTCACACATTGCAGGAATTTTTTTTAAAAGCTCGTATTTTTGGTTGCACAAAAACCCGAGATGTTACAGTTAAGCTTTACTCTTATTTGCTTGTGGGTTCATCATCCGTTCTCATAGCGAATACTCTAGTAGAGGTTTCCTGATAGAGACGGATAACCCTGTACGACGCTAGAGTACTAGTCGATAGCGTAAACATAGTGTCTAGGCTAGATGCTACCTTCATTTGCCTCGTGCCCCACAATTGAGGGGTAGGCGGTAGGTGGTGACAGCCCTATCCGTCCCTTGTAATCCCCCATGTTCGAGTTCGACGTAGAGCTACAGACCGACATCGCTTGGCAGACCAGGTGATCTTCGATGCCCGAAGTAAGCAAGTAGAAGTAGAGTTTATCTATCCATAGACCCTAAGACCATAGGAATCCATCTCTACCCTTGCTAACTCTATCCTTGTGTTGTCCTTGGATAAACTAGCTAGAAGAGTACCTCTGTTCCCTATGAAAAAATATGATACCCTGAATACTTCTGGGTGAAGTGCTACAATGGTAATTCCGTGCGCTTGTGGATTCTTTCTATTTGCGTTAAGAAATACCAACATGCATTAGGACCTAGTGTGGATAAACTTAACCTTTAAAAATACTTTTGAAAATGCGTTAAGAAATACCAACATGCACAAGTGATGGAACATTTTGGTGTTAGCACATGGAAGCAAGGGTGGAAGAAAAGAGTTGAAATGGAGTGACTTAGGGAGTCCGGACCCTAGTGAGCAGGCGTCCAGACCATGGGCTGTCGGTCCGATATCATACCCTAAGTAAGGGTACACTATGCGCGTGCTCTAGACCCTAGTGACCAGGTGGTTCGGACCATGGTGGCTCAGTCTAGATGAGACCCTAGGTGGGGCAGCACAAGCATAGGCTTCGGACTCTGTCTGGCAAAGCATCCGGACCAAGGCCTCTGAGTTCAGTTGAGACACGTGGCACAGCGAGATGAGATGAGGGTGCTCGGGACCCTAGAGCTTGGTTCGGACAGCATGGCCAGACTTGGTTCAGAGGCAAAATGCCTCTCTAGATGCTCGCTTCATAGAAATCACGAGCTCTGGGCTCTGGTCACGCATGGCCCAAACGGGCACTATTGAGTCTCATTCGGAGCTTCGACTGCATGCAGTTTAAAGCCGTTGGCTCCAATGGTCGAGTGACCATTTGACTAGGACACGTGGTGCTGTGAGAGAGAATGTAGGGAGGGTCTGGACCCATGATGGTTAGTCTAGATGCCCCGAGTTAGGGTTCGGACCCTGGGTCCGGTACCCCTTCATGTCCATAACGACTAGTGAGCCTTTGGGCACTATAAATAGATGTTGGCCGGCTCTAGCTCATTCTCTTGGATATTTTGATCATTGATACATCCCTTTGAGCTAGGCAAACTCCCTCCCACTCATCTCCTTGCTTGATTGTGCATTCAAAGTGAGATTGAGTGATTCCAAGTGTTTTTGCTTGAGTGATTGCATCTAGTGGCACTTGAGAATCGTTGTTTCTATGATTTTCTTGTTACTCTTGGTGGTTGCTACCACCTAGATGGCATGGAGGAGCAGAGGAGTGTTGGCATGAGTTGGAGATTGTTCGTGGCCACATCCGACATTGTTGTGAGGGGTTCTTGGGCTTATTCCCCGGTGGCGCACCAAAAGCCACTCTAGTAAATTGCTCATGACATTGAGTGCCCTCATTTGTGTAAGTTCTTACGGCACCCTTGTGTCGGGTTAGGCTTGTAATGCCTATTAGCGCATGAACCACCAAGTGAATCGGCCATCACAACGGGGACTAGCTTACCGTCAGGCAAGTGAACCTCAGGAGAAAAAATGTGTGTCAATTGACACTTTATTTCTCTTGGTACTCATTGATTATCTCTTGCTGGATTGCTATCACCCTCTCTACTCTCTATTGTGCATTACTTTCATTCATACTTGCCTTTAGTTGTAGTTGCTTGCTAGTGTAGACTAGTTGAGTAGCTAGAAGTAATTAGTTGATCCAATTAGCTTGCTCACTAGCTATTAGGAGTAGAGACATAGCCTCTTGATTGCCATATGATTATAGAGTACTATAATTGTGGTAGGTGGCTTGCCTTTGAGTAGAGCTAAAGGAAAACATATTTGTCACCATTTAGTTGACTAACAAGTTGCTCTAGTATTTTGTAGAGATTGTTTTAGGCTATTCACCCCCTCTAGCCATTTAGGACCTTTCAAGTGGTATCGGAGCGGAGGTCGCCATTAATTTGAGGCTTAACAACCTTCGGTGCAAAAATAACTCAAATCAACAACACCAAAAGGCCACCCCAATTTGATGGCATCAACTATGGCTATTGGAAGGCAAAGATGACCACTCACTTGAAATCAATCAATAGAAAGATATGGCAAGTGGTGGAGAACAAGTTTGAGGTTGCAAATCCGGAGCAACCCATCGTGGCCGAAGAAGAGAAGCTCCAAAACAATGACATTGCTCTTAGTGCCATTTATAATGCAATTCATCCAAAAGTGTTTGAGCAAATCAAAGATCGAGAGAGTGCTCATGAGGCATGGAAGAGATTGGAGGAATCATTTGAGGGCACAAAAGTGGTGAAGAGTGCAAAGGCATACATTCTCAAGGCAAAATTCTCAAGTTTCAAGATGCAAGATGATGAGACCGTGGCCGAGATGTTCTATAGGCTCCAAGTGATTATGAATGACTTAAAGAATCTAGGTGAAGAGGTGAAGGACAAGGACTTCTCACACATGTTCTTGAGATGCTTACCACCAAGGTTTGACATGTTGGTTACTCTTCTTGTGAGAAGTGACTTGGGCACAATGACCCCAAACCAAGTACTAGGTGATATGGTCACACAAAACACATACCGTGTGGAAAGGGATGGGGACACCAAGGAGTATGAGAAGAAAAAGAAGAGTGTGGCATTCAAAGCCACTTCATCAAACAGCAAGGGCAAAGCAAAGAAAGAAGAATCAAGTGAAGATGAAGGTTCTAATGCTCATGATGAAGATGATGAAGAAGAATTAGCTCTCTTTGTGCACAAGTTTGGCAAATTCATGAAGAAGAAGAAGGGCTATGGTGCAAGGAAGAGAAGAGACAACTACAAGAATACATAAGGGCCTAGGAGATGTTACAAATGCAAGAGCAAGGATCACATCAGTGTGTATTGTCCTTACAATAGTGACAATGATGATGATGATAAGAAGAGCAAGAAGAAGGATAAGAAGATGACCTTCAACAAGAAGAAGGGTCACTCATATGTGGTCACTTGGGATAGTGATGCTTCCTCAAGTGAAGATGAAGATAGTGATGATGAGAAAAAGACAAGCAAGAAGAAGGCACTTGCAAGCATTGCTATCAACAACAAGCCTTCTCTCTTTGACACTCCATCATGCTTCATGGCTAAGGCCACTAAGGTACAATCTGATGATGATGAGAGTGATGATAGTGAAAGTGATGATGATGAGGAGTACTCAAAGGAGGACTTCATGGAGATGTTGCAAGAGGCTCATTCTCCCATGAACAAGAAGAGAGGAGAGTTCAAGGAATTGCGCAAGAGAAACAAATTTCTTGAGAGATCCCTTGATGAGCTCAATGCTACTCATGAGGGGCTAAACGAAGCCCATGGGAAGCTTGAGGAAGCTCACTCTTCTCTTCTTTCTCAAGAGAAGAAGGAACCACTTGCTACATCTCACATAGGGGTCACATGTGATATTCTTGATGAAACTTTCTATACTCCTATTGTTGTTGCTCCCACTAATGCTTCATGTAGCTCATCCACAACTAC
Source organism: Miscanthus lutarioriparius (assembly GCA_904845875.1). Classification (NCBI taxonomy): domain Eukaryota; kingdom Viridiplantae; phylum Streptophyta; class Magnoliopsida; order Poales; family Poaceae; genus Miscanthus; species Miscanthus lutarioriparius. The sequence goes on from CAJGYO010000013.1 coordinate 55,124,658, forward strand.
TACTTCACCTTTGAGTGATGGTTTCACTTGTGATGCCTCACTTATGGTTGAGAATGAGACCTTGAAAAAGGAGGTCAATGAGCTCACTCACGCCCTAGGCAAAGCCTATGGTGGTGAGGCCCGCTTGCTTAAGTGCTTGGGCAGCCAAAGGTTCTCTCTTAACAAAGAGGGATTGGGCTATACCCCCAAGAATGGCAAGGCGGCTTTTGTATCTCCCAAACCTAGCTTTGTGAGAAGCAATGGTTGGTTTTGCACTAGTTGTAAGCAAGTTGGGCATGTAGAGCAATATTGCAAGAACAAGAACAAGAAACCTAATGTATTCTTAGTTCAATTTGATTCTTGTTATATGCTAACATTGGTGCACCAATTGTGGGCTCAAAAAAGAAAGTCATTTGGATACCAAAGAAACTAGTAACTAACCTTGGAGTACCCAAGCAAGTTTAGGTACCTAAAAAGAATTGATCTTTTCTTGTAGGTCAATTATAAAGCCGGAAGGAGGCATTGGGTGCTTGATAGTGGGTGCCCTCAATACATGACCGGTGATGCAAGAATGTTCAATTCTATCAATACAAGTGGCAATGATGGTTTTGATAGGATCACATTTGGTGATAATGGCAAAGTCAAGGTCAAAGGACTTGGTAAGATTGCTATATCCAATGACATGAGCATATCCAATGTGTTGTTAGTAGAGAGCTTGAACTTCAACTTGCTATCCGTGGCTTAATTATGTGATCTTGGATTTAATTACATACTTGGAGTTGATGATGTAGAGATCATAAGTGCAGATTGCTCAAACTTGATCTTCAAAGGCTTTAGTTATGAGAATCTATACTTAGTTGATTTCAATGCTAGTGAAACTCAATTGTCAACTTGCTTGTTCACTAAGTCAAGCATGGGTTGGTTATGACATAGAAGGCTTGGTAATGTTGGAATGAAACAATTGAATAGATTAATTAAGCATGACTTTGTAAAGGGCTTGAAAGATGTGGTGTTTGAAAAGGATAAATTGTGTAGCTCTTGTCAAGCTAGAAAACAAGATGGAAACAGACATCCAAATAAGAGCATGATGAGCACTAGTAGAGCATTTGAATTATTGCACATGGATTTATTTGGATCAACATCATACACTAGCATTGGTGGAAATAAATATGGCTTTGTGATAGTGGATGATTACACTAGATATACATGGGTCTTCTTTCTTATTAACAAAAGTGCAGTATTTGATACATTCAAGACATTTGTCAAAAGATGCCAAAATGAATTTGATAATAGAATCAAGAAAGTAAGAAGTGACAATGGTAGTGAGTTCAAGAATACAAGAATTGATGAGTTGTGTGATGAATTTGGAATCAAACATCAATTCTCACCCAAATACACACCATAATCAAATGGTCTTGTTGAGAGGAAGCTATCAACACGGCTTGCTATTGTAACAACCGCCTCTATTTTCACCGGATGCTTGAGAAGACACCATATGAGCTATTGAATCGAAGAAAGCCCAACATTGCATATTTTAGAGTGTTTGGTTGCAAATGCTATATTCTTAAGAAAGGCACTAGATTGAGCAAGTTTGAGAAGAAATGTGATGAAAGTTTCCTACTTGGTTACTCCACTACAAGCAAAGCATATAGAGTGTGGAACAACTCAAGCAAAATAGTTGAAGAAGTGCATGATGTTGAGTTTGATGAAACCAAAGGCTCGCAAGATGAAGATGAAAACTTAGACAATGTGAGAGGCACTCAATTGATCAATGCAATGAAGAACATGGACATTGGTGATATTCGACCTAGAGAGGTGATTGATGTGCAAGATGATAAAGATCAAGTGCTCCCTACAACAAGTGTGCGAGCTAGTGGTTCTCAAGTGCAAGATCAACAAGTGACTAGTTCATCTCAAGTGAATCAATAAAATGATCAAGCTAGTACATGTGATAAAGCCCAAGTTCTCCAACCAACCTCAATTGCAAGAGATCATCCATAAGATCAAATTATTGGAGGCATGAGAAGTGGTGTGCAAACAAGATCAAGATTGGCTTCATTTTGTGAACATTATTCATTTGTGTCATCATTTGAGCCAACCAAGATTGAAGAAGCCTTAAAGAATGTTGATTCAGTAAATGCTATGCATGAAGAGCTAAACAACTTCACAAGGAACCAAGTTTGGGAATTGGTAGAAAGGCCAAAGAACTACAATGTGATTGGTACCAAGTGGGTGTTCAGAAACAAGCAAGATCAAGATGGCATAGTGGTGAGAAACAAAGCAAGATTGGTAGCACAAGGCTATACTCAAGTAGAAGGTCTTGACTTTGGAGAAACATATGCATCGGTTATAAGATTAGAGGCAATTACAATCTTATTAGCCTATGCTTGTGCCCACAACATCAAGCTCTATCAAATGTATGTCAAGAGTGCATTTCTCAATGGCTACATCAATGAGTTAGTATTTGTAAAGCAACCACCCGGTTTTGAAGATGACAAGAAGCCCAACCATGTTTACAAGCTCAAGAAGGCACTATATGGTTTGAAGAAAGCACCTAGAGCATGGTATGAGAGGTTGAGGGATTTTCTACTCTCTAAAGGGTTCAAGATGTGAAAGGTTGATACTACTCTCTTCACCAAGAAAATTGGCAAGGACTTATTTGTGTTGCAAATCAATGTTGATGATAACATATTTGGATCAACCAATCAAGAGTTTTGTGAAGAGTTTGGAGAAATGATGGCCATTGAGTTTGAAATGTCTATGATTGGAGAGCTTAGTTACTTCCTTGGTCTTCAAATCAAGCAAATGAAGAATGGCATATTTGTAAGTCAAGGCAAGTACATCAAGGACATGATCAAGAAGTTTGGATTGGAAGAAGCCAAGTCAATTCATACACCTATGGGGACAAATGGTCACTTGGACCTTGATGTTAGTGGCAACATGGTGGATCAAAAGTTGTATCAGTCTATGATTGGAAACTTACTCTATGTGACCGCTTCAACACCAGATGTCATGTTTAGTGTATACATGTATGCAAGATTTTAAGCCTCACCAAGAGAAAGTCACTTGAAGGCTACAAAGAGAATATTGAGGTATTTGAAGCATACATAAAATGTTGGATTGTGGTATCCCAAGGGGTCAAACTTTGAGTTGATTGGATATTCAGACTCTGACTATACGGGATGCAAGGTGGATAGGAAGAGCACATCGGGCACATGTCAACTGTTGGGTAGATCACTTGTGTCTTGGTCATCAAAGAAACAAAATAGTGTTGCATTATCAACCATCGAAGACGAATACATATCCGCCGGTAGTTGTGCACAATTGCTATGGATGAGAGCAACTTTGGATGACTTTAGAATCAGGTTCAACCATGTGCCATTGCTATATGACAATGAGAGTGCCATAAAGCTCACTAACAATCCGGTTCAACACTCAAGAACAAAGCACATTGACATTAGCCATCACTGGTCGTGAGCTTCGACTGACTCGGACGGGCACTACTGAGTCCGGTCCGGAGCTTTGACTGAGTGTAGTTTAAAGTCGTTGGCTCCAACGGTCGAGTGACCATTTGTCTGGGACACATGGCAGTGTGAGAGAGGATGCGAGGAGGGTCTAGACCCACGATGCTTAGTCCGGACGCCCCGAGTTAGGGTCGGAACCCTAGGTCCGGTACCCCTTCGTGGGCATAATGGCTAGTGAGCCTTTGGGGCTCTATAAATAGATGTTGGCCAGCTCTAGCTCATTCTCTTAGACATTTTGATCATTGATACATCCCTTTGTGATGAGCAAACACCCTCCCACTCATCTCCTTGCTTGATTGTGTATTCAAAGTGAGATGGAGTGATTCCATGTGCATTTGCTTGAGTGATTGCATCTAGTGGCACTTGGGAATCATTGTTGCTACGATTTTCTTGTTACTCTTGGTGGTTGCCGCCACCTAGATGGCTTGGAGCAGCTGAGGAGTGTTGGCACCAGTTGGAGATTGTTCATGGCTACACCCGGCATTGTTGTGAGGGGTTCTTGGGCTTATTCCCCGACGAAGTGACAAAAGCCACTCTAGTAAATTGCTCGCGACATTGAGTGCCCTCATTTTTGTAAGTTCTTACGAGACCCTTGTGTAGGGTTAGGCTTGTAATGCCTATTAGCGCATGAACCACATAGTGAATCCGTCGTCACAACAGGGACTACCTTGCCGGCAAGCAAGTGAACCTTGGGAGAAAAATTGTGTCTATTGACTCTTTGGTTCTCTTGGTATTCATTGATTATCTCTTGCTGGACTGGTATCACCCTCTCTACTCTCTCTTGTGCATTACTTTCATTCATACTTGCCTCGAGTAGTAGTAGCTTGCTAGTGTAGACTAGTTGAGTAGCTAGAAGTAATTAGTTGATCCAATTAGCTTGCTCACTAGCTATTAGGACTAGAAACATAGGCTCTTGATTGCCATAGTGATTATAGAGTACTAGAATTGTGGTAGTGAAAGGTCCTAAATGGCTAGAGGGGGGTGAATAGCCTAATTAAAAATTCTACAAAACACTAGAGCAACTTGATTAGTATAACAAATGCCGTAATGCAATTTTGCTCTAGCTCTACAAGGGTTGCAAGACACCTACCAATACGCTAGTGAATTATGATATCTATTGCAAACAATGGCTATGTCGCTACTACTAGGCTAGAGAGAAAGCTAGAAAGATAGTTACAACTAATTACCACTAAGAAACTAAACTAGCTACACAAGACTAGCAAGCAAGCACACTCAACTACGCAAGTAAAACAATGTAAATACAAGAGAGAGTAGTGAATGATATACCAAGCTGGCAAGAGTTCAATTAATCAATCATGAATACCAAGAGAGATGACACAATGATTTTTCTCCGGAGGTTCACTTGCATGCCAGCAAGCTAGTCCCCGTTGTGACGACTCACTCACTTGAAGGTTCACATGCTTATAGGAATCACACGTCTAACCCTACACAAGGGTGTTGCACAACCAACACAAGAAGACGGTACACAAGTCATGGGCAATCCACTAGAGTTGCCTTTAGAGAGTCTCCCGCGAGGAAGGCACAAGAACCCTCACAATCACTAAATTGGAGCCGACAACAATCACCAATAGCCGTTCAATGATTCCACAAGCTCTGGGCCGGCTAGGTGACGGTAATCACCAAGAGTAACAAGAACTTGACCAGCCCAACTCGCTCAACTAGTGCCACAATATGAAACAACACTAAGTAATGCACTAGAGGCTCTCCAAAGCTCACTCAAATGATGAAATCAAAGATCAAAGTAAGTGGAGTTTGTTTCTCAGCCCTCAAGAGGTGTGCACAAGTGTATGGGGTGTCAAGAGAGTGGCCAAGGCCGGACACAAGGTCTATTTATAGCCCCAACCTCAAATCCAACTGTTACCCTCTTGAGTCAATTTCTACATAAGCATCGGGCAGTCGGGCGGTGCACCAGACAGCCTGTCTAGTGCGCCTAATGGTCGAATTTCAACGGCTAGTTCCAACTAGCTGTTGGCTGTCAGAGAGCACTGGAAGCCCTGTTTGGTGCACCGGACACTCCGTCCGGTGGTTTTAGACAAAATATTTCCAAGTTATCAAGCCTTGGGAAAAATAGGGCGATGCACCAGACACACTGTCCGGTGGCCCCTCAGCGTCAAAGTCTAGAGAACCCAAGTCTCGGGAGAAAAACGGTGGTGCAGCCGGCGGTGCACCGAACACCCTGTCTGGTGCCCTGTCCGATGCACACCGGACACGGTGGTGCAGCAGCCGAGACTTGCCCTCTTCCACAAGTGTTGCTAACTCTCAAATGTTTTCACAAACATGTCTAGAGCCAAGTTAGCATTTCCAAATCATTTTTCATAAAATTTTTTGCTTGCTCACCGATTATGCACTAGGCCTATATGCAATGCATAGAATTCCAACACCTAGTGGCACTAGATGACCGAGTTATCTAATATAGCTCCCCTTTTAATAGTATGGTCATCTATCCTAAATTTGATCACACTCTCTACAATGTCTTGATCACCAAAACAAAATGAACCTATAGGTTATACCTTTGCCTTGAGCACATTTTTGTTTTTCTCTTTCTTCTTTTCCAAATGTGGAGCACTTGATCCATCATCATATGGCCATCACCATCTTCCTCCATGGTTGCCATCTAGCTCCAATACTTGGTGTGTACAAACCTATCTCATATACACTTAGAGCCAAAGGTTAGTGGACTTAGGTTTCATCAATTAACCAAAACCAAACTAGGGCTTTTAGGTAGGTGCCTTGCCTTTGAGTAGAGCTAGAGCAAAACACATTTATCGTCATTTAGTTGACTAACAAGTTGATATAGTGTTTATAGAGATTTTTTAGGCAATTCACCCCCTCTAGCCATTTAGGATCTTTCACTCTACCGCCCATGAGGTGCCATTCACCATCGAGGTTCTCTCCCTCCCCCCTCTCTCTCAACCTCTCTCACTCTCGCAGATCTAGTGGTGGCGGCGCGGGGCCTGGGGCAAGCTCCTTCGATAGCGGCGGAGTGGGGGATGAGACGAGATATCCTTGCTCCTGAACCGCCAAACCAGATATCCTTGCTCCTAAACTATTCAAAACCGTGCAAACCCCAGCCCTCGATAGTTTTGGTGGGTTTTTCAAGCAAAAAAAGGTTTATTGGACATCCTATTGCCCCACTCTAACTTTCCATCCTCAACTATTTTATACCGTGCAAATCCGACGTTTTCAAATGAGAGAATTACCTGTATGGTCTCCAAAAAAACTATGGCTTCCTTGCATTGCCCTTTTCTTTTTTTCTGAAGTTACTTATAAGGACCGAAAACGTGTTTGCCTTATTTGTATGGGCTTCCGTCCATTCCAACCACTTAACGGTGTTAAGTGAGGGGCAAAATAACCATTTTACCCCTGGCAAAAAAAAATTAAAGTGCGAGTTTAGTTTGTCTGCTTTAGATTCGGAGTAATATTGCGCATGGTTTAAAGTGTTCAGAATTGCATAAAGAAAAAAAATTATGCAATTCTAAACACTTTAAACCATGTGTAATATTACTTCCAAATTTAAATCAGACAAACTAAACTCTGTACTTTAATCTTTTTCACCATGGGTAAAATGGTCATTTTGCCCTCACTTAATAACACCGTTACGTGGCTGCAATTGACAGAAGGCCATACACACAAGGCATATTCATTTTCAGGGCCTTATATGTAACTTTAGAAGAAAAAGGGCCATACAAGTAAGCCATAGTTTTTTGGGACCATATAGGTGATTCTCTCTTTTCATATTGGCAGGTGTTTTAAGGTCCTAAACTTTATAGATAGAGTTATCTATATGGTCCCCAAAAAACTATAGCTTCCTTGTAGGACCCTTTTTCTTCTGAACTTACCTATAAGGCCCGAAAACGAATTTGACTACCTCTGGCCATATAGGTAAGTCAAATTCGTTTTCGGACCTTATAGGTAACTTCAGAAGAAAAAGGGACGTACAAGAAAGCCATAGTTTTTTTGAGGCCATAAGGTAATTCTCAAAAAAACTATGGGTCGTCAGCTCTGTATACCACATGGATTTTGCTGTATATTCTGAATAGATCTATGAGCAAATGGGCTCTGCATTCTACAGTAACCAGTGGGCTGTGAAGGTAGCCCTCGCGCTATGAGGCTAAACCATGCCAAAGCTGTAGACCAAGAACCACCGACAGAGCTAAACGGAGTAGCATTGCTGAATTATTAGTCACAAAGATTCGTCTTGCCGTCCAATGTCCCTGTGAGGTCGATCGTCCAGAGCTCCAAAGCATTTTCTATATTATTAGTCTTTAATAAAGTATAATTATGATAACAACTACATGTATCTAATTACGCTTACTTGAGTTGCCTACCTTGTGATCATATTATCTCCGATTTGTTCTACACGCTATCAATGATCATTTATCTTTACCATCTAGTTTCCATGCCTAGATGCATAACAAGATTGTTACCAGATATTGAAAGACTCGTTTGGGTTTTTCCTACTCCGATTTGCATTTCCACTCTATTCATCTACAGCAACAGCTACATCGAGGAAAGCCACTAGAAATGAAAACAATAGAATAATCTGGATAAAATATTTTATTTTTTATTTCATATTTTTTATATGCAATTTGAAAACATACTGTGCCAAGTTTTAATATAACTTCACATCCCTTCATAAAAAATAGAGTAAATATTTAATTCATACTAGTACTGAAGGGTTTGGTCAAACCTCTTTGCAACAGTAATAAAGTCTTTGTCATGGGCACCGAATTTCAGATTGGAATTGACAAATGAGTGTGTATCTATCTCTCACTAGCTGAAGTGTCCTGTCTTATCTTACTGATTACTTCATTTAGGGTCTTCGAAACAAAACAGTGTTCAACCATGGGTTTACGTCCGCATCAATATTCGTATCTGATTTAATTAATTTGATATAAATGAACTATTTGATGCAGCGTGTGCACTCGATCGACACATTATTATAGTACCTGAAGCTTTCCTCTAGCTGGCCGGTAAGTTGCCCCGTTTTTCCATATGCCCTGTATCTACCGTCGATTTTGAAGAGGAAGATCTCGCTCGGAGATGATGTTTGTGGTGTCGGAATTCTGGCTAACATAACATAATGTAAGATTTTACTCACTGGCTACTACTAATGCTATTTTGGCGACTCCACTTTAGTATACAAGACATTCTAGAAAAAAAGATAAATTACAAAAAGGGAGTAAAAATCAGAAATATACAGACATCAACTATATTTGCTGGATTGTGATCATCATTGAAAATAGCCATTTGATCGATTGTTTTTTAAAGAAAAACTACTCAACTCAACCATAAAAACTGGCACATCAATGGTTGAACACTGTTTTACATATAACCATAAAAACTGCTATTCTCTATGATAACTGAAGTTGACTAAATTAATGGTTACATATTTCTGATTATTATGACAATTTTCTAGGATTTATATTTTGTTTGTTTGTATCACATCTTGTCACGATTAATGTAGAGCCTCCATTGGAGTCCTCATATTAAGTAATATTAAGATATGTATTTCTCATCCTTTGTATTGCAACTTATTAGTAGATCTTCAAGATATATTTAGTTGAAACCTAAGACTATATATACATATCGGATTTTGTTACATTCCTTTCTATGGCTTCATTACTTTTTATCTTGGCTCTCAATCAAAACTCTAGTGTTTTTCATCTTTTATTCAAAAAATTGATTTGTATTTTATTCAAAAAATACATTCCAGTCCAAGACTACACTATCAGCCTACACCATGGCACATTCAAAATATCAAAATCATTTGCTATATTAAAGAATTATATTTTAAGTGGTATTTTTTTTATGAAACATGGAATGATTAAAAATAAATTATTACAATAGCTATGTCATAATGTTTAGTAAAAAATATATAAACTTATCTAAAGCAACGACTTCAAAAATTATTGCCATGAGTACCCCGCGAGGCACTATTGCCATGAGTATTAATACCCCCGCGAGGCAAAGCGGGGTCAGATGGCGGCACCGCTCGGTGGTCTGAGGTCGTCGGCGTGGAGAGAACTAATGGAGTTGACCTGTGGGACCAGATCCATTTGGATGTACGTACATAGCTTGTAAGTACGAGGACCGAGATGATATACCCTTACAAATCCGAGGACCGACCTCTTACATTTACTCATGCTAGCTGGAACAGGCCGGACATGTTTTTTAATTTAATAGAGAGCGGACTCTCTGAGCACGCAAGCCCGAGCAGGAGTGCATCACAATCATACAGCATAGACAAAGTGAGGCCGTGACTTTTCAGACATGTCTAAAGCTCATACATATGATTTCGTCATGGCCTGATGAAATAAGTCACGGAGTCAGATTTTTTTTATTATGTATATATAAAATCTTTCAATTAATCAAACTTTAAAATAGATGTCACTTGGCCATTATTAGATGCTGGACCCAGTATATAGGTTGCAAACATGCCAAGGAGCCTGTGGCGCATCATCATAGCTCATCAACGGGTGACAACATGTTAGAAATTTAGGTAATTTCAGTATCATTTTAATCTAGAAAAATACTAAAATTAAGTTTGTGATCTAAGCACCATGAACATGTAGACCATACTAATTATTATGATTTTAATCGCTGAAAATGGGAGATGGAATACAACATACCTAGCAGCACCAGAGCCCATTGCGCAAGTCAACATAGTGCCTGTTGGAGTAGTCGCCCCACTCAATGCAGTGCTGAGGTTGCAGTGCCGATCTCCCGCCGCCGCCAGAAATGTCGGGAAGAAGATGAGGTTGTGGAACAATTGAGTAGTTGTGTAGTCGCTCCCCAAGATAACTCGATTTGGGAGGTCTGCTCTCCCTATTCCTGTGCTTGCAGGAACCGGGAACGCCATTCGGAGCAGAAACTCCTCGCCATGCCATTAGGAATAGAAACTGATGTAGACTAGGCCCGATCTTCGGAAATGTATGATAGCGTCGATTGGTGGAGACTCGACGTTCACGATGTAGGCTTCAAACCAAGACTGATTTGGACCCCCGCAACCGTTACACCACTGCTCCGTTGGTTATCAACCACGCGAACGCGATTGACCTCGCCGAGAAGGCTTTCCTGCAAGCGAATCGAGAACACAAGCAAGAACGGGATGAACGCAATCTGAAATTACAAATAAATATGAGGCTTACAAAAATAAGAAGGAGTTCAAGTCTTTATTCGAAAGGACTAATTGCCACAGGCGAACAAAATCAAGAACTGGGGTCCTGGTTCACAGCAAGCAGCCTTAGCGGCACAGTTACAGCAAAACAATGTTTGTTTCACGAGTAAATCAAGAAGTAAACAATACCCAAACCGTAAGGAGAGCGACGGCTGCTATTTATAGAGTCTTGGGCGTCACCCCCCTGGACGCGCCCCCTAATGGGCCCAAACACGATACACGGTCTAACGGACCAAAAGACGGTGTCACAGCACCCTGGCAGATTCTGGACGCTGACTTGTTTCGACGATTCCCGTTGATTCCGAAGGTCTTTTTACGTGCAACCACTTGGGTTGGCTTCCTTATCAAATTAGCTTTCCAACCATATGTGGATCGTTGAAAATGGAGTCCGGATGCGTCCTGTGTGACCAATTTAAGGCTGACTGGTCCTGGAGGCCGAGGCAGACTCGAACTTGAGTTGCTTTGGGCCTCCACCTCGGGGACTCGAACCGAATTAGCCTCGGACCTCCTTCTTGACTTGGACACCCTTGCTGGCCTCCTACCCCTCCATACCATGTGCCAAACATGGTCACATGTATGGGTGTCATGTCCTCATCATCCTCCCCTTCTTGACGAAAAGCCGTCCTCGGCGTCGATTGTGCTTGAAACTGATCCTGCACAACATAAAGGAGAACGGGGTTGCGAAAACAAAGGGGACTAAAATAATTGTAAGAAGGAATGTGACCATATTTCCAAGTTTATAGCATGTCATCTCGCATAAAAATTTCAGCAAGCATGTAGACTCCATGATCCGAATGCACATGATGTATGTCAACACTATCCTGCAAAATATTAGAACGAACCAAAGACAATGCAGGAATAGATGATCTAGCAGACATAGGTAGCAACCAACAATGCTCCCCTTCTTGGAAGTGAACTTGTTTTTTTGAGGAACATGTGAAAATGTTTGTATTATTATGGCTGCCCTCTAAACGATCATAATCTTGTAGAACAAAAAGAGAATCCATATTACTACGAATGTATATTCGATGTATCATATATTATCCCTTATTGTTATATTTGCCAATAACATGATATGTATGTTTAGAAAACCAAGACAAATCAACATATTTAAATAGGCTCTCCTCCAAACAATCTAGGTTACACAAAACATCAAATTCAATGTAACCCAAAGTATGTAAAGAAGACAACAGTTTGAACTCATCAGTTTTAGTAGCAATATGAATAATATGTTTATTTTTAGCACACGTGACTGGTTCCAAAACATGTAAAACTGAGGCATCATCAACCAATTCATCTTTATCATAAGGAACCTCAAGCAAATTATCATGGGACGGAGATAAATTAAGAGAGGGTTCCACTAACAATTGCTCTATGATAACATGGTTTGTGGAAGAATTTAGTACATTAAAACTATTCTCACCTTCCTTGAGTGTAGCACCATGGGCGTTACATGTGTTCTCAGCAGGAGTAATAGGTGCATTGTGAAGTGATGGTTCTGAATTTGCATATGAGGTTGTGAGTTCCTCATTTTCTTCCATGTCATCCTCTCGCTTATGTACATTATCCTACAGAAGATTAGTCATAGCAAGAGGAATAACAACAGACTCATCCTCTAAATGGTGCACCTTAGCATATGAAGTCAAAACAGGAGGTGGATTAACAAAGGTTTCTCGCATAAGAAGTTTCATATCATTCCAAGTTTGAGGTTTATCAGAAGGATCTAAAGACTCCCACCAAGATAAAGCAGAATATCGTAAAACACTAGCTGCATTTGTTACCTTCCTCCTTAGACACATAAAGCGAGTAGCAAATATGTTATCTATGGCAATTTCCCACTCCATGTACTCATCAGCACCTATACCATTATAAGTCAGTGGATACGAACAACCTGTCATTGTTAGAAGATAGCAAAAGATAACATAAAGGTATTATCCCTATCAACTACTTAGGTTGTGGACAAGGAAAAAACAAGGCACGCAACTCTCAAGCGTCTTACCACGGTCTTACAAGTGTTCTTACCAAAGCAATAGGCGGTGCAATCGGTCGGTGACTGTGATACCGTTGTAGCTCGAGTGTAACAGTTGCAAGGTGAACCTGTACTTAGTTAGAAAAAAGTGGAGCTCGGACAGGCACAATATAGTAGCAAGGAATAGCAAAATTCGCAACTGAATAGCAAAGCTGAATAAGTATCCCAAGTACTTGTCTTAGTTGCTGGCTTACTCACGTTCCAAGTACCAGATGCATCAAGTGATGTGAACATCAAAAATATGATTAAGAACAAGGTAGAAATCAGCACACGCAAACACAGCTCAAATGGCACTCTCTATGTGCTCCACTAGATATTGTTTCTCTTTTGTCCTTCTCTTTTTTCTCTATTTTTGGGCTGTCGTTGTTTTTTTAGGAAATTTTAACTTTTTATTTTTATTTTTTTATATATTTTATTCACTTAGGAGCACAAAAGAAGTAACCATAGAAAATATGAGCTTAAACAAGTGAAAGACGTCGCCTGTGGAATTTCCAGAAGACGTGCTCGAAATCAACAAAAACCTTATGACCACGAAAACAGGATCTTGTGACCACTTTTTGACCAAAATAAAAATCTTCGACCCTAGCAAGACTAGGGATGGATGGATCCGAAATTTTTTTCTGATCGATTTTGATATATGGAACGTCGAAATCCGAGTTCGTATGCAAAAACTAGACCAGTTTTAAGAACGGACTTCGAATTAGAGGACAAAACGGAAATAATGTGCGCAAAATTGATCACGACAGTAAAGATTTGATGGAAACAGTGAAGACAAGTGTAACAAATAAGATGGTGTGTACTAGGGTTTGATGAATACAAAGGAATCAACAAGACTTGGAGATGTCACGGATTATGATGAAAAATAAAGGAAAAAACACAACTGGACTAAAAAATGAGCTAAAACCAGCAACAAGAACTTGACCTAGGGCACAAACTCAACAACACGAAACAGAGACGAACTTGCACGGCACAATGAGGCTATAGGACAGGGAATATGTGACGATGTATATTTTTTCGCTTTTTGTGGACTGTAGGTAATGCAAAAACAGTAACAATCTAAAGGGGGAAACAAAATTATACCTAACGGACAACAAGGGCTCTGATACCACTTGATGTAGACTAGGCCCGATCTTTTGAAAGATATGATAGCGTCGATTGGTGGAGACTCGATGTTCACAATCTAGGCTTCGAACCAAGACTGATTCGGACCCCCGCAACCGTTACACCACTGTTCCGTTGGTTATCAACCACGTGAACGCGATTGACCTCGCCGAGAAGGCTTTCCTACAAGCGAATCAAGAACACAAGCAAGAACGGGATGAACGCAATGTAAAATTGCAAATAAATATGAGGCTTATGAAAATAAGAAGGAGTTCAAGTCTTTATTCGAAAGGACTAATAGCCACAGGCGAACAAGATCAAGAACTGGGCCCTGGTTCACAGCAAGTAGCCTTGGCGGCACAGTTGCAGTAAAACGATGTATGTTTCATGAGGAAATCAAGAACTAAACAAAACCCAAACCCTAAGGAGAGCGATGGCTGCTATTTATAGAGTCTTGGGCGTCACCCCCCTGGACACGCCCCCTAATGGGCCCAAACACGATACACGGTCCAACGGACCAAAAGACGGTGTCGCAGCACCCTGGTAGATTCTGGACGCTGACTTGTTTGACGATTCCTGTTGATTCCGAAGGTCTTTTGACGTGAAACCACTTGGGTTGGCTTTCTTATCAAATTAGCTTTCCAACCATATGTGGATGGTCAAAAACGGAGTCCAGATGCGTCCTGGATGACCAGTTTAAGGCTGACTGGTCCTAGAAGCCGAGGCAGACTCGAACTTGAGTTGCTTTGGGCCTCCACCTCGGGGACTCAAACCGAATTAGCCTCGGACATCCTTCTTGACTTGGACACCCTTACTGGCCTCCTACCCCTCCATACCATGTGCCAAACATGGTCATATGCATGGGTGTCATGTCCTCATCAGAAACTCCTGTAATAACTACCTCATTTCGAAATAGAATAGAAACTCCTGTAATTCCCTCGTTTAGGAACAGAACTCCTGTAACTTCCCTGTAACTCCTGCCCCTCATTTAGGAATAGAAACTCCCTCATTTAGGAATAGAAACACCTATAACTCTCCTATAACTCCTGCACATAATTGGTTTGAGTGACAAAACCAATTAATGTATCTCATGCGCGTGTTGCTCACTCTTATTCTTTCTCAACTTCTAAATGTAGGCAGGCATAGTCTGCACATATAAATTGAGTCAACATTCTGTTAAAATTCTGATATGGGACTAAATCGTATAGCGCACAATATTTAATATGAGCCTTAGAATTATTCAATTTAATTAGATAATATATTGGGCTTGGCCCACATTAAATCTAACACAACAACAACAGGTGAATATGTTGTCTCATCAATGGGCAATTTTAAATAACAATTACTTTGAATTATCTTTTGTAACCGTAGATGTTGGTGGTTTAGATGTAGAGAGTTACTTATTTATTTTGTGATGACAGAAGCGAGTAATTTTTTTATGAAAAAACATAATGATCAAATGGCTATTATTCTCTATGATAACTAAAGTGACTAAATTAATGGCTAGATATTTCGGATTATTATGGTAATCTTCTAGGATTTATGTTTTTTTTGTTTGTATCACATCTTATCATGATGTCCTTATAGAACATAGTATTGACAGTCCTCTAGTCATGCCCATCGGTGGGGTGCGTCATCATTATATCTTTCTTACGCTCTTCGCCATGCCAGTACAACAACTTGACTGACTTTGCACATGCAAACAGCCTATGCACCCGGGGAGCTATCGGGAAATACCAAATGACATTTACGGGACCTGGTCTTGGTACCCTCATCTGATGGCTCTTCCTTGTACCGTGGAGCTTCACACTTGGGGCACTTGTCCAAGTCTTTGTATTTTTCTCCACGGTACAATATGCAATCATTGGAACACGCGTGGATTTTTTCAACATCAAGGCCGATGGGGCAGATCATTTGCTTGGCCAAGTATGTCTTTTCTGGCAACTCCTTTTTTCTAGGAGCATTTTCCTTATTATACCTAACAACTGATCGAAGCCTTTATCGCTCAATCCATTTGTCGATTTGAACTCTAATAGCATGATGTCGGCTTCCAGTTTGCTCATTGGACAATTCCTATACAATGGTGTTGTAGCACACAATTTTAAGAACAAAACCAGATATGCACCATGTACGGTGGTGACCGGAGCAACAAAGATCAAAAGAGAGTATTGGGGTTTCATCACCTTGAAGCAGGGCTCGACAGCGGACGACGAACCTTCCTGCAATGTTCGGCTGCGATGGCTAAAGACAGAGAACGAGAAGGAACAAGGAAACAGCTCCGACAGCTTCTTCACCTCTATGTGGAGCTCGGTAACAGGTCATGGACAGCTGCGAGAACCACTAGCATGGCTGCACTCCAAGCTCGGCGAGATCCAAAACGAGTGGTAGAGCTAGCTAGAGCAAGGCGGCAATGGGTAGATGGGAAAAGGAGATAGGGCGGCGCGTGGCACCTGGGCTCCATTTTATGGAGTGCTTCACATGGTTCGCACCGCAAGCGAGTGAGGCGGGGTGGCGTGAGACTCTCTGTGGCTGGAGTCCAGCGCGGCGACGGAAGTTAGAAGAAAGGTCTGACAGACGGGCCCACCTGTCAGCAAAAAGAGATGGAGAAAGGAGGAGCGTGGCGTCGGCCTGGTTGGGCCGGCTGGCTTGCTGTTGGGCTATGGAATGGGGAAGTGGAATGGGCCGCGCGATTAGAGAGAGCTGGGCCGCTCGGCCAGAGAGGAAAAGGTTTTTCATTTTCAAATCTTTCTTCCATTTTGTTTTCAAATTCAAATCCAAATGCAAACCAAATTAAATTCGTATATGATTTAAAATACACTTTTTTATTCTAATGAAAATGAGAAATTTTATTAAGTTTTCCAAGAATAAATTTTACAACTTGTTGAACTCTTTTATTTTTAGATTTTCTTTTCCATTCTTTTCTTTTACTCAAAGCCATTTTTAATTTTATTTGAAAAAGCAATTTAAACCATTTTAAATTTTCCATCACAACCACTCAACCAAATAAATCAAATGCATGGGCATGTATGCTCAAACATGTTGCTACCTTATGATGAATTTAAAAAAAATTATTTTCCTATGTTTGCATGAGCACAAAAATTCAAAATTACCACAATTTACATTTATTTCAAAAGGAGCAAATTTTAGGGTGTTACAATTCTACCCCCCTTAAGATGAATCTCGTCCTCGAGATTTGGAAGATAGTGATAAAAGAGATATGGATACTCTGCCTTTATTCTGTCCTCATTTTTTCCAAGTTCTATCTTTCATTAAGAGCCATTCTAAGTTCCTGGTTGGCTAATCTGAATAAACATGATCATCTCTCGTATTGAGATCCTCCAATGGTGTCTGCTCCTTTACACTGACATCTGAAAACTCACAGTCCATATTACTATCCTCATAGGATGCACCTTCTAATAGGTCATTCTCGTATTCCTCAAGTGCAGGTTGAATACCTTCATACTCAATTCTTTTTCCTAACGGTGTGGTTAGAAGCACCGAACGCTGGGCATACTTAATCACTCGTTTACAAGTAGATAACCATCCTTCTCCAAGGATAACATCAATGTCCATTAACTCCAAAACTATAAGGTTTGCCTTGAAGTTCTTCCCTTTTATGTTAAGACTAACTTTTGGGCATAAGCGGTTTGCCTTCTTTTCTCCTCCTAGAGAGTTAACTATTAGGGGTTTCCTCATCAGAAGCATAGTCATCTTATGTTCTTTCACATATTTCCTAGAGATAAATGAATGTGAAGCACTAGGATCAAATAACACCATAGCAGTGTCTGAACTAACTACAATCAAACCATAAACAACCTCCTTAGCTCCATGAGTGGTAATCAGATCCACATTGTTCAATCAGCCTTGAACGTAGTTTCGCTTTAGCTTATTACTTTGCACCTGCTCCTTATGGATGTTCTGTTCTAACTCCTGCTGCTGTTGATTCTGGCTTCGATTACTCTCGTCAAACTTCTTAAAACAATCGTTATTATAGTGTTCAATCTCACCACAATCATAACCTTCCCTACCAGTAGAAATATTTGTCGTTATTAAGGTGATAGTGGGAGATGACAGACATGGCTCTTGAGAACTAAAATGTCATGCTTCATTATTAGGTTGAAGATACTAATCTTGATCATTACTTTCAAGTAGATCCATAGAGTGTGACTGATTTTCTGGTTGTGTAGCGAAACGGAGACGAGTATTTCTTAACTGGCATTGAAGGTCACGCTTTCTCTTCTTCTCTTCTATCTCTTGACGCTTGTTCTCAATTACAATTTCTCTGTCCACCGATGTTTGATAGTCAGCATACACCATGGTCATCAGTTGTAGTTGCAAACCATCATTTAGTCCTTTCAAGAAGTGTTTTTGCTTTTTAGCATCACTATCCACCTCTTTAGGAGCATAGCAGGACAATTGAGCGAACCGGTTACGATACTCACACACTGACATAGATCCTTGCTTCAAGTTGGGAAACTCTTCTTGCTTAAGTTCTACCTCACCTAATGGGATATGGTAGGACCTGAAACTCTCCTTGAATTCCTGCCAGGTGATAGCAGGAGCATTGTTGGGACACCCATACTCAAATGACTCCCACCAATCCTGGGCAGTTCCTTGCAATTGACCGGAAGCATAAAGCACCTTTTCATGGTCATCACACTAAGCTATGTCCAATTGTCGCTCCACAGCTCTAAGCCAATCATCAGCTTCTAGTGGTTTGCTTGTATGAGAGAATGTCGGTGGATGTCCCTTCATAAATTCACTACGTTTGTCAATAGGTGGTGCTTAATGCGGGTTGTTCAACACATTTTGAGCAATAGTCTGTAATAACTGAGTCTGTGTCACCAAAGCTTGCTCTATAGATGGGGAATTGGATGGCGGTGGATTAGAATTGGCAGGATTCCTTCTAGCACCTTGTGAAGCACTTCTCCTAGTAGCAACCATCTGTTTTCAACATGTATGAATTAGAACTTAGTCATTCATAACATCCTTAATTGTAGCTTCAAGAGATGACAAGATATGATTGATGGCAATTGAGACAAGAGAACACTAAACCCCAGAGATGACTAATACTGTCGAATGAAGCGCTAGAATGTAAGAAACTTCATCTTACAAATCCTTCAACTTAGCTACCCCTCTTAAGAAAAGATCAACTAGGGGACACAAGAAGGGTAGCTTGCACCTTATTTCAGATGAGCTAACTAGTATCAAGACGTTCTGACATCCCAACGATACTCTTGTGTATGGGCAACAGCAAGAAATCTGAAATTCCTCGTGAGCAGAAAACAGCAGCATAGTAAAACAGTTGTAACTCTCATTCTGTTGATCCAACGAAGTTGTAGCTTATACCATTGGAAAGATTATAAAATTCTCCACAACTTCCTTATAGAACACTTTTCCAAATTCCACATGTTAGGTAGTCGAAAACAGTGAACAACAGAAACTACTCTAGATTCCAAACAGCACAGATGCATCACCTTGTGATTTTCGTATCTCCATATCCAAAATAGCTATCAGGCTGATTCTTACGCTTAGAGAAAGATATTGAAGTCTACTATTTGTCCAGAATTTTCTCATGATTTATGATCGTGGAAAATTAGAGATATAAGCTGATGAATGCAGGCTGCTCCGAAAAGACAGGATAGAGAAAACAGGAGATAACCAAAACTCAACTATTTATTTCATTAATCCTTAGACCTTAGGCCTATAAGCTAAATGAAATTGTGGGAACACCCAACAAGATCATTGCAATCATTACAAAGATTCAAAACAATCATAAGCATAATGACAATTCAACAAGCAATAAAGATACACAATTCAATCATGGACTCAACTTGTGATACTATCATCCTTATTGTACTAGGGGTAACAATCCGAAGACTCATCTTCAGATTACTCAAGAAGGTGATGAGGGACAGTTCTAAAAGCATATCAAATCAAGGAGTGAAGATGAGAACAAAGACTTCAAAATAAGCACCAAGATAGAGATGAATAACAAGGATAGAGATATAGTAGAGAAGAAAATATCAAGGTTCATAGAGCAAGGGTTTTTGTAGCAACTTCTAAATCTTAGAACGACTAGTTTCTACTAGGCTTGGGTCCTACAGTCAGCATTGCTCTGATACCACTTTGTAGCACCCGATTTTAAGAACAAAACCAGATACGCACCATATGTGAGCCTAAGAAGTCAAATCTCACATATGGCTACAAATAAGGGTAATATCAAAAAACAATGCTCAATATATAACATAATTAGTATAAAGGATGTAACCTTAGACAACAAACAGCGGAAAGACAACTCCAATCTTCAGGTGAAGACTCCAATTCCACAGGGACAACTGACTGGTTGATCACAAGCCTAATTCCTCCAAACTCTAGCAATCTGGTACCCATCTAGGATTTTTTTTTCCAAATATGTGAAAAATAAAGCAAGTGTAAGTACATGTCATACTCAACAAATATAACATGGGGTTCATGAGGCTCAAAAGGTTGAGACTAGTTTAAGTGCGATTAGCTTTTAATGAGTCATCTTTTACCAATTGGGTGGCAACAAGTTTATCCACAAGCCCATATAAACACATGATCAAGTAAACATAAATAATGAATAGCATAAACAGTAATCATTAGTGAGCATCTTTATCATTAGTATCATCGGTGTTCATCATCTATTCTATAAATGTTCCAAGGCCGCTCGTGACCGTGAGCATGGCTGATATACTAGTTTTACACTCTGCAGAGGTTGTACACTTTCACTATGAGTTGTGATTTATCCTTTCGCCCGAGGTAGCTAATCTCTTGACCCACTTCCAAGGAAGGTCGGCAGGGTTTACTATGAAGCCTTTCAAAGGTTCGTCTAACAAGTTAGGGCCGCTAGGTTTCTGTGGCCTACGAATGTAGAGCTCCCCTTCCGATAGGCACAATAACACGCAGCCTATACACTGACGGACAGAGGCCGCACTATATCCAACCCGAAACACACCCCTCTTGCGCCATAAAGGTAACCACTAACAAGCTAGAAAAGGTCCTCATACTAAGCTAAAGCCAGAGCCATATAGCCCTCACAGCTGTACTGTAAGTCCCGGATGATCACTTATAGATAAGTCCTTAGGGAGAGGAATCTAGAGCACCATAAAACAGCCCAATGCTCTAGCCCACTTGTTCCATATTGCTAAAAAGCATCTTTTAATGTTTATTGCATATACCATTAGTCAAGTTACAAGATCATGGTTGTAGTTGAGCACTAGCATCATACTACCCATTGCAATACCCCAAAGGTATCAAGGCACAAGGTAACAAAGTACTAGGAAACCTTAGTGGTAGTCAAGGTAGACACATACAATATGAATTAAATGATTAAAGGTGTATAGGACAACAAGAAAGATCTCATGCTATACTTGCCTTAAAACACCGATCCTTCGATAAGCTTTAATCTTCAATGTTCTTCTTCTTCTTGGTCACCGCGTATATCTCACCGACTGGACGTAATCATAAAGCACCACACAAGCATCCATACAATCATATATGAAGCAAACAATAGATCTAAATTAGAACAATACACCAACATAGAAAAATAAGTGAAAGGGTTTGAAACACGATTCTATGCATCGCTACGAACACACAGTCGCGAGAAGCACTCTAATCGGAGCTACGGTTGAAAAGAAACGGCTACTCAAAGATTTACTTTAAAAAGAAAACTATAGGCTTCATTTGTTTTAATAATTAAACATGTATAAGATATTTCAAAGAAACATCTAAATCGAATTGAGTCAAGTTTATATTTGAATTAGAAAACTAAAGTAAAATTAATCATATTTTATTTATAAACCAGATGCATAATCATTGTTCAAATTAGAGTTAAAACAATGAAATTCTAGAAATAGTGTCATGATAAACATTGTTACTAACGCGTAGATATCGTTGCAATGAATCTAGCACAACTTGAACGGGTCAATTCAGAGCTAAAACGTAGAAGATATGAATTAAACAAGATTTCCTTTATTAAAACAATAGATGAAATCTAACCTCAAATTTTAAAAGTTGAAAACATATCTAACAATAGTATGAACATGTAGATTATAGAATTACGAACCTAACGCAAGTTGAATGGATCAAATCAGAGTTAAAACAGAGAAGTTATGGCTAAAACAAAATCAGTGGCAAATCTGTAAATGAGTGAAAACGTATTTTGGATCTAAACCGAAGAAACTACGCTTTCCAAAGAAGAAAACGTAATATGTGATTGCGCCTTGGACCGCGGGTTAATTTGCCAAAAACAGAGGGGCTCTTTAGCAAAAAGAACAGTGAAGGGGTATGTTCTAATTTGGGCCATTGATCTCAACGCGGACGACTTAGGATGATGTGTATTTCTATTATATTTCTGGATTTGTTTTCTTAAAGGAAAACAGCCACAAAACTCATGCATGACCTCATGTGATGTCATCAAGCTAGCTAGCAAATGGAAACAGCGCAATGCATGCATGGCTCACGGTAGGTGGCGCCATGTACGGCGGCGACCGGAGCAACATATATCGAAAGAGAGAGAAAGAGAGTATTGGGGTTTCATCACCTTGAAGCAGGGATCGGCAGCGGACGACGAACCTTGCTGCAATGTTCGACTGCGATGGCTAAAGACAGAGAACGAGAAGGAACAAGGAAACGACTCCGGCAGCTACTTCAACCTCTACGTGGAGCTCGGCAACAGGTCATGGACAGCTGCGAGAACCACTAGCGCGGCTGCACTCCAACCTTGGCTAGATCCAAAATGAGCGGCAGAGCTAGCTAGAGCAAGGCGGCAATGGGTAGATGGGAAAAGGAGATAGGGCGGTGCGTGGCACCTGGGCTCTATTTTAGGGAGTGCTTCGTGTGGGGCGCACGGCAAGCAAGCTAGGCGGGGCGGTGTGAGACTCTTTGTGGCTGGAGTCGAGCGTGGCGACAGAAGGTAGAAGAAAGGTCTGACAGACGGGGCCCACCTTTCAGCAAAAGAGACAGAGAAAGGAGCAGTGTGGCGTCGCCCTAGTTGGGGCGGCTGGCTTGTTGCTGGGCCGCGGAATGGGGAAGTGGAACGGGCCGCGCGATTAGAGAGAGCTAGGCTACTCGGCCAGAAGAGAAGAGGAAAAGGTTTTTGATTTTCAAATATTTTTTTCCATTTTGTTTTCAAATTCAAATCCAAATGCAAACCAAATCAAATTCGTATATGATTTAAAATACACTTTTTAATTCTAATGAAAATGAGAAATTTTATTAAGTTTTCCAAGAATAAATTTTACAACTTGTTGAAGTCTTTTATTTTTAGATTTTCTTTTCCATTCTTTTCTTTTACTCAAAGCCATTTTTAAATTCATTTGTAAAAGCAATTTAAACTATTTTAAATTTTCTATCAAAACCACTCAACCAAATAAATCAAATGCAAGGGCATGTATGCTCAAACATGTTGCTACCTTACGATAAATTTAAAAAAATATATATTTTCCTATATTTGCATGAGCAACAAAATTCAAAATTACCTCAATTTACATTTATTTCAAAAGGAGCAAATTTTAGGGTGCTACAGGTGTTTTGCCATCTTGTCTCATTTTTTCTAGCTTTCTCAGTTGTCTTTCACTAAGACATCCGGTCTCTACATTACGTAGCAGCTGAGAAATACAATCGTTATCCTCGGTGTCGTGAGCTAGCGTGTTCCTAAATACATTATTAACTGTGGCCATATGTTCCGTGTTGACACCGGGTTCCTCGTCAGCATCGTGGATGGCTACGTCAGGCATGTCCACATCATCATCATTTTCCTACAGAACATTCACACCAACCTCATCATGCATAGTCCATATCGTATAGTTTGGCATGAACCCCCTTTAATCAAGTGTGATCGTATAGACTCAATTTGACGAAAGTTCCTTTGATTCTTGCAATCTTTGCATGGGTAAAAGACAGGGTTTCCATTTCCAGCATGGGCTTTGGCATCGGTGATAAACTGGCTGACGCCATGCATGTACCACTTGTCCGTTCGGGACAGATGCATCCACTTTCGATCCATCTCTGTACAAAAAAATACTAAGACAGTAATTACAAAGAATTAATAAGAAATCGAGCTTCATGAACAACAATTGTAGCTCAAAAGTATCATTTTTGGAAAATATTATTGTACACTAATTATTGGAAAATTGAAATTGGTAGCCCTGGACCTATAAATTGAAAATCGTAGTAAAAAACAATTATTGCATAATAATGAAGAACATCTATTCTACTCTACTTCTAAGAACTAATTATAGCATCACATACTAACAATGATGATCTTGACCACCATGGAATAATTAGGAATTTAAATGTGTTCATAAACACCAACCTTTTGAATGATGGATTCACCACAATTTGAGCCTTGCACAAATGTCGAATTGAAAAAGTGCTTTCTAGAATGGAGAAAGAACTAGAATGAGAATCAAGTAATATAGCCATCAAAACGAAGATAATTAAGCAACAAAATCAAAGGAGTGGATGTTTGCTACTAACCTTAAAGAAAAAGATCAAGCCATTCTTTAAAATCCAAGCGCTAGCTTTATGGTGAAGAGCAGATGCAACAATGGAGGGAAGGGCCCAAATACGCGCCTCTGTTCCCGGGATGGAAGAGAGGAGGAAGCAGAGGACGGCTGTAGCCTTTTTGTGCTGTAGGCTTATTATCGTCGGTTGTTAGCTAGAACCGACAGTGATAGATCAAAATCACTGTCGGCTCTTGGCTTAAACCGGCAGTAATGAGTGACCACCAAAACACTGCCAGTTCAAGCCACAAACCGACAGTGATGTGGTCCTTCACTGCTAGTTTTAGCCTAGCCCTAATTATTTTCTCATTTTTAAGGTCATAACCGGCAGTGAAGGTACATCACTGTCGGTTATCACAAATCCGGCAGTGATGAGGCTGGCAGTGATGTCCAATCTAGAGTAGTGAATCAATATGTTTGGTTTGAGTGGACGAGACAAAGCGAGAACAGACAACCACTGTTAGACTCTGCTGGAGTTACAAAAATCGTAGCTCGTGCTGTGGAAAACTATCCATCTGGGTTTGTAAAAGCGTAGCTCGTGTTGTGGAAAACTATCCACGTGGCTTTGTGGCTTTATCCGGTAGCGATAGGATAACTAGTACTGCTGGTTCCAAAACAATTGGTAGTGATAGAACAACCGCATGTGATATGTGGTCTATTATTGTCAGTTGGTGGCTTCATTAACTGGCAGTGATAGGGTAGGTACTACCGCTACCGGTTGAAGCCATAAAACGACAGTGATAGGTGTGACTTGAACAGCCAGTGATATATTTTTTACCAAAAAATCATAACTTTTTCATATGCTATCGGATCAAGATAAATTTTATATCAAAGTAGTAGAGTTTAAAAAGATCTAAAACTTTGTAGTTGATAAATTTTTAATTTAAGATGGTTTATAAGTCTAAATATTCAATATAAGTTCTCATATCAAAATAGAGAGACAAAGTCTTGCTACAGCAGCCTTCAAGTCACTATCTTCATGAAAATTATCATTTTAACTATTTAGTGTATTTGGACGATGCGAAAAAGTATCATCTTTGATCGTGCATCTTCTTCTTTAGGACGATGGAAGCGTAGTCTTTAGGAGGAGATTTTTTTCTTTCTTTGCTTAAGTGTAAGTCCTCGAAGAAACCTCTCCTTCAGAACCGGCTAGCTCAGTTTTAGTTCCCCTTTGTGCAGCTTTGATTCTCTTTTGTACAGACTTTATCTATAAAATGAGCTCAGAAGGGGATTTCACCTCCTGTTTCTCAAAAAAAAATAAAGACAAAGTCAATACCAAAATTGTAGTACTCGATGAGATCTACAACTTTGTATGTAACAACTGTTTCATTTGAGATCGTTTGGAGTATTAAATATGCGTTATAAGATTCAAAATTGTGTAGTAAAAAAGATAGTGTCAGCTATATAGTCACATATATGTGCAGTTGAGGGAACATGAATGTTGAGGTCTCGATTTTGTATCCTGAAGTCATTTATTTTCTATCTTTCTATCACCTATCACCACTGGGTTGAAATCTGACATAGTGAACAGTCTTAACTTCTATGCTGTGTCAAAAAAATGCAATTTTTATATTTAATACTAAATAAATCAGTGAACAACTAAAATGACTCATGTATTCCTATTTTTTATTCTGCCCACATGTGTTTTATTGGATTGAGACAAATAATTGTATCTACAAATTCTAAATTTTATTATATCACGCGTCCGTTACACTCTTTTATTTTCAGACGAGATTTCTAGAATTGAGGGCTCAACAACCTAGACGTACGTAAGCTTGAGTTGTATTTTTTTAAACAATATTTGAATGCTCGAATTGCATTTCCAGGCTAAACTTTACCTAATTCCCGCGCGCGCAAATACACATACCTCGCCCACGCAGATAGATGAAGGTATTGCACATCAGGTCATGACGACGGATCTTCAGACATCACGTATTCATGTTAGTTTCAGCTTTTTAAGCAAGTCTTCCAGGAAGTCAACGGATGAGGTTGATGGTCGTATTGAAATTTCCAACTCGTCGGCCGTCGCGCATACACGGATGAGGTTGATGGTCGTATGCTCGTATTGAAATCGCATATTCGTGTGGTGTGCACGGAGACGGGGAGGTTGGCCGGCCAAAGTCGTCAGTGGCTGATAGTGCTAGCTGGACAAGCAACTCAAATCCAAACCAAAATGTAACCGTCTAACCGATGAAAGCTCGGTGTCTCTGAACTATATATGAAGCGTCGACGTTCCACACACGGCACAGGAGCCGTAACGGTAAAAGTCTGCTTGCATTGCAGAGCAGATTTTTTTGGGTTAATAATCACGGAAGGATTTGTTTGGATGCGCATGTATTCATCTTAATCTACATGTGTTGAAGTAGATTGGAGTAGAATTGAACTAACTTCCATTCCTTTTTACTCCAACATACATGGACTGGGGTGGATACATATGCATCCAAACAAGGCTGAAGAGGTGACCTTTTGATAGGGAATCCTGCGGTAAACCCAGAGCTAGTTAGTTTCGATGAGTTTTCAGGATGAGTAGCAGCGCTCCTGCTTTATCTCCTATAACTAAAAAGAACAAAACATGAATATTTTTTTGTACGATATTTATTTTGGTTCGTCCGTCTGTCCACGCATGCAATACCAGCCTATTTTGAAGGAAACAAATCGATCACCTAAAGCCATATGCATGGAAAGTAACAATAATCATGCATCGAAATTATGCTGCTCTGGAAGGGAGGTACGTTGATGTTCTTCAAAGGATCCCCGTCTGCTTTGAAGGAAACAAATCGATCACTTGAGACCACATGCATGGAAGGAAACAATAATCATGCAACGAAATCATGCTGCTTTGGAAGGGATGTACGTTGATGTTCTTCAAAGGTTTATTACTTCAAATACTCATATTAGGGCAGGCGCGGTTGGGATGTTTTTCGCTTCTGCATCAAGCAGTGGCTAAAAGAATTCGATATATGCCACATTTAGTTATTACTATTAGTTCGCGAACTGAGTTAATTCAAACAAAACTTTAACTGATGTACATTATATGTACGAATGCAGCTAGATGTTTCCGATATCTATTTCTTTCATGCGCCAATAAATCCAT
Organism: Miscanthus lutarioriparius; assembly: GCA_904845875.1. Lineage (NCBI taxonomy): Eukaryota > Viridiplantae > Streptophyta > Magnoliopsida > Poales > Poaceae > Miscanthus > Miscanthus lutarioriparius. The sequence continues at coordinate 55,152,115 of CAJGYO010000013.1, forward strand.
GAATAAGTTTCGCTGCATCTCCATATAATCTTGTACACACAGGTTCGAGTATATATGTAAATATTAGTGCCTATCACATGATAATACTGCGTGTCTTAAAAAATCCCTCATAAATTTTTAAAACAAAGTATGTTATACTTACCGTATAAATATGTGCGGCTTTAGGACTATTCCACACAGACATATATTCTAGAATAAGGTATCCACTTGAGTGTCTGTTTCAAGATGTTGAATTAGGTATTGTAATTCTTAATTTCGACACATTTTCAGGTCAAGGCAACCAATGGTAACACTTTTCTTAGTGGTGCATAATTTTATGTTGCACCTCTTGACTATCTAAGTAAGGACAAGTTAGCACTGCAAAGGCTCAGAAAAGCTGCTCAGAAGGCCAAGGTTGAGTTTTTCTCCACTATGCATACTAAAACCTATGTCCCCGTTTATCATTGCCGATGCTTTTAATACAAAACAATTCAACATTACCATGATCAGATATAAATTTGAGTCTCTTGTGAGCAATCTCATAGAGGGACTCTCATTCTTCATGTGATCTGCCTCAAGGATATTGGCAGGACGATAGACCCATGTTGAAATGTCGCACAAAAAAGTATTCATAATTTATTTCCCATGAATACATGCGGGTACTATGATAACACTAACTACACCAGATGAAGGATTATAGAGAACAAAAGTAAGATAATTTTTTGGTGCAACTTTTTTTGGGGTCGCTTCTCCCTTTTGGCCGTGCGATACCCCGCGTGATAGAAAAAGAAACTACCATCCCTGCGATCCCCACCTCCTTTGAAGGAAACAAATCGATCACTTGAGGCCATATGCATGGAAGGAAACAATAATCATGCATCAATATCATGATGCTCTGGAAGGGAGGTACGTTGATGTTCTTCAAAGGATCCCCGCCTGCTTTGAAGGAAACAAATCGATCACCTGAGGCCACATACGTGGAAGGAAACAATAATCATGCATCGAAATTATGCTGCTCCGGAAGGGAGGTACGTTGATGTTCTTCAAAGGTTTATTACCTCAAATACTCATATTAGGGCAAGCGCGGTTGGGTTGTTTTTCGCTTCTGCACACAAGCAGTGGCTAAAAGAATTCGATATATGCCACATTTAGTTATTACTATTAGTTCGCGAACTGAGTTAATTCAAACAAAACCTTAACTGACGTATAATATATGTACGAATGCAGCCAGTTGTCTACTATATCCATTTCTTTAATGCGCCAATAAATGCATGAATAAGTTTCGTTGTATCTTCCTATAATCCTGTACACACAGGTTCGAGTATATAGGTAAATATTAGTGCCTGTCACATGGATAATACTACGTGTCTTAAAAAAATTCTCATAAATTTTTAAAACAAAGTATGTTATACTCACCGTATAAATATGTGTGGCTTTAGGACTATTCCACACAGACATATATTGTAGAATAAGGTATCCACTTGAGTGTCTGTTTCAAGATGTTGAATTAGGTGTTGTAATTCTTAATTTCGACACATTTTTCAGGTCAAGGCAACCAATGGTGACACTTTTCTTAGTAGTGCATAATTTTATGGTGCACCTCTTGACTATCTGAGTAAGGACAAGTTAGCACTGCAAAGGCTTAGAAAAGCTGCTGAGAAGGCCAAGGTTTAGTTTTCCTCCACTATACATACTAAAACCTATGTCCCCGTTTATCATTGCCGATGCTTTTGATGCAAAGCAATTCAACATTACCATGATCAGATATAAGTTTGAGTCTCTTGTGGGCAATCTCATAGAGGGACTCTCATCTTTTATGTGATCTGCCTGCAGGATATTGGCAAGACGATGGACCCATGTTGGAATGTCGCACCAAAAAGTGTCCACGATTTATTTCCCATGAATACATGCGGGTACTATGATAACACTAACTACACCAAATGAAAGATTAGAGAGAACAAAAGTAAGACAATTTTTTGGTGCGACTTTTTTTGGGGTCGCTTCTCCCTTTTGGCCGTGCGATACCCAGCGTGATAGAGAAAGAAACTGCCATCCCTGCGATCCCCGTCTGCTTTGAAGGCTCACCTGAGGCCATATATATGGAAGAAAACAATAATCGTGCATCGAAATCATGCTGCTTTGGAAGAAAGGTACGTTGATGTTCTTCAAAGGATCCCCGCCTGCTTTGAAGGAAACAAATCGATCACCTGAGACCACATGCGTGGAAGGAAACAATAATCATGCATCGAAATCATGCTGCTCCGGAAGGGAGGTACGTTGATGTTCTTCAAAGGTTTATTACCTCAAATACTCATATTAGGGCAAGCGCGGTTGGGATGTTTTTCGCTTCTGCACACAAGCAGTGTCTAAAAGAATTTGATATATACCACATTTAGTTATTACTATTAGTTCGCGAACTGAGTTAATTCAAACAAAACCTTAACTGACGTATAATATATGTACGAATGCAGCCAGTTGTCTACTATATCCATTTCTTTAATGCGCCAATAAATGCATGAATAAGTTTCGTTGTATCTTCCTATAATCCTGTACACACAGGTTCGAGTATATAGGTAAATATTAGTGCCTGTCACACGGATAATACTACGTGTCTTAAAAAAATTCTCATAAATTTTTAAAACAAAGTATGTTATACTCACCGTATAAATATGTGTGGCTTTAGGACTATTCCACACAGACATATATTGTAGAATAAGGTATCCACTTGAGTGTCTGTTCCAAGATGTTGAATTAGGTGTTGTAATTCTTAATTTCGACACATTTTTCAGGTCAAGGCAACCAATGGTGACACTTTTCTTACTAGTGCATAATTTTATGGTGCACCTCTTGACTATCTGAGTAAGGACAAGTTAGCACTGCAAAGGCTTAGAAAAGCTGCTGAGAAGGCCAAGGTTTAGTTTTCCTCCACTATGCATAGTAAACCCTATGTCCCCGTTTATCATTGCCGATGCTTTTGATGCAAAGCAATTCAACATTACCATGATCATATATAAGTTTGAGTCTCTTGTGGGCAATCTCATAGAGGGACTCTCATCTTTTATGTGATCTGCCTCAAGGATATTGGCAGGACGATGGACCCATGTTGGAATGTCGCACAAAAAAGTGTCCACGTTTTATCCACGATTTATTTCCCATGAATACATGCGGGTACTATGACAACACTAACTACACCAAATGAAAGATTAGAGAGAACAAAAGTAAGACAATTTTTTGGTGTGACTTTTTTTGGGGTCGCTTCTCCCTTTTGACCGTGCGATACCCCACGTGATAGAAAAAGAAACTGCCATCCCTGCGATCCCCGCCTGCTTTGACGGAAACAAATCGATCACCTGAGGCCATATGTATGGAAGGAAACAATAATCGTGCATCGAAATCATGCTGCTCTGGAAGGGAGGTACGTTGATGTTCTTCAAAGGATCCCCGCCTGCTTTGAAGTCAACAAATCGATCACCTGAGGCCACATGCGTGGAAGGAAACAATAATCATGTATCGAAAGCATGCTACTCTGGAAGGGAGGTACGTTGATGTTCTTCAAAGGTTTATTATCTCAAATACCCATATTAGGGCAAGCGCGGTTGGGATGTTTTTCGCTTCTACACATAAGCAGTGGCTAAAAGAATTCAAAATATGCCACATTTAGTTATTACTATTAGTTCACGAACTGAGTTAATTCAAACAAAACCTTAACTGACGTATAATATATGTACGAATGCAGCCAGTTGTCTACGATATCCATTTCTTTCATGCGCCAATAAATGCATGAATAAGTTCCGCTGCATCTTCATATAATCGTGTACACACAGGTTCGAGTATATAGGTAAATATTAGTGCCTATCACATGGATAATACTACGTGTCTTAAAAAATTTCTCATAAATTTTTAAAACAAAGTATGTTATACTCACCGTATAAATATGTGTGGCTTTAGGACTATTTCACACAGACATATATTATAGAATAAGGTATCCACTTGAGTGTCTGTTCCAAGATGTTGAATTAGGTGTTGTAATTCTTAATTTCGACACATTTTTCAGGTCAAGGCAACCAATGGTGACACTTTTCTTAGTAGTGCATAATTTTATGGTGCACCTCTTGACTATCTGAGTAAGGACAAGTTAGCACTGCAAAGGCTTAGAAAAGCTGCTGAGAAGGCCAAGGTTTAGTTTTCCTCCACTACGCATACTAAAACCTATGTCACCGTTTATCATTGCCGATGCTTTTGATGCAAAGCAATTGAACATTACCATGATTAGATATAAGTTTGAGTCTCTTGTGGGCAATCTCATAGAGGGACTCTCATCTTTTATGTGATCTGCCTCAAGGATATTGGCAGGACGATGGACCCATGTTGGAATGTCGCACCAAAAAGTGTCCACGATTTATTTCCCATGAATACATGCGGGTACTATGATAACACTAACTACACCAAATGAAAGATTAGAGAGAACAAAAGTAAGACAATTTTTTGGTGCGACTTTTTTTGGGGTCGCTTCTCCCTTTTGGCCATGCGATACCCAGCGTGATAGAGAAAGAAACTGCCATCCCTGCGATCCCCGTCTGCTTTGAAGGCTCACCTGAGGCCATATATATGGAAGAAAACAATAATCGTGCATCGAAATCATGCTGCTTTGGAAGAAAGGTACGTTGATGTTCTTCAAAGGATCCCCGCCTGCTTTGAAGGAAACAAATCGATCACCTGAGACCACATGCGTGGAAGGAAACAATAATCATGCATCGAAATCATGCTGCTCCGGAAGGGAGGTACGTTGATGTTCTTCAAAGGTTTATTACCTCAAATACTCATATTAGGGCAAGCGCGGTTGGGATGTTTTTCGCTTCTGCACACAAGCAGTGTCTAAAAGAATTTGATATATACCACATTTAGTTATTACTATTAGTTCGCGAACTGAGTTAATTCAAACAAAACCTTAACTGACGTATAATATATGTATGAATGCAGCCAGTTGTCTACTATATCCATTTCTTTCATGCGCCAATAAATGCATGAATAAGTTCCGCTGCATCTTCATATAATCCTGTACACACAGGTTAGAGTATATAGGTAAATATTAGTGCCTGTCACACGGATAATACTACGTGTCTTAAAAAAATTCTCATAAATTTTTAAAACAAAGTATGTTATACTCACCGTATAAATATGTGTGGCTTTAGGACTATTCCACACAGACATATATTGTAGAATAAGGTATCCACTTGAGTGTCTGTTCCAAGATGTTGAATTAGGTGTTGTAATTCTTAATTTCGACACATTTTTCAGGTCAAGGCAACCAATGGTGACACTTTTCTTACTAGTGCATAATTTTATGGTGCACCTCTTGACTATCTGAGTAAGGACAAGTTAGCACTGCAAAGGCTTAGAAAAGCTGCTGAGAAGGCCAAGGTTTAGTTTTCCTCCACTGTGCATAGTAAACCCTATGTCCCCGTTTATCATTGCCGATGCTTTTGATGCAAAGCAATTCAATATTACCATGATCATATATAAGTTTGAGTCTCTTGTGGGCAATCTCATAGAGGGACTCTCATCTTTTATGTGATCTGCCTCAAGGATATTGGCAGGACGATGGACCCATGTTGGAATATCGCACCAAAAAGTGTCCACGTTTTATCCACGATTTATTTCCCATGAATACATGCGGGTACTATGACAACACTAACTACACCAAATGAAAGATTAGAGAGAATAAAAGTAAGACAATTTTTTGGTGCGACTTTTTTTGGGGTCGCTTCTCCCTTTTGACCGTGTGATACCCCACGTGATAGAAAAAGAAACTGCCATCCCTGCGATCCCCGCCTGCTTTGACGGAAACAAATCGATCATCTGAGGCCATATGTATGGAAGGAAACAATAATCGTGCATCGAAATCATGCTGCTCTGGAAGGGAGGTACGTTGATGTTCTTCAAAGGATCCCCGCCTGCTTTGAAGTCAACAAATCGATCACCTGAGGCCACATGCGTGGAAGGAAACAATAATCATGTATCGAAAGCATGCTGCTCTAGAAGGGAGGTACGTTGATGTTCTTCAAAGGTTTATTACCTCAAATACTCATATTAGGGCAAGCGCGGTTGGGATGCTTTTCGCTTCTACACATAAGCAGTGGCTAAAAGAATTCAAAATATGCCACATTTAGTTATTACTATTAGTTCGTGAACTGAGTTAATTCAAACAAAACCTTAACTGACGTATAATATATGTACGAATGCAGCCAGTTGTCTACTATATCCATTTCTTTCATGCGCCAATAAATGCATGAATAAGTTTCGCTGCATCTTCATATAATCCTGTACACACAGGTTAGAGTATATAGGTAAATATTAGTGCCTGTCACATGGATAATACTACGTGTCTTAAAAAATTTCTCATAAATTTTTAAAACAAAGTATGTTATACTCACCGTATAAATATGTGTGGCTTTAGGACTATTCCACACAGACATATATTGTAGAATAAGGTATCCACTTGAGTGTCTGTTCCAAGATGTTGAATTAGGTGTTGTAATTCTTAATTTCGACACATTTTTCACGTCAAGGCAACCAATGGTGACACTTTTCTTAGTAGTGCATAATTTTATGGTGCACCTCTTGACTATCTGAGTAAGGACAAGTTAGCACTGCAAAGGCTTAGAAAAGCTGCTGAGAAGGCCAAGGTTTAGTTTTCCTCCACTGTGCATAGTAAACCCTATGTCCCCGTTTATCATTGCCGATGCTTTTGATGCAAAGCAATTCAACATTACCATGATCATATATAAGTTTGAGTCTCTTGTGGGCAATCTCATAGAGGGACTCTCATCTTTTATGTGATCTGCCTCAAGGATATTGGCAGAACGATGGACCCATGTTGGAATGTCGCACCAAAAAGTGTCCACGATTTATTTCCCATGAATACATGCGGGTACTATGATAACACTAACTACACCAAATGAAAGATTAGAGAGAACAAAAGTAAGACAATTTTTTGGTGCGACTTTTTTTGGGGTCGCTTCTCCCTTTTGGCCATGCGATACCCAGCGTGATAGAGAAAGAAACTGCCATCCCTGCGATCCCCGTCTGCTTTGAAGGCTCACCTGAGGCCATATATATGGAAGAAAACAATAATCGTGCATCGAAATCATGCTGCTTTGGAAGAAAGGTACGTTGATGTTCTTCAAAGGATCCCCGCCTGCTTTGAAGGAAACAAATCGATCACCTGAGACCACATGCGTGGAAGGAAACAATAATCATGCATCGAAATCATGCTGCTCCGGAAGGGAGGTACGTTGATGTTCTTCAAAGGTTTATTACCTCAAATACTCATATTAGGGCAAGCGCGGTTGGGATGTTTTTCGCTTCTGCACACAAGCAGTGTCTAAAAGAATTTGATATATACCACATTTAGTTATTACTATTAGTTCGCGAACTGAGTTAATTCAAACAAAACCTTAACTGACGTATAATATATGTATGAATGCAGCCAGTTGTCTACTATATCCATTTCTTTCATGCGCCAATAAATGCATGAATAAGTTTCGCTGCATCTTCATATAATCCTGTACACACAGGTTAGAGTATATAGGTAAATATTAGTGCCTGTCACATGGATAATACTACGTGTCTTAAAAAATTTCTCATAAATTTTTAAAACAAAGTATGTTATACTCACCGTATAAATATGTGTGGCTTTAGGACTATTCCACACAGACATATATTGTAGAATAAGGTATCCACTTGAGTGTCTGTTCCAAGATGTTGAATTAGGTGTTGTAATTCTTAATTTCGACACATTTTTCACGTCAAGGCAACCAATGGTGACACTTTTCTTAGTAGTGCATAATTTTATGGAGCACCTCTTGACTATCCGAGTAAGGACAAGTTAGCACTGCAAAGGCTTAGAAAAGCTGCTGAGAAGGCCAAGGTTTAGTTTTCCTCCACTACGCATACTAAAACCTATGTCACCGTTCATCATTGCCGATGCTTTTGATGCAAAGCAATTGAACATTACCATGATTAGATATAAGTTTGAGTCTCTTGTGGGCAATCTCATAGAGGGACTCTCATCTTTTATGTGATCTGCCTCAAGGATATTGGCAGGACGATGGACCCATGTTGGAATATCGCACCAAAAAGTGTCCACGTTTTATCCACGATTTATTTCCCATGAATACATGCGGGTACTATGACAACACTAACTACACCAAATGAAAGATTAGAGAGAATAAAAGTAAGACAATTTTTTGGTGCGACTTTTTTTGGGGTCGCTTCTCCCTTTTGGCCGTGCGATACCCAGCGTGATAGAGAAAGAAACTGCCATCCCTGCGATCCCCGTCTGCTTTGAAGGCTCACCTGAGGCCATATATATGGAAGAAAACAATAATCGTGCATCGAAATCATGCTGCTTTGGAAGAAAGGTACATTGATGTTCTTCAAAGGATCCCCGCCTACTTTGAAGGAAACAAATTGATCACCTGAGACCACATGCGTGGAAGGAAACAATAATCATGCATCGAAATCATGCTGCTCCGGAAGGGAGGTACGTTGATGTTCTTCAAAGGTTTATTACCTCAAATACTCATATTAGGGCAAGCGCGGTTGGGATGTTTTTCGCTTCTGCACACAAGCAGTGTCTAAAAGAATTTGATATATACCACATTTAGTTATTACTATTAGTTCATGAATCGAGTTAATTCAAACAAAACCTTAATCGACGATATAATATATGTATGAATGCAGCCAGTTGTCTACTATATCCATTTCTTTCATGCGCCAATAAATGCATGAATAAGTTTCGCTGCATCTTCATATAATCCTGTACACATAGGTTAGAGTATATAGGTAAATATTAGTGCCTGTCACATGGATAATACTACGTGTCTTAAAAAATTTCTCATAAATTTTTAAAACAAAGTATGTTATACTCACTGTATAAATATGTGTGGCTTTAGGACTATTCCACACAGACATATATTGTAGAATAAGGTATCCACTTGAGTGTCTGTTCCAAGATGTTAAATTAGGTGTTGTAATTCTTATTTTCGACACATTTTTCAGGTCAAGGCAACCAATGGTGACACTTTTCTTACTAGTGCATAATTTTATGGTGCACCTCTTGACTATCTGAGTAAGGACAAGTTAGCACTACAAAGGCTCAGAAAAGCTGCTGAGAAGGCCAAGGTTTAGTTTTCCTCCACTATGCATAGTAAACCCTATGTCCCCGTTTATCATTGCTGATGCTTTTGATGCAAAGCAATTCAACATTACCATGATCATATATAAGTTTGAGTCTCTTGTGGGCAATCTCATAGAGGGACTCTGATCTTTTATGTGATCTGCCTCAAGGATATTGGCAGGACGATGGACCCATGTTGGAATGTCGCACCAAAAAGTGTCGACGTTTTATCCACGATTTATTTCCCATGAATACATGCGGGTACTATGACAACACTAACTAAACCAAATGAAAGATTAGAGAGAACAAAAGTAAGACAATTTTTTGGTGCGACTTTTTTTGGGGTCGCTTCTCCCTTTTGATCGTGCGATACCCCACGTGATAGAAAATGAAACTGCCATCCCTGCGATCCCCGCCTGCTTTGAAGGAAACAAATCGATCACCTGAGGCCATATGTATGGAAGGAAACAATAATCGTGCATCGAAATCATGCTGCTCTGGAAGGGAGGTACGTTGATGTTCTTCAAAGGATCCCCGCCTGCTTTGAAGTCAACAAATCGATCACCTGAGGCCACATGCGTGGAAGGAAACAATAATCATGTATCGAAAGCATGCTGCTCTGGAAGGGAGGTACGTTGATGTTCTTCAAAGGTTTATTACCTCAAATACTCATATTAGGGCAAGCGCGGTTGGGATGTTTTTCGCTTCTGCACATAAGCAGTGGCTAAAAGAATTCAAAATATACCACATTTAGTTATTACTATTAGTTCTTCAACTGAGTTAATTCAAACAAAACCTTAACTGACGTATAATATATGTACGAATGCAGCCAGTTGTCTACGATATCCATTTCTTTCATGCTCCAATAAATACATGAATAAGTTCCGCTGCATCTTCATATAATCCTGTACACACAGGTTCGAGTATATAGGTAAATATTAGTGCTTGTCACATGGATAATACTACGTGTCTTAAAAAATTTATCATAAATTTTTAAAACAAAGTTTGTTATACTCACCGTATAAATATGTGTGGCTTTAGGACTATTTCACACAGACATATATTATAGAATAAGGTATCCACTTGAGTGTCTATTCCAAGATGTTGAATTAGGTGTTGTAATTCTTAATTTCGACACATTTTTCAGGTCAAGGCAACCAATGGTGACACTTTTCTTAGTAGTGCATAATTTTATGGAGCACCTCTTGACTATCCGAGTAAGGACAAGTTAGCACTGCAAAGGCTTAGAAAAGCTGCTGAGAAGGCCAAGGTTTAGTTTTCCTCCACTACGCATACTAAAACCTATGTCACCGTTCATCATTGCCGATGCTTTTGATGCAAAGCAATTGAACATTACCATGATTAGATATAAGTTTGAGTCTCTTGTGGGCAATCTCATAGAGGGACTCTCATCTTTTATGTGATCTGCCTCAAGGATATTGGCAGGACGATGGCCCCATGTGTTAATGTCTTACCAAAAAGTGTCCACGATTTATTTCCCATGAATACATGCAGGTACTATGATAACACTAACTACACCAAATGAAAGATTAGAGAGAACAAAAGTAAGACAATTTTTTGGTGCGACTTTTTTTGGGGTCGCTTCTCCCTTTTGGCCGTGCGATACCCAGCGTGATAGAGAAAGAAACTGCGATCCCCGTCTGCTTTGAAGGCTCACCTGAGGCCATATATATGGAAGAAAACAATAATCGTGCATCGAAATCATGCTGCTTTGGAAGAAAGGTACGTTGATGTTCTTCAAAGGATCCCCGCCTGCTTTGAAGGAAACAAATCGATCACCTGAGACCACATGCGTGGAAGGAAACAATAATCATGCATCGAAATCATCTTTGCTCCGGAAAGGAGGAGGATGCGTTGATGTTCTTCAAAGGTTTATTACCTCAAATACTCATATTAGGGCAAGCGCGGTTGGGATGTTTTTCGCTTCTGCACACAAGCAGTGGCTAAAAGAATTTGATATATACCACATTTAGTTATTACTATTAGTTCGCGAACTGAGTTAATTCAAACAAAACCTTAACTGACGTATAATATATGTACGAATGCAGCCAGTTGTCTACTATATCCATTTCTTTCATGCGCCAATAAATACATGAATAAGTTCCGCTGCATCTTCATATAATCCTGTACACACAGGTTAGAGTATATAGGTAAATATTAGTGCCTGTCACATGGATAATACTACGTGTCTTAAAAAATTTCTCATAAATTTTTAAAACAAAGTATGTTATACTCACCGTATAAATATGTGTGGCTTTAGGACTATTCCACACAGACATATATTGTAGAATAAGGTATCCACTTGAGTGTCTGTTCCAAGATGTTGAATTAGGTGTTGTAATTCTTAATTTTGACACATTTTTCAGGTCAAGGCAACCAATGGTGACACTATTCTTACTAGTGCATAATTTTATGGTGCGCCTCTTGACTATCTGAGTAAGGACAAGTTAGCACTGCAAAGGCTCAGAAAAGCTGCTGAGAAGGCCAAGGTTTAGTTTTCCTCCACTATGCATAGTAAACCCTATGTCCCCGTTTATCATTGCCGATGCTTTTGATGCAATGCAATTCAACATTACCATGATCATATATAAGTTTGAGTCTCCTGTGGGCAATCTCATAGAGGGACTCTCATCTTTTATGTGATCTGCCTCAAGGATATTGGCAGGACGATAGACCCATGTTGCAATGTCGCACCAAAAAGTGTCCACGTTTTATCCACGATTCATTTCCCATGAATACATGCGGGTACTATGACAACACTAACTAAACCAAATGAAAGATTAGAGAGAATAAAAGTAAGACAATTTTTTGTTGTGACTTTTTTTGGGGTCGCTTCTCCCTTTTGACCGTGCGATACCCCACGTGATAGAAAAAGAAACTGCCATCCCTGCGATCCCCACCTGCTTTGAAGGAAACAAATCGATCACCTGAGGCCATATGTATGGAAGGAAACAATAATCGTGCATCGAAATCATGCTGCTCTGGAAGGGAGGTACGTTGATGTTCTTCAAAGGATCCCTGCCTGCTTTGAAGTCAACAAATCGATCACCTGAGGCCACATGCGTGGAAGGAAACAATAATCATGTATCGAAAGCATGCTGCTCTGGAAGGGAGGTACGTTGATGTTCTTCAAAGGTTTATTACCTCAAATACTCATATTAGGGCAAGCGCGGTTGGGATGTTTTTCGCTTCTGCACATAAGCAGTGGCTAAAAGAATTCAAAATATGCCACTTTTAGTTATTACTATTAGTTCGCGAACTGAGTTAAGTCAAACAAAACCTTAACTGACGTATAATATATGTACGAATGCAGCCAGTTGTCTACGATATCCATTTCTTTCATGCGCCAATAAATGCATGAATAAGTTCCGCTGCATCTTCATATAATCCTGTACATACAGGTTCGAGTATATAGGTAAATATTAGTGCCTGTCACATGGATAATACTACGTGTCTTAAAAAATTTCTCATAAATTTTTAAAACAAAGTATGTTATACTCACCGTATAAATATGTGTGGCTTTAGGACTATTTCACACAGACATATATTATAGAATAAGGTATCCACTTGAGTGTCTGTTCCAAGATGTTGAATTAGGTGTTGTAATTCTTAATTTCGACACATTTTTCAGGTCAAGGCAACCAATGGTGACACTTTTCTTAGTAGTGCTTAATTTTATGGTGCACCTCTTGACTATCTGAGTAAGGACAAGTTAGCACTACAAAGGCTTAGAAAAGCTGCTGAGAAGGCCAAGGTTTAGTTTGCCTCCACTACGCATACTAAAACCTATGTCACCGTTTATCATTGCCGATGCTTTTGATGCAAAGCAATTGAACATTACCATGATTAGATATAAGTTTGAGTCTCTTGTGGGCAATCTCATAGAGGGACTCTCATCTTTTATGTGATCTGCCTCAAGGATATTGGCAGGACGATGGACCCATGTTGGAATGTCACACCAAAAAGTGTCCATGATTTATTTCCCACGAATACATGCGGGTACTATGATAACACTAACTACACCAAATGAAAGATTAGAGAGAACAAAAGTATGACAATTTTTTGGTGCGACTTTTTTTGGGGTCGCTTCTCCCTTTTGGCCGTGCAATACCCCACGTGATAGAAAAAGAAACTGCCATCCCTGCGATCCCCGCTTGCTTTGAAGGAAACAAATCGATCACCTGAGGCCATATGTATGGTAGAAAACAATAATCGTGCATCGAAATCATGCTGCTTTTGGAAGAAAGGTACGTTGATGTTCTTCAAAGGATCCCCGCCTACTTTGAAGAAAACAAATCGATCACCTGAAACCACATGCGTGGAAGGAAACAATAATCATGCATCGAAATCATGCTGCTCCGGAAGGGAGGTACGTTGATGTTCTTCAAAGGTCTATTACCTCAAATACTCTTATTAGGGCAAGTGCGGTTGCGATGTTTTTCGCTTCTGCATACAAGCAGTGCCTAAAAGAATTTGATATATACCACATTTAGTTATTACTATTAGTTTCCGAACTGAGTTAATTCAAACAAAACCTTAACCGACGTATAATATATGTACGAATGCAGCCAGTTGTCTACTATATCCATTTCTTTCATGCGCCAATAAATGCATGAATAAGTTCTGCTGCATCTTCATATAATCCTATACACACAGGTTAGAGTATATAGGTAAATATTAGTGCATGTCACATGGATAATACTGCATGTCTTAAAAAATTTCTCATAAATTTTTAAAACAAAGTATGTTATACTCACCGTATAAATATGTGTGGCTTTAGGACTATTCCACATAGACATATTTTGTAGAATATGGTATCCACTTGAGTGTCTGTTCCAAGATGTTGAATTAGGTGTTGTAATTCTTAATTTCGATATATTTTTCAGGTCAAGGCAACCAATGGTGACACTTTTCTTAGTAGTGCATAATTTTATGGTGCACCTCGTGACTATCTGAGTAAGGACAAGTTAGCACTGCAAAGGCTTAGAAAAGCTACTGAGAAGGCCAAGGTTTAGTTTTCCTCCACTATGCATACTAAAACCTATATCTCCGTTTATCATTGCTGATGCTTTTGATGCAAAGCAATTCAACATTACCATGATCAGATATAAGTTTGAGTCTATTGTGGGCAATCTCATAGAGGGACTCTCATCTTTTATGTGATCTGCCTCAAGGATATTGGCAGGACGATGGACCCGTGTTGGAATGTCACACCAAAAAGTGTCCATGTTTTGTCGACGATTTATTTCCCATGAATACATGCGGGTACTATGATAACACTAACTACACCAAATGAAAGATTAGAGAGAACAAAAGTAAGACAATTTTTTGGTGTGAATTTTTTGGGGTCGCTCCTCCCTTCCGGCCGTGCGATACCCCACGTGAAAGAAAAAGAAACTGCCATCCCTGCGATCCCCGCCTGCTTTGAAGGAAACAAATCGATCACCTGATGCCATAAGTATGGAAGGAAACAATAATCGTGCATCGAAATCATGCTGCTCTAGAAGGAAGGTACGTTGATGTTCTTCAAAGGATCCCCGCTTGCTTTGAAGGAAACAAATCGATCACCTGAGGCCACATGCGTGGAAGGAAACAATAATCATGCATCGAAATCATGCTGCTCTGGAAGGGAGGTACGTTGATGTTCTTCAAAGGTTTATTACCTCAAATACTCGTATTAGGGTAAGTGCGGTTGGGATGTTTTTCGCTTCTGCACACAACAGTGGCTAAAAGAATTCGATATATGCCATATTTAGTTATTACTATTAGTTCATGAACTAAGTTAATTCAAACAAAACCTTAACTGACGTACATTATATGTACGAATGCAGCCAGTTGTCTACGATATCCATTTCTTCCATGCGCCAATAAATCCATGAATAAGTTTCGCTGCATCTTCATATAATCCTGTACACACAGGTTCGAGTATATATATAAATATTAGTGCATGTCACATGGATAATACTGCGTGTCTTATAAAATCTCTCATAAAATTTTAAAACAAAGTATGTTATACTCACCATAAAAATATGTGTGGCTTTAGGACTATTCCACATAGACATATATTGTAGAATAATGTATCCACTTAAGTGTCCACGTTTTGTCCACGATTTATTTCCCATGAATACATGCGGGTACTATGATAACACTAACTACACCAAATAAAAGATTAGAGAGAATTTGGATTACCTCAAGAAGGATTTATTTATTAAGTTCTTTGGATTCTACATGTAGTTTTAAAATATCTGTTTGAGTGTCTTACCTCGTATCCTAATTTAAAATTTTAAAGTTTAATTAGAATATTTAGGTGATTGTATATATATAATATTCAATATAAGAATAATCTGTGCATGATCTTCTTCAAAGATTTCTGCAGTGTAAAGACATCTTCATTTTTCATGCATGCCCATGCTAACGCTACGGTAAAAACAAAATGACAATATATCAATTAAAAAATAAAAACAAAACTCATGCTCAAAGTCAAAGAGATAAGTTATGGATGCTTGAATTTTGTCGGCCATTATCGACTGGCGTGCCTATAAAATAGACTGAATAAACATAGATAGAAAACTAAATTAATGAAAGGATCATTGCAAGACATCAATCATCTCATAGCTTCGGACAATATCGCAAAGCTACTAAAAACTGTAACCGTGCCCTCACCTCAAACATTGTCCAGATAAATGGATTACAATGAAAGAAATGGACATCAGAGATTTTTTTCTGCCAATATAAAGCATTATCTTAGCCGCATCACGAAAAGGTCTATAAAGTAGAGTTTGTGAGCCTGCGACGCCGCGCACTCCGTGACTGTATTAAATTCATAAACTTTGCTTTTTGGATTAAGTGTCACTTTAACGTTGGTATTTAATTTTTATAGTATTGTTATCTTATCGTGCGATCCATGTGTTTTTAGTATAAATTGTTAGTTATTCCGTAGCAACACACGAGCACGCTACCTAATTACTTTATAGGAATAATAATGTATTTTTTTCTTCTTTACTTTAAATGGTAACAGGTGAATGAAATACATCGCGGTAATCGTTACGTGCTGACACCTTTCTTTTTCTTTAAGGTGCATATGCCGCCATCCAAGATAACCTTAAGCAAACTAGGAGTATTCATTTAATTCATTTTTATATATGTTACTAAAAAAAGCATTTGTAGGGAATCCTGTGGTAAACCCAGAGCTAGTTAGTTTCGATGAGTTTCCAGGACGAGTAGCAGCGCTCCTGCTTTATTACTTTACTAGGTAGCGTGACCGTGCGTTGCTATGAGACAACTAAACTTTTGTACTAAAAACACACGGATCGCATGATAAGATAACAATACTGTAAGACATTAAACTGACATTTAATCCAAAAAGCACCATCAAGTCAATTCCATATGACCATAAGAATAAGTTCGGTAAGATCTCTTTCAGCAACCTTCTCAATTCCCTGCAATGAGTACGGTAGCAGTTCACCAATTGCTAATCCATTATCAAACATAGCAAACATATGTAGTCTAAAAGTAAAAAGGAGTATATTTTTTCTACCTTGTTCTTTACCAACAGGAGAATGTATAAACATGTACTCCATCTCAAACAAATTGGCAATGTGGTACTCCATCTCAAACAAAGGAACAAAAGTCAATATACACATTACAACCTGATTTGACTTCAATGGTAGTAGTAAAAATAGAGAAACCTAGACTCAATGGCAGTAGTCAATATATACATCAAAGTAACCTTCAACTGCAGTGACCTGTACTGGACTTAGTACAAATATGCAGACTCAAGCCTCATTCTTAACCCTTCAGAATAAAAAAAACAAAGCTACAAAATAGACGATAGATATCAGAATATTGTATGGATTCCGAAATGCGCACTTCCATCTTTGAATTAGAGACAAAATTGGGATCAGAACACTGAAGGCAAGTGACACCAATAACCATACATTACCACCATTTCCATCCCAAAGCTTCCTGAGGTTAGGCTGAACCTGATCCTGCAGCATAGTAAGAAACAACTCCAACCCTGTATTGCAGTCACCATTCTCAAAAAAATGCCCGACATCATTCCATGAGATAAAGTCCAATAAAATTGAATGCACAAAACTTGTGTGTGCCCAGGAATCAATCACACACACAAGCTGACAATTACATAAAGTATCATCACGGTGTCCTTACATCAGATCCATAATATAACTTAGTCTTACATCAAACAGCGGAATATAAAAAGGTAACTCTCTCGTGGGGCTTCATCACAGGGAAGGTCAACTGGTTGACCACAAGCCTAAAAATCCTCCAGGAATTCCTCATACCTGTTGTCATCTATTATCCATCCGGGATTTTTATCCAAATAAAGAAAATAAACAAGCGTAAGTACATCCCGTACTTAACAAGTTAACATGGGGTTATGAAGCTCAAAAAGGTTGACACTGGTTTACTGCAGTTAGCATTTTTAGTATGACAAGCTTTTATTATCAGATATTATCAAATTATGCTTAAGCTCCCATTTAATCCCATAAGAACATATATCAGGGTCAAGTGTACCATATTTCATCATAGAACAACTTAAATGACCAACAACAAGTAACCAGTTATTTTGTGAGTTTTCTGGGTAGCTCGTGACCATGAGCACGGCTGTTATAACAGTTTGTTACCCTCTACAGAGGTGGTGCATATTCACTGCGAGTCGTGATTCCCATATGCCCGGGTTAATTACTCCCATGTCACTGCCAAGGTGAGCGGGCAGGGTACACTATGAAGCCAATTCATAGGTTTCTCTAACAAGTTAGGACCACTAGGTTTTCTTGGCAGGCAGATGTAGGAACCCCCCTTTCCTATGGCACATATCCATCGCGGTTATACACATAGGAATAGAGGCAGCCCTATACCCAACGTGGCAAGCCCCATTTGCGCCAAAAAGGTAACCTCTAACTAGCTAGAAAAGGTCCTATTACTGAGCTAAAGTCAGAGCCGTATGACTCTCCCGGTTGCACTGTCAGTCCCAGCTTTTGCCGACAGATAAGTTCTTATGGAGGGCCGGGAGCAACATGATCAAAAGTCATTTGCACCTTCGCCCTATGGAACAGTTGTTACAAATCATGTTATAATTTTAGTTCCATAGAATCATTCATCATCATGTAGATCATGTTCAGTTAGAGCACTAGCAATCTACCCATATGCAATTACCCCATAGGAGTCAAGAGAACAAGGCATCAAATGTCTAGAATGTCCTTCGGGTTATCAAAATTAGACACATGCACATGAGTATTTGATTAAAGTGTAATAGGACATCAAGGTAGGCCCACGCTATACCTGCCTTGGTTCACAAACTCTTGCTGGTCCTGCTGGTCGTCGAAGAATTCTTGGTCTCCAACGTTCTCCTCACCGTCTGAACGCGACCAACATGACAACATACAACATTCCAAAAGCATTCATGCAAAGCAAACATTCCTATCATTAGAACAGTACACCAACAGTATAGAAAACAAGATAAAATGTTTGTGAAAATGATCTACATCTCGCTACGATCACGTCAACGCGAAGTTCACGAAAAACGGAGCTAAAACACGAAAGTTATGATTTTAAACGGGATTTCCTATAGCAATATATTTAATTAAATCTAACCATGAAATATAAAAGTTCCAAACTTGACTTACAGTGGTTCTAAGATGTAGATTATGAAATTATGAAGCTAACGCGATTTGAACGGATTAATTCGGAGCTAAAACGACAATTTTATAAGCAAAACAGTTCAAATGACATTTCTGTAAATACTGAAACGGTATTTTAGTATGAAGCAGTGAACTTTACGCTTTCAAAACGAGAATGCGTACTCGGGGAAATGCGCTTTGGACTGCGGGTTAGGACTTAGAAAAACTCAGGGTCTCTTTAGCAAATTTACCCGTGAAGGGGTATCGGCCACTCAGAGTCGTCGATCAAGAAACGGATAGCTTGGATTAGATGTGGGGTGAGAGAGAAAGGGGCGTCGGCGGGGAACAGTGCAGCCGCGGCGGCTCTCCAAGGCCGGCGGCGTGGAGCACTCCGGCGAGCATGGTACGGGGGCTAGGGGCCACGGTTCGAAGAACCGAGGGCACCGGGGTTAGCGGGGGGAGTAGGGGGTCTCGGCCAGGCCAAAGAAGTGGCCGGAGGGGAAGGACGAGGCGGCGGTCGCCATGGCCGGCGGCCAAGGGCTAACGGCGCATGCGGTTAGAGCCCTAGGGGCCACGAAACTCGAATTAAATGGCATGGGGAAGTAGAGGGGATCATGGCGAGGCTGACAGCGGGGAAACTCGGGGTCGGAGACGGCTCGGGGAAGACATCGATGCGGACGGCGGACGACGATCTTTGGTGTTCTCCGTGCGCCGGTTGCGGGCTCCGAGGCACGAGCAAAAGCGAGAAAATGGAGCGGGGAGAGGCAGCAAGGGGGGCAGCTCGGGTGCGGGGCTCTGTTTTAAAGAGGCCAGGCGCGGGGAGGGGCGCTCCCATGACGCGAGAAGATCGGGCACGGGCGGCGGTTGCTCCAGGCGCACGCGCAGGCGGTTGCAGGACACGCGGAAGGAGGTGGGGGGAGGAGCTGACAAGCGGGGCCAGGCGGTCAGCGACTGAGCGCGGGGGAGGCGCGGCGGCGGTTGCGCCCAAGCTGGGCCGACGCACTTGCTGGGCCGCACGAGGTTGGCTGGCGTGGTGAGCAAAGGGGAAGGCCGGGCTAGGCTAGGCTGGCGCGGTGGGGAGAAAAGGCCTACGGGCCAAAAACAGAGAAGGGGGAAGAGAAAGAATTTTCCTTTTTCTTTTTCCAAACAAATTTTCCAAAAGCATTTTAAATACAAATTTCAATTCTCTTTGAAATTTTTGATCAATACCAAACATTCACAAAATAATATGCAGCAGCATGTATGCATCACTTGTAGCTAATCTTATATTTGATTTTAGTTTTATAAAAATTATTACTTTCCTATGTTTGAATGCTCACATAAATTGCTTAAATAAATCAATTTGACTATTTTTTTTGAAAATACAAAATTAGGGTGTTACAATTCTACCCCTCTGAAGATGAATCTTGTCCTCGAGATTCGGGTGATTGCTTACTCAAACAGTTGTGGGTAAGACTTTCTCAGATCCTCTTCTCTTTCCCAAGTAGCTTCATCCTCTGTATACCGATTCCACTGCACCTTGCACATCTTTATGGTTCGGCTTCTCGTAACTCTTTCGGCAGTTTCCAAGATCTTTATCGGATACTCTTCATAGGTAAGATCTTCCTTAACAGCAAGTTCTTCCAAAGGAATTTGCTCTTCTGGTACCCTCAAACACTTCTTCAATTGGGAAACATGGAACACGTCGTGCACACCTGACAAACTCTCAGGCAGTTCCAACTGATAAGCTACTTCTCCACGTCTCTCTAGGATCTTAAAAGGTCCAATATACCTTGGTGCTAACTTTCCCTTCATATTGAATCTTTTCACACTTCTCATTGGCGACTCCTTCAAATACACATAATCAACAACTTCGAAAGTCAGCTCTCTTCTGCGAGTATCAGCGTAACTCTTCTATCGGGACTGAGCCACTCTCAAATTGTCTCTAATCATTCTCACTTGTTCTTCCGCGTCTCTAAGGACATCAGGTCCAAACACTTGAGTTTCTCTAGTCTGATTCCAGAACAAAGGCGTTCTACATTTACGTCCATACAATGCCTCAAAAGGTGCCATCTTGAGACTCTTTTGATAACTGTTGTTGTACGAGAACTCTGCGTATGGCAGACTCTTATCCCAACTATCACCATACTGTAATGCACAAGCTCTCAACATATCTTTCAAAATCTGGTTGATCCTTTCAGTCTGTCCATCAGTTTGCGGGTGGTAAGCAGAACTAAAATTCAACTTTGTCCCCAAAGACCTATGTACTTTATGCTAGAATTGCGATGTAAACTGAGTGCCTCTATCCGACACAATTTTCTTGGGAACACCATGTAAGCACACTATTCTTTCCATGTACAACTCTGCTAGTCTTGCACCCGTATAGGTAGTCTTGACTAGTAAAAAGTGGCAACCTTGGTGAGTCGATCCACTATTACCCATATTGAATCATAGCCTCTTTGAGTGTGGGGCAATCCTACTATAAAATCCATACCAACTTCTTCCCATTTTCATTCAGGAATCTTCATTGGTTGTAGTAACCCTGCAGGTCTTTGATGCTCAGCTTTCACTCTTTGACAACTGTCACACAAAGCCACATATTCTACCACATCTCTCTTCAAACCATACCACCAATACTTCTCCTTGAGATCCAAATACATCTTGGTACTTCCAGGATGTATAGAATAAGCAGACTCATGGGCCTCTTGCAGAATTGCATCACGGATAGCCTTCACTTCAGGTACACATATCCTTTTTCTGAACCAAAGAGTGCCATTCTCATCCATTCTGAATCCTGGTGCCTTTCCAAGCACTACATTCTCTGCTATCTCCTTAAGTTTTTTATCCTCCAATTGATCTTTGCGTATCTCTTGCTCCAATGTAGGCTCTATCACTAATTCCATTGCATTAGTGACAAGGCTCAAGTTGAGATATTCCATTTCAGCACACAACTCTACTGACATAGATGTTATCTGAAGTCCATTGGCATAGCTCTTTTTGCTAAGTGAATCCGCTACGATGTTTGCCTTTCTCGGGTGATAATGCACTTCCAAATCATAGTCTTTGATCAATTCCAACCAACGACGTTGTCTCAGATTCAGATCTAATTGGGTAAAGATATACTTCAAACTCTTATGATCAGTATAGATATCACTCTTATGTCCAATTAGATAATGTCTCCAGATCTTCAAAGCATGAACCACAGCTGCCAATTCTAAGTCATGAGTAGGATAATTCAACTCATGTTTCCTTAGTTGTCTAGATGCATATGCCACCACTCTTCCTTCTTGCATAAGCACACATCCAAGGCCCAAACGGGATGCATCACAATATATAGAGAAGTTCTTGCTTAAATCGGGCAGAATTAATATTGGAGCTATAGTCAATCTCTTCTTTAGCTCATCAAAGTTTGCTTGGCATTTATCCGACCATACATACTTAGCATTCTTTTCCAACAGAGCTGTCATAGGCTTGGCTAGCTTGGAGAAACCTTCAATGAACCTTCTGTAGTATCCAGCCAATCCCAAAAAGCTTCGAATCTCACTTACAGTTGTTGGTGGTTTCCAATTCAATACATCTTGCACTTTGCCTGGATCCACTGCTATTCCACCATTGGAGACAACATGACCCAGAAAAGAGACTTCCTTCAACCAAAACTCACACTTGCTCTGCTTAGCGTACAACTTATGTTCTCTAAGCTTTTGCAAGACTAACCTTATATGTTCAGCATGTTCTTCTTCAGTCTTGGAGAATATTAGTATGTCATCAATGAATACCACCACAAAATTATCCAGAAACTCCATAAACACCTTATTCATCAGATACATGAAGTATGCAGGTGCATTGGTCAATCCAAAAGACATAACGGTGTACTCATATAATCCATACCGTGTAGTGAATGTTGTCTTGGGTATGTCCGAGTTTTGAATCTTAAGCTGATGATACCCTGAGCAGAGATCAATCTTGGAGAACACATGGGCTCCTCTCAACTGATCAAACAAATCATCAATCTTAGGCAAAGGGTATTTATTCTTGATTGTAACCTCATTAAGTGAGCGGTAATCCACACACATCCGTTGACTACCATCCTTCTTATCCACAAAGATCACAGGTGCCCCCCATGGGGAAGAACTAGGGCGTATGAAACCTTTTTCTTGCAACTCTTTTAGTTGTTTCTTAAGCTCTTCTAATTCATTAACTCCCATTCTATATGGACATTTAGCTATTGGTGTAGTTCTAGGTAATAATTCAATAATGAATTCAATGTCTCGGTCAGGTGGCATACCTGGCAAGTCATCGAGGAAGACATCCGGGAACTCCTCCACGACATGATCTTGTTTATTGGCTTCACCATCTAGCTGGTTCACTGTGGCTGTAGGCTGAGCTTGCACTACCACTTCTACACAGATTCTATCTCCATTGAGTGATGTCACAACCATAGATTTCTCCTGACACTGGATCACTGCCCGGTGTTGTTTCATCCAATCCATTCCCAGAATAAGATCAATTCCCGATGTTCTCAACACAATAGGCTTCACTTTGAAGTCTACCCCCCTTAAGGAAATGCTAGTTGAGGGGCTCCAATAAGAAGCTGGCATACTACCTCCTAGGGAATTTACTAGTATGGGGTTTTTCATGGCACACAAAGGTATGCTATGCATTCTAACAAAAGCTTGGGAGATAAAAGAATGCGAAGCACCAGAATCAAAAAGTACGGTAGCAGAGATAGAGTTGACGCTGAACGTACCCAACATGACCTCAGGCGTCTCCTGAGTTGCATCAGATGACACATAGTTCACCTTTGTAGTGTGAGGTGGTCGGGCGTTGAACTTTTGATTGCCGGTCTGGTTCTGAGGTGCTTGTTGGTTCTGCTTCTTAGGACACTGATGAGCATAGTGACCTACTTCTCCACAGCGATAGCAGGCGTTGGGATTGTTGGGTGCACCACTCTTCATAGGAGCATTGTTGGGCACTCCCCGGCGTGTTGCAGGATTGCTGGTCTATTGCGGGGGACGCTGATTTCCAAACTATTGCTGGTAGTGGGGGCGTTGCTGGAACTGGTTCCACTGAGGATACTGACCACGGTTTCCCTGGTGAGTTGGTCCTTGATTCCTTTGCTGGAAACCTTGATGGGGATAAGCACGTGGGCGAGTGTTGCTTCCAGAAGCTTGCCCTTGTAGCCTCCTCTTCTTAGCTTCCATCTCCTTGCGCTTATCATCAATCACGATAGCGCGATTCACCAAAGACTGGAAGTTAGGGTAAGTATTAGACATCAGTTGGAGCTGCAGTCCATCATAGAGTCCCTTGAGGAAACGACGTTGCTTATCCTTGTCGTCCGCTACATCATTTGGAGCATAGCGTGATAGTTGTGCGAACTTGTCCCGATACTCCGCCACAGTCATGGATCCTTGCTTGAGGGACCTGAATTCTTCTTGCTTCAGTTCCACGAGTCCATCAGGGATATGATAAGATCGGAAATTATCCTTGAATTCCTGCCAGGTGATAGCAGGAGCATTGTTGGAACGTCCAAACTGGAATGATTCCCACCAATCCTGAGCAGCTCCTTGGAGTTGCCTAGAAGCGTACAGCACCTTCTCCAGATCGTTGCATTGTGCTATGTTCAGTTGTTTCTCCATAGCACGCAACCAATCATCTGCCTCCATAGGGTCTGAGGCATGGGTGAACACCGGTGGATGACCTTTCATAAACTCTCCCCGCTTATCTCTGACCTGAACAGGTGGTGGTCCTCTTGCAGGTTCATTGTCCAAGCGCTGCATCATAGCTTGCATCAGCTGTGCTTGCATTCCCAATATTTGTTCCATGGTCACAGGTGGCGGTGCTGGTGGATTTATGAGAGCATCACGTCCACGACCATGGCCTCTGCCTCTTCCTCCTCTTGCGGCCATCTGTTTTCCAACAAATGTGCAAAATTTAGAGATTTTCCAATTATAGAGAGCTTACAAAAGATAAGAAACAATGCTGAGAATTTTCTGGACAAGATTCAAATTCAGCAGTTCAGTAAAACTGTTATAACTCGAGTTTTAGAGATCCAACAGAGGTGCACCAAGATTTGTTAGAAATCTTAGGAGATCAGCTACAATTTTTATTTAGATCACTTTTACAGATTCTGACACACACATGGTCAAAAGTAGAGCTAAACCGAATCTGTTCTGGGTTCCAGACAGCGCAGGAACATCAACTTGTGTCAGCTAGATCTCACAAACCTGAAGAGCTATTGATGTGATTCTAGAGACATTTGAAAGATACAGAAGTCTAGTTATCTCCACAAAAATTTCTGAATTTTTGACAGCCCAGATTTCGAGATACCAGATAAATAACACAGGCTGCTCCAGAAATCAGCACAGCAGAGATAAGATAAAGCGAAACATCTGCATTAAGATTTCATTCTAAACTTAAGGTTCCAATCTAAGGAAGTTGTGGACATGCCCACAAACTTCCAGCAATCAAACAAATACCAAATCAACCAAGTTCACAAATTAAAACATCTAATCATCCAAGTTCACAAGACCAAACAAGACTAAATATGTAACATGAACTAACGACGTGGTAATCTAGATCAAGGCACCTAACACCTATGGAGTGGTGTCAATCATGGTGAAGGACCGGCGCTTCTTCTTATAGATGGATGGCTGCCCAAGTTGAGCTCGAAATTCATCCACTTGCTTCTGGAGGCGTCTCTCAGCCCTCTGGGATGCACATAATTCTCCTTTGACTTCCTCATCCACCCCCTGCATAGCGTGGACATGCTGCACCGTTGCTTCCAGAGTTAGGTCACTCTCTGGTGGAGCCAAGACCTGCCAAACACCCTCATGATCATTGCGAGGAAGGAACCTGAAGCGATCCTCCCTCATGGCCTCAAAGCGACGACCATTGTAGTGGATGTAGGCGTCCTGTGCTGCATCCTCCATGCCATCCAAGGCATGGGCCCTCCTGGCAGGGGCACGGTGGACAGTCTCCACCTCATGTCCATTCTTGACGTCGTTCCAAGCGGTGACCACCAGCTCTACCTTCCAGAAGGTAGCCTCCAATGGATGCTGGTACTCTGCACAGTGGTAGCTGATAGAGGCGTGCATGTCGGGGTAGTAGTCGTCCAGCACGTGAGTGAGGAGGGTGTGGTAGTAGGCCGTCTCTGGGGCTGGCTTGAAGTAGTACTTGCACTTCCAGCCTATCTCCTCATCCACCATGGGGACAGCTAGGGATGGTGCAGGTGTAGGGGAAGTAGCCGTCGACTCCTCAGGTGTAGCTACGACAGGATAGACCGGTGCGACAACTGGAGTAGGAGCAGGTGCAGGCGTCGGTGTTGCCATCTCCTCATCGTCGAAGATGATCACAATCTCCTTCTCCGCCTGTGGAGCACGTGGGGTGAACAGGGCACGATAGCCAGCAGTGCTGAGGCGAGCAGTCTTTGGGTTATGAGACATCTATAGATTTAAAGTGAGATAGAATTAGAATCAACAATTTTATATAATAGATTAAGGTATGAAAAGCATAAATGTTTTAATAAAATAACAAGAATAAGACAGTAAGCAAGAAACCAGAGGAGCAAAGATGCTAAAACGACCGTTTTCCAACTAGGCTTGCGTCCTACAGTCAACACGGCTCTGATACCAATTTGTCACACCCAATTTTAAGGATAAAATTGAATGCACAAAACTTGTGTGTGCCCAGGGATCAATCACACACACAAGCTGACAATTACATAAAGTATCATCACGGTGTCCTTACATCATATCCATAATATAACTTAGTCTTACATCACATAGCGGAATATAAAAAGGTAACTCTCTCGTGGGGCTTCATCATAGGGAATGTCAACTGGTTGACCACAAGCCTAAAAATCCTCCGGGAATTCCTCATACCCGTTGTCATATGTTACCCATCCGGGATTTTTATCCAAATAAAGAAAATAAACAAGCGTAAGTACATCCCGTACTTAACAAGTTAACATGGGGTTATGAAGCTCAAAAAGGTTGACACTGGTTTACTACAGTTAGCATTTTTAATACGACAAGCTTTTATTATCAGATATTATCAAATTATGCTTAAGCTCCCATTTAATCCCATAAGAACATATATCAGGGTCAAGTGTACCATATTTCATCATAGAACAACTTAAATGATCAACAACAAGTAACCAGTTATTCTGTGAGTTTTTCGGGCCGCTCGTGACTGTGAGCACGGCTGTTATAACAGTTTGTTACCCTCTGTAGAGGTGGTGCACATTCACCGCGAGTCGTGATTCCCATATGCCCGGGTTAATTACTCCCATGTCACTGCCAAGGTGAGCGGGTAGGGTACACTATGAAGCCATTTCATAGGTTTCTCTAACAAGTTAGGGACGCTAGGTTTCCTTGGTAGGCAGATGTAGGAACCCCCCCCCTTTCCTATGGCACATATCCATCGCGGTTATACACATAGGAACAGAGGCAGCCCTATACCCAACGTGGCAAGCCCCATTTGCGCCAAAAAGGTAACCTCTAACTAGCTAGAAAAGGTCCTATTACTGAGCTAAAGTTAGAGCCATATGACTCTCCCGATTGCACTGTCAGTCCCAGCTTTTGCCGAAAGATAAGTCCTTATGGAGGGCCGGGAGCAACATGATCAAAAGTCATTTGCACCTTCACCCTATGGAATAGTTGTTATAAATCATGTTATAATTTTAGTTCCATAGAATCATTCATCATCATGTAGATCATGTTCAGTTAGAGCACTAGCAATCTACCCATATGCAATTACCCCATAGGAGTCAAGGGAACAAGGCATCAAATGTCTAGAATGTCCTTAGGGTTATCAAAATTAGACACATGCACATGAGTAATTGATTAAAGTGTAATAGGACATCAAGGTAGGCCCATGCTATACCTGCCTTGGTTCACAAACTCTTGCTAGTCCTGCTGGTCATCAAAGAATTCTTGGTCTCCAACGTTCTCCTCACCGTGTGAACGCGACCAACACGACAACATACAACATTCCGAAAGCATTCATGCAAAGCAAACATTCCTATCATTAGAACAGTACAGCAACAGTATAGAAAACAAGATAAAATGTTTGTGAAAATGATCTACGTCTCGCTACAATCACGTCAACGCAAAGTTCACGAAAAACAGAGCTAAAACACGAAAGTTATGATTTTAAATAGGATTTCCTATAGCAATATATTTAATTAAATCTAACCATGAAATTTAAAAGTTCCAAACTTGACTTACAGTGGTTCTAACATGTAGATTATGAAATTACGAAGCTAACACAATTTGAACGGATCAATTCAGAGCTAAAACGACAATTTTTTAAGCAAAACAGTTCAAATGGCATTTCTGTAAATGCTGAAAACGTATTTTAGTCTAAAGCAGTGAACTTTACGCTTTCAAAATGAGAATGCGTACTTGGGGAAATGCGCTTTGGACTGCGGGTTAGGACTTAGAAAAACTCAAGGTCTCTTTAGCAAATTTACCCGCGAAGGGGTATCGGCCACTCAGAGCCGTCGATCAAGAAACGGACAGCTTGGATTAGATGTGGGGGAGAGAGAAAGGGACGCCGGCGGGGAACAGTGCAGCCGCGGCGGCTCTCCATGGCCGGCGGCGTGGAGCACTCCGGCGAGCATGGTACGGGGGGCTAGGGGCCATGGTTCGAAGAACCGAGGGCACCGAGGTTAGCGGGGGGAGTAGGGGGTCTCGGCCAGGCCAAAGAAGTGGCCGAAGGGGAAGGCCGAGGCGGCGGTCGCCATGGCCGGCGGCCAAGAGCTAACGACGCATGTGGTTAGAGCCCTAGGGGCTACGAAACTCGAATTAAATGGCATGGGGAGGTAGAGGGGATTGTGGCGAGCCTCACAATGGGGAAACTCGGGGTCGGAGACGGCTCGGGGAAGACGGCGATCTTCGGTGTTCTCCCTACGCTGGTTGCGGGCTCCGAGGTGCGAGCAAAAGCAAGAAAATGGAGCGGGGAGAGGCAGCAGGGGGGGCGGCTCAGGTGCGGGCTCCGTTTTAAAGAGGCCAGGCGCGGGGAGGGGCGCTCCCACGACGCAAGAAGATCGGGCGCGGGTGGCGGTTGCTCTAGGCGCACGCGCGGGCAGTTGCGGGACGCGCGGAAGGAGGTGGGGGGAGGAGCTGACAAGCGAGGCTAGGCGGTCAGCGACTGAGCGCGGGGAAGGGAGGCACGGCAGCGGTTGCGCCCAAGCTGGGCCGATGCGCTTGCTGGGCCGCGTGAGGTTGGCTGGCGCGGTGAGCAAAGGGGAAGGCGGGGCTGGGCTGGTTTGGCATGGTGGGGAGAAAAGGCCTACGGGCCGAAAATAGAGAAGGGGGAAGAGAAAGAATTTTCCTTTTTCTTTTTCCAAACAAATTTTCCAAAAGCATTTTAAATACAAATTTCAATTCTCTTTGAAATTTTTTATCAATACCAAACATTCACAAAATAATATGCAGCAGCATGTATGCATCACTTGTAGCTAATCTTATATTTGATTTTAGTTTTATAAAAATTATTACTTTCCTATGTTTGAATGCTCACATAAATTGCTTAAATAAATCAATTTGACTATTTTTTTGAAAATGCAAAATTAGGGTGTTACACAGCCATACTGTCAAACACCTTGCTCACAGCCACAATGTACCCACATTTCACATACTAAAAAGAAAGAAAGTAAGACCACCGTTTCGTACGACAATCGTCGCTCTGTCGGTCCGCCCCTCCCCTTGCGACACCGCGCACAGTAAAAATCGAATCCCGCACCCGGCTTCTAGCGAGTGGTGAATGCCCTACCGCTTTGTAACCTTCCCCTTTGTCTCCCCCCCACTCCCACAGCGAGCCTGGAAATCCGCTGCACCTCGCAATCTCCGACCCTGCACCGGCGCCGATCCTGCCAGGATCTAGGCCCTCGCGCCTGATCCGCCACCGCGATGGCCTCCCCTCCCCAAACCCTAGGTAGGCACGGGTTCCCCATAGGTAGGAATCTATGCGGCGGGAGGGATGGAGGCTGCGCTATGGGAGGGATGGAAGCGCTGGTGGGGCGGGCGGCGCGGAAGGCGCCGGCTGAGAACCGGTCGCCCAGAACCTCTGCTAGCCACGCGATTAAGGAGATGTGGAGGATCGTGGGGACATAGGGATGCTCACCGAGCAGCTAGAGGGAGCAGGGGAGGAGCGGAGGTGCCCTTCCCTCGCCGTGCGCTCTCCCACGCACCCGCCTCCACCGCCTCTGCCCAAAGAAGCGCCTATGCCGTCTCCGCCCTGCCGCCGTCTCGACGGCGGCATCCACATCCTCCTCCATGGACCCGAGCGCGGAGCTGTGAGCGCTCTGCTCCCATGGCTAGCTCGCGCGGGTGCTCTGGCTCCTCAAGTCCTTGGCGGAGCCGCCCAACGAGGATGCCTACATCGCGTTGTTCTGCATCTACGAGTGGTGCGGCGCGGTGGATGTTGAAATAGATTCATCTGAATGTTGCAAAGGGTAGTCTCACACACATGCATAAATGTAGTCTCACACACATACAAAAATATATAGTCTTACACACATACATAAATATATAGTCTCACACGCATGCATAAATGATGTCTTACAAACACACACTTACACAAACACTCCACGTTCAACAACTAGCTAGCCTGCTGTAACGACTTTCCCCTTGACACATTTTCGATCCCATGGCAATATGTCTTTGGGTAGGTTCTTTTCCACAACACTGATCTTCTTAGGAAAGTCTATGAAATAGCGGCATCTCATCATAGTTATTGTAAGCTTCAACATCGTCCACGCCATCAACTCCGATAATGTCTTGTTTCCCGGAGGCAACCATGTGCTTTGTCTTCTTCTTTCGGGGGAGGTTACTTTGTGGGTCAGACATATAGAAAACTTGTGCAACATGTGAAGCGAGAACCCAAGGGTCATTTTGGTAGCCTAGATTCTTGTGGTCTAGGACTCTCAATCCGATCTCGTTCAGTTGGTGTTGTTTGATCCAACGGCATCGAAACAGGGCCATCGTTATATCCCTTACATAGTCAAGTTCCCATATCTCTTCAATGATGCCAAAGTATTGGATCTTTTGCCCCAATCCATCGAGAGCATCTATTCGAACGCCGCTATTTTGGTTCACATATTTACTATCCTTTGCGTGGGTATAGTACGTATACCCATTGATGTCATAAGCATTCCAAGATGTCACTTGTCTCGATGGCCCCTCCGCCAACCTACTGATGGTAATAGAGTCTATGGTTTTTGTAGGTGGTATGTTTTGGTCCTTCAACCATGTAGTTAGTCGTTGCTTATGCTGTTTCATGGCCCAATCATTTGAACGACCATTTCTCTCCGCCATAATGATAGCCAAGTGTTCATCAATGTATGGTTGCATCAGCTGTGTACTCTACAAGAAACTATAATGCGCTCAACTCACCTCTTTATAATCATGGTCGATGAACACTTTTCTACCACTGGTGCCCTTCCCAGCCAGCCTACCCTTGTGACGAGAATCGGGTTTACCAATCCCTTTCTGTACTTTTAGGTACTCTTGACAGCATTCGATGACTTTTTCAGTACTGTAACCCTCTATCATGGAGCCATCTGGGTATGCTCGATTATGCACGTATCAACTTAGAACCGACATGAACCGCTTGTAGGACCACATTTCATGCAAGTAGCAAGGGCCCAGTGCCTGTATCTGATGAACCATGTGAATCATGAGATGTGGAATTATATCAAAAAAAGTAGAAGGTAAACACATCTCTAGTTGGTTTTGTGTCTCCACCACAAATTCATGTAGGTCACTTAGCTCTTGCTTGCCAATCATCTTATGTGAGATCTTCGAAAAGAAGTAGCACATGCGGGTGATGGTCATTTTCAAGAACTCTGGCTTTATAGCCCTGATTGCAATAGGTAGAAACACTGTCAGCATCACATGACAATCATGAGCCTTGCAATGTGTTATTGACAAGTCCTTCATCGACACTAGCTTCTTCACATTTGCTGAAAACCCAATCAGGACTTTGACTCCTCTCAGGAAAGTGCATATAGCTCTCTTCTCATCTGGTGTTAGGTTGAAGCACGCCACGAGCAGAGTGTACTTTCCATTAGCCTTAGGTATCGGGTGAAGTTGTGGCATCATGTTTAGCTGCACCATGTCTTTTCGTGCTTTCGGACCATCCTTTGACTTGCCTGTGTCCATCAAGGTAGCAATGAGACTCTCAAAGACATTCTTCTGCACGTGCATAGCATCAATGGCATGGGGGACCTCCAAGTTTGGCCAATAAGGCAGATACTAAAAGAAGATCGATTGTTTCTTGAAAGGTACGTCTTCGACAGGAGGTGTGCTTCTATCTCTGTTCATCCCATTCAGATTCTTCTTCCCATAGATGACGCGTATGTTTTTCACCATTCTTTCACGTGTTCTCCGTTATGACATCTCTGCGGAGGGGGTTCAATCTCCAGGGTGTTGTCATAAAATCTAAAGAACAATTTGCTGTGGTACTTATGACCTGTCTTTAAGAAGCGTCGGTTCCTTAGGTAAACTATCTTCTTGGATGCATCCAGGTACACCCATGTAGTACCATCTAAGCAAACCAAGCATCCCGTCTTCCCTTTGATCTGTCCAGACAAAGCAAACAACATAGGGTAATCATTGGTAGTAACAAATATTATTGCTCTACATATGAAGTCCTCCTTTCAGAATGCATCGTACATCGGCTGCCCATGCCTCCATAGACTCTCCATTTCTTGCATCAAAGGCTCGAGGAACACGTCTATATCAATGCCTAGTTTAGGGCCAGAAATAAGAATAGTGAGGAAAAGGTACTTTCTCTTCTGACACAACCACGTTGGGATGTTGTACATGGTCAAGATCACTGGTCAAGTGCTGTGGTCGCTCATCCTCTCATTGAAAGGATTCATTCCATCGGTGCTCAAGCCAAATCGTACATTCCTTGGGTCATCGCTGAATTCTTTGTGCTTCTCATCGAACCTTTGCCACTTACTACAATCAACCGGGTGTGCAATCTTATCATCATCCACCTTGCGCTCATCATCCCACCATGTCATGAGTGCGGCTTCTTTAGGGTTTAGGAAGATACGTCTCAAGCGGTCGGTCACTGGCAGGTACCACATTACCAAGGCATGAATTCTTCTCTGCTTTGCATCGTTGCCTAATGGAGTGTCCTCTGGGGGCTGAGATTCTTGTACCACCTTTTTTGTACCCTTCTTATTCCTCTTTTTCCCCCGTGGAGGCTTCGTCCCCACCGTAAAGGTCATTGTTCTTGTACTGGCTGGCCCCACACTGGGGACATTTATCCAGTGACTTGAATGTTTTGGCATGAAAAAGTATACAGTGGTTAGGGCATGCATGGATTTTTTCAACCCCCATTGTCAATGGACTTATGACCTTCTTCGCTTAGTATGTGTTGGCGGGAACTGAGTTTGGTTGTGGCAACACCCATGATAGGAGATGCAATAGATCATTGAAACTACAGTCTGACCAGCCGTACTTCGCCTTCAGGATGAGTAGCTCAAGCACAAAACGTAGCAATGTCCAATGTGTCGGACAACCCTTTTCAACACCATACACAGTCTCCTTCAATGCTTTTGTCACCCTTTCCAAATTTTCTAGATCTTTTGGGCTATTTAGTAAAATCTCTAGTCCAAGGGCTCGAAACATGTCCTCCAAATCATCTTCATCCCCGACACGTTCTCCACCATCATTATTGCCACCACCTTCGTCGTTACCTTCCCACCCACCAGCATCACCAACTTGTTCATTGCCAAATTCGGAATCCATTCGTGCATCAAGCTCTGCTGAATATTGGGACAGGGATTCTATGGTTTCGTCGTCGTATTCCTCCTCATCCTCGTCGTTAACAATAACCGTTTCACCATGATGAATCCATACTGTGTAGTCCTCAACAAATTCTCGCATAATCAAATATGATCTG
Source organism: Miscanthus lutarioriparius (assembly GCA_904845875.1). NCBI lineage: Eukaryota > Viridiplantae > Streptophyta > Magnoliopsida > Poales > Poaceae > Miscanthus > Miscanthus lutarioriparius. The sequence goes on from CAJGYO010000013.1 coordinate 55,185,838, forward strand.
ATGATAGTCACATCTGTCAATGCCATACGGTTCTTGCAATCTTTACAGGGATAAATAATTGTATCCTTATTCTCTGTCAATGTCATTGCATGCTTCTTTGCGGTTTCAATAAATTTATCCACCTCTTCATGGAAACCTGCCTTGAACGTTAACGAACCATACATCCAAGAGTTCATGTACTTCATCTTTACAACAACAATAAAACAAACATTAAAGGACTACTTATTCAGATATATATAAAAATCAATCAAATTAATAATTACTTGAGAATAATTGTATATACTTCAGATATATATGAATATAAATCAAATATAATTACATGAAGCATACAAACACACCATGGTAGAGGAAAATTAATTAATGGCCCATTTATCCATAAATAATTAAAATACATATTTGTTGATTACAATAAACAATTTCAAAGACAACAATTACCAACAATTATATTTTACCCAATATCTTTCATGCAAACCCTAGTCTAATTTCATCAAACATAAATTTACAAAAATAAAATTAATAAAAAAACCAAACCCTAGATCTAGATCTACATGCACAAGAAACATCCATAAAACTAACTAATCGTTCACTAAAATCAAGAAACATGGACCAAATAAGGGTATGATCTTGTTCCCCTACCTAATTTACCCTAGTACATTCAAAACTTGGGTCTAATTTGCTTCATAAGTAGCTCAAGCACCATAGAAGAGAGAGAAAAAAAACTCTAATTACTCACTAACCAACCATTAAAACTTTAAAAAAAAGTGTGGAATAACATTTTCTTACCTTCTACAACCTCTCCACCAAAGGATTTGAGACCAAAACCTTCCCCCCTTAGTAGAGCAATTTTTGGAAGGTGCCCAAGGCCTCCCCACCTTTCTTTCACGGGTTGGAGTGAGTGACCCGATGAGGAAGAAGGTGTTGCTGTTTTTTATATGTGGGTCATTATAGGGGCAGTTGGTGATTGAGCCGCCCCTATAAATAGCAGGTAATTATACGCGGGGCATTTGTAGGGGCGGTTCAATCTCCAGCTGCCCCTACAAATAGAAACACCGGGGGTGGCTGGTGAGTGAGCCGTCCCTACAAATCAGACGCATTTGTAGGGGCGGCTCGTATCACTAGCCGCCCCTGTTGTTCCATTTGTAGGGGCGGCTGGTCTCTGGGCTCCCGAGAACGTCACTGTAGGGGCGGCTCCATCACCAGCCGCACCTATAAAAAATTTAACCCATTGCTATAAACCGTTTTTCACGTAGTGGAACTTATATTTAATATTTAGACTTATAAACCATCTTAAATTAAAAATTTATCAACTACAAAATTTCAGATCTTTTTAAACTCTACTACTTTGATATAAAGTTTATCTTGATCCGATAGCATATGAAAAAAGTTATGATTTTTTTTGTAAAAAATATATCACTGACGATTCAAGCCACACCTATCGCTATCGGTTTATGGCTTCAACCGGTAGCAGTAGTACCTAGCCTATCACTGCCAGTTAATGAAGCCACGAACTGGCAATGATACACCACGTATCACATGCGGTTGTTCTATCACTACCAATTGTTTTGGAACCAGCAGTACTAGTTATCCTATCGCTACCGCATAAAGCCACAAAGCCACGTGGATAGTTTTCCACAACACGAGCTACGCTTTTACAAACCCAGATGGATAGTTTTCCACAATACGAGCTATGATTTTTGTAACTCCGGCAGTGTCCAACAGTGACTGTCTGTTCTCGCTTTGTCTCGTCCACTCAAACCAAACATGTCGATTCTTCCACACAACGAACCACGACTTTTGTACCTCCGGTCATTTTATACCAAACACTGCACGTCGATTGTTCCACTGCACTAGGCGACAAGCTAGTCACATCACGTCACATCAAATCGTTATACTAGCGCAAGAAAAGAAAATGAGTACGACCATGATGACTTTTCAAAAGGAGAGAAAAAACTACTCCATCCATACCATCAGAAATAAATTCTTACATTTTAAGGACGAAAAAAGATCAAAATTACTAACTCTAAATTTGGTGTATGTCCAAAATCATGAATTTTCCATCATTATATTTTATATTACCTCCGTCCCAAAAGAATTCAATTCTACCACATTGTCCGGACACGTATGATCGAATGAGACCGGACTCGGCCCAGAGTCCGATCAACATACGCGCTCGAACGGTCAGGACGACCGGACGCGTCCGGTTAGGACGACAGCAGCGTCTGGTCAGTAGCAGAAAGCTGGGTTTTGCCCCCAACGGCTACTTTCTCGTTGGGGCTTATAAATAGACCCCTCAACCAACCATTTGAGATGTGGAGAGCTGAGGAAACATACCAAGGGTGTTGATATACCATTTTAGTGATCTTCACTTGCATAGTGCTTAGTGATTAATTAGGTGATTAGCGTAGGTGCTTTGCGAAGTGCTGACTCAGAGAGTGATATGAGAGTCCCTCATCCATCGGGGCTTGGATAGGAGACCAGTTGGAGACGTGTTTTGCGTTTTGGACCCTCAAGTTGAGATATGACTTCAAATAGAACACCGGTTGGAGTTGCTCTTATCACAATCATAAAGGCTCTTCCGTTTGGTTTGGGCCTCAACCTATGTGACTAATGTTCCTCAATTTAACTAATTTTACTAGTTGTAGGCATTAAACGAGAACTTGTAATTTTTTTAGGACAAGAACTTCTAATGTATGGATATCTTCTAAATTAAGTTCTTGCCCATGTAGGAGCATGAATTAATGGGCTAGTATATAAAAACCAAACTATGAAACTTTTTCTATCAATAGCAACAAAAACCCTCATAAATAAGTCACTGTCAAGAAATACTACTCCCTCCGTTCTAAATTATAAGTCATTCCAAGCATCTCTGAGAGTCAAAGCATCTCAAATTTGACCAAAATTATAGAGAGTTATAAAGATTTTTGACATCAAATAGGTATATTATGAAAATATAATTGATGAAGAATCTAATGATACTTAGTTGGCATCATAAATTTTATTATCTTGTCATATAAATTTGGTTAAACTTTCACTACCGGAGACGACTTCTTTGCCGAGTGTCCTAGACTTTGCCGAGTGTTTTTTATCGGGCACTCGGTAAAGAGGTTGTTTGCCGAGTGTTAGAGAGAAAGTACTCAGCAAAAAGGTGGTTTGCCGAGTGCCGAACACTCGGCAAAGAATAACACTCGGCAAAGACCAGGTTTGCCGAGTGTCAAACAATAACACTCGGCAAAGGGCCGCCACCGTTAACGGTCGGTAGCCGCCATTAATCCTTTGCCGAGTGTCTTCTCCTGACACTCGGCAAAGAGGCTCCTTTGCCGAGTGTCATTTTTTGACACTCAGCAAACCATATTTTTTTTAATTTTGACCTCCAAACTTTTTCTGCAGTCCTCAGACAATACCTGGTACTCCATGTTCCAATGTGGCACATTTCCCCGCCCGCTCTGCCACGACAGCCCCGGCTCGCGCCCATGCCCGTGCCGCCATGCTAGTCCCGCCGCCGCCGCCCCCGCCCGCGCCACCCCCTGCGCCGCGCCACCGGAGGAGGAGGAGAAAGAGAGGAGGAGGAGGTGAGGAGGAGAGGAGGAAGAAGGAGGAAGAGAAGGAGGAGGAAGAAGAAGGAGGAAGGAGGAAGAAGAAGGAGGCTCCAGCCCTGCCGCCAGCCCCGCCCGTGCCCGCGCCTTCCCCGGCGCTTCCCTAGCCGTCGCCTTGTCCACCGGCGCCCTGGCCCTTCACCACCGCCGCCCTACGATGCCCACTTGGTATGCCCTACCGTCGTCGTCGTAGTAGTATTACTAGTAGTTGCGGTAGTAGTAGTGGTAGAGTAGCAGTGGTGGTAGTCGTAGGAGTGGTTGTGACATTGTTATATATATGTGGTTGGATATAATCTTGTGCATGTCGGCCATCGTGCCTTTCATATATATGTGCATGTCGGCCATCGTGCTGTTGGTTTTCTTGCAGGTTTTGGAAACCTCACCGTGCAGGGGAGGTGCTGCTGAAATTTTATATTGACCGTTTTATGTTTCTTTTTTTGTAGAGAAGAGCCCGTCGGAGCGGAGCCGAAGTACCTCGGCGACCCCGATCGCCTTCCTCGCCGTTGCAGGTCTGCCTGCACCGCATCGCCTCGCCACTGCACCGACCTACCATGGCCCTGCTAGCCTGACTCCACTGCCACCCTAGGTATAACCCCTCTTTCCTTATCATGGTCATAGATCACATAACCCAGTTAGGCGTCTCCCGTTCGAAAGAGATATGGTAGGAAATATGCAGATATTTCCATATCTAAAATCGTATCTATTTTGAATTGTCCATGTTTTTGGGACAGCCCACGGATGCGTAGGTGGGGTTAGTTTCCATGGTCTGCTCCAATCCGAGTAGAGTTTCGGCATCATCTCCCTATTGTTCTCCGGATACACACTCTCCCTGGCAGGACGTGTATTTGGAGAACAGTGGGGAGGTGCTGCCGAAATTCTGTCTCGGATAGGAGTAGAGCATGGAAACTAACCCTACATACGCATCCTCGCATGGAATTAGGACATATCCTCACCTATTAGATAGTAGGAACATCATGTAGATGCAATTGATGTTTATATTACTCGTCGCTATATATGTTAGAGGATGGAGGACCATGAGTGGATGTACATGGGCCGCGCAAGCCAAGGTCAGGTCACCAATGAATGGATCAACAAGACTGATGCTTTCTTGGAACGGACATTTGGCATGGCTGCTAAAGGAGCGAGTAAAATTTGTTGTCCCTGCAACAAATGTGCAAACAGGAAAAGACAAACGAAGAAGGTCATGGGGGAACATCTTTGGAAGAATGGATGTATGGCAGACTATACCACATGGGTCTACCATGGTGAAGCCGATCGTATGAGAGAGGAGGTGGTGAGACCACGCGTTGAGGATTATGATGCTGATGCCAGGGTAGCAGACATGTTAAATGACTATCACGAGGCACAGTTCGCTGAAGGACGTACGGAGGAGGAGCCAGAGGCAACCGCAAAGGCGTTCTATGACATGTTTGCCACGGCACAGAAACCCCTTCACGGCCAGACAAAGGTTTCTCAACTGGATGCCATTGGACGCATAATGGCGTTAAAGTCCCAGTATAGCCTGAGTCAAGATGCCTTCGATGGTATGTTGACAGTTATTGGTAGCCTGCTTCCGGAGGGTCACCTTCTACCAAAGAGCATGCACGAGTCACAAAAACTCCTTCATGCACTTAAGATGCCGTATGAGCAAATACATGCTTGCCCGAAGGGGTGCGTCCTATTTAGGAAAGAATACATGGAAGCAAATTACTGTCCAAAGTGTAAATCCTCTAGGTTCTTGGAGGTAGATTCTGGTGATGGCCAGAAGAGGCAGCTTGACATTCCTGTGACAATCCTACGGCACTTTCCATTAATACCGAGGATCCAACGGCTATACATGACCGAGGAATCCATGAAATAGATAACATGGCACAAAAATGGCAAACGATACAATCCTAACAAGATGGTACATGCATCCGATGGTGAAGCATGGACCCACTTTGATAGCATTCATCATGAGAAAGCTAAAGAGGCTCGTAATGTACGTGTTGCACTGGCAACAGATGGGTTCAATCCTTATGGAATGATGGCTGCCACATACACATGTTGGCCCATGTTCGTTATCCCCCTCAATCTCCCCCCAAGCGTATGCTTTCAATGACAGAACGTATTCTTGTCGTTGATAATTCTTGGGCACCTGGGGAATAATATGGGTGTGTTCATGGAGCCTGTGATTGATGAATTGGTCCGTGCTTGGGAGGAAGGGGTATGGACATACGACCGAGCTACAAAGAAAAACTTCAAAATGCATGTTTGGTACCACTACTCCCTGCATGACTTCCTGGAGTATGGGATATTCTGCGCCTAGTGTGTTCACGGGAAGTTTCCATGTCTAGTATGCAAGGAAGGTCTGAGGTTCATTTGGTTGTAGAAGGGTGGTAAGTATTCATCGTTCGACAAACATCAGCAATTCCTCCCTCTTGACCATGCATTTAGACGAGACATCAAGAACTTTATGAAAGTTGTCGTAGTGACAGACCCTGCACCACCGATAATGACTGGTGCCATGGTTCGTGAATAGATAGATGGTCTCGTGGTCAATCTAGAAGGTGGTTTTCTGGGATGTGGAGAGCAACATATGTGGACTCATAAGTCGGGCTTGACTCGGCTCCCCTATTTTGATGACCTTCTCCTTCCACACAACATTGATGTAATGCACACTAAAAAGAATGTCGCCGAGGCACTTTGGGCAACAATCATGGACATTCCTGACAAGTCAAAGGACAACGTTAAGGCTAGAGTGGATCTGGCAACGTTATGCGATAGACCAAACCAACATATGAAGCCTCCTAGTCGTGGCAAGACATGGAGAAGGCCTAAGGCCGATTTTGTCTTGAGCAAACCCCAAAGGAGGGAAGTACTAGAATGGATGCAGACATTAATGTTCCCTGATGGGTATGTAGCTAATCTGAGGAGGGGAGTGAACTTATCTACTATGCGAGTCTTAGGGATGAAGAGTCATGACTACCACATATGGATTGAGCGGCTTCTTCAGGTGATGGTTCGAGACAATGTCCCTGAGCATGTCTGGCTAGTGCTGGCAGAGTTGAGCTATTTCTTTCGCCAGCTTTGTGCCAAGGAGTTATCTCGGACCGTGATTGCTGACTTGGAAAGAATGGCACCTGTGTTGCTCTGTAAGTTAGAGAAGATCTTTCCACCCAGCTTCTTTAATTCGATGCAGCATTTGATTTTGCACCTCCCGTATGAGGCACGAATGGGGGGCGTGTAGGGCCATTGGTGCTATCCAATTGAGAGATGTCTAAAGGTTCTTCGAAAGAAATATAGAAATAAATGCAAAATTGAGGCTTCCATTGTAGAGGCATACATTCTAGAGGAGGTGGCGAACTTCACAACAACATACTATGGTGACAACCTCCCTAGCGTGCATAATACACCCCCTCGTTACAATGCTGGCGAAAATGAATCAAACCTCAGCCTTTTCCAAGGGCAACTCGGAAGCGCAAGTGCATCGACCCCTAAGACCTTAAATCATGAAGAGTGGCGCCATATCATGCTATACGTGTTGACCAACCTTGATGAAGTGGTGTCGTACATGCAGTAAGTTCTCAACGAACTTATTAAATATAATGGGAATTTCTGCATCCAACCCCCTTGTTTCTCGTTGGTACAGGGAATTTCTTCATGAATTCTGGCGTCAATCAAGGGATCCTATCCTGCAGCAGGTAGATACCCTTCTTAGATAGGGTGCGGGAAATGGAATGTCCGATTTTATTTCTTGGTTCAAACGAAAGGTACCGTCCAATTTAGCTCATACTTAGTTTGTCATTACAAGTTATTCGTACGTGGGAATAATATAACGATGTATCCTGTTTGAGCTTGCAGGGCTAGAGGGATGCGTCTATGCGTGCCGAGTTGAGACAGGTTGCCGATGGCTTTGCCTATAGGGTCATGTCATTTTCTGGTTATGACGTGAATGGATATCGCTTTCGCACAACAAGCTACGAGCAGAGTCGGCCCAATCAAAGAACCACAAGTTCCGGAGTTTTTACGCCCGTCGTTGATGAGGTCGAGTATTATGGATGAATTGAAGAAATATACGAACTCAAGTTTCATGGTTCCAAACCTTTTAATCCCATCATATTCAAATGCCATTGGTTTGATCCTGAAGTAACGAGACAGACATATTCTAATCTTGGGCTAGTCGAAATTCGACATGATTCTGTCTTACCAGGAGACGATGACTATATTGTGGCCCAACAGGCCACGCAAGTTTATTATCTCCCATATGCGTGTCAAACCATAAGGCATCTTAAGGGTTGGGATATTGTGCATAGGGTATCGCCACACGGTAAATTGCCTGTCCGAAACGATAAAGATTACAACTTAGACCCAAACACATATGACGGAGAGTTCTTTCAAGAAGAGGGACTAGAAGGGAGGTTTGAGATAGACTTAACCGAAACGATTGGAATGAAAGTAGACAATGAAACAGTTATTGAAGAGGACGCTGGAGATGAGGTGCAAAATGTGAAGGATTTACAAATGCTTGAGCGATTACATTTACACAATGACAATGACAACATTGCTTATTCGGATAGTGTTGATTATTTTGACATGATTGATAGTGATGATGAGACTTATGATCCAGCTAATCCCGATCATGAAGATTATTTCTAATACATGTAATACTATATTATTTTGTAATTATGTTTTGTTTATTTTGCATCTATTTCTAAGTACTTCTTGTTTATCTGTGCTTATTGGTTTACTCTTTTTAATTGCACATGATTGAACAAAGATGGTGGACGATGGGATGAGGAAGCTAACGTCCTTGTACCGAAGGACAAGGACCGCTGCACCAGGGGAGAGTAGGACAAGGAGCAGCAGCAGGAGGGAGTTGTCGTCTGCCGCCCCGTCGTGTGAGGAGGAGGAGGAGGAGCAGGTGCCCTAGGAGGACGCCGAGGAGGCGTAGGAGGACGTGCAGGAGGACGACAAGGACAAGGCGACAACGGGGGGGTTCCACTTCCTCTAGTTCGTCGAGCGTCTACTTGCGAGGTCCCATGAGCCTCCCTCAGCGACCGATACCTCGTGAGGGACGCCCGCTGATTCGACCCGAGGGGGAAAAGTAAGTAACTTTAGATGTTATCACTACTTTATATGATATGTTGAAAATCAAAATAGAAATTAATAATTTTTCTTAATCACTTGGGCAGGAACTGGACGATTGTGGCAAGTGGAGGTGGTCACACACGTCAAGTCAATGGCATCCTCGGTCTTCTGTGTAAGGAGCACTTCCCTGGCCTAGTTGAGTACGCCAGAGTGATGGGGCTGGCCTACTCGTTTGACCACTACGCGCGCCGCCCCCGATGCTGTAGATTGGGCCCGCAGGGTATTCAACAACAAGGCAGAGTGGGTGAAGCAAGAGCTGTGGGTAAGTCTTCCTCGCACTACATTGCTCAATACATTCTTGAAATAATGAATGGATACATCATGTTTGTATGTAGGATTTCTTTAGATGCCAGGACGGACATGAGGCTAGGGTGGATGCGGTGGCTACCAAATGCTGCAAAAAACTCATCGAGGACATGCATTACGAGGCGTGTATACAGGCCGTCGTAACTTACCACGGGACCGTCCTTGGAACGAAGGTCACCAAAAGGGACGCAAGATCCATGACGCTGACCCGGGACCAGTACCTGCAGGTAAATACAGAACATTAATAATGATTCCTTTTGAGATTAAGTAGGCTTAATTTCATCTTCTGATATGTCATGTACTTGATGGCCAGTAGATGATTCCTTATTGGTGCACCGCGCATCCCCAGTGCTGGGAACAGATGGTGCTCACGCGAGTGGGAGGAGACGCACAACTTGTGCCGAGAGCGGCGTTTGATGATGCCAGGTGTAGCACACCATCAAGGCAGCCGCAGCCTTAGCGGATACGTAGAAACATGGGTACACAAATTCATTTATTTATTCTAACGCTCAATTCTGCATGATTTCTAATCATCTTGCATTTTTTCTCGCAGTCAACGTCACATGGTGGCCAGCCTTCCTCCATCTTCAAGGCATTTGCTATGGCCCACAAGGGCAAGGCGACGTCCAACGTCGACTACAACTAGGAGGATGGGCCCGAGGCGTACAACAATGCGACCGCCCACAACCGCCTCAGTGAGTACACATCGATGGCAAGGGAGGTCCATGGGTCAGAGTATGATCCGAGCACCTAGGACCTTGATAGAGAAGTCATCATGAGGGTGAGAGGAGGCAATAAGCATGGGTGGTACTGGATTGGCGACGGCGCAATCGACTCGGCCGCTACTCCCAGTCTCTCCTAGATTCGATCAAGCAGCACGAGCAGGAGCCCGGCCATACGACCTCGGCAGGACACTTCACACCACCGGGTGGAGGCACTCGAGATTATTCCTGGTTTATTCGTCGTTCATTGGTTTTTTCATACCTTTCCTTTGCATTATTGTAACATTGGGATGAATATATTGTAGGCCCAGCTGGAACAAGAGATGAGGATACGAGAGCAGATGGAGAGGGTGGAGGCCGAGCAGCGGAGGATGGCGGAGATTCTTTAGTACATGCAAAGTCTTGGCGCCGCTACGGGTGTAGCTCCGCCACCTTCGCTATTTGCTCCACCTCCACCTCCTCACTATTCTACTCCTGTGAGTATAAATGTTTTAGTTTGTATGTTCATACTTACGGTCAAACCTAGTGGAGTATGAAAGTTTTATTCATGTATGGTATATATTTAACTTGTCTCACTCATGCAATCTCTTCTCCTTTGTGCAGAATCAATCGACGGCATCAAACGATCCTCATGCTTCAGTGAATCCTTCACCAAATCAGTGATGATACTTGTGGTTGTTAATGATACTTCTATTTGCAATTGTGGTTGACGATGATGGATCACTTGGATTGCTTGTGAATTTATTTGTGATATATTGTGAGACATGTGACGGTTATGATATATATGTGATGTTTGTGATATATATGTGGTGTTGGTGATATATATGTGTTGTTGATGATATATATGTGATGTTTATATTCTGTTTGTTTGGATGGAATGTAAAAGACAATTAAAAAATGTTGTTTTCAGTCACTTTGCCGAGTGCAATGGCCATGACACTCGGCAAAGTGACCATCCGGGAACTACCTGGGAACATGCTTTGCCGAGTGCAATGGCCATTGCACTCGGCAAACATCACATATTTGCTGAGTGCCACGGTCCAGGCACTCGGCAAAGGTCGCCACTTTGCCGAGTGTCGCCGGCAAGACACTCGGCAAAGTGGCCATCTTTGCCGAGTGTCTAAGTCAATGGCGCTCGGCAAATCGGGTACCTTTGCTGAGGGCTTGACCTTGACACTCGGCAAAGCCGCCGTCACGGTGGCGCTCGCCGTCACGGCCACTTTTCTTTGCCGATTGTCGGATTGCCACTCGGCAAAGCCTTTGCCGAGTGCCCGATATAATGCACTCGGCAAAGAGGTCTTTGCCGATAAACTGTTTACCGAGCTCCCTTTGCCGAGTGTAACATTCGGCAAAGGCTTTGCCGAGTGTATATCGGCCTTTGCTGAGTGCCTCAGGCACTCGGCAAAGAATCCGCCTTCGATAGTGTTTATATGCTTTGACTCTCTAAAATTCTTGGAATAACTTATAATTTATGACGGAAGGAGTAGTTAACAATTTTTTCTTGTAGTAGCGAACATGGAACGATGCTATATTCCACTTCCTGAAAGTTCCTCGTCCCGGGAACAGTTATATATGTCTGTGCAACGTAAATATCATCGATCTAAGTTTCCCAAACCCATCGATCAGGTAATTTGTACCTAAGTGGGTGAACATGTAGTGATTGTATCTATAGCTTGCTGACAAAGCAGAAAGCTTAGCTACATATATAAAGAAGATGTCACTTTCTGGTGAGCTGGCGGGACCAACGCACGTAGCGCCGGTCTGGGCACGGATTCGGCCCGTTGCGTTGCGTACATGTACGTAAAAACCAAACCTGACGGCGATCGATGCATGGCTACGTCTTCTTTGATCCGCCACCGGCAGCGGCGGCCCCGCCTTGTTGAGCAAGGCCAGCCTCCGACGCAGTTGCCGCTGGACGCCGGCGAGGAGGACGAGGAGACGAGGGACTGGGCGGAGCTGCCGCGGGACGCGCTGCTGGCCGTGCTCCAGATGCTGGACCATGCCGACGTTGTCATGGGCGTCGAGCTGGTGTGCCGCGGGTGAGGCTGAGCCCTGAAAGAAGCGTACTTCGAAATTTTGTAGCACGAGATGAGACGAAGACACTTCAGTTGTGGAGCCCTGCAGTTTAGTTTTTCATCACCAAGTTTAATTTTCTGGTGGTTGGTTTCTTCAGCAATCAAGCAAAGTAAATTGATGAGTGGCGATCGAGGCCTCACATCCAAGTGAGGAAGAAGACGAAGGAGTCGTCGATGCGGATGCCGCGAGCCCTGAACGCGTCGCACCGTCCGGCGCCACGCCTTACAGCCGCGAACGCCACCGCCTAGCAGTTGACGCAGCGGCGCAGGTCGACGCGGCGCCACAGCCCGGGCTCCTCCCGCGCGGCGCGGCACCAGGGGCTCCCACTTCTTCTGCAGCACCGTCGCTGAGGCTGAGATCCTCGCGGCCGCAGCCGAGGCCTGCCCTCGCCTGAAGCACCTCCGGCTGAACAAGCATCGCTTCCGCTACTGGCAGTCTGGCACCGGCGACGGCGACAGAGAAGCCACGGAGATAGCCAAGATGCGCAGCCTCCGGTCCCTGCAGCTCTTCGGCAACAGCCTCAGCAACGTCGGCCTCGCGGCTATCGTCGGAGGCTGCTCACGTCTGGAATCCCACGACACCTGCCACTGTTTCAATGTCAAGATGAACGATGAGGAGCGCGTGATGTGTGCCATGCTGCAGATGCTCAGGCTACCGGATGACTCCATGCACGGCTACGACCTCAGCTTTGGCAGGCCTGATATGGGCCCAGCTGGGATCCCTTACTATGTGCTTGAGGACGATCACCAATTCTTCCCGGTGTACTAATTCCCGGAGTAAAATTGATGGACGGTTCTTAAACTTGGTCGACGATGTCAGGTCCCCAAACTCTCCAAATTGCATTTTTAGTTAAATGTACTTGGGTTAGGGTTTCAGTACTGGTACAAATGGACACAGACCCTGTTGGATATATTATGGTCTTGGCCCCTATAATATTTAATAAATCAAATAAAACTTTATGGTCCATAACATTAAGCGTTGTATGGTTTAATACCGTATGAGATTTTGATTGAACGTTGACTCAGCTTATTTGGTTGGAAATTATCCATCTTAATTGAGAAGCTGAGAAAAAGACACAGGAGTGCCACACGCGCGCACGCGCCGCCGCCGCCGGCCGGGCCGTGGGGCGTGGCCGTGAGTTTCTCTCCTTTATGCAGGAGGCGAGTTGATTGCGCCAGTTACCGTCTATTCGTGTCTCCGTCTCCTGAGTTCCTCCACTAGCTTTCTCCCTCCCCGCCACAGGCACGTGCCTCCGTCTCCTGAGTTCCTCCACTGGCTTTCTCCCTCCCCGCCACAGGCATAGAAGTAGAAATCCTCCGTCAGTCCAATCCTTCCTTCGCTTTCGAGAAACCACATCTCAGCCGCCCTTTGACTTTTCCCATCCCGTTTCTCTGCCCGCATGGAGTAGCGGGAGAGCAGGTACCTCCGGAACCCTCGTCCACCTGCGAACCTTGCACAGGGTGTGCGACGATTAGGTTTTTGGGGAACGATTCCGCGACTGCTCGTCCATGTACCAGACGTCTTCTTTCTGGTGATCGCTCGCGGAACAGCAAGGTGTCTTCTTCCTGGTGACCGTTCGTAGGACTGCACTGCGAACTCCTTGCTACATCAACTATGGTCCACGACTTCGAGCAACGCACTATGTCTGGTGCGAATGGAGCCTCCGATGCCCTCGGCATGGGACCCTCCGCTGGGTACACTCTTAACTCTCTTATTACCGTACTTTGCGTACTCACTGTATCGATCGGTATGTCATACTTGCATGCTGTAGCGTTTGTTAGTGATATACACATGCACATATATGTCGTCACGAACCTGCTGATGTTTTATTTCTAGATTAAATTGACCATGAAAATGCCTAATTGTCTAACAATCCAAAAACCTAATGTTAGGCAATTTTCTGTCAGTGGTTTTACTACTGCTTTGAAGCCGAACAATTTTGATGGCAAGAATTTCATGATATGGCGTGCCAAGATGGTGTTGTGGTTGACTGCTATGAACTGCTATCATGCCGCATAGGGGAAGCCTGAACAATTTACTCCTGAGGAGGAGCAAAAGTTCTTGGCTACCAATAACCTGTTTCGAGGCGCCGTGATTAGTGCACTTTATAGTAACTATGAGAAAAACTACATATCTTGCACATCAGGCAAAGAGTTATGGGATGCTCTTGAGATAAAGTTTGGAGTTTTTTATGCTGGTAGTGAGCTATACCTTATGGAGCAGCTGTATGACTACAGAATGGTTGAAAACCGTTCTGCAGTGGAACATGCTCATGAGATACATGCGCTAGCAAAGGAACTAGAATATTTTCCATGTTTGTTGCCAGATAAGTTTGTGGCCGGCAGTATAATCGCTAAGCTGCCACCTTCTTGGAAGGATTTTGCTACTTCTCTAAAACACAAGAGATAAGAGTTTAGCGTGGTTGAGCTTATTGGATCTCTTGATGTTGAGGAGAGGGCGAGAGCAAAAGACAACCGTGGAAAATGAGTTGAGTCTTTCGCTGCCAATATGGTGCAGAAGAAAAACTCATTTGCATCCCGTAATAAAAAGAAGAACATGCAAGAGAACAACAATACAAAGCCTAAGCAAGCTACTCAATTTAAGAAGAAAAACAACAAGAAAGGTGGAGGTTGTTTTGTTTGTGGGAGTGATGAGCATTGGGCAAGTGTGTGCCTAGACCGCAAATATAAGCAAGAAAAGAAATCAGCAAACGTGGTGATTAGCGAGACTGAATGGGAAACATCTGGGTATGGTAATTCTTTACCTTTTGTTCTTTTAGTTTGTCTTTCACCTGAGTGGTGGATGGATAGCGGTGCTAATATTCATGTGTGCTGATGTTTATTTGTTTACTTCCTATCAGGCCGGCTGGACGGGAGCCTTGCTGATGGGAAACAGTTCGCATGCACGTGTTCTTGGAGTTGATACGATCGTTCTGAAGTTTACTTTGAGAAAGATGGTGCTATTAAAGAACGTGCAACATATTTCCTCCATCAAGAAGAATCTTGTTAGAGGTTCTCAAATGTGTCGTGATGGCTTTAAAATTATGCTTGAGTCCAATAAGTGTGTTGTGTCGAGATATGGAACATTTATTGGAAAAGGTTATGATTGCGGAGGCTTGTTCCGCTTATCTTTGCTTGATGATATGTGTAATAAAGTAGTGAACAATGTTAATATTTCGGATGAGTCGAATATATGGCATTCACGACTTTGTCACATTAATTTTAGTTGTCTCATGCGGCATGCAAATCTGAATTTAATCCTGAAATTTAACTATGTCAAAGATTCTAAGTGTCCGGTGTGTGTGCAATCGAAGCAACCGCGCAAGCCTCACAAGGCTGCTGAGGTGAGGAACTCGGCACCATTAGAACTCGTTCATTCTGATTTATGCGAAATGAATGGCGAATTGACTAAAGGCGGTAAATGATACTTCATGACATTTATAGATGATTGTACTAGATTTTGCTATGTGTATTTATTGAAAACTAAAGATGAAGCGTTGTATTATTTTAAAGTCTATGAAGCTAGGTAGAAAATCAACTTGAGAAGAAAATCAAACGTTTATGGTCCGATCGCGGAGGAGAATATTTCTCAAATAAATTTTGAGTTTTGCGCGGTGCATGGAATTATTCATGAGAGGACGCCACCATACTTACCACAGTCCAATGGGATTGCAGAGAGAAAGAACTGCACTCTAACTGATTTGGTTAATGCCATGTTAGAGACTGTGGGACTATCTAAGGAATGGTGGGGTGAGGCTATATTGACAGCGTGTCATGTCCTGAATAGGGTGCCCACAAAGAACAAATAAATTACACCATTCAAGGAATGGGAGAAGAAGAGATTAAATCTCTCTTACCTGTGAGCTTGGGGTTGTTTGGCAAAGGTGAATGTGACAATAAACAAAAAGCAAAAGCTTAGACCAAAGATTATTGATTGTGTTTTTCTTGGCTATTCACAGCGTGGGTTATAGATTTTTAATTATAAATTCTAGTATTCCTGAGATGTCTGTTGATACAATCATGGAATCTAGAGACGCTATATTTTTTAAGAATGAATTTTCCATGAAAAATGCACCTAGCACAACTGGTCATGAACTTATAATTCTCCATGAGCATGAAAATTTTACTCCGATAGAACAAATTGAGGAACCCTATATGCAAAATCCTGAGGAAGATGACACTATAGTCACTAGAAAAAGTAAGAGATATAAGACTGTAAAGTCTTTTGGTGATGACTATATTGTGTACCTTGTGGATGACACACCAACGACCATTAAAGAGGCATATTGCTCTTCTGATGCTGACTTATGGAAGGAAGTAGTACGGAGTGAGATGGATTCTATTATGTCTAATGGAACTTAGGAAGTAGTTGATCATCCTTATGGGTGCAAGCCTATAGAGTGCAAATGGGTGTTTAAGAAAAAGCTTAGGCCTAATGGTACTATCGAGAGGTACAAAGCAAGACTTGTGGCCAAGGGTTATACTCAAAAGGAAGGTGAGGATTTCTTTGATACTTATTCACCAGTTGCCCGATTGACTACAATTCGAGTTTTGCTTTCCTTGGCAGCCTCTTATGGTCTTATCGTTCATCAAATGGACATTAAGACAGCTTTCCTAAACGGAGAGTTAGGGGAGGAGATCTATATGGATCAGCCGGATGGGTTTGTAGCAAATCGTTATATGGCCTAAAACAAGCTCCTAAGCAGTGGCATGAGAAGTTCGACAGAACTCTAACATCTGCTGGCTTTGTTATGAATGAAGCTGACAAATGTGTGTACTATCGGTATGGTGGGGGTGAAAGAGTTATTTTTGTTCTTATATGTTGATGACATACAGATCTTTGGATCCAGCCTCAAAGTGATTGAGGAGGTGAAGGAATTTTTATCTAATAATTTTGAAATGAAAGATTTGGGAGAGGCTGATGTTATTCTTAATATCAAGCTTCTGAGAGAAGGTGATGGTGGGCTAACTCTATTACAATCCCACTATATGGAAAAGGTTCTGAGTCGCTTTGGGTTTAGTGACTGTGAACCTGCTCCTATACCTTATGACCCTAGTGTGCTATTGAGGAAAAATCAGAGAATAGCAAGGGATCAATTGAGATATTCCTAGATCATTGGTTTGCTCATGTATCTTGCTAGTGCAACAAGGCCTGACATCTAATTTGCTATGTGCAAGTTGAGCCAGTTTGTGTCAAACCTGGGAGATGATCACTGGCGTGCTCCTGAGAGAGTGATGCGCTATCTAAAAGGCACTATGAGCTATGGTATTCGTTATACTGGACACCCAAAAGTGCTGGAAGGCTATTGTGATGCCAACTGAATCTCTGATGCTAATGTTTTTTATGCCACAAGTGGA
The DNA here is from genome assembly GCA_904845875.1 of Miscanthus lutarioriparius. Lineage (NCBI taxonomy): Eukaryota > Viridiplantae > Streptophyta > Magnoliopsida > Poales > Poaceae > Miscanthus > Miscanthus lutarioriparius. The sequence continues at coordinate 55,203,022 of CAJGYO010000013.1, forward strand.
TATGTGTTTTCGCTTGGAGGTGGTGTTGTTTTCTGGAAGTCTTGCAAGCAGACTATCTTAACGAAGTCTATAATGGAAGCAGAACTCACAACATTAGACACCGCTGGTTCTGAGGCCGAATGGCTTCGTGATCTCCTTATGGATTTACCGGTTGTTGAAAAACTCATACTGGCTATTTCTATGAACTTCAATAACCAGACTATGATTATGAAGGTTAATAGTTCTAAGGATAACATGAAGTCCATAAGGCATGTTAAGAGACGACTAAAATCTGTTAGAAAATTGAGAAACTCTGGAGTAATAGCGTTGGACTATGTTCACATGTCTAATAATCTGGCAGATCAATTCACTAAGGGTCTATCACGCAATGTGATAGAAAGTGCATCGAGAGAGATGGGTTTGAGACCCACATGAAATTTACTATAGTGGTAACCTATTCTATGTGATCAGAGATCCCGTGAAGTAGGATGGTGAAACAAGCTAGTAGTAAATTATGAGGAAAGATCCTTAGTAAGACTCATTTCTGATGCATATCTTTCCTTTTTGTAAGGCAGGTTGGTTTTTACCTTAATGTGTTCCGAGTGGCTTGCTAAAGCAAAGTTGTTGTCCTACAGAACATCTTTTGAGGAACACACCTATATGAGCCAGACTCCTGGTCACAATCTATGAGATTTGGGTGATCTCTAAATACTTATGAAAGGCACTGGAGTATGACTTATATGTTTCAAATAGAGGGGATGCCTTTGTAGCCTAGTATCAGCTAAGGACTTTAGTGACATTCACCTCACACAAAACTGTCAATTCAAGGCTTAGTCTATTGTTCAGTTGTGACTGAGTGAAACTATTGCTCCAGATGAATGTTCAACTTAACAGTCTCCATCAAAACACTGGTATATAAAAGAAATGTGGTTCTGAGACTACTTTGTTACAAACCCTAGAGTTTGGTGGGGATTGTTGGATATATTATGGGCTTGGCCCGTATAATATTTAATAAATCAAATAAAACTCTATGGTTCGTAACATTAAGCGTTATATGGTTTAATACCATACGGGATTTTGACTGAACGTTGACTCAGCTCATTTGGTTGGAAATGATCCATCTTAATTGGAAGCTGAGAAAATGACACAGGAGTGGCACACGCGCGCGAGCCGCCGCCGGCCGGGCCGGGCCGGGCCGTGGGCGTGGGCGTGGATGTGGGCCAGGCAAAGGCCGTGGCCGTGGACGTGGGTCGTGACAGGCAGGCAGGCAGTTAGGCGGGCGGCGAGTGAGCGAACGGGCGGGCGTGGCCAGGTTTTGCCACTTAATTCACATAATTACGGGAGTTTCTCTACTTTATGGAGGAGGCGAGTTGATTGCGCCAGTTTCCGTCTCTTCGTGTCTCCGTATCCTGAGTTCCTCCGCTGGCTTTCTCCCTCCTCGCCGCAGGCATAGAAGTAGAAATCCACCGTCAGTCCAATCCTTTCTTCGCTTACGAGAAACCACATCTTAGCCGCCCTTTGGCTTTTCCCGTCCTGTTCCTCTGCGCGCACAGAGTAGCGGGAGAGCAGGTGTCTCCGGAACCCTCGTCCGCCTGCGAACCTTGCACGGGGTGTGCGGCGATTAGGTTTTTGGGGAGCGATTCCGCGACTGCTCCTCCACGTACCAGACGTCTTCTTCCTGGTGATTGCTCGCGGAACAGCAAGGTGTCTTCTTCCTGGTGACCGTTCGTGGGTCTACACTGCGAACACCTTCATGCATCGACTGTGGTCATCGACTTCGAGCAACGCACTATGTCTGGTGTGAATGGAGCCTCCGATGCCCTCGGCATGGGACCCTCCGCTAGGTACACTCTTAACTCTCCGATTACCGTACTTTGTGTACTTACTGTATCGATCGGTATGTCATACTTGCATGCTGTAGTGTTTGTTAGTGATATACATATGCACATATAGATCGTCAGGAACCTGTTGATGTTTTATTTCTGCATTAAATTGACCATGAAAATACCTAATTGTCTAACAGACCCAATCCTATAGCAGACCTGGCATGCCACGTAGCTTCATTCTCATGTGTATTGCACCATTTTGCATTTGCATTTTTACTGTTATCGCCCTACAAGATGGAACAGGTAGTTGGGGGTTTTATTTTTACAATATGGCCTCAGGAGCTAATTCTCTCATTTGCCTATCTTGCTCGCATCGCCGTAGTTGAACCCTATGGTCGATTCGCCACTGCCAATAGCTCCTCATTTCCGATTGTCGTCATTCAAAGCCCATCTTTCTCATTCGTCGACCGTACTCTCCGATTCACCTTTTCTCTTCTAGTCTCTAGTCCTTCATTTGGATCCTTTTTTTTAATAATGCTTCTAGCATGGACCATGGAGGTGAGTTGTAGTTCATCCAAGCCGACCCAGAGGGAGGGTAACTGTAGGATGGTCAAGGCATTGCAAGCATCACATGTGAATGACGACCACTTCTTTTTACCTCTGCCCTGCTTACGAGGTGAGTTATGAGCTAAGATTGTACTAATTGTAGTTGCAATTTTCATTCATTGTGTTATTGTCAGCAATGGATATTGCATTTGGTTGCAAAGAAAGCTGCATGTCCGTTTTCGTACTAAGAGGAGAGGAACTGTAGATAGATAATGGCTACCTTCCTGCTAATTATCAACGTGTGTTCAACATAGAAGCCATTGTTGAGGTTGCAAGCAATGGCGGATCCAAAAACACTAAAACAGATAGGGGGTTTGAACAATAAAAATCGATACGCAAAAAGTATAAAAAACAGGTTAGGTGGAGAGGGAGAGCATATGAGATTGGTGGACAAGAGAGAGATTAGGGGGGGAGGAGGAGGAGGGAGAGCAGCAGGCTCCTATTTATGCTGGCTGTTTTGGCACTTCCGAGCCCGGTTGGTGCCAAGGTTAATTAAGACCTTCCTTTCACACTTCGGTTAACAATCATCAGCTCGATCACATTCTCACAGCATGGCACGTAGGGCACGAGAAATTTTACTCGGTGGCATGTTAGGCGCCACGACCTTTTTAGTAGCAGATATAAAATGTCAAACATCTTTGTGGCGCGATGGTAAAACTCTCTAAAATAAAGCATTGTTCTTTAGGTGGCAAATCTATTGGTGACTGCAGTTCCACACGGGTTGCCGACAAACCCAGTACTTAGAACCTAAAGTCAAAGAGATGCCATTTTTCTGACGAGATGGATAATGAGAGATCAAACACCCTAATAATCACGGCGAAATGGAATACTGCAATGCAATAGGATGGCGATTGGCCGGCTACCGGCAGCAGCCAATTGGGTGCGAGCGATGGCGTGCACGCGCTGCTCACCCCATGCCACGACAGCAACGACTTCCTGGATTTTCACCCTGCCTTAAATCCTGAATTTGAGAGTATGTAGCTAGCATCACCGGCATTCGGCGCCTGTGGAAGCCACAGAGACGGAGATGGAAGCGAACGAGGAGGCGAGGGACTGGGCGGAGCTGCCGAGGGACGCGTTGCTGGCCGTGCTCCACAGGCTGCACCATGAAGACGTGCTCACGGGGGCCGGGCAGGTGTGCCGCCCCTGGTGCCACGCGGCGCGGGACGAGCCCGAGCTGTGGCGCCGCATCGACCTGCGCCGCCGCGCCGCGCTCTCCACGCCCATCGTCCACCTAGACGCGATGGCGCACGTTGCCGTGATGCATAGCGCGGGACGGTGCGAGGCCTTATGGGCCAAGGACTTCGTCGACGACACCTTCATCGTCTTCCTCAGTCGCCGGTGAGGATTCGTCGCGGCACCGGCTCAATTCACGTTTGATTTCTTGCTGCTTCACCAATAACCAATCTGCTAAGAACGCAATGATCCATTGTTGCACCTGCAGGGCCCCCAAACTGAAGAGCCTCTGCCTCATCTCCTCCAACATCTCGACGCAGGTCCTCAACGGAGCAATATCGAGGCTCCCCATGCTCGAGGAGCTAGAGCTGTCACTCTGCTCAGGCGCCGCCACCGCCTCGGGCCACTACAGCCTCGCCGAGACATGAACGGCCGCGGCCAAGGCCTGCCCGCTCCTGAAGCGGCTCCGGCTGAGCAAGTACCGCTTCCACCGGCGGTCAGCCGTCGGCGACAGCGAAGCCATGGAGATCGCCAAGATGCGCGACCTCCGGTGCCTGCAGCTCTTAGGCAACAGCATCAGCAACGTCGGCCTCGCGGCTATCCTCGGAGGCTGCGCGCGTCTGGAATCCCTCGACATCCGCCACTGTTTCGACGTCGAGATGAACGATGAGACGCGCGTTATGTGTGCCAGGCTGCAGACGCTGAGGCTACCAGACGACAGCATGGACGGGTACGACCTCAGCTTTGGCAGCCCTGAGATGAACCCAGGGATCCCTGGATTGGGTTTTCCTGACAATCCTGTAATGAACTTCGGTTTTCGTGGAGATATACTCTGGGATTCATGGTAGAGAGTAGGAGGTGCAACTCATTTTTGTGTACTATGCTTGATGTGACACGGTGTATTTTCATGATAAATTGACTTGTTGCCTGCTGGCTGTTTTACTATCAATGTAGCTCGCAATTAATCCACTTGTACAGTATCATGAATATTTTCATTAGAAAAATATGATGAGTTCTGCTCCAATATTGGAGGAGTTCTCAAATATGATTGCTCAAAATTGGTTTAATCTAGAGCACATGTTAATAGGTTACATAGTCCAGTCTTGACTAGATCAAGTGATTTATCTTTGTTGTCTTAGACCACTCTTAATGATAGTTTTTCATTCTCGTTTAATAGGATGTCACCTAAGCAAATTTGATGACATGAGATAGGATTAAAGAAGAGAGAGACGAAACAAGTTTCATCTAGATCAAACCCCTAGACATTGTTTCAAGTCCGAATGTGTTATAGAATTAAATGCAATGAGTGCATATTAAACACAAAAATTGAAACCATGCACTGCAGAAGGTCGACCATGGATCAAATATTATTTACTGATGTCATATTACTTGGAAACAACAAAATGAAACAATACACTAAGATTGGCCTTAGTGATTTCTACTATATGCCCATTGAAACATGTGTGTCTAACCCTATAGAATCATTTGTTCTCATGAACGCATTATTAGCCAGCCATAAATTTAATTTAGCTGTTGAAACCAGAAATGTTGTTTGGTTTCATTAGAAGGGTTTTGATTTGTGAGTGCGACAATTTACAAAGTAACTATAAATAGCTCAACCAATGAAGAAAGACTTGAAGCACGAATCATCATTAAAATGCTGACTATTCCATGTAAAGATACTAAACTACTAGAGAACAGACTTTAGAACGATGTCCCAATTTGGTATTAGCCTCGGCATTTTTTGCCGCCGGGACTAAAGGTCCCTGCCCAAAGGTTTTAGTCCCGGTTTGGGTGATACCTCGGGAATAAATATTAATCTTTAGTCCCGGTTTGGCCACCTAACCGGGACTAATTATGCCGGTCTATACACCGGCTCATTTCTTCCTCCCCGAGCCTTGTTCTTGCTCTCTCCCCCTCCATTGGTGTTGCTCTTCGATTTTGGAGGTAACAAACTTAATCCTCTTATGTTTTATCAGTAGCTTATCTCGTTTTGCGATGTAGATGCATGTGTAACTTTATATGTTGGACTTTATTATGATTTTATATGTCATTTTTAGCTCAAAATCACATGATGATTTGCATATATGTTTGGATAAACGAAAGTTAAATTAGTTCATCAAAATCACGCCTCGCTCGTCCTCGCTGGAGCACGCGCCATCCTCGTCCCTGGCGGCTTACGTGATCTTAGAATTAATTTTTCCATGAAATGAAAAACTTAGAAAATAGTTAGAAAATTGTAGAAAATCCGTACTAGTTGAACTTGCGGACCGTGATCATCTCGGCGAGCATTTTCACTGCCGAGCGGTAACGGACGTCAAGGAGGAGCTTTGATTCTACGAGGGAGAGCGGCAACGGTCGTGGAAGACCGTGTTTCCTTCCTTGTAGAATCGGAGCTCTTCCTTGGCCAAGCACGGCACTGCCGTCCAAAGGAGAAATGCTCATTTGAGATAATCACGTAAGCAAGGTCAACTAGTATGGATGGTTATTTATTGAAACATGTTTTTGAGCTATGTGATTTCTATGTCATTTTTAGCTCAAAATCACATGATGATTTACAATAGTAAAATCACTTGATAGTTTGGTATTTTACTATTATACATAGTACATATTTCATGGTTTAGTTAGATAAATAAATAATTTTAGTTTTGTTTAAATATATTATTTTAGAAAATGTGAAATTTCTGATGAGTTTGCAAAAATAAGTATAGAAAGTAGATGACAACTGGTACCGGATCCTCGGCCTCTCGTTCGGTTGCGAAACGACTGAGGCCAGAACTCTCTCTCATTATCTGCGGCAAGTGTAAGCAGAAGATTGTGATGGAGTACCGAGTCAAGAGACAGGGACCCAACAAGGGTCGTGTTTTCTACAAGTGCTCGGAACGCGATGTGAGTTTCTTACGCATTTGATTATTATGGCTAATTGACCTGCTTTTCTTGAATATTTTTGACTAAATATTTTTTGGCTTTAATTTCAGTAGGAGGGCAATGGATGCGATGTTGGTACTGGGAGGAAGATTATGTTACATACGTGCATAATTCGGCTGCTGCTGATGAGGCAGTGAGCCAGCAGGAGAAGCTTATTGATATTCAACAGAAGAATGATTTGTCTGTTTTAGTTGCGTACGATCACGAAATAATTATGTTACTAAAGTGCATTGTAGTTTTAGTTTGTTTAGTGATAGTTGGGATTGCTTACGTTGTAGCCAGGCTTAGTTAATTAATCAACCGTGTGTGTGTCATCTATGTTGTGTAATAAAATACTTAATTATGTTCAAGGTTTTCATAATTTGTCGTGTAATACAGATTATGTCACGCCATTGGATGTACAATGCCGATCGCCGCTCCCAAGACTTTATTGAGGGCTTGCACTATTTCTTAGGTGTGGCCGAGGCAAATAAGCGGGATAGTTTCATGTGCTGTCCATGTGCCCTATGTAAGAATTTAAAGGAATATTCAATCTCAATGAGTCTTCATTCACATTTGCTTAAGTCAGGTTTCATGTCAAACTATATATGTTGGACTAAGCATGGAGAAAGCGGGGTCATGATAGAAAAAGGTGAAGGAGAAGATTTAGACATTGATGACATTATTGCTCAGTATGGTGCCTTTGATGATACTACAATGGGGGGAGATGAAGAAGAGGTAGCGGTAGAAGATGATCTCGGTGATGCTCTTGGCGATGCCATTCGTGATGCACAACAAGAATGGGAAAGTGAAAAAGAGAAAGTTAAGTTCGAACGCATGCTTGAGGATCATAGGAAGTTGCTGAGATGATCAAACTTGGTATTCAGAGTTTTTTCATCTGAGGTCATTTAGTGTCTCATTTGAGCAAGTTTGACCAAGTCAAATTTGGTCAAATAAAAAAACAACATTTTGACTCTAGTATTATAAACTCTAAATGACTTCAAAGTGAAAAGTTTTGAATACCAAGTTTATTAAACTCATCAATATCTACAATTGTTGTTTTGGTCAACTTTCCATTTGAGAAAGTTTGGATGGTTCAAATTTGTGATTTTTAAATTTCGACGCATACAAACTAGTTTTCGGGACCCTAGATTGTCTCAAATTGAAAAGTTTTGAATACCAAGTTTGTTCATCTCATCAATATCTACAATCCTTATATAGGCCATTTTTTCATTTGAGAAAGCTTGAACAAAATGTAGTTTAAATTTCACAAGTGTGTGACATAATTTTAGAAAGTCTATATGAGATTCAAGAAGTTGTGACTAGTGTTTGATAAAAATTTCTCGAATGGGAAAATGAGCTATGTAAAAATTGTAGATCTTGCTGAGATGATCAAACTTGGTATTCAGAGTTTTTTCATCTGAGGTCATTTAGTGTCTCATTTGAGCAAGTTTGACCAAGTCAAATTTGGTCAAATAAAAAAACAACACTTTGACTCTAGTATTATGAACTCTAAATGACTTCTAATTGAAAAGTATTGAATACCAAGTTTATTAAACTCATCAATATCTACAATTGTTGTTTTGGTCAACTTTCCATTTGAGAAAGTTTGGATGGTTCAAATTTGTGATTTTTAAATTTCGACGCATACAAACTAGTTTTCGGGACCATAGATTGTCTCAAATTGAAAAGTTTTGAATACCAAGTTTGTTCATCTCATCAATATCTACAATCCTTATATAGGCCATTTTTTCATTTGAGAAAGCTTGAACAAAATGTAGTTTAAATTTCACAAGTGTGTGACATAATTTTAGAAAGTCTATATGAGATTCAAGAAGTTGTGACTAGTGTTTGATAAAAATTTCTCGAATGGGAAAATGAGCTATGTAAAAATTGTAGATCTTGCTGAGATGATCAAACTTGGTATTCAGAGTTTTTTCATCTGAGGTCATTTAGTGTCTCATTTGAGCAAGTTTGACCAAGTCAAATTTGGTCAAATAAAAAAACAACACTTTGACTCTAGTATTATGAACTCTAAATGACTTCAAAGTGAAAAGTTTTGAATACCAAGTTTATTAAACTCATCAATATCTACAATTGTTGTTTTGGTCAACTTTCCATTTGAGAAAGTTTGGATGGTTCAAATTTGTGATTTTTAAATTTCGACGCATACAAACTAGTTTTCGGGACCCTAGATTGTCTCAAATTGAAAAGTTTTGAATACCAAGTTTGTTCATCTCATCAATATCTACAATCCTTATATAGGCCATTTTTTTATTTGAGAAAGCTTGAACAAAATGTAGTTCAAATTTCACAAGTGTGTGACATAGTTTTAGAAAGTCTATATGAGATTCAAGAAGTTGTGACTAGTGTTTGATAAAAATTTCTCAAATGGGAAAATAAGCTATGTAACAATTGTAGATCTTGCTGAGATGATCAAACTTGGTATTCAGAGTTTTCTCATCTGAGGTCATTTAGTGTCTCATTTGAGCAAGTTTGACCAAGTCAAATTTGGTCAAATGAAAAAACAACACTTTGACTCTAGTATTATGAACTCTAAATGACTTCAAATTGAAAAGTTTTGAATACCAAGTTTATTAAACTCATCAATATATACAATTGTTGTTTTGGTCAACTTTCCATTTGAGAAAGTTTGGACTGTTCAAATTTATGATTTTTAAATTTCGACGCCTACAAACTAGTTTTCGGGACCCTAAATTGTCTCAAATTGAAAAGTTTTGAATTACAAGTTTGTTCATCTCATCAATATCTACAATCCTTATATAGGACATTTTTTAATTTGAGAAAGCTTGAACAAAATGTAGTTCAAATTTCACAAGTGTGTGACATAGTTTTAGAAAGTCTATGAGATTCAAGAAGTTGTGACTAGTGTTTGATAAAAATTTCTCAAATAGGAAAATGAGCTATGTTAAAATTGTAGATCTTGCTGAGATGATAAAACTTGGTATTCAGAGTTTTTTCATCTGAGGTCATTTATTGTCTCATTTGAGCAAGTTTGACCAAGTCAAATTTGGTCAAATGAAAAAACAACACTTTGACTCTAGTATTATGAACTCTAAATGACTTTAAATTGAAAAGTTTTGAATACCAAGTTTATTAAACTCAACAATATCTACAATTGTTGTTTTGGTCAACTTTCCATTTGAGAAAGTTTGGACGGTTCAAATTTGTGATTTTTAAATTTCGACGCCTACAAACTAGTTTTCGGGACCCTAGATTGTCTCAAATTGAAAAGTTTTGAATAACAAGTTTGTTAATCTCATCGATATATACAATCCTTATATAGGCCAGTTTTTTATTTGAGAAAGCTTAAACAAAATGTAGTTCAAATTTCACAAGTGTGTGACATAGTTTTGGAAAGTCTATATAAGATTCAAGAAGTTGTGACTAGTGTTTGATAAAAATTTCTCAAATGGGAAAATGAGCTATGTAACAATTGTAGATCTTGCTGAGATGATCAAACTTGGTATTCAGAGTTTTTTCATCTGAGGTCATTTAGTGTCTCATTTGAGCAAGTTTGACCAAGTCAAATTTGGTCAAATGAAAAAACAACACTTTGACTCTAGTATTATGAACTCTAAATTACTTCTAATTAAAAAGTTTTGAATACCAAGTTTGTTAAACTAAAAAATATCTACAATTATTATTTTGGTCAACTTTCCATTTGAGAAAGTTTGGACGGTTCAAATTTATGATTTTTAAATTTTGACGCCTACAAACTAATTTTCGAAACCCTAGATTGTCTCAAATTGAAAAGTTTTGAATACCAAGTTTGTTAAGCTCATCAATATCTACAATCCTTATATAGGCCATTTTTTGATTTGAAAAAGATGTAGAACAAAAAATACTACATTTTCTTTATTTTTATAGGTTCAACAAAAATTTCCTGTCAATTTTGGTCAAAAACCGAGAAAAAATTGAAACATTGACATTACAATAATGTGATAATAAATTTCCTATCGAATAATATTAGTTTTATTAATTTTAAGTTACAAATATATTTTTGCATTAACAAAAATACTTAGTATTAGTAACATTTATATTCTATATTTATAAAAGAAATTAAAAACTTTAGGTTACAAAATTTTCCTATTTACAATAAATAATTAGTTAATCAATAGTATTTTTTAAAATAAATATTGCAAAGTATTGAAGTTGCTACGGAATTAATTGATTAACCTAGTATTAAACAAAATCAAAATCTCAGGCCTTTCCAATTACGCTGGCGGGTTACCAAAATTTTTAGGCCTTCAGTCCCGGCCCAGGCCAAGAACCGGGACTAAAGGGTGGGGCGGCAATTTCGGTGCCCGCCCAAAAATACCTTTAGTCCTGGCTGGTAACACCAACCGAGACTAAAAGCCTTTAGTCCCGGCTTGTAAGGCGAGCCGGGACTAAAGGGTTGGACCTTTAGTCCCGGTTAGTCTTACCAGCCGGGACTAAATGTCCTTTAGTCCCGGCTGGTGTTATCCGCCGGGACTAAAGGGTCCCGGCCTATATATATCGAACGTCTGTTCTGTTCATCTTCGATCTCGCCTCCGTCGCTCAGCCCCGCCCGGCCGCGCCATCCGCCGTCGTCGAGCTCGTCTCTGCCGCGCCGCCGTCGTCGTCTACCCCCGCCCGGCCGCGCCATTCTCCCAGCCCGCATCACGCGCCGCATCCCGTCTCCGCCGCCGCACCCGACCCCACCCTCCGTCGCCGACGCTTCCCGCGCGCCCATCGTACCCTCCGTCGAACTCTTGTCTGCTGCTCTCGATCGGCCATGTTTTTAAGATTTTTTTTACAAAGTCTCGGCCGTATGTTAGATTAAAATGTATTAAATTTTAATTAGTAGTCTATTGTTAGTTTTTTAGTTATTTTTTAGATAGTTTTTGATATATGTTAGATTTAAATGTATTAAAATTTAATTAGTATTTTATTTAGATAGTTTTTTTAGATAGTTTTTTATTATAGTTTTTGATATATGTTAGATTAAAATGTATTATCTATTACTAGTTTATCTAATTTCATGTTAGATTTATTTAATTGGATTTAGTAATTATATATTCTATCTCTCTATATATATCTAGAGAGAGATTCTATATGTATACATATGTACTTAATTATTTCTATATGTATATATACATGTACTTATTTTCATGTGTTGAGAGAGAGAGAGAAAATTGTATCTAGAGAGACATTCTATGTGTTATCACATGCATATCTAGAGATATAGACATATGCACTTATTTTTATGTGTTGAGAGAGAGAAAATATATTGTATCATTCTATGTGTATATATATACATGTACTTATTTCCATGTTTTTGGATCGAAAGTGTTTTTGATTCGATTCCAAAGCCTATACCTTATTATTGTTTATCCTTATGAAATATTATGTGTTATTATATTTAATTGGATTTAGTAATTCTATATGTGTTATCACATGTACTTATGTTATGTACCATAGTAATTCTATCTATGTGTTATCTTGAAGATACAAATGGCTGCTCCGGATGATAACTTGAGTGATGACATAATGGTGGATATTATCAACGCCGGCACCAATGTGGATGTAGATGACACGAGTCAGTGCTTTGCTGATTATGAGGATATCCTGAATATGCCGGTGGTTGAAAATCAACAAATTGTCGCGCAAGAAAATACTGGCGAGGTATATTCGATTATCTATCATCTCTTATAGATGCATGCGTACGTATATTTGTTGTTAATCATTGTGTTTCTACTCATGTAGCCGGTCTCTGGATCTACATCAACCATCGACAAAAGTAGGAAAGTCCGAGGGCCAAAAAAGCCATTAGAGGGCCGTTTCATAATATCAGAATTCGACACCGACACCGGCAAACCATTGGGACCACATGCTCAGACATATGTCAATCAATGTGGGTTCATTGTAAGGGATAGGATCCCAGTTAGTGCTCGTGAATGGAAGTAGAAGATATCCGCTCCTAATGTTAGTTTTGTATCTGATCGTGACAAGAACCTAGCTTGGAGAGATATCACTCAGCATTTCACATTACAAGCAGATGATGCTTTGAAGGAGCTAGTGAGGGATTGGACAATGAAGAAGATGGCAACATTGTTCCAGAGTTGGAAGAAGACATTGTATAAAAAGTTTATCTTGAAGAATGCTACGCGGATTTCAATGCTAAGCGTTTGTCAAGTTGAGTCCCATTGGGATGCCTTCGAGAATACAAGACATCTCAAGACGGTGAGGAACGTGTGATGAGGAATCGACGTAATGCCCGATGAAGCAATACCATCATCGCATGGGATCGGTGATTATAGGAGTGCTATTCCCAAGTGGCGAGAACCTAGAAGCGAGATTACTACCAAGGGAATCATACCGAAACAATAGAGAAGAACTGGCCTCAATGCGCGAAGAATTGGTTCTACGCTCATGGGGAAGCCTAGACCAGCACAATCGGCAAGCTAATTTTTCGGCCAAAAATTGAGAGCAACATAGAGACTAGCTCGTGCTAGGGAAGAAGCTGATAGTGGTGTTTTCATGCCCAATAGAGAGAAGGATGAATTGACATATGCCCTAGAGAATCCCGAACACGATGGTCGAACAAGAGGCTATGGGGGCGGTTCCGTGGGCTACGCATTCCCAAAGCAGAAAAGGATACCCTCTGAAGCCGCCAGAGAAAGAAGGATGAGGAGGCGAAGCGAATCCATGCATTGGAGCAATTTGTTGATGAGTCACGACAAGCATTGCTTGAATCACATGAACGAGAAAAATCTCTTGAGGCAAGAATGCAGGAGGAGATCAAGAGGCAAGTGCAACTAGCAATGAGTCAAATGCAATCGCAATCAACGCTGGGAGTCACCATTAGCCCCGTTGGTCGATGAAAGCGGTTGTGCTTCCACGGAGCTGCCAGTTATTCAAGATGATCTTTGGGATGCGCTTCGTTGATGACATTACCGAGCCTCTAACAACATGTGAGTTGCACATTCCGGATGGTAATAATGCATCAATCATGGTGGTGCATCGGGTTGTATCTCCAATAGACCGAACGAAGACACCAAGAATCCATGGGTCAGTTATTCAACCTGGATATGCTAGCGTCTCGGTCGATAGAGTGCTCAAAGGTTACAACAATGTTCCTCTTGACATTGAAGGCGGTGATGGGGAGAAGACACTAGGAGAAGCAGAGAAGACATTTATTCAATGGCGCAAACGCTTCATCATCATTCCTGGGGCGCCACCGCTTCCCCTACCTCACCCTAGGTACGAATGAAAGTAAATTAAATATTATTTTCCATTAATTTTCTATTGGCTTCAAAAATAATTGACACACAACTTATTTTTATAGCAGGGTCTCCCCCCAGCCTAGCTCAATCATTCATTCCCCATCTCATCACAGCGTCGCGGGGGGCGAGACGACTTCATCCCCACGGCGATCGCCAACTCCTACACCGCCCCATCGCCTCCACAACGATCTCCAACTCCTACACCGCCCCACCGCCTCCTAACGATCTCCAACGCCCACGCCGGTCTCCACCAACACCGCCTCATCGCCTCCACGCCGGTCTCCAACACCGCCCCCACCCTCCACAATGACGCACTACAAAGACGTCTAAGGTCCCCGTGCAAAGAAGACCCCGAGAAAAAGAGTTATTTCTCAAGAAATACTTCTGAAAAAGACCGATGAGCAAATAGCAGTGAAGAAGACAAAAAAATGAAAGATTTTTTTATAGATATCAAAAACAAGAGTCAAGCGAAGCTTAAGGAGAAGCCGTACTTTTACATACCACGAGATGTGCTGAGGCAGAAGGTCGATGCTCACAAGAAAAAGATGATTGAACTTCATAAGCCTTCGCCACTATCAGACTATGACCGCTCCCTCATGAAGTCACATGATGCAGATAAGAAAAGGAAAAGAGCATCAGGGAAGGATGTCCCACAGCTCGGACAACAGAAGCAACCAATGCAAAATCTTGTTGTTGCTAATGAATATGGTTCCAACATAGAAGTCTATCGACTGAGATAACTCGGAGAAGTGTCGGTTCAAGCCCTTAATGCTTTTTTTGAAGATACTGGTTTAACCTTGGATCAATTGACGGGCAAAGCTCCAATCCAGAACCTGGAAGTTGATACCTGGAAGACTTATAAATATGGCAAAAGTCTATACAACCCTACGGCTCTAAATGAATTGGGTACGCAAATGTACTTGCTCAACAAGTGGTACATGCAGGCGTGTGGCAGGGGTGAGCAGTGGATCTTTGTCAGATTTAGAGACCATCATTACTTCCGTGGCAATGACATCTTACATATTAGTTTTGAAGAATTGTACCATCTATACCACATGGACGCTCTGGACAAATCAATCATTAGCTCCTTTTGTTTGTAAGTGATTCTTACTTTTATTTAATAAACTCACTTCCATGCGTACGTGTATATAATTATCCTCACATGTAACTTATATTTATATATAGATTCCAGATGTCAAAGCTCCAAAGAATACAAGACACCAGTGTTGGCTTCATTGATCCTTATATCGTATTCAAAACCGGTATTATTATCAAGGAGCGGTGGGTATCTGAAGCACAGGAGAATATCATGATGTTCTTCGTGAAGCAGCACGACAAGACAACAATACTTTTCCCGTACAACTTTGAGTAAGTGTTAATAATAATGTAGTCTACACATTTTATGTAATATCAATACAACTTATATGCATGTACGTGTGTGTATAAACCAATGCAGGTTTCACTGGATACTCATTGTGATTGAGTTAAACTCAAGTTGGTTAGTAATCTTTGACTCGTTGAGAAAAGAGCGGGCACTATACCAAGATATGATAGACATTATTCAGGGGTAATTTCGATCTCTCGCGCACAACTATTATTGAATAGACTTTGCCATAATTTATTAACGATCGTACATTATTGGTCGCATAGGGTTTGGAAAGAGTTTATTCGGCAACATCGCAAGGATTGCAAGGCACCACTTAATGTAGTTGAAATACCAGTAAGTTGTACTATATACACTTCCCCACATGTTTAATTACTATATCGTACTTCAATTTACGTGTGAGATGATGAGAATAATCTTCTTCTCATACAGTGGTGTTTGTGGCAGCAGCCAGGTAATAACTTGTGTGGATACTACGTTTGTGAATTTATCACTACGCACATAAGAAGAACTCCTAAAGATGTCCTCAGAGTACGTATATATCAAATTTTTATTTATTTTTAAATGAATATATATATATATATATATGTATTAATACTTTTCCTTTTATTTCAAATGCAAGACTGAATGGTTGAAACGAAGGGTCATGCAAAAAGACCATCTGAAAGTAGTTCAAGAGTCAATAGCAGGATTTCTTCTAGAAAAAGTGCTAAATCCCAACGGCGAGTTCTACTTTGATCCTAAGGAATAAATGATGTAAATTAAATATTTATTGATATCGTTATTTTCGAGAACAAGATTATGAAAGTGTTGTATATATATATATATATATATATATCTATAATATATATAGGTTCATACTTTATTCGAATATAATAATGCTCGAGATGAGAATGGGATGTAATTATATACGTGCGTGTATTTATATTAGCAGCTTAGAATACGTACATAAAAACATATTATATATTAAACAAATACGTGTAACTGAACTGAAAACAAATTAAACAAAAAAAAAGAAAAAGAAAAGGAACCTTTAGTCCCGGTTGGGGTTACCAACCACGACTAAAGGGTGCGGCTACGTTTGCTCGGCTGGAGGGCCTTTAGTCCCGGCTCGATGACCCGGGACTAAAGGTTCCCGGGATCGTTGTCCCGGCGCGGTAACCGGGACTAAAGGCCGTTACCGCCCGGGACAACAAGTCCATTCTATAGTAGTATTAATGCTGCCATGTCAAACTAGGGATGAAAATGAATTAATTGGATCAGAGAAGATAAAGTCTATTCCATATCCTAGTCTGCTTTCTTTATCAGATTCAGAGCAAATTAAATGCAAATGCATACTTTTTGGATGTCGAGAAAATGGCACGGAGATGGAGCAAAATCGGATCGGAGACAGATTCCAATAGTCGAGTAATATGTGTATATGTAGGAAGTTATATCCTTGTCAAAAATTAATTTACTAAAGAGGTAATATCAACTAGTACACAAAAAACTTGCATTGTTGTTTGTTTTGTGGCTATCACACCAACACAGTTAACTTACCACGGTATACACACTTACAAATGATAAGTTATTAGGCAACAAGCTCTCACTTCAAAATTTAGCACATATAAAACAACCGCATCACAAAATAAGATTTTTCAACTAACAAGCTTTTCTTTATCATGAATTCTTTTTGTTTTTAGTCTAGGGAGAGAAACTATCGAGTATCCTATTTTAAACATCGGATAATCCATATCCGCTGGATTTTGCTGATCACTACTAAAAAAATATTTTAGGAGACAACTAATTTATTAACAGAGGCAGTCACAAAATGCACGTGTCTCCCAAAATACCAAACAATTTTCGGAGGCGGCTGTTTTTTTTAAGAAAAAACACTCAAAAGAGTGTTTCAGATCTGATATATCTCAAGGAAAACAAAGGCTACTACAAACGATGGACAAAAAGACACAAAACAACCTCTAAAATATAAGAGTACATCAAAGACCAAATCGGTCTTCTTCCTCTTTCAGACGTCCACAACCTACCGGAGCTTGAAGATGGCACGGCAAAGACAGCAAAGAAAAGGATCACCTACAAACACCCTCGCCAAACATGGCTTTGAAGACCGCAAAATCCACTCGCTGCTGACAACGAGATCTAGTATCCACTGAAAGAACATCGGTTGGAGGAATCCTTCCTCCATGGAACACAGCGAAGACAAGAAAAAAAATGCCCACCACCTAAAACCGATTAGTGGAGGACCGCCTCTAAAAATAGAGTCCATTTTTGAAGGCGGACTTCTAAAGAGGCCTACCTGTGTTAACCAAAGTCTGGCCAAAAAGCCCATCTTAACCCCTCATGTATATAAGGAAGGGGACCAAACCCTAGCTGTAGTCTCTCTCCTTCCCTCCCCCGTCAGTGGCCACACAGTGCGCAGGTGCGACGAATCAGTCCGTCGCTCGGCGGTGACTCAATCGCGGCTCTGTCCGATGCTCAGCCACTGCTCCCTCCGCTACAGCAACATCCTCTTTGTTTTGGCGATCAAGACACTATTGAGAGTGTGATCACATTTAGGATAGATAGTTGTACTATGAAGAGGGGAAAATCATGGTAAATGCGGTTATCAAGTGCCACTAGGTGATGTCATTCATGTATATGCATTGTTGGCGGTCCTTAACTCTCATTTCTAACCGCCAACTCTCACATAAAATCTGCTCAAATGAACACCAAACGTAGAATTAGGACTTATGACTAACAAGTTTTACAAGTTTTAGTGATTCATCATTTATAGAAGGGCATTTGCGGAAACCACAGAAAATACACTCAAAAGGCGCAAAAGGACAAAGGGTAACGTAGACTTGTCAAGCACTAAAGGAAAGGCCCACCTACCTGAAGATTCTGGGCCTCAAGCACATGGGAACGTAGCCTAGGCCCCACATGGAATCCACCAGGTGAAGGCGGTCGTGGGGAGGCAACACCAGGGGGCGGCCCTCCTCTTCACTCCTGAACATCGGTTGTGGGTGTATGGCGGTACATTCAATGCAAGGGAGGCGGTATCTATACTAAATGAGGAATATGCCATGCATATTCACTCCCCTCTCCACTATAAAAGGAGGCCTCCCCTCTCCTCACAACACAACACACCAAGGAAGGAGCCCACCACACTTGAGCATCACTCCAAGGGCTTAGGCATAAGCTAGCTATCTAGAGTTGAGTAGTAGGGAGAGATGTGAGGGAGAGTACGGGGAAGTGCCAGACTTGTTGGTAGTCTTCCCCAGCTTGTACCTTGATGAACACATGTACCTCAATGGATTCTTCCGCTAAGTGAGTGTTCATGATTCTTATGGTATAAAGACTTTTGATTAGTTAAGCTTTACTCTTATTTGCTTGCGGGTTTGTTGTTCGTTCTCGTAGCGGATACTCTAGTACGGGACTCCTGCTAGATACGGAGAACCATGTACGAAGCTAGAGTAGTAGTCGATAGCGTAAACATGGTGTCTAGGCTAGAGGCTACCTTCGTTTGCCTCATGCCCCATGTTTGAGGGGTAGGCGGCAGGTGGTGATAGCCATGTCCATCCCTTGTAATCCCCCATGTTCGGGTTTGGCGTAGAGCTATAGGACAACATCGCTTGGCAGACCAGGTGATCTCTGGTGCCCAAAGTAAGAAAGTAGAAGTAGAGTTTATCTATCCATAGACCCTAAGACCATAGAAATCCATCTCTACCCTCGCCAACTCTAGCTTTGTGCTGTCCTTAGACGAACTAGCTAGAAGAGTACCTCCGTTCCCTATGGAAAGTATGATACCCTGAATACTTTCGGGTGAAGTGCTACAACGGTAATTTTGTGCGCTTGTGGATTCTTTCTGTTTGCGTTAGGAAATACCCACAAGCATTTCTGGTGCAGTTTTCGGGGAACGGTTGTTGTATTATCTTCGAATCTAGTTTGTCCTCGTATCTTGTATCTTTACTTTTCATAAAAACAAAATAGATATTCCTTTTATCCTTTTCACCATGAAGCCAACACCAATCCAAAACCTTTTCGCTTCAAAGGGCAAGTTCTTTGAGCCACCGCTTTCTCCAAATCCAATTCTTTCATCTGGTCGTGAACTCCACCCTGGCTTAATAGCCATGGTTCGAGCACAACCCTTCTCTGGGCATGATAATGAAGACCCTTGTAATCACCTGCAAGAGTTAGAGGAAATGTGTTCATGCCTGAGCATCTCTGGCATGATAGATGAAACTCTAAGGTGGGAATTGTTTCCCTTTTCTCTCAAAGAGAAGGCGAAGCAATGGTACACTCAAGCTGTAGAAAGTACGAATGGGGATTGGGGTGAACTTAAAGACAAGTTTTGTCTTGCATTCTTCCCTATATCTCTTATCATCTCTCTACCAAGGGCGATCCTCGGCTTTGAGCAGCACGAGAAGGAATCTATAGGTGCAGCCTAGGCTAGGTTTTCAGTGTTAATACACTCTGGCCCAGACTTGTCTTTATTCGATAGCATGTTGCTGCGTCTCTTTTGTCCGAGTCTTGACATGGAGTCCGACCTATGCCTTGACGTGACCATTGGAAGTCATTTTACACACAAAACTATGACGGAACAAGTGACATTCTTTGAACACTTCCTAGACAAACACACTTCCTCTGTCATAAAAACCAAACCCCTCCATGAGAAGGCCATGTCAAGCTTTGAGGAACCCTCATCAGCCGAATCCAAACCCATACCTTCCTTTTCCTTAGATTCAACTTATGAGCCCTCACCCGAACCACGAACACAAAAGAAAAGAATAATTCATCCTTCAGAGTTCCCTATCAAATTCGATGATTATGGGAATACCTCGAAACTCTTTTGGCACAAAAAGCCTATGAAACCTCCTCGCTTTCATCGTGTTGATCCTCCCAAGGAAGCTTCCCCCAAGGTAGAACCATCAATGGAATGGTTAATGGAAGTGAAACGTTCTTTTGAAGCAATTTGGATTCTTTCACCTTCCATGACCATGCTTTGTTCATTAAGGGGAACTGTCATAGAAGCCTTGCACAACCCCATGGTCGAGACTAATTTCATGTTAGAATTCCTTGCGAAAACCCTTTTGGGCAACATGCCGCTAGTCTCGACCAACAAGCTCCTCAAAAGTCCCTTGGGACTCATCTTCGAGTGTTGTGGGATTGCCAAGGCGAAGCTAATCATAATAGACAAAACCGAGGTTCACTTAGACTTCCACATCTTTGCCATCCTCGATTTTGATCTCCTTATAGGCTACCCTTTTGAAAAGCTTTTCCAAGGAAAATCGTCTCATGGGAGCCTTAACGAAGAGTTTGGAAAAATTGCTTCTGCCACTCCTATCTCTTGCCCAAAAATTCCAATGGCAAAGCATCATCCCAACCATAACCCATTCGAGGAGGTGAAGTTCATATCCCCATTCCTTTCACCTAAGCTTTCTTGTGAAACTGAACGTTCATCACCACCCTCACTCGAACCTAAACCATGTCCCTCTGGCCATCAAAATGTTGTTCTCGATAATGGTCGAGATTGAACTGTGCCCCTACTTGACATATCTCCTAAGAAAGAAGACTTTTGTGCCATGGACATTCCTATAGCACTGACTCTTGAGACCAAGAAGGAGGATTCCACAGATGAGCATGAAATCTTCTCTTTTGAAACCCCTCAAGGTTCAAGCTCACTTTTGGAGTCTCTAGAGTTTATGTCGCTTAGTACCATGTGCTTCTATGAGGACGACAACCATCTCTCAGTCCTCGTTCGTAAACTTTTTAGAAGGATGGTTGTGGATGCTTTCGTTTATCATAAATATTGCAAATCTTGTAGCTGCACTATGGCACTAACCCTGTAGCTTGAATGATAATGATAAATGCTTGGTGGTGAAGAAGGGAACTACATCACCATTGATAGCTGTAAGATGAAGTTCCCATGGTCGAGCTTATGACCCTAAACAAAGCACTGCTGGGAGATAGTCCGGATTATCATGAACAAAATAATATAAACTTCTTGTTAATAAAAGCAAGAACATGCTATCAAGTTAGTATGCACCTTCGGGTATTCTTGTCGCTAACCATTTCAGGTTAATATTAAGAAGAACAAGGGGCATACGAGAGTATATACTTTGATGTTCTTTGGTGATGGAACACACTCACAAGGAGACCCCAACATTTACACACTTGACTTTCACACAAAAGTCCAAGTGTCGAGGAGGATGGTGAGAGTCTCGCTATATGTTCCATACACACCAAAGGCCATCCTGGTTTAAAAAATGATGATGTTAGCTTCGCCTTGCTAAAAAAAGCAAAAGAAAGCTAAAAAAGAGAGAAATATATATATATATCTGATATATAAAAAAAAAGAATAGGAAAAAATGAAGAAGAGAGAGAAGGAGTCAGTTAGCCCCACATGGCCACCACATCAAGTCATAGCATTATGCTTTGGAAAAATGCCAATGTGCCTCCTGACTCCACCCAACATTGCTTTCGTGCGCTTGCAAGCCTTGGCTTACCTTTCACCCGCTACCAGCCTTGCATAGCTTCACTCTAGAAAATCCTGCGCACATACAAGCAAGAAGGGTTCTCCTCTTCTACACCTTTGCTGCTACCACCAAGGGCCATGGTCCCTACACACTAGTTGTGTGTCTGGCCTAGCCATATTGCTAACCTGAATCGGTATGGTGTGCCTTCCTCTGCTTCAGCCTAGAGGAATCACAACCATATGTGATCATGCAACCGTTGCAGCAATCTCAAAGCTTCCATCTACATATGCTACTGGTAAATACACTCAGGTATGCAAAGGTTCAATGTTCACCAAACCCTTTACTCATATTTGTCTCCATGTGAATATAACTTGCTCATACAAGTTCATGCTTCCCTTGTTTATGTCCTATACTCTGGTTTTGGTGTATTCATATATGATATATCCATAGGCTTTTTAAATTAATTATGGTGCTTAGGTTAAAATAGCCTTCTTTAATCAAAATTTGACATGGTGTTGAATTCTGGTTAATGAACCTTGAGTTATTACTTTCTTAAACAATGGAGGTAACCTATGATGGAGATAAACCAAGGCCAGGGATACATGGAACTTTACCTTTAGCCTTGCTTGAGTTATACTCAAAGATAAAAAGTTGGGTGAACATTTAAAAAAAATATATAATAATAAGATTTAGGCTCTCCATTGTTTAATCTGGAAGAGCCCTTGCTTGTTTTCATTTTTTTGTTTGTTGAATAACAAGCATGAATAAAAACAAGTGTGGCGGAGACGATCAACACAAGCATTCGAAACCTCCCTCAAAATGGTGCACAAAAGATCAACAGTCCCAAACTTGGTTTGTGCATCCTCTCTCCCTACATTTAAATAGAGATTAAAAAACTAAACGAATTAAAAACATATAGATCAAAATGACACTCCATCTACATGCTATCCTTTGATTAAGTTTGCATACTCTTTATTCCTCGCCGATATTCCTATAACTTGTAAACAACTTATCATAGAGACCCCTTGTTATCTAGGTAATTGGAATATGAGATATAGTAGGACGGAAATGAACCTTGCTCTCTCTTGCAAAAGATCTTGGGATTTGTTTTTAAAAATCAAAATTCAGATAGCATGCTCCTCAATGATATACAAATTCCTACTAGAGCCATATCTAGTGATTAGAGCTTAAAACCTCCAAACATATGCTACTTGCTATTGCATTGAGTTTTGTCAAGTCTTGTTGACCATTGTTGAGAAAGTTATCATACTCCCAAGATCAAGATCATGTACATGACACATATATAAGCTATTCCTACACTAGGAATACGCTAAAACATGCTTTCATCCACTAAAATATTCTACTCCTACACTGGGAGTAGACAAAAACATGTCTTAAAATAAATACTCCATGTTCTATGAAATAGTGATATCTCTCAATATATGGTTTAAGAGACATGGGCTATGCAAAAAAAATGTGGACACATGAAAGACAATTATAAAAAAATGATGAGCCCATGAAGGCTCATGCAAAATGATAGCCATGTTCTCAGAATAAAAATTCACGAGAGAGATCACTCATAATAAGGAGTATTGAATAGAATTAACATTGTATTATCCACACACATGCACTTCTTGATCTAAGGGTATGGCATCTTTCTTCTCGGATCCGATCCTTGACTTAGCAAAATATGCAGTGTAAGTATGCCTTCATATCTTCCAATAATCCAAGCCCCACATAAGCTTTCTAGAAGGAGGAAGAAAGAAGGCAACACTGCGATATGCCTTGGTAAGGAACCAAACACATTTATGAGCGATCCAAGAGAATCATTTGAGGAGCAAAGCTATGTTTATTAATCAAAAATCAAATAAAAACCCAAATCTCTAAATAGATTGATGTAAGAGGATTTGAAATCCAAGTTGTTCCATTATCTAATTACCCAAGATAATGTGGTAGACACTCAGAAGTTCACAAGTGTAGGTGAAGCTTGGAATAACTTGTATGTAGATTTCATATCAAGGAGATAAAACCATCTTAGTCCTTAAAACTTTACTCGAGGACGAGCAAAGGACTCAGTGTGGGGGAGCTTGTTGGCGGTCCTTAACTCCCATTTCTAACCGCCAACTCTCACATAAAATCTACTCAAATGAACACCAAACTTAGAATTATGACTTATAACTAACAAGTTTCATAAGTTTTGGTGATTCATCATTTACAGAAGGGCATTTGCGGAAACCATGGAAAATACACTCAAAAGGAGCAAAAGGACAAAGCATAATGCAAACTTGTCAAGCACTAAAGGAAAGGCCCACCTACCTGGAGATTTTGGGACTCAAGCGCACCAGAACATAGCCCAGGCCTAGCATGGAACCCACCAAGAGGAGACGGTTGTGGGGAGGCAACACTAGGGGGTGGCCGCACCCATGGGATGCCCACACCCCCAGATGCTCCAACCGCCTCTAGTCTATGCGTGGGCCCTCATCTTCACTCTTGAATGTCGATTGTGGGTGTATGGCGGTACATTCAATGCAGGGGAGGTGGTATCCTATACTAAATGAGGAATGTGCCATGCATATTCACTCCACTCTCCACTATAAAAGGAGGCCTCCCCTCTCCTCACAACACAACACACCAAGGAAGGAGCACACCACACTTGAGCATCACTCCAAGGGCTTAGGCCCTAGCTAGCTATCTAGAGTTGAGTAGTAGGGAGAGATGTGGGGGGGGGGGAGTATGGGGAAGTGCCGGACTTGGCGGTAGTCTTTCCCCGCTTGTACCTTGATGAACACTTGTACCTCAAAGGATTCTTTCGCTAAGTGAGTGTTCATGATTCTTATGGTATAAAGTCTTTTGATTAGTTAATGAAACGATCCATGATTTCCTCAAAGGAAAATCCACAGATTACATCATAATGTGATAGTCCAAGGAAGATCAAGCTATCACATTATCATTATTCAGTTCATAGCATAGTCAAACATCACGAATTACAGGTTTACAAGGTATTACATCACTGAGATACACACTATAGTACAATGCCATACTAGCAGAAACACACATAGAGTAGCATCGGAGTAGACGTAGCGCCTCATCGGGTGAAGGCTCCTCCTTCATGGCAATCATTAGAGTAGACATAGAGCATCAGTGGGTGAAGACTCCTCCTTCACAAGCAACCTTGCGCATAGGACAAGACCACCTAATCCTTCTAATCACCGTTGTGGTAGTCGTAGATGGCTTCCAAACTATTGAACAATTATCAGTACGATTTGTACTGGCCATTGGCTCCCACCCTATGCTTTACGTTTGCTTTGTGGTAAGTGGTATGCAAGGGGAAAGGAAAGGCCTACTATTTAGTTGTAGTTTTCCTAAGCAAGTTTATCAATATTTTAATAATAATTCATCAAGTTTTAACCCATCATTTCCACACATCCATCCATCGTAGCCCACATGTCTCACCACACTCTCACTCTCTAGGCGACAAGGACAACTCCCTCTCATCCTTACCTCAGTGGCTAACAGCCGGATCCAAACCAAACCAGGGGGAAGAGAAGAAAGGACACCTCTCTCTAATCAAATGAAGCATAGAACATAGGAATGTCCGTAATCATGGACACGGCTATACGTATAGATTGATCAACTCTACAGAGCGTGTACACCTAGAACCACTCTTGATCGCCATCATCGATGTTGTACATCGTCTAGGCTGATGCCAGGCTACCCTCTAACCGGTACGATGCCAACCTACCACTCAGCCCTGGGGCACTCCAGATTCCACCGGAATGCAGAGACTGTGAGACGTAGTACTAGGCCACCAAGGTTACCACGCTATCTTAGGAGGGTGTGGGCCACCAGCCCATACTTCCCTACACTATTCGCTTCCAACCTAATAGTAGTGGCATCGCCCTAGCTAGACGGCATGCCATTTCCCTCCCATTCAGGAATGAGTGGTGTGCACGAAGGGTCCTATGAGCCGGTTCTCTCGACATACCAGTCGTTAGGGGGACCAGACAGGATATCTTCTCAAAGGGGATAACCAATACCCCATGCCATAACAACACCTCCATCCTAGGGATTCGTCCCATGAAGACACTCCTCCCCGAGATCTACTCATCTCACATGTACCCGCCATAGGTACCTCAAGCAGGGGATGCCCAGGTCACACCCCCTCGGCAAGACTCATCCAAAGACTCATTGTAGCATCCTGCCTAGTCGACTCAACCCTCACCACACACCCAAGACACACACCAAGATCTCCCCAAGTTGTTATCATTATAGCGGCACATAGTGCCTAGCCACTCACAAACAATCCTCCACTCAGCATCACATCAAAGATACAATGCAAAGTATAAGTAGTAGCGAGCAAGTAATGCGAGGATCTATTCTAATAGCGGGTGTGTAGGGGTAAGGTTGTGACAAGGTAATGGCTTTCCACGTAATTCTACCATGCAACCTATCATAGTTTATTTACAAAAGTAAAGCACTAGCATCTATGTATTTGCATGTCTAATAGGATTCTACGAGGTTGGGTGGGACGTGGCACCTTCGTTCCGTCGTCGGCCAACTCAGTGTACACCATGTCAGCTTCATCTCACGAGTCCTCCTCCAGAGTTGTTGCACGTGTATCCGGTAACACTATAAGCTACAGATTGTCACAAAGAACCAATAAAACAAAGAAGAACCAAATGCACTCATACATGGCTATGAATTCAAGGGTGGCTAGGGAATGTGATAGGTACATGGTGGCTTCGGGTCTAGGTTAGGGTGCAATGGTGGAATTGGGTTTAGCCCATTAGAAGGTTGGTTGTGTTCGTGTGTTGGCATTGGCTCTCTTGGTCACATGGGTTGAACACACCAAGGCTATGTCAAACTAGGATTGGGTAAAAGCAATGCTGACAAGTGGAGGTCTACCTATACCATGGTCCATTTTAGGTTGGTCTAGGTATTACCATACTCAAAGCTAGGGTAGGTTGCACGGGGCTTGGTTGTAGGTCGGGTTTCCATTTGGTTGTGCTATGGCCTAGTCATGGTGGTGCACATGTAGGTCGATCGACAAGGCTGCTTGTGATGGACTCAGCTCCAACAACAGGATAGCCACAATCATGGTTATTTGGGTGTCATGATAGGGTTAGCAAAGGAGTTTAGGCTCAGCTCGATTTTTGCAACCCCAGGTGGTAGCTCACCTCGTGTGGTTGGTTTGGTAGACGGGAATAATCAACCATGCTAGGGTTAGGAGCATGATTGTGTTTGGTGTGGCCAGGTGGTCTTCACACCTTAGCGAGAGTCACTGCCCTACTCGGCTAACTATTACAGGACGGCCAGAAGACTTGGCAAGTCAAGTCGTTGCTAGGCCACCAAGGTGCTTGACAAAAAGGGTTCTATTGTGCTTGAGCAAGGGCAGCAACATAGTCTTGGTGGCTCAAGTCTGTCGTGGCATGTGCATAGTGCGGCGCTCACGTGTTCATCAGGTGTGTACCCGAGTGGTCGTGGTTCGATGACCAGGCACCCAGAGGGGATCCCAAGCCGGCCGAGGGGTCTCAGCATGCGTGGCATGGGTCTATGTGTCTTGGTGCCCATGTGCGATGTGTAGCTCAACATGCGGTGGCTTCACATCTATGTGTGGGTAGGACTGAGGGGAAGGCAAGTCGAAGACCATGTAGGCGGCTCCTACGGTGATGTGGGCATGCCGGTGTATGATGTGTCATGAGATTACCGACTGCATGGTATTCGACAAAACATGGCCGAGGTCCAACCCTTTGAAATCCTAGAGTGTGTTGATGTCCAGTGTCTCGCATCGAGACTTACCACATAAGTGGCAAGCTGGGTCGACATGGCTATGCAGCGTCGTGGTGCTTTGGCTGGTGAACGCTTGCGAGCAGGCGGCAATGGTAATGCCTTGAGGGCCTAGGGTGATAGTCACTAGGCTCAATTAGGTTTGTAAGGTGAGAGTCTCTCATGGTGCTTAGCCATTGCCAAACCATGGCGTGCAAGTGTGTATGGCCATATCTTGGCCATGGTGGGTTAAGGCCATGGCTTTGGGTTTGGCGTGACTATATTCAGCGATAACAACCATGACGGCATGGTGACTTATGCGTCACGGCTGTAGGGGTGCCTTTGGCTAGGCAGGGTGTGCAAGGCAGTTCCAATAGGTGTGGGTCAAATGGCGTTAGTGACTTTAAGGCTCAGAGAAGGCGCTTGGCGACAAAGGTTGCGATGAAGGTCCGCCGATGTCGCGGCTTGGTCAACAAGCAGCTAGGGGGTGATAAAGTTAGGCGTGAATGCCAGTAACTGTGTCTTGTAGTGGCAAAGTCCTTTGTCTCATTCCCCAAAATGCACGGTGATCGGGACACATGGGAATGGTGTTGGCATGGCGGTGCCATGGGTGCTGCCGCCATGCGTGCATTGCGATGGCGCTAAAGTGCACTAGAGGCCCTCAATGGCTAGAACTAGGTCCTAGGGTGTGTTTGGGTAGGACAGGGCTCAATGATGCGGGAACGATGAATCATCGTTGTTGCATCATTGCTAAGGCATTCGTTCACGATGATGGGCGTTCCCGGGCTCGTATGGCTTGTGCGTGCTGTGCTCATGCCAGTGGGTTATGTGTGGTGCGTGCTCGACTTGGGCAGGGCAAGATGCGTGCTAGTGCCTCCCAGGCAGGAAGGCGAGGGTCGGCTTAGCATCAGTTTAGTGCGAGCGGTCTATGTGTCAAGGACATCCTCCAAGAGTCTCATCGTGGTCGTGGCTAGGCCGTGGCATCCTCAGTGCGCTTGCGTTCATGGTGGGCATAACAGTGCAGGGCTAGGCCTCGCATAAGCAGCGTTGGGTGTCATTGGTGAACTTTGGCCGTGCAATGAGGGTCATGCCAGGGTGTTCGATAGTGTGGCAAAATAGACTCACACCAGTGTCGTCCGAGGCATGAGTGCCATGAGAGGACATGGCGAGTATGTGCATGTGCGTCATGTATATAAGGCTATTATTGCATGATCGACGAGGTCCCTATAGAAAACACGGCTCGAAGGCCAGACACATGGAGGGGTCAACGGCCTTAGGCCGGCAACAGGTAGGTACGGGTTAAGGCGGAAGGCTCATCAGCTTTTGCCAACAGCAGGGGTTGGAAATGTTTGGCTTTTTTGTTCTCTCACCGAGGGCTTGCGGATGGCAGGTCACTTGATGTGGGTAGGGCTCGGTGCCGGTAGTGCAGCTACGTCACTGTAGTCGTACGGTGGGGTTCAGTTTGAGGCTTGTCGTAGGCGAAGTAGGGGTTGGTCTTGCGTCTGATTTCCATAGCTCCAGCATGTCGGAGAGATCTACAAGGCTATGGGGTCGATCTCGCAATAGGGAAATGTTTAGAGCCATCATCCAGAGTCAAAGGATCGAGCTTGTCGAGGAAGGGGGCTTCCCCATGTGGCGAAGAAGACCTAAACAAGGCTGAAGCTAGATGAGGGAGTCTGTGGCCAGCGGTAGCCACCTCTGGCCAGCTATGGCTTGCTCCAACTTGCAGCAGCCAGCCATAGGTAGGCTGTTGCTTGCTCTGGCCGGTCATGGCCGGCTGTTGGCGGCCAATAGCCAGTTGTAGCCGGCCGGGGCGGGCTGCAGCTTGGCTGGAGCAGGCTATAGCTGGCCAGGGGTGGCTGTAGGTGGGCGGAGGAGGCTACGCGCCATCAAGGTGTACGTGGCCAGTAGTAGCTTGCCCCAAGTGGGGCATTAGAGGCCAGTCTTGGTGATGCGGTGCAGGCCGCGGTCGACACAGAGCCGCTTCTAGCCGCGGTTCAGCGCACTACGATGAGGCACAGTTGGGTTGAAGAGGCAGGGGTGTGGCTTGTCATCGTCGATGCTGGCTCCACCATGGAGCAGCTGTGGATGATGATGGCCGGTAGGAGGCAGGCCTGCGCAGTCTCGGACGGTCGATAGGGATAAAAGAAGGCTCTCGGCAGGTCACCGCAGCTCTCGGCGAGGGAGGTGACACCATCACCAGAGGCTTGGCATGGGGTGGCATGCTGAGGCCGGTGGTGTGACCATAGTTATCCTATGGCCGGCTGGTGTGGCTGCTTGGCGAGGCGCTCGATGTGGCGTAGGGTAGATTGTGGTGGCTAGGGAAGAGCTGTTGTGGCGGCAACCGGGAAAGGCAAGGCAAGTAACGGTAGCTAGGCTTTTATAGGGCGCCAGATAGGTCTCCTTGGCAACGGATGGTGGTCCTTAGCTTCCGTGCAGCAATGGGACATGTGGAGGCAGATCCCTAGGTGCCGGGTACAGACAACAAGTCAAGCTAGCAGCGTCGGGGTCTTTTCCCAAGCCATGGGCATGGTCTCTAGGTCATCGATCCATGGCAAGGGTTGAACGGCCAACGGGGTGCTGCCACGTGGATTTAGGGCCCACTCGCTAGAGGCATAGGAGCATGCATGGGATCTCCCATCTCTAGGCAGCCCAAGTGTGGCTTCGGTCAAAGGTGGTGGTAGTGGGCCCGGCTGCAGCACTGGTGTCAGGAGGGCACAGGGCCTAGCAGTAGTGGCGCCTAGGAGTGGTGGTGTTCTAGCTAGGGTTTCCCAAGGCGCTGCATACTGGGCTATGGGCCGTATTCGAGGCTAGGGAGTAGACGAGCCGGTGAGAGAGGGAGGAGGTAGGGATGAAAACGGATCGGATACGGACGGATATCACCAATATTACATTTGTTTTTATATTTCTGTCCGGATTCGGATTCGAATACGGAGAGTGTCAACTATGTCGGATAGGATACGATTGTATATCGACATCATAAATATGCGATTTGAGTATTCGGATATGGATATGGTATCGGATGTTGGATATCTAGACTCGAATATAAACAGATCTCAACCCCTCTAAACGAATTCGGTTTCAAATACGGTCGGAAAACATCCGTACCATTTTCAGGGCTCCGGTTTGCCTTAGGCTGAGAAGGGAGGTCGTCTGGGCTATGGCAGTAGGGGAAGGGCTGAGCAGGCCAGCTATAGGGGTAGGAGGGAGTGAAGGCTAGCTAGGCTAGTTGGGAGCTTCAGACCTAAGGGAGAGAGGGAGGCTTTTCCATTTTGCTCTAGGGGTTCTAGCCCAAACTACTAGCTAGCTAATTCTACAATCGAACAACAACTCCAAAGAAGATCCAACTCAAGGCACTTAGCATGCAACTAGACTATATGGGTGCGCAAGATTATGAACTCTTAATCTTGAAGCTAGGCCAAGAAGGGGAGGAGATGGAAGGAGTTTGACTTAGGTTCAGCCTAGCAACTATATGCTTCACACATTGTAGGAATTTTTTTAAAAAGCTCATATTTTTGGTTGCACAAAAACCCAAGATGTTACAGTTAAGCTTTACCCTTATTTGCTTGTGGGTTCATCATCCGTTCTCATAGCGAATACTCTAGTAGAGGTCTCCTAATAGAGACGGATAACCCGGTACGACGCTAGAGTACTAGTCGATAGCGTAAACATGGTGTCTAGGCTAGATGCTACCTTTGTTTGCCTCATGCCCCATAGTTGAGGGGTAGGCAGTAGGTGGTGACAGCCCTATCCATCCCTTGTAATCCCCCATGTTCGAGTTCGACGTAGAGCTACAGACCGACATCGCTTAGCAGACCAGGTGATCTCCGGTGCTCAAAGTAAGCAAGTAGAAGTAGAGTTTATCTATCCATAGACCCTAAGACCATAGGAATCCATCCCTACCCTTGCTAACTCTATCCTTGTGTTGTCCTTGGACGAACTAGCTAGAAGAGTACCTCTATTCCCTGTGAAAAATATGATACCCTGAATACTTCTGGGTGAAGTGCTACAATGGTAATTCCGTGCGCTTGCGGATTCTTTCTATTTGCGTTAAGAAATACAAACATGCATTAGGACCTAGTGTGGACAAACTTAACCTTTAAAAATACTTTTGAAAATGCTAACACATGTGCACAAGTGATGGAACATTTTGGTGTTAGCACATGGAAGCAAGGGTGGAAGAAAAGAGTTGAAAAGGAGTGACTTAGGGAGTCTGGACCCTAGTGAGCAGGCATCTAGACCATGGGCTGTCGGTTTGGTATCATACCCTAAGTAAGGGTACACTATGCGCATGCTCTAGACCCTAGTGACCAGGTGGTTTGGACCATGGTGGCTCAGTCTGGATGAGACCCTAGGTGGGGCAGCACAAGCATAGGCTTCAGACTCTGCGTGGCAAAGCATTCGGACCAAGGCCTCTAAGTTCGGTTGAGACACATGGCACAATGAGATGAGATGAGGGTGCTCGGGACCCTAGAGCTTGGTTCAGACAGCATGGCCGGACTTGGTTCAGAGGCAAAATGCCTCTCTAGATGCTCTCTTCATAGAAATCACGAGCTCTAGACTCTGGTCACGCATGGCCTGGACGGGCACTATTGAGTCTCGTTCGGAGCTTTGACTGCATGCAGTGTAAAGCTGTTGGCTCCAACGGTCGAGTGACCATTTGACTAGGACATGTGGTGGTGTGAGAGAGGACGCAGGGAGGGTCTAGACCCATGATGGTCAGTCTAGATGCCCTGAGTTAGGGTTCGGACCCTGGGTCCGGTACCCCTTCATGGCCATAACGACTAGTGAGCCTTTGGGCACTATAAATAGATGTTGGCCGGCTCTAGCTCATTCTCTTGGATATTTTGATCATTGATACATCCCTTTGATGTGGTAGAACCTCCTAAATTATAGGGCCCACATGCACCTGTCATTGTCCATTGACTTCTGACGACTATGCATATGTTCCCGGTAACTTAAGAAGCCTATCGGGTGTCCTCGGGAAACCCAAATCATCCACGATTTCTTCCGAGCAGGATCCATCACAGAGTCATTGCAATATTACAATGGTTTATTCATTAATATACATCAGAGTAAAATAGCGGAAGTCTTACAATAACTTAGTTATAAAATAGTTGTTTCACAAACTAAGTACGATTATTATTACAAACCATAGTAGTGGAGTAGCCTAAGAAACAAGAAACAAAACACGCAAATAAAGTGCCCTACCCAAGGGCCACACATTTACTCGACATCTTCGATTTGAACAACCGTCAAGCAGCACGATCCAAGGCAGACCTGCCCATGAGGCTCACCTACAACAAGGGTTAAAGAAACCTGAGTACAAAAGTACTCAACAAGACTAAACCGACGTAAAAACAGAGAAAACTCAGGAATGCAGGTTCGGGGAGTCAAGGTAAGGCTTTAGCAAGAAACAAAGTTCTTTTGCGTAAAAGCTCTCTAACAAGATTCTTTCTTTCAACATTTAAATCTTCATACAGATCATATATAAAGCTAACATGATCCATATTGAGATCCTGAACTTCATATCAAACTCTTTCTCAAATCCTACTCAAGTTCTATTTGTTAACTACGATGATGAACAGTGAGTTGAGTCTCCATAATTGAGGAGCAACGACGATTCGAACCGATTATAACCCAACTAGGGATTCCCAACCACACGACATATGTAGGTCCTAGACCTACATATACCAACCTACCCTCAGATTCTCTAAAACAAGAATGGGTCCGTGCCACCCGAGAGCACAGTACTCCACCAATCCAGCCCATTGCCACGTGGGTACACGCTACTCTCGCCATCTCTCCACTCCTAGTGCGCGAGTAGCCATTCTCACAATAGAATAGCCGAGTCTAGGTTTACAGGAGTATGTGGCCAGTACTACAAAGTCTCACCTCATGCAATTCAACAACGGACGGTTCTTAACCGACATAGGCGGAAAGAACCCGCTCACAAGACATCCATGTTTTGTGGCTCTCATACACCGAGTCCGCCCCGTCTAGAATTATTACTCCACATGATTATATCTCATGATAACATAAATACCCAATAGTATCCAAAAATCCATTTATATCTCGCAGGTGACAGGTAATCACCCGACTTCTATCGGTCTAAGCATGGCTAAGCATAATTAGGCATTCTCGGATTGAAGCTGGTAACAAGGTTGATATGGAAAAACAAGGTTGGTAATGCACCAATTAGGTTTCCACTCAACTCCTAATCACTTAATGCAACATTTAATAATAAAAGCGATATAAATTTGTAAAACACAAGGTAGGTTTAAATGCATCCAGAACTTGCCTTGATTGTCGGAAGAGTCAGGTTCCGGAGATGTTCCACAGATATCAAACCCGACCTCAACAGGTGGATTAACTTCCTCAACAACTTGGTTGACTACCACGTTCTCACTTTTGTTCACTACACGTAGTAATAATGCCATGTTTAAAATGATGCGAAATATAAAACATGATGCTTGACGATGGATGCAAAAGTTAATAACTTGAATACAACTTTCCTTCGTAGTAAAGTTACAAGCCAAAAACTAACTAAACCTTTTTATAAACTCAAACACTTACTTTAAATGCCAAGGATCATTTTATGCTTATGACCCAAGATCATCACTCAATCCCAAATTCAAACAAAACATAAGTCATTAAGAGTTAATATTTGTTTTTATTAATTAACAATTAATTCAAAATTATGAAATAAATAAACTTTTTCCAATTGAGCTCAAATTTTTTTGTGAAGGGTCATCACATGATATCTAAGTGTAAAAACAATTTTCATAATTTTTGGATAATTATACAAGCTTAGAAAAATCATGAAAACCCATTTCTTAATTAATTTGAGCAATTTTTATCACATTCAAAATGTACTGAAAAGTAACATTTAATATTTTTCCTAAAAAGTCTACATCTCAAAGAGGTCACACAAAAATTTTCATAATTTTTGGAGCTCTATTTAATTCTACACAAAATAAACAAATCACAACACTATTTAATCATTTCTACAAAAAAAAAAATTCATTTTCAAATAAACGGTCACTGACATCGGGGTCCCACCCGTCAGTGAGAGCAGCGCAATGGCGAGCCTCTAACCAGCGCGTTCTTGCTGGCGGCGAGATCTCCGACGGCGGGACTCGGACCAACATGACCTCCTTGACATTACGCACACACCGGTGGTACGGGTTGAAGCTCTAAGTCACTAGAGCGGCGACGATGGCGGCTTAGCGGAGCACGGCTGACGTGCACCCAGTGATTTAGTACTTCACCGGCAAGACTAAGGTCGTTGACTTACTCCTGAACTTGTAACGAACCTATCCCAGTACTTAATCGAACCGCTGACACCCTTAAGCAAGAGGAACGACGTGCGCGGCGGCACGATGAAACAGAGCTCGCCGGTGATGCTTGTTCTGGTGGCTATGGCATGGTAGAAGTAGAATAGAACACACAGGCATGATCATTGGCTCACCCCGAAGCTGACGCGCGCGAGAACGACGGCTAAGTCGAGGTGGAGCTAGGTCGTCGGTGTTGGAGACGACAGCGGCGACGTGAACTCACGACAAAGCTCCGTTCCATCAAAAGCAAACTACCAAATGATGAACAATCAAGACTACGAGCAACGCTAAATCATGAGGGTCATGAAACAATAAACGGCGAAGTGAGAAGCCCACCAGAACTCCGTGTCTACGGTGGAGTGGATCGCGGTGCCATCTCGCTGGAGAGGAGGAAGACGACGTTATGCCGGGCACTCCAGGGAGAGAGAGACTCAGCTAGATGGCTCTACGGGTGCACCAGGCAAACACGGTTACAGTGGTGATACTAGTTGGAGACGGGAAGGCTCGATGGCTCCGGCGTGAGCTCGACGGAGCGATGGCGGTGCGAGAGAGAGGAAGCAGAGGAGAGGAAACGGATGAGGACGACGACGGCGTCCCAGCTTTATAGCGCGGCCAAGGAACATGGAGACGACACGCAGCAACTTCCCCATGCCAGCATGAAGCAGGAGGTGGCTACGGTCGCGCCTGGAAGCCGGTAGAAACTGGCCGGTGACGAGAGCTGCTTGCTTGCACTGTTCAAGCAAATTACCGAATTGCCACTTGCTCAATTTCTCAAATTACTCTCAAATTTGTATGAAAACTCAAAAATCTCCAAAAATAAAAGTTGTTCCAAATTCAAAGTTCTACTACTTTGTTTTAATAACCATACCCAAATTTTGTCTAGATTTTAAAATGCAAGTTTGAAATAAAAAGGGGACACTTTAAGAATTTATCCCCTTTCAAATTACTTCAAATTTTATATAACAACTTTGAAAACTCTAAAAACCAACTTTGTACACATTGACAAGCTCTACACTTTTCCTTTTAGGCTCAACCCCAAAATGTGCTTAGATTTTGAATTAGGTTTTCCAGGGTAGAATTTAAATGCTGGAAATTAGGGTTTTGGACTTCAAATTTAATACTAGAGTTATGAACTTGATTCATCCATACAAGTCAACACATATAATCATAAAAGTAAACTTGTTTTAGTGAATGCATATCAAAGTTTTTACTAACTCAAAAATGATGTGCAATGCATATGATGACATGGCATATTTTAGTGTTTAAAACACCAGAGGTGTTACATTTGAGCTAGGCAAACTCCCTCCCACTCATCTCCTTGCTTGATTGTGCATTCAAAGTGAGATTGAGTGATTCCAAGTGTCTTTGCTTCAGTGATTGCATCTAGTGGCACTTGGGAATCGTTGTTTCTATGATTTTCTTGTTACTCTTGGTGGTTGCCACCACCTAGATGGCATGGAGGAGCGGAGGAGTGTTGGCATGAGTTGGAGATTGTTCGTGGCCACACCCAACATTGTTGTGAGGGGTTCTTGGGCTTATTCCCTGGCGGAGCACCAAAAGCCACTCTAGTAAATTGCTCATGACATTGAGTGCCCTCATTTGTGTAAGTTCTTACGGCACCCTTGTGTCGGGTTAGGCTTGTAATGCCTATTAGCGCGTGAACCACCAAGTGAATCGGCCGTCACAACGAGGACTAGCTTACCGTCAGGCAAGTGAACCTTAGGAGAAAAAATGTGTGTCAATTAACACTTTGTTTCTCTTGGTACTCATTGATTATCTCTTGCTGGATTGGTATCACCCTCTCTACTCTCTATTGTGCATTACTTTCATTCATACTTGCCTTTAGTTGTAGTAGCTTGCTAGTGTAGACTAGTTGAGTAGCTAGAAGTAATTAGTTGATCCAATTAGCTTGCTCACTAGCTATTAGGAGTAGAGACATAGCCTCTTGATTGCCATAATGATTATAGAGTACTATAATTGTGGTAGGTGGCTTGCCTTTGAGTAGAGCTAAAGAAAAACATATTTGTCACCATTTAGTTGACTAACAAGTTGCTCTAGTATTTTGTAGAGATTGTTTTAGGCTATTCACCCCCTCTAGCCATTTAGGACCTTTCAAGTGGTATCGGAGCGGAGGTCGCCACTAATTTGAGGCTTAACAACCTTTGATGCAAAAATAACTCAAATCAACAACACCAAAAGGCCACCCCAATTTGATGGCATCAATTATGGCTATTGGAAGGCAAAGATGACCACTCACTTGAAATCAATCAATAGAAAGATATGGCAAGTGGTGGAGAACAAGTTCGAGGTTGCAAATCCAGAGCAACCCATCGTGGCCAAAGAAGAGAAGCTCTAAAACAATGACATTGCTCTTAGTGCCATTCATGATACAATTGATCCAAAAGTGTTTGAGCAAATCAAAGATCAAGAGAGTGCTCATGAGGCATGGAAGAGATTGGAGGAATCATTTGAGGGCACAAAAGCAGTGAAGAGTGCAAAGGCATACATTCTCAAGGCAAAATTCTCAAGTTTCAGGATGCAAGATGATGAGACTATGGCTGAGATGTTCTATAGGCTCCAAGTGATTATGAATGACTTAAAGAGCCTAGGTGAAGAGGTGAAGGACAAGGACTTCTCACACATATTCTTGAGATGCTTACCACCAAGGTTTGACATGTTGGTTACTCTTCTTGTGAGAAGTGACTTGGGCACAATGACCCCAAACCAAGTACTAGGTGATGTGGTCACACAAGACACATATCGTGTGGAAAGGGATGGGGACACCAAGGAGTATGAGAAGAAAAAGAAGAGTGTGGCATTCAAAGCCACTTCGTCAAACAGCAAGGGCAAAGCAAAGAAAGAAGAATCAAGTGAAGATGAAGGTTCTAGTGCTCATGATGAAGATGATGAAGAAGAATTAGCCCTCTTTGTGCACAAGTTTGGCAAATTCATGAAGAAAAAGAAGGGCTATGGTGCAAGGAAGAGAAGAGACAACTACAAGAATACAGAAGGGCCCAGGAGATGTTACAAATGCAAGAGCAAGGATCACATCATTGTGTATTGTCCTTACAATAGTGACAATGATGATGATGATAAGAAGAGCAAGAAGAAGGATAAGAAGATGACCTTCAACAACAAGAAGAAGAAGGGTCACTCATATGTGGTCACTTGGGATAGTGATGCTTCCTCAAGTGAAGATGAAGATAGTGATGATGAGAAAAAGACAAGCAAGAAGAAGGCACTTGCAAGCATTGCTATCAACAACAAGCCTTCTCTCTTTGACACTCCATCATGCTTCATGGCTAAGGCCACTAAGGTATAATCTGATGATGATGAGAGTGATGATAGTGAAAGTGATGATGATGAGGAGTACTCAAAGGAGGACTTCATGGAGATGTTGCAAGAGGCTCATTCTCCCATGAACAAGAAGAGAGGAGAGTTCAAGGAATTGCGCAAGAGAAACAAATTTCATAAGCAATCCCTTGATGAGCTCAATGCTACTCATGAGGGGCTAAACGAAGCCCATGGGAAGCTTGAGGAAGCTCACTCTTCTCTTCTTTCTCAAGAGAAGAAGGAACCACTTGCTACATCTCACATAGGGGTCACATGTGATATTCTTGATGAAACTTTCTATACTCCTATTGTTGTTGCTCCCACTAATGCTTCATGTAGCTCATCCACAACTACTACTTCACCTATGAGTGATGGTTTCACTTGTGATGCCTCACTTATGGTTGAGAATGAGACCTTGAAAAAGGAGGTCAATGAGCTCACTCGCGCCCTAGGCAAAGCCTATGGTGGTGAGGCCCGCTTGCTTAAGTGCTTGGGTAGCCAAAGGTTCTCTCTTAACAAAGAGGGATTGGGCTATACCCCCAAGAATGGCAAGGCGGCTTTTGTATCTCCCAAACCTAGCTTTGTGAGAAGCAATGGTTGATTTTGCACTAGTTGTAAGCAAGTTGGGCATGTAGAGCAATATTGCAAGAACAAGAACAAGAAACCTAATGTATTCTTAGTTCAATTTGATTCTTGTTAATGCTAACATTGGTGCACCAATTGTGGGCTCAAAGAAGAAAGCCATTTGGATACCAAAGAAACTAGTAACTAACCTTGGAGTACCCAAGCAAGTTTAGGTACCTAAAAAGAATTGATCTTTTCTTGTAGGTAAATTATAAAGCCAGAAGGAGGCATTGGGTGCTTGATAGTGGGTGCCCTCAATACATGACCGGTGATGCAAGAATGTTCAATTCTATCAATACAAGTGGCAATGATGGTTTTGATAGGATCACATTTGGTGACAATGGCAAAGTCAAGGTCAAAGGACTTGGTAAGATTGCTATATCCAATGACATGAGCATATCCAATGTGTTGTTAGTAGAGAGCTTGAACTTCAACTTGCTATCCGTGGCTTAATTATGTGATCTTGGATTTAATTACATACTTGGAGTTGATGATGTAGAGATCATAAGTGCAGATGGCTCAAACTTGATCTTCAAAGGCTTTAGTTATGAGAATCTATACTTAGTTGATTTCAATGCTAGTGAAACTCAATTGTCAACTTGCTTGTTCACTAAGTCAAGCATGGGTTAGTTATGACATGGAAGGCTTGGTAATGTTGGAATGAAACAATTGAATAGATTAATTAAGCATGACTTTGTAAAGGGCTTGAAAGATGTGGTGTTTGAAAAGGATAAATTGTGTAGCTCTTGTCAAGCTAGAAAACAAGATGGAAGCAGACATCCAAATAAGAGCATGATGAGCACTAGTAGAGCATTTGAATTATTGCACATGGATTTATTTGGACCAACATCATACACTAGCATTGGTGGAAATAAATATGGCTTTATGATAGTGGATGATTACACTAGATATACATGGGTCTTCTTTCTTGTTGACAAAAGTGTAGTATTTGATACATTCAAGACATTTGTCAAAAGATGCCAAAATGAATTTGATGATAGAATCAAGAAAGTAAGTAGTGACAATGGTAGTGAGTTCAAGAATACAAGAATTGATGAGTTGTGTGATGAATTTGGAATCAAACATCAATTCTCACCCAAATACACATCATAATCAAATGGTCTTGTTAAGAGGAAGCTATCAACATGGCTTGCTATTGTAACAACCGCCTCTATTTTCATCGGATGCTTGAGAAGACACCATATGAGCTATTGAATCGAAGAAAGCCCAACATTGCATATTTTAGAGTGTTTGGTTGCAAATGCTATATTCTCAAGAAAGGCACTAGATTGAGCAAGTTTGAGAAGAAATGTGATGAAGGTTTCCTACTTGGTTACTCCACTACAAGCAAAGCATATAGAGTGTGGAACAACTCCAGCAAAATAGTTGAAGAAGTGCATGATGTTGAGTTTGATGAAACCAAAGGCTCGCAAGATGAAGATGAAAACTTAGACAATGTGAGAGGCACTCAATTGATCAACGCAATGAAGAACATGGACATTGGTGATATTTGACCTAGAGAGGTGATTGATGTGCAAGATGATAAAGATCAAGTGCTCCCTACAACAAGTGTGCAAGCTAGTGGTTCTCAAGTGCAAGATCAACAAGTGGCTAGTTCATCTCAAGTGAATCAATAAAATGATCAAGCTAGTACATGTGATAAAGCCCAAGTTCTCCAACCAACGTCAATTGCAAGAGATCATCCATTAGATCAAATTATTGGAGGCATGAGAAGTGGTGTGCAAACAAGATCAAGATTGGCTTCATTTTGTGAACATTATTCATTTGTGTCATCATTTGAGCCAACCAATATTGAA
Organism: Miscanthus lutarioriparius; assembly: GCA_904845875.1. Classification (NCBI taxonomy): domain Eukaryota; kingdom Viridiplantae; phylum Streptophyta; class Magnoliopsida; order Poales; family Poaceae; genus Miscanthus; species Miscanthus lutarioriparius. Next base: position 55,243,500 of record CAJGYO010000013.1, read on the forward strand.
GAAGCCTTGAAGGATGTTGATTCGGTAAATGCTATGCATGAAGAGCTAAACAACTTCACAAGGAACCAAGTTTGGGAATTGGTAGAAAGGCCAAAGAACTACAATGTGATTGGTACCAAGTGGGTGTTCAAAAACAAGCAAGATCAAGATGGCATAGTGGTGAGAAACAAAGCAAGATTGGTAGCACAAGGCTATACTCAAGTAGAAGGTCTTGACTTTGGAGAAACATATGCATTGGTTGTAAGATTGGAGGCAATTACAATCTTATTAGCCTATGCTTGTGCCCACAACATCAAGCTCTATCAAATGGATGTCAAGAGTGCATTTCTCAATGGCTACATCAATGAGTTAGTATTTGTAGAGCAACCACCCGGTTTTGAAGATGACAAGAAGCCCAACCATGTTTACAAGCTCAAGAAGGCACTATATGGTTTGAAGAAAGCACCTAGAGCATGGTATGAGAGGTTAAGAGATTTCCTACTCTCTAAAGGGTTCAAGATGTGAAAGGTTGATACTACTCTCTTCACCAAGAAAATTGGCAAGGACTTATTTGTGTTGCAAATCAATGTTGATGATAACATATTTGGATCAACCAATCAAGAGTTTTGTGAAGAGTTTGGAGAAATGATGGCCACTGAGTTTGAAATGTCTATGATTGGAGAGCTTAGTTACTTCCTTGGTCTTCAAATCAAGCAAATGAAGAATGGCATATTTGTAAGTCAAGGCAAGTACATCAAGGACATGATCAAGAAGTTTAGATTGGAAGAAGCCAAGTCAATTCATACACCTATGGGGACAAATGGTAAGTTGGACCTTGATGTTAGTGGCAACATGGTGGATCAAAAGTTATATCGGTCTATGATTGGAAACTTACTATATGTGATCGCTTCAACACCAGATGTCATGTTTAGTGTATACATGTATGCAAGATTTTAAGCCTCACCAAGAGAAAGTCACTTGAAGGCTACAAAGAGAATATTGAGGTATTTGAAGCATACACAAAATGTTGGATTGTGGTATCCCAAGGGGTCAAACTTTGAGTTGATTGGATATTCAGGCTCTGACTATACGTGATGCAAGGTGGATAGGAAGAGCACATCGGGCACATGTCAACTGTTGGGTAGATCACTTGTGTCTTGGTCATCAAAGAAACAAAATAGTGTTGCATTATCAACCATCGAAGACGAATACATATCCGCTGGTAGTTGTTGTGCACAATTGCTATGGATGAGAGCAACTTTGGATGACTTTAGAATCAAGTTCAACCAAGTGCCATTGCTATGTGACAATGAGAGTGCCATAAAGCTCACTAACAATTCGGACGGGCACTACTGAGTCCAGTCCGGAGCTTTGACTGAGTGCAGTTTAAAGCCGTTGGCTCCAATGGTCGAGTGACCATTTGTCTAGGACACATGGCAGTGTGAGAGAGGATGCAAGGAGGGTCCAGACCCGCGATGCTTAGTCTGGACGCCCCGAGTTAGGGTCCAAACCCTAGGTCCGGTACCCCTTCGTGGGCATAACGGCTAGTGAGCCTTTGGGGCTCTATAAATAGATGTTGGGCAGCTCTAGCTCATTCTCTTAGACATTTTGATCATTGATACATCCCTTTGTGATGAGCAAACACCCTCCCACTCATCTCCTTGCTTGATTGTGCATTCAAAGTGAGATGGAATGATTCCATGTGCATTTGCTTGAGTGATTGCATCTAGTGGCACTTGGGAATCATTGTTGCTACGATTTTCTTGTTACTCTTGGTGGTTGCCGCCACCTAGATGGCTTGGAGCAGCTGAGGAGTGTTGGCACCAGTTGGAGATTGTTCATGGCTACACCCGGCATTGTTGTGAGGGGTTCTTGGGCTTATTCCCCAACGAAGTGACAAAAGCCACTCTAGTAAATTGCTCATGACATTGAGTGCCCTCATTTGTGTAGGTTCTTACAACACCCTTGTGTAGGGTTAGGCTTGTAATGCCTATTAGCGCATGAACCACCAAGTGAATCGGCCGTCACAACGGGGACTACCTTGCCGGCAAGCAAGTGAACCTCAGGAGAAAAATTGTGTCTATTGACTCTTTGGTTCTCTTGGTATTCATTGATTATCTCTTGCTGGATTGGTATCACCCTCTCTACTCTCTCTTGTGCATTACTTTCATTCATACTTGCCTCGAGTAGTAGTAGCTTGCTAGTGTAGACTAGTTGAGTAGCTAGAAGTAATTAGTTGATCCAATTAGCTTGCTCACTAGTTATTAGGACTAGAAACATAGCCTCTTGATTGCCATAGTGATTATAGAGTACTAGAATTGTGGTAGTGAAAGGTCCTAAATGGCTAGAGGAGGGTGAATAGCCTAATTAAAAATTCTACAAAACACTAGAGCAACTTGATTAATATAACAAATGCCGTAATGCAATTTTGCTCTAGCTCTACAAGGGTTGTAAGACACCTACCAATACGCTAGTGAATTATGATCTCTATTGCAAACAATGGCTATGTCGCTACTACTAGGCTAGAGAGCAAGCTAGAAAGCTAGTTACAACTAATTACCACTAAGAAACTAAACTAGCTACACAAGACTAGCAAGCAAGCACACTCAACTACGCAAGTAACAATGTAAATACAAGAGAGAGTAGTGAATGATATACCGAGCCAGCAAGAGTTCAATTAATCAATCATGAATACCAAGAGAGATGACACAATGATTTTCCTCCAGAGGTTCACTTGCATGACAGCAAGCTAGTCCCTGTTGTGACGACTCACTCACTTGAAGGTTCACATGCTTATAGGAATCACACGCCTAACCCTACACAAGGGTGCCGCACAACCAACACAAGATGACAGTACACAAGTCACGAGCAATCCACTAGAGTTGCCTTTAGAGAGTCTCCCGCGAGGAAGGCACAAGAACCCTCACAATCACTAAATTGGAGCCGGCAACAATCACCAATAGCCGTTCAATGATTCCATAAGCTCCAGGCCGGCTAGGTGATGGCAATCACCAAGAGTAACAAGAACTTGACCAGCCCAACTCGCTCAACTAATGCCACAAGATGCAACAACACTAAGCAATGCACTAGAGGCTCTTCAAAGCTCACTCAAATGATGAAATCAAAGATCAAAGTAAGTGGAGTTTGTTTCTCAGCCGTCAAGAGGTGTGCACAAGTGTATGGGGTGTCAAGAGAGTGGCCAAGACCGGCCACAAGGTCTATTTATAGCCCCAACCTCAAATCCAACTGTTACCCTCTTGAGTCAATTTCTACATGAGCATCGGGGACAGCCTGTCTAGTGCGCCTAATGGTCGAATTTCAACGGCTAGCTCCAACTAGCCATTGGCTATCAGAGAGCACTGGAAGCCCTGTTCGGTGCACCGGACACTCCGTCCGGTGGTTTTAGACAAAATATTTCCATGTTACCAAGCCTCGGGAAAAATAGGGCGATGCACCAGACACACTGTCCGGTGGTCCCTCAACGTCAAAGTCCGGAGAACCCAAGTCTCGGGAGAAAAACGGTGGTGCAGCCGGCGGTGCACCGAACACCCTATCTGGTGCCCTGTCCGATGCAGACCGGACACGACGGTGCAGCAGCGGAGACTAGCCCTCTTCCACAAGTGTTGCTAACTCTCAAATGTTTTCACAAACACGTCTAGAGCCAAGTTAGCATTTCCAAATCATTTTTCATAAAGATTTTCGCTTGCTCACCGATTGTGCACTAGGCCTATATGCAATGCATAGAATTCCAACACCTAGTGGCACTAGATGACCGAGTTGTCTAATATAGCTCCCCTCTTAATAGTATGGCCATCTATCCTAAATTTGATCACACTCTCTACAGTGTCTTGATCACCAAAACAAAATGAACCTATAGGTTATACCTTTGCCTTGAGCACATTTTTGTTTTTCTCTTTCTTCTTTTCTAAATGTGGAGCACTTGATCCATCATCATATGGCCATCACCATCTTCCTCCATGGTTGCCATCTAGCTCCAATACTGGGTGTGTACAAACCTATCTCATATACACTTAGAGCCAAAGGTTAGTGGACTTAGGCTTCATCAATTAACCAAAACCAAACTAGGGCTTTTAGGTAGGTGCCTTGCCTTTTAGTAGAGCTAGAGCAAAACACATTTATCATCATTTAGTTGACTAACAAGTTGCTCTAGTGTTTTATAGAGATTTTTTAGGCAATTCACCCCCTCTAGCCATTTAGGATCTTTCACTCTACCGCCCATGAGGTGCCATTCACCATCGAGGTTCTCTCCCTCCCCCCTCTCTCTCAACCTCTCTCACTCTCGCAGATCTAGTGGTGGCGGCACGGGGCCTGGGGCGAGCTCCTTCGACAGCGGCGGCGTGGGGGATGAGATGACCTCCTCAGGCAACGGCGGCGCAGGGGCTGCGGCAGGCTCCCCCTCGGCAGCGGCGACGTGGGCTGAGGCGAGCCATAGCGACCGTAGATCTAGCAGCGACTGTGCGGGCTTGGGCAAGCCATGGGGACTGCGGCGGCGTGGTGGGTAGTGGCGGCGCAGTGGGCAGTGGGCTCGATAGCGGGCTCAGTCACCAGGCTCAGCGGCCTTTTTTGTTTTTTCAATTGATTTACGGAGACACGCATGTGCACCGCCTATGTTAACTGTGATTAACACAGGCGCCTGCACCGAGGCGGACAAGTTGCCCGCCTCCAAAAACTGTTTCTGAGCGTATGTGGTAATGTATCTAGTAGTAGTGGATCCCATATCCTACCCTGCATCCGCATATAATCGGATTCGTATTATCTGTATCCACATGGACATTAAAAGCTCTTCTCCATATCCTCAAGATTCAAATTTAGATCTGATTAGATCAGAGAATTACAGGCGCTACTTTCACATGTAATGTCAATTAACGAAGGAAAAAATATATTTAACCTCTCTCAACTATTGCCCACGTCTTGTTTGCTCCTGAACCGCCAAACCAGATATCCTTGCTCCTAAACTATTCAAAACCGTGCAAACCCCAGCCGTCGATAGTTTTGGTGGGTTTTTCAAGCAAAAAAAGGTTTATTTGACATCCTATTGCCCCACTCTAACTTTCCATCCTCAACTATTTTATACCGTGCAAATCCGACGTTTTCATATGAGAGAATTACCTGTATGGTCTCCAAAAAACTATGGCTTCCTTGCATAGCCCTTTTTTTTTTCTGAAGTTACTTATAAGGACCGAAAACGTGTTTGCCTTATTTGTATGGGTTTCCGTCCATTCCAACCACTTAAGTGAGGGGCAAAATAACCATTTTACCCCTAACAAAAAAAATTAAAGTACAAGTTTAGTTTGTCTGCTTTAGATTCGGAGTAATATTGCACATGGTTTAAAGTGTTCAGAATTGCATAAAGAAAAAAATTATGCAATTCTAAACACTTTAAACCATGTGTAATATTACTTCCAAATTTAAATCAGACAAACTAAACTCTGTACTTTAATCTTTTTCACCATGGGTAAAATGATCATTTTGCCCCTCACTTAATAACACCGTTAAGTGGCTGAAATTGACAGAAGGCCATACACACAAGGCATATTCATTTTCAGGGCCTTATATGTAACTTTAGAAGAAAAAGGGCCATACAAGTAAGCCATAGTTTTTTGGGACCATACAGGTGATTCTCTCTTTTCATATTGGCAGGTGTTTTAAGGTCCTAAACTTTATAGATAGAGTTATCTATATGGTCCCCAAAAAACTATAGCTTCCTTGTAGGACTCTTTTTCTTCTGAACTTACCTATAAGGCCCGAAAACGAATTTGACTTACCTATATGGCCTTCCATCCAGCCAGTTAACGGTGTTAAGTGGGGGGACTGTTTTACCCCTGGCGAAAAATAATAAAGTGCAGAGTTTAGATTAAAAAAATGAAATTCTGAACAGTTTAAAGACTATTTTACCCCTGGCGAAAATTAAAGGCCATATAGGTAAGTTAAATTTGTTTTCGGGCCTTATAGGTAACTTCAGAAGAAAAAGGGACGTAGAAGAAAGTCATAGGTTTTTTGAGGCCATAAGGTAATTCTCAAAAAAAACTATGGGTCGTCAGCTCTGTATGCCACATGGATTTTGCTGTATATTCTGAATAGATCTATGAGCAAATGGGCTTTTGCATTCTACAGTAACCAGTGGGTTGTGAAGGTAGCCCTCGCGCTATGAGGCTAAACCATGCCAAGGCTGTTGACCAAGAACCACCGACAGAGCTAAACGGAGTAGCATTGCTGAATTATTAGTCACAAAGATTCGTCTTGCCGTCCAATGTCCCTGTGAGGTCGATCGTCCAGAGCTCCAAAGCATTTTCTATATTATTAGTCTTTAATAAAGTATAATTATGATGACAACTACATGTATCTAATTACGCTTACTTGAGTTACCTACCTTGTGATCATATTATCTCCCATTTGTTCTACACGCTATCAATGATCATTTATCTTTACCATCTAGTTTCCATGCCTAGATGCATAACAAGATTGTTACCAGATATTGAAAGACTCGTTTGGGTTTTTCCTACTCCGATTTGCATTTCCACTCTATTCATCTATAGCAACAGCTACATCGAGGAAAGCCGCTAGAAATAAAAACAATAGAATAATCTGGATATAATATTTTATTTTTTTATTTCATATTTTTATATGCAATTTGAAAACGTACTATGCCAAGTTTTAATATAACTTCACTTCCCTTCATAAAAATAGAGTAAATATTTAATTCATACTGGTACTGAAGGGTTTGGTCAAACCTCTTTGCAACAGTAATAAAGTCTTTGTCATGGGCACCGAATTTCAGATAGGAATTGACAAATGAGTATATCTATCTCTCACTAGCTGAAGTGTCCTGTCTTATCTTACTGATTACTTCATTTAGGGTCTTCGAAACAAAACAGTGTTCAACCATGGGTTTACGTCCGCATCAATATTCGTATCTGATTTAATTAATTTGATTTGATGCAGCGTGTGCACTCGATCAACACATTATTATAGTACATGAAGCTTTCCTCTAGCTGGCCGGTAAGTTGCCCCGTTTTTCCATATGCCCTGTATCTACCGTCGATTTTGAAGAGGAAGATCTCACTCGGAGATGATGTTTGTGGTGTCGGAATTCTGGCTAACATAACATAATGTAAGATTTTACTCACTGGCTACGACTAATGCTATTTTGGCGACTCCACTTTAGTATACAAGACATTCTAGAAAAAAAGATAAATTACAAAAAGGGAGTAAAAATCAGAAATATACAGACATCAACTATATTTGCTGGATTGTGATCATCACTGAAAATAGCCATTTGATCGATTGTTTTTTAAAGAAAAACTACTCAACTCAACCATAAAAAGTGGCACATCAATGGTTGAACACTGTTTTACATATAACCATAAAAACTGTTATTCTCTATGATAACTAAAGTTGACTAAATTAATGGTGAGATATTTCTGATTATTATGATAATTTTCTAGGATTTATATTTTGTTTGTTTGTATCACATCTTGTCACGATTAATGTAGAGCCTCCATTGGAGTCCTCATATTAAGTAATATTAAGATATGTATTTCTCATCCTTTGTATTGCAACTTATTAGTAGATCTTCAAGATATATTTAGTTGAAACCTAAGACTATACATATCGGATTTTGTTACATTCCTTTCTATGGCTTCATTACTTTTTATCTTGGCTCTCAATCAAAACTCTAGTGTTTTTCATCTTTTATTCAAAAAATTGATTTGTATTTTATTCAAAAATACATTCCAGTCCAAGACTACACTATCAGCCTACACCATGACACATTCAAAATATCAAAATCATTTGCTATATTAAAGAATTATATTTTAAGTGGTATTTTTTTATGAAACATGGAATGATTAAAAATAAATTATTACAATAGCTATGTCATAATGTTTAGTAAAAAATATATAAACTTATCTAAAGCAACGACTTCAAAAATTATTGCCATGAGTACCCCCGCGAGGCACTATTGCCATGAGTATTAATACCCCCGCGAGGCAGAGCGGGGTCAGATGGCGGCACCGCTCGGTGGTCTGAGGTCGTCGGCTTGGAGAGAACTAATGGAGTTGACCCGTGGGACCAGATCCATTTGGATGTACGTGAGATCAGACCGGGTTTAAGGATTAAAATGACATACGTAAGCTTCAACAGGTTCGAGGCCAGTGTATGCACTTTACTCTTACATTTACTCGTGCTAGCTGGAACAGGCCGGACGTGTTTTTTAATTTAATAGAGAGCGGACTCTCTGAGCACGCAGGCCCGAGCAGGAGTGCATCACAATCATACAGCATAGACAAAGTGAGGCCGTGACTTTTCAGACATGTCTAAAGCTAATACATATGATTTCGTCATGGCCTGATGAAATAAGTCACGGAGTCAGATTTCTTTTATTATGTATATATAAAATCTTTCAATTAATCAAACTTTAAAATAGATGTCACTTGGCCATTATTAGATGCTGGACCCAGTATATAGGTTGCAAACATGCCAAGGAGCCTGTGGCGCATCATCATAGCTCATCAACTGGTGTCAACATGTTAGAAAATTAGGTAATTTCAGTATCATTTTAATCTAGAAAAATACTAAAATTAAGTTTGTGATCTAAGCATCATGAACATGTAGACCATACTAATTATTATGATTTTAATCGCTCAAAATGGGAGATGGAATACAACATACCTAGCAGCACCAGAGCCGGTTGCGCAAGTCAACATAGCGCCTGTTGGAGGAATCGCCCCACTCAATGCAGTGCTGAGGTTGCAGTGCCGATCTCCCGCCGCCGCCAGAAACGTCGGGAAGAAGATGAGGTTGTGGAACAATCGAGCAGTCGTGTAGTCGCTCCCCAAGATAACTCGATTTCGGAGGTCTGCTCTCCCTATTCCCATGCTCACAGGAACCGGGAATGCCATTCGGAGCAGAAACTCCTCGCCATGCCATTAGGAATAGAAACTCCGGTAATAACTCCCTCGTTTAGAAATAGAATAGAAACTCCTGTAATTCCCTCGTTTAGGAATAGAACTACTGTAACTTCCCTGTAACTCTGCCCCTCATATAGGAATAGAAACTCCCTCATTTAGGAATAGAAACTCCTGTAACTCCTGCACATAATTGGTCTGAGTGGCAAAACCAATTAATGTATCTCATGCGTGTGTGCCTCACTCTTATTCTTTCTCAACTTCTAAATGTAGGCAGACATAGTCCGCACATATAAATTGAGTCAACATAAATCGTATAGCGCATAATATTTAATACGGGCCTTAGAATTATTCAATTTAATTAGATAAAATATTGGGCTTGGCCCACATTAAATCTAACACAACAACAACAGGTGAATATGTTGTCTCATCAACGGGCAATTTTAAATAACAATTATTTTGAATTATCTTTTATAACCGTAGATGTTGGTGGTTTAGATGTAGAGAGTTACTTATTTATTTTGTGATGGCAGAAGCGAGTAATTTTTTTATGAAAAAACATAATGATCAAATGGCTATTATTCTCTATGATAACTAAAGTGACTAAATTAATGGCTAGATATTTCTGATTATTATGGTAATCTTCTAGGATTTATGTTTTTTTGTCTGTATCACATCTTATCACGATTAATGTAGAGCCTCCATTGAGGTCCTCGTGTCAAGTAATATTAAGATATGTATTTGTCATCCTTTTCATTGTAACTTCGTGGATCTTCAAGATATATTTAGTTGAAATCTAAGCCTTTATACCGGATCTTGTTACATTCCTTTTTATGGCTTCATTATTTTTTATCTTGGCTCTCCGCTTTTAAACTTATTAGTTGTCGTAATTTTTCAGTCCACATGTTAAATCAAAACTCTAGTGCTTTTTCATCTTTTATTCAAAATTTTGATTTGTATTTTATTCACAAATACATTCCAGTCCTAGACTACACTATCAGCCTACACCATGGCATTCAAAATATTAAAATCATTTGCTATATTGAAGAATTATATTTTAATTGATATTTTTTATAAAACAAAGAATGATAAAAAATAAATTGTTACTATAGCTATGTCATAATGTTTTAGTAAAAAATGTATAAACTTATCTAAAGTAACAACTTAAAAAAAATATTGCCATGAGTATTAATACAATTTGAAAAAAATGCTATGTATCATTCTTATGTGCTTCGTTAAGGGAACATTTTTCACAACTGATAAAATATTAAAAATAGATAGTATGCATGTTAACTTGGTATGCATGTAAAAGTTAGAAACATATATATGTACTTTATGGTTGTTGAATTAATTTCTATTAAAGTTTATAACGGTATTTTGACATAGATTAGAGGGATACCGCAACTTATTTGTTATAACAGTAGAGATGGGTAACTTAGATACATTAAAGGGGTTACTTTATATTATGTATAGACGTGGATAATTTATAAAGCAAATTTAGGAGTTACTTTGCATTATGTATCATAATTGTAGAGGTAGGTAATTTAGATGCAAATTTATATGATTATTTTAATTTTTTATAATAAAAATGGTAGTTAATGTTTTAGAAATCTGAATAAAATCCATTGGCTGTAATTGGTGATGATTATTAGATCTACCAAATTAAAGGTTTGATGTTTTCTGATCTTTATGGGAATTTTTAGGATTTATTTTCCCCTAAGGCGTCTCATGAGGAGTAATATGGAGGGTCCATTAGAAGCCCTCTAATTAGTAACAGTAGTACTAAGATAGTCAAAGTAAGCCTCTTAAATTCATATCTAAATCACATATCTCTTCAATTATGGAAAATAATGTCTAAAGCGGTACACAAAATTTACATATAAATTAATTATCCACCTCCTTTAACTTTAAAACAACATCAAGCAATTAACCTTTGAACCTATATCCAAATTACATATCTATGATATTATAAGAAACACCTTGAACTACTTGTACAAATACTTTAAATTACATTATTTCCTTGTTAATATTGGCTCAAGATATGCATGCATAATATGTGTAATCATGCAAACCACGTATTTATGTATACATCAAGCAACAAATTTATCGGTTTTCACTTCAAAACATAACTTAAGTGAAGATTTGAAACACATTTCAAACACACGTGGAAGTATTATACAAATTGCAAATTATTGATGTTGATTAAAAACCAATAAAGTATATGTTGATTACTTAAAACTACCATATAACTAGATAAACATAGGAAATTATCTATATCAGCGTGTTAGATTATGAACAAATGAGAGTGAGTAAAAGTAAATAATGTTGATTATTTATGTTGAATGCGAAAAGTGTCGGATGGAAAAAGACCGATGTCTTTCATCGATGAACAATATGTGTATACATACAACAGGCAGTTGCCTTGTCAGAGACTTAGTGAAAAGGTGTCTATCTATCTTGTCTACAGGGAACCATCATTAGCACTCCTTAAAACCCTGTGGGAAAAATAAAGAGAAACACCATGATATATATTACTTCTAATGTTAATAGACCCTTTAGGTGGCCCCAAGACATAGTCTAAAAATAATTTGATCATAGATCAATATGTCATAAATATTATCTTCGAAAAACCCCTATACCGAAAATAGATAATATGATATTCACAATGTGTTGACATCGCCTCATTAAAAACTTTATACGAGAAAACTCTAGAAGAGTAAAATTCACATAAAGAAAGGAGTGCAATGTAATGTCTGAACACAGGTTAAGATTCAGAGGGATTCTCCCCCTGATTCTTGCAAGTCCTTAGGTCTTCTCATACAAATTCCTTCAACATATTTATGGAATGTGGAGTATGGTAGAGACTTTGTGAATAAATCTGCAAGATTATCACAAGACTTAGTTTGCAAGATTTTAATTTCTCCATTCTTTTGTAGTTCATGAGGATAGAACAACTTTGGAGTAATATGTTTCATCAAATTGCTCTTAATATAACCTGATTCCACCTGCACAACACATGCCGCATTATCCTCAAAGATAATAGTTGGTGTCTCAAGTGCACCAATACCACAAGATTGCATTATGTGGTTTATCATTCTGCAAAGCCATACGCATTCGCGTGATGCCTCACATAAAGCAATTATTTCAGATTGATTGGTGGAAGTAGACACCAAAGTCTGCTTTGAAGACTTCCAAGATATTGTTATTCCACCTTGCAAGAATACAAAGCCTATTTGTGATCTACCATTGTGGGGATCTGATAAATAACCAGCATCTGTATATCCCAACAAAATTGGATCTTGATTTCTACTATAGAATAATCCAAGATCTCTTGTGCCATTGAGATATCTCAAAATAGTTTTAACTCCTACCCAATGATGTTTGGTAGGAGCAACACTACGTCTTAATAGCATGTTTACTGCGAATGCAATATCCAGTCAGGTGCTATTAGCAAGATACATTAGTGCTCCAACAGCACTAAGATATGGGACATGTGGCCCCAATATCTCTTCTCCTTTTTTCTGTTGTCTAAAAGGATCCTTCTCAATATCTAAGGATCTCACTACTATCGGGGTTTTTGTTGGATATGACTTGTCCATATTAAATTTCTCCAATACTTTCTGGACATAGGCAGGTTAGTATACAAATATACCAGAACGAAAATGCTCAAGTTGTAAACCCAAGCAGAATTTAGTTTGACCTAAATCTTTCATTTCAAACTCCGTCTTTAAATGATGACGTGCTTCATTAATATCAGGTTTGTTGCCAATGATATTAAGATCATCAACGTACCTAGATATAATACAAAATCTTGTTGATGATTTTTTAATGAAGACACATGGGCAGTCATCATTGCTTGTGTATCCCTTCAAAGTACGGAATTCACTTAACCAATTATACCACATTCGGCCTGACTATTTCAAGCCATATAATGACTTCTGCAACTTAACACAATACATGTTGCAATTTGTTTTGTGATTCGGTATACTAATTCCATCATGTACTTTCATGTATATCTCAGAATCTAATGACCCATACAAGTATGTGGTCACTACGTCCATCAACTGCATAGATAGACGATTTTGTACTGCCAGCGATATTAAGTATCGGAATGTTATTCCACTTATTACCGGAGAGTAAGTTCCATTGAAATCAATGCCAGGTCTTTGCATAAAACCTTGTGCCACAATCCTTGCTTTATATCTCACCACTTCATTGTTTTCATTACTTTTATGGATGAAAACCCATTTGTATCCCACAGGGAAGTTACCAGGGGGTGTTGGCAATACAGCCGAAAACACTCCCTTCTTATAAATCGAGGCAATCTCTGTTTCAATTGCTACCTTCTACTTATCCCAGTCCGAGCATTTCTTGCACTCCGTCATAGACTTAAAATCTGAATCAGTTTGAAGGATATTTGCAATTTGTTCAGAGAAATAAATGTCGACCATTATGGACTTACGGTCATAAGACTCTGCAGTCTCTGAAATTTATAGTAATTTCATCTACCCTTCAAGATCCATCATGACTTCCCGAAATAATAAATCTGGGGTCTTCTGATGTTCCAGCCTTAGTGTTTATGTGCATAACTGAGTCAGATTGTAGATCACATCTATCCACAGGACATTGAATGTCCTCTAGGTGTCTTTCAATCATAAGTTGAGCTGCATTTCCAGTCTTCTTTTGCTTGTCAGCAATCACATCTTGCCTCTTGGAAGTGCTTCTCCCCCTCTTTTTACCAATTTGAGGGTGAGTGGTTTTATTAGGTACCTCCACTCTTTCGACCACATTTCTTGCAAGATGGAGAGACTTTGTAACACCTTTATAATCAGAGAAAGCATCTGATAGATTGTTTAAAATGTTTGCAAATCAATAATTCTTTGAACTTGTAGTTTAGTTTCTGTAGTACGTGGATCAAAAAATGAAATGCCTTCTGCATTCCAATCAATTTTCTTGCATTCTTTTTGGTACATTTCTCCCCCTAATGCAGGGAAGTGATCCGAATTAAAAATACAATCAGCGAACCGGGCTATAAATAGATCCCCTGTTAGAGGTTCTAAGTACTTAATGATCGACGGAGATGAATATCCCACGTAGATCCCTAGTTTCCTGTGAGGGCCCATCGAGGTCCACTGAGGTGGTGAGATGGGTACGTACACAGTGCACCCAAACTTACACAAATGGGAAATACTCATAGGCTTCCCACGTACTAACTGCAATGGGGATGTTTCATGATATGCAGTTGGTCATAGTTGGATCAAGTCGGTAGCATGCATAATTGCATGGCCCCACCCCAACACGACGTAGGCAATTTGCAATTCATCAATAAAGGTCTTACAATGAGCTTGATTCTTTTAATCAACGATTCAGCCAGGCCATTTTGAGTATGTACATATGGAACAGAATGTTGAACCTGAATTCCCAATGCCATGCAATAATCATTAAAAGCACAGGATCTGCATACAGCAGCATTGTCCATTCGGATATATTGAATCCAATGTTTAGGACAATGTGACTTCAACTTAATAAGTTGGGACATTATTTTGGCAACAGTATGGTTGCATGTCGATAAGAGACACACATGAGACCATCTAGTAGATGCGTCTATCAATACCATGAAGTACCTGAACGGCCCCAACAATGGTTGGATCAGACCACAAATATCACCTTGAATCCTTTCAAGGAATTTGAGTGGTTCAGCTCTAATTTTAAGATGTGATGGTCTTAAAATTAATTTCCCAGTTGCACAGGCAGTGCAACAAAAATCTTTATTTTGGAGAAATTTTGCATTTTTCATATCATGACCAATGGAATTGCCGATAATTTTCTTCATCATCCCTATTCTAGGGTGCCCAAGTCAATCATGCCAATTCTGGAATGCATCGACATCTTGGAAAATTATCTTATAAGCAACATGCTCTATGGGCTTTATGTATGTAAAGTACAATCCAGTTTGGAGTGAAGAAATCTTTTCACAAATTTGCTTGCCATATCCAGTAAGTTTGGTAAAAAGAAGAAATTCCTCTTTATTGTCCTCATGTTTTTCCACATGGAAACCATTCTTACGGATGTCTCTAAAACTTAGAAGGGTACGAGTCGAATCAGGATACAACAAAGCATCCTCCATTGTAATTTGTGTACCCATAGGGAGAGTAATAGTGGCTTGTCCTAAACCAACTATTAATGCATCGCGACTAGCGATGGTCATAATATTTCCTTCCCTTTTCTTAAGAGTCTGGAAATATTTCATCTCTCTAAGTACAGAGTTTGTGGTACATGAATCCACAAGGCATAATTCTTCCTGCTTTGGATTGAGATCAATAGACACCTATATGTAAAACAAGAAAGTAATAAAAAACTCTTATGCAACATATAGAATTATATATACATACAATATATTGAATATCAAGTACAAGAGTATGATATTACAATACCTATGAGTTTGTACAACTTAATAACAATATAAATAAGTTTGTACAACTCTCAAGCACACTAATAATACAACTCGAAAACAACAATGAGTTTGTATGACTTAAACTATTACAACATTTATCAAATATCAATGCCGGACTGAGATTACTCCAAATCTCCAAACATGTCTCCAGAACCAAAGTCCAAGAGCATGTTATCCGTCGATGGAAGGTTCTCTTCAATATTAAGAGCATTGTTATTCATTGATCCCTTTGGGGCCTGATTTGAACAACCTACTTTCGGGATAGCCTCAGATACAAGATTGAAGTGTGCCTCATATCTTGTGTCTCCTGCTGGCTTGACCTCTTTTAAGGACTTTTGGTACAAAGCAACCAGATGCTTGGGAGTATGGCAATTCTTGGCAAAATGCGAAAAGCACCACATCTATGACACATGTTGTCATTTTTGGGTTTCGCATTGTCCTTATTCCTCTTGTGTGAATTAATCCTTTGCCTCTTGTTGTGTTTGCGTTTACCAAATTTGTTCTATCAAAAGGATCCATTGAACTTATTCCTAACATTTTTCTGTACATTGTGAACCTCAGGAAGAGGCGCCAAACCAACAGGGCGCTTATGATGATTCTTCATAAGAAGTTCATCATGTTTTTTTGCCTGAGATAATGTATGAATAAGCCAAGAATAAATCTGATAAATGTGAGCCCGGTATTGTTGTTTCAATACTCTATCAGATGGAAGCATAGTAGAGAGTGTTTTCTCTATCTTATCTGCATATGTTGGCTCTTTCTCACAAAACTTCAACTTAGAGCAAATCCTGTGAACAGCATTGTCAGGGACCTAATACCGGGGTACCCAATGAGGTGGAACTAATAACCATCGAACGTTGACACTTCCGGTCAGACAAGAGCACTACTACGCTTCTTGCCCAAACGATGGAAGACTAGTTCTGCCTCGCCCGACCACCGAGGGCTAGACTCCGTCTCGCCCGATGGCTAAGGGCAGGATGCGCACGCCTAACATCCGAGGGCTAGACTCCGTCTCGCCCAATGGCTAAGGGCAGGCTCTGCCTCGCCTAACGTCCAAGGGCGAGCTTCGCCTCGCTCGACGGCTAAGGGCTAGACTCCGTCTCGCCCGACCCCCGAGGGCTAGGCTCTGCCTCGCTCGACATCCGAGGACGGGCTCCGCCTCGCCCAATGCCCAAGGGCTAGGCCCCACCTCGCTCGACGTCTGGGGGCGGCTCCGCCTCGCCCAACGCCCGAGGGCGGGCTCGACCTCGCCCAACGACTGAGGGCTAGCTTCGCCTCGCCCGACGACCGCACTTTGATCCTTCATAAAGACAAGCATAGGGTACGACAGGATATTCAAGTCAACCATGATATCGAGGGCCATGCCCTGTGCGCCTGCAGGAAGGTACCGTCAGAATATGATGGGACGGGCACTTTAAGCCCTTACCATCATAACAGTGCCCAAATAATGTTGTGGGCGCCGACTTTTGTCCTACAGTGTAGTAGGCGCCGACTTCAGCCCTCGGGCGTGGATACTAACACAGCCATACGACAGCCACTATGGTCCAAGACAGAACTCACATCATCTATAGTGATGGATGTATGGTTATTTCCCCAATTACTCCCTAAGGGGTCACAGCTCGGCTCTCCAGCACGCCGCACCGTCCGTCGGCATAGGATGGGACGCACTCACTTGCTAAATGGGGCCAGGGCATGGCCTACGAGGATCAGCGAACACGCCACATCTGACACGGTCTACCATGTTAAGCAGGACAGGCACATGGAAAAAGGAAGACCCGGCTCCCTCGAAGGACCTTCTATACCTTTGGTATTTTCCTCTTTCTCCCATCTGTAACCCCTGCTCCCCCCATGGTCTATAAAAGGGAGGGCAGGGCCCCCCACTAAGGGGACCAACTTTTGATGGATCAGTTTAACACACACAACACATCATGCATACAGCCAAGCAGCGACTGAGCTCTTGGCGTCCTTTCGACCATTCCATCAGAGACCTGGGACCTCTCCCTCTCTCGACCGTTTGTACCCCCTACTATGAACCTTTTTTGATACTGATAACATGAGCAGTGGTAGATTGGATGTAGGGACATTCGGCCTAAACCAGTATAAACCTTGTGTCCTTTAGTGCATCATTCGAGCCTAACGCGCAACAATTATAAATTTACTAACCGGTGTTTGTTCGAAACACCGATAGTTGGCGCGCTAGGTAGGGGCCTTTGTGCTTTCCAAATCAAGCCTCAGATGGCTAACCACACAATCAGCTAGGTCTCAGGCGCACACGTGCATTTCAATGACCTAGACTTGATCGTCATGCTAGGAGGAGAGTTGGCGCTGGCCCACGCCGCCATCCGGTCTCTTCCCTCCGTCAGCTTCAACTACGGGAGGCTCGAGCGCTAGCTCGGCGTCTCCCTTGGACCACAGTAGTCTAGGGAGGACCCATACCGCCTCACCCCCTCTCCAAAACACTCCGCATGGAGCACCCCGACGGCGCTTCCATTCGGTCTCCGCAACGCCGCGGCGACCGTTAGCCACCTTGTGGCACAACGCACGATCCTGTCCCCCATGAACAACGAGTTCGTGGGGATGATCGAAAGTATCATGGAATCCCTCCATGGCGTCCTTGTGGAGGGGCCGGGGTCGGACTCTAGCTCTGACTCCAACAGAGGGAGCCATCACCCCTCCTAGGAATGTTTCATGGCGGAAACCCCCGAGGGACGTGTCGAAAGCATCTCTGCGGAGGAGACTACTCCGGCAGGCAACCTCGGTGGCGGAACTGAAGCGGGGATAGCGGCCACACCTCACATAGGGGTGGAGCAGCTGAGAGCCCGAAAGTGGGAGATAGATGAAGCCGGACAATAGCTTGTTTAGGAGTACGCGAAGGTCGATCAGGAGATCGAACGCCACGGAAACGGTGGGCATGCACGCGCCGTGGCCGTGACATGAACCAAAGGATCATCGCCAATGATGAAACCCTTCCTCACTTCACTCAGGCAAGCAAGAACATCGCCACCGCAACGGCTTTGCTCCACGGTCTTCTAGAGGCCGCAACGCCTAAGGACCGATGGGCCCACCATGAAATTCGCACGCTACTTGAGCACATGGTAGCGCAGTAGGCGGAGAGCTCGCTGTCTCGGTAGCGTGAGCCCGACACCAGCCAGCGTATGCCCTCGGTGCGCCCCGCCAGGGATGTATCGGTCCACTAAGCGCCGCAAAGCAGCGGGCAGCGCGCTGCAATCCTGGTACATTAACGTCTCGGCCACAACTGCAATGCACGCAGCACCCTTGATGCCCGCAGACTCACCTACAGTGACCTGAGGGAAGGAGCCCACCGTGGCTATCATCCTCGACGCGATGGATGCTATGACAGCGGCGAGGACCGGAGCCCGAGCCCCAGCCTCCTAGGACCTTAGGCCTTCAGCCAGCACATCCTCAACGCTACATTCCCACCAAGGTATCGACCACCTACCAATATTCCTAAATACTCTGAGGAGACAAACCCCAGACTTTGGCTTGAAGACTATTGGCTTGCCTGTTAAGCCGGTGGTGCGGATAATGATGACTCCATTATCCACAACCTTCCACTGTTCTTGGCTGATTCGGCCTAGGCATGATTGGAACACCTGTCGTCCAATGCAATCCAGAGTTGGGCGGATCTAAAGGAGATCTTTGTGGGAAACTTCTAGGGCACGTACAAACGCCCTGGGAACCCATGGGACCTCAAGAACTACCACCAGAAGGCTAGTAAGACCCTCCACGGGTACATCCGGTGCTTCTCCCGGCAGTGCAACGAGCTCCCTAACATCGCCGACATGGACGTGATAGGAGCCTTCCTGTCTGGGACGACCTACGAGTCCTTGGTTCATAAGCTGGGACGCAAAGGCCCGCGGACCACCAAGGAGCTCCTAGACATCACCACCAGCCATGCCTCAGGAGAAGAGGCGGTCGGAGTGATGTTTGATCGCCTCGAGGGCAAGGCAAGGTGGGACGAGGGTACCGGCAAAGGCACCTCCAATCGTTCCGCCAAAAGAAAAAAATAAGAAGCAACGACACGAGGACCCGCTCATGGCTGCTACTGACCGCAAGGGTGGTCGGAAGCCCATGGAGGGCACTCCGAACCACTTCGAAAAAATGCTCGAGGGCCGTTCCTGAACCACGCCTTTCCCGTAAAGCATCCGCTCAAGGATTGCAGCCTCATGCGGAAGTTCTTGTCCAGAGACTCCAACAAAGGGGAGCAGGGGAAGGAACCTAACCTGCTACGGACGACACCGAGGAGAAGGACGATGGCTTTCCAACACCAGATGGCTGCCTCATGATCTTTGGCGGATCAACGGCCTACGACTTCAAATGTCATCAGAAGGTCGCACGCCGCCAAGTCTACACAGCCCAATCGGCCACACCTCCCTTTCTCTAGTGGTCGGAGTCCGCCATAACCTTCGATCAGGCCGACCATCCGGATGTCGTCCCACACCTAGGAAGGTATCCGCTTGTGGTCGACCCGATCATCGGCCCAAAGCACCTCACCAAAGTTTTGATGGACGGAGGCAGCGGCCTCAACATCATGTACGCAAAGACGCTCGACATAATGGGCGTCGACCGAGCGCACCTCCACCCAATCCGAGCGCCTTTCCACGGCGTCCTGCCCAGGAAGCACGCCATGCCACTCGGATAGATAAATCTGCCCATTACCTTTTGGGATCAGTTCAATTACAGGACTGAGACCCTCACCTTCGAGGTGGTTGGGTTCCCCAGAACCTTCCACGCCATCTTGGGATGTCCATGCTACGCGAAGTTCATGGCCATCCCCAACTACACATACCTCAAGCTGAAGATGTTAGGCCCCCACGGGGTCATCACCGTCAGCACCTCCATCCAGCGTGCCTACGAGTGTGAGGTCGAGTGCTGTGGCCATGCCACGGCAATCGTCGCCTCCGAGGAACTCGCCACCCTCAAGGAGGAGGTCGCCGAAGGAGTGCCCGATGCAAAGAAGTTGACCGGGTCATTTGCATCGGCAGAGGGCTCCAAGGAGGTCCTCATAGATCCCAGCAGCTCCAAGGGTAAAACGGTACGCATTGGTACCATGCTCTCCTCCGAATAGGAAAGCGCGCTCATCGACTTCCTCCATGACAATAAAGACATCTTTGCGTGGAAACCCTTGGATATGCCAGGCATTCCGAGGCAGGTCGCCAAGCATACCTTGAAAATCCATCTAGGCTCCAAGCCGGTGAAGCAATGCCTGCGCCGCTTCGATGAGGAAAAGTGCAGGGCCATCGGTGAGGAGATAGCAAAACTATCGGCCACCGGATTCATCAGGGAAGTACACCACCCAGAGTTGTTAGCCAATCCTATCCTTGTACAAAAGAAGAGTGAGAAATGGAGGATGTGTGTGGACTATACGGGCCTCAACAAGGCGTGTCCAAAGGATCCATTTCCTTTGCCACGCATAGACCAAATAGTCGACTCTACCTCAGGGTACGAAACCCTCTGCTTCCTTGATGCGTACTCCAGCTACCATCAAATCATGATGAAAAAGTCTGACCAACTCACGATGTCTTTCATCACCCCCTTCGGATTGTTCTACTATGTTTCAATGCTGTTCGGTCTGAAGAACGCTGGGGCAACGTACCAGCGATGTATGCTCACATGCTTCGAGGACCTCATCAGGTGGACCATTGAGGCCTACGTTGACGACATCATGGTTAAGTCCAAATGGGCTGACCACCTCGTTGCCAATCTTGAGCAAACCTTTGCGAAACTCTGGGTGAATGGCATCAAACTCAATCCCGAGAAATGTGTTTTCGGGGTCCCGAGGGGTATGTTGCTCGGCTTCCATGTCTCCAAGCATGGCATCGAAGCCAACCCAGAGAAAATCTCAGCCATCACAAGGATGGGCCCGATTTAGAACATAAAGGGGGTTCAACGAATCATAGGGTGCCTCACTGCCCTTAGCCGATTCATCTCACGCCTCGGCGAACGAGGACTCTCCCTTTATCAGCTCCTGAAGAAAGCCGACCGCTATGAGTGGACATCCAAGGCCTAGGAGGCGCTTGACATGGTCAAACTACATCTGACAAGGCCCTCGATCCTAGTTCCTCCAAGTGATAGAGAATCCCTCCTGCTATACATAGCGGCCACCATGCAAGTGGTCAGCGCCGCCCTGGTAGTAGAGCGGGAGGAAGAGGGGCACACCCTCAAGGTCCAGCGCCCTATGTACTTCATCAGCAAGGTACTATCCGACTCCAAAACCCGCTACTCCCAAATTTAGAAGCTCCTTTACACCGTCCTCATCACCAAGAGGAAGCTACGCCACTACTTTGAGTCACATCCCATGACGGTTGTGACATCGTTCCCCCTTGGCGAGGTCGTCTAGATCTAGGATGCCACGGGAAGAACTACAAAGTGGGCACTCGAGCTGATCGATTAAGGCATCACATTTGCCTCCCAAACGGCGATCAAATCCCAAGTATTGGCTGACTTCATCGCCGAATGGACTAAGGTCCAAACACCACCAGCGGTCATCGATCAAGAGTACTGGACGATGTACTATGATGGATCGTTGATGAAAAAGGGCGCTGGCACGGGGCTGGTCTTCGTATCACCCCTCAGGGTCCGCATGAGGTACACGGTTCGGCTCCATTTCCCCTCATCAAATAATGTGGTCGAATACGAAGCACTCGTCAACGACCTACGCATCGCCATCGTGTTGGGCATCCGACACCTTGACATTCGGGGTGACTCTCAGCTGGTCGTTAACCAAGTCAAGAAGGAGTCAAGCTGCCATGACACCAAGATGGATACGTAATGCCAAGAAGTTCGATGACTGGAAGACAAGTTCGACGGCCTCGAACTCAATCACATCCCAAGGCGCCTCAATGAGGCGGCCAACGCACTTGCGAAGGCGGCGTCTGGACGAGAACCGGTGCTAATGGGCATCTTCGCTAGTGACCAACACAAACCCTCGGTGCACTATGAAGGGTTAGAGCGGGCCGATGATGGCCCATCTGATCCAGCCCCAGGGGCTGACCAACCGACAGCCCTGCCCGGTCCCGATGTCATGGAGCTTGAAGAGGATCTAGTGACAGAGCCTGACCCTCTGGATGACTGGAGAACACTCTACCTCGACTACCTCCTCCACGACACACTACCGACGGACAAGACAAAGGCTCGACGGCTCGCACGTCACGCCAAATCCTTCATTCTTATAGAGGGTGAACTCTACAAATGGAGCCACACCGGGATCCTACAGCTCTGTATCCCCGTCGAATAGGGGAAGCTTCTGCTAGGTGATATCCATGGTGGGGTCTACGGTCACCACGCCGCGCCTAGAACCTTGGTTGGGAACGCATTCTGACAGGGCTTCTACTGGCCACTGCAGTAGCTGACGCCAAGCAAATCGTACGCACCTGCAAAGGGTGCCAGTACTATGCTTGGCAAACTCACCTCCTGGCCCAGGCACTCCAGATGATCCCCATCACATCACCCTTCGTGGTCTGGAGGCTCGATCTGGTTGGGCCTCTCAAAAAGGCGCCCAGGGGCTACACCCACTTGCTTGTCACCATAGACAAGTTCACAAAATGGATCGAAGCTTGGCCGATCTCCGTGATCAAGTCCGAGCAAGCTGTGTTGTTCTTCCTTGACATCATCCATCGCTTCGGAGTACCAAACTCCATCATAGAAAATGGCACGCAGTTCACCGGCAAGAAATTCATTTGATTCTGCGATGAACAACACATCCGAGTTGATTGGGCCACCGTCGCGCACCCCTGAACGAACGGGCAGGTCAAGTTCGCAAATGGCAAGCTCCTACAGGGCCTCAAGCCCAAGATCTTCAACCGGTTGAACAAGTTCAGTGCACACTGGGTCGCCGAGCTCCCTGTGGTGCTCTAGAGCCTAAGGACAACACGCAGCCGGGCCACCAACTACACACCTTTCTTCATGGTCTACGGTTCTGAGGCCGTCCTCTCGACGGACCTTGACTACGAAGCGCTAAGAATAAGAGCATATGACGAATAGGGAGCCGAGGCATCCACGAAGATGTCATGGACCAACTAGACGAAGCCTGCGACATCTCCCTCCTCCGTTTGGCCAAGTACCAGCAGGCGTTGTGACGGTACCATGGCCGATGGGTACAGGACCGGGCCTTTAACATCAGGGACCTTGTTCTCTGCCTCGTACAGAGCAACAAGGACCGCCACAAAGCTCTCCCCACCCTAGGAGGGGCCGTATGTCATTGCAGAAGTACCCTGGCCAGGCGCCTACAAGTTAAAAACCATCGATGGCAAGGTCTTCACCAACGCCTAGAACATTGAGCAACTATGTCGTTTTTACCCTTAAATAAATGCATATTTTTTTCCTATCAGTTTTTGTCTTCAGAAATCCCCGATCTTTAGCGACATCCGACCCCTACAAAAAGCAAGGGGTCAGACCTCACTCGGGGGCTGATATAAGTACATTTATCTAACAAAACACTCTCCGTGTTATCTTTGAAAACATTCTCTAAGTCTCCCCTCTTTTCTCACAACAAGTCCTAATGGCTAGGACTTCGGGAGACAAAATCTGAGCATAACTGGTAGGACTACGGGAAACCCATGCCCCAGCGGCTACGGCCTCCTTGCTCACCAGCATAATCAGAACTGGCTCGCCCGTACTCCTAGTTTTTTGTGACTTTAGCTATGAGAAGGGTCGGAAGGCACCAAAATCTCTTTTTAAAAGAGGGAGAAAAACCGAAAGGCTGTTTGCCGTAGCGAAAGTCGAAAACTTATTCATTTTTTCGCACAAAATTCATTGCTTACAAAGTGATCCCGTCATGAAAAGGACTAATGTATTCATAAATACAAAAGACTGTTCACTCAGGGGCTCCCCCACAAACTTATTTGATTATAGTTTCTGACCAGCCCTACTACGAGTACTGCTACGGTCGCCATGCCACGCTCTCCATCAGCGACGCCCTACCGCTCCGTCGGATCCTCAAAGGCACCATCATCTACAACATTGAGCACCACATCGGTGACTATGGTGCCTTCCCTGGGGCATCCAAGGACTGCGCCATCGTGATCAGCCACAACCCCAACAACGGCGCCTCCACCAGGGCGTCCAGGGACTACGCCATCATCATCAGCCGCAACCCTGACAACGGCACCTCCGCTGGGGCATCCAGGGACTACGCCATCATCATCAGCCTCCACCACGACAACGGTGCCTCCACTAGGGCGTCCAGGGACTACGCCATCAGGATCAGTCGCAACCCTGACAATGGCGTCTGGGCAGGGGGTGTCTCCCGCCAAAGAAAGGCCGCAACGAACGATGGCAAAGCCGACGATGATCGGCACCCTCTAGTACCCCTCCTCCTTTGGCAGCAGTGGCCCCTTCTCAACAAAGGCGGCCTACACCATCTCATCTATGTTGGATGACCTCTAGCTCGACATCACGCTCTGGATTCACAAGTGGATCTGTTGGTTTTTCTCTCCCTGGCATTACCCTCTCTCACTTAGGACCCGCCGCGATGCACAAATGCATTCAGTGGAAAGGAAGGAGAAGAGGTAGCGGCTCAGAGGCAGGCAAAGGAGTGAGACGAGAACTCCCCTCCCCCTCCCTATTTAAGGAAGAGGCGCAGCAGCTGAGGAAAGGCCAAAGGTTGGGACAAAAAACTCTCTGCCTTCCCCTATTCAATGCAGATGGGAAACCAATGCTGATAGGAATTCGAGGGGATGCACCTAGACCGACGGAACACGCTTTGATCAACCAGACGTCGCCTGGTCAAAATAGGACGTTGCTTGGGCATGGCCCACCACTACCACGCGCAGGGTGCGAGAATCAGGGTGCACTCGCATGCAGGCGACTCTCCGCTTCCCCAGGCAACACCATGGAATGACCCAACAATGAAACCCTATCTAGGGGGGCCCAACAGGCCTTCTAGGTCGATCGGATGGCCCAGGTAAAACAACGAACGAACGACCACTAAAAGATAAGCACCTCTACATTCTTACTTTGCGTGTTAATTTCATTACTGAGTTTCTAACCCCAGCAACTCAGGGCCACGGACATCCTCTTCCCCCAACCCCTCCTTACATTTAAAACCGGAAGCATGGTGTGTGGGTACAAAACTTTGAATACAACTGGATGAACCGCCAGACCCGATGGCTACGGTGTTTTTGTTCACCAGCATAATCGAATTCACAGTTCCCCGCACCATGAGCCTTAGCTCCCGCCTTCCCGAGAAGGGTTTGGAGGGGTCCTCTTGTAGAATCTCCTTCGAGGAGATGCTGTCAGGTCGCCTAAATCAATTGAACGGCTCGGATCGCCACCGAGAGATAGAAACAAAAAATGGCGATGCTCATGCAGGTTACACCGACCTCGTCACAAACGTCGGACCCAAACCCTGCACGAACATGTTTGGTAAGAGCTTCCTATCGTTCACACCACCAGGGTAATGTTACCGACCCCCTGCTTTCGTTTCAATTAAATTATACATTGAATCCATACATCCAAACGTTGCATATGTAAATTGCTACATCCCAAACGTTATGTGTCACGTCACGACGCGGCAGCCGCCTCATTCAATATGAGCGGCAACTGACTGAAGTTCGAAGGCTGGCCCGCAAAGGGCTCGAGGCCGCCTCGCGTCAAATAGAGCCAGGGGAGAAAAACCGAGATCAGCTCCAGCGGCCCTGCCCGACCCCGTTTAGAAGCGGACAGGGACGTCTCAACCTTTCTTGTTCGATTCTAACCCTGAGCCAAACCCATAGAATCTCCGTCGAGGAGAGGCCAAAGGGCCACCTGAGCCTATCGAACGACTCGGAGATCTACCGGGAGGCGGGTTAAGAAGTAGTGAAATGCCACATGAGGGCTCTGTCGACCCCATCAACGAATGATGGACCCGGATTTCACATGAACATACCTATTAGCGAGCTCATTAAGAGCGACAATCGAGCCATCAAGGCAAGTGTCGTCAACTTAGCCCCTCCGGTTGTGGAAACCGAGGACAGGGTGACATGTGAAACACGACCGACCCCTATCAGACCCTAAGGGGCTCGGGGTCTCGAGCCACTCGATCCAAGATTGAGAGACCGAGGTTCGAAGGCCAACCCGTGAAGGGTCTGGGGCCACCTCGCGTCGAACAAGAGCTAGGGGAGAAAACATGGATGAGCCTCAGCGGCCTTTGCCCGACCCGCATTGAGGCAGATAGGGTCATCTCAAACTTCTAGTTCAATCCAGCCTCTAGCCAAGCCCATAGAATCCCCATTGAGGGGAAATCTGTTGGAAGGTGAGTCAAGGAGCAACGAAACGCCACCTGAGGCTTTGTCGACCCTGTCGCAAAGCAACGGGATTGGATTCCATCCGAACATCCCCGTTAGCAAGCTCATAAAGCGCGTCACTCGAGCCGCCGAGGCAAGTGACATCGCCTTAACCCCTCCAGTTATAAAAACCGTGGATGGGGCGACAGTCACAAAATGAGCCGGCCCTTGACCAAATCCCCACCACACATAGGGGCTTGGGGAAGGCCGGGCCAGCGATAAGACCAAACGCACGGTCACGCAGCGATCACCAAAATCCTAAGTAAGGGGTATGTGCAAATGCAAGAGTAAGTTCACTACCCTCGCTCCAGTCTCCAGTAACATCCGGCCCCAGCGACCACAAGGGGTCAGATCTCACTCGAGGGCTGATAAAGGTATGAGTACTTCCTTTCTTTTTTTGAAACAGACATTACATCAGACCTTTTCCTCACGTCGAGACTGGCGGCAAGGTTCGGGGGAACATATAGGTTAGACCACAAAAAGCCCATGCCTAGACGGCTATGGTAATTTTGCTCACCAGTACAATCAAAATTTCCCCTAAACACCTCGAGCCCCGTAGTCTTAACAAACGGAAGGGTCGGATCGCATAAATCTTTTTTCATTGCAAAAAGGGAAGATGGTAAGATCAAACAAACAAAACGAAATTATGAAACAAAGTCACGAATCTGTTTTCGGACACAAAAGTACCAACACTTGTCCACATATTACAGATAAATGTTTATCAAACTTATTTAACTAACTACTTCCTGAAGGGAGAACCATGTCTTTCAGCCTGTTTGCCAGGTTCCGCGCAATGGGAGTCACCACCTTCTCAATCTCATCTAGCTCTGAGTCTTCATAGCTAGGCGCGAAGCCTTGGCTCATTACCTCCAAGTTGATCTCGCGATCGTAATGAGAACGAGCAACAGTGAAGGCTTGGGTGATCCCTGCGTGAAAGGCGTCCTCCTCAAGCTGGCCCACCCGCGTCGTGATACCAGCGGCACGAGTCGTAAGGGAGCTGGTCCCCTCCTTATGCCACCTGCTGGTCATCGCAGACCACCACGATGGCAGAGCACAGAAGATCATGCTGATCGCTTTTGACCTGAAGGATCCCCCGCACCTCGGCGAGTTCTGTGCCTAGCCCGGCAGAAATTTCCTTAGCCTCCAGCCTTCGAGCCACCGTGTCTCCAAGATCCGCCCGGAGGGCCCTGGCCTCCCGACGTGCCTCATCACGCTCTCGGACGGCCCGATCGTGCTCCTCATGGGCCGTGTTGTGCTCTGAGCGAAGTCTTTCTTCGGTCCGATGCAGCTCGTCCCGCTCCCTGCATAGTCGAGCGATCAACTCTGCATCTTGGTTCGCTCTCTGCTACAGTGCCACGGACCTGTCCTCGGCTTTCAGCTTGAGATCCCGCTCTATCTCTAGCTCCGCCAGGAGCTCAATGGCCCACTGGCAAGCATTGGCATCCTTCTAGAGCAGCTCGTCCTGCTCCTTTTGAACCCTAGCTGCCGCCTCCTCGTCCTGCTTCACCCTCACCGACAGGTCCTCGAACATCCCATGAATCTCCTCTGCGTCCCGACGCCCTTCGGTTTCCCACTGCTAGACGGCGGTGAGCTGGGCGCTCAAATCTCCATGCAGCTAGGCCTCCTCGGTGAGGCAGTCCCATTCCACCTTCTGCTCATGGAGGAACTAGGATTTCTCCCAGCTACGAGCAATGAGGGACTAAAATGAAGACTAGTGTCAAAAATACAAAAATACATGATGACGAGAAGAAAGCGAGACGAAAGATCAAGCGAATACCCGGCCATTAGGAACAATGACGTCGTGCAGGATGACCTGGGCC
Organism: Miscanthus lutarioriparius; assembly: GCA_904845875.1. NCBI lineage: Eukaryota > Viridiplantae > Streptophyta > Magnoliopsida > Poales > Poaceae > Miscanthus > Miscanthus lutarioriparius. The sequence goes on from CAJGYO010000013.1 coordinate 55,271,965, forward strand.
TAATCTAGGACACCCATCATCGCCGAGATCCCTTTGTCAAGACTCCCCCGCTCTATGCTCTCGGTAGCATCGTCGAGCGAGAAGAGAGTCGACGTTGGGTCTTGGGGATCCATCCAGTGGAGCGGTGGCTCACCCGCGCGTGGGTGAGCGGCTGCCCCCGGCACCAGGCCCGAGGGCAACTCCCCGCTGGTCCTCTCCACCACCACCATGACGCTTGCAGTCCCTCTGGTCATGTCCTCCTCCATCCGGCCCGCCTTGGGCACCGTAGCCTGGGCCACCGGTGTCACGGATTGCGCAGCCCCCTCGAACACCACCATGGTGACATCCAACTGTGCCGGGCTTGTCGCGATCGCGGTCACCTCTGCCTAGGCCTCTAGTGGCACAGACTATGCTGCTCCCTCGGACGCCACCACGGCTGTGTCCGGCTGCACCTGGCTCATTAGGATTAGGGACCCACCGGCCCTGTCCTCCTTCGTCTGGCCTATGTCGGGCACCATCGCTTGGGCCACCGAAAGCATGGATTGCGCTACCCCCCCTCAGACACCACCGTGGCTGTGTCTGGCTGCCCCTGGCTTGGCACACTCACAGCCACCTCCACCAGCGACACCGGACCCTCGGCTTGCGGTGTCGCGCCCGCCATAGAAGACGCCACCAGCACGGGCGGTGGCTCCATTCGCTCCGACAAGGATGGCAGAGTCACCGCCACCGCCGCCTGCTCGGCAACCACCAAGGGCGCAGGCAGCACCACGGGCGCCGCCATATCGGCCAATGAGGCCGCAACATCAGTGCCGCTCCAGCCCAAAACAGGAGCGATGTCGGGCAGTGGCGTCTGTCCTACCTGAAGGGCAAGGCTCTTCTTGGGCGCTAGCCCTACAGAGCGACCACATCACAAGAATCTATAAGAGTTAAAAGGCATAAGGTCAAAACAAAAAAATAAAGGGGGGGAAACAGGGGAATCAGTGGCCTACTCTGGCGCATTTGGGCGGTGGGAACGTTTTGGGGTCGAGCCCCCAAACCCCTGCTCTGACTCATCTGGGCCAGACCGCTTCGAGCCTGCCCCCTACTCCCGGGTAGGGGGGCTCATCTCCCATATCTCCGAGGGCGCGGCAACAGAGCCGCCCCTTTCTGTCGATGCCTCGGGCGTGGCGGCGGATCCACCCACCCCCGTTAGCTTGTGGGGCGCGGCAGCAAAGCTACCCCCCTCCATCAGCACCTTAGGGGGCGGCAGCAGATCCGCCTCCCCCCATCCACCAATCCTCCATCGGCACCCCAGGTCAAGCGGCGGATTCTCTAGCTCCCATCGGCCCTGAGGACGGACCGATGGTTTGGCCCACCTACGCTGACCTCACGGACTCGCTTCCCTCCGCGTGGAATGGGAAGGGTCCCTACATGGACCGGTGGGCGTCTGTCTGCGTATCCTCGTCCTCTAGGACATCCCATTCCATGTCGGCAGCTACCTCGTCGTCGTTGTCGTCATCACTGCCTATTTCCTCTCCTCGATCACGCACTTGCTACTTCTGTAGCAGCTTCTTCTTCCTAAGCTCCCTCATCCTTTTGTCCCACTCGGCTGCGACACGGTTCGCTTTCGCCAGGGTCTGATCCTTCGGCAACGGAGCCGGGCTTTCCTTGAGGAATAGTACCCTTGGCTGGTCCCGCCATCCCAAGGTTAGCTTCAAGGGGTCGGAAATTCAAGTAACAAAGGAGTACGGAGAAAGAAAAACTTATGAAGTCAATAAACCCCGGTTCCGGCCACATCGGGGGATGCCCCGGCACCGGAAACACAAAATCAAGGATGACGCCAGCGGTGTCCTTCGAAGGCTCCATCGCCTCCTTGATGCGCTGCACCACTTCGGAGGGAGGGAGCGCTTCGTTGACAAGCACCATCCCTTCAAACGACGCTTTGGGTGCCATCTGGTATAGGGGAAGCGCGCACGCCATCAGCGGCACCACCCTCCTCGCATAGCAGGCGCCGATGATCCTCGATCCCTTCATGCCCTGGTCTTTCAGAGTTTGGAGGGCAGCGAGAAGGTCATTGATGTTCTTCTTTTCCTTGACCGAGACGCCCCACTTCCATGACCTCGGGGCCTCCTCAATGACGCACCTGGAGAAAACTGGCAGGGCAGCGGTAGCGTCATCCTTGACATAAAACCATTGCGAATGACACCCCTTGTTGGAGGTCGACAGACGCATTAATGGGTATGCTTCTGCCCGATTGTTGCGGAGGTGAATGCCGACACATTCCATCGACACGTGCAGCTCTTGCTTCCTAACCCGCTTCTTTAGAAGATTGACGGCGAAAAGATGCCACCATAGGTCGAAGTGAGGATCAATCCCCAAGAACCCCTCACACAGGGCGACAAACGCCGCCATGTGCTGGATCCCGTTGGGGGTAAGTGCTATAGCTCCACCTGGTAGTAATCCAATAGCCCTCGAAGGAACTTGTGAGCAGGTATGGCGAATCCCCGCTCATGGAAGTGAGTGAAGGGCACAACATACCCTTCGGGCGGTGATGGCACGTCCTCATTACCGGGCAGCCGCCACTCCTCAGCGGCGGTCAGCGGGCGAAGGAGGCCACGGTGAACAAGGCCCTCTAGGTGATGAGGGGTGATGCTGGATCCGCACCATGGCTCCATTAAAACGATTGGGAGGGCGGCGAATGCGAGTTCAAATGGAGGCTGCGAGCTTGACGGCGGCCACGATGCGAGTGTGGGAGGCTCTAGTGATTGGCGGTGGAGGTTGACGATGCGAAGGCAAAAAGGTGAAGTACGGAACCCTGGGGGCAAACCCTGTGGTTTTATAGGGGCAATGGATGTGAGAAGAGCAACCATCCGCCTCAATCTCTGAGCCTACCATGACACACCGCCACATCACGTCCCGGGATACATGCCAGTGATCCCTATCCTTTCCCACCAAAATCGTGCCGGACGGTTCGCCTTCCCAAGCGGATCAGACTCTTCTCCCACAGAGGGGATACGGGTTAGAAAATTTCTTCTCCAGCCCATATGGGCCTAGAATGTCCAAGGGTCGGCCCGACAGTCTCGATAGCCATCCCAACGAGGGACGGGCCCATGAGCGACTAAGACGCAGGTACACGAGCATCAGTGGGGCCTCGATCCACAGTCAAACCCCAGCCAGACTGACCCTGGATGAAATCCTTGTGAACGGGATACCAGGGTTCCCCTAAAAAACTATCCAGTTGACAAAAACCGAATCTCGCAGCCTTACCCGTGAAGGGGCCAAAATTACCCCCCTGACAATTCTGCTCGAATCACCCGGGGGCTCGGGAGCTACACCCGACAGGTGCGCTCGCATGCACCCTCTGGTGAATTAAAATAACCCCCGAGCGATTCTGCCAAAATCACCCGGGGGCTCGGGGGCTACACCCATCGGGTGCTCTCGCGCGCACCCTCTAGCGAATTAACTCTGGTAGGTCAAAACTCACATCACGGCCATCGTCAAGCTCGCAGCCGCCGTTTGAACTCGCATCCACCCTCCTCCCAATCGTTTTAATGGAGCCATGGTGTGGATCTAGCATCACCCCTCATCACCTGGAGGGCCTCGTTCGTCGTGGCCTCCTTCGCCCAGTGACCGCCACCGAGGAGTGGCGGCTGCCCAGTAATGAGGATGTGTTGTCGCCGCCCAAAGGGTATGTTGTGTCCTTCGCTCACTTCCATGAGCGGGGTGATTCTGCCGAATTGAAATAACCCCTGGGCGATTCTACCGAAATCACCCAGGGGCTCGGGGGCTACACCCATCGGGTACGCTCGCGCGCACCCTCTGGCGAATTAACTCTGGCAGGTCAAAACACCCCCCGAGCGATTCTGTACGAATCACTCAGGGGCTCGGGGGCTACTGTCGGGGACCTAATACCGGGGTACCCAATGAGGTGGAACTAATAACCATCGAACGTTGACACTTTCGGTCAGACAAGAGCACTACTGCGCTTCTTGCCCGAACGACGAAAGACTGGTTTCGCCTCGCCCGACGACCGAGGGCTAGACTCCGTCTCGCCCGATGGCTAAGGGCAGGCTCCGCTCGACTGACGTCCGAGGGTGGGTTCCGCCTCTCCCGACCACTGAGGGCTAGACTCCGTCTCGCGCGATGGCTAAGGGCGGGCTTCGCCTCGCGCTATGGCTAAGGGCGGGCTTCGCCTCACCCGATGTCCGAGGGCGGGCTCCACCTCGCACGATGGCTAAGGGCTTGACTCTGTCTTGCCCGACCCCCAAGGGCTAGGCTCTGCCTCGCCCGACATTCGAGGGCGGGCTCTGCCTCACCCAATGTCTGAGGGCTAGGCCCCGCCTCGCTCGATGGCTAAGGGTGGGCTCCGCCTCGCCCAATGTCTGGGGGCAGGCTCCGCCTCGCTCGACGGCTAAAAGCGAGACTCTGCCTCGCCCAGCGCCTGAGGGCAGGCTTGACCTCGCCCGATGACTGAGGGCTAGCACTGCCTCGCCCCACGACCGCACCCTGATCCTTCATAAAGACGAGCGCAGGGTATGATAGGACATTCGAGTCAACCATGATATCGAGGGCCATGCCCTATGCGCCTGCAGGAAGGTACCATCAGAATACGATGGGACGGGCACTTTAAGCCCTTTCCATCATAACAGTGCCCGAATAGTGTTGTGGTCATCGACTTTTGTCCCACAGTGTAGTAGGCATCGCCTTCAGCCCTCGGGCGTGGATACTAACACTGGCATACGATAGCCACTATGGTCCAAGATAGAACTCACATCATCTACAGTGATGGGCGTATGGTCATTTCCCCGATTACTCCCTGAGGGGTCACAGCTCGGCTCTCCGGCACGCCGCACCATCCACCGGCGTAGGATGGGACGCACCCACTTGCTAAATGGGGCCAGGGCATGGCCTATGAGGATCAGCGAATACACCACTTCTGACACGGTCTGCCATGTTAAGCAGGGCAGGCACAGGGGAAAAGGAAGACCTGGCTCCCTCGAAGGACCTTCTATACCTTTGGTATTTTCCTCTTTCTCCCATCTATAACCCCTGCTCCCCCCTTGGTCTATAAAAGGGAGGGTAGGGCCCCCCACTAAGGGGACTGACTTTTGACGGATTAGTTCAACACACACAACACATCATGCATACAACCATGCAGCAACCGAGGTCTTGGCGTCCTTTCGACCATTCCATCAGAGACCTAGGACCTCTCTCTCTCTCTCGACCGTTTATACAACCTACTATGAACCTTTTTCAGTACTGATAACATGAGCAGCGGCAGACTGGATGTAGGGACATTTAGCCCGAACCAGTATAAACCTTGTGTCCTTTAGTGCACCATCCGGGCCTAACACGCAACAATTATAAATTTACTAGCCGGTGTTTGTTCGAAACACCGATAAGCATGATTATAGTTTGCCACAGATTTAAAATCTTAGAGTCGTAAATGATTCCATTAATGATTGGCCATAGGCCAAATGAGTTCCTTTTGCTGTTCATATCGCTCTTTAAGAACGATCCATAATTCATGAGGATTTTCAATCATAAGGTATTCAGATTTGAGATGCTTATGAATATAAAACTGTAACAAAGCCAAAGCAGTATAGGTGTGCTTATCTTGCATGACAACCCTAGCTTGGGGTTCATGTATTATAGCCAAAAGACCATGAGATGCAAGTGCAATCTTGATATCAGAAGCCCATGTAGGGTAATTGCTTCCATGCAAAGAGAGTTCCTCAAACTCCTTAGTGGCCATAATCCTACATGGACAATCCATGGATTAATGAATTTACCTTATGGTAAATTAAAATCAACATGGTGCTGTTGTAATACTAAGTGCAATATTTTAAAGTTTATATCTCATCATAGTTTTGGAGTATTGTAGGTAATCACAAAAATGTGTAGACCATACAACAATCATCATAAATTTTGATATACATAAGGCAGATAATCTCTATATCAAAGACATAGAGTAGATCTTTAAGGTAGGCAAATACATTGCTGCCTAAGCACAGCCTTTGGGCAAGATAATTCACAAGTGAATTAAACGCAGCCATTGCATAGGTCTCTACCATCTTGTGTAATAGAAAAATAATATGATGAAGAATGGTAATCATCACTAGGATGTAGACCATTTACCACAATCCAAAACCATTATTTTGGGTATAACATGGTGTAGGTAATCATCAGGTTTCAGAGAAATGTGATGTAGACCTCTCAGTAATGGGTGATTGATCACTGTTATAGCCACGGTCTCTAGGCAGGATAATTCACAAGTGAATTAAACGCAGCCAATGCCATAGTCCCCATTACCTTGTGTTAATTAACCAAAATAATCAAGGTATGGGATATATTGCAATTTTAATCCTACAATTATTTAAAATATTCTAATTATGAGGATAACATTATTAAATTGCATCTAAGTCTTCTGCTAATTTAACATGTATGTGGTGCAAAAAGGGCTTTCGGGGCACCAACATACCCAATCCAATTATAGAATTTACAAATGCGATGTATATGTGGTGCAAAATGGGGTTTGGGTGCACCAACTGTCGACGAAATATGGTCGACAGTCTACCTAGGGGTATGCCCAAGGTAGTTGATTATCGGCAGACAAGTGCGCAAGCTACAAACGAGATGGTGACGCAAGACAGACATGAGGTTTTATCCAGGTTCGGTCGCCGTGAAGGCGTAATACCTATGTCCTGCATCTGATTGTATTACCGTATGTAAATGAGATGATTTTTGAGAGGGGTCCCCTGCCCGCCTTATGTAGTCTGGGGGGCAGGGTTATAGATCTAGAAACTAATCCTAACCAGTTACAATTGCCATAGGTGGCCAGATAAGGATTCCTATTCTAACCGACCAGGATCTTGATTGATCTCCAAGTCTGCCTTGATTCCTTGCACGGGACTCCGAGCAGATCGGCTGGGCCACGTGTTGTCTTCTAGTGGACTAGACCCCCTGGTCCGGGCCAGCCCAATCCTAGCCGTAAGGGTATAGGGGTTAATACCCCCATAGCTAGTCCCCGAGCACCATGTATTATGTTGCGACACGTCGTTTGATCTTCTTTGGCTAATGCGGTCTGTCTTCATGTCATCTCCAACTGGTTGAAACATTGACCAAGCAGATGTGCCAGTATTTTGGTCAGCACAGAGAGCAGTAGACCACGATTATAGCCGAAGATTCCGGTTGTCCGAAGAATGCATGGTGCTCTAAAGGAAAAAGAAAAAGATTTCTTTCCTGATCAAGTGTGCCCACTTGTATTTCTGAAATGAAATGTAAATGACCCTTGCACAGTAGTAGTTATGGCCAACAGTCAGAGCGTAGGGGTCGATAAAATAAACACATTCACCGCAAGGTGAAGTGTGCCCACTTAGTCCCCAAGCCTGGTAGTAGGTGACGTAGGCACGTGGTGCCAGGGTCTAAAAAGAATTCCCAGTTAAGTTGAGAATCCAATCGTCGTACAAGCGATACAAGCTGCACCGGCAGGAGCATCGTACCGATGTAGTCCCTGAGCTTGCTGGAAGGTGAGGTATCAGCCTTGTAGCAAGGTCTAAGTGAGAAAAAATAAATGCCTCTCAACTGTATGTGAGTACAAATCACATGTAGCCGAGGAGAACGGTCCCAGAGCAATGGTCAGAGAGTGGTCGGGGCAGTCCCCGAGCGCAACATGGGGAAAACGACGAATCCCCGAGAATAACCGTAGTCGGGACAGTCCCCGAACATAAAGGTAATAGGGACAGTCCCCAAGCACGATGGCGGTCGAGACAGTCCCGAGCACGAGAGTGGTCAGAACAGTCCCCGAGCACGAGGATAGCCGCGACAGTCCTCAAGCACAAAAAGTGTGGCAAAAAAACATATGCCACTTTTACTATTATTTTATGTATTTATTTATTTGTTGAAACAAGTCCGGTCCGACACGTCTGGTCAAAAAAATAGACGGGTATAGCACATCATACTACCTTTTTGTCTTGTTAAGCAAACAGTTGCGTGGCACCTGTTAGTAGGTGCGTCAGCGTGGGCCCTCCCACACTGGCAACGAAGAGGCGCATATATTGGCGTAGATCTCGAGGCTATGAAAACAACCATCTACGGCGCGTGTGCACGTCCCCCAAGAGTCCCAGGCAGATGAAACAGCATAACTCTTGGGTTAAATATGGTATATGATAGGTTAGTTACTATTTACTAAACCCGATTGCCATTCGCAACCGCAGCTTTCGTCTTCCTCTCGCCAACCAACCCTAACACATCTGAAATCACCACCAATCAATCCGCCGCCGCTTCGACTGCCACCTCTGCTGATCCCCTGCTGCTGTTGAAGATCAGAGCACTCCCCGTTCACCAGCAAGGCCAAAGTGAGAGGCAGAAAATGAAAGGAAATGGCGAAAAGTGATGCGCAGAAGAAAACAGGGGTCATGGCGAAGGAATGGTGGAAGTCGAAAAGCAACGAGCAGACTATTGAAGACCTCATCACCATGGGGGTACTCCACAACAAGGAGCTCGCAGGATGGCGTGCACCAGAGGGCGAGGGGTACCCCAATCCACAACCAGGTGAGATTGTGGTGTTCGAGGATTTCTTTAAATGGGGATTTGGGGTTCTGATACATCCGTTTCTTTAGGGGCTCTGTCTTTACTATGAGATTGGGATTTGCAATCTGCATCCCAACTCGATCCTCCTTGTCGCCACTTTTATTCATCTATGCGAAGCGTATGGCGGCTTCCAGCCCCATTTCGATTTTTTCGCCATCTTTTCTATCTGCGGAAGAAAGGAAGCGGTGGTTCGAAGATAGCCGGAGGTGTATACCTCAACCTCCGTGATGGCATGAAAGCCCAGTACCTGCACTGCCCATGGAACGCGTTGCTCAACGACTGGTACAAAAAATGGTTCAACATCCACGAAGAGCCAAACACGATTACGCTGTGTGACGCGGGCTACATTCCGAAGAAGAAGACGAGCTGGTCGGAGAAGCCCAAGCATCTGGGACAGATCCCAGAAATATTTGGAATGATCCCGTGGAAAAAACTGGATGGTCCGAGCGTAGTCGAGAGTTTCATCAGCCGACGGGTCCAGCCCTGCCAGAGGAGGGTACATCCTGGCTATGAGTATCAAGGGAGCGTAGACCCGACGAGGATGAGGCAGAGGGCGCTTGACAAAATTGAAGTCAAAGCTAGAATTGGCGAGCTATTTAACTTAGCCGATCCAAATTATGCCAGATTGAGCGACATCGAGCATGCTTTCAAGCTTGCCCAACCTCCCCCAAAGGTAACTCGTCTTGCCGCGTACCTATAGTCTTATATTGTGGTAGGGTAAGTGGAAACTTACTGTGTTCACTCCCTTTTGTTACCCAAGTTAATGGTCGGGATAGAGTGACAGTGTTTGTGTCACCGCCCCCTAGAGTAGAGTGGCCACAAGGAGCTGATCCCACCACCCAGACCAGCATTGAGATCGAGGACGAGGATGTCGACTAGGCGGTGCTCAGAGCTGGAGAGGAGGCAATGGCGAAAGCTGCTGGTAAGCAGCTGGCTGCCCCCAAACAGTTGAAGAAGAGATCAGTAACCACCCTGCTCACCGGGGGAGCGCTAAATATCAATGAGCCCAAGGAGGACCTGGAGGAGAACCCAGCCAGCAAGCGTCGGCAGGCGATTTCTGCTTGGCCGGACGATGACGCAGAGGAGGGAGAAGATGCAGACACCTTTCAACTTGTCCCTCGAAAAAGGAGGAAACAACTGGAGTCGATGGAGCAAGGTGGGTCCTCCACGCCTGTGGGACCCACATCACCGACGATGGTGAAGGATGCAGCCGGGTCGACCTCGGGAGTACCTAGGCAAGGAACGCGACCGGTGATGGGAGCGACAACTCCACCGAGCACGCCACCGACCACTGCAACGCGAAGGACAAGTGGCGGAGGGGTCGAGCACCAAGGCCCAGCGACAGTGCTGGATGTAGAGAGAGACCAGGAGTCACCCACACAGCACATGGAGCAAGTACGGCCGAAGAGACGCGCCTTCTCCACATCATTCCATGCTTCCAACATGTAAGTATTTGTAACCTTGATATAAGTTAGCAATTTGCATTTAATATGATTGCTTTCTGAACTTATCTTGGATGTACTAGCTCGGTGTCCACAGAAAGTCTGGACCAGCTAGCCGGGAGTGGCATGGCACCGCCAATAAGTATAGAGCAGACTACCCAGCATCCGGCCACCGAGGAAGCCATAGTAGAAGATCCGTCGGGGCCTCAGCAAGCGAGCAGTCAGACGACAGTCCCCGAGAAGGTGGTCGAGGGACTAGCCGAGCCAGGCATGAGTGCTCTAAGCATTAAACCTGCTGAGGGCAACACCTCAGTGTTGAGGGTAACAGAGCAGACCGAGGAGCAGTGGCCGAAGGTGAGAGCACAGACCACATTTACCGACGCTGTAGCTCATGGGAAGGCTATGGTGATCACAGATGCTGCTGACGCCGGGCCAGCACTAGGACCCAAAGAAGAGCCCGAAGAGGACGAGGTGGAGGAGGTCCTGGGCCATCCACAAGACAAGCGACAACATGTTTATGTGTCGCGTTGGCAGAATGACCAATGGGTTATCCATGAGGAAGTTTCGGAGGTGGAAGAAACAAAGAAAGTTGAACGGGCGGCGAAGCGGCTTGTTACGGAAGTGCAGGTAAGCTTCGCTTCACCCATTGGTCTTGCTGTCTAGTCATAGTTGTCTTACTTGGCTATCTGCACACAGGACTTAATGAAGACCGCAAGGTACCGCAAGAAATGCTTCGACCAGATCGAGGGGATCATTGCAAACAACAAGGAGCTGACGGCAGAGGTGGACCGCTTGCGCCAGCGACTTAAAGCCGTTGATCATGAAAAGACGGTGCAAGATTCCTAGAACCAGAAACTGGTCATCCAGCTCAGTAAGAAAGAGCGGGAAAGAACAAGTAAGTAGCCATTTTATCATACCGACTACTGACAATCGTTGTTGCGTTGTTGGTAGTAACAGCTGTAGTGCAGGCTTAGAAGCTGAAGTGATCCGTCTCCGAGAGGAGAACAGTCGTGCGGTCAGGGAGTGTGATCGCCTGAACAAGGACAACAGAAAACTGGCGCAAGACCAGTCGTAGCTTCGGGACCACACGACCAAGATGACAGAGGAGTTGAAAGGTAAGTTGTCCAACCGCCTTTGCTCATTTTTTGTTGCCTACCGTAGTTTGGCGTGGTCTAACGTTTTAACAACGTGTGCGGTTTGCAGTTATAAAAATCAATGCAAAGAAGCATCTGGAGGCCATGATGAAAGACCGTGATGGCTGGAAGGCGCAATGCCAAGAGATCACCAAGGACCGTGACACCTAGAAAAGCCGGTGCTAGGAGGTGGCAAAGGGCATTTTGCTGGTCCTTAACCTCATCGATTCGGCGCTAGCAGAAGATGTGCCAAGGACACCGTAGCTAGGATTGATCGAGAGATGCCAAAGGGCATGGGGATGGTTCCAGGGGTTCGTGAAGGAGGCGGGAGAGTACGCAGGCGCACATGTGCTAAGCATGGTACGTGCTCACTACCCCCTAATCGATCTCAAGCGCCTGGAGGTTGGATACCCGAAAGAGGTAGATCCAAACAAGGCCGAGGAGCTACAGATGACCCAGCTGGACTTGTCGGTGAAAATAATTGGCGATATTAACCTGTGTGGAGCTGCGACACCACCCGTACAAGGAACGCCATCAACAAGTCAGCTGGGAGCGCCGTCATCTTCAAGCCAACCGGCGAAGCCTGCGGTCTCGACCAGCCAGGCGTCGGTGGGGCCATCTTCTTTAGCTCGATCAATGCCAGAGTCCCCAACACCCGAGCATGATGTCAGGCCTAGCGAGCAGCAGGTGCCACGTGCCCCGACCAGCCATTAGTGTAGGCTATAGCTATAGAAGAAGATGTAGATGGGTTATTGTAAACTTGGACCTTTTCAGGCAAGCTTGTAATAATGTAATTGTATATCAACATGAGCTTGTTTGTTTTGTAGAAAACGTGTTTAAGCTTGGATATCATGTTGATGTAACTAAGTTAGAACGTGTTGGCATTCTGTTTAGTTGTACCAGTTTAGTCGACACGTCAGCCTGAAAGGTTTGTATGGCCCTAGTTTGTCTTGCGGTCGGAGTGTGAGGTGCGTAGCTTGTGCACACATAGAAACACACAAGTCAAACTAGAGAGCACCTGCCGATCACCCATAGTGTAGAGAACGGATCCCATGCACGCGTTGGGAGGAACCGGAGATAGGGCCTGCTCCGAGAACCCGAGAAGGAATGATGGTCGGTTTTAACTGGTAGAGTTAGAATAACAATAGACTTTGAAGTGACACATTAGAGTGGTCGGAGAAATCATAATAGCTTTATTGAAATAAATCAATAGTACAAGAGGGGTACATATCTTAGTAGCTAAGCATAGAAACGCCTAAGCTTGTCGATGTGCCAGGAATTGGGTACGTCTGTGCCGTCTAGGCGAGCTAACCTGTAAGATGTAGGGCGTGTAACCTCCTTGATCACGAAGGGTCCTTCCCATGGGGTTGCGAGTTTGTGGACACCAGCCTGATTCATCTTCCACTTTAGGACCAGGTCCCCGACCATGAAGAACCACTCCTTGACGTTCTTGTTGTAGTACCTGCGCAAAACAGCAAGGTATTTGGCTGTACGTACGCAAGAATCGAGCAACTTCTCTTCTACACTATTCACTTCTAGCTCCCGCACTTTATTGGCCTTGTCTTCGTCAAAGTTCTCTACCCGTGCTGATCTGAAGGCTATATCTGTTGGGAGCACTGCCTCAGTGCCATAAACCATAAAGTATGGTGATATGCCGGTATTGCGACTGGGTTGGGTTCTGAGACCCCAGACCACGACTAGTAACTCTTTGAGCCATCATCTAGGAGCTTTGTCATTCTCTCTATACATCCTCTTCTTAAGTGCGTCTAGGATCATACCGTTTGCCCGCTCGACCTGTCCATTAGCTCTAGGGTGTGCCACCGAGACGTATTTTACTACTATGCTCCTTTCATCGCAGAAGTCCCAAAAAGCGTCCACGGTGAACTGAGTGCCTAGATCAGTGATGATGCTATTGGGTATGCCGAAGCGGTGGATGACCTGGTGGAGGAACGTGATAGCCTTTTTTGAAGATGTCGTGACCAGGGGCATGTACTCTATCCACTTGGAGAATTTGTCGATCAGCACAAAGATGCATGTAAATTTTCTAGGGGCCGATTTGAAAGGCCCGATCATATCTAGTCCCTAGCATGCGAAGGGCCAAGAGGCTGGTATAGTCTGAATCTTGTGTGCTGGTACATGGCTTCTCTTGGCAAAAAACTGACAACCTTCACAATGACAGACTAGCTTCTCTTCATTGGCTACGGCTGACGACCAATCAAACCCTACTCGGAAAGCCTTGCCGACCAGCGTTCTCGAGGCCGCATGGTTGCCGCAGGTGCCAGAGTGGATTTTGTCTAGGAGATGTTCACCATCCTCCTGGGTTATACACTTCATCAAGATTTCCTCCTTCGCGTTCTTGCGCCACAATTTGCCATCGACGAGCAGATACTGCTTACTGCGATGCATCAGACGTTCGTTTTCTGTCCGATCAGTGTAACCGCTACCATCTGTCAGGTACTTGATGAAAGGTACTCTCCAGTCAGGCTCCTTAGTGGTCGGAGGTGCACTACAAGGATTTGACCCTTATAGCACCACTTGTTTCCGCAACACCACACATTTGGTTGCAATATTTGGTTCTTTGGCAACCAACGTCATAATTGGTAGCGATATATGGGCCTTATGGCCATCAAAATTGTGTGTTGCGTTAGTCATAAGCTTTGTTGCAAGACATAGGTGCTAATGCCACGATGGGAAAGGTGGTTGCGATTATGGGTGCCTATTGCCACAGCTTATGTTGAGTTGTGATAATACTTATGTTGCGTTGCAATAGCTAGGTGTTGTTGCCACCATTGTAAAGTTGGTTGCAAGTAGTTGTACATATGACAATGAAGTAATTGTGTTGTGTTAACTTTGAGTTGCGTTGCGATAGATTAGATCTATATTGCATCGAAGAAATGATTAGTTGCAAGTAGTTGTGAATAAAGCCACGATGAAACTTTGTTGCCTTAATCTTGCCCTTCGTTGCAATATATTTTATTATATTGCAACCAAAAAGTCATTTGTTGCATCCGTTGATGTTCTATTGCCACCAACTCTATACTTGGCTATATTGCAGTACATGTCGTTGCAAGAAGAGTGCTATTGCCGTTAAAATTTGTCCAAGGACATTACTTATCATGCACGTGAGCCAAAAGCAAAGGATTAGACCAACCTACCATCCTAAAGTTAAAAAATAGTAAATAAAAATAAAAAATAGGAAAAAAAATCACAGCATGCGATGGCGGCACAGCCAACCCAGCAGAAACATCGAGTGGCACCAGGTGCGTGCCCACGGGAGGTCGACATGATTTTGGCCGGCTTAGTAGCATTGGGACATGGTCAGCTCTTGGCCCATACAACAAGTTTTTCTAGGAGAAAAATGGGAAAAAGAGAACTCACAAGCAAGACAATGATTCAAACCCTCACCCATGCATAAAACCACTAAGGCACCCCCACTAGGCTACGATTCAAACTCTCAGCCCTACACACTAATCAGAACAACAAAACACATAAACAAATGAAACCTATGTCATGTAATCAGCAAGATGAGATCGACACAAATAGAGTAGCATTTCTCCATTTTTTAATTAGAATATATAAGGTAAATGCAACATGTGCAGATCACTGTGGATGCAGGCAAGCACTATGAATGCAAAACGGTGCCAACAGATGAGGCGTTGCTCCTGTCCATAACAATATTGCACAGCTCATGAACCAAGCCTTAATTCAAACAAAAAACTAAGCAGCTGATGAACCAAGCCTTCAATTAACAAAAATATCACACCAACACACATATATATATTTGCTGTAACAATATTTGAGTTCAACATTTCACAGCTCAGGAACCAAGCCTTAAATCAAACAAAAATTTGTGCAGCTCTTGAACCAAGCCTTCAGCTAAAAAAACCACACCAATACATATAGAATCACATTTATGTAAAAAACTCATCATCCTGTCCTTGGCCTAAAGAATTGATAGGTGCAACATGTCCATCGTCGATGTAGATGTCATCATTATCATCATCTTCATCAACTAAGTCTTCATCATTTGGTTCTGGCATAGGTATAGCTTTTTCAATGATGCTAGCATCTCCGGTCGCTCCTTGGAGGTCATTCCTTGTCCATTTTGTCAACTCTTCCTGTTGGCTAGAAATGGTCATGGTCTCCACACTGACATCGAGTGAGTCAATACCAATCTGTCCTTGCTGTTCGGTATCTTCAGATTCTGGCATGGAAAACAAAGTCCTAGGCTTTATTCTAACAACACTGCTCCAGTTGGATTTATTTGCGCATTTGACATAAAAAACCTGCTCAACTTGAGTCGCTAGAACATAAGGATCATTTAGATATCGACGACGTGTTGTATCGATATCTATAATCCCGTATTGATCCTTACTGTAACCTCTACTTTTGTTCTTAGTAGCGGCAGGAACATCGTACCAATCACACTCAAACAATATGACTTCTTTTTCACCAGGAAAATCTAGTGTGATTATCTTTTTAAGGACACCGTACCAATCCATATTGCTTGTACTGTCATCACCCTACACTAAAACTCTAGATTTTTTTGTACTGAAGCTAACCTCTATAGAAGCCGTTCGAAAAAGGAAATCATGGATGAAGCATCTGCTAAAAACACGAGCCATGTAATGAGGACCCTGAGAAAGGGCATATAGCTCCTCACTAATCTTCTGTTCTGCATAAACTACCTTCATCTGCACCCAATTCAAATAAATAAATAAGACAATTACTATATATTTTTTACATGTATAAGACAACATTACTCACCTTACGTTCAAACCACCCAACAAAATGCTCCCTGTGTCGCTTATCAACGCCGTGTGCGCTAGTTCTTCTCATTAGATCCTTATGCTCACTATATATTATTGGCTGGATCCAACAGATTACATTAGTGTAACATTAATCAGGAGTACTATTCTGCTCTTACTTATCTACTATGAAAAAGTACAAAAACACAAAAATGGTGGTAGTAACAGCTTACTTAATCCATGGAATTGCTCCGTCACAGTTTGATAATATATAGTGACGCATCCGCAGCATGTCAGATCTAGAAATAGGCTCAATTTTGCAGCCTTTCTTACTGTAGTCGATGCTCCCAAATATGCTATGCCCAGCCGGTGGTTCATTCACTCTGCACCTCTCATGACGCGTTGGGCGATCCAGCTTTGTGTCAATGTCTTCTAGGAAGCGAGAGCAGAATGTCATGCACTCCTCTGAGATATATCCCTCCGCTATCGAACCTTCTGGATGTGCCTTGTTCCTAACATATCCTTTAAGTGTACGTAGATACCTCTCGATCGGATACATCCACCGATAACACACTGGTCCTCCAATTTTAGTCTCCTTAGCTAAATGAACTGGCAAGTGCATCATAATATCAAAAAATGCTGGAGGGAATATCATCTCAAGCTGACATAAAGTCTCTGCAATTGAAGAGCTTAGTTTTTCAATGTCACTTTGCACCAGCTCCTTTGAACATAGGGCATTGAAAAACCTGCTAAGCTCAATCAATGGTCTAGCAACATCTTCAGGCAATATGTGACGTGCAACTAAGGGTAACAGTTTCTGCAAAATAACATGATAGTCATGTGATTTCAGTCCAGAAACCT
The DNA here is from genome assembly GCA_904845875.1 of Miscanthus lutarioriparius. Taxonomy (NCBI): domain Eukaryota; kingdom Viridiplantae; phylum Streptophyta; class Magnoliopsida; order Poales; family Poaceae; genus Miscanthus; species Miscanthus lutarioriparius. Next base: position 55,288,699 of record CAJGYO010000013.1, read on the forward strand.
TACATCCATCAAAATCCACGCATCTCTTTATATTAGACGCGTAACCATCAGGCATCCTCACTCCTTCTAAGAATGTACATAACATTATCTTCTCGTCCTTGCCTAAGGAGTACAGTGATGGTGGCAAAGTATACTGACCATTCTCCAGCACTGGATGCTGATCGTGCCTTATCCCAAGAAGTTGCATGTCAAGCCGCGCCTTGTCACTATCCTTACACTTACCATCTATGCCAAGCAACGTCCCAATTATGCTCTCACAGATATTTTTCTCGAGGTGCATAACATCCAAATTATGCCTTACAAGCAATTTTTTCCAGTAAGGCAGCTCAAAAAATATACTCTTCTTCCTCCAGTTGTGCCACCTACTGTCTTCTTCACGCTGCTTCCTCTTCTTTGTGGCTGTTCCAAATTTTGGTTGCTCAAAACTTTCATACTGTTGTATAACCTGTGCACCAGTCAGTGGCACAGGTGCCTCCCTCATCTCTGTCTTGTTGTTGAAGCTGTTTTTGTTCCTACGCCACCTGTGGTTCCGAGGTAGAAACCGACGATGACACAAGTAGTAGTGCTTCGACCCGAATTTCAACCATAAGTAGTCTGTATCTTTGTGGCAGTATGGGCATGCAAACTTTCCTTTAGTACTCCAGCCAGATAGCATGGCATAGGCAGGGAAATCATTTATAGTCCATAGTAGAAGCGCATGAAGAGTAAAATTCTTCTTCTCCTTTGCATCCCATGTTTTAACACCTTGTACCCACAATTCCTTCAGCTCATCAACCAGGGGCTGCAAATAGACATCAATATTCATTCCAGGAGATTTCGGACCTAGTATCAGCATAGACATCATCCAAAACGGTTGTTTCAAACACAACCAAGGAGGCAAGTTGTAAGGAATTAGGATGACAGGCCATGTAGTGTATGCAACATTCAACATCCCAAATGGATTGAAGCCATCAGCTGCAAGACCGAGCCTTACATTGCGAGGGTCTGATGCAAAATCCTTAAACTCACTATTCACATGCTGCCATGCCAACGAGTCTGTAGGGTGACGCATTTTCCCATCACGCACCAGTTCTTCCTTATGCCAACGCCTCAGTGAAGATGTTGATGCTCTCATGTACAATCTTTGCAAACGAGGAATAAGTGGAAAATAACGAAGGATCTTACGTGGAAAACGCTTCTGTCCGCCGGCAGTGACAACAGGACCATCCTTTTCAGTACCCGGGACTCTTTCCACCTAGACTCACCACATGTTGGACAGTTATCCCTTTCAGCATAATCCCCACGAAATAACACACAGTCATTCACACATGCATGAATCTTTTGGTAATCGAGGCCAAGATCTCGAACAACCTTACGCACTTTGTCCAAGGATGTTGGGAGGCAATGTCCATCAGGGAGCACAAGCAAGAACAGGCGAAGTATGCGTTCCAAGCAGTTGTTACTAAGACCATCCATGCACTTAATTTGAAATAGCATTACAATGAAAGAAACCTTTGTAACCTCCTTGCAGCCCAGATACAATTCCTTCTTTGCCTCTTCTAGTAACCGATAAAGTTTCTTTGCACTCCCATTTGGGTCTTCCTCATCATTTCCTATGACTTCTCCATGTACAACACCACTGATCAGTGAAGAAATCAGCTCGTGGGAACCATCCGCATGATCTCTCGCGCCTTCATCAGCGTTGTCCTTCTCAACTAATAAAGGCGGACCATTACCTTCTCCTTGGATGAAACTCTCATCAAACCCTCTCAGTGTCACGTGAGTTCGAACCTCTTTTTGAGTTCGATAAGACATGCAACGACATCAAGTACATGGACATGGAGCAGTTTCTTCTTCAGATGTGCCTCCAAATATACTCTGAATATAGTTCTTGAATCCTATTTGCCATTCAGAAGTAAATCTGGACATGCGCATCCACCTCCTATCTTCATTTGACATTCTTCACACTATCAAAGATCAAGAACAACACAATCTGTCCAAAGTACTACTCCCTACAATGACCACGAAGCCATAGAATAAATAGATGTTCTTGCAATTAACAAACTGTACAATTTAAAAAATCAACAGGAAATTTTCTAGTCGGCTGCAATGATAATCATAAGACATCAGCAAAAAAAAGTTATTAATTTAGACATTGGCGATAATGCTTGTTATCATAGGCAACCATTAGCTAGAGTGACAGTGACACCATTAATCTAAATATAGGCGATATACTAATGCCTCTTAATTTATAGCGACTATTAGCTATAGAGCACTTGTATCTGTAGAGAAGCTAGTGCTATGTTTCTAGTTATACACTAGTATGTTTGCAGTTATAGTTCAGTTTGGGTATGAACTATCCTAGTTTAAGTAGAGAAGCTCATGTTTTTAAATTAATTTATATGACAAGGGTGCCGCAGCAGGGAAGCCTCCGATTGATCCTCCTCTTCTCCTCTGGGCGGCGCGAGGTGATGGCGGCGTCGATCTGAGGAACCCGCGAAGGGTGTTGCGCGGGGCCGGCTCTACAAATTTAAGGGCCCTTGGGCAGTGGCGGATCTAGAATTTTATCGTAGGTTATGCCGTACAAAAAAAATTTCTTATACAATTCGGTAATACCATTTACGAAATATGTAAAGAATTGCAAATCTCATATAATTATACATACATCTACTAAACAATATGACAAGTCTTAAATTCAAAGATTAAATCAGAATTCAGAAACTATTTCACAAATTGTGATGACATAAATAGTTCAAACGCTATAAAGTTATAGTTAAAATTGTAGGCATAAAAGAGAGTAAAATACTTACAATGCAAGTTATTTGACTTTTTTAGGTGATTTACAATGATTTGAAGCGGTAGTAGTAGCCGTCGCTGCCTTCTTGGCTGCGTGTTTCTGGAAAAGAGATAATATCTTCGTTTCTTTTCTTGAACAATTCTAAAAAAATAATGTAACTAATTATGTATGTTTAGAGATTATAAATTATCAAATTATTAAATCTGACAAACCTGTGCAACTCGTCTGTTGAATTCTCGAAGTCTTTGCGAGTCTGCGTACTTTACAAATTACAGGTACAGCGGTGGCAACAGTAGTCCAGGTAGCTGCTGAATGCTTTCACGGCCAGAAGCACAGAACGCCGGCAGCTGCAGTTGGCCAGCCGGCCAGAACTGCAGAACGTAGGCACCGCTGTCCGCGCTGGCTTCTTTTCCAGGAACGAAATGGGCAGAATCACAGCCAGGACGAGATCGCCAGATCGCGCCTCGCGAGTTCGTGAGGCAGACAATAGACGAAGCGAGAGCGGCGCGGCGGCGGCTGTTGGGGATTGGGATCGTGACTTCGCAACGCATGCAGCGGACTTAGCGGGAGGCAGGCAAAGCATCGTGTGTTTTTTTCTTTTTCTTTTTACATTATATACATAGATGTATTACTCGTGTTGGCTGGACTGCAGAGTATGCCGGTGCATACCCTGTGGATCCAAAACATTCTTCCCGATATTTTACTTTTCTGAGCACCCGACAAATACTTCTCAGGCAGCATCTAATAAGTATCTACATAAATACATTGAATTAGAACTTTATAACCCTACCTCTATACAAGTAAAGCGCAGACACAAAACAATTAAACAAATAAGAAAAAATAGGCTTCAATACGGTAATGTCCCTGGCGCTAGCTTCTAGAGGTCCAAGTAAAAAATTGGAAATTGGAAAATACTAATCGGTCATGGGTATTGGCATGTTGGGGTTGCTTACTATGATCGCATCTGCTGTTCACCGTCCTTGCATGCAGTTGCAGCTCGCGCCATCTCGGCACCACGGCGGTGTGCCGGTGTGCGGTGCGTCGGCGAGTCGGCGACCACATCAGGTGAGTCGGCGTCTCCACGCAAGAATAGCACGTCCAGGTCGATGAGAAAGAACAGGAAGCGCCGGCGCCGGCAGAAAACGAGCGCTAGCTCCTCGCTCGATCCGCGGCCTGTGCGGCAGAATAGAAATAGGTAGGTATGGTATGGCATGGGCTGATGTTTGTTCGGCCTTTGAAAGCTTATGTGAAATAAGAAATTATATCTACTAATTACCTATATGCGCTTGGCCCCCTAGCTCCTTGGGCCCTCAGCGGTTGCACCGGCTGCCCTCCCCCTAGAGCCGGGCCTGGTGTTGCAGCACGACTAGTGGTAGCTGGTGAACTTTAGGATGGCCGGCAGGGCGGGCCGCGGAGGCGCGAACAACGGCGGCCGACGCCCTGCACTCGGTGGGGCCGCGCAAGGAGCACCGGAGGGCAGAGGCCGGATTGGGGGCAGCGCCATGGCCGTCAGGCGTAGCGAAGGCGTGGCAGACCGTCAGGCGAAGGCGAAGGCGTGGGTGTAGCACCAGAGGGCGTCAGGCGGATTGGGGGTTGTGCCGCGCTGTCAGGTTCTGGCGAGTCGCAACTCGAGCGAGGAGCGACGATCAAGGAGGGGTGAAGTAGAGGCTTAGCACATAATATTTTTAATCCTCATTTCTTTTTAAATTTTATCATATGTAATTTTGTCCCTATTTCGTATTTACATTTACAATTTCTTTTCTATTTGTTACTTATATATTTTCCCTTTGTCCCAATAGCACAAATAATATGTGCTTTCTAAACTAGGTCCCACACATAATCATGTAAGACGACATTATGTTCAATGCAGTTTAGCTTTAGACAACATTTTAGTACATTGAATGAAAAAACCAATTTATATCAATTATTATGTACTATCAAACTATAGTAGTACCGTGATACTATATATTCTTTGTAGGATCATTTGGAAATTTCGTTTACAATCATGACGATAAAGTTTATGATGGAAGGTACATCGGTATAGTTTTCCCTTCAGATGACCATAGTGATGAGATTTTATCTAATTAAATCAAATAAAAAATCTAAGGCCCATATATTATCTAATTAAATCAAATAAAAAATATAAGGGCCATATTAAATAATGTGTGCAATATTATTTAGTCTCATACGGGATATTCTTTGGATGATGATTTATATGTGCGGGTTGTGTCCGCCTACGTTGAGAAGTTGAGAAGAGGCGTGGTATAACCGAGCTCGAGCCTGACACGGCCGTGGTGCGGCGCATGAGTTGGTTTTGCCACTCAAGCCAATTTTTGGGTGTTAATTATGGCCGGTCAGGAGTTGCTGAGTTATGGGAGTTTCAACTCGTGATGACGAGAGTTTCTGCCCCTAATGAGGAAAGTAATGAGAAGAGTCATATGAGATTCAACTCATGATGACAAGAGTTTCTGCCCCTAATGAGGAAAGTAATGAGAAGTGTTACGGGAGTTTCTGGCCCTAACGAGGAAAGTAACGAGAAAAGTTACGGAAATTTCACGGTGATCACCAATTTTGTATGTGCATATGTACATCAGATAGGTTCAAACTGAAGGTGAAGCCCGACAAAATGTACATGCTCTTGCTCATCAACGCCGCATTCAACAATGAGCTCTTCTTCTCCATCCAAATGGTCATCGTCGTCGACGTCTACGCGCTTTAAGTCAAGCCCTTTACCGTGGACACCCTCTTCAACACGCAGGGGCAGAACAGCAATGTTCAGCTCACCACCACACCAAGTCGACGTACCTTGCGTGAGCTACTACATGGAGTCGTGGTCGTACGTATGAACGCAAAGCAGGGTTCAAGTATGACGCGCGTGGCCACCATGCCGGGGGCTTCGGCGTGTGTCCCTCACTTTTTGCCTAGAGCACCATGACTCCCATGATGGCGGCGTCAACATCATGTTCGGCACGCCGCCTGCGCACCACCACAACGGCGCCATGGGGTACGTACTTGTTCGCTCCGACGGTGATGTTGGTGTACACCCAAAACACCACGTCTAGTTCGATGGCGCTGCAGGATAACTGTTCTCTCCGACAACGCCCAACCATCAGGTGGACGGTGGTGGCGTGCACCCGGCACACCATGTCCGGTTCAACGGTGCTGCAGGATACCTATTGGCTTCGACGGCGGCCCCGTGCATCCGGGACACCATATCCAGTTCTGCAGTTTGATGGCGCCAGCAGCATCGACGGCGAGACGCCACACATGCAGAGCACTATCGTGACCTAGAGGGCGTCAAGTTTCACCTCCTGCGTGACCTTGCCGGTGATCCTGATCCACCACCCATCGGTCGAGCTCTAGCTACAAGTGAATTGTGCCCGATGGGGATGTCGTCATGGCGCCTAGCTAGCTAGCTACGGCCAGGTGCCGCTTCCGCGGGATGCATGGCATGCTCTCACGCGCACGTCCATCCGCCAGCAGTGCTGCGGATTTGCATTGTTTGGCCGGTTTCCAGGCTCATGCATCATGCCGCTCTAGGTCTTGGTCAGCACCGCCATCGCCGCCCTGCCGTATATATAGATGAGTATATAGGAGTACGTAGCCTGTACAGATTGGATCGTGAGCAGTTTGGAGTTTGGACGTACGTCATCGGGCGGTTACACAATCACATGGCGGCGGAGTCCGATCGTTTTTGTCTACCTAAATTAGTGGGACACGCTGTTCGTGTGATCCAATAATCACGGCACACAATCCCCACCACGCCATTCACGTGATCAGTTTCCTAAAACCGAGCATGGGGGCCGGGGGGATCGTATACTCGTATCCCTTTCACGCTAGGCAAGGAGACGACCAGGCGTTCCATCGATAGACACGACCACGACGACGGCTGCCTCCTCCGACACCTTACGCAAGCGCGGCATGATGCCGCCTCCTTCGTCCGCGCCTCCATCTTCCGCGCTAGATGATCCACCGTCGTCTGCTTCACAAGAGAGGCGTCGTCCTCCTAATGAAGCCGTCGTCCAAGAACAAGATGATGACACGCACGGCGATGATGGCTCTGGGATAATACTACGTTTTCTCTACACCAGGTACATACAACGACATTTATATTTCCTTTTTGGATGTTGCTAGAATCATTGATTAGTAAGTATCTATCTTAGTATTCCTGGTTCGTACATATTGAGTGGTTAGTACATACCCGTTAACCAGTTTTTAACTTCTCAATGAGTATACCTATACCTGCAAATCTAAAGCCAGTACGTTTAGGAAGATGTTAGGCACCACCAAATCTGCACATTTGTTGTCCCCGCCAATTGCACACCTGAAAGTTCAGAAGTAATAGATTGAATCAAAATTCCAATCAACACCATTCATCCATGATCTGTAGAATAATCATTTAATCATTGGGTCATTTAATTGCACACATCCATCTTGATTTTAAAAGAAAATTCACAGCCATAAATAGATCCACATATACATGGTTAAATTTTTAGTCAGGTTGTTTCAAAGAAGCCAACACAGCACTGCAAAGGAAAATTAATTTGCTGCATATACACAGACAAGGTGGGGGAGGGAGATGATGGGGAGAAGCATACAAGACTTCATCTATGTTTGCCTTGCCGGTCACCAACCAATTTCCGCTAACCACCATGGTAGCACACTAGTGCATTCGAGCAGATTGTAGAAATGCCATCTACAACTTCAGAAGTACATTAGCTATTCTTCAGTTAGCAGTGTGCACCCTCCTGAACGGTGAAAGTAAAGATGGATAGGAGATGGTAGGGAATGGCCAATGCCAAACTGAAAGGTGCATAATATACAATTAGAAACATTTTATATACCATCTACCAAGCGCTCATGTCCTCCAAATTTCTGCTAATTTATTTTTTTGAACAAACAAATTTCTACAAATTTATTAAGTACACATGCCGTTTAATCTATCGTATAGGTGCAAGGGGGTACATATACAGTAGCACACTAATAGAGAAATTATTAATCAAAGTCTCATCATAATGAGAAAAATATTGCCTCTTGTTTTGCAATCACGTTTTGCTAATTTTGTTGAATTCCAATCAAAGTAATATCTTACACCACACAATTATGTTTTACTCCTAATATATATACTCGGTGATTATGCTATGCACACACTTTGATGTTTTTCTGCTCTCTATATGCACACAGTGAACCAATGATAGGTGACATGTGGACAATTCATTTCCAATGCAAGGGGAGACTTGAGGAAGATGAATTCATCTCCGCTGATATGGATAGAGCTCAAATCTCATATTTTAACCTGGTACATTTCAAAGAACAGCTTGGGTATGGAGCCAGGGACTTCTTATACTACAAGAAGCGTTGTGGCGGGGATGTAACTAGACTTGAGCCCATCGAATATTTATGCCATGCAGAAACAATACTACAGGACAATGCCACGGATAAGGAAATCAGGTTGGTATTGTCAAGGGAGCCGGAACTGGAGGAAAATGTCAGCATAACACCCATTAAGCGACATGGGGGGAAGCGAAAACATGATCAATCAGGTACAGATGAACACCTTGATGCCTACAAGGTGTGGCTAGCAAAATTGCGAGCCAAAGATCTAGACATAGGTAAGATCATTCTTTGCATCACTCATTCAAATTGTTATAACACAATGTTGCTTTGACAAGTACATCTTGTTAATCATGACTCGCAGACTACATGGATGACTTCAGGGATGAAACAATTGAAACATACAAGGAATGGCTAAGGCATACAGGCCGTCGTCGACATATGCGTAATTAAATTGCTTTCATCATGTCATCAAATATATTACTAGCTCTTGTGCATTCAATAAAATAATTGACACGTGCTGATTTTTTTCCAGTGTCATTATTGGAAGAACATGCGGATGAAAATCATTTAGCTGGTGGGGAGGGAAATCAGGAAATGAGCACGACAAACAAAGATAGGCCAGCTCATGCAAGAAAGCCAAAACAACAAGAGAATGGTATGTGCTGGTCCTTCCATTTTGCATTGTATTTCAAAACTCTTTTGCTAGTCATGTATATTATATTCGTTTCATATGTTAATAAGGTGGATCCAAAATTCATGGACGTGGATGTCTCAAAGGCTTCAAAGCAACTATCAAGAGAATTAAGAGCGTCTCTCAGAAATTAAAGATCGAATTTGATTCCTTGAAGGGAGGCCCCTATGGTGAGAACAGCTATACATTCGTCGATGAGATTGTAGTGCTTACTAGGAAAAAGGCTCCACTTATAGGAGTGCAATCGTGGAAGGACGTGAAGGACGTTGTGAAAATAGCAATAGTAGATGAGATGCTGGTGAGGCAATTGTTTTCTTTAGCCAAATGTTATGAATTCAGTACCTCCGCTTTACTGTTCTATTTGTCTTTCCATTCAAACAGAAAATTTGGGACTTAGATGACATTGAAGATGCTAGTGAAAAGATATGTGCAATCGCCAAAGAGAGGTACAAAGGATGGAGACTTCATTTAGTTCGACATACAAGGCATACTCCACTGACACTCATCGAATGAAGCATAAGCCTAAAGATTTAGACAACGTGGAGTGGTACTACTTGATCCAATATTTTGGAAGTGAGAGATTCCAGGTTCATTGGTGCCCGGTTTCTTTTGTAATTCCACTATTAAATACAATGTAAATAACAGAGCTCTACTTGTACACTTTTGCAGAATATTAGCACCAAGAACTCTGGAAACCGACAGAAACAAAAGACTAAGCATCTCATGGGATCGAAACCATTTTCCCAAATTAGTTTTGAACAGGTGATGACAACATTAACTAAGCTGATTACTTACTTAAATATATGGTCGTTACCTAATGCTACATTATATTGTTGCCATCTCAGAGAAACCAAACTAATGGTCAACAACCTACTGATTTGCAACTTTGTATGACGACTCACACCACCAAGGATGGGTAATGGTCAAATGACGACTCTAGGGATGTCTACGTGAGTGCTTGTATATGATTGCAGCTTTAAAATTACAACATGTTTCAAACTTATTTTAGAACTATTTGAAATTACATGATCCTAATTTATTTCTCATGTTGCACTTAGGAAAATGCCTGCATCCAAGTTACAGTGGCAAAAAAGGGAAATGATAGGCCCTACCTTACGGTTGAGGAGGAAAACACAGTTTTCCAACTCAACTACTCTAAAACTCTTGGAACAAAATCATACATATGTCATGGATGTGGATACATGGCGAAATATCTAACACGAAGCTCTCTACTAAAGCACAGAGAAGAAGATGCAGCCCGCAGTGAAGTTTTAGCCCGACAAGAAAGAATGCAGCACCAACAAGAGGTTGAAGAATTAAAAGAAAAGCTTGCAAATGAAGTTTCAGCAAGGGAAAGAGACAAGGAAGAAAGTATGAAACAAATTGAAGAAATCAGGGAAGAATTTTGGTCAAACACTACAACAACAAATACAATTGGCATTGCAGCAGGTACTAACTTTGGAACATGGTTCTCCTTTTTTTGCTCCTCTATTTTAGCTAATGTTCCTTGTCTTTTGGGCTGCACAGGCTATCATAGGAACCATCAACACCACATAGCTTCCAAATGGCCCAAGAGTCGACAACAACTTCATCACACCACCACGCATAGAGGATGCAGCTATAGAGGTAATAAAAATGCAACAAGATTACTTACAAAAGATGCAACATGTTTACATATAAAATGCAACTTGTTTACATCAAAGCGTTCATTTTGGTAGAATAATGGACCAGCAAGCGTGTTGACCACAGAAAAGGTAGCTGATGAAGGTACTACCATGACAACAAAGATTAGTGCAACCAGGCCTCTTTTCCAGAAAAAGAATGGTGCCAATGGGTCATTGAATCATGTAATTTCTTCCCAACAACTATTGAGGACTCGTAATCAAATGAAAAAACTGCAGGTATGAATACTATGATCATTATATTTCATATCCCAAATGGTATACGATATTTTTGTACGGTGTACCTTAATTTACTTTATATCTTTGCTTTGCCACTATGATCATTATATTTGCACATGCTTAGTTATTTCATGCACTTAATCACCAAGGTTCCTATATTAAATTAATAATAAATTCTATATGTGTTCATGAGTTGCAGAAAAGCACGGACACCCAAAATATTTAGAGAAAGCTTTATGCCTATATGCTAGTGATGGACTGCTAGAAGAATGAAGTGTTGATGGGCGATGGAGCTTGAAGCGATCAATAAGGGAACTCATATTTAGTTCTATTTTATTATGCCAAACATAGTTGCAAACTTGTATACAGAGATGATGTTTTTATTGTACCATGGTCATGTTTATTTTAGCAGTACTCCGGTCGTTGTGTTATTACATTGGTTGAGACTCATATTTGAAGTTAATGAAGGTTTGAGTTCTTATATGTGATGATGAAGTCTCTACTCATGGCACAATTATTTTGTAACAAAAATTAAATTTCTAGCTATGAAACGAAATTAAATGTGCTGGCCAAAATGCCCGCGTTGCAATAAAGTATCACGCAACCACTGTTTGTTGTTGCAATATACATTATTGCCACAAACTTTATCTATTGCTATAGGACGTGTCTACCACCAATAATGACACGTTGCATTTTTCATCTATTACCACCAACAATGATTCATTGCATTCTCCATCTATTACCACCAACAATGAGTCATTGTATTTTCTATCTATTACCACCAACAATGCTTTGTTGCATTTTCTATCTATTACCACCGACAATGATTTGTTGTATTTTCCATCTATTGCTCCCAACAATGATTCATTGCATTTCCCATCTATTACCACCAACAAATGAACGTGGCAATTGTGACTCTAGCCACCAAATTTGTTATGTTGCAATATTTCTATGATGCAATGGAGCACACTACATGGCAATATGGCCATATTCCCACATAACTATGGAGTGGCAATAAAGTTATTTTGCAACAAGTTCATTCGTGGCAATAGTGTCATATGGCAGCCACGTGTTTTGTTGCAACAGTAACTCACGCAACCATTCTTCTGGTAGCAATATCCGTGCTTGCAACCATATCGTGGTTGCGTTAGTTTTTTTTGTGCATTGCAAAACCATCATATTGCAACACCACATCAAAAGGATGCAAAAAGCTATTGCACCGTTCCAAAGGCAACCACTTGTCAACGACCATACATAGATGCAATTGATCCATATTGCAACCAAAATAGCCATATTGCAACCCAATATAGGCGTCATGACAGGGCTAGATCCTAGTAGTGGTGGTTTGGTGGTGTTTGACGCCGGAACCGTAGCCACCAATGGCTGGTCTGGAGGTGACTGCGGGATCTTCTTCTTTGATGGAGGGCGTGAGCAGGTCTTGAACAAATATGCCATGTGGGACTTTGGCTCGGGATGATCCTAACTTTGATAGCGCATCTACTACTTGATTTTTGTCCCAGACCACATGTGTGTACTTGATGCCATACAACTTGCCTTCCAACTTTCTGATCGCTTTGCAGTATGCGTCCATCTTTTCGCTGGTCGTATCCTAGTCCTTGTTGAGTTGGTTGATGACTAGAGCCGAGTCTCCGTAGACATAGAGGCGCTTGATGCCGAGCTTGACCGCAATGTGCAGACTGTGTAGGCATGCTTCGTACTCGGCGACGTTATTAGATGCCGGGAAATAAATCCTGAGGACATATCGGAGCTGCTCCTTAGATGGTGATACGAAAAGGACTCCTGCTCCTGCGCCATCGATGTTGAGAGAGCCATCGAAGTACATCTTCCAATACTCGGTGGGCCCCTGAGAGGCATGTGTGCTTAAGTCTATCCACTCAACGATGAAATCGACAAGTGCCTGAGACTTGATTGTAGTACGGCTTGCAAATTCCAAGGAGAAAGGGCATAGCTCCATTGCCCATTTGATGATGTGCCCGTTTGCATCCTTGTTGCGAATAATGTCTCCCAGAAGGTACACGGTCATGACCACCACACGATATCCGTCGAAGTAGTGTTTCAACTTTCGGGATGTAATTAGTATGGCGTAGATCAGTTTCTGAATCTGTGGGTACCTGGTCTTGGATTCACTAAGCACCTCACTAATGAAATAAATTGGTCGTTGTACCTTGTAGACGTGGCTGGGCTCGTCGCACTCGACCACCATGGTAGTGGAGACCACTCGATTAGTTGCCGTAATGTAAAGCAGGAGGGTTTCATCTTCTCTGGGAGTAGTGAGGACTGGAGGTGACGTAAGGAATTGTTTCAGCTGTGTAAAGGCAGCGTCTGCTTCCTCCGACCACTCAAACTTCTTGGATGCTTTGAGCAGCTAGAAAAATGGTAGTCCTTTTTCGCCTAATCTAGATATGAAACAACTGAGGGCAGCCATGCATCCGGTAAGCTTCTGAACATCGTTCACCTTTTTGGGCGGCTTCATGTCCAAGACAGCTTTTACTTTCTCTGGGTTAGGGCGTATGCCGTCGTGACTGATGACATTGCTGAGCAGTATACCAGATGGAACACCAAAGATGCACTTCTTTGGGTTTAATTTCCATTGGAATGTGTTAAGGGTAGCAAAGGTACTTTCTAGGTTGTCGACAAGGGTGTATGCTTCCTTGGTTTTAACAACTACATCATCAACATAAGCCTCGACGAGGTCGTCTTTTATCTCGTCTTTGAGGTAGGCCTGTATGGCATGTTGGTAGGTAGCCCCAACGTTCTTGAGCCCGAACGACATGGTCGTGTAGCAGTAGGCGCCGAAGGGCGTGATGAAGGATGTCTTGATCTGGTCGTCCTTTTTGAGAACGATCTGGTGATAACCAGAGTTGCAATCGAGAAAGGAAAGTAGCTCGCAACCGGCAGTTGAATCTATGACCTCGTCTATGTGAGGCAAGCCAAAGGGGTCTTTAGGGCAGTGTTTGTTGAGATCAGTGTAATCAACGCACATTCTCCATTCCTTATTCTTTTTAAGTACAAGAACCGGGTTGGCTAACCACTCTGGATGATACACTTCTTTAATAAATCCAGCCACTAAAAGCCATGTAACTTCTACCCTAATAGCCTCCTTTTTGCCGCGAGCAAACTGTCGTAGCTTCTGCTTGATGGGTTTGGCCTTGCCATCGACATTTAAGGAGTGCTCGATCAAGTTCTGAGGTACATCGGGCATGTCAGCGGGTTTCCATTAGAACACACTCATGTTGCCCCTCAAGAACCTGACGAGCGTGTCTTCCTATTTAGGATCCAGGTTGGCCCCGATAAGGGCCGTTTTGCTGGGATCACCATCGACCAGCTGGATCTCTTTGTGCTCTTTAGACTTCATGTTCTTGCGTGGGGCCTCAAGCTCCGGGATCTCCAGGTGGTCGGCTGGGGTCTGCTTGGTGTCAAGCATGGTCTCGGCCATGCAAATAGAGAGGTCGTGAGCCTCTCCTATTTTGAAGTTGTCATCCTCGCAGGTGTAAGCTGCGTATACGTTGCCCCTGAGAGTTAGAACCCCCTTCTCAGTAGGCATCTTGAGCACCAAATACCTATAGTGAGGTATGGCCATGAACTTGGTGAGCGCTGGTCGGCCAAGGATAGCATGGTAGGTGCCTTCGAAGTTGGCGACCATGAAGTTGACGTAGTCGGTGCGGAAGTGGTCTGGGGTACCAAATTGCACAGGTAGCGTGATCTCCCCGAGAGGTGTGGAGCTTTGTCCGGGGAGAACACCCCAGAACTGTGCCTCGTATGGCTTGAGATTAGCCTGGGTTATCTTCAAGGCTGGCAAACTGTTCTTGAACAGTATATCGATGGAACTGCCGCCGTCAATCAGCACTCTATCGAACTGAACCTTGTTGATACAAGGATCGAGAACCAGAGGAAAACGCCCTGGCTCAGGTATTGCAGCCCATTGGTCCTTTTTGCTGAAGGAGATCTCGTGGTGAGACCAAGGAGGGAGCCATGGATCGGCGATAAGGTTGTCGGCATTGGCCACGTTCAAGCAAGCGCGGGCGAGCAGCTTGCGCTCTCGCTTGGTCTCGATGGACACTCTGCCCCCAATGATGGTGTGGACGCGATCGGTTGGCTTGACATACTTGTGACGAGGATCTACATCTTCATCATCATTGTCCTCATTACGCTGCTCCCCTACGTCGTTAGGCTTGTCAAATTCATCCAGAGCCTGTTGGCGCGTGTAGATGGATTTGAGAACATGGCAATTCTCCATGGTATGGTTTGACTTGGGATGGAGCTGGCAGGGTCCTTTCAATGCTTTGGCGTAGTCTTCTTCGTAGTTGCGACGTCCGCCACCTTTTTTAACGATGTTGGCTTCGCCGTCATCTTCCCGAGCATGCTTGCCCCTGTAATCGTCACGTCGATTACACCACTGATTACGCTAGTCGTGGTGGTCGCGAGAATCGTCGCGCTGGTTGCGGCGATCAAAATTGTCATTCCGACCACTGTTGTCGTGGTAGTCGTCGCGGTGTGGGGGGTGGTCGGAGCGTGGAACCCTTGCTGCTTCTTCAATGATTATCTTTTTGGCATCATCGGCGTCCACATATTTTTTAGCAGTAGCTAGGAGCGCTGTGACCGATTCAGGTCTTTTCCGGAGGAGCCTGTCCCTTAGGGCATTATGGAAGCGGAGACTAGTGATGAAAGCTTCGATTGCCTCGTTGTCGGAGATTGATGGGACCTTGATGAGCATCTCCGAGAAGCGTCGGACGTACTCGCGCAATGGCTCATCTTTGCGATCTCGAATCTGCTGCAGATCATATTTGTTGTCGGGTTGTTCGCAAGTAGCAATGAAGTTGTCGATGAATGCTTGCTTGAGCTCTTGCCAAGAATCAAAGTAGTTCGCCAGCAAGCTGACCAGCCATTGGTGGCCTGCATGGCCGACGGCGACTGGGAAGTAATTAGACATGACGTGCTCATCAGCCATGCCTGATCTGCACATGGTTTCATAGAGCATGACCCATAACTCAGGGTTCTCCTTGCCGTCGTACTTCTAGAGTTTTTCGAGCTTGAAGTTTTTTGGCCACACGACTTGGCGAAGGTGAGGAATAAACTGCTTCAAACCCAGAGGGCCGTGGGTAGTATCATATTCCATATGGCGATAGCTTTCATGGGATGCATGATCGTTGGCTCTTTGGTTAATGCGATCGCGCAAATTGCGTTCTCCGAGGGAATGGCGGAGATCGTTATTGCCATCACGGCGATCCCGATTGCCACCCTGGTTGACCCTGCGACCGCGGTTATCACGGCAATTGTCGCGGTTGTCGCGGCGGTTGTCGTCCTGGTAGTCGTGATGGTTGTCATCTCGACCACCATCATGACCACCGTTTCTGCCTTGACGGTTGTCTACTGGGTCGTTGTTGCGCGAGCCACGTTGGTTGGGTGACTGTGGGTGACTTGAGTACTAGCGACTGCGGCTTGATTCGACTGAGACAGATGGAGCCCAGACTTGGTTTGCAATCTTTGCGGTCTGGGCTATAGCAGCCGTCAGGTAGGCTTGTACATCATCATGAATTGCCTAGATTTCTGGGGTATTGGGTAGTCATTGCATTGTTGCCATAGCAACAGCTACGTTGGCGCTTGGAGTCCTGAAGACCTACTTTTCCCCTACCCTATCAAAAGCATTGTTGAGATCACGTGGCTAGAACCTTATGCGTCGTGCCTCCTCTTCTGCCTCAGCTTCGGCTTGTTTGCGATTAAACCGGTCAATATTGCGTGCTTCGCATGCTAGCCTTTCTTGTTCTGTTTCACCAACTGCCGGTGGTTTGTCATTACTGAAGACATTGATCAAGTCTCCTCGCCTTGGTGGGAAGGATGGGAATCGTGGGAACCCCGAGGAGTGGTCTGGGATATCCAGATCGTATTCAACTTCTTCATCGTCACGATGCTGAAGCTCAGTGTGGACGAAGCCAATAGATGCGATGCTGGACGGGGAGCTTGAACCGCCCTCTTGAACTATGTGGACCAATCCTTCTTGATACTCAATCCAAACCATGTTGACGAAGTTGCATGGCTTTGGCCGAGGTCGATGTATAAAACACAGATCCAAGCAGCGTTGTATATTGTACGCGTAGTTGGAAGCAGTGTTTTGCAGGCCGTAGGGCTGAGCCTGGTAATTCTCCATCAAGGCTTCGCATTCGGAGAGCCAGAGACCCGTTGCGGCGGCTGGTCGGCGATGAACAGAGCACCCTTTAGGAGTAGACGTGACCACGAGATCCGTACCGAGTCGTACAGGACGACTGACCCGAGCTGGTCAGGTAGATCTGTTGTGGGTAGTGGTTACCTGCTTGGTAGGTTGATTTTGAATTGAATCTACCAGAGCTAGTGTTTCAGCAAGCTTAGTGTCGACCTGATCGATGGAGTCGAGCAGGTTAGTGTTGTCGATCTGCCTCCCTTTGTAGCGAGGAAGCGAACGACGGGTTGTCGGCGTGGCTGATGCTGGTGTGGCCAGAGCCAGATCCAATGTGGTCAGAGCCGTAGCTGATGCTAGTGAAGCAGTGGTCGACGCAAATTGGATCTGCACCTCCTCTGTGGTCATGGCGATGAAGTTGTTAGAGGCAATGGTCCAGGTGATCTGGCCGATGGTGAATGTGAGGCCGTTCGGCGTGGCCATGGAATCGGGGATGATGACCATCTTGTTCGTCTGGGGAGTAGTACGCACACCCCCTACTTGGCGCGCCACTATCAACAAAATATGGTCAGCAGTCTACCTAGGGGTATGCCCAAGGTAGTAGATTATCGGCAGACAGGTGCGCAAGCTACAAACGAGATGGTGACGCAAGACAGACATGAGGTTTTATCCAGGTTCGGCTGCCGTGAAGGCGTAGTACCTACGTCCTGCGTCTGATTGTATTGCTGTATATAAATGAGATGATTTTTAGAGGGGTCCCCTGCCCGCCTTATATAGTCTGGGGGGCAAGGTTACAGATCTGGAAACTAATCCTAACCAGTTACAATTGCCATAGGTGGCCGGATAAGGATTCCTATTCTAACTGACCAGGATCTTGATTGATCTCCAAGTCTGCCTTGATTCTTTGCGCGGGACTCCGAGCAGATCAGCTGGGCCGCGCGTCGTCTTCTAGTGGACCGGACCCCCTAGTCCGGGCCGACCCAATCCATGCCATAAGGGTATAGGGGTTAATACCCCCACACCAACATACTCCAATTTTAATAACAAAGTCACAAATGTAACATGTATGTGGTGCAAAATGGGGTTTGGGTGCACCAACATACTCCAATTCTATAATAGAATGTCAAATTGCATTGTACTATTATTGAGTCAAATCACATATATACAATGACAAATTACAGCAGGTACAAAATATCAAGTAATACACATAAACTGATGTTCTTGCAGGAATTTTAAATTAGCTAAAACATAGGCTAATTAATTGTACCACTGCTGGAAATCAAAATAACAAAAGAAATATAATTTCTGGACACAAGACAGGGCAAATGCGTCCCAAGCGAGAGCAAAGCCGGCCCAGCAGGCGGCCCAGCAGCTAGGCAGGGGAGGGCGCATGGGTGGGCAGGCCGGAACCTAAGCCTAGGCTACCATTTGGCCCAGGTGAGCTCCTGACGCGCCTGTTATAAATAGGCTGGCGGTTAGGGTTTTGAAACCCTAACCGCCTAGCCCATCCTATCATCGCCGCCGACCCCTAGTTGCCAGACGCCGCCGCCGACTCCCTATTGCTTGCGCCATGAAGTGTGTAGCCACCGTCTTGTGCCTCCTCCTCCTCCCATGGAGAGTTCGAGCCATAGCTCTTGCGTCCGCCGTGAAGGCTGGCCAGCAGGGCAAATCCTTCTCGTCACAAGCAAGCTTCGACCATGGAGGCCATCGCTGCAAGCCAGGAACGGCAGATCTGACCCCACTGGCCCTTCCCAGGGTGCTCAGAAGCAGGGAACCACCCCCCTCCTCTTCAGAGGATGAGAGGTACCCGGCGCCAAGGGTGTTCCCCAGCGGGAGGATGGTCCAGCGCAAGCCCTAGCGGCGGTTGGTCACCACGTCGGCATATACACTACAAAAAATCTGGGTTTGTATGACATAAGCACACTGTCATGGTAAGTACAAAATTGGTCATAAAAAGTGTCTTATGACAAAAAAGCAGCGTCATGCCATTCGTCATATAATGACCGTCACATAATGTACCTTGTGACGATAATATAGAGAACCATCACAAAATGTTACGACCTTTTGTGACGGTTGTGTCTTTCCATCACATATTGTTATCTTTTATGACAACTGTAACTATCACAAATTGGTCAGTCAACGCGTCACCTAATGTACGAAATGTCATAAATGGTACGTGCGAGGACAGTCTCAGATAAGTTTTTTTGACAACATAGAAACATCATATATAAGTATGTGGATTTTGTGACGCCTAGATTTTGTCTTGTTTTGTATGGTAGTTAGAGACATTTTGAGACGACTGTATGGCGTCACAAATTGTCCTCTCATTCATGACGAGCGTGGTAGCCATATTCAGTGACGACACACTGATCTTTCATCACAGCTCATAAAAGCATAATACACATATATATCATCCAAGCCATCATCCACAACATTCTCATCACAAGTCATTAATCATACACAATTCAGTCAAGCCATCATGCATACGCATAAATTCAAGACCAGAAGATAGTGGTTCAACATGTTCTAGCACACTTGTTCCACCACATAGTTCCAGGTTCCATCAGGCATGTTCCACCACAAGAGGTTCAAACATACAGAGGTTCCACCACAAAGGTTCAAACATACAAACAGATTGCACAAAGTTCTGACAAAGTTCCAACCATAGAGTAAGTTCTAGCAAGGTAGCAAAAGCTTAGGCAAAGGCATCATCCTCAGACACTGCATTCATACCTACCTCAATCTTTCTAAAGTTTTAGGACAGCTCGTAGAAGTGCATTAGTCTCTTCAAACTTGGTACGCATCCCCTTCACTTCCTCTTGGGTCTGACATAGCAAACTTTGGCTTTCTTCAAGTGCGGCCTATTGAGCTTGAAGCTGTGCTTGCAACTCTTCCGGCTTCCTAGCAGCTTCCTCTCTTTTGTGCTTGGAGTGTTTCCTCAAACTGAGCTTGTAGGCGTGCTTGTGCGGCTATCGATGTGGACCGGCCAGTCTTCGATGGTCGAGGGACACCAATGTTAGGAAGGAAGGTGGATGAACGGCTGATCTGGCTGAGACAGTCAGCAACAATCTTGGAGGGAGACTTTTGTTCTTCTCCTTCTTCTGGCTCTCTTTCCTTCTCTGCAACCATTTGTTCCTACATAAAATGAATCCACTTAAGAACAAGGCCATACAACAGTGTTGAACCAGGCATTTACTTGAGTGCAGTACATACATGTATCCATTGATTTTGTAACTTACATATATTTCATTTGCAAGAGGAGTACGACCATTTTGGGGACTATTCATACATTCCCCAAAGAAATCAACAGCATCTGGCTCCATGTTGTTGTACTTAGTCCTCTGCAGCATGTTAAAACTTGGGATATAAGATTAGCCAAAGATTATTTGTACATGACAATAGCAAGATGCCAAAATATGTATGCACTACAGATCATACAAGTATTTGCCTCAGTATTTGCCTCTAGATTTTTTATGCCAACAACAAATACAATCACTAGCAAAGTCAACTAATTACTGACAGTTCAAGAAAAACAACACAGGAACATGCATCAATGCAACCTGGATAGATCAAGAATAATAACCTGGCCTAAACAACACCTACTACTGATGATGATCATCTCTGATGACATAGCAATTCCTCTTGCAGATTTCAGTTTCAAATGGTCACCATAAAAGAATTGGAGCCTAAACACCTATTGATTATAGCTCACTCGGCACAGCGCAAATCTTATGAACATGGGAGCTCATCTCAGAAATAATTGGAGCACGTGCTAACTTGACAGTTCAAAAGCACATGGTAATTACTAAGCTACAAATGTACAAAAGACATAGTATCCGTACCAGGCTGTATTGATGGGCAATATAGGACCTAGCTCTAGTCCTTTGATGAAGCTGCACTTGGGCTCGGTTTACTTTATTCTTAGCACATTTTTCCTGCACCACATGCAATACAGAGTTGTCATTCACATGCACAGTTTGCATTGCATATTAACAAAAGCAGATAATTCAGGCATGGACCTGATTCTTTGGGTCACACCAGTACTCTACCAGCTTGGTCCATTCCTCTTTCTTCATTTTAGGTGGAGGTTGCTTGGACAACAGCTGTTCTTCTGTCAGTGACTCATCGAAGTACTTCTTTTTTAGGTGATACCTCGTCTGCCTTACTCCCCTCTTAATGATATTAGTGCATGCAGCTTTACTTGGTGCCTCATTCTTAACATCCACATCCAACCTTGATTGAAGCCACACAAATCATTTATTAGATACAATTTTTCACCTGGGAGTAGAGTAATGAAAGAGAGTATTTGGAGGAGTGAAATAGCTGTCTCACCTCCAATTTGTCAAGCACTAAAGCTTCCATGATGTGTAGATGGGCATGTTGTCTCTAAGGGCAACAACAGTTTTTGATGCTAGCTTCGCTGCCTGAAGTGGGGTATCAGGTCTTTTCTTCCCTTCAGCCACTTGGATAGCCAACTTCTTTCCTCTATTTAGCATCTTCTCTAAGCCATGACCCATGGTTTTCTTGCGAACATGCTTTGGGGCGCTGTATTGGCAAATAATGATCAAAATGTGTTATTAAAGCAGTAACAATTGTAGATAATGAATGGATAAACAAATGCTTAGAAACTCATATTGTTTACCTAGAACTAAGTCATCTCTTGGTTCTCCTTCATATGTATGACCCTCTGAATTAGCGGCATCAAATTGCTCAGCTAACTCATTGATGTCATTGCTTTGCCTAGAGCTCTGTCCACCTGTTGTGGTGTCTGCAGGAACTACTTGGTTAACACTAGTTGTGGGAGTAGGTTGCTGAGATAGGGTAGCAGTGGCTCTAGGAGTACTATGCTCAGTTTATGTAAAAGAGTTGAAAAAAAACTAACAGATCAGTAGAGAAATTGTAAACGAACCAAAAGGAGCAGTCTAATAGTTAGTCAAACCATTGAAATTGTAAATGAAACAAAATGGAGCTAATATCCTACTGCTTTGTGTATCTTGATACAAAGAGCATGTCGGGGTGCCTTTTTCTATGGGCTGTAGATGCAGTAATATCATATTTCAATAAACATGTCACAAATTCATAATTCTTTTCTTTAGCATGTCAGGGTGAATAAAACAAGTATGAAACGGCAGTGCACTAACCAGCAGTCCTGCACTAACGCTTAACAACTGGTGTTGTCATACACATACAATTTAAATGATTGTTTACATTTTATCATCTATAACACAGCAAGGCCAAAAGGCCATTCATGGTCTTTTGTGCTTCCCCATAGAAGTACTAGTGCAAGAAAGGGTCTAACTAACAAAGAAACCTCTAGGAAGCAAATAATTCACCACATCTGCCGACCAAGGTAACAGTAGCTACAAGTTAGGGGAGAAGGGAAAGCAAGAAATGTTTGAGGAACTAACCAAAGCTGGTCGGAGGGGGACTGCGCAGACGATGAGGCTAGGGCCGGGCAGACGACGGCTGGAGGAGGAGGTGGCGCTCTGTGCAGAGCCACAGAGATCAGCCCACGGAGGGAGTCAGAGCTGCCGATGGCGGGATGGGCCGCTCCGTCCTCCGGCGTTGGTGTGGTTGCGGGATAGGCGGCTCCGCGCACCGGCGAAGGAGTGAGGGTTGGATGGCCGTATCCGGCCTACGGCGTTGGTGTGCTGGCGGGATGGGAGCCTCCAATTTTGGGTGTTGGTGTGCCGGCAGGATGGGAGCCTCCGGCTTCGGGCATTGTGCCGGCGGGATGGGAGCCTCCAGCTTTGGGTGTTGGTGTGGTGGAGGGATGTCCGAATCTGACCTCCAGCGATGATGTGGCCAGGAGATGGGCAGATCCAGCCACGATGGAGGTGTGGCGCCAGGATGGGTGGCGTAGGAGTGGCGGCGGGAGGTGTGGCGGCAGCGGTGAGTGGCAGGCGGGGTGGTGGCAGCAGAGTGGCAGCTAGTGGTGAGTGGTGGGCGGGGTGGTGGCGGTGGAGTTTGCGGCGGGTGGGGTGGTGGCAGCGGAGTGGCGGTGGGCGGTGGTGAGTGGAGAGCGGTGTGGCGGCGGCGTGGCGGCGAGTGGAGGGAGGAGAAGGAGATTGGGGATTTCCCCTTGGTCTGACCCATGGGCAAGAGGATAAGGCCGCAGGGGGAACTTGGATGCCTTGAGCGGGAGGCATGGTGGGGCCCATGTGTCGGCGAGTGAATCAACGCGGGAGAGTGAGGTGCAGCTTTGAAAATTTGGCCACATTTTTGTCCTGGCGCAGTGGGTCCACTATGTTAGTGACCGTTTTAGTAGTATTAGGACTTCAAATGGATTTTTTGGCTAATAAACGATTGAAAATGGAAACAATGTCTGAAACAAAGTTGTACAACGCGTCGAGATCTACCAATTTAGTTTTGGTTATTTCTTCGTATGACTTTGTTTCGATAGTTTGAAATTTGAATTTCAAAATATTAAAATTTCTAACAAAAATTTGGGGTACTAAATAATTTCAAATTAAAAAGTGATGAACACAAAGGTTGCACAACTCATCAAGACCTACAATTTTTGTTTTGGTCATTTGTTCATCCGACAAAGTGACAGTAACTTTGTTCACAAAAATTACACCTCTCACTTATAGTTCATGAAACTCTAAGAGAGAATGTAAAATTTATGAACTAAGTTACTACCACTTTCTCGGATGAACAAATGACCAATACAAAAAATGTAGGTCTTGATGAGTTGTTCAACTTTGATGTTTGTGATTTTTTTAGCTGAAATCATTTGGAGTTTCAAAATGTGGTGTAAAATTGTAATTTTTTTTATATTCAAATTTTGATTTGTTCAAACTTTGACACATGATGATGGAGCTAAAATCAAAGCTATACATTGATAGATCATGATTTTAGAAAATTTTAGGAAAAAAACATCAGATTTGGAGCTAGTATGTGGGAGAAAAACTTGTTAGAAGTTTTTGCCATAGATCAAAAAAAGAATTGATGTTTGCACCACATGGGACGCTAATGAGCATGCTGGGCCCGCATGTCATTGAAACTTTGGACCACAAGGCACTCAAGGCTAATTAGCTGGAGCCTGGCCAGCCAAGCCACCTGCAGCAGCGCCGCCCACCCTCACAAGCAGCCGCGCCGCCCCCCTCGCCCCACAAGCAGCAGCGTTGGCCCCCTCCCCCCATCAGTAGCCTTGGCGCCCCCTAGAGGCAGCCTGGCCGGCAACCACAGCTGCTCCGTCGCTCGTGCCGCGCCGGCCACCCGTGCTGGAGAATGGTGCCTGCATCGGCGACCCCTGCTGGAGAGTGGAGACGTGTCGGCCACCCTTGCTAGTGCCACGCCGGCCACCCATGGTGGAGCCTGGCCATCCACCCTAGCTAGAGCCTGGCCGACCATGCCACCTACTCTCATCGGCCCCCTCCCCCCCCCCCACCAGCAGCAAGACCGCCCACCCTCCAAAAGCAGACGCGTCGCCCCTCCCTCCCCAAGCAAGCAGCACCACCCCCCCCCCATCAGTAGCCTCGGCGCCCCCTAGAGGTAGCCTGGCCGGCGACCACAGCTGCTCCCTCGCTCGTGCCACACCGACCACCCATGCTGGAGAATGGAGCCTGCATCGGCAACCCTTGCTGGAGAATGGAGCCTGCATCGTCCACCCTTGCTAGTGCCACGCCGGCCACCCGTGGTGGAGCCTGGCCATCCACCCCAGCTGGAGCCTGGCCAGCCAAGCCACCTGCTCCTGCATTTGCTACCTCCACAAGAGGAAAACACAAAACTCCACCATCAAGACTGCAGGGGATCACAATGATGTCACTATTGACTACTATGGGACAATCAGAGACATTATTGAGTTGAGTTACACTAAGAACAGCAAAGGAGATAGATCTATTATCTTATTACGGTGTGAATGGTACAATCTTGAGGGAAGGACATACCAAATGAAAGATGATGGTTACTTCAAGACCATTAACATCGAAGGCCGATGGTATAAGAATGATCCTTTCATTCTAGCCACAGAAGCTTCACAAGTATTTTTCTTGGAAGATACAAAGTTCGGCTCATCTTGGTGAGTGGTACAAGAATTTGGCCACCAACATATATTTGATGTTGAAGAGTCCAACAGAAAGCAACCAATCCATGAACAAGTACTGATGAGATGTTAGGAGGCATACCAAGAGGAGAATACTTCGTCCAGAGATGGTACAGTGGGAGACATTTATCCTGATATGGATTTGTTGCACATGGACAATCAACCAAGCAGCCCTATTAGTAGAGACCTTGTCGAGAGCATCTGTGGACATCAACATACAGCTCAAGGTGATGAAACAGACGACGAAGATGAAGATGAAGATGAAACCTTCCTTGAGTACCATAGTCCAGATGAAAACAACATATCAAAAGAAGACAGTGATGATGACTAGCCTTTGCATTTCTCGAGCTATTTGTGAACCATGAACATCTATTAGTGATTTTGTTGTATTTGAATTATGCTACTGAAATTTGTATCTCAACTATGAAATTGTAAGACCTTATATACAATGATTCTATTTCAATGGATACTTGATTCTATTCTGTGCACATGTAACCTATTGGAAGTTACAGGCTATATGATGCCAAAATATCATGGATATGTTATATGCTGCCCAGAATCCATTGAGTTGCTACAAAAATTCAGGGCTATACTGAAGTTACATACATGCTGCCAAAATTTGATCACACACAGGTTACACATCAAAAAAAAGGGATGTTTAATTCGAACAGCACTCAGGCACATATTTCATACTAACTGCAAATACATCCTGGATAACAGGTTCAATACACCATGTCACACAAAAGGCACAGGTTCAATACAATATGTCACATACAATATTTCAACAACATTTGCTTACTTCAACACTACAGCTACAACCAACAAGATGGCCAACACCAAGAATGTTACATTTAGACACCCACACACAAGACAAATGCAACTTCCCATTACTTTCCTATTCTTGACAACGATTTCCTTCACCTTGTTCACATTCTCCTCTATGCTATCAATTTTGTCCACCAGCTCAGGAACATCTGTTGTCAAAGCTGCTACAATGGTCGAGGATAACCATTATCTTGAAGGTACACCACATATTCTTCCTCGAACCAATACCTGGAACATGTCCCCTACATCCAAATTACAAACAACAGGCAATTTAACATCAATAGTGCAGCCACTGAATGCTACAGACACTACCATTCTCAGGGATGCCCATTCAAACAAAAATGAAATTTGGGCAATGCAAATTGAACCACTGCACTGACATTTCGATAGTTCTTCCTAGAGCACTTGAAAAACCTCCTTCCAACGTTATACTCAGACTGCGTGGTAGTGGCAGCAAACACCCTCACGTCCTTGCAATTCGGGCACATTATCAGCGGCAACCCGGTCACATCATCAATTGGTGCCTGCAGCTCGACAGCAGTGGGCGGAAGTGCTGTAGCAACAACAGCAAGGGGTGCGGGTTCACCCTAGCTGCGGTTGAGCGCCGAGTGCGAGTGGTAGATGACGACGCCTGCGACATGAGCCCGAGGTAGCGGGGATTGATTAGGCCTCACACATAGGCAACGAAAGGGGGAAAGGGGAGGAGGATGAGGGCGGCACTGCCACAATGGCGCACCTGGGGACTAGGAGCACGCTGCCGGCCAACGAGATGGAGTCGCCGCCTATCACCAAAAATCCTCTCTCCGCCGGGCGGCCTTGCACCGGATCTGCACGCTGGCTCTGCCCAGAGGCCGCTGCGGCATGAGTTGGGGAGATGGGGAGTTGCCGCTGCCGAGACGCCGAGACGCCGCCCGCCCCCGCCGCCCGCCGCGCTCCGCCCAGACGCCGCTCCCTGGCCACATGCCACACGCCGCCCGCCGCGCTCCGCCCAGACGCCACCCGCAGCAATGTGTTGGGGAAATGGGGAATGAATCGAAATGGTCAACAGAGAAGGTCTGTTCTGCGTATATTGATGTTGGGGCCATCTTTTTTGAATTAACAAACAATGACGCTATGGAAAGCTCACATAAAACCAGCTCATATCATCATAAAAACGCAGCAGACGACCGGCTCCTGGAGCCTGACATTTTGTGACGATACTTGGTACCTTTATGTGACAAAATAAAGTGTCATCATAAATAGATCTAGGTCTCCTGAATTTATGACGCCACTGAAATTGTCGTCATATTATGGTACATTATATGACAAAAACTGTCCCAGTCATAAGAAATTTTGTCATATAAAGAAGGATTTCTTGTAGTGATAGGAGCGCGGTCGGGGAGATGGAGGTGGCGGCGGGACCGCGACCTCGATGTCGTAGGCGAAGCCAGACGGCCACATCTCTGCTCCAGTGCTGTTGTGGAAGAACGGAGCCCCCCCCCCCGGCGCGCAGCCATGGTGCCATCGCCTCCGTTCCACGGCAGCGCTAGCGGGGTAGACGGCATCGGTGGCATCAGCAGCGGCAGCGGCAGCGGCATCGGCAGTGGTGCCTCGGTCGAAGGGCCACCCACGCGTCTGACGAACATGGCCGGGCCATGCTCCGGGCAGACGCTAGGGGCGAACTGCAGTGTGGACTCCGGGCGCGGCGACGAACGGTGGCCACCCTTCTCTCCAGTGCGGATCCCGTGGAAGCGATGAGGAGGGGTCCAGTGGTGGTGGATGTCGCGGAGTGCGCGGTGAACGGCGCCCTGCAACATGTAACGGCGAAGACCTCCGGCGTGGTGTCCGTGAAGAATGGCGGTCTCCACGGCATCGGTGGTGGAATCCACCATGGCGTTCATGGAAGGTAAAGGCGTCGTCATCCTAACCTTAGGGTGGAGAGCGTTTCCTTCTCCTACGGCAAGTCCAGCGAACTCTCTGGCGAGTCCTCTGGCCAACTCCCTCCTTCCTTGTCCTCTTAGCGTCAGCGATGGGTAGAGCCGGCGTGCATGATAACGTGTTGAATGCGAAAAGTGTCGGATGGAAAATGACGATGTCTTTCATTGATGAACAGTATGTGTATATATACAACAGGCAGTTGCCTTGTGAGACTCAGTGAAAAGGTGTCTATCTATCTTGTCTACATAGAACCGTCATTAGCGGTTGCTAATGACGAGATCAACAATTTGATCACTAATTAATTAATCTTAACAATTTATAAGTCTTATGTTTATCCACGAATTCCAGTCACCTATATGTCATTAAATTTACTAGTGCGAGCTGGAACACGCGGGACGTTTTTTAAAAAAAAATAATAGAGAGCAGACTCTGAGCACGCAACTACGCAAGTCCGAGCAGGAGTGCATCACAATCATACAGCATAGACAAAGTGAGGCCGTGACTTTTCAAACATGTCTAAACCTAATCCATATGATTTGGTCATGGCCTGATGAAATAATTAAGTCACGGAGCCAGATTTTTTTATTAGGTATATATAAAATCTTCCAATTAATCAAACTTGAAAATAGATGTCACTTGCCATTATTAGATGCTGGACTCAGTATATACGTTGCAAACATGCCAAGGAGCCTGGAGCGCATCATAGCTCATCAACGGGTGTCAACAACAACCGGCGAATATGTCGTCTCATGCTCAAGAAATTCAGCTCCAAACCATAATTGGTACTGTACTGTACTGTACTTCAGAAGATATCCTCTTTCTTTTCCCAGTTACTGTATATGTGAATTATGTGTTAAGCGGGCCTTCATCGTCAAGCACTCAGTGTCTGTTTTCCCCTATTGAATTGGTTTCTGATCATGGAAATTTTCTAGATTTTAGAGCGTGGGTGGGTGAGGGTGATATGTTTCCCAGCCCTTTCTTCGTTATTTATCTTAGATATGCGTAGCGTGGCTGATTGATTGAGTGAAACTGGAGTGTGTGCTATCTTACAAAGCTGCCCAATTTCCATATACTTCACTGAAATTCTGACTACCAGCCAATCTGTTTTGTTTGCACCAATAATTAAGGAGTCCCGGAACAGGAATCCGGCGACGGGAAGGACAGCAAGGATGGCCAGAAAGCCCCGGCCACACGGCGGACGGCGAAAGGCAGCGTCCGCTGGTGGATCTTGGTGGCGGCAGACATGCTCATCCTCCTCTGCGGCGGGACCGTGGCGACCCTCCTCAGCCGCCTGTACTACAACTCCGGCGGCAACAGCAAGTGGATGAGCACGCTCACGCAGTCCGGCGGGGCGCCGCTTCTACTCATCCCGCTGCTCCTGGCGCCGCCGCCGACCTCAGGCCCAGGCTCAGGCTCATCTGGTGAGGCGGAGCGCCGGCAGCCAGCACCGGCGGCGTCGAAGCTGGCGGCCGTCTACGTGGGCATCGGGATCCTGATCGGCTTCGACAACCTCATGTACGCGTACGCGCTGCAGTACCTGCCGGTGTCCACCTTCTCGCTGGTGGCGGCGACGCAGCTGGCCTTCAACGCCGTCACATCGTGGCTCATCAACGCGCAGCGCTTCACGGTGCTCATCGCCAACTCCGTGGTGGTGCTCACCTTCGCCGCGGCGCTGATCGGCGTCGGCTCCTCCTCCGACGGGACGTCCTCCAGCAGCGACTTGCCGCGTGGCAAGTACGCGGCCGGGTTCGTCCTCACGCTGGCGGCCTCCGCCACCTTCGCGCTCATCCTGTCCCTGCTGGAGCTCGCCTTCGACAGGGTGGTCAGGGCGCGCACGCTGCGGTGGGTGCTGACGGTGCAGATGCACACCAACCTCGTGGCGTCGGCGGTGTCTGTGCTGGGACTGCTCGCGTCCGGGGAGTGGCGGACGATCCCGGGCGAGATGGCGGCGTTCAAGGACGGGAGGGCCAGGTACGTCCTGACGCTGGTCGGGGCGGCGGCGTCGTGGCAGGCGGCGCTGGCGGGGCAGGTGCGGCTCATCGCCAGGGTGTCGTCGCTCTTCGCCAACGCGACGGGCGCCGTGCAGCTCCCGCTGGTGCCCGTGTTCGCGGTGCTGCTGTTCGGCGACAAGATGACGGGCATCAAGGCCGTCGCCATGCTCATGGCCGTGTGGGGCTTCCTCTCCTACGTCTACCAGCACTACCTCGACGGCCGGCGCGCTGCTGCCGGGAAGGCCGCCGGCGCCAGGGGTCAGTTCAAGTGCTGTGTCTGTGCTGAGCGGACGGCAATTGACGAGGCTTCGCGCGCTTGAGACATTGCTGTGGTCGTCTCGTCTGTATATCAGATTCTTGGTGAGCTTTGCCTCATTGTCATCGAGATTAGTTGGAGTGGAAGCTTGACTCCAATATACTACTAGTATCAAACTTAGCTTGATTGGTGCTTTGGACTATTCATACTGATAATCGACCCATGCTATCACCAACAATTCATCTAAATTCTAGGATCTTTTCAGGTCTCTCAGTGGGTGTAACTACCACATCCTCTGACCCTTGGTCTTCATCTTTTTTGAAACGACTCTTGGTCTTCATCTTAATTCCTACCTCAATCCATCCCAAAGCATAGGATTGCTTCCATCGATCTCTCAATAAAATAGAAAATACCCATTTCCTTCTCTTGGCTGGATGTTCATTAAAAAAATGCCAATTGCCTCATGGTATAAATAGTACAGGAACATGGAAGTATCAAAGTTATTACAAAACTATGAAGAATGCAACAATGATGAAATCTGGACAGCTGTGAATTTCATAGGATTCTTGGACAAAATTACCAAATTTATCACCTATTAGCTACTACTAGCATCAACAAGTCAGCGAGACCCTTGTTTAGGCCCTCATCCTACTTTTCAGGGCTGAAAGAAAAAAGGGACATTGTCTCACTCAACAAGACTCATACTAAAGCTATCAGAAGTAGTAAGATTCACGTTCTTTTTCAAGGTTCTCAAAACATTGTCATGATAAATTCTTACTAAATGGAACTCTCAAAAGTAGTAAGATGATAGCACATACTTTTTCAAGGTTCTCAAAACATTTCCAAGGTTCTCAAAACATTGTTCCGACAAAACTCTTATTAAAGCACTCAAATGGCTTCGTTCGGCTTATCCCATATTCGGCTTGTTCGGCTTGTTTTTTCAGCCGGAAAAGTGTTTTTCTCTCACAACAATTCAGCCGGAACAGTGTTTTTCAGCCAGTTTCAGCCAAGATTCAGACCAGCGAACGGGGGAAGATTCCAAGGTTCCCTACTTTTCTCTATTTCTACATTCACGATCTCTTTTGGACCCTATGCCAATACGGACTTGACATTGACGCCCGAGTTCCAGGTGCCACCCCTTCTGGCGATCCCTATCTAGACCCAACCGAAAATCAAACCCCCACCCTTCTACACGCCCCCATGATTTTGTAACGGTAATGATAGGTAGAATCGAGAATTGGAGGTACAAGAAGATAGAATCGGGGAAGAAACAGAGATAGGCGCGGCTGGAACCCGCGTGATATGAGTATTCAGATACGGGTTCAGAGGATTCAATTACAGCTTGAGATGTTTCACCACCGGAGCGCGGCTTATATTGCCGGACGCGCCACAGTGATGTCAGCGGCTAACAAACTCCTAACCGCCATGACCCCACACACACCTGGCCAAGGGCCCACTTGTCATCTATGCCAGTCATGGTCATAACACTCTCCCGCCCTTAAGAATCAGCTTGACCTCAAGCTGATGATGGCTGAAATCACTCGGAGTAATCTGATTCATCCTCCCAAGTCACCATAGTAGTTGGTAGCGCTGTCCACTTGAGCAACACCTGTTTGATCGCCTGAGCACCACGTTGAATCATCTGACGATCCAGAATTCGTTCAGGTTTCACTGCTGTCTCTGGATCGATGCAGACTGTACTCAGATCATTTGAAACTTGACAGTCAGCAGCAATTTGCTTCTTCAGCTGAGAAACATGGAGGACTGGGTGAATGCGGCTATGTGCTGGCAGCTCCAACCGATAAGCCACTTCACCAATGCACTCTAGAACTCGATATGGTCCATAATACCTGAATGCCAGTTTCTTGTTCGATCTTGCAGCAACCGTCGACTGAACGTTGGGTTGTAACTTCATGTAGACCATGTCGCCAGGCAGAAAACTTCTTTCAGAACATTTTTTATCAACATGTGACTTCATCCTTTGCTGTGCTCGGGTCAACTAAAGCTGAATCACTTTTGTCAACAACTCCCTTTCCTTGAGCCACTGTTCAAGATCCGGAATTGTGCAAAGTTTCTGATTGGAAATCCCAAAATGCCGAGGGCTATGGCCATACAGTACTTCAAATGGAGAATGGCCTAATGCTGAATGATAAGCTGTGATATACCCAAAACTCCGCAACTGGTAACCATTTGCTCCACTGTCGAGGACAGGAGTGGACTGTGCAGTGCAGAAAACCCTCCAAGCACTGATTCAAGCGTTCTGTCTGACCATCCGTTTGAGGATGATACACCGAGCTCCTCAGTAACTTGGTGTCAGTTAACTTGAAGAGCTGTTGCCAGACAGTACTTGTGAACACAGGATCCTTGTCTTAAATCGTAGTTTGAGGTAGGCCATGGAGTTTGTAGATGTTGTCCAAATAAATCTTAGCAATCTGGATAGCTGTGTAAGAGTGATGGATGGGAATCAAATGCACATACTTTGTAAATTTATCAATTAACACAAGAATTGCATTGAATCTGTCTGATGAGGGTAAACCCTCTATGAAATCCAAACTGACCACTTCCCAAGCCTGAGATGGTACTGGCAATGGTTGAAGTAGTCCTGGTTGTCTGATGTGCTCCACTTTGGCTTGCTGACACACTTCACACTGTTGCACAAAAGACTGCACTATATGTTTTATATTGGGCCAAGCAAATAATGCCTTGATTCTGTTGTATGTTGGGGTGATGCCAGAGTGGCCCCCAATTCCACTGTTATGCACTGCCTGCAAAATATGTTGTTGGGCTAAGGTGTTGTTGCCCACCCACACCCTGCCATGAAACCTGATAACACCATCCACCAATGCTAACCCTTTGTTATTAGCACCAGTGACTAACAGTTCAATAAGGAGTTGTTGATCTTCCTGATTCTCCTGATAGCCTTCTTTCAATTTCTGAATCCAAGCAGGAACACATTCAGAAATAGCATTTACTTCTTCATCAATAACACACCTTGACAGTGCATCTGCTGCTGCATTATTAATGCCCTTCTTATATTGAATTTGATAGTTGAGATCCATGAGCTTGAACATTGCCTTATGCTGTAACTTGGAAGTTACTCTTTGCTCAGTTAGGTGCAATAGGCTTTTATGGTCAGTTCTTATGAGAAATTGGCCATGTTGTAAGTATGGCCTCCATCTGTCCACAGCCATCAAAATAGCTAAACACTCCTTCTCATACACTGACAGAGTTTGATTCTTAGAATACAGGTGCTTACTGAGGTAAGCAATTGGATGATTCTCTTGCATCAACACAGCTCCAATTCCCAGATCTAAAGCATCAGTTTCCAGGACAAAAGTTTTGTTAAAATCTGGCACAGCAAGGACTGGAGCTTGAACCATCTTCTATTTCAGTAACTGAAAAGCTCTGTCAAAGTCTGAATTCCAATATAAATGGTTGACCCTTTTTCAACATTTCAGTTAATGGACGACTGAGTATGCCATAATGTTGTATGTATCTTTTGTAGTACCCTGTCAGGCCTAGGAAACCCCTCAACTGCTTAATGGTCTTAGGTGTTGGCCAGTTTTGTACAGCTTCTACTTTGGTAGGGTCAGTAGCCACCCCTGCTGCAGAAATGACATGCCCAAGGTATTCTACTGCTGGTTGAGCAAAGAAACACTTGCTCCTTTTAATGTAGAACTGGTTCTGGTGCAGAATATCAAACACCTGTTGCAGCAACACCAAATGTTCCTCAAGAGTTTTGCTACAGATCAGAATATCGTCCATAAACACCAACACTGCCCTATGAAGCAGGTCTGCAAAGAGATTGTTGAAACATCGGTTTCTAACAAGAATGAGAAGTGGGCGGAGGCCTTCGTCTTAGGTCAGGGTCTCCGCCCGAGATGGGCGGAGGCCGGCCTCCGCCTAAGACGGGCGGAGGTCCCTGAACGCAGCGCACTCCTGTCGGACAAAATCCTCTGTCGGAGGCTCCAGACAGAAGGTCGCTAAACGAGGGATTCAGTAGGCTTTGGCCAAGTAGGAGTAAGAGAAAGGGGCGGAGGCCCTCGGCTTTGGCCGATGCTCCGGACTCGGGCTTTGGCTCAGGCTCTGCCTGAAGGAGAGAGTGAGGATCAAGTACCGACTCACAAGAACTAGGGTTTCATAATTGCTTCACCAACCTCTCTCTCACAGTTACAAGTGTTCCCTATTTATAGAGCTCAACTACCACTTTACAGAGTTTACAACAGTGCCCCTCAACTGCTACGGTACATTCCAGGAATATTCTAGCCCTAGTGTCTAACCTCAGGGGTGTTCTCGACATACCGTCTTGCAATGTCTTCACCTTGGGCCTAAGCCGACGCCCATTGGAGGCCCATCAACTGTCCTCACGTATGCCTTGCTGACTTGATCGTTCCTTGATGGGCCTCCGCCGCCTTGGGGAACACCTTCGCCATGATCACTGCGCTTGGCCTCTGCTGTCCCGGGGAGAGCCTCCACCGTCCCAGGGAGAAACTCCACCGTCATTCTTGTACTAGGCCTCCGCCGTCTTGGGGGGAAGCCTCCGCCGGCTAGGCCTCCGCCGTCTTGGGGAGAGCCTCCGTCGGCTGGGCCTCTGCCGTCTTTGGGAGAGCTTCCACCGGCCGGGCCTCCGCCGTCTTGGGGAGAGCCTCCGCCGGCCGGGCCTCCGCCGTCTTGGGGAGAGCCTCCGCCGGCCGGGCCTCCACCGTCTTGGGGAGAGCCTCCGCCGGCCGGGCCTGCACCGTCTTGGGGAGAGCCTCCGCCGGCCGGGCCTTCGCCGTCTTGGGGAGAGCCTCCGCCGGCTAGGCCTCCGCCGTCTTGGGGAGAGCCTCCGCCGGCTAGGCCTCCGCCGTCTTGGCGAGAGCCTCCGCCAGCGAGGCCTCCGCTGTCTTGGGGAGAGCCTCCGCCGGCCGGGCCTCCGCCGTCTTGGGGAGAGCCTCCGCGGGCTGGGCCTCTGCCGTCTTGGGGAGAGCCTCCGCCGGCCAGGCCTCCGCCATTATTCCTTCATCAGGCCTCTTCGAGGGGGAGTTGACCCATACTCCGTATGGGCTCCCCCAATAGTAGCCCCTCAGCTACTAGGTTATGGACGGTACTACATGACCTGGTAGATGTTCATCCAAGAAGAGGCACTATACAACGCAGATCTTGGTTGCGAGGATTGCCCTCCGCAACCCATTCATGCACGCCTCGCTAAAAACTCCATCCCAAAAACCCTGTGGGAAAAAAGGGCATGGAGAAAAGAGCACACGCATGACTCTAACCTATACATGCACTAATTCCTTAGGCTTTCAGCTCTGCGTGCCTTTATCTTCTAGATTTCTTCATCTATGGCCTTCGGCTCCTTCTGCTGCTTCTATCGCATGGTTCATCGGCTTCGCTCAGTGCTCTGGTCTTCATTTTTGGGACCTTCGCGATGCGTAGGTCTGTATCCTTGAGGCCTTTGCTTCTGATGTCTTTTTGACGCGCAGGTGTGTCTCCAAGGCCCGATTGTATGAGCCTTCGTCTATGTCTCTTCTCGGTGCAGAGGTCTTCACCTTTGGGTCTTCCGCCATTGGTGTCATCTCAGCGTGCGGGTCTCCGCCCCCGAGGCCTCCCCAGGTCTTCATCTCTAGGGTCTTCGCCTCTAGTGCCTTCATGATGCGCAGGCCTTTGCTTCCAAAGCCTTCGCAGGTGTTCATCGAGGTCTTTACCTCCGAGTCTGGTATCGTCTTGGCGTGCTGGCCTCCGTAGGCCTTTGACTTTTCTTCGGGTGGAGGTCTTCATCTCCGATTCTTCTTTGGGCGGAGGTCTTCGACTTTTCTTCGGGCGGAGGTCTTCATCTCCGATCCTTCTTTGGGTGGAGGTCTTCGTCTTTTCTTCGGGCGGAGGTCTTCATCTCCAATCCTTCTTTGGGTGGAGGTCTTCGTCTTTTCTTCGGGCAAAGGTCTTCATCTCCGATCCTTCTTTGGGCGGAGGTCTTCATCTCTGATCCTTCTTTGGGTGGAGGCCTTCAAATAGATCTTCGTTCACGAGCGCCAGACAAAAGGCCTTACGCTCCTGAGTGGTTGGTCCTCCGGTGCACTCCCCTAGCCCCTCTTGGCTGGCATTTGTGGCCGAGTTTTTAGCCGCGATTGGTGTAGTCGACGTAGTCGTAGTAGTCGAGGTAGAAGGTTGTTGTGAGGCCTTCAAACCGTTGCTCACGAGCACCAGGCAAAAAGACTTGATGCCCCGGAGAAGCTGGTCCGCATGCTTCCCTAGCCCCTCTTGGCTAGTGCTCGTGACCAGGTCCTTAGTGACGCTTGGTGTAGGCGACGCAGTTGTAGTAGTGGAAGTAGGTGTTCAAAACCAAGTTTGTCGATGTAGACGTCGACGAAGGTGTTGTAGAACTTGGTGTCGAAGGTGTCGACGGAGGTTCTTGAGCCATATTGCAAAAGTTGTTTGACAGAGGCGATGTTGTTGTACACGATGAAGGTGTCGATGAAGCCCCTCATGCCGTCGCGTTGGCGGAGGCTAGTTATCATGGTTTTGCCGAAGGTCCTCCTGCAAAGCTGCTTGGCAAAGGCCAAAAGGTGTTTTTGGCGGAGGCGATGTTGGTGAAGTTACCGAAGATGGTTGCGGAGCCCCTCATGCCGAAGAGTTTGGCGAAGGCGATGCCTACATAGACGCCGACGCCGCGTGTCGAAGGCCGAAGAAGTCGTAAAAATGCAACTGAGTTGATCTCCTGCATTTTTAGGGACTTGGGTTGGGCATTATAGCTTCGTCGAATATCGACTTGCTTTGCAAGTCTTTCGACACCCGGAAAGGCACTGGCTTTTCCACTAGCTGCAAAAGATGGTTAGTCATTTATATGATACGTGAAGGTAGCACGAGAGCCTTAGCTCCGTGACCTGGTGCCCATGTTGGTTCAGGACTTCTTCCAGGATTTGATGTCTCAGCACGACAACCTTAGCTTCGTGACCTGGTGCCCGTGTTGTTTCAGGACTTCTTCCAGGATTTTGATGTCTCAGCACGACAGCCTTAGCTTTGTGACCTGGTGCCCGTGTTGTTTCAGGACTTCTTCCAGGATTTTGATGCATAGAGTCATGGCGCCTGTGTATTCTCGGGACTTCTTCCGGGTGGCCCGAGCCATGCATTGCAATGTACTTACGCAATATATGTATGTGATGATGAGAATGATAGCATTTGCGCAAAAATATTTAAAAGGTGTAAACTTATTATGCATGCTGCAAGAATGTTGGTTAAGTTTGAATGAAAGACAAGCTATACATATAAGAAATAATGTCCTCAAATGAGAGGGTAATAGTTTTAGATGGCTAGCGAAGGCTACCACTTGATAGCCTGCATGAGCACAGGTAAGATTCATAGCAGTGACTATAGTAAGGATTAGTTCCCTGTGAAGGTTAGCTCAAATATTTGATTGATATAGATATTATGAAGATCTTCAAAGAATTTAGTCAGTATAGCCTGTAAAAAAGAAGAAGAGGAAAACATGTTAGTGTTTGTGGGTTCGAAGGTTGGTTGGATGTCGAAAGTCAATTTTTGATGGAGGTCTCCGACTAGAAGGTTGTTAACAGGCGAAGGCTGTAGAGTGACGAAGGCTACCAACTGATAAAGTTCAATGAGTGACGAAGACCAATCAGTGACGAAGGTTGCTGAAAACCAATGATAGATGAAATCCACTGATTGATGAACGAAGACCATGACTGACGAAGGCTCAAAAAGACGAAGGCCAAATACTGACAAAGGTTATTGACTGGTGAAGGCCAATACGTGTCAAAGGCACTGTCCGGCAAAGACCGTTGACAGATGAATAATCGGCGAAGGTCCTTACTGACACATGCCCTGCTGAAAGTTGTAGAGAACCTTGATTGATGAAAGCCACTGACTGATGACGGAGGCTGTTGACTGATCGAAGGCTTCCCACTGACTGATGACGGAGGCTGCACTGACATATAATGAAGACCAGTCTCCGCCTAAGATGGACGGAGGCCGGCCTCCGCCTAAGACGGGCGGAGGTTGTGGCTGTTGAATACCACTTACTGGAGAAGGCAATTTGTAGATGAATATTCACTTACTCATAGAGGATCACTAAGTTATCTGATAAGTGTTGAATATTCCATGAGAACCACTGATTGGCTGAGGTTATTGACTGATTCATATAATTGTTGGACAGATATGTGACGAAGGCTGATCACTTAACGAGAAGAATTGCCTGCTGTAGAGTATTGACTGATTTGGCTTGAGGAGGTGAAAACACGCATATAACGAATGAAAATATATTCTAAGAGAGGATAAGAGATACTTACAGTACTGATGACCTGCATGTTATTGAAAAAGAGATTCGACAAGAGTTGAAAATTGTTTTAAGTTTAGCCGGGTCAGGACCAAGCATGTATAGCCATTCAGGCCATGCTTTTGATGTGGCGAAGGCTGCAACAACTTTTTTTGGTCACATTGGTGACAAGTTGTAAGCGAAGGTTAAATTTGGAGATCTGCCTAAGTGAGGCGAAGGTTATATCAAAATTATGATGAAGTAAATCATAAGAGGACAAGTTATAAGGCATTATAAGATGGTGAGAATTTATAAATTAGTGAGAAATTCTCACGTTTTGATTTGGTTCCTGCGAGGAGGTGCTTTCAACATCAATAAAAGTTTTCGCATTCTGCAAGGCTTTTTATATGCATATACACATATATGTATATACATATATCTCAATAGAAAGGAGAGAGGATGGGATACTCATCGTGTATTTTTGTCTGAGGTGCTCGTTTCGTCCGGAAAACACAAAATAGACGAAGGTCCGAGCTCCGCACCATCGAACTCATATCGAGTGTGTGCCGTAGGCCCGGAGGTCTGCTATAGCCTGTTTGAAACATGGAAAAGCACGCAGCATGTTGTATTGTTAGAATAGTATTTGAGTAGGTGATTTTTTATGCTTATCTTTATCGAGTAGGCGAGGCCGATGAACTTCTGCACGAAAACGTGGTGGTCGTGTTGTCCCGTGCCAGCCGTGGTGGCGTCCATGGCCCTGCGCACACGTTGAGGGTGCGGCCGTGCGTCGTGGACTTAGTGGAGGCCGAGCGGAGGTCCTCAGCCGTTGGTGGCTGACAGAGACGTGAGCTGGTCGTCGAGTCTGGCGAAGGTGCTGGTCTGGCTCGGTTCCGTTGCAGGCCTCCGCAAACAGGCGCAGGCTTGAGGCGCCTGGGCGGAGATAAAGCTGTGGCGCTGGACCATTAGAGGCCGAAGGCTTGTCTTTGATGAAGACGTCGAAGGCTTTCCACCAGGGTTCAGTTGGCGAAGGCTTTGCTTGGACGTTCAGCTGCTCATGGTTAGATGATACAGATTTGCAATAGCAAAATTAAGTCAAAGTTGTGTGTATATATATCGGTGTCAAAGGCATGTGAAGATGACACACATTTTTTATACATTTTTTTTACAGACGGAGGCACTGGAAGCTTTGGTGCATTTCTTGACAAAAGATTATACAACCTAACTTAGTTTTTTTTTTCTTATCTTTCTTAAAAACATGTGACACTGGGGAAGGCTTGTTTGTCCTTTGTTTTTTTTAGTACTATTGCCGAAGGCTTTTTTGACACGTCTCTTTTTTTTTGAAAAAGTTAATATCACCGAAGGCTTATTTGACCTGTTTCAAAAAGTTGATGAGGTTTTACGGCAGTTGTCATCTCTGTCATCTAGCCATGAAGATTTACGAAAAAGTTTTATACGAAGCTATAACCTTCGCTATCTGCTATGGTTTAGATCGTACCTTTGCCCTGAGGATTTTACCTTTTCTCAGGGATTCTCACAGGACATGGTCTGCCGACAAAGGCTCCAGCTTCTAGCTCTCTAAAAAATTTCGTGCCGAGCACGGTGGGCGCCACTGTTGAAACATCGGTTTCTAACAAGAATGAGAAGTGGGCGGAGGCCTTCGTCTTAGGTCGGGGTCTCCGCCCGAGATGGGCGGAGGCCGGCCTCCGCCTAAGACGGGCGGAGGTCCCTGAACGCAGCGCACTCCTATCGGACAAAATCCTCTGTCGGAGGCTCCAGACAGAAGGTCGCTAAATGAGGGATTCAGTAGGCTTTGGCCAAGTAGGAGTAAGAGAAAGGGGCGGAGGCCCTCGGCTTTGGCCGATGCTCTGGACTCGGGCTTTGGCTCAAGCTCTGCCTGAAGGAGAGAGTGAGGATCAAGTACCGACTCACAAGAACTAGGGTTTCATAATTGCTTCACCAACCTCTCTCTCACAGTTACAAGTGTTCCCTATTTATAGAGCTCAACTACCACTTTACAGAGTTTACAACAGTGCCCCTCAACTGCTACGGTACATTCCAGGAATATTCCAGCCCTAGTGTCTAACCTCAGGGGTGTTCTCGTCATACCGTCTTGCAATGTCTTCACCTTGGGCCTAAGCCGACGCCTATTGGAGGCCCATCAACTGTCCTCACGTATGCCTTGCTGACTTGATCGTTCCTTGATGGGCCTCCGCCGCCTTGGGGAACACCTTCGCCATGATCACTGCGCTTGGCCTCCGCTGTCCCGGGGAGAGCCTCCACCGTCTCAGGGAGAAACTCCACCGTCATTCTTGTACTAGGCCTCCGCCGTCTTGGGGGGAAGCCTCCGCCGGCTAGGCCTCCGCCGTCTTGGGGAGAGCCTCCGCCGGCTGGGCCTCTGCCGTCTTTGGGAGAGCCACCACCGGCCGGGCCTCCGCCGTCTTGGGGAGAGCCTCCGCCGGCTGGGCCTCTGCCGTCTTGGGGAGAGCCTCCGCCGGCCGGGCCTCCGCCGTCTTGGGGAGAGCCTCCGCCGGCCGGGCCTCCGCCGTCTTGGGGAGAGCCTCCGCCGGCTGGGCCTCCGCCGTCTTGGGGAGAGCCTCCGCCGGCTAGGCCTCCGCCGTCTTGGGGAGAGCCTCCGCCGGCCGGGCCTCCGCCATTATTCCTTCATCAGGCCTCTTCGAGGGGGAGTTGACCCATACTCCGTATGGGCTCCCCCAACAGAGATTGTTCATCAAACTCTAAAATGTGGCTGGTGCATTTATGAGTCGTATCACCAAAAATTCGTACAGGCCTTGGTGTGTGCGAAAAACCGTCTTATATTCATCTCCAGCTGCCATTCGGATTTGGTGGTAACCTGCTCGAAAGTCCAGCTTGGTGAATACAGTGGCTCCACTAAGCTCATCCAACAGTTCTTCGACAACTGGCATTGGATGTTTATGCTTCAGTGTCATTGCATTCAAATGTCAATAATCAACGCAAAAGTGCCACGATCCATCTTTCTTCCAAACTAGCAAAACCAGTGAGGAAAAAGAGCTTGCACTGGGACGCACGACCCCATTATTCAGCATATCTTTGAGTTGAGTTTCAATCTCCGTCTTCTGAATTGGTGAATAGTGGTATGGCCGTACTCAAACCGGTTGAGCTCCGGGCATCAAATTGATCTTGTGATCAGCAAGGCGAGCTGGCGGTAACTCAATAGGTGTAGCAAAGAGGTGATCATACTTTGTAATCAGGGCCTGAACCTCAGCTGGTACATCAGGCGCGTCAGCACTCTGAATAGAGCACACATACTATTGGTCGTCCAACAATGTACCACTGTAAGAATCATGGAACATCTGGATACAGCACAAGACACCACCGTCTCGAATCAAGCCTTGTAACTTTGTAGCTGATATTTGGGAGCACTCAGATTGGTGTCCTGAACACCCTGGAGTGCTACATGTTTCCCTCTGCGAGTGATTTTCATTGCCTTTGAGTTGAAATCCACCCAGACAGGACTAACAGATTCAAGCCAGTCTTCGCCGACAATCATGTCATAACATCGAAGGGCTAAAACTCGAGCATCAGAGGTGAATGTTTGGCCTTGAACCCACCATTGTAAGGCTTTGACTTGGCTAGAACACCGCAATTGTCCCCCATCTGCTGCCTTGAACTGTGTTGGTGAGCAGGACTCAACTGGTAGTTTCAGAGTATCCACCAGTCGATCGCTAATGAATGTACCAATGCTACCTGAATCTACCAACACCAACACTTGTTGTTTCCCTATGCGAGCCAGCAGTTTCAGAGTTTGACGCTTGGCTTTTGCACTTGGCATATGCTCCTGAACTGCCATTACTGTTCCATCGCCTGATAGCAATTCAGACTGAATTTCATCTGAATCCTCAGAAGTCTGAACCTTCAGAGCGTCCCACAATTCTTCCAACGCATGAATCGGAACATGCTCAGGACAAGTGTGATTAGGAGCCCATTTGCCACCGCATTTGAAGCATAATACGTTCTTGCGGAGAAAGTGTTTGAGCGTTGCCACCTTGTCATCAGCCTCTGAACTCTGCAACTTCTCTACTGGCTTCAAAGGAGCATTAGGGTCCAGATTCTTGGTGAAACCCCGCCCAAGAAATCTGGTTCTGGCACTCTTGAGCTCTTCTTCCTGCAGAATCGCCAGAGCACTAGCGGTATCCACATCTCGAGGATGATGTAAGGCGATGGGTGTTTGAATCTCTTCTTTCAGTCCCATCAAGAAGCGAGTCACAAAGTACACATCATCATAGGTGGGGTTGTACAAGAGAATTCCGTGAGCCAGCTTCTCGAATTGATCATAGTACTCTTGGACCGATCCGGACCGCTTCAATGATTCCAACTAATGGAGTTGGTTCTGATATTGATCCTTATCAAACTTGGCGAACACCAGTTCATAGAGCTTGTCCCAATCGATGATGCAACCGCGTTGTTCGACAGTCTGCAACCAAGTCACCGCTGATCCTTGGAAATTCAGCGCCGTGAACCTTGTCATCAATGCCGGTGGAATGCCATACACCTCAAAATACATAATACACTGGTCACGCCACAATCTCGGATTATCCCCGCTGAACTTAGGGAAATCCATTTTTGGAACAGGAATCAAGCGATGAAACGCAGGCAAATCCACGTCGCGAGGGACAGAAATGGTAGCGGGTGGGTCGTGGGGCGTACCCATGACCGGGCGAGGCGGTGGGGATCCAAGGATTCCACTGCTCACAACCCGGTTGTCGATGCACTGGCCGTGCCCGTTGGGCGATTGCGAGCTCGACGACGGCTGCGACAGTCCCGGAACGGCGTTGAGGTCGAGCCATTCGGGTGGGGGAGAAGGTCGCAGCGTCAAGCTGCTGCACGCGTGTCGTCGTCTCCTGCGATTGTTGCATGATGGAGCCCATGGATGTCTCCGCGATCGTACGCCAAGCCTCCAAGTCATTGAGTTTTTCGAGCGTCATCGCCATCGCCCCTTGGAATCCAGAGAACTGCTTCGCCATGTCCTGAAGTCCTGCGAACTGCTTCATCATCGCTCCATGGACGCCTTGAGCGCCTCGATCGAAGTCGTCATCTCCGCTTGGAATTTGGTGATCTTCCCCTTCGGTGCCAGAACGAAGAACAGAGTCGCGAACAAAAATTTCTTCCCCAATCGAAAGGCTCTAGATACCAATTGTAACAGTAATGATAGGTAGAATCGAGAATTGGAGGTAGAAGTGTTAAATCGTTTGAATCATCTATTCATTTGGTTTCCAGTAGTAATGGTGTGAACGGAGAGGAACAGATAGGGGATCCGGCCATCAGGTTCATCGGTGAAGTTCTGCGCTAGGCAACGACGGTCGGAGAAGAGAGAGCGACGCAGTGAAGACCGTGGTGGCGCAGTGCAGTGGCGGTGGCGGTGCTTCCCATCACTGGCTGTGCCCCTCTGTTAGATCGGAGTAGGGTTTCTAAGTGGGGCGTACAGCTCAGACGAACCTCGTACCGAGAGCCGCCGACCCCACCTCTATTTAATGCGCAGTGTGACGGGGGCCTGCCAGCCATAGATGGACTGGGCGTCCCCGATCAGGGCGCGAGGTCAAGGCCCAAGTGGCCGTTGGGCCACTGTGGTTGGGAGATCAAACCAATATTCTCCCCCTTGATCTCAACTCATACTTTAACTTTAAACTTTGACTTTAATCTCTTTCACTTTTATTTGTTCCATCACAGATTAGTGCATAGAGCATGCTTCATCGCCGATAGATTTAACAGCTATAATACACGTCTCTGTTCTGAAACAGATTCTTTAACTTTGGGCCCCTTATTGTCCGGAAATCATTGGCTATACCATAAACACATGTCGACTATGTGTTCTCTAAACACACTGGATGGTAAGCCTTTTGTACGCGGATCCGCAAGCACTTGCTTGTTACTTTTATGTTCATTACTTTTAGTATGATTCTGGACTTTCTCCTTCACAACATATAATTTTAACGTTAATGTGTTTGGCAGCACACTTAACCCGTTGTTATAGGAGTGAACTACTTAAATGGTTATTGGTGTTGTATACCATTATCAATTCCAGGTGTAAGTTCTTTTAACCATTTCGCCTGTCCTTTAAGCCTTATATCAAGTTATACTGTGTGTATGCATCTTTAATGACACCATAACTGTTTTTTGGAGCTTTTCCACAATAAAACTCAAACTGCGAG
Source organism: Miscanthus lutarioriparius (assembly GCA_904845875.1). NCBI lineage: Eukaryota > Viridiplantae > Streptophyta > Magnoliopsida > Poales > Poaceae > Miscanthus > Miscanthus lutarioriparius. The sequence continues at coordinate 55,333,048 of CAJGYO010000013.1, forward strand.
TGTTAGCTACTATGTGGGTTTCACTAAACATCTCGTCAAAATTTAACATTTTTACCCATAATTATTTGAGAGTACTTATTCTTTCTTACTCACCATGAGGCCTATAAATCTTTGCACAATTGCAAAACATTCTCAACTCTATTCCAGTGATCTATATCTGGACTGGACTTCTGCCAAAACATCCCGGATATATGAACTATGTCAGGGTAAGTTCTTACTTATAAGCATTCATTAAGCTTCCAACAGCTGAAACATATAGGACGTCCTTTTGATCGATCTCACATTCGTTCTTGGAACACTGAAAGTTCCGAAAACTATTACCCTAGACTATAGGAACAGGCGTAGGTATATTCACATATATACTTTATTTCTTTAGAATCTTCTCTAAGTATACACTTGAGATAGTTCTAATACCCCTTTTTCCTTTTGTCTCGGTAAGTTCCAATTTCTGGAACGAATGACGCTTTACCAAGACCATTTTCATTTAAACTTGAGGACAAGAACTGCTTCTTCTCCAATAGTAGATTAACACCACTACTAGTGAGCAAGGTGCTACCCACATGCAGGATTAGGAAAATGAATTTCCCATGTTAAAAACTTTGCATAAATGCAATTGTCCTCTATATTCTCTTTAAAAACCCAAACTTTCTTATTGTACTGTTAAACTTAAAGTACCACTGTCTTGAAGCTTGCTTTAATCCATAAATCGATTTCTTCAGGCAATATCCCTTACATTCTTTTCCTTCCACGACAAAACCTTTTGAGTTATGCTATGTAAACTTTTTCATACAAATCCTCGTTGAGGAATGTGTCTTTACATCCTTTTGATATAACTGTAAATCGTAATGTGCCACTAACACTATTATGATTCTAAAAGAATCATTGCATGCTCATTATAATCTATTCCTTCTCTTTGTGTAAATCATTTCACCACAAGTGGCGCTTTATAGCTTTCAATATTCCCTTTTGATATCTTTCTATATTCCCTTTGGAGTCACCTTTGTCTTGTAGACCCATTACAGCCTACTATTTTGGCTCCATTGGGAATTTCTTCTAAGTCCCAAACATCGTTGGTATTTATCGATTTCATTTCATCTTCCTTTACTTCTTGCCATTTAGACGAGTGAACGCCTCTCATGGCTTTTCAAATGAGGTGGAATTATCCTCCATTTAAATTTCTTTCTTATTCTTTGAGACCTTCTGGGGCCTCGTGGCACTTCTTTCGTATGGGACTATTGTTGCTCTTTATTGCCAAAAGGAAAATGTTCTATAGCCTCACGTATCATAAGATCCTTGTTTACTTATTCATCTTCTTTAAGAGCTAACATCAGATGTTGTATATGTCATACAACATCAACATGTATTAATCAATTTGTTGCTCTAAACACTGTAGTGGATATGTAATCCCACTTCTATTCAAGCTTTATGTATCTACATACCATGCTCCCCCAGATTACTCCATCTTCTGTAAAAATGGTGTATCTTCAAATTTCTTATTTTGGGTTTAATCTGCTAAAAACTCATATGGCGTCATCCAGTATAAATACTAGCTGACTATGCTATCTTCCTATCGGAACTATAAAAGGTCCAGGAATTTAGCTATTTCTTTACTTTAGGGGTATCATTATTATGACCGTCTTACTCCCTCAACGATCACATTCATCTTTTATAGATCACTTTTATCTTCAATGCATAGTATGCATTGCATTATCTGAAGTATGGGGAAGTATCTTTCTTAATTGTCTTTCTTAATTAATCTTACATTTCTCCCCCTCGAAATGTGGTATGAACTTTTCTACCACAATTTCGAAAAACATTCAGAACTCTTGTTAATAAGGAAACTTTGATTACTTATTTCATCCACATGATTACATCATGCAAACAAAATTCGTATGGGAGTACATTTTTCTCATTACATTTCAAAACTCAACTTAGTCTATTATTATCAATACTTCTGTAAGTCACGCTTGCATATCATTCTTATCTTTTGGTTCACATGTAACTTTCTTTTGTTCTTAAACTCATTGAATACTTAATGACCATGACACAATCAGAGTGTACGGTCAATTCTAGGATAGCATAAGAGCTACCCCAAACTTCTTTTCTAAGTGCGAAATACACTGAGAGCACATGAGTCATCATATCCTTCTCCCGCCATGCGGGATAAGTACTATGCCAAACTCTCCCTCCTTGCAGGATTGGTTAACATATGTACTATGCCAACTTTACCCCGCCATGCGGGTATTTTCTCAAACTTTTCCCGCCATACGGGTACTATAACAAACTTTTCCCGCCATGCGAGATAATTCCCTTGAACAAACATAATTGCCAGGATTGACTCGTGTTCAATCATCAAATTCATAAATAAATCCGAATACTCTTTAATACGCATGCTTAATCTAACATTGGTCAAATTAAACATGCATGTGACTTTTACTACTCTCATAAGTGAAACTGAAAATAAATTCTTCTTCACAGAGAGTACATAAAAGACATTTCTCAATGAAGACTCTCATTGATCTATCTTTTTTTTGGATCAATATCCTAGAATGTTTTCCTTTTAAAGCCATTCTTTAAAGAGAACACAGTCCCTTAAACATTGGCATTCTTTCATACATAACTTGCCCTTAGGCATTTCATCATCTGAGTCACAAGTACCCAACTCATTTCTCTTACTGCCTTCAAGAATGAAAGCATGGAAGTCTTTTGTCTGAAAAAATATTCAACAATAATGCTCATTAAACTTTGAAATCTTTATGTTCTATTCTATATCACCGTTGGGCCGAAATAGAATAAAACATCATTCTTCTACATTAATTCCACATCACCGTTGGGCAGAAATAGAATTAACGTATAGAAATTCAATAATCTTAAAAACATAGAACTGCTCCTCAAAATTAAATTCTCCCGTTGGTTCGAATTTAATTAGAAGACAATCAACTTCATTGCAGCGGAAACATTAAAATACATTTCTCTAGTTTAAGAGCATTCTTTGATCTTTATCTATTCTCTGAAAATTGGTCACTTTGATGCAAAATTATCAGAGATTTAAACTTTAAACATAAAACTCATAAAATTATAATATTGTTATCATCAACGTTGGTCAGAAAATAACAATACCATAATTTAACTTTAAGCTTAAACTCATAAATGAACTTATAATATTGTTATCATCAACATTGGTCAGAAAATAACAATATTATAATTCATCTTATCTATAAACCGATTATTCCTCCAATTAATTTTTTTTCTTCTCTTTGGTTCCAATTTTAATTGGAGGATAAATTTTTCATCATTTACTGAATAACTATAACTGCTCTTCAAATTAGAAGACAATAAACCTTTAACTTTGCAGCGGAACTATGAACATAATTGTTGAATTTTACTCACAGGAAAATTCTCTTTTCCAATTTTCTTTGAGCCATTTATCACTGGAAAAATTAGAAAAAGAAAATGGCTTAAACTTTAACTGCGCTGTGGCCCAACCATCAAAATGGCCCGGCCCAACTCGGCACGCGCGTGCGCGTAGCCACCCAGGCCGCAACGTGGGCCTGGGCCGGCAAAGCGCCGCGGTGCGCTCGCCCGCCTGGGCCGCTGAGTGGCCCGCTTCATCTCCACCGTCCGCGCTCATCCAACGGTCACCCGGCCTCTTCGCCCAAACAAAACCCGGCGTCGCGGCCAGCAACCCCAGAACCCTAGCCTCATTTCTTTCTCCCTTTCTCTCTCGCGCGTCTCTCTCTCTCAGCAGCGCGACGCATCTCGAGCGACAGCGAGCCGTGCCGGAGGAGACGACGAAGACTGCGCCACCGCGGGCCCTCTTGCCGGCGAGCGCGCTCCCCATCGGGAGAGCGCACCGCCGTCAAGCGGCTCCGTGTCGGCGCCTTGTACCCGTACCCACGCGGATGCACCTCGGCGACGAACACCGGCATGGTCCGATCTTTCCCGCACGACGGCGGAGATGGCAGCGGTGAGGTACGCCACCGGCCTTGCTTTTCTTTTTCCCCTTCTGCGTTTCTGCTTATTTGGATCTTGCTTCTCTCGGTTTTGACCGATTTGGGGATGGGGATTGGATCTAGGGTTAGGGTTTCGGTTCCTATTCTTCTTCCCCTAGTTTGAGTCACGGGTTTAGGGTTCGGATCAAGCGATCTTGAGGCCGAGCCCCTTCTATCTTCACCCAGTTAGGGTTAGGGTTAAGGAACCCTTTCTGTCTGCTCAGATCCGAAGGATCTAATCTGTTCTTTTCCTTTGCTGTTCTCTTGATTCTCTTCCCGCGCGTCAGCAAGCCGACGGTGGGTACTCCATCCCGCGTGAGGCGGTAGTGACGGCGGCGGGGAAGCCCTGGTAAGACTTCCCCCGGACCGCCGTCCATTTCTTTTCCCTTCTGTTAGGGTTAGGGTTATGGGTACCCCTCCCCTTTCTCTCTATTCTTTGCTAGGATTAGGGTTTCTACTTCTTCCGATTTAAAAACCGTTCATCTTGCCCACGCAGTTCTTCGTTCTCTGTCTAGATCCGAACGGATCTAGTCTATCTTTTCTTTTCTAATCGGTTTCTAGCCCCTGACAAGATCCACACACTAGATCGATGGCTCCGATACCATTGTTAAATCGTTTGAATCATCTAGGAGTGGATCCAGTGGGGTTTCATTGGGTTTCTCGTAGTAATGGTGTGAACGGAGAGGGACAGAGAGGGAGAGGAAGAGCTAGGGTTAGGCATTGACCATCCATTGAGTAGGGGATCCGGCCATTATGTTCATCGGTGAAGTTCTGTGCTAGGCAGCGATGGTCGGAGAAGAGAGAGCGACGCAGTGAAGACCGTGGTGGTGCAGTGCAGTGGCGGCGGCGGTGCTTCCCGTCACTGGCTGCGCCCCTCTGTTAGATCGGAGTAGGGTTTCTAGGTGGAGCGTACGGCTCAGGCGAACCTCGTACCGAGAACCGCCGACCCCACCTCTATTTAATGCGCAGTGTGACGGGGGCCCGCCAGCCATAGATGGACTGGGCGCCCCCGATCAGGGCGCGAGGTCAAGGCCCAAGTGGCCGTTGGGCCACTATGGTTGGGAGATCAAACCAACAAGAAGAAGATTGAACCAGGGAAGAAATAGAGATAGGCGCGGCTGGAACCCGCGAGATATGAGTATCCAGATAAGGGTTCAGAGGATTCAATTACAGCTTGAGATGTTTCACCACCGGAGTGTGGCTTATATTGCCGGACGCACCACAGTGACGTCAGCGGCTAACAATCTCCTAACCGCCATGACCCCACGCACACCTGGCCAAGGGCCCACCTATCATCTATGCCTGTCATGGTCATATCATATTTGGGCCTTGATCAGAACATTTGCTCCAACGTTGCCAACAAGCTTTGGTGCCTGAGCTTGGACCATAGCCGAAACTGGCCCCCAAGCTCATGTTTCACACCCTAGAGCTCAAGCTGCATTCAACTTCTAGCCATGCGCCCCGTGGTCTGACTTTTATGCGTCCGCTCAAAAACAAGTGTCTGCCCACTTATCCTCAACCTCAAGCTCCATCTCACCCACTCGGCCTTCTTCTTGACACTGATAGCACCAGACCTCTACCCTTACCTCGGCAACAACTAGGCCTCCTAGTTGACCCTAGCAACACCTAGGCCTCTGCCCCAACAATGGCAGCACCCGGCCTCGGCCGGGCTCCAAGATAAGTCAATTTGTATCAATTTTTGTGCAAATTAGTTCAATATATTTATACATGGATGTTTTCAAGATGTAAATAGTTGAATTTTTCAATTGAATGTCAAATTGATTGCAGTTTGGAGTATCAAGTGTAAATTTAAGCTCCACCGTGTTCGGAAAATGTTCAAGGCACATCCAGCTTGTGATCTATGAACGGCAAGAGACATTAGCATATAGAATGCTTGGTTACATTGATTATGTATTGGAGGTGAGAGAATTGCCCAACAACATAGAATCTATAATACTCGGGGCATTTGGATAGGCAAACTATCATACTAGAAGTTGCTGCATCTAAATTTTTTTCTTTAGACTACAAGATGGCGACACCACTCCCAAGAGGCTTCACTAACTTATCAAAGTTATTTCTCAAGTGCCAAATAGTGGAGAAGCCAAAGCCACCGTAAGTTGCCAAAGATGCCCTTAGTTATAGAGATAGAGAGACGACCGCAAGGGTGTATGCCGAAAGTCAGGTGGACGAAAGCAGTTCATTCTTTTTAGTTGTGTAGATTATGAGGCTCATTGAATGATATCAATGCTCTTCTCGGATGCCCTTTTTTCTAGCGGCTAACTTCATGATGAATTGGAAAAAGTACACCATGAGACAGTATTTGGCAAATGGGAGGAGCTATCGTAATCCACAAAAAGAATAAGAAAATTCATTTGAAAAAAATCTCATGATGCTACGAGAAAGGATGTGGTGAGAGCATTTGGTGTTTCAAGCTCAATTTTCCAGTTGTGTGTGGTCCTGCTAGAATTTGGAACAATGAAGCCCTTTGGTACATAATAATAGTTGTTGTGCTTTGTTTCAAGCTCAATTTTCCAGTTGTGTGTGGTCCTGCTAGAATTTGGAACAACGAAGCCCTTTGGTACATAATAATAGTTGTTGTGACCAAGCACAACATGATCACTATGGCAACACGTGATGAGAGTTATGGTTCTGATCAAGATGGTGGTGAGGTGATGAGTACCAACGCCATGATCCACTTATGTTATCAGAGTTCCTCACAGTACATAAGAAGATTAAAGACAATAAGCAACCACATGAGATACTTAGAGATGATCTTGTCAAGCATCTGTGGTCAAAAGTGTCAAGCCATGTTACCAACCGTACCTAACAATTGATTTTTACAAACAGTTGAGAATGCGGCCCATCTCTAGAAGAGGTGATCTGTTAGCTTGGATTATTCCATCTGTCTTTTCTTACCACAATGCCTTCCTGCCTCTCCTTGTTTCCACTGGCAAAGCCCAGTGGAGGCCAAATTGGGACCCTACCCTCGTTAGCTAGAAAAAGAGACTAATAAAGATTTTGTGTTTATTTGTAACTATATATAAACAGTCCATCTAGAGAGCTAGCTAGGCTAAGCATGATTCCCTGCAAAATTGTGTATCTAATGGCCTTATAGCCTGTCCATGCCAAAGGGCGCCTAGATCAAACGGTTAGGTGACCCAGCGGCACTTCTCAGGTCCTGGGTTCGACTCCCCGTGGGAGCGAATTTCAGGCTGAGGTTAAAAAAAATCCCCTCGTCCATCCCCATAACCAAAGCAGGGGGGGCACCGGCCCAATTCTCACTTGGGCAACGGAAAGCCACCGTGTAAGGGTGGGGGCAGGGGTTCGGGGGTTTTCTCGGCCGGGTGAGAAGATCCTTCTTCTTATTTGTAATGCTGCGGGGGCAGTCTTAACCCCCGGTCAAGTTTTTTTTTATAGCCTGTCCATATCTCCATCAAGTAGACCACAAAACTACGTTTAATCTAGCAACAATGCTTATTTTTATCATATTATTATTACCCCCCTTGATTATTAATCATGCTCTGCCGCTGCCCGTCTCCCAGACATACACCCTGTGATGAGACGAGTAAGAACAACTCGCGTCCAGCAATGATACGAAGTCCAATTTTAAGACGGGTCAAGCGATGACAATAAGGAGCTCAATTTCCAAATATATCAATAAATCTTCAAACCGTAAATCGTACATATGACCCTACAAGTTGTACAAACTATTGCAACACATTGGCACATTCTATTTCAAATATTAAACAGAAATAAGTCAAAAGTCAACATTTGAAATGTATACACGGGTGATCAGATCGTCCACCGTTCATGCGGTTCTGGCCTTGCCTCCATGTTGCCCCGACGAACCTGGCTCCGAATCGAGATATCCCCATCCAACGCTGCCCGAGATCTGGATCCAGATCGAAACTAGAAAGAAATCAAATCAAATAAATTATATTAAGATCAAAGCACAGAGCAAGAAACGGATCAGTTACATAGAGATCTCCTGATACCATAGATCTTAATCACTAGAATGGAAGCAAATCAATTATTGGGAACAAAAATCAGAGCTCAATTTTCAAACGTAAAGGGCATGTACGGGAAGAAAAACAGAGAATCAAAAGAAATACAAAATCTGAAAGCATCGTTTTTTTTATACCAAAAGCTTCCATTTCTATACATCCGTGTGCGACGTTCCGACTCGGTACACGAGAGTGCCTCTACAACCAACAGCGCTTGATTGGGACGAGAAGAAGCTCCAGCTGTCGGATCCGATCAAACGGCCGAGAAGCCTCGCCCATTTAATTGTGCTTGGAGGATGAATTCGGCCCATGCTCAAACCCATTGTTTAGGTCCAGATTTTTCCTTTTCTTACAAAGCTTTGGGCTGAATTTGATTGCGCATAAAATTCTTTTGGGCCGCACAGCCTAATTATTGTTCTGTGCATTTTCCTATTAATAACTTACAGAGCCTAATGATGCAACCATCTATGGAAAAAAAGATAAGACGTCTCTAAAAGTCATTTGTGTAGTAGTGAATGTAAAAAATGTACATGTGACAGAAAATTATGGAATGGTTCAATTTTCATAAAACATTTAGGTATATGCAAGTGATTCTCCACAATGTTTTTGTATAAATGAAGGACACATGTATTAGAAGAGTCCTCTAATAAAACATTCATGTTAGATTTAGCTAGTTTTTTTTGACATTTCTCCAAAAAGCTAGTTTTTTTTTTTTGAGAAACTTCTCCAAAACGCTAGTAGGAGTACAGGATTTTGATGCAAATTTGCTATTTTTATAGTTAATTAAATACAAAAACTTAAAACATGGACTTAATAAATTCTATAGTTGGACCCTAAAAGGCCCACGAGAATCCCACGATCTTTTCATGTAGAGAAGCGTGTCATTTATCTTTCCTAAAGTAACCCCCGCCCAATTCCTCCATTTCGTTTCCGCAATCCCGCGCATTCCCTCTGCGAAACCCTACCTCTCCCCATCCCCACTGGCCACCGCCAATGCCCTAGGTACTAGGTGGAAAATATATTAGCTTCTTTGAACCTAAGAACATTCTTCTTTGGTTTGGTCCAAAATAAAAGCTACTTCAGGATAGATTTGCATTGATTAGAAGCATTTGCAGTAGTGCCGTACTAGGTGAAATGATGGAACTTCCTATAGTAAATTACATATTAACTATGCAACAGAATTCAGGTAAATTCTAGGTGCCAAAGTACAGAATTTATGCTACAAGTAGTGGCTAGAGGCTAACTGACATTTTCCTCATTTGAAATCTGACAGTTAAATCATTTTTCAGTTAGCCTTCTAAATGCTGAGATGGTGATGGTATTTTAGCGTCATCTAAACTGCCTTGATCTTTAAATTTTCACCTCTAAGTGTTTTGTTACATATTAGTGATTGCGGCTATGCAACTTTGTTGAAATAAGACTAGATCTGTCCTTGCATGTTTTATTTGGATTCAGTATAATATTTCTTCTTTTAGCATCATAGTTCGGTAGTTGTTTATTGAGCCAAAATGCTGACTTTTTGCAGGGCACCACCACTGAAGAGTCTTCGCCTGATCTCTTGCTATGATGTCTCGAATGAAGGGTTTGCAGAGGCAATAAAGAAACTCCCTTTGCTTGAAGAGCTTGAGCTTTCACTTTCCAAAAATGTATTTGGGCAGGAAGTATTCGCCACTGCTGGCAAGTCCTGTCCACTCCTCGAACGCTTCAGGCTCAGCGAACATGGGTTCTGGACTTTTGAAGATGTCCACTACAACAAGAATGGGGAAGCCCTGGGCATAGCAACAATGACTGAGCTACGTTCCCTGCAGATCTTTGGTAATAACTGTTGGCCCAAGATCACTCTCACGGGTGAGCAGTCCACTCACTGGCGCTCTCGCACCTTCACTACGGCTAGAGGTAGAAGAGAAAGAAAGAACAGAACGCGCACACACACAACACAAGCACCAGCGTTGGCCGAAACTTTGCAGAGGAGATGACAAAACTGAACTCTGTATCTTTACTGAGTTGCAGTGAAATCAATATATACAACTCTACCCATCTAGTCCAAGTACACAGACATGTCCGGCTGTCACGTTGTTACAGTGACTAGATGTGACAGCATGACTGACTTTGGCGTTTACTCCTGTTGTGCCTCTGCCGTGCGTACAGAGGGAGAGCAGCAGATTATTTTACAATTCTTCCCCTAATCATGCTGCTAACCCGAGAACCTACACCATGTCGATCATCTTCTTCTGCTCCGAGAACCGAAGACGGCCGAGCGGCTTGGTAAAGATGTCCACGAGTTGCTGACCAGTTTCGACGAACTCTATGACGATCTGCCCTCCATCGACACAGTTCCTGAGGAAATGGAACTTGACGTCGATGTGCTTGCTTTGGTCGTGGAGAACCAGATTCTTCGCGAGGGCGATGGCGGGTTGGTTGTCCACCATCAGTGCTGGTGGGTGAGCTTCCCGGTCGGTCAGCTCGCCCAGCAGCCGACGCAGCCACACAACTTGACACGCCGCTGTGGCCGCCGCCATGTACTCTGCCTCGCACGTGGACAACGCCACCACCTTCTGTTTTAGCGATAACCATGAAATAGGGGCCGACCTCAGGAAATCGAGCACGTCGGAGGTGCTCCGCCAACCATCCACGTCGTCCGCCATGTCTGCATCGCTGAAGACAGTGAGCCATAGCCCACTTCCGCCGGTCTTGGGGAAGACGATCACCTGATCCACCGTCCCCTTGATGTAGCGCAGCAGCCGCTTCATCGCGGCCCAGTGATCCTCTCGGGGATCCTCCATGAGCCGGCTTACGTAGCCCACGACGAACGCAATGTCCGGCTTCATGTGGACTAGGTAGCGCAGACCGTCGATGATGCTCCGGTAGAGTGTTGCGTCTACCTTCTCCTCGGTGCTGGCCTTTGTCAGCTTCAGCCGCTCCTCCATCAGAGTCGCGCACGTCTTGCACTCAGCCATGCCACTCCGCTCCAACAGCTTCGAGGCATACGCGTTATGACCGACTGTGAGTGCCTCCTTCCCCTGCTTCACCTCGATGCCGAGGTAGTAGGAGAGCGCGTCGAGATCGCTCATTCAAAAATAAGTTGCCATCTCACGCTTGAAGCTATCGATGTCCTCTGCACGTGCATCGGTGATGATTAAGTCGTCCTCATACACGCCGACGACGAGCTCCTCCTTCCCCCGTTGCCACGTGTAGAGCGCGTGCTCGGCTACACACCGTATGAACCCAAGCGTGCCCAGCGTGGCGTCAAGCTTGGCGTTCCACGCTCACGGACCTTGCCGTAGCCCGTAGAGTGCCTTGCGCAGTCGGAGCACATTGCGCTCTGCTACCTTGACGGTGAAACCCGAAGCTTGCCTGACGTAGACCGTCTCCGCTAGCTCACCGTTGAGGAAGGCCGATTTGACGTCCAGGTGATGGACGCGTCAGTCCTTCGCCGCTGCTAGAGCTAGTAGCAGCCGAATGGACTCCATGCATGCTACTAGTGCAAAGACTTCCTCAAAGTCAATGCCCTCGCGTTGGACAAAGCCACGAGCGACGAGGCGCGCCTTGTGCTTGACAATGGCACCGTGCTGATCTCGCTTGACCTTGTACACCCAGTTCAGGCCGATCAGACGGCATCCTGGAGGCGGATCGATGAGCTCCCAAGTCTCATTTTCCTCGATCGTCTTCATCTCCTCCAGTATTGCCCGTTGTCTATTGAGATCGTGCTCGGCCAGCGTGAACGTGGGTGGCTCCTTGACACTGACGAGAAGCAGCTCTGGGTCATCGAGCAGCCGTCCCGCTAGTCCTGAGGACCCTGTGTTACCGATGATGTCGTCTAGCCTTCGGAACCGTACGTCCTCACCATCGTGGAGGGCATCCACGAACTCGGTGATGTCACTTGGAGGTGAGGCAAACTCGATCGGCGTCGATGGAGTTCCCTATCCCGCCGAAGTGGTCGACACAGCACCTGGGTGCTCGGCACCCCGGCTGCAGTGCTTGGTACTTCTTCTGGATCGCTTGTCACCACTCCTGGAGTGGTCGGCATCACTACAGGAGTGCTCGGCACCAGTCTTAGAGTGGTCGGATCCACTGCAAGACTGCTCGGCTCCGCCACGGGAGTGCTTGGCACCTGTCCTGGAGTGGTCGGCACCACTGTAGGACCGCTTGGCACCACTCCTAGAGTGCTCAGCTCCCCTCTCGGAGTGCTCCGCACTGCATCAAGAGTCCTCGGCTTTGCTGCTGAAGTGGTCGGCATTGCCTCTCCAGCGTCTCCACCACCGTGGATGACCAAGTGCTCGACAACGAAGGTGCCGGCGAAGCCGCCAGCTTCCCCCGTGCGGTGTCCCAGTCCCAGGCCACCTTCTCATCGAACATGACGTCGCGTGAGACAACCACCTTGCCTTCGCGTGGGTCCTAGAGCTGGTATGCCTTGGTACCCTCCTCGTACCCTAGGAACACCATTGGTGTGCTCCTGTCCTCTAGCTTGTTGAGGACCGGCTTCGTCTTCCTAACATGGCTGATGCAACCGAATGTCCTGAGGAAGCACAAGCTTGGCTTGCACCCATACCTAGCTTCGAATGGTGTCATGCCCTCCAGGGCCTTCGTGCGCACGCGGTAGAGGATGAACACCGCCGTGGTCACTGCCTCACCCCAGAACCTTGCTGACATGCTCTTGGACTTCATCATGGATCGAGCCATGCCGACCACCATCTGGTTCCGCCGCTCCACTACACCATTCTGCTATGACGAGTACAACACGGTGTGGTGTCACACCACACCTTGATCCACACAATACGCAGCAAACTCCATCGAAGTGAATTCGCCACCATGATCTGTCCTCAGCATGCGTAGCTTCTTCCTAGGCTTTGCCTCCGCATGTGCCTGGAACCTCTTGAACGCTTCCACCGCCTCATCCTTGTTCATCAGTAGTTGTAGCCATATGTAGCGACTGCAATCATCCATGAGTAGGAGGAAGTACCGCCGACCACCATTTGTGGCTGGCGTGATCGGCCCGCATAGATCGCCTTGGATGAGCTCAAGAGCGTCCGCCGTGCTATACTTGGCCAACTTTAGGAACGACAGCCTCCTCTGCTTTCCGACCATGCAGTTGTCACATAGCTTGCCTACGTGCTTGATGTGGGGCATTCCTTGGACCATCTTCTCTAGCCGACCGAGCGCGTCGAAGCTGAGATATCCGAACTGGGCATGCCATAGCCACGGCTCCTTAGTGTGCCTTGCCGCCAGGCACACCAGTTGCTCCACCTTCAAGTCGAATAGGTACAATCAATTGCGTGAGCTTTTTACCTTCGCGAGAAGATGCTGCTCCCGATCCTGAATCTTTGGGATCTCGCTCTAGATTAGTACCTCGCACCCGTGCTCGTCTAGCTGCCCGATGCTGACGATGCTCGAACGCAGCTGTGGGATGTAGTACACATCCATCAGCGTGCGGTGCTCCCTATTTCGATAGCAGAAGATGATGGTTCCACAGCCTCGAATCTCCACCTTTGAGCCGTCAACGAACCGCACCGACCCCGTCATGCCGTCGTCGACCTCGGAGAAAACCGCCTTGGAGCCAGTCATGTGGTTGCTGGCGCTAGAGTCCAGGTACCACCTTTGCTCCACCTCGCCGCCCACTCATCTGAGATGGACTTGGGCACGCAGCTCGTCGAGGTCGATGGCCCTCTGCCGAGCAGTCCCCTACTCAGCGGTCGCCACCTCCTCTGCTTTCCCCTTCACCTCGATGTCGTGCAGCGCATAGAACGTCACCATCAGGAGAATTGTCTCATCATCCACCACCTTAGCTAGGTGAGCTCCAGCCTTCTTCTCCTTCTGGTTTGGGCACTCCTTGGCCCAGCGGCCAGTCTTCCCGTAGCGGTGGCAAGTATCCCTACCCAGGGGCTCGCCGTCCTTCTTCTTCTGCGGGGCCCTGCCGTGGTGCTTCCTATTGCCACCATGGCTAGAGGAGGCTTTCTCAGACTACTTTTGCCTCTACCGAGCAGTCCACTCCTCCTCGATCATCAGCAACTTGCCGCCGACCGGTGCTACAGTCACCTCTATGTGGTTGTCCACCGCCCACAGATGCCCTGTCAGATCCTCAATTGAGAGGGTCGATAGGTCTAGTATCGTCTCAATCGAGAGAGCGATATGGTTGTACTTGGGCGGCATGATGCGCATGTACTTGGAGACTGCCTCCTCATCGTCGATGACGATGCCGTACACTGCCAACTGATAGATGAGGGACTGCAGCCTGAGGGCGAAGTCCTCCACCGCCTCCCCATCATGGAATGCCAAGTCGTCATACTCCCACCGCAGTTGCTGCTCCTTCGCCTTCTTTGCGCAGTCGGACCTGACCCGCATGGCCTTGAGGGCATCCCAAGCTTCCTTGGCAGAGTCTTTCGAACCCAACGGCTCCTGGTACTTCGAAGGCACGGCGGCTAGGATTGCCTCCAGCACTAAGTAGTCCTCCTCTTCATCTTCGGTGCCCTAGTCAACCGCCTTCTAGAGCCGTCGGGCTCTGAGCTTGACCTTCATGGTCACCGACCACTCACCGTAGTTGGTGCGAGTGAGGACCAACCAGTTGGCTCCGCCAACATCCCACGCGGCCCTCTGGATGACCACCTCGTGACGCACCAGTGACCGGGACTGCCATAGCGACTTCTCGCCACCACCCTAACTATCGTCGCCCTCCATCATCGTAGGCGAACACCAACCTCGCTCTGATACCACTTGTTGGGCCCAAGATCACTCGCATGGGTGAGCAGTCCGCTCACCAGCGCTCTCGCACCTTCACTACGGCTGTAGGTAGAAGAGGGAGGGAGAACAGAACGCGCGCGCACACACAGCACAAGCACCAGCGTTGGTCAGAACTCTGTAGAGGAGATGGCAAAAGTGAACTTTGTATCTTTACTGAGTTGCAGAGAAATCAATATATACAACTCTATCTATCTAGTCCTAGTACACAAACATGTCCGACTGCCATGTTGCTACAGTGACTAGATGTGACAGCAGGGCTGACTTTGGCGCCTACCCCTGTTGTGGCTATAGTGTGGTAGGAGAGCGTTTCGGTGCCTGCTCCTGCCACGGCTACAGTGCAGCAGCAGGGGAGCCCTTTTGGCGCCTGCCCTTACCGTGCGCACAGAGGGAGAGCAGCAGATTATTTTACAATAACCTCACCAATGAAGGGCTAACAGCTATCCTGGACAACTGCTGTCATCTGGAGTCCCTGGACATATGCCATTGCTTCAACGTCGAAATGGACAACACCCTCCGAGCAAAGTGTGCTGTTATCAAGACACTAAGGCTTCCCAATGACTCAACTGATGACTATGAATTCATAGTTTCAGATCCTATTTGGGACAATGACACCTAGACCCAGAGTGAGGATGACTTCGATGGTGACATGGGATACGATGTTTACTACGACCTGGACTCTGAGCTCGATGATGATGCTGATATCTATGATCCTTCCAACTACATTGATGGTATAGATGAAGATGATGAAGAAGCTAGGATGATCCTCAGGGATTTGTGGGCACTGATGAAATCAAATGTATATATCTAGATGCTGTGATGGAAATGCCCAGATGAATGTTTCTATTGCTCAAGCTCCTACAAATATGTGTTCACTGGGTATGATCCATCCTTCAGTGCCGTTGGTGGTGGAATGCAACAATGTGATGGGTTATGTATCACCTTTCACTCAAAGATTGCTAACTAGTCTAGCGAAGTTATGCGTACTCTTGTTATTGTGTTCATTTGTTATGTGACCGTGTGAATGTCGTATAGGGTTCACAATAGTGTTTGGGAGTCTTTTGGTAAGCCTGGCAATCTATATATGCCTACAGTGCAAACAAGACTTTGTTGCCTATCATACTTTACTCGCAATTGCACCGTGTGAACTCTGACTCGGACCAGGATAACTGCTATACCGTCTTTGGTGAATCTGCCATTGGACATAGTTAGATGAGTATGAAGATCCATTGTTAATCCTTAGGGCTATGACAAGTTTGTGCATTCCTGAGATGAACTAGACATGCATGTTGTTGCCGTGGAAATTTTGTCCCTCAAATGGAATCACCTCTCGAAATTTTAAAAACAGATTATCTTATTTTTTGAGACAAGAAAAATGGTGAATCGCTTGTATTTGTCATTCTGTATTATGCGTTTGAGCCGAGTGAGTTTTGAGCCATCATTTTTGGAGTTTCAAAATCTGATCTAGGGACTACTAAAAATGTTGAGTCGGGATTCCCAGTAGCTCAGATAATTTCTCAAATTAGGTGTGTGTGGTGGTGGTGGTGGGGTGGGGTTGATAAACCGTTCCATATAGTGCTCTAGAAAACTGTCTAAAATACAATTTGGTAACTTTTACTCTCTCCATCCTAAAAGTAAATCAACTCCTAGAATCACTCTACAATGTTAAACTATCTTAATTTAACCAACTTTATTGAAAAGAGTTATAACATCTATCACAACAGATAAATACATTATGAAAATATATTTCATGATGTATCTAGTGATATTAATTTGGCCTCAATTGATATTTTTTAAATTTAAAATAGTTTAACTTAGGACAACTCTAAAAATTGATTTATTTTAGAACAGAGAGAGTAGTTAGATTTTTTTTACTTTTCTAACTTCCAAATATTACGTGAAAAAACTTTAAATAATGATGCACATTAACCGTCAATAGTGATGGAACCTTTTCATCCCGAGCATTTATGACGCGTTACTGATGACATGGAATAGTGATAGGTAACAAATGCCACTGATGACTATGAGAGCACTTTACAATACTTGAGTAACTTCTATGTGTATTAATTGCACTGCTAACTAAGTGTTTTGCTGATATGGCAAGATATTTATTAAAGTTAGAGTAAACCTCTTCTAATCAAGAAAGTGGGACTTCATGACTATAGATAGACGAGGAAACTACTCATGCCACGGTGGGGAAGGTGGGCTCAAGAGATCATGCATCTGCCCTAGTGCCCCGCTGCCGAAGCAGCCATTAGCAATCCCTCCCGCGTGCTCTTCCAATCCCACCCCACGGAAAAAAATTGGATGCAGATCTCCTGCACCCAACCTCCGTGCAGACCCACCTTGGATGGAAGTCACGTGTCCCAACAAGTCCATCACACGGCTAGGGTGGTTGGCTCAACCTTAAACTTCGGTGGGCCTCCTAACAACTGAAAACTCTACCACCCCTGGCCGTGTGATAGGATTTTTAGAATATATGGCTTTCATTCGAGGTGGGTCTACATAGAGGCGCAGTCCAGGGAGTCTGCACCCAATGTTTTTTCTGCCCCACACCATTCGCGCGCCCCTGCTGATAGAAAGAATAGAACAATACTGCTCAAATATTGACTTACATGTGACATACCTGCTTGCAGCTTGCACGACGAGGTTGATTATGTGACACGCACATCTGAGTCAGATGTTCAACTGAGTTTGCACTCTTCCATCTTGTGCTTTGTTTTCTTTCATGGCATACTTTTTCAAGCATGCCACGTAATGTCGATTAAGGTAGTGTTTGGTTGGGAGTCAATGTGGAGTGGGATGGTCCCGTCTATGATTTCTAGGACATAACAGGGACGGGACGACTCCATTTTTTGTTTGGTTGACAAGGGATT
Source organism: Miscanthus lutarioriparius (assembly GCA_904845875.1). Lineage (NCBI taxonomy): Eukaryota > Viridiplantae > Streptophyta > Magnoliopsida > Poales > Poaceae > Miscanthus > Miscanthus lutarioriparius. The sequence continues at coordinate 55,350,652 of CAJGYO010000013.1, forward strand.
GGATCGACCCATTTTGTGTTTGGTTGAAGGGATAAATAGTAATGGAATGGATGATGGATTTGACGTTGTTAGCTACTATTTAGTGGGCCCCACTTGCCAGTTTCCTCTCTCCCCTTCGCTGCGTGAGCCCCACCTGCCAGTCTCATTTCTCTTCTTCCACCTCTGTGCTAGACACCATGAGAGCCACGGCAAGGGAGCCGCACCGTTCGCCCATGTCGGGAAGCCACCGGGGAGCCCGAGCCTGGGAGCTCACCCACGGCTAGTGAGTCCCGCGTCGGGGAGCTCGCTCATGCTGGGAGCCACGCGCCCCTCTCTACCACGCCCACGAGGAAGCTCACCGCCACGCCCCCATGCCCGCACGGCCCTGGCCGCCGCCTCCACCACGCCCACGTGGAAGGTCACCACCGTGGCCCCCATGCCTACATAGGCCCTCGCCGTTCCATCCCCGACGCCTGCGCAGGAGCTCACCGCTGTGTCCCTGATGCCCGCGCGGGCCCTCGCCGCCGCACCCCCAACGCCCACGCGGGAGGTCACCGCCGCGGCCCCCATGCCAGCGCAGGTAGGCTATCCGACCGTCAGAGAAGATGAAGAAGAATGCCGTCGGGGGAGATAGGATCCACGCAGAGATGGCTCGGTCGAGAATGAAGACGGCGTGGAAGTGGGATGATCCTACCCATCATTTTTCCTGGGACAGGGTTGCCCCAGATTTCATCGAATATTCCACGGGATATGCTCTAGGTGGGATATCTAGCTCCCTAAGACTCCCAACCAAACACCCAAAAAGTGGGTGAAAGCATCTAGGCCCCTAGTTGAGTTTTGGTGATTAATGACGACACGAGATTACAATGACTAACGTGTATTTTTTAGAGGCAATGTTAGTTAGGTCATGGTAATGGCAATTGATTGGGCAATTATAGTTTTCATGCCGCCATCGATGGAATTCATTTTGGTTTTTAAAGGATGGACGACAAGGTTAAGGATGGCTAGTCCTAAATGTCATTTGGAGTTGAAGTGACACTTAGAGTAGTTTAGGACTTTATTTTTCCTTTGGCCATACTATTAAGGGGGGTATGGACTAGTAGCTTGACCTAGGTGAGTGTAATGGGTTAGGTGTGGTGCACACTTGTCAAACTTAGCACTAGATAGCTCAAGAATAGCCCTAAGATCAATTGAAGTCACCTTCATTCACATAGGATTTTGAGTTGGAAGTGAATGGAGGGTCAAAGTACTGACCGGACGCTGGTCTGGTTGTGATCGGACCCTAGAGGGTGAGTCCGGTCAGTTCATTTGATGAACTACAGTCATCTGGTACTGACCGAATGCTGAGTGGAGGAGCACCAGATGTTGGGGTGCCTACGTCCGGTCGACTCTAGAGAGGTTCTAGAGAGCTTTTTTCGTGACCGAACACATTTGTTGTGTGCTGACCGGACGCTGGTCAGAGTTCGGTCAGAGCATAATGGCTCTCTCTAACACAGTGGCGGGTATAACTGATCGGAGCGTCCGGTTACCCTGATCGGAGCGTCTGGTCATCCCGCAGAGTGCTGACTCAGCCTCTAAACGTTATGTTTTGAATGAGGGGGTATAAATACTTACTCCACTCGACCAAGGGAGCTCTCTTGCCCATTTGTTCAGCTGAGAAACACCCTTTGGAGTGCAAGGGAGAGCAAGAGCCTAGTGAGGTGATTGAGATTTGATAATCCAAGATTAAGGACCTCATTAGTGCATAAGGAGTAGCAAGTGTGCATCCACCTTTCTCATTAGGCTTGTCTTGGTCAAGTGAGAGTTTGTGCTTGTTACTCTTGGTGATCTCCATCACCTAGATGGCTCGGTGGTGATTGAAAACTTGGTGATCATCCGATGGAGCTTGTGGATGAACCAAGTCAAGTTGTGAGTGGTTGTAGGCGATTCACCTTGTCGGAGTGTCAAAGAATCAGCCCGTTGAGAGCACTTGATCCTTGCGCAGATCAAGGGGGAGCTACACCCTTGCGCGGGTGCTCCAATGAGGACTAGTGGGGATAGCGACTCTCCGATACCTTAGAAAAACATCGCCGTGTTCATTTCTCTCTCTTTACTTTGAGCATTTATATTTGATTAATTCATTTCATGTCTTTACATTCCTAAAATTACCATGCTAGAGTAGGATTGGAACCTATGGTGCTAAACTTTTGTGCGGGAGAACAATAGAAACATATTCTAGACACAAAGGGTGAAGTGGGCTAAGTATAGGACTTAATTATAGAAAAAATTTAGAATTAGCCCAATTCACCCCCCTCTTGGGTATCTTGATCCTTTCAATTGGTATCGGAGCCTCGTGCTCCCTAAATTAGGCTTAACCGTCTAGAGCAAGATGTCCCACGATGATGGATCCCCTCTAATCTTTGAGGGAGATGATTTTCCTTATTGGAAAATTCACATGGAGGCATACTTAGAGGCTTTAGACGTTGGAGTTCTTAGAGCCACCTCACAAGGCTTTCCAAAACCTAAGAATCCCGCCAACCTTCAAGGCGATGAAGTTAACTATGAGAAGTGGAATGCAAAGGCTAGAAACACCCTCTTTAGAGGCCTTTGCAAGGATGTTTTTAATCATGTGCGGAACCACAAAGATGCCCATACACTATGGTTGGACATTTGTGCGCTCCATCAGGGAACCAAGAGTGAGCGTGAGAAACGCTACCACCATGTAATAAAAAAGCTTAATTCATTTGAGATGCTTCCTAGAGAAAGTGCCAATGAGATGTATTCACACTTGAATGTTCTTGTAGAGGAAGTCAATGGGCTTGGACTCACACAAATGCAACCCTCCAATGTTGTAAGAAAGATCTTGAGTGCCCTCCCCATTGACAAATATGGGCATATTATGACGGTGCTTCATCAAGGTGATCTTTCCATCGCTACACCAACTCAAATTTTGGGGAAGATCAATGCACATGAGATGTACATGCACATCACTTTACAAGATGGCTCTTCTTCCACCAAGAAGAAAGATTTGGCATTCAAGGCTAGCCAAGAGAAGAGGGGCAAAGCAAGAGTTGATCATGATAGCTCAAGTGATGATGAGATTGATGATGCAAGTCTTGCTCTCATGGTGAGAAGAACCGCCAAGATGCTCAAGAAGCTAAACAAGAATGGTGTCAAGTTTGATGGCAAGAAGAAGAAATTCTTCACTAGCAATAGAAGAAAGCCCATCTCCGAAATGGATCGCTATAATTGTGGAGAACTTGGTCATCTAGCTCATCAATGCCCCAAACCCAAGAAAGACAAGTACAAGAAGAAGTACAAGGGCAAGAAAGATGACTCAAGTGATGAGGATGATGATGAGAAGAAGAAAAACAAGCCATACAAGAAGAATGATGGCAAGAAGAAGGAATTTCACAAGAAGAAAAAGAATGGCAAAGCATACATTGTTGGTGATTGGCTCACGGACATTGATTCATCAACTGGCTCATCCGATGATGAAAGTGAAAATGAGAAGGAAAAGGTGGCCGCTCTTGTGATTGGTTCTTCACTATCTTCACCGACACCGCCACCGTCATCCTCTACACACCTATGCCTTATGGCCAAGGGTGAACGAAAGCTACAAAATGATGGTGGTAGTAGTGGTGATGATAATGCTAGCAATGATGAAAGTGGTAGTGATAGTGATGAAGAATTTGAATCACCTTCTTATGATGATCTTGTCAAGTTGCTAAACCAATGCACTAAAATCATTAGAAACACAAGAGCTAAAAATGAAAAGCTAGAATTTGAGAAGGACTCACTCTTAGCAAAGTATGACATAGCCAAAAAAACTAGTGTTGAGCTTAGAGAAGAAAATAAAAATGTGTCATCCAAACTCAAGGAGCTCAAATCCTCTAAAAAGGAGCTTAGAGAAAAACATGATAAACTTGAGGGGATACATAATGAGCTCATCACTAGTTATAATTTGCTAAAAGAAGAGTACACCAATCTCAAGATTAATCATGACAATCTTGTTCTTTCTCATGAGTTATTATCCAATGAGCCACATGATGCTACTAACAATGTTGTTAAGATTGATATAGCTACATCATGTGATGACTTGATTGTTGAGAGCATTGAGCAAGGTTCTAGTAGCAAAGGCAAGAAAGTAGTTGAGTCCGACAACTATGATGATTATGCCAAGCTCAAGAATGAGAATGAAAAACTCAAGAAAGATCTTGAAAAGCTATCAACCACTAACACAATTGTGATAGAGAATCTTGACAATAACTATGATATAGCTCTTGAGAATGAGATGCTTAAAGAAGAGAACAAGAGACTTAAGATGGAGAAAAATCATGATGAACTTAAAGAAGAAAACAAGAAGCTGAAGTTGGAGAAGGAACATCTCAAGACTAGGTTGAGCAAGTTCACAAGAGGCCAATATCTCCAAAGTGAGCTACTCATGAACACCGTGATGAAGATGGATAGAAGTGATATTGGGTACTTGGCAAATCAAGAGAAGAAAGCTCAAGCTGAACATCAACAACAATACAAGTCAAAGCCTAAGCCAAAGAGATGTTTTGAGTGTGGACAAGAAGGTCACTTTGCTCATGAGTGTCAAACTCTACCACCACAACCCTTGCCCAAGCATGCTAGACCCTTTGCTTTCAATGTTCACTACATGCTTAGAAAGGACTCTAGTGGAAAGATGCAAGTCATGTTCTTAGGTCCTCCCAACAAGAATAGGCCTAAGCAAATTTGGGTTGCAAAGTCACTAGTTGAGAAAGTCAAGGGGCCCATCAAGTTTGGGTCCCTAAACAACAAGTTTGATCTCTTGTATGTAGGTGAACTACAAGACCGGTGGAAGTCATTAGGTAATTGATAGTGGTTGCACTCAACATATGACCGGTGATCCTTGTATGTTCACCTCACTAGATGAAGAAGTAGATGGTCAAGAAAGGATTACATTTGATGATAATTCAAAGGGCAAAGTTTAAGGATTGGGCAAAGTTGCAATATCAAATGATCATTCAATATAAAATGTGATATATGTTGCTTCATTGAGTTTCAACTTGCTATCCGTGGGTCAATTGTGTGATCTTGGCTTTTAATGTTTGTTCACCGAAAAGGAAGAGGTTGTATCAAAGAAAGATGATGATCAAATTATATTCAAAGGTTTTAGATACAACAACTTATATCTAGTGAATTTCACCTCCGAAGATGCAAACTTGAAGACATGCTTATTCACCAAAACATCACTTGGGTGGCTATGGCATAGAAGACTTGCACATGTTGGGATAAGCTCACTCAAGAAACTAATGAAGAATGAATTGGTGAGAGGTTTAAATGATGTGGAATTTGAGAAAGACAAGCTTTGTAGTGCATGTCAAGCCAGCAAGCAAGTTGCAAACACTCATCCAACAAAAGCTACATGTCAACAACAAGAGTGCTAGAACTTCTCCACATGGATCTATTTAGACCTACAACTTACAAGAGTTTGGGAGGCAATCTCTATTGTCTTGTGATTGTTGATGACTACTCTAGATATACTTGGGTGTTCTTCCTTCATGACAAGACTGAAGTGGCCGCATGTTTCAAGAAGTTTGCCAAGAGAGCACAAAATGAATTTGAAGTGAAGCTCAAGAAGATAAGAAGTGATAATAGAAAAGAATTTGACAACACAAACATTGAAGCATATTGTGATGAAGTTGGGATCAAGCATGAGGTCTCCACAACATACACTCCTCAACAAAATGGTTTAGTAGAGAGAAAGAATCGGACACTTATCACCTTTGCAAGAACAATGCTTGATGAGTACAATACACCCGAAGCTCTATGGGCAGAAGCTATCAACACTGCATGTTATGCATCCAACTGCCTATTTCTTCAAAAGTTTCTTGGCAAGACCTCTTATGAGTTGCTCAATGGGAAGAAGCCGGACGTCTTATTCTTCCGGGTGTTTGGTTGCAAATGCTACATCTACAAGAAGCAGCAACACCTAGGGAAGTTCCAAAAATGTTGTGATATTGGTTTTCTTGTTGGTTACTCATCGAAGTCCAAAGCATATCGAGTATTTAATCATGCCACCAGCTTGGTTGAAGAAACATATGATGTGGAATTTGATGAATCTAACGGCTTCCAAGGAGCACATGAGAATCTTGATGATGTAGGTGATGAACCATTGAGGGAGGCCATGAAGAATATTATGGTTGGAGACATCAAGCCCAAAGATGATGGAGATGATGTACATGTTATTGACCCACCCTCTTCATCAAATGTGCCAGAAGATGATGATAAAGGTGGGAGAGTAGAAAATAAAGACACTCATGTCTCTCATGATCAAATGGTGACACAAGCTCAAGATGTTGATGCTCCACAACCTCCCCCTCAAGTGGTTGATAGAAGAAATTCACCTCTACTACAAGCACATCCATAAGATCTCATCATAGGGAGTTCTTCAAAGGGTGTAATGACTCGCTCTAAAAAACTTGCTTCATTTATTGAATATCACTCGTTTGTTTCTTGCATTGAGCCTACAAATGTAGAAGAAGCTCTTCAAGATCCGGATTGGATAAATGTCATGCATGAAGAGTTGAACAACTTCACCCACAATGAAGTTTGGACACTTGAAGAGCGACCACAAGGTGCAAGAGTCATTGGAACAAAGTGGGTGTTCCACAACAAGCAAGATGATCATGGCATTGTTGTGAGGAACAAGGCAAGGCTAGTTGCGAAGGGGTTTTCCCAAGTTGAAGGGTTGGATTTTGGAGAGACCTTTGCACTAGTTACAAGACTTGAAGCCATTCGTATCCTCCTTGCATATGCATCGCATCATGAAATGAAATTATATCAAATGGATGTTAAAAGTGCATCTTTAAATGGCTTCATAAATGAACTAGTTTATGTTAATCAATCTCCTGGGTTTGAAGACCCTAGATATCCTAATCATGTTTATAGGTTGTCCAAGTCGCTATATGGGCTCAAGCAAGCCCCAAGAGCTTGGTATGAACGCCTTTGGGATTTTCTCATTGAGAAGGGCTTCACCATTGGAAAGGTCGACACCACACTATTCACCAAGAAGCTTGATGGAGAGATCTTCATTGGTCAAGTATATGTTGATGATATCATATTTGGCTCATCAAATGAAGATTATTGCAAAGAGTTTGGTGAATTGATGTCGAAGGAGTTTGAGATGTCGATGATTGGAGAGCTTACATTCTTTCTTGGTTTTCAAGTCAAGCAAATGAGAGAAGGGATTTTCATCTTTCAAGAAGAGTATACCAAGGACCTTCTTAAGAGATTCAAAATGAATGAATGTAAGCCAATCAAGACACCTATGGCATCAAATGGACATCTCGACGTAGATGGGGGAGGTAAAATGGTTGATCAAACTCTCTACCGCTCTATGATTGGTAGCTTGTTATATTTGACCACATCTAGGCCCGACATCATATTTAGTGTGTGTATGTGTGCTAGATTTCAAGCTAATCTAAGGAGGCTCATATGGTTGCCGTTAAAAGAATCCTTAGGTACCTTAAGCACACACCAAGCATTGGACTTTGGTATCCTAAAGGAGCTAGATTCTAACTAGTTGGCTATTCCGATTCAGATTATGCCGGTTGCAAAATTGATAGAAAAAACACATCCAGAGGGTGCCATTTGTTTGGTAGATCACTAGTGTCTTGGTCCTCAAAGAAGCAAAATAGTGTGGCATTGTCCACCACCGAGGTGGAATACATTGCCGCGGGTGCTTGTGCACAAATTCTTTATATGAAGCAAACTTTGCTAGACTATGGTGTAGTTCTAGAAAAGATACCTCTCTTGTGTGACAATGAGAGCGCGGTAAAGTTTGCTAATAATCTGGTTCAACACTCTCGCACCAAGCACATAGATATCCGCCATCATTTTCTTAGAGATCATGTTGCTAAAAATGATATATCACTAGAAGGTGTAAGGACCGAGGATAAATTGGTGGATACCTTCACTAAACCGCTAGATGAGGCTAGATTTTGTCGATTGTGGAATGAGCTCAATGTGTTTGACTTTAGTAATTTCACTAAAAAATGAGCGTGTGTTGTCTCTTGCATTGTATTATAAAACATGTTTAATTTTTAGTAATGCACTTAGGGCTTGTCTAACATGGTTAAGATAACTACCGAAAAGCGTGTGAAGAAGCTTAACCTTGGATCAAACTTGACAAGCAACTAGACTTACTTTTAAGTATTGCATGGCATGTGCATGTGTGTTGCTTTGTTGTTTCTTTTCGGTTATCTTTTGAGCACCCGCTGTGTTTATCCACAAATAGGGAGAGCATTTGAAGCTCCTATTGGTCATGAAACCCTATTGTGTGAGCACATGTTGCTTCTCGTCCCTTTTATTGCCTATTTTCTTAAAAAGAATTATAGCCTAAGGCAAAATACTTTGAAAAATTTGAGGGCTTGAGAGAGGTCGCTCACATCAGTCCCAATTGGTGTTTATTTGTCTCTTATTAAAGTTGGGACTTGATTGGGTAAAGGCAGCGCGAAGGAATTTTGAAGATTTGCTGAAAAATGGTGATAGGATGCTACACTGGACTCCGCTTCCAGTGTCCGGTCAGTTCACAAGAGGTGAACAGATGCAGCACAGGAGTGACTGGACGTTGAACAGTGTTCCTCTAGCGTCTAGTGTGAAGAAGGCCCTACGTTCGGTCAAACATAGAAGAAAATGTCAAGATCGACCGGAGTCTGTTGAGCGTCCGATCTTGTGGCACCAGACGCGTCCGGTCATGACTTGAGGGGTTTTGGACCTCTCTGTTGTTGAAAGGACTCTAGGAAGCAGCGTCCATTCATTGCCACTGGTGCGTTCAGTCAGTTAAATCCGAGTGGATCTAACATTCCTTTTCTTCTTGGTCATGTGGGGGCCACCATAAACTGTTTTCCTTCACCACGTCCGTACCCATTGCGCTATCATGCCCTAACTACGCCGCCATCACATCTCCAGTGCCAGGCTTCTCTGCTCGCACCACCGCCACACCACCGCTGCGTGCCTGCGCTCTCATCACCGTGTCTGCGCCACCGTGCCACACGCATCATGCCACTACACCCACGCCTGCCTCATCGCGCCGCCACGCCCACGCCTGCCTCACCGTGCCCATGCCCACGCCTGTCTCGCCGCACCCGCGCCTACCTCATTGTGCCCACACCCATCCTGCATTGCACCACCGCACCACCATCTACTCTGCGCCATCATGATTTCTGTCCAGGCACCAGAACCCTAGCCCTAGGCGTAACCACCGATCCCGAGTGGTGCCCCATGATCCTCTCCTTTCCTTGTCGATCGCCGGATCATCAGATTTCATCAAGTAGCAAGCTATCAATTTCAATTTCTCATCTACTACTTGCTTCTTAAAGTATCTCACCTCTAGATGAATATAGTGATTATTTATAATTTCCTATCTATTCCATCGTGTAGCGAGTCGGTGCTCTTGTGGTTGATTTGATTGTGGCAGTTTCACTCGGGGCCAAGCCCGTGAGTACGGATTGAAGCCAAGCCTCACGAGTGTTAATTGGCAGTTGTTTCTTGTCAGTGGCAGTGATTCTCGTCCACTTTAGAGATGGCACATTGCAAGAATGCCGGAGGTGGTCCCAGTGATGAGGATCCAAGGCCTCCGCCTCGCCTGACTGCTCAGCAAAAAGGAAAGGCGAAAACGATTACAAAGAAGAAGCACGAGATAGATGATGTTGAGGCAAAGAGGGCAGCAGTTGTGTTAGCCACCGCAGAGCATGTAGAGAGAGGTGGAGCTAGCAGTGGCATTTGCATAGGCGACCAGTTGTCACTAGCTTAGAGGTCCGCCATCGAGAGGATTGAGGCCAGTCTTGGTAGTCCACCTAGGACTGTCATGCTTCGAGGACGACGTGTCTCTTTAGAGGAGAATCAGACTCAGGGGGAGATTGAGCAGCAGACATAGTCAGTAGAATAGACAGAGGATGCTCAGTAGGGAGAGCAGGTTGAGGAGGCAGAGTAGGCAACATAGCCATAGCTTCGACGCTCTAGCCGTACATGCACTCAGGTGTCACTAAGGCCTCAAACACAGAGGTGGGGCTCTCGTCTACCTCCCAGACCATAGGGTCCACCTTTGATGGTTCACCTTGACCTAAGGACAGCCACAGCTAGACAGGTGCAGCAGCTATAGTTTGTTCAATTTGAGGATTGGTTTCTACCGAGGCGGGATGAGCGTGCCTCGGAGCACTTCTACACCGTACTGCAGGAGGATTTCTATAATGCATATCTCAACAGTGGTGTTGCCTTCAGATATCAGTAGGTCTGCTCCATAGAGTCTTTAGTTGCAGCCACAGGTGAGCAAATCCGTCCTCATCTCTCTTATCTGCTAGGGTTGATAGATCTTCTTGGATGGACAGGTCGCTATGTTCCGTCATGGGTTCATGAGTTCTACTCCTCTCTGTGGATTGACCCGAGACACAGGTTTATTCACTTTGCTTTCAGAGGTTGTGACTATAGGCTCTAGAGCTCGAGAGTTAGAGAGATACTAAGGATTCTAGAGTCACCTATTCGCCTTCATGAGGTATGCTATGGATAGACAGAGCCTCCGAGACGCCCTCATAGTGGACTTGTGCCACCTATAGATCTTGTCAAACCATGCTTCACAGAGCCATTTGGCGAGAGGTCAAGCAGGACACCATGTGACCTTACACCTATAGTTCAGCTCCTTGATGCTGTTATGAGGAGGACTCTGCTCCCGAGGATGGGCTATCGCAAGGGCCTAACACGTATTCAGCTATGGCTAGTGTATCACCGGGTGTCTCAGACTATCTTTGATATTTGGGATGTGATGCTTTCAGAGATAGAGGATACACTAGCAGAGGGCTTCAGAGGTCACCGTCAGCTACCTTATGCTCATTGGATCACTTTCGTAATCCGAAAGGCAGTTAAACAGAAGTCTCCTGAGACAATGGCAGAGTACACAGGTGCTACTATAGAGTTTCTGCCATATGACATGAGCCAAATGCTGTGTCACAGTCGTGCGAGGACTCCTCATCAGCCGAGCCATCGCCCAGAGGTACCAGGGACAGTAGCTCAGTAAGATGAGATCATTAGAGGCATTGTAGATATAGAGGAGGAGCAGCTTGACGCACAATAGAAGGATGTGGTCGAGAGCGACCTGAGTGATAGCTCTGATGATGACTATCAGCCGATTCCATAGATGGCTTCTCGACCACATGACAGACAGGCCAGTGGCTCCAGCTTTGCTCCACCATAGCCACTGTAGACAGACCCAGCTCTTCTAGCTGTACTTGAGCGAATGAGGTAGGACCAGGCACGCCAGGCACAGGAGACTGTAGCTGCACTTGCTTAGGTTCAGGATCGACAAGATGAGTTTCAGAGGCAGCAGCAGGCCATGCAGCAGCAACAGCTTATGATTCAGTAGCAGCTACTAGGCTTCATGCAGCATGTATTCACTGCTATTGGGGTTGCTCCTCAACAGTCTACACCTTAGATAGGCTAGCCTGCTACCACCACTCTAGTGACTCTAGCTGTATAGCCCAATGGGCTTCAGAGTTAAGGACAACCAGCTACTCAGCTTGCTTCACCTACAGAGCAGGTGTCCTAGTGGTTTGCTTCACCAGTGATAGCTTAGGGTCGTCACTTTACTCCTATTGTTACAGGCTTCACTTTGACTCAGAGTTCTTCAGTGTTAGTGACGGACACCCCAGTCTTGAGGAGTCTTGGTGCTACTTCAGTGAGCTTATAGGGTAGCCTACACCTCCAGAGTTATGAGTCCCTATCCCTACCACTGTTGCTCCAGTTACTGGGACTACAGAGATGATTCCATCGTCTGTTGCATCATCCGAGCCACCTCAGATAGTCACAGCGACAGCGATAGATGTGGCTCCACTTCCTACAGTGACACTTCTAGAGTCACAGGCTGCGCCAGTTACTGAGCAGACCCAGATCATTCTACCTTCACTTTGAGCTATAGAGGGTTAGACCACTCAGAGTTTAGGGTCAGAGGATGATGCAGCTCAGTTCTAGATTTCTCACTGCACCTCAGCGCTCGACTCGTCTGCTCCTGTCCCACCGGTCGACCCTTAGGTTTTGGTGCTTGACGCCAAAGGGGGAGAGGGAGCGAGTATGTTAGATCTAGGGGGAGCGTGTGAGATGGTCTTGATTCGATTCTTTTGGCCTTTTGTGTGTTGTATTTCGTGCATTCACATTTACTTTCATGCATTGCATTATATACATGTGATGGTGAGACTTATGTGACATGTGTGTTCTCTACATTGTTATATATATATATGTCATGTCACTTGGATTATGCTCATTTGCTTTGCTTCCGTGTTTTTACTCCGATTCAAATGAGATTTACTTCATGTACTCATGCTTAATTCATATCTTTTGAGTACACCTTGTTGGGTAGGTCATATAAGCATATCTAACCTCTTTGTTCTTATTATCAAAAGCATATATGAACCAAGCATGTTGAAAACCTCACTTATCTCTTTTATATACTCGAGGTTGTGTTGTCATCAATCACCAAAAAGGGGGAGATTGAAAGCATCTAGGCCCCTAGTTGAGTTTTGGTGATTAATGACGACATGAAATTACTATGACTAACGTGTGTTTTGAAGAGGTGATGTTAGTTAGGTTATGTTAATGGCAATTGATTGGGTAATTATGGTTTTCATGCCCCCGTCGATGGAATTCGTTCCAGTTTTTAAGGATGGACGACAAGGTTAAGGACGACTAGTTCTAAGTGTCATTTGGAGTTAAAGTGACACTTAGAGTAGTTTAGGACTTTATTTTTCCTTTGGCCATACTATTAAGGGGGGTATGGACTAGTAGCTTGACCTAGGTGAGTATAGTGGGTATAGGTGTGGTGCACACTTGTCAAACCTAGCACTAGGTAGCTCAAGAATACCCCTAAGATCAATCAAAGTCATCTTCATTCACATAGGATTTTGAGTTGGAAGTGAATGGAGGGTCAAAGTACTGATCAGACGCTAGTCTGGTTGTGACCGGACGCTGGAGGGTGAGTCAGGTCAGTTCATTCGATGAACTGCAGTCGTCTGGTACTGACCGGACGCTGAGTGGAGGAGCACCGGACGCTAGGGTGCCTGTGTCCGGTCGACTCTAGAGAGGTTTTTTCATGACCGGACGCGTCCAGCGTGTGCTGACCGGACACTGGTCAGAGTCTGGTCAATTAACTATACTCGTCTGGTACTGACCGGATGCTGAGTGGAGGAGCATCGAACGCTGAGGTGCCTACGTCCGGTCGATTCCAGTAAGGTTCCAGAATGGTTTTTTCTTGACCGGACACGTCTGGTTGGTGCTGGCCGAATGCTGGTCAGAGTTCAGTCAAATCTTAACGGCTCTCTCTGACATAGTGGCGGGTATAACTGACCGGAGCTTCCGGTCATCCCGTAGAGTGCTGACTCAGCCTCCAAACATTATGTTTTGAATGAGGGGGTATAAATGCTTACTCCACTAGTCCAAGGGAGCTCTCTTGCCCATTTGTTTAGTTGAGAAACACCCTTTGGAGTGTAAGGGAGAGCAAGAGCCTAGTAAGGTGATTGAGATTTGATAATCCAAGATTAAGGACCTCATTAGTGCATAAGGAGTAGCAAGTGTGCATCCACCTTTCTCATTAGGCTTGTCTTGGTCAAGTGAGAGTTTGTGCTTGTTACTCTTGGTGATCGCCATCACCTAGATGGCTCGGTGGTAATTGGGAACTTGGTGATCATCCGGCGGAGCTTGTGGATGGCCCAAGTCAAGTTGTGAGCGGTTGTGGATGATTCACCGTGACAGAGTGTCAAAGAATCAGCCCGCAGAGAGCACTTGATGCTTGCGTGGATCAAGGGAGAGCTACACCCTTACGCGGGTGCTCCAACAAGGACTAGTGGGGAGTGGCGACTCTCCGATACCTCGGAAAAACATCGCCATGTTCCTTTCCCTCTCTTTACTTTGAGCATTTACATTTGAGAAATTCATTTCATGTCTTTACATTCCTAAAATTGCCATGCTAGAGTAGGATTGGAACCTAGGGTGCTAAACTTTTGTGCGGGAGAGCAATAGAAACACATTCTAGGCAAAAGGGGTGAAGTGGGCTAAGTATATGACTTAATGATAACAAAAATTTAGAATTATCCCAATTCACCCTCCTCTTGGGCATCTTGATCCTTTCAGTGGGATCGTCCCATCTCCAACTCACCCCATCCCCCGATTCAAACACTACCTAAGATGACTAGTCTAGGACATGATCAGAAAAGTCATTCTTGCAATAATTACAAACCTGCCACGACATTTTTATCCTGTCCATCGAATTTACTTTAGCCATGTTCTTTTGCTTTTCATCTCAACTTGCTCATTGTGATAATGGACCTGTTTGGATGCATCTGCTAAATTTTAGCTGGCTAATTTTAGCTATGGTGCATCCAAACACCCCATTCAATTAGCAGCTAATAGGGCCCCAGCTAATGGAAACCAACTAATCCCATTAGCTATTGAGACCTAGCTAATCCCAGCTAAAACCGGCAAAAGACGAATTTAGCCCTCTGAATCCAGGCGCTTGACCCGCATCCTCGTCCGCATCACTCGCTGTCTTTCCCCTTCCACATCACGGTCGCTCGCTCGCTCTTCTAGGTGGTCGGGCAAGAACCCTAGCCGCCACCGCCACAAATCTAGCCATAGCCCCCACCAATCCCCGCTGCCCGCCGCCATACCGGAGCGCCGCCACCAGTCCCCGCCGTGGAGATTGATCTTAGGGAGCCCGTTGGCCGCGCCTAGGCATCGGGAGAGCTGAGTGAGGGCGACACGGGGACCCAGCGACGCGTGGACTTGGGGTGCATGGACCCGACGAGGACATAGGGGCGTGAGGCCTCCCGGTGCCACCCAAGCCGCCTCCTTCCCCAAGCCGCATAGTGGCTCCTTCTTCCCCAAGCTGTCTCCTTCTTCTTCCCCAATCCGCCCCTTCTTCTTTCCTAGAGCAGCGGCGCTGGTCGGCGGGCTCCGGCGGCGATGCTTGGGTGTGGGTTCCCACCATGAGGCGCACTCGTGGGGCATGGCGGCCACCGAAGTGGCCATGACCATGGGAAATGGGGCAGGGGAGAGGTGAAAGCCTAGCCGTGGGGAGGGAAACAATGTACAAAACAATAAAAGCGATAGAGTCAAGAGGGGTAGCAAGGTCCAAGATTGTGAATTAGCCGGTGCATCCAAACACCCCCAGCTGAAGTTAGCTATGATACATCTAAACATGCCCAATATCTTCCAGACGCTTTAAGTTTTTGTTTATTTTGCTTTTTTCTTTTTAGATCCCCAGTATCATTGTTTTCTTGTCTTCAGTTGATCTGTGATCATCTCAACTTGCTCTGTATTGTTCGGCTGATGGTTTCTGTGGCTGATAAGCTGGCTGATGCTGTTTTGTTGTGAGAGAAAAACACTGTACCATGGCTGTTAAGCCAGGCTGATAAGTTCAAGCGAACAGGGCTGCAAGATGCTTTAAGTTTTGTTTTTTTTCTCAAATCACGGGGCGCAGATGCATGCACTTATACTACTTGACTCAAGTATGTTGATAAAAAAAGGTAATTAAATTTGGGAAAATTGGTTCTATAGCATTGAAAGATTGCAAGAATCGGAAAATACCATCAAAAGAGCTCTGTTAGGTGAAATACCATCGAAAGATGGAAACTTTACCTGACAATAGCTTTCCGCCACGTTCGGAAGTAACGTCGCTAGCTCCATCCACATCCACGCAACTTGAATTGAAAAGATAAAAACAAAAAAAGAAGCCATGGCGTCGCTGATCTCCATGCCCAGGTGGTTCCTCTGGATGGCAAGCCTCTCGGCGCTGTCGGCGGGGAGGCACGCGCAGCGAGTCGAACACCACGGTGAGGTACCGGAGGCTGGCCATGAACGGCGCAACTATGGAAGCAAGCTTGAGCGTCCTCTCGATGTGGCATTGCCGCCGCCGGCGTCGCTGTCTTTCTACCAAGAGCACACTGATGGGAGCGGATGCGAGCCAACGCGCTGGACATTTTTTCTCTTGTGCTCGTTATCGATCTCTGTGCTACCGGGAACACCAGGTTGACAACCATGGTCGCGTCGCTGTCGACCTTGACGCGTTCATGGCAGCCACTGTCTGGAGTCTGGATCATCCACGATGCCTTCGAACTTGAATCTTAGGTTGCGGCACCCGCTCGCGAACTGCACAGGCCACGCCTCGGTTTGCCTCAGCTCGTCAGAATTCGTGCCGAGGCAGGTGGTTTGCAGGGAAAATTGCTCGTCGAAGTCGCTGTCGTCGTGGGAGCTGCTGCTCAAGCTCACGGCGGCGGCGTCCGACAGGGACTGGATTGAGGGAGAGCTCAGGTGAGCGACTGGTGTTTCTCGAACCTGAGAGGGAACACGCCGGAGAGCCTGTTCATCGAGAGCCGCAGGACACGCACCGACGGAGACGAGAAGTTGAACACGTGGAGCACTAGGAGGCCCAGGAGGTCAATCACCGCCGTTACGGGACTCTGGCAGTCTGGCCAGCCCGCCGGCGAGCACATTGGCGCCAACGTCGAGCACCTCGAGGGTCCGGTCGTCCGGAGCCGGAGCAGCCCCGAGGGCAGCGTGCCACGGATCGCGTTGCCGGAGAGGTTGAGCACCGGAGCGCGGCGGGGCAGGGGAGCGACGCGACCACCTACCCCCGCAGCGTCCGGTTGGGTAGCGCCAGCCCGACAATGGCGACCGCAGCCTCGGCCTCGCCGCACATCACCCCGGTCCAGATGCAGCACCCATTGTCTGACGCAGAACCCGTGCAGCGCGGCGAGGTCGCCGGCGCCGCACGGTTGCATGGCAGCGCCGCTCCTGGACCACGACAGCACGGTCGCGCACAGCACCACTAGCAGCATCGCCGCTGCTCTGCTCTGCTCGTAGATAGCTAGCTAATGGTGATGGTAAGCAAGCACCATGCAGTCTCTCACATGTTGGTTGTCTGCAAACAGTTCGGCTGGTGAGCAGTAGATGGATGGAGGAGGAAGAAGGAGCATCCCAGGCTCCCAGCGGGTGGAAGTGGACGCCGTTACCTCCAAACATGACATAACGTGACGGAATGCTATTCTCAGGTAACGTTTTCATCTTTCAATGGTATTTTACGTAAGAGAGCTCTTTTAATGGTATTTTCTAATTCTTGCCATCTTTCAATGCTAAGAACCAATTTTCCCATTAAATTTTGGCACCAATAATAGCTCGGACGTAGTGGCACTAAAATCAGAAGAAAATTGAAACTCCAACTGACTCTAAGGACTTGAGTGGCAATAGAGAAAGTGGAAGAAAATTGGAAGCCAATTAAGTTAAGGACAAAACGGTCATTTCTGTTCATAGCCAAAAATATACCGAAGTGACATGGAGGAAAAAAAAAGGTGTTTAGAGCAGTATCATGAGTGTCTCACAAATTTGTTTAGTGACGCATATAAAATTAAGATAGTTTTTAAAGATTGCTAAGTAAAAGACTGTTATTGTAGTGGAGAGCAGGACGGCCAAAGAGACTTAGTGATGCAATAATTGTTTTTTTTTTACAACAATGGAATAATTGGGTTGAGATGCTCATGGCAGCAGCCTGAACTGGTCGAGCGCAGATCGTCCGTCGAGACCCTTCTGCCTATGGTAGCCGAGGAACTCTACGGTGGTGACGCTCCGGTACCGCGGGGCCTCCGGCGGGTTGACGAGGTCGGGTAAGGGGCCGTACGCCCTGGAGGACGCGGCAGCGCCGGTGGGCCTGAAGAAGCAGGCCGCCGAGACCCGCGCGGCGGCGGTGCCAGGCACGGCCACCACCCGGTGCTCGACGCTCTTGAACCTGTCGTTGGACATGAGCTGGAGGAAGTCGCCGACGTTGACCACGAGCGCGCCGGGCAGCGGAGGCACGTCCACCCATCCGCCGCCGCCGACGAGCGCCTGCAGGCCGCCAACGGCGTCGTCCTGCAGCAGCACCGTGAGGAAGCTGGGGTCGGAGTGCCTAGTGGTGCCCAGCGTGAGCCGCGGCTCCGGGCACGGCGGGTAGTAGTGGCAGCCGAGCGCGGGCCCGCCGTCCAGGCACCCGGCGTCGCGCTGCAGGTAGCCCGCGTCCAGGCCCAGCGCCTCCGACAGCAGCGCCAGCAGGTGCGCGCCCAGCGCCCGCACCTGCCGCGTGTACTCCGGCACGACGTCCCTGAACGCCGGCGGCATCTCCTCGGGCGCCGCCACGGACTCGATGAAGATCGTGTCGCGCCAGTTGGCGGCGGGAGAGTGGAAGAGGTCGAAGTTGCTCTGGTACCTCACGCGCCTCGCCGGGTCCCTGGTGTAGTAGGGCCGCCGCGACTCGGCGGGCTCCTCGTTGAAGCTTCTCACGGACGTGAGCATGCGGGCGAGGAGCTCCCCGGGCACGCCGTGGTTGACGACCTGGAAGAAACCCACGGTCTCCGCGGCCGCCTTGACCTGGGCGACCAGCTGGTGGTGGTGGGCGGCGGCGTTGTTGGTTGCTGAAATGGAGGCGAGGTCGATGACCGGGATTGTGGCGGCGGCGGCGTGGGCGTTGGAGGCGGCGTCGTGGGGGTCGGGCGGGTGATGGAAGATGGGCGGGACGGCGGTGACGCCTGCGTCGACGAGGCCCTTGACGCCGGCCTTGGTGTCGTCGAAGGCCTTGAGCTGGGCGAGGCGGTCGGTGCCGGCGGTGGAGGCCATGAGTGGGGATGGGATCACGATCTTGGGGCAGGGAGTCAGGCAGTAGTACTATATATGCGCCCAGTGGTGGATGAGGTCCGTGGCGTGCTTGTGCAACTGCAACGTGGCCATGGCAACATCCACGCAAGTCAGGCCAGCCGATCAGCATCAACACTTCCAGCAGCCGGAATCACACGATGGTGAGTTGGTGACTGCCTGTTAATAAGAGAGAGTAGCGAAAGGGTACGTAGCCTTACACATGTGCTGACTTAATCAATCTAAAAAATTTACCGATCCAGTATTCAAAGAAGCCTCGTGGAGATTGGGATTATGTACCTGCGTTCATACGAGAGAGTATGCATACGTTCGTTGTAATTCTAAAAAAATAATAGACAAAGATTCTAAACCAATAATGCAAGGATGGTCAGACCACAAATAAGTAAATTAATTAATGATCCTGGCTCCACTAAGAGCAACTCCAAGTGACTCTATATATCTTTTCTAATTGTTACGAATAAAGATTTTGATAAAAAATAGCCTTCAATAACTTTTTTAAATAGTTATCCAAATATAACCATCCTCTGTTCTTGATTTCTCGCTAGCCAAAAATAACGAAAATGACTCTTTAGATTGTACATAAGATATAGAAAAGATGTTGTTGAAGAGTGAAAACATATAGCAAAAATGGCTCTTTAGACAGAGCAACGACAAAGATTTTTATGCAGTTGGTTTTTCAAATGATGTTTTAGAGAGTTGATTTTTAAGAAGATTCTTGTAGATGCTCTAGTGTATCCAGCTAACGATCCGATTCGAGGTCGTTGCGTGGAGATCACATTTCTAGATGTGGGTTATTTTTTTAACCAGACATAAAACAGTAGCGCTTTTTTCTAAGTGTTTGCCGCACTTGCAATAAAAAATGGCTTGCGCGATTAGTGATGTACTCACTCTTTACAAAATATAAGTGTTATTCTCAATTTTTAATTTTGAGAAGTCAAATATTTTTATATTTAATTACTTATATACAATAAATCATTAATATTTGTTATGCCTAATAAGTATCATCAGATTAATTGTTGAATATATTTTATGATAAATTTATTTTGAAATATAAATGTTGCTAATTAAATTTATATACATTTGACCTACACAAAACCCAAAAGGACATTTATTTGGGGATGAGAGAGCATGCCTTAGGCCAGTCTCAGTGGATAGTTTCATTGTGTTGTTTCTAAGACTCGGCTACAATGAAATGAAACTCGGATAAAACACCCACCGTCGATGAAAAGTTTCATTCTAGAGTTTCATAGACATTTAATTTCAAGAATTATAGAGAGTTGATAATCATGCTATCAATATTTATTGACCAGCAACACGTCACAGGGTTACCCGGGACGATGTTACAAGAGCTTCAACGTATGCAGAACTCGGTGATGAACGCAAAAGACAGTGATTTATATTGGTTCAGGCCGCTGAATAGCGTAATACCCTAGTCCAGTTAGGCAGAGTGCTTTTTGCGTTGGGTGGTTCTGTATGATTGATTATATACAAGGGGTGTGCGCCTGCCTCTCTTTATATCGTCCAGAGGGCAAGGCGTATTTCTCTAGTCCTAGTCGGTTACAACAGGAGAGTCCTAATTCTACTACATAGACTAACTTTCCTAATAATCCGACTAGGTTGGTCCTTGATAGCTTAGAGATCACGTCACCTTGTCTTGTGTCTTCAAGCAGACCTTCGGCCGGCCCAGACCCATGGCGGGTAGTCGGCCCTATAGGGAACCCTTAGGATCCTGGTTCGACAAGCCCCCGAGCACTTCATGGTTGATCTTGGAAGTCGCCTTGCATCTTTTGGAGCTAGCCGAGTAGAATCAAGCTTTATCCGAGTACCTTCTAAGAAAATCCATGATGTGCTCTTGAATTTTTTAATATGAATCACCATTAGGTGAAGCATATGTGCTTAACCCCTGAGTCTCTTGCTATTTAGCATAAAAAGCTGGAGGGTCTTTTCTACAATTGTCTAATTTATTTCAAAAAATTTGAATGCATCCGCTGATGATATATATCCCGCAGGCCCCGAGCCTAGAGCCGACTACCCGGAGTCGACTATAAGGTCTTGTAGACGTCCTCATGGGTGTAGTTGAGTAACCTCTCGAAGACAATGATCAACGATACCTTGTTGCCAAGTGGTTGAATGCATGTAAATTTGATCTTCCATCCTTGAATCCGAGCCCCCGAGCCTAGTTGGAGTGAAGCCGACTAAGCCATGTGAGTGAAGGAGCTCTGGTCCAAAGCGTAAATAGAACACTCATGAGCTCAAGGTTCGGGTGGGCACTCTCCTGAGGACCCTGCGTTGGTCGGGATTGACATAGGATGGTCGAGTGGACGACACATGTGCTAGTTAGGCGAGCGTGGGAACAACCCCTCGTAGGTTACTATTCTTGTGAGAGATGGCTTGGAGAACATGGCCCCAAACCAAGTAATAGGTGATGGGTTACACAAGACACATACCGTGTGGAAAGGGATGGAGTTAGTCAAGAAAATAGGAAGAAGAAGAGTGTGGCATTCAAGGCCGCATCATCATCCAAGAGCAAAGGCAGGAACAAGAAACAAGAATCAAGTGATGATGAAAGCACAAGCTCTCATGATGATGAAGATGAAGAAATGGATCTCTTTGTGCGTCGGTTTTGCAAATTCATGAAGAAAAAAGGGCTATGGTGCTAAAAGAAAGAAAGCATCATCCAAGAACAAGGAAGAACCAAGAAGGTGCTTTAAGTGCAAAAGAAAGGATCATCTCATTGCGGATTGCCCATACAATAGTGACAATGATGATGAGAAGAAGATGACCTTCAAGAAGAAAAAGAAGGGTCACTTATATTGTGTCACTTGGGATAGTGATGAGTCCTCAAGTGATGATGATGATAGTGATGATGAGAGGAAGGCAACCAAGAAGAAGGCTTTTGCTAGCATTGCTATCAACAACAAGTCTTCTCTATTTGATGCTCCATCGACTTGCTTCATGGCCAAGGGCTCAAAGGTAAAATCCACTGATGAGAGTGATAGTGAGATTGAGGATGATGAGGAGTACTCAAAGGAGGACCTCATGAACATGTTATAAGAGGCTCAATCTTACATGGACAAGAAGAGAAAGGAATTCAAAGAATTGCGCAAGAAGCCTCAAGCTCTTGAGCAATCTTTTGATGAGCTCAATGAACTCATGAGAGGCTAGTAGAAGCCCATGAGAAGTTTGAAAAATCTCACTCTTCTCTTGTTGCTCAAAAGGAGAAGGAACCTATTGAAACATGCAACATAGGAGTAACTTGTGATATTCTTGATGAATTATTCTACAAACCTATTGTTGTTGCTTGTTGACACCTGTTCATTGTGGTGGCAATAACAAAATGTGAGCACATGAAGGTTCACTCTCAATCAATAAAAATAATATAAAAAATGTGAGTACATGAAGACTCATGCTTAGTTAAAAAGGTTGTGATTTTTACTTTAATAAAATTTAAAAAAAAAGAAGGGGAAAAAGAGAGAGAGAGATCATATTCTTTGATAGAGTAGCATTTTGTATTCTTGGTCACTAACCTTTCAGGAGAAGAAGAATAAAATGGCTGCAAGATCTAAAGATATGATTATTCCATACTGGGCAAGAACAACGTACGGTTTGGAGCCAACCCACACCTGATCATTCAAGGGGCTCCTGGCAAGAAGCTCCAAGTGAACAATGGCAAGCAGGAAATCCCCAATACTATTATGGTAGTGGGAGATTTTCCTGGCAAGACCAAGAAGCAACTTCAGATGAACATCACTCATCTCAGGGAGGATGAATATCCTACTCTGGCCATGGGTACCACGATGAACAAATAACCTTTCATCGCATCGACAATAGACTCGAAACCATTGAAGAAAGAACAGTTGTCATGCAAGGTACTTTGCATAATCACACACAATGCCAATCTCCAACAAACAACAACACCAACAACACCAAAATATGGAGACTATGTTCCAACATTTAAACATCCAGCCACCTCACTATGCTACCGCGCCAATAACCAGCTTGGGGGAGAAGAACCCTTATATATCCAGCTAAGTATTTCTTTTCTTTTTCTTTGCTTTACTTTATTACTTATTAGTTTTCTTTACATAAAAAGAAATATAAATAAACAAAATAAAAAGAGTATGTACATAATTTGCTCTAATTTCTTTTTAAGAGTTGAATAAATAAATAAAAGGGACTCTGAATAATCTCTGAAAATGGAAATGATGAATAGTTGCTCTGTTGTAATTCTTTTCAAGTACCTAGTTTTCAGCCTTGAATTCTCCTGAGTTTTGGATAAAGCTATTTTGATATAAAGATTTACTCTGAACTTAAAACTCATGGGTAGCATATGCTTGATCTAAAGTCTAGGTAGTTGACGGATATGATATGAGAAGGTCAGAGCTGTTGTTTATCTTGTTCCAAGTAACACTAAAGTTCTGGAGATTTACCTTTTGAAAAACATAAAAATGTTACATGATGAGTTCCTGTATGACAAAAGCTTAAATTCCCACCAAAGTCATATATGTTATCTAGGTTAGAAAAACTTCCACATATATATTGCTTGCTTTTGCATTGAGTTTTGTCAAGCTTTGTGACCCTTATGAGAGATTTGTCATGCTCTTAAAATCAAGATCACGTACACACCACCTAAATATGCACTACTCTTACACTGGGAGTAGGCACAAAAACATGCCATTCCATTTAGATCCACTCAAAAATGTTTTAGTCCTACATTGGGAGTAAACAAAAACATGTCTGATAGGTTTTCCTTCCACCAAATAAATGCTCCAAGTTCTTGTTGCCATCTCTCTAAAAAGTTTTATTGCAAAAAGAGACATGAGGCTATGCAAAAGCATTGAAAAAAAATGGCACAAAGATGTCCGGAATATTGAAAACAATGGGTACAAAGATGCCCGCCTAAAAAAATGGAAAAAAGAGAATAAAGATAGCCCCTGCTCTCACAAAAATATTTCCAAGTTTTAAGAGAGAGATATGTTTTCAATGAGCAAAGTAGAATTAGGTTTTCACCACATCCACTACATATATCCACACACATGCACATCTTGATTTGATTGTATGACTCATTTCTCATTGATCCAAGGTTTGACTTTACAATATATGTATTACAAGTATGTACATGCTATCTCCACACCTATGAGCTCCACGTAAGCCTTAGTTATAGGAAAAAGGCACAACAATGATCCATAAATACCATATATATTGAGAGACTTGAGAGTGTCATACAATGAAATCTCTGAATTTTATTTTGAAAACTTATAAAAACTCCGGAACAATGGTGGAACAAAGAACTTGACATATAGTGCTTGACTTGATTGTTCTGTCTTTCAATTGCTCAAGACCCAAGTGAAGGATAAGAAGCCCCATTAAAGTTAAAGGTAATATAGGTAAGTTTAAAGGTTAAATCAATTTATTCTAATCCGGAGGACATTTTTTTATTGAACGCGTGTGTACTTTTGAGAAGTGAAAACATTGATGCAACTACTGATCCATTGCTAAGTTTAGCTTTGCTTAGGGACAAGCAAAGGTAAAGCTTGGGGGAGCTTGTTGACGGTAGTTAATGCTCATCATAAATCATCAATATGACTTATATAAATGAATGAATATGATCACCAACATAGGTTTAAGGGTTTAAACTAATAAATTCCACAAGTGTTGGTGAATCTATATTTGTAGGAAGATTTAATCAGAAAGCAGGCAAAGTGGACCTATCCGTCAGAGCAAATCGCGATCATCCACGATGAAACCGACTTAGAGGACCTCCAATCCACCATCAAATACAAACCACTACAAATCAACCTAAACAGGCATGGGTGGGGCCAGCCGGCCCCACCTGTAGGCTGACCGGCCTATGGGGCCCACAAGTCGGCCCTGCTTCGAAGGTCGGTGCTCCACCGCCTCTAAGGATCAATCTACTCCGCATATCAAGGTCGGTTTAAATCGAGAGCCCAGATGGATCGTTGCCACGGATTCATGGGCCCGCAGGATGCCTGGTGCCCCTTATAAATGGACCCCCATACCTCCTCCAGAAGGAATCAGTCCTGAATCCAGAGACAATCCTAGAGATCATTCAACCTCAGAGCTCCCTACACCAATATTCATAGGCATAGCTAACTAAGTTAGATCTAGAGAGTCAAGCTTACCGCTTGGAATCCTGATCCTATCAGAGTCTAGCTTGGTATAGCCTTGTATCCTTTATTATTCATACATTTGCTATGACATTTTTCTTCATATTTGCCATGTTCTTAGTTATCATGTTCTTAGTTTACTTTGATTATATGCTTAGTGTAGTTAGAGTTATCATTATGTTTATGCATAGGATCGCAAAGCGTTCATTCTTGTTGACGAACAGCATGAGTGGTCAACATTGTGTAAACGTGGTGCTTATATGTTATTTACCTACGGATGCACCCTACATTCTAGATCATGTGGTAGATCACGAGAGTGACAACCTCATTGAGTCCTCTATAGTCCACCTCCTATTTGTAGGCCAAGTAGGACCCGGTTGCGACGGAAGTAGTCAAGCTCTGTTTTTGCTCTTCTTTAGTAACGTCCCTTATGCATAGATATGGAGTTAGACTTTGGCTATTGCTAAGTATCTATGCACATCAATGTATGCTTTGACTTGTGACTAGAATAACTTAGGAATTAACCTCTCTTGTATTTACCTAGATTTGCTATTGCTATCTTTTGTGGTGAATCTAAGTCTACAGGAAGATTTAATAAAAAACAGGCAAAGTGGACCTATCCGTCAGAGCAAATCATGATCATCCGTGATGAAACCGACTTAGAGGACCTCCAATCCACCGTCAAATACAAACCACCACAAATCGACACTGAAACAGCATGGGGGGGGGGCCAGTGACCCACACAGTAGGGTGATTGACCTATGGGGCCCACAAGTCGACCCCTGCTTTGAAGGTCGGTGCTCCACCGCCTCTAAGGATCAATCTACGCCGCATAACAAGGTCGGTTCAAATTGAGAGCCCAGATGGATCGTTGCCACGGATTCATGGGCCCGCAGGATGCCTGGTGCCCCTTATAAATGGACCTTGGCGTGTCCATCACCTCGATGTAAAATCGGCCTTCCTCAACAGTGAGCTGGTGGAGACGGTCTTCGTTAGACAACCTCCGGGTTTCGCCATCAAGGGAGCGAAGCACAGGGTGCCCCGACTGTGTAAGGCGCTCTAGGGTTGCGGCAGGCCCCACGAGCGTGGAACGCCAAGCTTGACGCCATGCTGGGTGAGCTTAGGTTCACATGGTGCACAAGCGAGCATGCGCTCTACACACAGCGATGGGGGAAGGAGGAGTTTGTCATCGGCGTGTATGTGGATGACTTGATTGTCATCGGCGGCGTGCGCGGAGGACATCGGCGACTTCAAAGCGAGATGGTGGCTCGTTTTGAATGAGCGATCTTGGCGCTCTCCTACTACCTCGGCTCAAAGATCGAGGTGAGGCAGGGAATGAGGCGCTCATGCTCTGTTAGAGCATATACGCCTCGAAGCTATTGGAGCAAAGCGGCATGGCTGAGTGCAAGCCCTGCGTGACTCCGATGGTGGAGCGGCTGAAGCTGACGAAGGCTAGTACCGCGGCAAAGGTAGATGCAACACTCTACCGGAGCATCATCGGTGGTCTGCGCTACCTAGTCCACATGAGGCGGACATTGCATTCGCCGTGGGCTACTTCAATCGCTTCATGGAGGATACTCGAGAGGATCCTTTGGCTGCGATGAAGTGGTTGCTGCTGCGCCACGTCAAGGGCACGAGTGGATCAGGGGATCGTCTTCCCCAAGACCAGCGGAAGTAGGCTACAGCTCACTGTATTCAGCGATGTAGACATGGCAGGGGACATCGACGGACGGCGAAGCACCTCTAGCATGCTCGTTTTCCTCGGGTCAGCTCCAATCTCATGGTTGTCGCTAAAAAAGAAGGTGGTGGCGCTGTCCACGTGCGAGAGCAATGCGTGGCGGCGGCCACAATGGCGTGCCAAGTTGTGTGTGTTGTCTTTGGGCTCTTTGGGGCGGTGACCGGTGTGGAAGCTCACCCACCAAAGAGCGATGGTGGACAACCAGCCCGCCATCGCCTCGTGAAGAATCTAGTTCTCCACGACCGGAGCAAGCATATCTACGTCAAGTTTCACTTCCTCAGGGACTATGTCGATGGAGGGCAGATCATCATCGAGTTCGTTGAAACTGGTCGACAACTCGCGGACGTCCTCACCAAGCCGCTCGGCCGTCTTCGACTCAGAGTGAAGAAGATAATCGGCATGGAGGGGGGTTCTAGGGTTAGCAAGCAGGATTAGGAGAATAATTGTTAAGTAATCTCTGCTGCTCTATAGTGTGAAAGCAGTAGTAGGGAAGGCGGCGCCAAAAAGGCTCTCTTTGTGGTACTATAGCAGCTGCTGAGGGCAAAGCGCCGAACGGCTCACACTGTCTGTCATACTTGCTAGCCACAATGAGGGCAAAGGCGTCAAAGTCGACCATCTTTGTCACATCTAGTCTTTGTAGCAACATGATGGCATGATATGTCTGTGTACTAGGATTAGATGGGTAGAGTTGTATATATAGTTTACCACTGCAACTCAGTAAAGAGAGCGAGTTTAGTTTTGCTATCTCCTCTGCAGAGCTCCGGCCAACGCTGGTGCTTGTGCTGTGTGTGTGCTCTGTTCTCCCTTCCTTCTTCTACCTCTATCCACTAGTAAAAAAAGGGCTTCTATTCCTGGCTGCCAACCCCCTTTATTCTCGGTTACGCAGCCGGGAATAGGAGTTCGAGAATAAAGGGTTAGTAGCTGGGAATAGAAGTGGACCTTTAGTCCCGGTTGGTGATACCAATCGGGACTAAAAAGGTAGCCACGCCAGCGCCTAGGCTGGCCCCTTTATTCCCAGTTGGTATTACCAACCGGAACTAAAGGGTCTTTTTTTTCTTTTCCTGCTTATTTCAATTGATGATTCTTTTTTATTTTAATTTGGTTTTCGAATACGCATTATTCGCTGCAAAGTAATATCACGATATCTGTGCAGCGTCTTGTAAAGTTTTCATTTCGATCAATGCATGCAAGCAACACAAGTAAAAGTAAACTAAAACATAATATTACATTTCATCGTCACATGTAAAGTTTGCATTAATTGTACATTTCATCATCACATGTTCTTTGGATCAATATGAAATTTGGCTTTCATCATCACATATTTGGGTCATAGTAAAACTCGCCGCCGGGAGTTAAGACCTGATCATTCAGAAATCCACCTATTGTCTCTTGGATTGCTTTGAGATGGTGTGTGTCCAGGGTTTTTTCCATCAACCAACGAGTCTTCAATTTGAGATATGAGATAAAGAAAAAGTATATTAGTACATATATAATTTCATACATATATACATTAATACACATTTCGTCAATATAATTCATAAATATAATATATATATATACCGGCGGTTTAGAATTAATGGAGTGTTGGCGACGGGCGGTGGTGGACAGCGGCGCTGGATCGAGGCACGGGGGCTCCTGGCTGGGCGCGGCATCGTGTGGGTGGGCGTCGGGATGCCCTCCGGTGAGGAAGAAGGCGCGGCGTCAGGCCGGGGTGGCCCGGGAAAGCGAAATCAGCGGCGGCGTGGCGCGCGCGAGGCGTCGGGGGCAGCCAGGGGCTCCTCCTTGAGGGGCGCGGTGTCGGGGCTACTCCAGCAAGGTGGGCGGGCGTCGGGGTGCCCTCCTGTGAGGAAGGCGGCGTCAGGGGTGGCCGGGAACGCGAAATCGGCGGCGGCGTGGCGCGCGCATGGCGTCGGGGGCGGCTGGGGGCTCCTCGGTGTGGGGCGCGGCGTCGGGGCTACTCCGGCGAGTTGGGCGAGCCTCGGGGTGCCCTCCGGTGAGGAAGGCGGCGTCGGGGGTGGCCGGGGAGGCGAATCGGCGGCGGCGGAGCTCTGGGGACGCGCTGAAGACGAAGACGATCGATGAGGAGGAAGAGAGAAGGGAGGCGGCGGTATATAGGAGAGGGACCTTTAGTCCCGGCTCCATTCACCGCCCGGAACTAAAGCACCTTTAGTCCCGGCTCTTGCCACCAGCCGGGACTAAAGGGGGCGGAAGGGGGAGCCTTTAGTCCCGGCTGTTCGAAGGAGCCGGGACTAAAGGATTTTTTGGCGGGCCGCCAAATGCAGCCCACCTTTAGTCCCAGCTAGTGGCAGGAGCCGGGACTAAAGGTGGGCTACATTTTCATTTCCCGCCAACTTTTAAGCAAATCAGTTTATTTTATATATGTTTTGTATTTAAATGTTTAAGTCTTATTATTTGCGGAGTAAATTCAATACTAGGCATAAAATTTTGCATCAACCTCCACAAATATTTGTCTCCTAGGGCACAAGAGACCATTTGGCAAAGTTTGGCACCATTCCGAATCTTTTCGGGGGTGGACTCGGTTCAACGTATAATTAATCGATGAAGTCGCGTGGAAATTCAATTAAAGTGAAAAAATTACCAAACCAATTCAGAAAAATCTCGAACTTGGTGGTGGCTTCACACTGGGCATTTGAAACCCTGATAAAAATTATGAGATCAATCAGGCACTAGAAAGCACATGGACCAGAAAATTCAAAGTATAGTTAACAAAAGAATATAATCAATTAAAGGGTCTTTTCTCTTATTAAATAAATGTTTGGGTGCTTTCTTGTCGAGAAAGTGACTTAGTTCAGATGGCTAGCTAGTGCGCTGCGGTTTGGACCTTGGCTATGAGGTCATGGGTTCAATGTCTGGCTACCCCATTTTTTTGTCCAGCGCGACTATATTATTTTATCAAAAAAGATTTTATCCCGGTTATAGCCCAGAGCCGAGACTAAAGGTCATCCTTTAGTCCCGGCTGGAGCCTCAAACCGCGAGTAAAGATTTATTCCCGGTTGGAGGGTCCAGCCGGGACTAAAGGATAACCTTTAGTCCCGGCTCTGTGCTATAACCGGGACTAATTGTTGCCTGCCGTCGCCACACACTTGGGGCAGGAACTTTGTATTCTTGTTTGAGGATACAACCGGAACTAATAGTCCCTTTAGTCCTGAACACAAAAATACCGGGACTAAAGGTAAAAATAGAGGCGGGATGAAAGGTCTGTTTTCTAGTAGTGATCCATAGTGTGTGCTCGGCAACGCTGGTGAGTGGTCGGCTCACCTATGCCGGTGACCCAGAGGGCAACACAATCAGCTACTTACACACTGATCAGAAACAAAAAATGAAGAGCTTATAATTGATAGACTGCAGCAACATATTCTACAGAACTAATCTGATACGGTGAAACCTTCACACCCGCACCCCACATCACACCTCAACCTTATCAAAGTTCATAACATATCAAAGTTCATAACATTGTACTTCATTAGTAAAAACTGCACTTGGGAATAGCTTGATACTAAAAAGTGAGAAATGAATTAGATATCTACCTGCAGCGTTGTGCTGGGGTTATTGTCAATTGCATAAGCTCACCAGTAACAAGGTTATTTACAGCAGTTGCTAGTAATGATACAACCTGCAGTGGAAAAGGTAGGTATGTAGATGTTATGGACCTGTGAAGATACAGAGTGTAAAGTAACGACAAAATTTGATGTTGTAGAGATGGATAAAGATGCAAAGTGTCATGGCATATCACATGCTAATAAAAACTGGTTATGTTTTCTCTGTGCAGCAATTCATAAGAATCCCCACTCATAAATGCTTTATTAGCAACACTGTCAATAAAATTGAACAAGAATAGTTTTTTGACATCAAAATAAAAGAATAAACATCACACCTCAGTATTGTCAAGAGACACAGCAGCAGAAAATGCCCTGAAAAGTAGAAAATCACCAGCCAAAACTGCAAGCTGCAATATAGCATCAGCTTCAGCTTTACTAATTTTTTTAATGCTATGGAAGATATGACAAAAGGATATAGTTTATTTACATTTGCAAATTTTACAGCATAGCATGGGAATCTTTACTTATGAGATGAAAGTGTGCTGAAAAACAAATATAACCATTATTTATTTTAAGAGGCATGAAACTGAAAATTGGGATTGCGCATTAAATAAGAGATTGTTGACATTTTGACTTTTTTATTATTCTTTTTTTCCTCCAACACACAGGAGAACTGAGCATCATTTCATTAAGAAGAAAAGAGTGTACATAGAGTACAAGGGGAGAAGATTTCCCCAAACAAACAAACAAACACACACACACACACACACATTAACACACAAAGAAACCTACAGCCCACACCTCGCCCTTTGAGATTTTTATATTTTTTATTAACTATAAAAAAAGTTAAAATAGAGTACCTTAGTTGGAGCTACTGAAAAGCAACTAATTGATTTGCACATGTTAAATAAAACAGCTACCTTCAAAATGGCAATCCTTCATATTTTCATTTTTTACAGAACAATCACCAAACTTTTCCGCATTTGCATGTTTTAAATAGACAACTTGGCTATTATAGAAATTATCATATTACCTTCTTTCCCACTGTGAAGTTCAATGAGTCCATGCCACGCCTCGCGTTGTCCAAAACATCATCATGGATAAGGCTTGATATCTACGATGCAAGATAGAAGATGAACCATTGGAATAAATAATTCTGAATAGAGTGTCAAATGCAAGGAGGCTCAGATGTGTACATGAACCATTTCGGTTATCTCAGCAACACGCATTCCTCTCGACACCGACACCACACCATGGTATGCGACTCGGCGTTCCTTGATCTAACGTTGACCATGCCACACCATGGCAAAGCTCAGCGTGTAGTTCTTTAGCGCTGAGGTTGGCTAGCTCGGCGTTGCACAAATTCACGCCAAGCTAAAGAGCTTATGAAAGCTACTAGTGTACATGCATGTTTGTACTTTATGCATTCAATATTTTGCGAATTTCATAGGAAATTAAATATTGATGTGAGATCAGCCTGATTTAGATTCATAATGTGTCATCTATTATGTTTGATACCAATATGTAAGGTTCCAATTTTTTCCCCAAAAAATATTATTGTAATATAAAATGAGAAACTAGAGTACATAAAAAATCTTATAAGAAAGCTGAAGGATCGAGAAAGGCGACCAGAGTGAGTTGAATGAGCCAATTTAAATTTCTGATGAAATTGGTCGTTGTCCCAATGCCAACATAAACTCCAAAACACCAAGGTGACTCCAAAACACCAAGGTGAAGTGCACACGAGTCAACTGGCTTTGCCACTATCTGCCTGGCACAAGAGCCCGAGGTTGGCGTAGCCGCCTTACTAGCCGGCCTAGCAGCTTGATCATCTCTTGACAATTACTCATCATCACAACACACATGGGCACATCTTAACCATATGCTCGCAATAGCTATAAATCCAATTGAGCTGCTAATTAATATCGTCCAAATCTTGCTCGGGGAGTTGCCCTTAACGAATATTTCTTCTAGTGCGGTTTTAACTATTATCACTCATAACGCCAAAACACGCAATCCTCTGCCATAAACAATTCCTACAGTGATTGGGATTTCTAATCCGACAGTGATTAGTTCTAGCGTACTGACTGTTGGCCGCTTGAAATCCCCGCGTTGCGTATGCCTCGAAATGGCTGTGGAACCTTGCATACCGGCCTTTCTAAAAAAATGCGAGAATACCAATCGGTCTGGATGGGCATGTCTGTTATTAGCTTATATGCACGTACGTGATAGTTAATGCACAAGGTAACCAGCTTCTTCCTAAAATTATTTCTAGAATTTTTGGCAAATATTTTTTCAATGCATATTTTTTTATCATGTAGAGATAGGGGTGCAAACGATTCGGATATGAACGTAAATATGCGATTTGATCATTCGAATACGGATACGGTATTGGATGTTGAATATCTAACTCCTCTAAACAGATTTGGACTCGGATACGGTCGAAAAAATATCTGTACCATTTGCACCCCTACGTAGAATAACATTATGTTCTAACGAAATTACTCATGTCAATTGGATTTATATTTATCTTTCTATAAATTTCACAAAATTTCTAGAGTTTACTATCTAGTTTTTGGATATAATAGATAACCACATCATGAATCTAACCAAGCTGATCTCACGTCAATATTTAACTTTCTATGAAATTCGCAAAATATTGAACGCATAAAGTACAAACATGCATATGCACTAAGTAGCTTTCACAAGTTCTTTAGCTTGGCGTGAATTTGTGCAACGCCGAGCTAGCCAACCTCAGTGTTAAAGAACTCCACGGCGAGCTTTGTCGTGTTTGCACGCTAGCAGCGACGTGGCATGATCAGCGTTAGACCCTCCACAATGTGCGCTTGAGTGATGCCCAAAAGAAGAGAGAGAAGATTCTGGAGTCACTCTCTCCATTGCAGCGAGCGGATCCAACTCTGAGCGATGCCAGAAAAATGGAGAGCGGCGCAACTACTTGCGCCGGTGCCAGCCGATGCCCAAATCATAAAATAGTATTTTCACTGGGGCTCCTCGTCGCTGGCTCCGTCTTCCATCACCGAGGAAAACGAAGGTCCGGATTCATCTTTATTTCGTTTTATTTCCTCGTGGGTGGGTGGTGGGTCCCATGGAAGCGATGCGAAGCGCTCCCCACATTGCAGCCTATCAAGCGCGATGCCAGAATCAGAGGCGGAGTCTACGTATTTTTCTTGGCATCGCTCTACCATTGTGGAGGGCCTTAGACGAAGGAACGCCGAGTCGCATACCTTGGGCTTTGGCCCATTTCTACAAATAGTTATGCCAAAAGTCTATTTGTAGAAATAGTTTGTAAAAAGGGTTAAAATAGGAAATTTTCACCGCCTTCGACGACAAATCATCTAGTACAAGGAGTTGATTTTTTTTTGCCATGTTTTTCCTCCAAAGGAAACTTCGCTGCTATCGGTACTCTCTTTTTCTGTAACTCCAGTCAGTTTGAAAGAACATTTTCCACACTGCCATTTGCAAACTAAAGGTCCGATTCGAAAGTTCCACGGTGAAAAAACTTCATCAGAAAATTACATTAAATGCCAGGTACTGTGCTTGTTACCAGTAATAACCAGGCTTTACTGGACCCATGCCGGTAAAGAAATACTACCCGTTCGGAAAGATCTTACAAGTCTATTATTGGCTTCTTCATGACAATCAACTTTCTCCATGGCAGGGCAGCTACCCTCAATTGCTCCATTTGGGCAGGCACTGGTTGTTACGGGAGCCCCCCTAATTTCTTGATTTCAATGCTAATTACTGTAGCAAAAGCTTGATTTCACCGTTAAATCTTCGTGCAAATCAACATCTCTGTTGTTTTAGCCCCCCCTTATCCCGCATCCCACATCCGCCACTGGTTACGGGCGCACCAAAGAGATCACTGGGAATTGATTGGGAATGGCCGAATGGGAATGTATCCAAGACGTGGCCGCGCTGCCATCCAAATCCGATCCTGCGTTGCGTTGCTCCCAAGGAGGACGGGCGGGCGATCATGACACGTCAAGGACAACAACATGTGCCTGCTTTCTGCTGCCTGCTGGGCCCCTGGGCCGTAGGCCTACCTCACTGTCAATCCACAAAAGCCCCTAGTCGTGCTCCACACTCGAGACCTACAGATTTAGGCACTTCAAATCCGTTGCAAAGGGCAACCGTGTACAATATCATAAGGAGCTGAACTTATTTTAAGAAAACATCGTGCTAGCAGTAACAGTGAAAGTGCCGTTTCAGATTCAGAAAATAGGATTGTTTATACATATATGACTGGTACCGAAAGACATGCACATGAAGAAGATTCATGTGCAGTTGAGAACAGTGACCGGTTCCATTTGAGATTCAGAGCCGGCCGGGTAGCAATTGATGCCCTCCCTCATGGATCGTATCTGTCCTGGCCTCCTGGGAGAGCCCAAAAGCATCAGAAAAGACTACTCATGCTTTAGTTCTTCCTTTGCTGAACAAGGTCATTACCTATCCAATTGTTTCAGGTCGGGTTTGAGGAATTCAAAGGACAACATTTGTCAGCAGACAGAGACATGCTGGCCTGATGATGGACTAGCTCATGTGGGCAATGGTTACTAGCTAGCATCAGTATATATTTACACACTAAGAATCAATCAGAGACTGTGACAGTGATTCCAGTTAGCTACTCAATCCGATACACCTACCAGCTGATGCCAAATGTCTCCTTCCAAGATCCACCAAAAGCTAAGCCGTAGCTGTATCTTTTTCTTTTGCCTGCAACCATTACGCTAGCCAGTATAACACACTGCATCTTCTGACTTGGAGATTGGAGATGGCCTGGTGGAATAGAAGCTTGCAGGAGTGGAGAAATAATCATGACGCCTAGCCTACACTGGTCGAATCACATGATCGATGAACCTAATCCCCATTGACAGATCAGGCAGTTCGTGTGCAGGACTAGGAACAATGGATTCTTTTCCAAGAACATGACGTTGGATGGGTTCGTTACGTTACATGCTGATGTGTTTAAGGTAAACTATTCATCAGAATATGTTGATGCCCTACCTATTACACTCAGAGTGATGAGACATGGAAGTGCTCTAAATACTGACAACATACTCTTAGAGGCCCAAGGTCCTGTTCGTTTCTCTTATAATCTGTCTTTTCAGCTTATTTTTTCAGCCGGAACAATGTTTTTCTTTCACAACAAATCAGCCGGAACAGTGTTTCAGCTTGTTTTTTCAGCGAAGCAAACGGGCCCAATCCGTTAGCGTTGTCCCTAGGCATGGAAAGAGGCCCATGGGCCTTTTTTCAGCATGTTTTGATGATTTGATCCAACTAACCCAATTGCAGCTAACACACGAATCCTGTACCGTGTACGATTATGAGTTGTCAAGACAATTTGCTAAAACGTGAATTGACTACTTAGGAATTTCGGTTTTTGGATGATGTAGTAGTCTAGTAGGTGCCTTGCCATTGCCAAAGATCCTGAGGTTCAAGACCACGGCTCACACATGACATTGCACAAAAGCCCACGCGCGAGAAGCCACCTACCACCGGTAGTGTTTTTTTTTTTAATATTTCATTAAAAGAAGAAATATAATGGGTTTTGCTGTGATACTCTAAAATAACTATGGAACCTTAAGATGGTTACGATAACCTATTATCTTGTATAAGATGAAATATATTTATTTAATTTTTTACTATTTCATTCATTTTAACTTGTAATTTGTTTTCCTAAGTAAAACTTGTCCAACTTTGATCAAATTTATAGAAAAACATATTAACATATACAATATCAAATAATGCAATATGTATCTAATGAATCTTGTTTGATGTTGTAAATGTTTGTATGCTTTTCTATAAATTTGAACAAAGTTAGAGGAATTTAACTTGGAATAAAGACAAAACAATACAATTTAGAATGGAGGGAGTACTAGGAATGTTGGTCCTTCCCCGTCAACCAACTCTTTCGAACTTCCATAGTTAGCACATGAAGCTGAATAATATTAGATTTTGGATGGGTTGTGATCCATCCATGTTCAAAGTTAACCACGCTTATATACAGGGAACTGGTGAGTAATTAAAAAAAAAAGCTAATGTAAGAGAAATAATTAACGTAAGAAAATTGTTTTCCTTTCACTAATGAAACTTATTAGGAGATATATCAGTGATATTAAACAACATACTAATCAAGGCTGGAAAATGTTACAGACTTCGATTCAGTGTTCTTGATCTTCTCTTAAACATTGAAGGGTACAAACAAAAAAACCACGCTATTTATTACTATATAGTTCTTTATTCGTGGTTACAACACTTGTGCCCCAACATGAGCAGACTTTCGATCTCTCTCTCATCAGGTACACCGAGCAATGCAAAACACTGACAGCTATTGTAGCGTACAACCGTACATAAAACGAAAAAGGGATTGCCTTATGCTCAGACTAAAACAAGAGAGCAAGACTAATCCAGCTCCATGATTGCCTCATCTCTCTCATACAAACTTAGGCTTTGACGTTCAAGCACTCGGTTTTGGCCATGGGGGCGAGGA
The DNA here is from genome assembly GCA_904845875.1 of Miscanthus lutarioriparius. NCBI lineage: Eukaryota > Viridiplantae > Streptophyta > Magnoliopsida > Poales > Poaceae > Miscanthus > Miscanthus lutarioriparius. Next base: position 55,387,258 of record CAJGYO010000013.1, read on the forward strand.
AGGCCAGCTTGTCGGTGCAGTGCATAGGGGTGTCGACGATGACCTCCACGCCGCGGCTCGCATTGCGCAGAGGCGGCGTCCTTGGTGACTGTGACTCCATGGCCGCCATGGCCGCCTCCTTGTCATCCTCCGCGATCGTGTCGAGGTTCCTTGGGAGCCTAGCACGCCTGATCATCATCGATGGCAGCTTGGATGGCGCCACCTCCATTGTGATTCGGCCGACGAGCTGCTGAGCCATGTATGCTAAGAATGCAGGGGAGAGAGAGGAGAGGGAGAGGGGGAGGGTCGAAGAAGAGAGAGAGTGTGTGCTCAAGGGGGCATTTGGGTGTTGCTAGCTTAAGTATTGCTTGTGTTGGTGTCTGGCCCCCAAGAGGTTGTCTTTGGGGGTTTATATAGCCCTTAGCTCCATGAACATCTTACATACAAGTTGAAACAAATTGATGAATGTGGTGATGAATACATCACCGGAGAAAAGAAGGCAGTGGTCTCTGAAGGCGGGGTCTTTAATTTGCAGAGAATGAATGAGCTAAAAGCAAAGGATGGGAACAGACAATGACCATCAATCAGAAGACGAAAGAAAATCTTTTTTTTGAAACAATGGCAAGAGCTCTGTCGCTCAATTAAGACGAAAGAATTTATGTATAAGAGGGCTAGCCAACAGAATGACAAAAAGGCCACCCGAGGGGCTAACCAACCCACGCGACACAGCTGAGCACTAACACATCACACTACCATGGGTCATCGTTGCCGAGCATGGCTAAAGACGCAAGCAGCTCTGATTTCCCATGGAAGTCCACACACAAGCCACCCTCCGATGGGCTCAAAGCAAGTGGCCGCCATCGGTCATCGTCACCAAGCTCAAGCACCCCGTGAAGAGCAGCTCCGACTTCCAATCACGAACACATGCCTCGCCTCCGGCGCTTGTCGACCCCTAGCAGACCCCAGCCTACAATGAAGGAGGAGGCTCGCCGCGTGTCATCATTGCCGAGCCACGTCCCTGACACAGCAGCTTTGACTTCTCGCAGTAAGACCCACCTTCACGTGTCAACCAGGCGCCAAGAAGCGAAGAGCACTCACCGAAGGAGACTTCGAAGTCATGACGAAATCCAAAACGCAATGCCTTCAGGAAGGTAGCGACGCCAATGGCGCCACCATCGCATGTCCAAATTGGACCGGGCTTTCACCCTTGGATGATAATGCTAGAGAGGATAGACGATGCCCCCAACAGGGAAGCCGCACCCATAGGCGTCGCCGTCGCTAGGCTTTTGCCCAAGGAGACCTCTAGCACAAACGTAGGGCCAAGAAGTCTAGACCATTGCCATCCAACACAGCCTTTGCCGTTGTCCCACCGCTCCATAGCAACCCCTTCAGAGGGGCCTCGACGTGTCGGCTGCATGCAGTAGCCACACAGCTGCGTCGGTCGCCACCCCCTCTGACCGGACAACGTAGAGCTAGACCTGACTCTACCGCTGGCGAAACACCGCCGCATGACGAACGCCTCTGTCGTACGCCGTCGTCGGCTCTTGGCACAGTGAAAGGTCCTAATATGGCTAGAGGGGAGATGAATAGCCTATTTAAAAATCTAAAAACCAACTAGAGCAATTTGATTAGTATGACAAATAGCGAAAGGCAAACTTGCTCTAGCTCTACAAGGGTTGCAAGCCACCTATCCAACAATTCAATTACTATGATCACTAGACACACAATTTACTAAGTCACTACTCACTAAGAGCTCTCATACTTGCTACACTAAAGAGCTCCACTAGATGAACTTAAGCTACAAAGCAAGCTCTCAATTCCAGCTACACTAAAGAGCTTGCTACAACTAGTTTGTGGGAATGTAAATGAGTAAGTAAGGTGATTATACCGCTGCATAGAGGAGTGAACCAATCACAAGATGAATACTAATTCAATCACCGAGAGAATACTAAAGGGTAAGAGACAACCAATTTTTCTCCCGAGGTTCACGTGTTTGCCGGCACGTTAGTCCCCGCTGTGTCGACCAACACTTGGTGGTTCGGCGGCTAAGAGGTGTTGCACAAACCTAATCCACACAATTGGACACCACAAGAACCTACCCACAAGTGAGGTAACTCAATGACATGAGCAATCCACTGGTGATACCTTTCGGCGCTCCGCCGGGGAAGGCACAAGACCCCTCACAATCATCGCGATCAAAGCCGGAGACAATCACCAACCTCTGCTCGATGATCCTCACTGCTCCAAGCCGTCTAGGTGGCGGCAACCACCAAGAGTAGCAAGTGAATCCCACAGCGAAACACAAACACCAACTACCTCTAGATGCAATCACTCAAGCAATGCACTTGGATTCTCTCTCAATCTCACAAAGATGATGAATCAATGATGGAGATGAGTGGGACGGCTTTGGCTAAGCTCACAAGGTTGCTATGTCAATGCAAATGGCCAAGAGTAATGAGCTTGAGCCAGCCATGGGGCTTAAATAGAGAGCCCCCATGAATAGAGCCATTGGCTCCTCTATCCAGTGAAACACAGGCTGATCGGATACGCCGGTCAGGTTGACCGGACGCTGGACCCCTACGTCCGATCGCCTGATGATCGCCACGTGTCATTAGCTTCACATGTTGAGCACCTCGTCTTAATGGCTATTCTGCTTCGTGCCACGTGTTAAGTTGCGACAGGACGCGCTGCTCAAAGTGACCGGACGCTCCATCACTCGAGTCTAGTCATTTCCAGTAAGGTTCTAGAGATGGTTTTTCGTGACCGGATGCGTCCGGTGTACCTCGACCAGACCCAGCTCAGCGACCGGTCCTCCTCCTCTTCTCTGTATGCTGCCACATCAGCATGATCGAACGATGAACAGTGTTCAGCTAGAGTTCGATCACCTACATCTGGTCTCAGGCCAAGAGTAGCCTGAGCACACCACTGATTTTATAAATGACCGGACGCTGCTCCCCCGAGTCCGATCACTGTTTCACAGTGACAATCACCTCCTTTACTTCACTAACTTCTCCACCCTTGCTCAAATGTGCCAACCACCAAGTGTATCACCTTGTGCACATGTGTTAGCATATTTTCACAAATGTTTTCAAGGGTGTTAGCACTCCACTAGATCCTAAATGCACATGCAATGAGTTAGAGCATCTAGTGGCACTTTGATAATCGCATTTTGATATGAGTTTCACCCCTCTTAATAGTATGGTGATCGATCCTAAATGTGATCACACTCTCTAAGTGTCTCGATCACTAAATCAAAAAGCTCCTATCAATTTCACCTTTGCCTTGAGCTTTTTCTTTTTCTCTTTCTTCTTTTCCAAGTCCAAGCACTTGATCATCACCATAGCATCACCATCATCATGCCATGATCTTCATTTGCTTCACCACTTGGAATGTGCCACCTATCTCATAATCACTTTGATAAACTAGGTTAGCACTTAGGGTTTCATCAATTCACCAAAACCAAACAAGAGCTTTCAATCTCCCCCTTTTTGGTAATTGATGACAACCCTTACCCAAAGATATGAATTGAAATCTAATTGAATCCATGTTTCTTGCCCAAGCATATTTCCCATGTGTAAAAGGATATGGACAAGTTTCATGAATCCCATATGGTAGCAATTGGTCCCCTACATATGTGCTAAGAGTTTGGATTGTAGCTTGCACATATGCCTAGATAGAAAATATAAGAGACAATGTCTACCAAATGATGCTAAGGTATAAAAGATAGACCTTTGAAGCATGATACCAATCGGAGTGCACCAATATACCATCCTTACCACCATTAGTAACTAGACATACACAAAAACTAGAATACCCTATGAGATCAACATTAGAAGCAAGGGTCTAGTTTCCATGAATATAAGTCTAGTTTCTTATGCATGCTAGTTTTTCACTTCATCATTCAAACCTACAACTAGCATACACCACACAAGCATGGATATTGAAATTTAAAACTTGTGGCATGCAAGCAAATATATGAAATGTACATTCAAATGCACCATACAAGTTCATGAGCTTGCTCCCCCTACTTGTGTGCTCAAAATTTTAATTGATCCCCTTCCTTTGTTATATCTCTCCCCCTATGTCGAATTCTCCCCTTATCACTTACATCTTTGTTTCTCTCCTCCTTTGTCAACAATTAGCACAAAAGGTGAGCTCAAATTTTAGATAGGTTGGGGTGAAACCATATGAAGTGAGGATCATTTTCCCAATTTGGTTCAATCTAGATCACTTGCAAAAGATATTTAATTCGGTTTGATCCAAGGGCAAGCTTCTTTACACCTCCAAAAGAGGGTTATCATGCACCATGTGGAGTTAAACACTTATAGCTCATTTTCTAGATTAAGCACTAGGTTTACAAGCCCACAAACATGTCATATGCTACCACTAGATCATTTCAAGCATACAAGCAATAGTGGTACAATACAAGCATCAAATTCATTTGATTTTCATGAATGAGTCTAAGACATGATAGGAATGACTAGATGCATTAAACAAGTCCTTGGCAATAGATGAATGTCATGTCAATCAACTTTACCTTGCTTTGCTCGAAGGTGAGGCATGTCATATAATGGGGGTGCATTAACACATATTGGAGAAGTCAAGTATGTTAAATTCATTCCTTAGCTTGCAAAACCTCTTCTCATCAAGTGGCTTGGTGAAGATATCGGCAAGTTGATCATCGGTGCCAACACTCTTAATACAAATATCCCTTTTTTGTTGGTACTCTTATGAAATGATGGCGGGCATCTATATGCTTTGTTCTTGAATGTTGAACCGGGTTGTTGGTGAGCTTTACGACACTCTCATTGTCACATAGCAATGGCACTTGCTTGAATTTGATTCCAAAGTCACTCAAAGTAGCCTTCATCCAAAGTAATTGAGCACAACAACTACCGGCCAAAATGTACTCCGCTTCGGTGGTTGAAAGTGCTACACTATTTTGCTTCTTTGATGACCAAGACACAAGTGATCTTCCTAATAGTTGGCATGTGCCCGATGTGCTCTTTCTCTCAACTTTGCATCTCGCATAATCAGAGTCCGAATATCCAATCAACTCAAATCTTGCTTCTTTGGGATACCACAATCCAACATTTTGTATATGCTTCAAGTACCTCAATATTCTCTTTGTTGCCTTCAAATGACTTTCTCTTGGTGAGGATTGAAATCTAGCACACATGCATACACTAAACATCACATCCGTCCTTGATGCGGTCACATAGAGTAGGCTTCTAATCATAGACCGATACATCTTTTGATCCACTATATTGCCACTTGCATCACTATCCAAATTGTCATTTGTCCCCATTGATGTGCTAATAGCTTTAGCATCATCCATTCTAAACTTCTTGAGCATGTCTTTTATGTACTTGCCTTGACTCACAAATGTGCCATTCTTCATTTGCTTAATTTGAAGACCAAGGAAGTAATTAAGCTCTCCAATCATAGACATCTCAAACTCACTTGCCATCATCTTACCAAACTCCTCACAAAAATCTTGATTGGTTAATGCAAATATGATATCATCACCATAGATTTACAATACAAATAAGTCATTGCCAAGCTTCTTGGTGAAGAGAGTGGTGTCAACCTTTACCATCTTGAATCCCTTAGAGAGTAGGAAATCCATCAATCTCTCATACCATGCTCTTGGTGCTTGTTTCAATCTATACAAAGCCTTTCTCAACTTGTAAACTTTGTTGGATTTCTTCTCATCTTCAAAACCGGGAGGTTGCTCAACATATATAAGCTCATTGATGTAACCATTGAGAAATGCACTCTTCACATCCATTTGGTACAATTTGATGTTGTGGGCACAAGCATAGGCTAACAAGATCCTAATTGCTTCCAATCTTGCAACCGAAGCATATGTTTCTCTAAAGTCAAGACCTTCAACTTGAGTGTAACCTTGAGCCACTAATCTTGCTTTGTTCCTTATTACTATCCCATCTTAATCTTGCTTGTTCCAAAAGACCCACTTGGTTCTAATTATATTATGATCCATAGGCCTCTCAACTAACTCCCATACTTGATTTCTCTTGAAGTTGTTTAGCTCTTCATGCATAGCATTGACCCTGTCAACATCCTTCAAAGCTTCATCTATCTTCTTAGGTTCAATGGATGACACAAATGAGAAATGTTCACAAAATGATGCCAATCTAGATCTTGTTTGTACACCTCTGGAGATATCACCAATTATAGAGTCCAAAGGACGATCTCTTACGACATTAGTTGGTTGGAGCACTTGCACTTGATTGCTTGCATTTGATTGATCATTTGGTTGAGATGATGAACTAGCCACTTGTTGTTGATCTTGCACTTTGTCAACACTAGACTTGCTTGACTTTGATCTTGAGAATCACTAGCTTGCACATTTGAGTTAGAGAGCACTTGATTCTTGTCATCTTCAACATCAATCACCTCTCTAGGTCTTATATCACCAATGTCCATGTTCTTCATTGCATTGACCAATTGAGTGCCTCTCACATCATCTAGATTCTGATCTTTCTCTTGGGAACCATTTGTTTCATCAAATTCCACATCATGAACCTCCTCATGAGTATCACTAGCCAAATTCCAAACTCTATATGCCTTGCTAGTAGTGGAGTAACCAAGCAAGAAACCTTCATCACATTTCTTTTCAAACTTGTTCAATCTAGTGCTTTTCTTCAATATGTAGCATTTGCAACAAAAACCCGAAAGTAAGCTATGTTGGGCTTTCTTCCATTCAATAGCTTATAATGTGTCTTCTCCATCATGGGGTGATAATAGAGTCGGTTGCTATAGTAGCAAGCCGTGTTGATTGCTTCGGCCCAAAATGAATGACTCACATTGTACTCACTCAACATTGATCTTGCCATGTCAATCAAAGTTCTATTCTTTCTTTCAATTAGGCTATTTGATTGTGGAGTGTACTTATCCGAAAATTGATGCCTAATTCCAAACTCATCACACAAATCATCCACTCTTGTGTTCTTGAACTCACTTCCATTGTCACTTCTCACTTTCTTGATGGTTGTTTCAAACTCATTATGAATTCTCTTGATGAATGTCTTGAAGGTTGCAAACACATCACTCTTGTCAACAAAAAAAACATCCATGTGTATCTAGTGAAATCATCCACAAACACAAATCCGTATTTGTTTCCACCAATGCTAGTGTATGTGGTTGGTCCAAACAAGTCCAAGTGCAACAACTCAAATGCCTTAGATGTGCTCATCATGCTCTTCTTAGTATCTCGTGTTACCAACTTGCTTTTCGACTTAACATGCACTACATAGCTTATCCTTCTCAAATGTGACATCTTTCAAGCCTATAACTAAGTCATGCTTGATCAACTTGTTCAATTTTTTATTCCAACATGACCAAGCCTTTTATGCCATAACCAACCCATGCTAGACTTAGTGAGCAAACATGTTGACAATTGAGCTTCTCTAGCATCAAAATCAACCAAGTATAGATTCTCATATCTAAATCCTTTGAATATCAAGTTAGAGTCATCTACACTTATGATCTCTACATCATCCACACCAAATATGCACTTAAAACCAAGATCACACAATTGAGCTACCGATAATAGGTTGAAGTTCAAGCTCTCTACTAGTAGCACATTGTAAATGCTCAAGTCATTGGATATTGCAATCTTACCAAGACCTTTGACCTTGCCTTTGCCATTATCACCAAATGTCATACTATCAATCCCATTGCTCTTATTTTCATTGATTGAATTGAACATTCTTGGATCACCGGTCATGTGTTGTGTGCACCCACTATCAAGCACCCAATGCCTTCCTCCGGCTTTATAATTGACCTACAAAAGAAGATCAATTCTTTTTAGGTACCCAAACTTGCTTGGGTCCTTGAAGGTTAGTTACCAAGGTCTTCGGTACCCAAATGACCTTCTTCTTTGGGCCCACAATTGGTGTACCAATGAACTTAGCCTTCACATCATTGGTACCCTTAATAAGCATGTAACAAGAATCAAATCTAATTGATGATACATTAGGTTGCTTGTTCTTGTTAGTCTTGCAATATTGCTCTATATGCCCAACTTGCTTGCATCTATTGCAAAATCGACCATTGCCATTCACAAAGCTAGCTTTGGAAGTGACAAAGGCCACCTTGCCTTTATTGGGGTATAGCCTAATCCCTCTTTGTTGAGAGAAAACCTTTGGCTATCCAAGCACTTTAGCAAGCGGGCATCTCCACCATAGGCATTGCCTAAGGCATGAGTGAGCTCATTCACCTTCTTCTTGAGGGTCTCATTTTCCACCATTAGTGAGGCATCATAAGTAAAACCATCACTCAAAGGTAAAGTAGAAGTAGAAGTGCTACAAGAAGGGTTAGTAGGAGCAACAACAATGGGCTTATAAAAAGATTCATCAATAATATCACATGTTAGTCCCACATCACAAGACACAATCACTTGCTCCTTTTTAGCTTCCTCCATCTTGACTTGCTCGATGAGAGAGGAGTGAGCCTTTTCAAGCTTAGAGTGAGCTTTGCCAAGATTCTCATGGGCTTCTATTAGCCTCTCATGAGTGGCATTGAGCTCATTAAAGGATTGCTCAATAAATTTGACTTTCTTGCGTAATTCTTTGCACTCCTTTCTCTTCATCTCAAAGCAAGTGTGCACTTGCTCACACATATCCATAAGCTCCTCCTTGGTGTACTCATCATCATCATCATCACTCCTACAAGCATCACTTTCACATTCATCATCATCACTCATATCATATTTTACCTTGGTAGGCTTTGCCATGAGGCATGTCGATAGAGTGTCGAAGATGGAGGGCTTTTTATTGATGGCGATGCCTTGCTAGTGCTTTCTTGATAGATTTTTTGCCATCATCACTAGAGCCATCACTATCTGAAGAGCCATCACTATCCCAAGTGACCACATAGCCTCCACCCTTCTTCTTTTGGAAGGTCATCTTCTTCTCCTTCTTCTCCTTCTTTTCCTTCTTGTGCTTCTTCTTCTCATCCTCATCATTATCACTATTGTAGGGATAATCCGCTACAACATGATCGGGGCTCTTGCAATTGTAGCATCTTCTCACATATTATTTCCTTTTGGTGTGATCTCTTCTCTTTCTTGCACCATAGCCCTTCTTCTTCATGAATTTGCCCATCTTGTGCACAAATAGAGCCATGGTCTCATCATCAATGTCACTAAGATCCTCATAATCACTTGATTCTTTCTTGGACTTGCCCTTGTTCTTGGATGATGAGCTAGCCTTGAATGCTACACTCTTCTTCTTCTTGTCTTCATCTTCCTTCTTATCATCCTTGTCAACCCCCTCCCTTTCCACACGGTATATCTCTTATGTCATGACATCATCTAGTACTTGGTTAGGGGTAATCTCCTTCAATCCACCTCTTATGATAAGCAATCTCAACATCTCAAATCTTAGAGGTAAGCACATCAAGAACCGATGAGTGACATCATCATCATTGATCTTCTCTCCCAAAGCCTTCAAGTCATTGACAATCACTTGCAACTGATGGAACATCTCCGGAATGCTCTCATCATCCTTCATCTTGAAGCTTGTCAACTTGCCCTTGAGGATATACAAATTGGCACTTTTTACCGCCGGTGTGCCCTCATATGTTTCCTCTAATTTCTTCGACACCAAATTAGCTCTATCACAATCCTTGATTTGCTCAAACACCTTGGAATCAATGGCATTGTATATGGTGTTGAGAGCCATTGTATTGCATTGCTTGTTGGCCTTGTCTTGCTTGGTGAGATTGTCAGGATCAATGATAGCATAGTCACTCTCGGTCACATCCCACACTTGATCATTGATTGAACCAAGATACATCTTCATCTTTCTCCTCCAATAATCATAGCATGTTCCATCAAAGAACGGTGGTTTGCCCCCCACATGGTTGAACACAATTTGAGCCATCTTTTGACACCGAGGTCATTAGACCTTCAATCAAACGGTGAACACGGCTCTGATACCACTTAAAAGGTCCTAATATGGCTAGAGGGGAGGTGAATAGCCTATTTAAAAATCTACAAACCAACTAGAGCAATTTGATTAGTATGACAAATAGCGAAAGGCAAACTTGCTCTAGCTCTACAAGGGTTGCAAGCCACCTATCCAACAATTCTAGTTACTATGATCACTAGACACACAATTTACTAAGTCACTACTCACTAAGAGCTCTCACACTTGCTACACTAAAGAGCTCCACTAGATGAACTTAAGCTACAAAGAAAGCTCTCAATTCTAGCTACACTAAAGAGCTTGCTACAACTAGTTTGCGGGAATGTAAATGAGTAAGTAAGGTGATTATACCGCTGCGTAGAGGAGTGAACCAATCACAAGATGAATACCAATTCAATCACTGGGAGAATACCAAAGGGTAAGAGACAACCAATTTTTCTCCCGAGGTTCACATGCTTGCCGGCACGCTAGTCCCCGTTGTGTCGATCAACACTTGGTGGTTGGGAGGCTAAGAGGTGTTGCACGAACCTCGTCCACATAATTGGACACCGCAAGAACCTATCCACAAGTGAGGTAACTCAATGACATGAGCAATCCAGTGGTGTTACCTTTCGGCTCTCCGCCGGGGAAGGCACAAGACCCCTCACAATCACCACGATCGAAGCTGGAGACAATCACCAATCTCCGCTCGACGATCCTCACTGCTCCAAGCCATCTAGGTGGTGGCAACCACCAAGAGTAACAAGTGAATCCCACAACAAAACACGAACACCAACTGCCTCTAGATGCAATCACTCAAGTAATGCACTTGGATTCTCTCCCAATCTCACAAAGATGATGAATCAATGATAGAGATGAGTGGGAGGGCTTTGGCTAAGCTCACAAGGTTACTATGTCAATGCAAATAGCCAGGAGTAGTGAGCTTGAGCCGGCCATGGGGCTTAAATAGAGAGCCCCCACGAATATAGCCGTTGGCTCCTCTATCCAGTGAAACACGGGCTGACCGGATACGTCGGCCAGGTTGATCGAATGTTGGACCCTTGTGTCCGGTCGCCTGATGATTGCCACGTGTCATCAGCTTCAAATACTGAGCACCTGATCTTAACGGGTAGTCTGCTTCGTGCCACATGTTAAGTTGTGACCAGACACGCTGCTCAAAGTGACCGGACGCTCCATCACTGGAGTCCGGTTGTTTCCAGTAAGGTTCTAGAGATGGTTTTTCACGACCGGACGCGTCTGGTGTACCTCGACCGGACCTAGCTCAGCGTCCGGTCCTCCTCTTCTCTGTGTTTTGCCACGTCAGTAGGACCAGACGATGAATAGTGTTCAGCTAGAGTTCGGTCACCTACGTCCGGTCTCAGGCCAAGAGTAGCCCGAGCACACCACTGATTGTATAAATGACCGGACGCTGCTCCCCCAAGTCCGATCACCACATGACCGGCGTCCGGTCACTGTTTCGCAGTGACAATCACCTCCTTTACTTCACTAACTTCTCCACCCTTACTCAAATGTGCCAACCACCAAGTGTATCACCTTGTGCACATGTGTTAGCATATTTTCACAAATGTTTTCAAGGGTGTTTGCACTCCACTAGATCCTAAATGCACATGCAATGAGTTAGAGCATCTAGTGGTACTTTGATAACCGCATTTCGATATGAGTTTCACCCCTCTTAATAGTACGGCTATCGATCCTAAATATGATCACACTCGCTAAGTGTCTCGATCACTAAACCGAAAAGCTCCTATCAATTTCACCTTTGCTTGAGCTTTTTGTTTTTTTCTTTCTTCTTTTCCAAGTCCAAGCACTTGATCATCACCATGGAATCACCATCATCATGTCATGATCTTCATTTGCTTCACCACTTGGAATGTGCCACCTATCTCATAATCACTTCGATAAACTAGGTTAGCACTTAGGGTTTCATCAATTCACCAAAACCAAACAAGAGCTTTCACACGGGTTGCCGACGCTGCCGACCCATCACTAGACGCCATCAGACACGTGCCCACCACCGTGGGAGCCCCCCTACCTAGAGGGCGTCAGAACCGGCAGTAGAGCACTGGCGCCAAGGCCCCAGCACTGGCGCCACCACCTACGCCTTGGCTAGCCACCATCGTCGCCAGCCCTTGAAGTGAGTGTCGGATCCAGCTGTCGGAGCTCCAGATCTGGCCGCGTAGACATCGGATCCACTCGTCGAGGACCTAGATCCGGCGACCTAGGCCAACGTCGCCGCCGCCGTCAAGCTAGGAGGAAGGGACGGGCGGAGGAGAAGGGGATCCGCCGTCGCCCCAACGCGCCAGCCAGACACCAGCCGACGCCGCCAACAGCCACAACGGACACCTCCGCCAGGCTCCACGTCGCCTGTGCGGGAGGAAAGCAGCCGGCTCGCTGCCGCCTGTACCACCAGCTCGCGAGGAGAGGAGGAGCCCCGCCGTCGCCATCCCAACCAGCCGCGTGGCCATGCTGGCGGCCAGCTCCGGCGGCGGCGTGGCGAGGGGAGGGGAGGGAAGGGACGGCTGCTAGGGTTTGGGGGGAGCGGCCGCCCGTGTCGCCCGTGTGGGGGAGCGACGCGGGCGTGAAAATCGAAATAGCTCGACAAAAAATCCAAAGGGGGTCATATGTAGTCATATCACCCGTACTGTTGTCACCGTGCACGGTGATATGAAGTGGGCTCTTTTAGCCGTGCAAGTGTACGAGCGAGGGAAAAAAGGAATTCATCTTTTTAGTGTCCTTTTCAATAACCAATAACAATGAGCAGTAGTAATGAGTAGTAGTAAAAAATAGGACAAAAAGAACAATACTACTCCCTCCATTCTAAATTATAAGATAGAGAAAATATCTTATAATTAAAATGGAGAAAATATTAAGGAACGCCTACACGACAATGCACTGGCCGATGGATTTTTGAGATCTACTCAATACATACCCACTTTTTTTCTAAATACATAGACAGACGGACTAAAAGAGAGTGTGATAGACTAAAATTAGGAATAAATTTTTCGCTCTTCAATATTATATATAGATATAAATATGGCCATCTAGATGTACCTTGTTTTTTTATCAACAAATACTTCATCATTCTTAGCAATATGACTGTGAATATTTACATTGTTTGTTTTGAGATATACGACACCATTGACTTTTCTTTCCAATTTGTTTGACAACTACCTCTTTTTTTTCAAAGGCCAATTTAACCTATTTTATCAGGGTCACGATGACATTATATAATTCTGTAACAAAATATTGTTCGTCTCTAAGCTTGACCAATTGTTTAAATGAGCTCAACTTATTGGTGTTGTTCCCGGTTAGATTTACCTTTGTCTTTTTTATAAATATTTGTACAAATAGGTCAATAAACAGGTAAGCATACTTAAAGAACATTTTTAAATTACAGATCTAGTGATATTATTTTTACTTTACTTGACTAAGTAATTGAATAATAGTATCGATCAAACTTTGAGAAAAAAGCAATGATGTCATATATTAGAAATAGAGGGACCCTATAAAAGTGACGCATACCAAACTTACAAATAATTAAGGCCCTAGGAACCGACCTCCCCGTCTTGCTCTTTGCTTTTAATACTTGCTTTGTCTCTGAAAAAGAATACAATTATAATACAGTGCTACATCAGAACATCTTGATTTGTCAAGTTCATACAAAAAACTATTAACATTTACATTATTAAATAAGGGCTCGTTTGCTACAACTTAGGTTTACCAGTGAAGTAATTTTTTCTGGCTTCGGTTCCATGAGCAGCTTTACCAGTAAAGTTAAAGCTATTTTAAGAAAACATTTGGTAAAGTAGCTTTTTTGGAAGATAGCAGAGAGAGAGAGAGAACCGGAAGAAGCTAATATTTTTAGCTTCACCAGAGTTTCCGTGCATACGAGAGAAGCTGAAAAAGCTAAAAACGGCTTCTAGGGAAAGGTTGTTTCAAAATTTATGTTTGGCACGAGAAGCTAAAAAACAGCTTTGTAAAGCTGGATCATAAGTGGTACCAAACAGACCCTAAGTATAGTTAGATTCTTTATTAAACATATTTTAATAGTATAAAACCATTTGATGTCGTAATTTTTGATACTTTTTAAAATTGCATTCTTTTGTTAACAGAGGTAGTGTTTTCCTTAAGTTTATTTATGTTCTTTGGCAAATGGTCAGCAATATGATTTTCAACGGGGTAGAGAGGCATCATACACGGAACGATTAATGAAAAGCCATGGTCGTCCGTCTGTGACTCCCGTTTGGACATGGCTCCGCAGGAGCGCCCCCCATCTCTCCATCTCTCTCAGAAACAGAAAAATGAATCCCCACTCGCTCATCCTTATCCACCCGTCGCCCGACGCCCGACGCAGCAGCGTGGCCGCTCATTCGTCCACGCTCCTTCCCCTACCGTGTGCTCGTCACCATTTTGCCAGGCTGTGCCCCACCACCCCTCGCGCCCTTATCGCCCGACCCACGCTGCACACCTTGAGACACCTATGTCGCTCGCTCCCTCGCCGTCCGTCCGTCTCCCATCGCCGTCGCGTACGCTGCAGACCCCGCCATGGGGTCTCATGTCTTCTGAAAGCCCTAGTTTGGTTTTGGTTAATTGATGAAACCTATTGGACTAATCCTATGCCTAAGTGTGTAGATAAGTTAGGGTGGTCCAATCCAAGTGATGGAGCCAGATGGTGATCATGGAGATGGTGATGACCACAAGATAATGATCAAGTGCTCCACATTTGAAAAGAAGAAAGAGAAAAACGAAAATAGGTTCAAGGCAAAGGTATAACCATAGGAGCCATTTTTGGTTTGGTGATCAAGACACTATAGAGAGTGTGATCATATTTAGGATAGATAACCGTACTATTATAGAGGGAAGAATCTCGGTTAATGCGGTTATCAAGTGCCACTAGGTGAGTTCATACATGCATTTGCATTAGGACCTAGTGTGCTGACTTAACACCCTTGAAAATGATTTGAAAATAAGCTAACACACATGCACAAAGGTGATACACATTGTGTTTAGCACATGGAAGCAAGGGTGAGGTGATAGAAGTTGAAATGGAGGTGTTTGGGGTTTCACAGAAGTGACCGGACACTGGTCCCCGTGGGACCGAACGCATCTTGTGGCTAACCCTAGGCGTCGGTCAGTCTGCAGAGACTGACCAGACTCGGCGCGAGTCCGATCACATGTGACTGGAAGCGTCCGGTGGCTCTAGGAGCTCTCTGGATGCTCTTTGAGTTGCACCAGACGCTGGCGAAGCAGACCGACCGGACGCGATTGTGTAGAGTCTAGTCGTGGTGACGTGGCGCTCGAGAGAACAGGCTAAGACTCACCGGACGCTAGTTGAGTCCGATCAAGCTAACCGGACGCGTCCGGTCGATGAAAAATGTGTTTGGAACCTCTCTGAGTTGCACTGGACTCTGTGGAATCGCGCGTCTGGTCAGGCGAGCGCGTGTGAAGGAGCCATTGAGTCCGGTCAAGCTGACCGGACACGTCCGGTGCAATCGCAGTGAGCTCATGTGAAGGAGCCGTTGTGCTCCAACGGTAATATTCAAATGGTCAGGACACATGTCATCGGGCGATACACCGGACGCTGGTGACCGGACGCGTCCGGTGCACCCTGCAGCGCGTCCGATCAATGCGCAGACAGCAGGTTAGGTTGCCCAATGGGTATGTTGAGTGAGGGAGCTCTATAAATAGAACTCGGCCAGCTTTGGGATGTCTCTCTTGGCTTTTTTACATCCTTGACATCCCTTTGAGCTGAGCATACTCCCTCTCACTCATCTCCTTGCTTGATAGTGCAAATCAAAGTGAGATTGAGTGATTCCAAGTGCATTTGCTTGTGTGGTTGCATCTAGTGGCACTTGGAGATTGTTTTGCTATGGTTTTCTTGTTACTGTTGGTGGTTGCTGTCACCTAGATAGCTTGGAGCAGCGGAGGAGCATTGGCACGAGTCGGTGATTGTTCATGGCCATTTCCTGGTGACTTGTGAGGGGTATTGTACCTTCCCGGCGAAGTAGCCAAAAGGTAACTCTAATAAATTGCTCGTGTCATTGAGTTACCTTCACTTGTGGATCGGTTCTTGTGGCGCCCATTTGTTGGACTAGATTTGTGAAACACATATTAGCCGCCGAACCACCAAGTATGTGGTCGACACAACAGGGACTAACGTGCCGGCAAGCACGTGAACCTCGAGAGAAAATCATTGTGTCAATTGGTCTCCTTGGTTTATTCGGTATTCATTGATTGATTCTCTCTTGCCGGTATTGGTAACATCTTCTATCTCTTGTGCATTACTTTTATAGTAAATATCTTGTGTAGTGCTTTGCTTAGTCTTGCTAGTTCACTAGTTTTAGTAGTGACATAGCTTTGTGTGCCATAGAAACTATAATCAACTAGAATTGCTTAGATAGGTGACTTGCAACCCTTAGTAGAGCTAGAGCAAAAAGCTTCGCTATCTAATTGACTAATTAGTTGCTCTAAGTGTTTTATAGTATTTTTATTAGGCTATTCACCCCCTCTAGCCATTTAGGACCTTTCATCTTCCCCGGCCAAGCCAAGGGCACCCACGAGCGCGGCAGTGGCGAATCCAGGATAAATTGTCGCCGGGGTCGGCACATACTCATGACCAAACTTATAATAACCTAAAGCCGTCGTAGCGTAGACATAAATCTATCTAATAATATATTGCGAAAACTAAGCATTTGAAGTGGACCGTGACGCCTGAGAAGGGGGGGTGAATTAGGCAACTTAAAAATCTACTTCTAAACTATGGCCTCTTTTTCTAACCCTAGCAAAACCTATGCAAAAGATAAACTTATCTAAATGTGCAACTACGGTTTTGCTAGTATGTTGCTATCTCTACCATAAAAAGGAGTAATACAATCAATGTAAATGCGAAAGCTAAAGAGCAAGGTAGAGATATGCAAACTCCCGTCGATGACTCCGGTATTTTTACCAAGGTATCGAGAAGCACGCAAGCTTCCCCCTAGTCCTAGTTGGAGCCCCTCGCAAGGAATCTCTCGCAAGGGCCAAGCTCCCGGTCGGGTAACTCTGTAGATAGCCTCGGGCCTTCCCTACGCGCAAGTGGGTTTCCGACGTGCCTTCCGGCAAGCCTCTCCCGGATGCTTCCCGCCGTCTTCACTATCAAGCTTCCGGCCGAAATGCCGCGGGCCTTGTTCCCTCCAGTACACGGTGGCGACTACACCACAAACGCGGTTGGTGTGATCTCGCAAGACTACAAGCCCCTTCAATGTACAACAATGGTGCGCGCAAACACCGAGTGATAAGAGGTATGCAAACCTCACTAAACACTAGGCCTAAACCTAGAGCAAGCGCATAAGCGGTGGTCTAATCAACCTAAACACTTCGCAAAGCACCTACGCTAATCACCTAATAAAACACTAAGCACTATGCAAGTGGAGATCACTAAAATAGTGTATCAACACCCTTGATATGTTTTCTTAGCTCCACTCTACTCATTTGGCCGGTTGGGGGTTGTATTTATAAGCCCCACTGAGAAAGTAGCCGTTGAGGTCGAAATCCCGCTTTTCTGCTACTGATCGGACGCTGATTACGTCCTGACCGGACGCGTCCGGTCGTCCCGACCGTTGGAGCCGCGATCCACTGATCGGACGCTGTCAGCGTCCGGTCACATTTTCGTCGCTCTGGAACCTCTCTGTACTCGACCGGACTCTACTGTCCTGCGTTCGGTCGATTTTCCCACCAGCGTCCGATCGCTGCTGCTGACGCCTGTTTACCGAGCCTCTTGATCAGAGCGTCCGGTCACTTTCCTCCAGCGTCCGGTCCAGCGTCCGGTCACTTCTATGAGCTCATTTCTTCGTGATCTTGCGTACGACGTGGTTCCTATCTTCATACTTGGACTTTGCTTGATATCTTGAGTCTTCTCTTGTGCTTCTAAGGTCTTGCTTATGGTGTTGATCATCGGATCATCACGTTGCCTTCGTCCAAGTCATGTCTTATATCCTTTTGAACTACAAAACAATCACTTGCAAATTTATTAGTCCAATTTAGTTGTGTTGGTCATCAAACACCAAAATCCAAAGTAAATGGGCCTAGGGTCCATTTTCCTTACAGCATTCTTAGAGGTAAAATCAGAAACGACGTCATCTGAGAAAAATAAACTCTTTATAGTAACAATTGTGGTTACCTGTTGTAACTTCATTCTACGGGTGCGGTCATCCATATTTTGAAAAGGAACTATGATATCATCATTTGGAATTGCATCAAAATAATTCTTGTTCCACAAAGGTAATGACATAATCATTCATAAATCCGAATAGGATTTTGTAGATCTGTCTACAATTTTCACTATTGAAAATACCTTTCCACTGATGCAGTGGCAATTGAAAGAACTAGCACAAGTTTGTGGAGTAAGCTTTTTTGTCTCCATCATCAGACTACCAAGTTCAGAAATAGTTCATTTTGCTTTGATTGCCTATCAAATTAGTCATACAATTAAATACTAGAGGAGATACTAGATAATGCATAAGCAGTCACACTTGACACTTATATGATTAGGAAAGAAAAGCTAATTTCCTTCCCTGGCATCTTGCTGGAAAGAGCCAATGGGGAGTAGAAGGCAGTTCTTTTTATGAACGCAATTAGTACGATTTGTTTGCTTCTTGAGTTCCGATTATATCAAACAAGGTAACAAGGGAGTTGTCTGTTGTCGTTTGAGCTTCTGAAACTTCTGGGCTGTTGACTGCTGTGTGTGACTAGCGTCCTGGAGTCCACGTCCACGTAGTGGGCTGCTTGCAGGCTTCAATATTCTATCGTGACTTGACTGACTGCCAGTTCGGTTGGCTAGTTCGTATTGTTGCTTGGTTCGTTTATGTGAGAGAGAAGACCGCTACTGGCTGGTTCATGTGAATAATATCCATATGAGGGGCTGGCCAGCCCAGCCAGCCCCATTAACCGACAGCGGTGAGTTGGGCTATGGCTGCCATCTACCGGGTCAGTTCCTAATTTTGCCGGGTCACACGGCCAGGTAACATCGTTATTGGAGATTCTCGAGAAGTCATCGGGTCAGCCGACCGACGATATCGGTAGATTCACCCGCCGTGGTGGTGGTCTTTGGTGGTGCTCATCGCGCCGCACCTCGCCGCCAGTTCCGAATTTTGATGGCCGGAATCGACCGGCTCGGTCTTCCTCTCCCCACGTTGTATATGTATGTTTTAAGTGTTTTAGGTGTTTTAGATGTATGTCGAATTGTTTGATCTTGATGTTGCAAAAATGGATCGAGGGATGTTGCACATGTTGCATATGTTGCAAGTGTTTCAGAGGCATGTTGCAAGCGTTTGTTTAAAATGTTTCATCTGTTTCTAGGACGTATGTTGCAATCGTTTTTTGATCCGCATGTTGCATATGTTGCAATAGTATATTTAAATGTTTGATTGTTTCAGTGTTATGTTGGAGCAAGTGGTTTCATGTTGTAAGTTGCAAGTGTTTTATTTTGGATGTTTCATGTTTCACACACATGTTGCTAGAGCATGTTCTAAATGTTTCATCTGTTTTCAGCCTTATGTTGCATTCATGTTGCAAGTGTTTTACGTTGTTCGGCCTGGGCGAGCCGAGGGCTGCGGACGGGGCACGCGGCGCGCCGAGGGGATGAAGGACTAGCGGGTGCAGAGAGACGGGACGGAGCGCACTCGTGGGCAGGCGAAGGCGGACGGGACGGACTGCACGGACGTCCGGACGTCCAGGTGCTTGGCACGCCCTACACGGAAGTGCACACGGCTCTGCAGGGCCTCGCCGGGTTGCCGCGTGCAGGGGTACCCTCGCGGAGAGGGCAGCCGCACGGCGCGGCGACGGAGGTGGTGGCTTTCACGCGCCTTTTGAGCCATGAATGAGCAGGATCAGCACAGGTATGATTTCGCGTGGCGATCGATCCGCTGTTGCTTGATGCGCCTCTTCAACAACCTCATCCGCTGGTGCAGGTGCTCGCCACGTCCGTTGCTAATTGGGTCCTCGTACAGTCGTACCTCCTGCGTCCTCTCCTCAACTTCGCAGATTATGGCCGTACAACTGAACTAGCAGTAGGCTCTATTTAGAATGCTGGGCTTCTTAAACTCTATAGGGGACCTTTGGAACGGAGGAGAAAAACAAAGGAAAAAAGGTAGGATTTGGATTCCTTATTATAATTTAAATTTAAGTACTGTAACATCGTTTGGTTCAATAGGAAAGCTCTGTAGGAAAAGTTTCTACACAACAGATTCTATAGGGAAAACATAGGAAAATTTCCATCCAATCCAACCTTATTTTCTTGCTTGCTCGCGTAGGATCAAGGCACGTGCCTATCTAAAAACATTGTTTTTCTTGTAGGCCATCCAAACAACCATCCTCAATGAATTCTTTTATTTTGCAATCCTATGTTTTATGCTTGCGTTTCTTTCTTATTCCTATTTTTTTTGTTCCTATGTTTTTCGGAGCGAATTTTTCAGGATTTAATGACGTTGTACTTTCAGTGGTAGACGATGTTCCCGTCGACAGTGAGACGCCTACGGTGACTTCGGGGCGATCTCGAGAATTTGCTGGCCTAGTCTTTGAAGATACTCATAGGGGTAGGGTTTGTGTGCTTGTGTTTATAGGGATGAATGTATTTGCGTTGTGAGTGTATGCGTTATACTGCGTAATTCGCAAAAAAAATATTGCGTTCCATAAAGGGCCTTATAACTAATAACATACAGAAACCTGGAGAGAAAAATCGCAAGATAAAGATCCTATTTGCTTCCTAGCGAGTTAGAGTTAGGTCTTTCTAGAGCACCTGGATTTCTTCTATAAATCATCTGACCTACACATAGAGAGGAAGGGAGAAATGTTTTTTTGTTGTTGCCAATTTCCCATTGCTAACCTTGAACGTTTGGACAAATGCTTTCATAAATAAGGATGGAAAATGGAAATGGATATCCGAATTATCCGATATTCGTATCCGCTAAAACCTGTAATATGGATATCCGTATTCGTATCCGTTTCTAATGTGGTAACTAAATGGAAATATCTGAATTCGTTTTTCAGTGTTTTTCTCTATCCGATTCCAGATCCGTATTCGACAATATCCGACAGTATATGTATCCGCAAGGAGAACAAGGTATCATGAACCTATTTAAAAGTTATCTCCATAACGTGTAACCAGTTATTTAATTTTATTGTTACTAATGATGCATTGAAACCATTTAATAGTATATCTATAAATAATTTTTAATATTAGTTTAAAATTATTAAGGATACATAAAAATTAATTTAATTTTTTTATTTTTCTAATTTAGTTTCAACCTAATATATTTGTTGTTGTAAATTATTTTAATACTTTAGTTTATTTATTTGTTGATGTAAATTATTTTATATAATTTATATTTATGATAAATTTATATAAATATAATATTGATTGATTATTTGATATTTTAATTATTAAATATTTATTAATCACTATATTATTTTTATGAGTTATCCTTGTCTATGTTATATACACAAATAATTTAATCTCTACTTGTGTAATAATTTTGTAATTCCAAAAATATTTATAAAGAAAAATGGCTATTTGTTTTTCTACCATTTTTATTTGAATTTCTTCACTTGACCTATTATTTTATTAAATACTATCCATTATAATTTAGTTTACTTCGATATTGGAGATTATTAGAAGTGTACTTCATTTAGTTAACTTCAGTTAACAATGAACTAGTAGTAAAATTTTATTCATAT
The DNA here is from genome assembly GCA_904845875.1 of Miscanthus lutarioriparius. NCBI lineage: Eukaryota > Viridiplantae > Streptophyta > Magnoliopsida > Poales > Poaceae > Miscanthus > Miscanthus lutarioriparius. Next base: position 55,408,905 of record CAJGYO010000013.1, read on the forward strand.
ATGTTGAATTTAACAATATACACTTTGAGTTGAGTCGAGTAAATATCCGAATAGAAACCTGAATCCGAGACATCCGTTTTGTATTCGTATTCGAAAATATCCCTATCCGTATTCGAATTAAAATGTGGTAAAAGTTGATATCCGGATTCGATTCCATGCATATCCGATCCGTTTTCATCCTTATTCATAAATGGCAGCCACTTTGTGAGACTCACAAAAGTATATAATAAACAATAATAAATACAAAAAAAACAAGGAAGTTATTTGACCTCAGAGAAATGGTACAGCGACTGGTCACAGCAGGGCGACGGACGCTCTCAATGCCAAATCTCCAACAGCAACAGCACCGTCACCAGCGACGTGCCGCCATTCATTGCGCCAGCTCGCAGCCGGCGAGAGCCACCGGCGGTCGGCGGCAGCCGGCACGCATCAGTCGCCTGTCACTGTCAGCTGCCGCAAGCCCACCCAAACACACGATGGACAGCAAGCTTTGTTTTGGACAGCACATCCTTTCGTGCTCTGCTCTCTTTGGTTGTGTTGGACATGGACAAGGTCTTTATTTACACCAAGCTTTGTCCACCACTATCTTTACTGTAAATATATAATATATAGTCCATCTCATTCTAAAACGACGCTTTTTTCATCGCCGGCACAACTAGAAGAAATCCCGTTTTTGTGTGTCAAATCAATTATGATTATCAGGGGCAGGAGTGGCGAGATTTTGATATGGAAGCAACTGGATCATGTCACCCTTGCCCCAGCCAGGATCCAACCCAAGAGCCACACGCTGCACGTTACTGTCAGGCAGATTAGCAAGATCTAGCATGAGATCCGGCAGGTTACCCCAGGATCAGACTCTAGGAGAGTTCCAGCTGAGTGCGAGAAGAATTAGAACAATCAAGGGCTTGGGGTCACTTGGCGAGCAAGATGAAAATCTGGAAGGAGCTCCAACTCCTAATACAACAACAACAACGAAGCCTTTAAATCCCAAACAAGTTGAGATAGGCTAGAGTTGAAACCCATCAGAAGCAATCAAGGTTCAGGCACGTGAATAACTGTCTTCCAAGCACTCCTATCTAAGGCTAAGTCTTTGGGTATATTCCATCCTTTCAAGTCTCCTTTTATTGCCTCTACCCAAGTCAACTTCGGTCTTCCTCTACCTCTCTTCACGCACCGGTGCCTCTAGGGATCTCCGTTGCACATCTCCAACTCCTAATAGGACGCCAAAAAATCCCAGCTGTCACCATTGGACTTCCGTTCCTTTTAACTGTATGACTATTTTTTTTGACAAGAAACTATGGCTATTAGACTCGCCGTATAAAATAATACGCAGTGAATAGTAACCACAACAGTCAACAGTGTATCTCAATTTGATGAACAGTGGAGCAAATTCCAGAACATATCAAGACGATCTCATTAAAGATCATCGCACAGACGTGGAAGTAGAACTGGCAGCGATAGCTCGATTTTATGAACAAGAAAGGCTACAGAAGCTGTCAAGAACAAGCACAGTAAACTAGGTTCAACTCCTCATGCGACCGAATTTCAGGCTAGAGTTAAATATACTTAGGGAGCTTTGCTCATAATCTTTCTTTCAAAAAAAAAAAAAAAGGAGGAACGAGTACAGTAAGTGGCACCATGTCCTCAGGTAAAAAGGTGTTTACCCAGAGGTAACGAAACCTGTGATTTCTCAATGGTTACCAAAGAACCTCACTTCACCAAACTTTAAAAATGAGTCCATTAAGTTTTTTTTTAGTCAGCTTTGACTTACTCAAAGTTTGAAACATTCTATTTAATGTTCATTAGTACAACTGAATTACCAAAAAAAAAACGAAGTCAGGTCTTTAGAAAATCCACCAACCTTCTGGAGTTGCCAAAAGCAGAAAAAATTAAACTTTGACCAACTATAAGAACTTTGTCGAAATTTCCTTTTTATCAGTTCTGAAAAAAAAAATATCTTCACAGGTGTAGGCCAACCCAGATCGCGTAGAAGTTCCATAACATGTCAAATAACATTGAATCCTCTAGATAAAATACCACATTCTCAACAATAGAAATTGATTGGAAAACACACATATAAAAACTTGTTTTTTTTCTCTCCCTTGTGATGAGATATGACAAAGACAGATGAAACTTCATAGTTCAGTTATACCATGTAACAGTTACTGATGCATCAAGGATGGAGTGATGAACAGTCACAAGGTGTTACTGTCTACATCCATTTCAGAAAGATCATTGGCTTCTGTTGGTAGAAATTAGTCCTTGATGCTTATAATTATCTTATCGGCATCTTTGAAAGTTCCGGTGTGTGAAATTATATTTCTTAAACAGCATGTTCCAGTGTCACGTATCAAAAGTACTCCCTCCGTTCCAAATTATAAGTCGCTTTGTCTTTTATGGTACATCCATTTTGCTACACATCTATATATAATATATGTTTAGATACATAGCAAATTCTATGTATGAAGAGTGGTTTAATCACGTGTAACCAAGTCACAATAAGTTTAGAAACATGTATGAAGAGTCAAGAAGTTTTAGTATACTCAACTATGGTGGTGTTGAGAAATATAAACTGCTGTAATTCTTACACAGCAGGTGAAACTGACCGGCTGAAGAGGAGTGTCTGGTCTGTATCCAGTGAGGCTGCAATCAATCAGAAGTACATGGTATGACTTACCTGATAAACTATCAGCACCACAGGGATCCACCAATGTCCTTCTGCCTTAAATCACTTTCCTTCAAAAGACAAGGCTAGACAGAAAATATCGTTCAAGGTTTGAGCCAAATTCTATTAACATTTCAAGTTAGTCTCTTTGTATAGGAAAGGCCATCGTGTGATCATGAGTTTGTGGGAAAAAAATACACCAAGATTTATGACATCAACTTGCAAAATTTAGTTCTCTCTTATCTTTGAAAGAAACAAAATTGAACTCTTCATCATCCTCTTCCTCATAATCATCATCGTCATCATCCTCCTCATTAAAAGTATAATTACCAGCTCTGGTCCTACCATTTACATGGTTTCTTGTTTGTGTAATAAATCTAGCAAACGGTGATTTCCAGCATCGGTATGTATAACTTCATGCCCATCATCACCATCCACCTCTTCATTATCAGGTTTCACTTCCAGCTGAATTGCACCATTCCCTACCAATTCATTCGCTTCTTGTTTTTCTTCTGGTGTGTTGGCAAGCGAAAGTAGGATATTTTTTGCTTTCTGGTCTGGTGGGTATCCACGAGCTTCCATTTCTTTGAACCAAATGGCAGCATTTCCAAAATCTGAGTTCCTGCCTTGTGCATCCATGATAGTAGTATATATAGTCTGGTTGGGTTCAACACCCTGGATCCGCATTCTCTCATACACCCGCATAATTTTCTCAACATTATTTAACTTTGAATAGCCTTTCATCAGAGTACCATAAACCACAACATTGGGCTTCAGACCATCGTCTTTAATCCTACGAAAGATTTTCTCAGCTCCATTCATGTCAGATGCATTTACATAAGCTAAGACCATAGTTGTATAAGAGCAAAGATCAGGCTCAACCCTGCAAGGGCAAATGGTGTCACAAGGTGAGAAATCAACAGTTCAATTTATTTCTAAAAGTTAGGTAGAATGACATGGGTTATACCTGTGTCTTCTCATTGCCTTGAAAACTGTATTAGCCTCCTCTACCAATCCAGAGATTGCAAATGCATCAAGCAAAATGTTATATGATTTGCGTGTCGGCCTGCAAAATAACATACTTCAGAATAGTACTCACAGGAACATTTCAATCTCAAGCAGCTATTCTGCACTGTGATTTTGTTTTAACTTCACGCATAGTTTTCAGCTTATCTGTGAATAGATTGACTTGAAATCATGAAAGAAGGCGTCCAATTTGACTTCCACAACTCAAAATGAACATTATCAAGCCTAACAATCATACATGTTCATGGGTCAACTCTTCAGTATGCTTAAGAATTGCATGTATTCAACTAAATAGAATGATTTTTTCAGAAAATTCGTGGTAAAAGTTTGAGTAGACCAAATATTTTGGGTTCTATACTTCTATACCTAATTGCAAACTCTATATTCTCTGAAGTTTTTCACTAATTGGGGCTAGAAGTCCTTAATGAGGATTGAGAAAGATTGCCAAATACACTTAACAGCACTACAAAACTATGTCTGCATTTTGCATGTAGCGCAGCATGATGATCAAGCCTTAAGCTGTATTAAGACAATAAAAATAGTGACTGAGAAAGACCTGACTCCAGCATCAAGCATCTCTTCAAAAACCGCCAATGCTTCTTCTTCCCCTTCTGGCTTTCCCATAAGCTTTGATGAGCAGGGAATAGCTCACAACATCTGGTTTTAGCCCAGCTCTTTGCATCTAAAATTTGTGGCATTTATTAGGGAAAAGAATACTGATACACCCTATATATCTTCATTCTGTATCATAACGATTTCACAACTAAATACTGATAATCTGATTGTGCAATTAAGCGAGAAAGTACCTGATCATAAATACTTGAAACTTCCTTGTAGTCTGTCTCAAAGGACATCAAACTATTAAAAGTGACTGTAGATAGTGGAATTCCTCTCTCTGACATCTGTGTAAATAGCTTACGAGCCTGGGCATAGTCACCAGCTTTCTTGTACATATAAATCATCATATGAAACATCTTCTGGTCTGGCTTAAAAGTTCTTTTTTCATTAAGAAGGTCCTCAAATATAGCTTCAGCTTCCTTATATTTGTCACCCTGCCACCAATTACAAATAAATTTGTACGGCCAAAAGGTTCAGGGAATCGGAATTCAGAAATCATCATAACTAGTTTTCTGACGGGATTGATTATAGGCAAAATTGCAAATACCCTAGTAAAAGTCACCGGTGGTTGCAAATATCCCACTACAAGTTAAATAGTTACATTTAGCAATCCACATCTCTTCTCTTGTTTCAGATTCACACTTGGAAGGTATTTGATGGAGGAGAATGTAGCTATGGCTTGCGGATCATTTAAACCCTGTTCGGTGCTGATTTCTTGAGTTGGTGGTAGGGTTAGGGTCTCCAATGGTGCTAGGTGAGCTAATTGTAAGGCAATTCCTAGTAATTCCATGTTATTAAAGTGAAATATTGGTGGTTTGGTTTCAATTCGAGTATGCTTTGTGTAAGCTAACTTCAGTTTAAATTTCAATTTTGCAGGCCATATGCCCTGTCCCAGTTGTGAGATTGCAATAGGAGAGATGTAGGGTGGTAAACTGAACCTCACAATGACTGTTCTAATAATAATTATTATAAAAAGGACCCACAAACTTGTAAACATCTACATGTAAATGTATTGTATAAAAAGAAGAATCATAGTAGCAGAGTGGTTGTTTGTTCTAGTTGGAATCGAGAGAGAGGTGGTTAAATATTGGGCCTGTTTTCATCTATCTTTAGTGGCTAAATCATTGGAGTACAGTGTATAGATAATATATGACAGCTATATACTGACCTCAACTAAAGATTTCAAAATGATTTGATATGTCACAGGTGATGGTTCAGGGCCTGATGTTTGCATCCTACGGAATACTGCTTCAGCCTTACGGTACTGCTTCCCTCTTCCATATGCCTCCATCAGACCAGTTTGTGATATGACGCTAGGCTGGTAGCCTTTCTTGTTCATGTACTTTAGGACCCTTTCTGCCCTGCTAAAATCCCCCAACTTTCCATAAGCTGTCACAAGCATCAAGAAGTCCATCTCACTGAAGTCCCACCAATGCTGTGTTCTGAGCCATTCGAGAATCTGAAAAGAAAAGGGTATATAAAATTATAAATTAGTATAGAATCCTGAAAGTGGATTATTTTTATATTCAAGAATCACATCTAGCTGTTTAGTCACCAAGCCAGTTTATATATGGGTCATCTGGTGTGAGTGAATATACCTCACTGACAATGCTCCATTTTTTCAATTGTTTGAACCGCACGAGAGTCCCAAGAATAACATCTCTTGGAAGTGGCCCTTTCCCGCTTCGCTGAGTCTTCAGAATGGGTACAGCTGATCCCGCCTCCTCTATCTCTCTCATCATTCTCCTCCAATTCATCTGCTCGGTCTCATCAGCAGCATCCTTGAAAACTTCTTCTTTCTTTTTCCTTTGCATAAACTTTCTTGTAGCTAACATCCCACGACAAACCACCTCAAGCCTGTGATTGCTCTTGATCTTCACATTGCATAATGGTAAACAAGAGGATACTTTTGCTTTGCTGAAACAGTCAAACACGTTCCAGGCAGAGTTAAGCAGGGGAGCGAAAGCATCATCATCGGGAAAAGCAACACATTCAAATGCATGATAATTTATTGATTATACAGAATTTGCATGAACAAATTGTTTTCCTTTTATCTGGAAGTAGACATAACATGATTTTGGCAGACCCCTTTGAACCCGGAATACTGAGCAAGGAATGACTTTCACAGACATCCCCCCACCCCAAAAAAAAATAAAAAATAAAACGAGCGTGCCACACACACACAAAGAATAAGAAATGAAGCAGAATTCTTTAAATATGTTGAATGGCAACCTGGATGCAGGGATCTTTGGAATCACAGGCCCATCAGACTGGACTTTTTGCACCCCATAAATATGACATGAGCAGATATCTAGGAAGAGTCAGTTTGACATCGGAAATGTAAGCGTCATGGTTGAAGTGAATGGAAGATTAATGACTACCCCAAATAATCAAACGTATCTAAGCCTGGAACAGCTATATAACCCACTATGCACACAAAAACACAGATTGCACGCAATATGAGCACGGCAGAAATCTTTAGTTTGCAGATGAGAGTCGCGCTGATAATGCTGTAAAACAACATTTTCGTCTTCAGAGTTCACCATAAAGCTAGGGGGCGCAATCAGACTGAACAGGTCAGTGGAACCAACCCGAATGCTTGGTTAGCAAACCATTCATGGCAAAGGCAGAAGGAAGCAGCAGCCTATCCTTCCAACTTCCAAGGCCACATTTGTACACCGTGAAATTCGCGCGCGCAAGCCGCACAGACGTCCACCACCGGCCGAATAACACGCAGGCAGCCGCGAATTGGAGACCCGGCCGTGGGTCTCCAAGAAATTAAACAAATTAGCGACCCCCCCACAAACGCTACGAGCTCTAGAGTTTTCCCCCGTGACTATAACTGCCAGCTGCAGCATCCACTCCCCACCCACGGGACGGGACAGAGAAGCATAAACCGAGGAGCCTCGCATCCATCCCCACCGCGAATCACAACAAGACACCCGCACCATCGCGCCGCGAGGATAATTGTTCCTCACCCGCTGACAGCGATACACTGCGCGCGGGGGGGGGGCTCGGAGGAATTAAGCAGGGGAGCGGAGACACGCACCAGAGGCTGGAGGGGAAGGAGAGCGGGGACTGCGACCCAATCGCCGCCGACTCCATGGGAGCAGGACCGCAGGAGAGCGGGGAGGGCGCGGCAGCCTTCTCGGCTCCAGCGACAGCGAGCCGAGGTGGAAGTGAGCAGAACCTCTCCTTCCTCGACTATTTGCTTAAACCCCGTCTCTCCCCATTTTGCAGCGATGCCTTGGGACAGCAGGATCTTTTCTTTTGCTTCTGCTGTAGGATAAGCATGGGCTGGCACAGGTGGGTCCATCTCCCGTTTCAGACTGTCTGCCTGTCTGGGGTGGGGAGTGGGGAGTGGGGAACTGGGGATTTAAGCCCATGAGGCCGACGCCGAAGTCATGCGAGCCCAGTCCAAACCGGGCCGGGCCCGGCCCATTTTTTTGCTTATAATTTTTTCCCAGAAGGAAAAGGAATCATTGTATACATAAAAAAATGAATCACAGTAAATTTGGAAGGATCGATGTGTCGTCTAGAGGAGAGGTGAATAAGTGTATCTGAAAAATATAAATTTACAATGGATAATATGACCAAAATTTCAGATACAGGGTAACCTGAAATCACAGATCGACAAAGTTTATACTTATTTAAACAATTCTACTTGTTACCAAAGATTGTTGGATACATAGTGAGTTGATTCCTCCCCATACCTACAGCCAAAAACACAAACAAATAGATCGGGGCGGTCAACTTGAACAACAAGAACAAGAAAAGAAGATACCTGATTTATTTACCGAAGTTCGGACTCACTTCTATAGATCCTACGTCTCCATTGAGGAGCTCCCAAGGGAGCAGGGCTCTTTCAACCATTTTCCTCTCTTCACTATCTTGATCTCTTCTCTTGTGAAGGCGAGATCGGGACCTTCACAAACTTCCCACGGGTTACCGCGGGCATGGGAGCTCACCGCACAACTCTTTGCCATCTAGGAGGCTTCACCTTCAAGAGTAACAAACACTTCAATGAATGCTTGAAAAGATCCACAAGTGCTCAAGAATGGGATTGCTCTCTCTTGGTTTCAATCACCCAATCTCTCAACCCAACTCTTTAGATTTCACAAGAATCAAACAATCATCACAAAGAGGGAGAGGAAGAGTTCAAATGGCCTAGAGAGATATGTTCTTTATGGTGTAGAAGATCTATGGAGTGGAGGGGTGAGGGACTATAAAAATACACAACCCCAAAAGCTAGCCATTATGCCACTTTTCTGCACAGGACTGAAAAATCTAGCAAGGACCGGATTTTCTGTAACACCCTAGGTGTTAAGATTGATTTTGCACTTGCATTTCATAAGCATAAGCATCATTTATGCATTCATGATCATAAGCATATGATGATATCTTTGATTGAGTTTATAATTGCTCTATGTGATGTTTTGCTTTTATAAGTGTGACTTCATATGTTCATGTTGCTAATATAAGTGCTTGATGTTTGATCACCTAAGTAACCTAGATCAACATAGGATCACAAATGGGTTAGGGTTAATGTTTATCATGTAGTCAAAATATGCTTCTAAGTGTTTAAAATTGTATTTTAAGCCCTTTCCATGATGCTGTTTTAATCAGAGTGTAACTATAGTTTCTACACCTTTTCTGAGGTTTGACCCTAAATAAAAGTTGTAATTTAGTTTGTGTACTACAAACTTTGTTTAAGGACCCAGAGCCAAATCAACTTCTAACATGTCCAAACAGTGACCACAAGTTTGAACCCAGTGCTGTTTTGGACCTTCTAAAATTTGGACCAAGTCTGTGAATAACAGTTAGCAAGTTCAATGTTTGAGAATTTATTTAATAAATTTTCATAAATAAAACTTGTGCAACAATGGTACCATTTCATAGTATAAAGTTTGAAATTTGATATTGTAACCTTGCTTTTGATGTTGTCACAGTATTTAGCCCCTAATTAATTACTCAAAATAGCTAATCAACCCATTTTGTAACACTGAAAACCTGAATTCAGTTTTTCAGTTTCAAGTGCTTGTGTTCAAAACCCTAGATCTCTCAAACCATCTAGTTTCAACCTTTGACCCTTAAAGCAATGTTGGAGATCTCGTGTAGTTCTACAACGTTTAGTAATGGACTTTTAGCTAAGGGTGAATGGATCGAGAGAAAGAGAGGGAGGAAGAAGCACCGTCAGTCGGTGAACAGTACCACGCCGGCAGCAGTCTGCCTGCTTCACCGGCGACCGTCGTCGATCTTCTCGGTGTTTCACCGTTGAGCCACGCAACCACCTTGAACAGGGATGAGCTGTGCTGGCGAGCCTGGAGAAGCATCGCCCGCGCCCAGTTAATGGCCCGGCGTCGGCCAACCTCTTCTTCTCTTCTCTTCGTTTGCCATCAGTCATCTCTGCTCGCCGACCATTTTCGCAGCCACCGCTCGCTCTCCATTCGATTCCTCGCGCCCATAGCTCCGCCATGAACTGCCCTTCCATCCCGACCTAGCTGCACCGTGCTTCATCATGAGGTTAGGGCCCTCGGGCCAAGCTACCGCCATGGGCCCCATGGCCGCCGAGCTCGCGCTCGCCGTGGCCAGCGCGTCCTCGTCTCCCTCTTCTGCCCCTCTTTCTTGTTTTAGCATTGCCTTAGGTCGTGGTTGCTCACACCGGAAGCCGTTGGCCGATGCGGGCCCCTACTCGCCGGAATGGCGAGCGCCGTCGCCGTCCTCTGGGCGCCGTGCCGCCCTGCACGTGGCCACGCCTCGCTGCATCCCAGCAGGCCCCTAGACCTAACCCTAGACCACCGCGTTGGTTCCCTGGAGCTTATGCGCGCGTGCGCCGGCCACCTCCTCGCCGGAGCCGGCAAGCACGCCGCCGTGCCGCCATGGCCATCGCCGCCGTAGTTAGCGACCGCCACTGGGCCAACCACTTATCTTAAACGGTGCGTGAAGTTGAGGGGAACACGTTGGTGCTCTTCCCTTCGCCGGAGACCTCGCCGCCGGCGAGTTATCGCAGGTCAAAGCGCCGCCCCTGCCTCTGTTCTTATGATAGGTGGGGCCGGGTTGACCATGGGCCCCGCCCTTCAGTTGCTTTGGGTGCATGGACCGGGTGCGCCTAGCTGTAGTTAGGGTGGATTTCGTTTGTTTTCTGTTTTTTTCAGAATTTAATTCAAACTTCAAAATTCATATCTTGAGCTAGGAGATTCCAAAATGGTGAATCAAATTTTGTTAGCTTTGTATTGCTGTGCTCTACATGTTAGAGTCATAAAATTTATTGTTTGACAACTTTTTGTATACTGTTTTTATTTACCTAAAATAATGCCTATTTAGCTTCTATAAATGATATCTAGAGCTATATCTATCCAAAATTATGAAACCAAGTTTGTTGACTTTGTTTTGCTGTGCTCCAGCTAAGGAAAATAAAAACCTACTGTGTGGCCAACTTCCATGTGCAGTATTTTTTTCATAGGAAATTGCATGTTTAACTTATATTTCCTGTATCCTATGATGTATATATCCAAATGGTATGAAATTTATGTAGTATATTAGTTACAACATGTGTGTACTGCTGTATTTTCCTGAATACCATATTTGTACAGCAGCTGACCTCTTCCTTTTTGTACCTTGTTTTACACACACACACACACACACACACACACACACACACACACACACACACACACACACACACACACACACACACACACACACACAATAATGAGCATGCTAATAATAGAAATAGAATGCAATCTTAACTTGTCTATACACACTACTTGTTGCTTGTCTAGCTTCTACCCTTTCATGATAAATGGATATATGATCATGTTGTAGTATTTTGTGAAACTTTGTTGATGTGCTAAACCTACCTAGAATTAGTATGTCTTAGGTGAAATGAAATATTGCCTTCTCTACCGGAGAAGAGATATGCACCTGCTCAGTAAAAGATTTAACTATAAGCAACACCTTGTTACCTTTATGTTGTTTATGCAACACTAGTTTATTATGTTATTAGGGCTGCATAAATGCATCTTTGTCTCCATATCATGGCATCGCTATCTTGCATACTTTTATGCATTCTCTTTATTTATGCACCGCTTACATACATATAGGATTGGAGGAGGAAGTTCCAGTAGAGTACGTGACCGTCGAGGAGGAGAACCCTCAGGAGTTGCCACCCGAAGGCGAAGAACAGACCCCTGAACCACTTCTGGAGTGCCCGAATCACGAACCCTCCACTTTTCACCGAGGCAAGCCCTGGACATTTCACTTTTCCCTCCTATCTCTGTGTTTAAATTACACTTGAGTAATGTTAAATTCTAGTTTATGCATTAAGTTGTTAGGTGTTGATTGGAAACCGTTGATGCATCTCATACCTTGTCCAGAAAAAATTATCACCCTCTCTAACTAGATATTGACCGCTCTATGCTTAGCTATGCTTAGAATGGTAGAAGTTAGGTGATTTCCCATCACCTGCGAGATATAGGTGGTTACCTGTCTCTTTGAGAACTTGTGAATCACGTGGAGGTTAATAATTGGAGACCGGGTGGAATCCCTGGTTATTGTTGTTATTGATTCAGGCATGACCTATGTTTTGATCCCGTCTGTGTCATTTAAGGACTGCTTCGTTGCCTGGACCTTGGTTGAGATTGAATGTACCTTCACATAACGGCCGTATAACTCATTCCGACGGTGAAACCGATTAGCTCGTTAGAGATGAGTTATTGAACCGTTAGCATTGCTGGGAGGAGAGTATTGAAGGAAGGGGACTGGTCCAAGACCATGTTTGCTATGGGCTACGGGCTGCAGGCAATTCATGTGAGGATGCAGGATCATGAGTTTTGCGAAACGGTTCAAACTCACCGTCGAATGGAGTGAACGGGGACTCACGCGAGTGTTGCTAGCTCGTGGGGGGTGATACGGGCTTTACCCAGCTGGTGTAATCGATTCGAATCGTCGTCTCTCCCGGTTAGTGAGAAACTTGGTCACTGTCCAGCAGTCGTAGTAAATACTTGACATATGATATTGACAAGTTAATTATAATTGGTTACTATTCTCTATAATTCGCACTATTCCTTATAACTAGGTACTATTCTCTATAATTCAATTGTATGGTATAGAATAGTGCTAATGTAGTTATAAATAGCTCAATATTAAATCTTGCAGCTAAAATTTGAAAGTAAGGGTTACTTTAGTAAGCTCTTTTGCAAAGTAATGCTACCCAACTCACACCACCAAATATAGCCTTACATACCCTTGGAGTCTTTTAATTTATCTCATGTTGGGTAAGTCTTGCTGAGTGCAATTGTATACTCAAGGTTTTATTCCCTCCGTTGCAGGTGACACTTTGTACGAAGGTTACTGTATTACCTGTTTTAGTCCCATGGTGGACACCGATGAATAAAGGCCAACGGGCATGGCCGTGTTCTTATAACTTCTCTACCATGTTTTTGTCGGAGGTAGTTTTAAACTGGCAATGTATTTAAACGTATGACAATAATGTAGTTTCAAAACTATGTTGCTTTTTTATATTGTATTTGAACTCAGTATTGTAATAAGTATTGTGAACTCAGTTTGTAACTTAAACTTCCGCTTTTAACTCTGTGTATTATGATGTATGTTGTTCCCTTAATCATGTACGATCTTTGTTGTGAAGTTGATTAATCGAGGCCCTTCGTGGTACTCGGCGGACTACCGGGTTTGTATAAGTGACGGTATGCGCGTGTCAACGTGTTTAACGGGGACAGCCATACTTAATCTTGTATAAATTGGGCGGTTCTGTCACAATTTCCAAGTCTTGGAATCTTGGAACAGATTGAGCAGAGAATACACGTGAAAGAATCAGGACCCAAAAATTCTGGGAAGGACCAGAAATTTCAGTGACCCATAATTTTGGTCAACAGAGAACCCTAAACCAGAAATTAATCAGAAATTTTGACCATATCCAGAATTTTCAAGCAGACCTAGATTTTCCAAAATAGCTCAACTAAAATGGCCATAATTTTTCACTCCAAACTTCTATTTTGATGATCTTGAACTCTACGAAAAGCTTATTTAGAGGGATATACATCCTAACTAAAATTAAGCTCCAAGAACATCATGTCTAAGTGTTGTAACACGTGTTTCTCTCAAGTTAGCACTTGGGTCTGGTTAGTTTGAGTAACGAGACTTGTGAACACACTCAACATTGCATCCCTCTTGATAGTATGACATACCTATAATCAAGATCAAAGATAAAATCTATTTCAAACTCTTGCGATTGCATTAGCCTTTATATGCCATTCTTCACATATTTCTTCACCAAGAGACGCATCCAATTTATCTCAATCCTTTGAGCAAATCCACCTTGAGCATGTGACTTGAACCATTTTAACACATGCGAGTTCAATTGATGGCTTCAAATACTTTAACTTTTGATCCAACACTGATTTAATACTAGGCATTCCATGACTCCTTATGGCTCAATTAGTTCCTTGGTGTTTACTAAAGACTTTCTCTTTACCCTAGCCTTGGTTCCTTGACGCCAACCCGTCGCTTGCCCTTCACCTTCACCTTCACTTAGTACCTTGAAACCATATCCTTGCTTAACCCTTCACTCTATCTTGCCATCCTCAAGTCAAGCCTTGCTTATATCACCAATATGCCTTTTCATTTGAAATCCTCTTCTTCTTTTGATCAGTATGAAATCCATTATATTATTCTTCATTTAATTGACAATACATACATGTGGGACCAACTCATATCAAATTAATCATGTCTCTTTGTCTCCTTTCATTTATACTTGCCATTTTGATCAATTATATCATTCCATATTCCCACATCTCACAATAACAAGTCTCGATCATATACAAGACCAATTAATAAGCATCAACCTTGTTTATCATTTCTTCACTTATGCATTCTTTATTGAACTTCAGTTTATGAGGACATCAGTGCTTTATATACAAACATCGTTCCTCACTCAACTATGCAGGACTGATTACTAGAGCTCGAGTGTGACAATTAAATTTACAAGTGATCTCATTCCTAAGTGATCCTTTTTGTGATTATGAGAATAGATTACTACCTATGCACGAAAAGTTAAGGAGATAAGCTTTCCAATGCCACCAATCTCACATCAATACTCCTTCCGATTCAAACGGGAATCATTGAAACAAGTGGACACTCAGAATCTATCAAGGTGTTGTGTCACTGTATTTTGGACCGCTGGCATGTGTATCATATCGGAGCCCATATATTTGGGGTGTGTCGAGGGGTTATGTGTGCTCCTAAGACCTTATAATTCATGGCCACCGCTTCCTTTAGGGCCTAGGTTTTGTTGAGTTCTAGTTTTTCTTGTGAAACAGACATTCTTCATAGCACTTGTAACGCCAAGTTTGACTGCTGTGAATTACCCCCCCCATTCTTGTTCTTTTTCAATTGTGTCGAATAGTCCTTCCGATTCAAGAACTTGAACCATTCAATTTGACATACTTCATCTCTATTTGCAATATTAGATTGTGTCCTTTTACGTTCTTATTTGTGTTCTTGATTCGCTCGTAGGAAAAGCCTTCTTGGTGGGGTCAATTGTGTTGTGCATGGTTGATAACCACCATAACAATGGTGTAGCGGTTGCAGGGTTCGAACCATGAGCTCATCTTCTTTCGCTATTTGTACTATATATTTCTATGTTTGGCTTTATCAACGGGGGGGAATGTTGTGGTTGCTGTCAAGTTTTTAGTTGTTCTTGTTTGATAAGTACAACTAGCTCTTCTATGTCATCCATGGCCAATGCATAATACCAATAGTTTTTAGTTTCCCTTCCATCATTGTAAAATTTTATCACGAGATGAAAGTCTAGTGGTTTTCATATGGACTTGAGTAGTGGGATAAACTCACTTTATTATAATGTTCTAGTTGTTGAGATAATGATGTAAGGAAGTGTCATTTAATCTTTGTTGGGGAAACTCATTGTATTTTCTGTCTACTCCGTTCTTTCATGGTGAGGCACACAAATAGCCATATAGAGATGGTGTGCAAATTATCATCGTATCCTATGTACACATATAAGCCTTAAAAGCAATAAGAGACAACCTTAGAGATGGTTTGTTAGAGAAATTATCTATCTCTTAGACAACCTTAGAGATGGTTTATCATCCTATCTTGGGTACACATGCATGCAGGCCTTAAAAGTAAGAAGAGACAAACTTAAATATGGTTCATCAGAGATATTAGTTTTAGTGTTATCTCTTAGATAACATCTATGGTCTTAGAGCTAGGAGTTCGACTTAATTGCTGGAGATGGCCTAAGCACATTGTAAAGGCCTATACCACACTTTGTTTGACTTGAAACTACGTGCAAGACATCTATAACCGTGCTACGGCGGCGTCCGGAACCATCACTACTCCGACCGCTATCTTAACACATTGTTTTCTTAGGCCCCGTTTGGCAGGGCTTCACTTCACTAGTGAAGCTATTTTTTTTGGCTTCAGCTCCACGAACAGTTCCACCGGTAGAGCTGAAGCGGTTTTGGTAAACCGTTTGGTAAAATGGCTTCCCTGTGAGAGCATGTTTTTAGGGGCCTGGAGGAGGAGCCGGGAGAAGCCACTTTTTTTGGCTCCATCTCACCCAAAATCATTGTGAGAGCATATTGTTAGGGGCTTCACCAGTGAAGCCATTTCACTTTACCCCGTTTGGCAGAAAACGGCTCCAAACGGCTTCTGAAACTGATGGAGAAGCCCTGCCAAACGGGGCTTTAATATAGCTCACCCCGGCCCTACTATATGCCACACCAGCATGCAGAGTCATAGCCGCAACCCATGGCCATGCCTTTATATATGATGGCCATGCACTTTGCCGTCGATAGGTGATTCTATTCTATATACAAGGTCTTGCGATGATGTCTGGTTGGGCTCCGGCTGCCTATACGCTCGTCCTGCTCCTGCCTGTTCTAGGTGTTGTCGCTGCTCAGACCAACAACGGTGTTGGTCCTAGGCAGGAGGAGCAGGTAAGCGAGGCGTCCGGGAATCTTGCTCTTGCGCCGTCGCCCATGGACTCCATCGGTAAAGTTCTCTCTGCGCGCGTTGATCTATATATACTTACTTGTAGCAAGATCAATGTTTTTTTCCTCAGAATTTAACTAACTAGGTGAGCATATGTGCGTTGCAACTTGCAATGTGAGAAAGCGTGAAGGAGAATGTGTGTATGGCCGCTAGGATTTGCGGAAGCGAAAAATATGACTTCCTAGAGGTAGTTTGCATGCGTAAGCTAGTATATGGAAAGGTGCGGACTCACTTGTCGGTGAAAAAGTGATTGTGGCTCATGATTAGTGTGCCCTAAGGACGATTCCCTTTCGCACTTATTAGTAGTATAGATTATTAGTAGTATAGATAGATAGAGACAACGTTCAGATTATTTAATTAAGAAAATAATATCCTGTACTCTCTACGTCCCCAAAAGACCTTTGTTTTAGTAATGATGTCCAGATTCATTTTAAAACAATAGTAATGAATCTGGATAGGCACATATCTGGATTCATTTCTTAAACAGTAGTCTTTATGAGACAAAGGGAGTATATATATTTTATACTACTTAGTACACCAACCTTTTTCATTTATATTATTTAATACCACCCTCTATTTTTAATTATAGCTTGTTTTGATTTTTCTAGATATAGATATATAATATATCTAGATACATAATAAAAAGTTACTCTCTCCGTCCTAAAATAAGTATCGTTATTGCTTTCGTCAAATACTTGTAACTTTGACTAAATATATATAAAAAAATATTAATACTTATAATTCATAATTAGTATCCTTAGATATAGGGGTTATTGCGTTCTTGCTCCTATTTTGACGTCCAATTATGATTTTACCTTTGTTTCTGTCATCGTTGTGATTTTACCCATGTTTTTTTAAAAACGAAGTTTAAGTTTACCCCTACTCCGGGAACCGCGGGTAAAGGTGTCAAATGGGCTCAGCAAGGATAAGTTTGCCCATGTAAAATTGCCCTTACTTATCTGAATACATTGTGATTTTACCCCTGTTTTTTTAAAAAAATTGGCAGCATCATTGCACAACTTGTTACATATGATTCCACACAACATGCAAATATAGATAGATAATATCACATCAAATGAAAATGTAGCAAAAATATCCATACAGTACCAAGCCTCATCCAATATACAAGTCCAACAAAAACAGTAGCTAATAGTGAGATATTACATGTTCAGTATCATACATCACATTCATGCATCTATTTCTAACAATGCACCCATCCTCCCTCTTCTTCCTCTTCCTCTTCCTCTTCCTTCTATTCCAGCCCCTTCTGCTCCTTCTGTTTCAGGTCCTACACTTGCACTTTCTCTTCCTCTTCCCCTTCCCCTTCCCCTTGCACTTGCACTTGCATTTCACATGAATGGAGAAAAATGGTTCAGTAAACAAGTTGACTAAATAAGCATGAGTAAAGAAGCAAAAAAATACAAATGAGCATGACTCACATTTCTTGTGAAGATGATTCATTTTGAGAAGATGAGCAATTCCTCTTTTGACTAGCAGTTGGACCTCCTTGGCAATGCTTCGCTATATGGCCTAGTTCATTACATTCAGAACATGGTCTCCTTTTCTTACTAGTGGTGGCCTCATCATAGGACTTGATCCTAGAATTTCTTGGTCTTCTTGGTTTCCTTCTCAGCTTAGGCTTCTTGATTTTATAGCTCAAATCAACATGTGGCCAATTATCCTTGGATGTCATTGGATTGAAAGAACATGCATATGCCTTTTTTAACCGATCAACAGAGAAGTATTCATGCACAAAGTCATCCATTCGTACCTCTCTACTAATCTTAGAGATGAAAGCTAAAGCATGGGTGCAGGACTGTCCAGTTACTTGCCAAGCCATGAGAACCAAAACGTCACCAGATTATCAAACAAAACATGACAAAGCTAAAATCAATATTCAAATAAATAGGACCAAAGAAGCAACACAAACTGCAAAAAATGGGCACTTGTGGAAAACACGCCGGTAGTTGCCTCTGGTCATCGATGTGAAGTGATTGGCTAGCACACCACAGTTGAGGCAAAAGACCCGCCTTACCGCCCCCATAGTTGCTTGAAGCTTAAGACATGGCAGCTGAGAGGTTGAAGGAGAGTGAAAATGAGTGGTGCAGGAGGGCAGAGTGATGCCTTCTCAATATATAGGCACCAGTCAGGGGGTGACTTTGGCGCCAACACCAGCTCACTTGGCGCCAAATGCCCCGGCCAGGGAGTGGCACAGAAGGAAAGGACAAACATCAGGACACAACCTTTCTAGCCTGAGGGCAAGTCTGTCTTTTTGACCTCCGTTAGCCACCGTTTGCACCTAAAATGGACGGAATGGCGTGGAGAGCAAATAAGTTTGGAGCAGTTGTATCTGTGACCGCTCGAACTTTTTAATGGCTTGTAGACAATTGCAAACTTTTATAATGGCACAAAGGTAAAACTCTCTTTGATTTGGGTGTCCCCTTCTCCCAAATGCTGAAATAGGGAACAGAACGGGAGGGTTAGCAGCCCTGTAAAGATTTTACATGACCTGCCATGACGCGATCTAGATTTGGGTTCCTATCTTACTAGGTTTCCATCTTCGTTCATTTTGTTGTGTGTCCATCGAATAGATGATGACTAATGCATCCTCAAATTCCTCCCAAGGTGGAGTCTTGCATCTTTGTGTGTATGATTTGGTTGAGCTGCAACCTTTGCTGCTATCTTTTCCAGTATATAAAATATTTTATTAGATGTAGTTTATCCTTTTGTGTATAGGAGAGGGTGATATTTCTGATAAATTTCTGCATTTCAGAGAAAGCATTGACTAATTGGACGGACGTTCCCCTACTGCAAAAAAAAAAAAAAAAAAAGCTTTTCAAGCAATATGAATGCCTGATGCTTTCATTCTTTGTTTCAGTTAAGATTTACTTTCCTCCCTTGTTCTTATCAAATGTGCAACTCTTTCATCAGGGATGGCAACCGGTAGCGAAGCCTCGAAGCCAGCTGAGACTGTGCTTGACTGGCATAAGCAGGACAACAAGAGAATGCTCCACGCGGTTTACCGTGTTGGGGATCTGGACCGCACGATCAAGTATGCTGCTATATTTTTACTGACATTCGCAACATCTGCAGTTAGGATCATGCTTTTTATGTGACCTTATGATTCTTGCAGATACTACACGGAATGCTTTGGGATGAAACTGCTGAGGAAAAGGGATATTCCTGAGGAGAAGTACACCAACGCCTTCCTTGGCTTTGGACCAGAGGACACCAACTTTGCAGTTGAATTGACATACAGTATGTTCAGTTACCTGCCAAAGTTTTGTTTATGGCACAATTGTTTCACTATGCTACTAATGCATGCAGTTGCACAATTTGTGTGTCAACCCGATAAGAAAGTTAGCAATGGATATTTTTCTCTCTTCATATGAACTGACCTAATTCTTTTCCTGGAAAATTATTTTCGTTTTCTGTAACTTCTAATGTGTGGTAACAAGTTCACACTTATTCAACAGACTATGGCGTTGGCAAGTATGACATTGGAACGGGCTTTGGCCATTTCGCAATCTCTAATGAGGATGTAAGTATTGTCGATTTGCAATAGCCTATTGTAGATGCTGCAGAATTATGTTTTATATATGATATTGTGGACGCAAATGCAGGTGTACAAGTTGGCTGAGAATATTAAATCCAAGGGTGGCAAGATCACCCGCGAACCTGGTCCTGTCAAGGGAGAATCCACTGTTATTGCCTTCGCACAGGACCCTGATGGCTACATGTTTGAGCTCCAGAGGGCATGCTTCGTGTTGGTGACCTTGAGCGTTCTATCAAGTTTTATGAGAAGGTATTTTTTCCTTTTGTAAAGCTGGGCTATTACAAAAGTTAGAGATGTATTTCTTCTTTTTTATCTCTAGAGGAGCAGTCTCTTCTCATACATGACGATGGTTGTTTGTTTCCATGCAGGCCCTAGGGATGAAGCTCCTAAGGAAGAAGGATGTACCTGATTACAAGGTACCTGCAGTTATTTGGCACTGAAAAAATCTTGTTACGTTTCATAGTTTCATAGTGTTGAGAGAGATGCCATGCAATCCTCCCCCCCCCCTCCCCTAGATAGATGTAGTGTTCTTTCAGCTTAGTGGACTGAACATTTTCACCCTTATACAGTATACTATTGCCATGTTGGGCTATGCTGATGAGGACAAGACAACTGTTCTGGAGTTGACATACAACTATGGAGTTACAGAATACAGCAGGGCAATGCATATGCTCAGGTCTTTATGAAATCTTTATCTGAAGCATTTTTCTTACTATACTTCTTCGGCATTTCTTTCATTGTTTGGCTTATGTAAGTGCAGGTTGCCATTGGCACCAACGATGTGTACAAGAGTACCGAGCTGGTTGATCTGGCGACCAAAGAACTAGGTGGCAAGATTTTGCAGCAGCCAGGGCCGCTACCTGGGATCAACACTAAGATTGCCTCTTTTGTTGATCCAGATGGCTGGAAAGTGGTATGCTTCCATCTATTCTGTACAGTTAACTGTTAAATTGACTAGTGCTTTCTTCAAATCTAGAGCCAGTGACAATGAAATGATTAATGCTTTGCATAAACTTTGGCACTACCATAGTTTCAAAGCTTAAACTTGATGCACCTGTGAAGCCAAGCCATTGTGAAAACATGATTCTGTTTCATGGGTGTACACTGGGAAGCTAAAGCTATAGCTCCAGTATCTTTATCTGCACTATCATGTCATCTCATGACTACTGTGTTTGTTTTGTGTGACTCAGCCCCCCAAAATCTAATGAATCATAACATCGAATGATTGCTATACCTATATGTGACATTTTATCCTTAACATTGTAGGTTCTGGTTGACAACACCGACTTCCTCAGGGAACTCCACTGAAGACCGGGATACCCAGGTGCTGTCCTAGGATGTAGTAATGCTTGCCTGTGATGTAATTGTTAGGCCCTAGGAACATCTAGGTGTAGATTAGAGGGTGTATTCATTACTGGTTGATACAATTTGACCTAGAACTTGCTTCGGGAGAGGGAGATGGAGAGAGAAAGAGGCATGTAGATGTATCCGACCGTCGGCTTTGGAGGATGAAGAGACATCCATGGCAGTGAAGAAGTGGCGGTGAAGTCACGGACGCTGTAGGTGGCAGTGCAGAGGCGACGGTGAAGTCGGTGGTGGCGCTTTCCGTCGCTGGCAGCACCCCCTCTCTAGATCGGTTAGGGTTGGGATGTAGGTGGGGCGTCTGGCGGCTCAGGGGAACCTTGTCTTGTGCCCCGGCCCCCACCTCCCTTTTTATGGCGCTGTGTGATGGGGGCCCACCAACCATGGAGCGATTGGGCGCCCCCGATTAGGGCGCGGATCTAAGGGCCCAATTGACCGTTGGGCCAATTGGTGGAGATCAAACTAACATTCTCCCCATTGATCTCACCTTATGACTTAAACTTAACTTACTTTATCTTGTTTCCATTCCATCACAGATCAGTGCATAGAGCGTGCCTCATCGTCACGGTCTGTTGCCATTAGATTAAATAGCTACAATGCACCTATCTGTTTTGAAACAGATTCTCAACTAGGCCCTTATTGTCCAGGAATCATAGGCTTTCCCTTAAACCCATGCCGTCTAAGTGTTCTCTGAACACGCTGGGTTGTAAGCCTTTTGTAAGCGGATCCGCGAGCATCTTTTCTGTTCTTATATGCTCAAGACTAATTATATGATCCCGAACTTTATCTTTCACAATATAATACTTTATGTCAATGTGTTTGGTAGCACCATTTGACTTATTGTTGTGAGCATAACATACTGCTGGAGTATTATCGCAGTATAACTTAAGTGGCTTATTTATGTCATCTACCACTTTCAACCCGGGCATAAATTTCTTCAGCCAATTCACCTGCCCTATGGCCTCATAACATGCTACAAACTCGGCATACATTGTGGACGATGTAGTAACGGTTTGCTTTGAGCTTTTCCATGATATAGCTCCTTCTACGAGAGTGAATATGTATCCTGACGTGGACTTTCTATCATCTCCCGCATAATTTGAATCTGTATACCCCTCTATGTGCAGGGAATCAGATCTTCTGTACGTTAGCATGAGACCCTTCGTACCTTGCAGGTAACGTAAAACTTTCTTTACTAATTTCCAGTGTTCTATTCCTGGATTACTCTGATGTCTGCCAAGTAACCCGGTAACAAATGCTAAGTCAGGGCGAGTACACACTTAAGCATACTGTAAACTTCCGACAGCTGAACTATATAGAACCGCTTTCATTTGATCGATCTTATATTGGTTCCTGGGACATTGAAATTCCCCATATATATCACCCTTGACTATGGGAGTAGGGGAAGACTTAAAATTTTGCATACTGTATTTCTTTAGAACTTTTCTAAGTATGCCTTTTGTGATAATCCTAAAACTCCTTTTTCTCTATCTCGATGAATCTCTATTTCTAGAACGAACGAAGCTTCACCGAGATCCTTCATATCAAACTTCGAGGACAAAAACTTCTTTGTTTCTAGTAGTAGAGCAACATCACTGCTGGCGAGCAAGATGTCATCCACATACAAGACTAGAAAAATGTATTTTCCATTCTTGAACTTTGCGTAAACGCAATTGTCCTCTGTATTTTCTTGAAACCCAAACTTTCTTATTGTACTATCAAACTTCAAATACCACTGTCTTGATGCTTGTTTTAATCCGTAAATGGATTTCTTCAGGCGGCATCCCATACGCTCTTTTCCTTCCATGACAAAACCTTTTGGTTGTGCCATATAAACATTTTCCTCCAAATCCCCTTTTAGGAACGCCGTCTTTACATCCATTTGATGTAATTCTAAATCGTAATGTGCTACAAGCGCTATTATGATTCTAAAAGAATCCTTACATGAGACTGGAGAAAATGTCTCATTGTAATCTATGCCTTCTCTTTGCATGAAGCCTTTTGCCACAAGTCATGCCTTAAATCTTTCTATATTCTCTTTGGAGTCATGTTTGGTTTTGTAGACCCATTTATATCCTATTGTCTTGGCTCCTTTAGGAATTGTTTCTAAGTCCTAAACTTTGTTGCTACTCATGGATCTCATTTCATCTTCCATGGCTTCAAGCTACTTCGATGAGTGAGCACTTCTCATGGCTTCTTCAAATGAGATGGGATCACCCTCCATTTAAAATTCTTCACAGTCATAGACTTCATAGTCATCAGGAATAACTGACTTTCTGGCACTTTGAGACCTTCTGGGGGCCTCATTAGTTGGCACTTGTTATATTCGAGGCTGTTGTTGCTCTTCCTCATGTGCAACAACTGGTTCTATAGGATCCTGAAGGATAGGTTCCTCATCTTCATTCATTGTTGCCATAGGAGAACTAACAACAGGTGTTGTTACTACAGTGTCTCTCACTGTTGGTACATCAATAGCAGGTAGCGTGAAGAATAGTTCCTGAACCATCGGAGTGGGCACGTATACCTGCTTCTCTTCAAAATTAATTTCAAGCGCTACCATGCTCCCCCTGATCATATCATCCTCCAAGAAGACAGCATGTCTTGTTTCTACAAACTTCGTTTGTCTGCCAGGACAATAGAAGCGATAACATTTTGACTTTTCTAGATAGCCAATGAAATGACAACTGACTGTCTTGGAATCTAGCTTCCCTATATTTGGGTTAAATACTTTAGCCTTAGCTAGACAGCCCCACACACGTAAATGATTAAGTGAGGGTTCTCTTCCTATCCACAACTCATACTGTGTTTTCAATCGGTTAGGTGGCCCGGTGGCACTCCTTAGGTCCTAAGTTCGACTCCACGTGGGAGCGAATTTCAGGCTGAGGTTAAAAAATCTTGTACAAATCACTAGAGCAACTAGTTAGTTAATTAGAAAGTGAAGCTTTTTGCTCTAGCTCTACACAAAGGTTGCAAGCCACATATTCCAACAATTCTAGTAGATTATGATCTCTAGGCACACATAAAGGCTAAGTCACTAGTGCAACTCTAGTTGAGCTAGCTAGAAAACTAAACAACTAACTAACTACTCAACTAGCTAAGCAACTAACCAACTAGCACACTACCACTACCACAAGATATATGAAAGTAAAGCAAGGTGAGGTAGAGATGTATACCAAAACGTGGCAAGAGACACTAGATGATCAATCAATGAAAACCAAGAGATGACATCAAGATTTATCCCGAGGTTCACTTGCTTGCCGGCAAGCTACATCCTCGTTGTGTCGATCGTTCACTTGGTGGTTCACGAGATAATTGGCACCACGCCAAGCCCTACACTAGGGCGCCGCAAGAACGTACCCACAAGTGAGGGTAACTCAAAGACACGAGCAATCCACTAGAGTACCTTTTGGCTCTCCGCCGAAGAAAGGTCAAGAACGCCTCACAATCACGATCGGGATGGCCACGTACAAGCTCCAACTCGTGCCAATCACCAATAGTTACTCCAAGCCATCTAGGTGGCGGCAACCACCAAGAGTAACAAGAGAAACCGCAGCCGATGCAACCACAAGTGCCACTAGATGCGCCAACGCGATGCAAATGCACTTGGATGCTCTCCCAACTCACCTGGATGATCAACAATCAAGAGAGATGAGTGGGAGTGGTGTTTCTCAGCTCTAGGGGGTGTACAAGAATGCAAATGGCCAAGAGAGACACCCCAAGGCTGGCCAAGGCCTATAAATAGTCGTCCAAGAAAATAGAGCCGTTGGTCTCCCAAAGGGGTACCGGACACACTGACTGGACTCGCTGCCAGCGTCCGGTCAGGCGGGTTCGGTCACTTCTTCTAGCGAATCACCGAGCGCCACGCCACCGCGTATTCAAATCTAACCGTTGGCATCTCTACACACACGCACATGCGCCCCTGACCGAACGCGCCTGTGCCATGACCGGTTGCTGCGGACCCAGAGTCCGTTCACTATGCAGAGAGGTTCTAGAGAGGTCGAATTCGATTGGACGGCGTCCAGTCTAGGCGACCAAACTCACCCTTAGCGTCTGGTCCGCACAACTCTCCAGCCTACATGCCATGTCATAGTGACCAGACTCGTCTACAGTACCACGGGCGGGTCCGGTCTACCAAGTCGCCAGGGTCCGATCAAACCTGCTCACTGCGCTCCCTATGTCCACGCTAACCGAACTCGGTGGACAGGGTCCGGTTGCCCTAGACACCAGGGTCTGATCCGCCCACCAACACAACCCGAGGGCTAGGGTATGGTACTGGACTCACTCACTCAGGGTCCGGTCCATCCCATGCCCGAGTCCGATCACTTCTCTCTTCTCCATTTCAACTCCAATCTGTTCACCCTTGTGCATGTGTACCAACTCCGAGTATCTCAACACATGTGTACGTGAGTTAGCAACATTCTAAGTCAATTACCAAGGGTTTGTTAGCTCATTAGGTTCCAATGCACATGCAATCGAGTTAGATCACGTAATGGCACTCGACAACCGCATCAACTATGATTTCTCCCCTCTTCATAGTACGGTTATCTATCCTAAACCCACTCACACCCTCTATGGTGTCTTGAGTGGGAAAAACAAAATCCTATCATATACCTTTGCCTTGATCTCCATGGATTTTATTTTTCTCTTTCCTCTTTTCCAAGCTAAAGCTCTTGATCCAACTTTAGGCCATCTTCAACTCCATGACCATCATCATCTAGCTCCATACTTGGTGTGTACCAACCCTTCTTCATAACACTTTATGACAAAGGTTAGTACCTTGGTTTCATCAATTATCCAAAACCAAACTAGGGCTTTCAATCTCCCCCTTTATGGTAATTGATGACAACCTTTCACAAAGAAATATATTCGATTGAGATTTGAATTTGAGTTGCTTGCCCAAGCATTTTGTTCAGATTAGAATCGGACAATCACCACAAATTTGATTTTGGTAGCATTTGCTCCCCCTACATATGTGCTAGAGTGAGTTTGGTAAAAAGCTTGCACATATGCATGGATTTGAGTTATGGGAGAGTAATGTCTATCAAATGATGCTAAGGTGTAGAAGATGGACCTTTGAAGCGTGATACCAATTGGAGTTGCCAATATACACCATCCTTAGCATCATGGTTAGCTAGATACCACTTGGAAACAACACAAACTAGATACCTCATGAGATCAACATTAGTAACAAGGCTCTAGTATCACTTGTGAAAACCAAGGCATATCTAGCTATCACCTATGCATGCTAGTATTCAAATCATCAATCAAGTTCTACTACTAGCATACACCACACAAGCATGTATCTTGAATTTAAAACTTGTGCAATGCAAGCAACCATATGTAAGTGCACATTCAAATGCAACAATCAAGTTTATGAGCTTGCTCCACCTACTTGTGTGCTTAAATTTTAATTGACCCCCTTCCTTTGTCATTTCTCTCCCCCTTTGTCAATTCCCCTTCCTTTGTCATTTCTCTCCCCCTTTGTCATTTCTTCCTTATCTTTGTGACTTTCTCTCCCCCTTTGTCATTAATTGCCATAAAAGATATGGCTCAAATTTTAGGTTGAGTTAGTCAATCAATGGGGTGAGTAGGATCATTATTTCAATTTGGTTCAATCTAGATCACTTGCTTAAGATGTTTAACTTGGTTTGATCCAATGACAAGCTTCTTCACACCTCTTGTAAGGGTTATCTTGACAATGTTGAGTTAAAAACTTTTGAGCTTATTTTCTAGATCAA